>OX465483.1:3712891-6112891 GCA_950022335.1 Eurois occulta
TGTTTCCACCCACTCACGAACGGAAAAGTACTAGTTTATTTTTAGCTAGCACTTAGCCAGCAATATCCTCTTGATATTATTTTGAAATTGATTTTCTTCGGAACGTAGATCGTACGTCGTTCTTAGGAATAAAATCAAAATATTTTATTTCACATAGAACCTCGATAAAAAGGTGCACCGAACCGTGCACCTTTTCGTGGTTGGTCGTTTCCTATGGAGAAGAACCGGCAAGAAACTCCATGGTTAGTCTTTTAAAATGATTTGGTTTTACAACATGTTACGACATTAGTACTTAGATAAGATATTTTTTTATTAGCACAATCCATCCGTTTTTTTTTTGGCTTTCTTTTCATCCATCAACATTTTGTGCTCAAAAAGAATATTGCATTCAAACAAAAAGTAACATCTTCATTTCCACAGCGCAATAAAATTTTTCCTCAATCTATACATACTTATATGTAGGTACTTACATAAATATATTACATACATACAAATAAATAAAATTGTAGTGTCTTTTTGTAACATCAAAATAACTGCTTTTTACTGAATGCATGTGAAAGTATATACGGTACTTTTATCAAAAATACATTTACTTAATTTTTCGTCTGTCTGTCTGTTTGTTCCGGCTTTCATCTCGGAAACGGCTGGACCGATTTTGACCGGACTTTTACTGGCAGATAGCTGATGTTATAAGGTCTAACTTAGGTATTACTTTTATTTTAGTAAAATAATTAGGGTTCGGTGCAAAAAAATTAAAACCCTTGAAATTCGTAACAAAATCCGATTAAAAAAGGCAAGTAATATCTTTTATATTAATTTCACGCGTAAGGTCGTGGGCAACGGCTAGTATCAATACAACAAGATTATGCGATCCGTTATGCCATCCATGTCACATCTAATTTCGTGCGCTGTAGGGGGCACGATTCAATTACTAGCATTGTAGTAGATTACCACAAATGGACCGCCATCTAGGGCGCGACCTTTCCGTTCTGACCTTTGGAATAAGAGGATATAAGTAAGTACCTATAGAGAAAAGAGTAAAGAGTACGTTGACATGTTATTCGAGTGGATAACATAAATATACCTACAGACACTTTTAGGTTCCAACATCATTAATTTTCTTCTTAGAAGCTCGGGGTTAAATAATATTAGCCGCTGAGGTCAATGTTTAGGTTAAGCCGTGCTTGCTTGTTGGTCAGTGGATGGGTGACCACCCATTACAAAGCGCGTTATGCCGTTGGTCCCGGCAGTCATTTGTAGATCATTGAAAGTCGTTAGAGGTAATCAGTAGAAGGTACGAAAGTCTGACAACTAGTCTTACCAAAGGCAGGGGTATCGTAATACCTGCCCTTGGTAAGACTGGTTCATGGTTGTCAGATGGGCAGTCGCTCCATGTAAAATACTTGTTTTCAACTACATCCAGCAGGCTGGAAGCCAACCCCAACATAGTTGGGAAAAGGCTAGGCAGATGATGATCTACCTACATGATCTACCTTGCCCAATGTTACTTGGGGTCGGTACAACACGTTTTTTGGCAACCGTCACTCGGGGATTGGGGGTTCAAACCCGACCTAAAACCTCGGACAATTCACTGGATTAGCCTCGATTAGCATGCATCATGATATAGAGAGACTATCCAGAGACGGTTACCCAGAAATCCCAAGAAAAATCCCGTCGAAAAACTATTATCATTTTTTAATTTTCACCTCTCTTGATGTTAAAGATTGGACCAGCACCATTCAGTTTAACCATTTTGAAGGGAACCAAATGATCCGACGCACCCGCCACCATCACCGAGACATTTGAGTGAGCATTAAGTTCTCTTTGGCACTGGTTATACAGATAGCTGATTATTTCAAGTTATTTAACCGTAGAAGCCATAATTACAGGGAATCCGTTATCTATCTTTTAGGTAGGTACGTGTGAAGGAACTTTTCTCCGGATGCAGGTTCTATACAAGGTGTAAACGGACCCCTTCACGAAGCCGTCAAAGAAGCATTCTGTACATCAGACTAAACGTAACTCTACGCAAAAATTATTGCTAGATAATGTCTTTTTTTTTTTTGTGAAAATCTCACTTTCCACGGTAGGACTAAATGTAAAACACTAAAACATTATGATGATGAATGAATTGAAAAGTGTACCTACGTACTATTCAATGCATCCATCAGCACATTGTTTGGTTTGCATAATAATGTTTGGCATAATGATAGGGTTCATGGGGGTATGTAAAGTAAAGCTATAACATTAAAAACTTGTAATTCTGAATGAAATAAAAGTTTTTTTAAACTTATGAAAAAGTTGGAACTTTGATCTCCAATATCTCCGTATCGAGTAGGTTCGCCAGCTAAGGCCCAGAACAAAAAAAAATATCGCAATGACGGGGAGAACAAATCCCTTTCGGCTTCTTTAAGGGTCTTTTACACCCTTTATTTCTTCCGGCAAAAAGTAGTCCCAAGTTCAGGTTTGAATGGTAGGTATGGCTGGCCGGTGTTATTAGGTACAGGCAGGTATCTACAAACATCTAGGTCTTCAGTCTTCATTAAAGGACCAATGGGGCTGGTGTGGAAGCTTATAAGGACTTATTTGAAGCTTCTTCACCAAAGAACCCTCTTCTCAGTCGAGTAAAAAAGAACAAGAGTCGGTAGTGGATCCGTCTGGCGTTTGTCAACAGTCAATCTCGAGGAGCTCGTGGCTAAATAAGAACAGCCGCTCGGGTGGATCTTTAGGTTAAGCCGTGGATGGGTGACCACCCATTACATACCGAGTTTCCTCCGTGCCTCGGAAAGTACGTTAAGCCGTTGGTCCCAGCTGTCATTAGTAGATCTTTGATAGTCGTTACAGTTAGTCGGTGACCCGAAAGTCTGACAACAAGTCTTACCAAGGGGTATCGTATTGCCTCGCGCTAACTGGGTTGTGGAGGTCAGATAGGCCGTCGGTCGCTCTGGTATTCAGCTGCATCCGGTTAGACTGGAAGCCGACCCCAACATAGTTGGGAAAAGGCTAAGCAGATGATGATGTTATTTCTAAATATCTTTTCTGGTTTTTAAAAACAATCAGACCCTGAAAAAAAATTACAATAAAAGAAAACAGCATAATATTTACGCAATAATTTATTTTAATACGCTAATAATTCAATGATTACTTATTTTTATTCCACACTATTTAAGTAGTGAAGACAAAACCATTCCTTCGTCCTACATCCCTTGAAATAATAACATTTAAATTCACTGAAATAGCCATGCGTTAGTTTTCTTTATAATCTTTTTAATTTTATATTAGGTACAAAGAAAATATTTTTAAAAACATATCTATTTACAGCGTATTGGAGTTTAAACCGTATTGGAAACGGAATAAAAGCTATTGGTTAAATAATTTTCATTTTACGATTGGACCATTTATTTACAACAAAAAATTATAAAATTAAAACGAACATTTAATTGTTAGATTATTTATTTTATTCTCTTATAGATAGCTATAAGTTAGCAAAACAAAATAATACTGGCATTTAAAAGGCTCGTTCCATACTATACAACTAAACTGTTGCGAAATAGTTGCGTTGATATAGTGTATGGTGATGTATGGGATCTTTAAACTTGCTTTACTAGATCCCCATTCAAATTAAATTGATCAAATACCACACAGCAGGTTTGTTGGGCATTAACGCTCACAAATCTCTCAATTTCGTATCTTCTCCTCAACTCATTTCTGTCGCTTTTCATTTGTCTCGACCGGGTATTTTATTTTATAACTAGCTTTTGCACGCTGCTTCGCTCCCGTTATATACAGAAAGTTTTAAATGTGGTGTGGTGTGTGTTTTGTGTGTGTGTGTGTGTGTGTGTGTTGTATGTGTGTGTGTGTGTGTGGTGTGTGTTTTTGTATATATGTGTGTGTAGTTTGTAATGTGTGTGTGTGTGTGTGTGTAGTTTTGAATGTGTGTGATGTGTGTGTTGTGTTTTATTGTAACACTCGGGGATAATGTAGCTTCCCGTTAGTGAAAGAATTATCGGAATCGGATCAGTAGTTCCGAAGATTACCCCCTACAAACAAATACCTCTTTATAATTTGAGTATAGATTTCCATTTTAAGATTCCAATCGCAAAATAAAAATCGATGTATTATTCCTTTTTAAAGATTTTTGTAATTTAAATGCTTATTTGCATTATTGGCACTAGCTATTTCTATCACAATGGGACCTTGCAGAAGAGTTAATAATTTGTATGTTTCGTAATATTCGAGTTTTTTTGCTACACAGATGGCACTAACAAGCAACGAAGTTGAGTCTTAGCAATATTACATTGAGTTCTTATAAAATCGGACAAAATATAATTAAGTAATAACCATTATTTTAATTTATTTTTTTATTATTTTTCGACCGATTGATTACTGCAAGTTTATTACTTTCGCCATGTTTTTTTAAATAAGTGAGAATATACAAACATAAGGGTAGATATTCAAAATAACCGACCGCAAGAATGCTTTTAGCTATCATTGGTCAGAAATCACATATGCTGGCTACTATTCAACTACTCCATTAAAGTTAAAGCAAGCTATTATTTGAATAAAATAGGTACAATATTCCGTTTAGTACCATCGAAGAAAAATATTTATTATGAATGTAACAATTGACGTTGCGGTCTGATCTACTTTATAGAGAAGCGGTAACTTTATATTTTAATAATGAAAATTTATTCAGCTATACAATTCCCGTTTAGTTCAGCAATATTCATTGTAGGCTTTATCAAAAATAGAAGGATTAGAGTAATATATATCACAAAATATATTCATTGTTACAACGATATCCCTTTGTTTTCAATACCAAACTAAACGCCAACGTGCAACGGTGTCACACTAAAAATTGTTTTGTGATTGATATAATTATCGAAGTAATGAACAAAATCGAGTGCATCGTGAAATGGCATTGAAAACAAAAGTTAACAATAGGCCTGGCAGCACACAATGGACCACTGAAGAAGAGGTATTCAATTGAACTCACTCAGTTATAGAAATGTAGATATAAGAAAGCTATGCAACTCTCGACCAACTAAACTATTGCTAGCGTGCATGTCTAAAATATTAGTAGAAAAATTAAAACGTGACAATAAAGTGAAGCAATGCAACAATAAAAACAAGCCACATTGGACATTATACAAACAACATTTCTTACATAATAACCAGCGATATAGCTCCAAAACACTTAAATTCAGTCGATAAAATCCTAGAATATACGTACAATGATGTATATATTACAGCATGCTCCGATATAATAACAGCTAATGACACATTTATTTATACATAATGTAATAAAATATGTTTATCCAACAATAACCAGATAGACTTTGTAAACAGCTAAACAATGAAAAATATTAAAGAGTAAATAGAATAGGATCAAGCTTTCTTATTGAAGATAGTTACTCTGAATAAAGGCGTATGAGAGATGAGTTACAAACTTTATTTGTACAAGAATTTGTTACAATTTAAAATCATCGAATCGACGACTCTAAAACGACTACTTATTATGAAAAAAATGACAATGAAGAAAATGTTAAAGATATTTAATATAAGGAAATCTTTTATAAATGATTCGATTCGTCTACATCTAAAGTTACCTATTACAAAAATGAATACATCTATAAATAATATTATTACTCTTAATAATGGACGAACACATATGCCATTCGAGCGAATGCAGTCTACTTATACGATCATAATTAAGTCATTGCTTTCGTGTGAACTTATCTTATAAATCGACGTAAATGCAACTTCTAAAACACATTAAGTGCACTTCCACACTCGGTTCTTAACAATATCGTGTAAGATCAGACGCACCATACAAGTTGGACATAAATTCTGGACAATAATCACAGAAAATTCGTTATGTAAGGCAGTGCACGAAATGCGTGAAATTTACAAATCAAAATCTTAAAACTACACACGCAAAACAGGTATTTAGGGGAACACAAACTGTAATTTACTAAGAAATATGAAGTTACGGTTACATATCCAACGGTTCTTCTGAGATCACACATCTGCTTTCCATTTTTAAAACGATAAATCACATTTTAGTAGGCTTCACTAGAATTATCGCAATCACTTAAGTATACAAAAGTCACTTGTTCTCCGTCATCAGCGTCACGTCGTGACTTGAAGTCTTAAAGCATATACTTCCGTTTCACTATCACTAACTGGGATTTGGCTAATCAGGATCACCCAGACCAGACTCAGTATGTAGGCCACGTAAACAGGTACAGAATGAAAAAAACATTTCAATGCTATCTCACTCGCTTCTGGATATCTTCATGATCGAAGAAGATTCTTACAGTTCGCCATGATTGCATTTGATTTTATTTACATGTTTTTTTAACCGAACAATAAAAATCTTCTTCGTTTTTAAATACTATGATAGTTCTACATTTCAAAATATCGAAAAGTTGGTAAGCATCAGAATTTAATTCTGTACAAAAAATGTTTTCTTTTAATTTATACGAGTATGTCTTGAGTGAGGCATCTAAGTGCTAGAATTGTACACTCTTGCCAAAATCAGGTTGAATTCCTCGTATACCCCAAGTAGCCAGAATAATCCTCATATCCAGAGGCACATTAGGATGGACATGCCTAATACTATGTAGAAGTTGGGTGATCCCAGGAATCCTTTGTTCCATTCACAATCCAGGTCTCTCGACAGAACCTGAAATAGAATTTGAATGATTAATAAATATAACTTGTAGATGAACCATCAATGAAAATGGCAACTGTGAAACTTATGGCGCGAGCGTTTTAACCATCGTCATTGATTGAAAATCTGTTGAGGAGGATACGCTAAGGTAGCCCGCGCAATTCAAATTTTCTTACGTTTTTTTTTTGCAATTCGTAGGTAAAATATCATTGGCGACCGTAACAAATATATCAATAGGTACACCCCTTTAATTTAATTAATTGGCTTTTCCATAAAATGAAGATTAACCTACTTAATAGCTAGCGTAGAAAAACTTTGAAAGGACAGTTAACAGTTTGAAATACCCATCAAGTAATGCTATAATTCTTACAAGTTAATTAATATGAAACCAACTCACGTCAGCGAATGTTCTGTTATCATACGTAGGACACTTTGCGAATCTCACATCATCACGCGTCGACACGCATTTGGATGGACTCTCGCAGAGGTACTGTCTTCTCTTGCGGTCCCAAGCCTTTATCCATCTATACAAATAAATAAAATTGAAGTGTCTGTTTGGAATATCAAAATAACAGCTTTTTACTGAATGCATATGAAAATATATACGGCACTTATAACAAGTTTTCGTCTGTCTTCTATCTGTCTGTTTGTTCCGGCTAATCTTCGTAACGGCTGGACCGATTTCGACGGGACTTTTACTGGCAGACAGCTGATGTAAGGTCTAACATAGGCTTTATTTCAGAAAAATAATTAGGATTCCGTGAAAACATTTAAAACCCTTTAAATTGGTTTCTGTAGTGAACAAACAACAGGACACGCAGAACACGATATTAAGTGCCCCATCGTTTGTGGAACAGCAGCAGTTTATTCTCTGGATAACTTAAAGCAACTTTGTGCGACAACTGATTATTTCCGGGGAGCAGTCATCTTCAGCGAGCTTGTTTATTTGCACTAAACCTCGGATAATTAATAACATCGGATTTTTATTCCTACACTATATTGTACTGTGTTGTATGTTGTATTGTGTGTACTGTATTGTATAAATTACTATTGTTATTAACAATAACCCATTATAAACAGTTAAGTACCCCATTTTTGTATCATCAGGATCTCTCAAGTGGTATTGGCGCAAACCTTATCATGATAAATAGCTCAGAATGCATCCAGTGTCTGCATTACACTATTCTTGCCATGCTTCTTGAACTTATCTTATAGCCGACTCTAATTACAGTTTTTAACCTGCTTTTAATATATTTAAAACTTACCCAATCCCACAGTCGCAAGCCAAAGGATTGCCAGCGACAAGTATGTCCTGAAGGAACACCGTGTTCGGGACTCGTGGCCACGCTCTCTGCGAAGGGTTCGGTACCCTCATGATATAGTTGTCTCGGAGGTCCAGAGTCAGGTTAGTGACACGACCTGGTTTCCAGAACACTTCGCTTGCTAACTCTTCGACGCTTGTGTTGCAGACTGTGAGGCGGAGGACTTTTGATTGGACTCCCTGAAAACGATGTATGATTGGTTATTTTTTTTCACAGCTGATACGTAAGATCTGCTATCCAAATGGGACATGGTGACTGATTAACTAGGTATTGTATCTGCTGCGCAGAAAATGAACTTGTTAAACTTGTTGATTTCTTCTAAGTAATCAGACAGGTGTGTTGCTGAGGAATTTGTTACGCTACTTCTTCTTTTCAGCTTTAACGCTGGCAAAGGGCCTTAAGCGGAAGGCAAGAGCGACTCATGTAATTTTGACCTTCAAAAGTGCAAAATTTTCAGCCCAATTTTAATACTTAAATGTTTTTTCCTTTCCATTACAACGGAAAAATATAAAAAAAAGGTCAATTTTGAAAAAAAAAATCTTTGTACTTACGCTCAATAAATACTGCGTCAGATACCTCAGGTATCTTCCAGTAATAGTGATATTATCAAGCTTGAGAGGCAGCGCCCCGTACATTTCCTTTCCGAACTCCACTCCATCGTAATCAGTTTCTATCAACAGGTTCTCTAAGCCCGCGTTGTATGATACCATCTTTGGTACATTGAAATCTCTCACGTTTGAATATGCTGTTATTTTTAATGTTCTTAACCCGTACATTTTGCTGAAGACTCCATGCTGAAAATAAAGACAAAATACAATGTTAAGTTAACTGGAGAAACTTCACTTGCAGTAGATTCTCGTACGAAATAATAAGTTTAATATGGTTTATAGATAAGTATATATTTTCGTAGTTTGAACGTTTCGCAGTCATTAATACTGAGCAGCTGTAGTTACGTTGTTAATTAAGAAAAGAAAAAATCATTAGATATCAAAAACCATCTTAGCTGTGAAGTTTTGCTAATTAATTCATGTGATACAAAAAACACAAAATACAAAATAATTTATTGCTTCATAAGTTTACATAAAAGTTTAGTGTTTGGAGCTTCCCTTTAAGCAAGTAATGCCTGTGTTGGGAAGCCCCGCTATGCTGTACAATTAAAAAAATAACACCTTTGAAACACGAATAGTTAAAGTTAGAAACTAAAGTTTACCTCAAGTATCCGGAGTCTAAGTCGAGTTACATCCAGATATTCAAGGCGAGGCGAAACTCCGTACAGACTTGTATTCATCAAGGCCGTGATTGGGTTACCAGACAAAGACAGCCAACGAAGATCACTCAGAGAATGCGTGGCCTGAAACAGATACAAATTAGAAGACATGTCTTGTAACATTCAATTTAAGAAAAAAGAGAGAGGGAAAGAATCCACGAAGATTTATATCATTAGATTTGCCTTCACTGTAGCAGGGCAATGCACTTAGGTCGTGCAAAAATGTACCCATATTAGAGTCTGAGTTCACACTTCTTGCGTGGAACAAAATATATGATTTATAGTGTAAAGTGTGAAACAATACTATTCAAATTTAATTGTGAACTAAACAGAAACGAGATCACCTTTAGAGACATACGGAAAAGTACAATAATATAAATCTTTGATTTTATGTATAACTGGGATCTTTGTTAAAAATAAGTTTGATACAGACTAAGTTTAGTCGCTTACCACAGGCACAGCAGTGAGATCGTTGTAAGATAAATCCAATGCTCTAAGACGAGTCAGATTGGCCGTTGTTTCAGGTGGAATCGAAGGCAGGTTGTTGTAAGACAAGTCTAAACTCTTCAATTTAGATAACACCATCGAAGGCACCTGGAAATAATAAACTCACTTTCAATTGAATGTTGAAGCAAGATACTTGTTTACAATTTAGTGATTATTTGGTTGGAAGGAAAAAATAAAATTAAGAGGTCCCGCCGTACTTCAGAAAGCACGTTAAACCGATGCTCCCGACTGTCATTCATAGATCTTGGATAGCTGTTACTGGCAGTCAGAGTTTTTATTTTTTATTTATTTTTTTACTGGCAGTCAGAACACCGAAAGTGTGAGTACCAGTTTAGCTCAGGGGTATCGTGTAATCTAGGTCGTGGAAGTTGGAACAGCTGACGTTCCACGTTAAATACTGGTATTAAGCTTCATCCAGTCAGACTTGATACCTCAAGGTTGCTGGGAAAAGGCTATGCAGGTGATTATGGTATATTTAAAAATTAACTCACAGAAACCAAGCTGACATTCTTCAATCCCAAATGAGACAGTCTTCTCTCGAGTCCCTTGAAGACTGTGGTTCCGCGGTCTCCAGAGTTGAAAGGCGAATTATTACTAAGGTCCAACCAGCGAAGCCTAGGCAATGCTGAGAAGGATCCACCTTCTATTCGTACTAGATGGTTGTTTGATAAATCCAACCAAGCTAGAGACTGGAAAATATAAAAAATAAATATTAAATGATGATGATACACTACATGAGAGAGAAAATTCTGATCACAACGACATTATGGTAAATAATAAAGAATAATTTGATAAAAATGATGATTAAAAAATCTCAGGAGATAACTGAAAATTAAACAGAGGACGAAAACAATGATTTAATTAACAAATATGCTGAAAATCATTACCAAAATTTATGAATAAAGCTGAAAACAAATATCAATGATATGCAAAAACCCAACTAAATATGTTTTTATGCAAAAGAATCACCATGTAAACTAGACAGAAAGGCGATGCACAGTGCAAAAAAGTGTTTTAGTACGATAACTACAATGTTAGTAATTGCATGAACATCTAAATTACAATCTACCTTGTACAAAATATTCTGCGGGTATTGTTTTTTTTGGTGGAACACTCTGGTGTGATCTCGTCTAGCCGTGTGGTACATGTATTCGTCGCTGTAGTCGGGTTCCTCGGGCCAGTATTCGCCCAACTGATCTGGGTTCTGGCGACACATGCATGATAGGACAACACATTAGCATACTCACACACTGGCGAACTACGATAAAACTCTGTTAGAAAAAATACTGAAACATGATCATGTTTTCTGGTTTTAACTGCCAATGAAACTGTGTTTTTTTTTTAAACTTTGCCCCAGACTAGTAATGGCTCCTATATGTATATATGTGGGTTCGTTTACAAACATTTAAATTCTCATACACAAACAGCTAGACCCGGAACAACTACCTGTAGGTCATACAATTATTTGTTCCGTGCGGGGATCGAACCTGCGACAAGCAGCGCGGTAGCCAATCGCTCAGCCACTACGCCATGCCGTCATCCGTGTATGGACAGTAAATTTATGCAAAAAGTATGTTTTTCGGACACAAGCTAACTTTCTTCATGTAAGATGATCATGTTTCCATAGTAGATACTGCATTAGTATTAAATTACTCAGAAATACAAAATTCAAACGTCAAATAACAACTTTACATGTTGCACATCAAATGCTTATTTTTTTTTTTCGAGCAGTTAGTTCTCAAAACTTCAAACAGATGCAAAACGATTATAGGTTATTTCTAGAAAATCTATTGAAATGATATTTACCCGGAATCTTTGGACCAAGTCTCCTAAAGCGACTGCAGGAATGGTGTTTCCACTTAGGTCCAGTTCTACCAAATTGGCGGATGCACCAGAAGACAAGCAGTTAGTTGGTATTCTTGACAGTAAATTGTTAGACAAGTCCAATCTAAAGATAAAAAATCAGTTAATATTTCAGGTCCTCTTCAAAAATGTGCAATACTGTCTCTTTCTCTCTCTCTTTCTCTCTCTCTTTCTCACTTTTTTCTCTTTCCAACTCTTTCTTTAAATACTCCCAAAAGTTGGGTTTCAGGATTTACAGTCTATATTAATAAAAAAAAATGCTACTCGGAATATAACAAAAGTTATGTTCATTATCATCATTATTCACACAGAGAGACAATTGAAAGAAATAATTTTACCTTTCTAGAGAAGGTGATGGGATGAGATTGTCTGCCAGATTCTTGATATGGTTGTTCGATAAATCAACCGATGTCAAAGATTGCATGTCGTGGAATAATTCAACTGGGAGCTCGATTAAGTGGTTGTGAGATAGATTGATAATCTGAAATAGAAATGATTAATTAATTCACGGTAATTAGTTTTATTAGTATTGTATTATCTATTAGCAAAAGCATAAAATATAGCGGTATCGGGTATATTGCCCTTACTTGAGAAACAATGATATCATCCAGGTAAATTAAAAAAAATATATTTTCATTTTATTATGAAACAAAGTATTTGACTTTATATCGTTTATTTAAATATTCGAATAACATTGATCTCTTTATGATCTAAGTTTCCCAATATATTTTGTGCATTTTGCTTTTCATTTGATTAAATACCTGCATTTGGCTGTAACCCTTAAGAAGATCTAAGAGGAATCCAAGAAACTCACCTGTAAATTCTTTACTCTCTTGAAGCAATCGTATTCCATATGGAATATAAAGTTATATGATAGGTCCAAGTATTGCAGCATGTGCATAGAACCGAATACTTCTCGAGTTATGTTCCTTATCAAATTGTGTGATAGATGAAGTTCTGTTAGAGTTAAGTCTGCGTGTCTGGAATGTGCAGAAATATTTTCATTTTAATATTTAGAATAGAAAAGTGTTGTAAGTTATATGCAATTATGTATATCTCATACGTCCAAAAGTTTCCCGCCTAACCGTTTAATTAGAGATACAAAACTATCATATCATAAAATTACTGAACTTTTCTCTGGTTACCATCCACCCTACCACCATGAAAATTGCAGATTATAGAAAACTAATATTATAGTTCGAATATTTAGACTTCATTTTATAGTTCAGGTCCGGAACTTTTGGACTTTACCATGTAAGTGTATAAAAAGTACCATACCTGAAGTAATACGGAGCAATGTACGTTATATTATTATGTGAGAAATCCAAAACTCGGATATTTACCGAGACTGTCCCAAGACCTGAAAAAAACATTGTTTCAGTGCGTTGTCTTAGAACGAAGTTATTTTATATAAAACTCATTTATAAATATTATGTTAGTAAAAGCATAATGTGTATGTCACCTTGAGTTAATACAAGATCTTCGTCATTGTCAGTGAAACCTGTGCAAAAAGCGAAGAGTAGAAAGCAGAAATATAATTAGAAGCATAAATATAAAAAAAAAACAAATTAATACTCAAGAAATAAACAAACAATACAAAATAAGAACTACTACAAACGAAATACTAAAAATTACTGTAGTAAAATAAGAAAAGAGCATACTTTCATACATACTGATGTTTGATGAAAAGTCTTGAGGTCCGAAATGAAATGATAGAAGTAAGTAGAGGAGGAGATTAATGACAGAGTTAGTAAAGAAAAAAGAAAAAAAATAAACTTAAGAAGAGTAAAAGAGATGCAGACAACAACAATAACACCATTATGGTGGCTGTACACTCTTGCCGAGACACTCCGAGGCAGAGCGAGTGCGAGAGGGTATAATTAATAAAGTAGCGCTCGTCTAGTCTCGGTGTTCCTTGCTAGCTCTCCGTCCCGTGTCGGTTATTTGCGAGACGTCTCGCGAGAGACATAGAGACAGGTCTCGGTCGAGAGTAAACAGCCATCATTATAACAAAATATGATAATGATAACTTACTTTGGGCTTTAGGAGGTGGGTAGAAGTTAGATGCATAGAAACTTGGAGCGTTGGAATCTGTTAATGTAATGATTCTGTTGTACGATGCGTTGACTTTTAGAGCAGTCGCCGATCCAACTTGGTCGAATATCGAGAATTTAAACGTATCGAGGTTGTTGAATGATATGTCCAATCTGTAATAAACGTATACAGTTACACATATAACACGTTTTTAAAACGTAGGTTTTAAAACTTGATACAACTAGAAATCAAAAGTTCTGATGTGTTGAATCTTGATCAATTTTTATCGGCTACACAATTATAGACCATAGACATGAGAGGTACTGGATGCATAAGTGTAGAAATTGTTCGTGGGTTGTTAAATTAAAAATCAATTAATTAAATAATCTGCTGTTTTATCTACTAAAAACCTCTCCTCTAAAATCTTTACGAACTTCCCGCTTTTTCTTGGAGTAAGAGTTTCTCCAAGTACTGCGTTGCATGACGTTTGCTACCCCTCAGCAGTGGCTTTCGCCTCATCCCCAATGATGTGAGTAACCGATACAAGTTTATCCAATATTGTCAACATTTTCTTTTCTGTAACTACACAAATAGGCTACCTACAACCACGCCTGTACCACCCAAAAACTTGAGCAGGGGCAGAGTGTGTAGTGCCATTTACATTTCGCCACTTATATTATTCATTTACTTACTCAGTAAGCGCAGGTATATTTTGGAAAGCTTCTTCACTAATCTCGTTGATCCTGTTCCCTTTTAGATTGATAATCTTCAAATTATCCAGGCTGGCGAAAGCTCTCCTTTGTATGATGTCTATCATGTTGTCTTCTATGAGAACCTCGTGTAGTTCTTTTAGACCTACAAATGCGTGTTGGACTATTTGTCGAATTTGATTGACGTTTAGGCAGATGCTTTCTAGCTGGCCGTGTATGTCACCCTGCAAGAAAAAATGTTGTTGGAAATATTCATAAAATTACAGGAATTACGTTTTGTTCGACCATCTCAGTATTTGCAGTGCTTGGTCAGAATTGGTCTCATTCGTCACTTAGCCGAAATCAAACGTGAACGGATGAACCAAAAATGAGCACTCACTCAAATCTGTTGGTTTTATTTTAAAATTTGACAAGTGACTAGATTTATTTACACATCAACGTTTCCAGTATAAGCTGACCTAGCATTGTATAGACTTTCTGTACAGTAAAAGTCCAAGTTATACTGGTAAGGGCGCGTGTACTTTCAGAATATGATTACAGTTTATCTAACCTGCAAGGTCCCTTTAGAGAAATGATCAATATAGTTATCCTGCAAATTCAACCGTTTCAACTTGTACAGGAAGTGGAAGGACGTATCCGGGACATTCTTCAGCTTGTTGTTACTAAGGTCCAAGTATTGGAGTTCTATGAGAGCCTTCAGCGGTTCGAACGGCAGTATCTTTACGTTGTCTGCTAGACCGTTTGCCATCTTCAGTGTTGTTAGGCTGTGTAACTGGAAGAGAAGAAAATGATGATATAAAATCAAATTATATTAAACCTCCTACTGGCGAGAATATTACATTTTGTGGAAAGGAATTTTGGCGCAAATTGGGTAAGGTCTGTGTCTAGCAGTGAACACTGATGGGTTTCATCGATTAGAATAGCGGAATAGGTAAAAGGCTGCAGGTGTCTCCCAGTAACAGGCATGGCGTAATTGGTAGGGACACTATTGATAATGTTGATTACCAGCCTGTGAAGATATATTTACGAAGCTTAAAAAAAACAAGGCAATGTGGCGACATTTCTACCTTTCGTATCCTACATCGCGATATCAAGGTTATCCACCAATCGTCATATAAACACAAACGCGACAATAACCATCGCGCCTACCAGATCCAACACACGTCTAGTCGAAGGATCCTCCCTTTTTGATGGAGGATGGAGAACTTGAACATGTCTTTTGTAGATTATAAAAATGGTTTTATTTATCTACTCAAGCGTTACTCACCTCAGCAAAAGCAAACGGATCAATAAACTCGATGTTGTTCTCCGACAAATCAAGCGTCTTGATAGTCCTAACATGCTGGAAGGCACTGGACTCTATCCTCGTCACAGTGCTGCCGAAGATCTTCAGGTCTTCGAGTTCTACGCCAAATTCTAGGAAGTCCTCTGTTCTTATACTTTGACGGAGGAGTTTGCTCACTGACAAGTAGCGGAGTGATCTCATTCTGGAAAAGAGAAAACAAAAATAAATTGCGAAATATTGAATATTCTGATACAGGTCAATCTAGAATTTGAGCAAAGATGGCTTACAAGTGTAAAAAATAATACGTGGGTGGATTCTGCGAAAAATGATCATCATCTGCCTAGCCTTTTCCCAACTATTTTGGGGTTGGCTTCCAGTCTAACCGGTTGCAGCTGAATACCAGTAGTAGTATTTTACATGGACTGACTGCCTATCTGACCTCCAAAACCCAATTAGTGCTGGGTAATACGATATCACTTGATAAGTGTGATTGTCAGAATTTCGGGCCACTGCGACAGACTACTTGTAACGACTGTGTAAGATCTACAAATGACAGCCGGGACCAACGGCTTAACGTGCTCTCCGAGGCACGGAGGAAGCTCGGTACTTAATGGCTGGCCACTTTTCCACAGACCAACCTCACCAAGTGCGGCTTAACCTAAAGATCGACCTGAGCAGCTCTTAATATTTAGCCACACGAGCTGCTCATGGCTAAATGATGACAGCATTCTGTGAAAGATGATACGACTAGAAAAGGAAAAGGAAATGAGGTTTTATAGAGATGTATAGAAGAAGCCACGCCGCGTCGAGCTAAAAAATAATGATTTAGGGTATGGGCTGGAAAACGATGATATTAATTTACCCTGGCACACATAATAGCCGTATTGGGTATACCTATAATAGGGATGATGACACAATTAACAAATAATTCCAAGACAGCTTCTCTAAAGAAAAACACTTTATTTTAGACCTGAAAACGCGGTTTATTTTCAGTTAATTGCTAAATTCGATTTTTAGTTGCTTTGAAATCAATAAATAATTGAGTTGACGAAATAGTGACGTCGCAGCGTGCTATTGCCATACAAAATGTAAGGGGGAATCGCGGTTTGACAGATCATAAAAAATATGTCAATTGATTGGTGTGTCAACTACCCTATTTGCTTTGATCCGGATTCGAAAGTTTTTAAAACTAGTATGAAAATACTAACCTTCTGAAATCCTGCAAGTTCATTTCAATAGAGCTGGCGCTGCTGATGTCCAAGTAAAACAGTTTATATTGGAAGTTGTTGAACGACGTCATTGCGTAGTCTGACGGTGTGGTCGAAGTCAGCAGGTTTACATCAACCTGGAATACGACACATAAAATTTTAGTACTTAAGGTAGCGTTTCTAAATTTACTTTTGAAAGGGCTTAAATTATTCTGGATCACTAGATATAATTTACGGCAACCTTTAAAAAAATACGACCAAAGAGACGAATGAAAAAGTCATAGTAATGAATAACAATACAGCGAGCATAGATTATATAATGATAAATGGTTAAATATAAGGGCTGAAAGCGCTGAGTGTTTATCATTTTTGAAATTCGCTCTTGAATGAAACCGAACTGACATGACAACACATCGCGCCATCTCGCGGAAAAGTTTTCAGCAAGAAACTTCATGCAGCTGAATGAAAGTTACAATAACTTAGCGCCGTTTAAGCGGACCCAGTTGGCAGTTTTATTTCTAACTGTCGATCGAAAATGGTGCTATTAAACCTGTATTACTCTATCCCTCTCTCGCATTGGGCCAACAATGGCTTTACAGCCATAACCGCTTATCGTTAGAACTCACCTTATTCTCCCTCAGGTTCAAGAACCTCAAAGAATCCAGCTTATTTAGCATAAATTTAGATATCATGGTCAAGTTATTCTCAGACAGGTCCAAACTCTGCAAGCTGTTCTCCAGTCCAGCAAAGGAAGCTGGTGACAGTTCCGATATACTGCAGTCACGTAGCGAGAGCGTTTTGATCTTCGCGTTTCTGAAGGCATCTTCCTGAAAAAGTATAAAGAACAATAAGTAAGTGATTGTTGCTAGTATTAAAGCTTGCTCACAGAAAATACTCATACTCATTGTTAACAATAACTTAAGTTCCGCTATATCTACTGCATGTAGAAGAAAAACAACAAAGGCACTCCCTCACCGGGAGCATTCGGCTTATGTAAAAGTTCATATCCGAGCATTATTCATTCAGTGAGTAAGGAGACCCGAGCATGACGACGATTTTCCATCCCAAAAAAAACTAAACTTTTTTATATTAAATGGGCCTACTCTTGACCTCAATCTAGTCCCGAGGACAGAGATGAGGTCGACGATGGAACGAGCTAACCCAAAAGAAGCCTATTAACTCGCGACTTAAATAGATTGGGGTCATATGAACTTGGGGACACCGACGAAGGCAGGGAATCCCACTCCTTGGCTGTGCACATAATAAACGATGTAGCTAAGACAAGGAAAGCGCTTCGTGCGAATGTGTGGTACAAGTGAATGCGGCGAGGGATCACCTTGAAGTTTCATGCGCTTTATTGCTGCAATAAATTCAGTTCTGCGCAATAAGTTATTGTCATGTATAAGGAGTTAAGAGCCAATTCTCAGGTGCAACTCAATTGTATGGCTCATGCTGTCCCTATCATTATATATACATAGTGATTCTTTTAACTGGAACAGTATGAGAAAATCCGAAATTGACATACAAGGAAATTTTTTAAACTTTAGCTCTTTGTTATGGAAACCATTTCGGCATACTAAATTTTTTGGTCAAGCGTGAGTTGCCTATAAAAATGAGCGAAAATGGCTAAATATGTTTTAATGCCGTTCGACTCTGTTTTGTATAAAGAATAATAAAATTAATGGTGAGGAAAAAAAGACGTGTCAGCGGAAGTTGATAAAAAGCAATAAATTTTGTACATACAATTTTAATTAAAGAAAAAAATTCTCATACAGTGAAATGAGTCTATCAGCATTTAAAAAAATGGTTTATCGTACATTCTGTTATTAACAGTCTCTGGTAAACATATTGTTCATTAATGAACCAAGAACCTTATTGATTGCATATTTATTAGTCCTGATAAAAAAGTGTGATTCCGGGGAATCACACTAAACTTGTTTCATCGAAAACACAAGGTTTTATGAGCATCAGCTGCGCCTTTAACTTATCCCTAAGATCAACGATACGGTAAAAACATGGGAGTGAATTTTTTTACGAGCATAAACCTCTTTACGTTATAAAGCGTAATACTGTACTGTTTTATGTGAGAATATACGCGTTTTCCGTTAATGTTCCAGGTTTTATTGGGTGGTGTGCTCCGATATCACTCATAGTGGCAAAAGTAAAAGGTTTTCTTTGGCAAACGAATGAAAAGCGTGAATACACACACCTACCCGATGGCAGGTAGATTATACTATTCTACGAAAACATAATCAGCTGATCCATACACAACTTCAGTTGCTAGTCGACACAAATGTATAGGTATGCCAGCTGATTTTTTGTTTGTCCAACAAAGGAAGTTGTTCACAGAAATGTATTAATTTAAAATAATATTTGCATGCCCTAAAAAAGGCAAAAAGTGGTTTTTGCCTCAACCACCATTTGTACATCTGGCAACACCAACATTTTAAGGAAATTAATGATTCTTGATTCAGTTTGATGATGTATCGCTGTATATTCTACATTTTCCTTAATCTATACAAATAAATAAACTTGAAGTGTCTGTTTGCAATACCAAAATAACAGCTTTTTACTGAATGCGTATGAAAGTATATGTACGGTACTTATAACAAAAACATATTTTTCAACCTTTGTCTGTCTGTCTGTGTTTGTTCTGGCTAATCTCCGAAACGGCTGGACCAGCTTTGACGAAACTTACTGGCAGATAGGTGATGATAAAAGTTCTAACATAGGGTAATTTTATTTTAGAATAAAAATTAGGGCTCCGTGCAAAAAAAAAACCCTTGAAATTGGTAACAAAATTCGATTCAAAAAGGGAAGTAATATTTTTTTAATAATAATTTCACGCGAAAAAAGGTCGCGGGCAACAGTTAGTATAATTTATGTATGTAGCAGTTATCGTAAGACATAATCAATAACGTTTGTTCCAGATTTTTGTCACTAGTTTAAGGCCCGTATTAAAGAACGTCACTCAATACTCAAGCATCATTTAAAACTAGTTTCAACCAATCAAATGGCTTGAATCTAGTTTTAAATGATGCTTGAGTATTGAGTGACGTTCTGTAATACGGGCCTTAGACTCGAATAGAGCTCTAATCATGAGCTTAACGCTAAATAAATTACAAAGTGTAAAACATTGACAATATTAATAATTACTTACTCTCAACGCGTAAATAGTATTCCCATCCAGAGAAGTCGAATTCAAAACGTTGAAGTACTTGAAGGACCCAGGATACAGTATCTTGATGAGATTGTTGTCTAATCTGAAAATATTGAAGAGAAAACCATTTTAAAAGTTTCGTTTCTTAAATTAAGGTTCTCATTTAAGAAAAAACCCCCTGGAAAGGAGAACCTCTTATATTGCACAGAACCAACCAGATTGATCTCAGTTGGCAACTATAAGGCCCGGTTGTATAAAAAAAGAACCAAATCATTTTTGCATTAAAAATATTTAAAACATCTATCCGGCTCTGTCACTTTTAAATAATAAACAGATATAAAACGATAGCCTATATAAAGTCGTTTAGCGCTGAACGCGTTTAGTGAGTTACGGTGCGAGCGGCCTTCAAAATATTTTTTTCTAAAACTAAATCACTTGAAAATAACAATCAATAACTTACTTCAAAGAGTCCAAAGACAGTTTGATCCCATTCAGATCATGTGCAGGTGGAACTTGTTTGATCAGGTTGTTGGACAGGTCCAAGAACCTCAGCTGCCGCAGCGGTGATAACTCTTCGTAAGGAATGTAGGCCAGCTGGTTATCTCCGAGAAGAAGCTGGAATCGAGTCAATGGAGACTTAGAAGAAATGTTTTGGCTTGTTTGAAGGTAGAACTTTTATATTGTACAGAATTTATGTTAGAAGGTAACGGTACTTATTTCGTACAAACGTGTTACGGATGCGAATCATATTTTGTTCAACATAAAGCCTGACACTGCCCTGCAAATTGCAAAAAACGTAAGAGAATTTGAATTTAGCGGGCTATTCTGGCAGTTCCGCCTTAAAGTGGAAGCGCCCAGGGTAGCCTGCGAAATTTTCATGAAACATTATAATTATCACTAGAAACGGGATATTTACCATGTGCACTGTACCACTCACCACTCACTCACTGTCCACTTCAGTTTATCCGAGATCATGGTGCTTGCAACAGCGCCGATATATCGGGAACTCAAAACAAACAGTGGATATGGTAAATATCCCGTATCTAGTTTTAATTATAATGTTAGTGACCATGACAGTTTAAAAACTTATTGTGTTACAGACGCAAATAATATTTTCATCAACATACAACCTGACACTGACCTACAAATTGAAAAAAAGTATGCGAAATTCAATTTCGCTGGCTACCCTAGCGCTTTTACTTTAAGGATGCGTTGCAGTATGGAGTTTAGAAATAATGGTGAACGGTTCGAGTAGAGGCAATGTTGATCCAGTGCAGTGGTTATACGTACTTAAATAATTATAGAACTTACCTACCTATCATTTTAGCTAAACACAACTAACACTAAAAATATGTAATGCCTATTTTCGAAAGTTGCGTGACCCGAATCGTTAGGCTAGCCTTAGCTGTTTACACTAATGTTACAAGTAATTAGGTACTCTAATTTATATTTTTTACTGAAGTTACATTTTATCAGGATTTAAATATAGAAACCGTATCAGCATATTTTCAGCCTGTACCTAATTAGTGAAAGGTCAGGCACTTGCGATCTAGATTGAGGTTCAGCAAAAATATTATCTTCGAATACTATCTCGAGTGTAACATTATTATCTACAACCGAGGAAGTTTTTGGAGCTAATGTATTTTATAATATAACAAAACTTCACGCCTGTAATCCCCACAGGGTTAGGCAGAGGTGTACGTAATAGTTCACCCACATTTCGTATGCATTATGTATTTTATATTTTCTCCAATACCAAGTTTACTGTGAAACTAATGACCGCAGAAATAATGTAGATAAAATGTTATTTATTTCTGTAAATTGTTTTACAAACACTTTTAGGTACTCGGCAAAAACAAATACACAAAGTCGAAGTTTCAGAATGCTTAGATAAGAACTGCTCTACTAACTTCTTCTTTACGACTTTCCTATATTGAACAAAATTTTCTTACAATCAATTCAATCCCTTCCACATTCTTCTAGACACAGGCATACTCTGCTTTATACTTATTTTACAACACTTTCATTTTCATCATTTTCAATTTCAACACAGAGCAAGATATTGTTTCTATCAAAGTACCTCATTGCTCTTTATCTTAGAAAAAAGCCATTGAAATAACAACATCAGTAAACGATTACTCTGGTTTCATAAAATCTCAACTTACCCTATTTAATCGGCTCATCCCATCTCGAAACACTCCACTATCAATCACAGACAGATGGTTTCCATGTAGATCGAGGGTCTCCAACATAGGCAAGCTGGAGAAGGCATCTAGAGGCAGGTTCGCTATGGAGTTGTCAGCGAGAATTAACGTCGTTAACGTATGCTCTAACCCTCGCCAGTTGTCACCCGATATATCTGTTATTTCGTTTCCTGGAATTATTAGAAGAAAATTCATTAGTTTTGTGGGAATATTTTTATCAAAAGGTACCGAAAAATTGTAGACGCAGCTCCGGACACAAAACTCTGAAAGATAAGGTCTTGAAAAATCTTGTCCGTGTCAGGAACGCAATTTTCCGGATCGCTTTTACCGAACCTTAAGTTTGTGTATCGACACGAACAAAACATTTCCTAATTGACTTAATTACGGGACGATCGGCTAATGAAACATTTAATGGGGTTTAAAGAGAACAATCAAATAATGATCATGCGATATATTCCCAGTTACAATGACAGCTTCAGAAAACGATCGCACGTTTCAATGTCTTGATATTGGGTTAGTTCATCTCTTTGTATCAGCTTAACTATAGATACACTGTAGTGCACAGACTCTAAGAAAGGTTAACGAACTAGTAACAAATCACTTGTCTACTCTACAAGGTTCTAATCCTTAAAAGACCTTCCAGAGAGCCTTTTTGTAAGTAACTCAATTCGTCTGCGTACGTTTCAAATAAATCTTTACACATGTATCAAGGCTACTTAATTTATCTCACTCTAACGTTCCCAAAATTCTCAAACACATTTATAAAAATCGAAACACAAATTCATCCGAGGCATTTCATCCCAATATTAGATGAAAATTCGCTCCATTTTCGACAAGAATTCGATCGTACATTTTCTAGCGCCAATACTGCTCCAAAATTTACACCAACAACTTAAATTGAACTAGAAATTCTAAGTATAAATCACCTGTTAGATCCAGAAGCCTCAGTTTCTGCAAGTATCTCAGTGACCTGCTGGGTACAGCCGTCAATTTGTCCTGTCGCAGTTCCAATTCCCAGAGGGTGTTGTCGAGACCATAGAACGCCTCTTCATGGATACTCTCCAGCGGGTTCTCGTTTATTGCAAGACGGTACAAGCCTGGAATTAATCGTGCTGTTATAGTTATATAGATTATTTACATTACATAATTATATCTATATCTTCTATGTTATTGATACAGGAGGTGAAGTTTATTGTGTATTTGTACAGGATAATCTCTAGAATGACTTACCATGATACAATCAATATTTTAATAGACAGAAAATTATACTATTGACGAGTGACATAAAATACTTTTGATGTCAGAGATCTAATTGCGAGTAAAACCGTGGCGTGCAGCTAGTGTGAGAATAATGAACGCTCCGGTTGAAGCTTAAGATATTAAGTGTTAATTAAATTGCTAATCTCCTCTGAAAGGGTATTTTGTTTATTGATATGAATCCTTTGAAGTGTCTCTCCTTAAGATGGGGCTTCTACATTCAATTTAAGAACATCATTAACATTACCATTAAGGGATAAAAAGATCTTTCAGTTACTGTTATGCTCGAGGGCGGAGATGTAGATAATAGGATGCGTAAAAAATAAAAGTTACAGAAAGCCAAGATTTTAAGACGCCCAAGGCTGTGTACATAATTAACATAATTCTTTAATTCCTATGTATAAAAAAGCTACAACTTTGAACCGTTCTAAGCAAACTTTGGCTCATGACGACAAAAATGTCCATTTAAAAGAAAACACTGGCTCTCGATATCAAGGCATTTCATAACACATAATATCAAGCCTGTAATCCCCGTAGGGTCAGGCAGAGGTACCACACCCACATTTCTCCAGTTATGTTTTAGTCCTATGTATTAGTCGGCCAATTGCCATCAACCGGCACGAATTCAGACTCCGTGGCTGCTACTGAAAAATTCCTGATGGAAAACCCAATAGCACTTTGCCCGTCGACTTTGCACTCGACTAACTAGGCATATCATAACTTACAAAAAAATGAATACCTAAAACGACTGCCTATAAAGTCTTTCTCTCAACACGTTAGGCTTTTAACAAAATAAATTCCCTAAACTCAAGTATTAATTTAGTCAAAATCTGCTTACTCTTCGCTTATCACAATGGCGGATATAAGCGTATTAGGCTGAGCGTCACATATTCAAACGGTGTACTTATTTACCAGCATGAAACGCTGACTGGAGGATTAAGACAAACCTTCCCTTATTATATTTACGGTGTCAGTCGAAAACGACGCTCAGTCAGCGCGACGCAAGAATTTATGCTCGTGATATCAAAAATACATGTTTTTGGCGTAATCTTGTTGGCATTTGTACTTGTTTTCGTATTTTATTTCCTTATTTCTAGAGCTATGAATCATGGAAGTTATAAATGGGGATTTTTTGTGGTTTAACTAGGTTAAGAATATGAAGCAGTGAATTTAGGAAGTCTTCGTTTTTTTAAAGAAGCTTTTAGTTTCAGGTGCTTGTCAAAAATTTTACATCAATTTTTAAGCTGCGAGGACGTGAAGTATCGAAGAAGACATGCTGCGCTGACCCCAAATCAATTGCGATAAGGGTGGAGGATAAGACAATAATGATGATGAATGAGGACATAAAAACGACTGACTCATGAATAACACCTATGTCGATTTAAAAAAGAACATCGTTACACGTATGAAAATCTAACCACGCGCGGCGCGGCGGTGAACTATTCATTCCGTGGACATTAACTAAAAGTTTTACTGCATAATTTCTATTATGTGAAGTTGTTATTCCTGAAGGCTATGTTACAAAGTTAGACTTTATTAGTGCGGTTTGTGTGTTGCTTCTTCAAGCAAAGGCTGCTTTCTTAAAATGTGGAAGATCTACACTTCACTCTGTGTTATTCGTGTTACTGAGTAAAGTTTCAGTTATTTTCTTATGATTATCATATCCATTTTTTAACTTAATAAATTAACAGTCAATGATGGACTGTGTGAAGGATGATATGGCATGAAAGGAGGTGTCTGGTGAGATAACAAGTAATAGAGAAATATGGAAGAAGAAGACATGCTGCGCCGATCCCAAATAAATTGGGATAAGGGCAGAAAAATGATAATGAATGATGATACATTAATAGGCAATCTGCAAAATCGTTTGGACAGCAGGATCGTAAGTCGTAACTCTCAGCAAGAACTTGGTCTTCACTTAGTCTAGTGTCTTCACGTTGTCTAATGGCATTTGAGAGCCAATAAACTAGTTGAAATAAAAGCTGAATATCGTGTAAAGTACAATATACGTTTCCACATTTTATTAGAGCGATGAAAATAGTTTCCAACAACAGACAGTAATAATATCATGGGACAACAGACAATAAACTTGTCCTCTTTAAATGTCTTTTTTTAATATTATCCAAATCTCCTCATATCTATTGCAATACAATATCGTCTACAGAATATAATATTCCTACATTCTGCTCGCGGTCCCGGGTCCATCCGCACAAAATTGTTTCGAACGTCGCTTCGTGAGATATTTAATGTATGTAGCTCTGTGTGCAATGATCACATTGCATATTATTTCATAGCAAACTGTTCCATTTTATTTCGAGGTCTTTTTGAAGACGTCTATATTTACAAAGAGACTACTTTAAAGTGCTCTTCTGAAGTCGATCGTAACTGCAAACTGCAGTCGCAGCTTCGCCCAATCGCAATGATGCACCGCAGCGACACTATATAATCACTTCCGTATCATTGCCGCCTGACACTGTTTGTATAGCGTTGCATAGAATCCAGTTGAGTTGATGCAGTTTGTCATAGCAGCTGCGGCTTGCAGTTGCACCTGATAACATCCTTAAAACATTCTCAACTGACCTGTAGCTTGAAAGAACTGAGGCTCCAAATCCCTGATCTGATTGCCAGTTAACTGCAGCATGAAGACCTTCGAACTGTTGATAGTGCCAGGTACTCTCAGGATCGGTACGTGGTTGCAGGTGACGATGCCGAGGTCTCCTGCTGGTTTCGAACAGGAGCATAGTGCTTGGAACAAGCATGGTGGATGGCCTTGGTCGACGTGGAGCTGGAAGAAAATAATATGTTGTTAGACGTGGTTGACCAAGTGCGGGTGGGTGATAAGGGAGAAATCTCGCGCTTGCGTTAAAGTCAGTAAGATTCCAACATAACTCGACTTTATCTTCCCGAAGAATGAAAAATTGAATTTTGCAATATTTTGATGCTAAGATCAGAATCAAGTACCTACCTAAGACAGAGTCTTCCTGCATTTTATGCGGAAAACTTTCTCATATTTCTAGAATATACGTCTGGAAATGTTTATTGCGGCCATATGAGCATCGTAGACGGCCACAAAGAACATAATGCTTGAGTAATGTCACATTTTGCTTAGATTGTATGTGTTTGATATTCGTTTTTCGCATAAGAGGCTATTATCACCAAGCACATTTCCGTACACAATTTTTGGAGACGTGAATACTGAGTTAGTAGATGGTCCACCTGAGGCTGCCTCTCAAAACCTCAAAAATGTTCCATATTATGTGTCTTCACATTTAAAAAGTCATGTTTCAATCCATAATTATATCCACCAGAGGAACATGATCTACAAATTAATTATTAAACACGGAAGTAATGGTGTGGCGTGGCACTACTAGTACTTCCATACTGTTACTCAAAAGTGCTGCCAGAAATAAGTATGGAGGCAACACATCACTAGATGAACTTCCACTAAATGAGGAACAAAAATGACTTTGCCAAAACAGGAAAAACAATTTCCCGACAATCATAAACTTCCCCAAATAAAACCCAATTCCATTAAAACCATCTAAAACGAAACAAACAGATCGCTATCCGTCTCTTAAAGAGCCAAGTTAAATGGCCGCCATATCTTAGCTAGAGATGAACGTCTATAATTTGTAGACGCTGTTGTTCGCAAGAATTAAGGCGAACGATGATAACTGTGTTACAAAAGATCTACTTTATTAAAGACTTGTCTAGTGATCAATCAAAGTTTGTTATTGTTTGAGATAGGTTCGCCTTAAGAGGCGTTTTGTGTGATCCCGATTTAATAGCTAAAGTTCTCGTGACAGGTGCTTGTTTCTCGATTGTCTCTGGTATAGACACGACCCAAAGGTTTAAAGCGGTAGATTTTCCCACACCGTACTTAAGTAGGAAAAGAAGTGGAGCTACCGACATAGAGAAAGCTGAAGTGGCGGTGGGCAGTTCATGTCTGTCAAAAAACCGATGGTTGATGGAGCAAACAAGTCTTGAAGTCGAAGCTGCCCCCAACTAGATGGACCCGACCATAAAAAATGTGGCTGGGCCGGACTGGATGCAGAGGACGCAGCACAGGGTGTTGTGGCGCAACTTGAGAGAAACCTATGTCCAGCAGTGGACTGTCATTGGCTGAGTTGATTGTACTTAGAAGAAGAGTGAGTTCATCTCATATATCCCGCAAGAAAATACGATGTTCAGTATGAGTGAGCGAGACAATACTATCCAAATGACATTCAACGAGACAGTAACGGGACCACCATCTTGTGGTCGGGCGAATTTTCCGATTTAAAGCTTTGTCACGACCAATATGAGAATTGCTCAAGCTCATGGTGGAAGAGGAGCTGAATCCATCAGGTGCACCGTCCGTTCATTTTAGTATTGCTTTCGGCAGACACCATTTAGTTGCACCTTATTTTATTGTTAAACTCGAACGTCTGTCGCCTCTCTTTGGAAGTACTTATAGCGTTTTCTTTTACCGAATTATAGGGAGGAACCCGTATGGAACCTGGGAAAACGATCCTAAAAATTGTAGTTTTTTTTACGAGACTGAAGGCTTTAATTGCCAAGGTTTCCACCGAGCATACCAAACAGTCCAATATTTGTGCAACAAATACACCTTATTCCATTTACCTAGTCACGTACTCCAGTTAGCACAAAAAGTTAACAACCGTACAAAAACAACGAAATGGATTGGTATACGATCCAAAAGTTCCATGTTCCAGTTTTTATACATATTGCGGTATCCGGTAAGTAATAGCGGGTTTAGGGGCGTGAGGATCCCTAAAAACCCTTCGCTCTCGGAGTTTTCGCATCAATTTAGTGTAACATAACACATGTACTTTTTAGCGAACGGTTTCGTTCATAATTTGGAGGGATTCACTGTGTAAATAATATACTTTTTTGGTCTGAGTCGAAAACTCATGTTTGAATTCGATAGAAGTCAGGACTCTGACTCTGAGAGCAGCGGTGGCCCAGTGGTGGCGGCCCCGACTTACGAACAGTAATTCGTGGGTTCGAACCCAGGCAGGCGCATTACTTTGTGTAATTTATTTAATCACCACTGCTCTCAAATACGGTGAAGGACAACATCGTGAGGAAACCGGCATGTCCTAGAACCAAAAATTCGAAGACATGTAACATCTACCAACCCGCACAGGGCCCGCGTGGTTGATTATAGCCCATTCCCTCTTTTGAGAGGAGGCCGTGTGTCCCAGCAGTGGGAACATTATAGACTGAATATGCTTATGCAGGACTCTGACAGAGCAGTTTGAGGAAGGCATTGAGCAATGTCGCACTCTTGTCTGTTGCTATAAACATTTTTCAGGCGGTTTTCAGAACCTGTACCAAGATTTTGAATTTGTGAATTCCATGACATAATTAAGACCAAGAACAAAATCTTCTCTTTTTATGCTTATGCTATGAAAAATCTACTCCGGGTTTTATTTAACGAATTAGGTGTCATCATATTATTAAACAGGAATTACATGAGTGACGCATTAAAATCAATGAAATCTCCCGGTCTTAGCGTTAAAGCCAAGTATCTAAGACCATTTAACCTCTATCTAAGATAAGTGTCATTTAAAAAAAAAACTCAAACATAACAATTTACTGTAATAATACTTAACTTATATTATTAACCTATTTCTAAAATGATATGACTCCATACCCAAACAGGGTTGACATTCGCCTATAAAAATTGTAATCATGTCTTGTTTAATATCCTCCTAATCGTTTGGCACCGAGTCGCTTTAACAATTAAATTATATTGCCTTTCTAATGTTTAACAGGAACACGAAAACATCTTCAACTGTTGTGTGAAAGTACGATATTAAAAATTACGGCCGTATTCCCCATAGACCCCTATGGGGAATACGGCCGTAATTTAGATTATAATTATAAGATTTATAATTAAATAAAAAAAATAATAATGAAAAGCATTATTGTTCAAGAGAGCATTACACAAACTGAAAATATCACTAGCCTCCACACTAGGATTCCCTGTGTCGTGGAGACTAGTCTCCTTCGTATAACAAAAAATAAATAGGAAGTAAGGCATTCTATACAATAGCATCGTACAGGTATGATTTTTTAGGCTCCAGTAAAAAAAAAAAAAAAATATGCAGTTTCAGAGCAATAGTAAAAGTTAAAGTAAAGGTATACATTATAAATCTGTCGTGTCGTGTACCTGTGAGTGGTGTGTAAGTGAGGTACCTATGGGTGGGTAATTGTTTATTTATTTTAAAAGGCATAAATCCCAATACAACATTCATAATTATTTAACATTACAAAATTGCGTTAGCAATACATATTAACAGACTATCAGTTATCATGATCGTATCAGGATCATAGTATGTACCTACACCGACATTGCGCCAGTTATGTAATTCATAAGCTCCTGGGAAGGGTGACATTGCAAAAACACCATACGTCAGGCTGCTACTAGAAATTTCTCTTGCATGACAAACTTAATAACACTTTCTCTGATATGGGGATCATATCCAATACCCTACGCTCAGTACAGCAGTAATAATTACACTTGGGACTGCTAAACTAGCTAAAATAAAATAATATAGTTAAAAACATCAAGAAAACATGCTTTGGAGTGATGACATTTTATTTTTCGTATTTTTCTTAGCCAACTCTTTCATTTGGTTCATTTGAATGCATAAAAAATAACAAGTTCGCCATCTTTGGGAGTCCGCCATATTGGATTTGGAATGACGTCACCTAGCTAACTATGTATTGTCATCCAAACTAAAAATATTATATGCAAAATTTTAGCTCAATTGGAAACCGGGAAGTGGGTCAAATTGAATTTCTTAGATTGTTTTTACATAGTAACAGGTAAACTAATAAAACCGTGTTAATAAACAAACAAAGAGAGAATTGTTACTGTTGCCTTGGAAGAATACGTACAATACACAATACTACTTAATATGTAATCCAATCTCACACAAAAGAAACTGTTTGGTACTGCAAGCGATATTCTTCATCTTTGGCTCAACTAAGTAAGAGAATAGATTAATTGTTGTCTTTGACCTATGACAATGTAGTCTGGTCATTGATTGAGTAATGCGTACGAACTACATAATTAAATCATGACTGGGTCTTTGTTTGCATAATATCTTTTCAAGGGTGAACGGTATTTTTAAGGTAGCAATTTTTTTACTATTGATTTTTATCGAAGCTGGACTGATAGTGTACATGAAAAGACACCAAACAGACAAAGAAAGAAACTCATTTTCACATTATCATCTGTAACTCTATACCACGAAGAATTTTATCAGAACATATTCCGTGAAAAACCTTGATGACCTAATAGATTTTTCTACTTTAATATTGAACTGTAACGTCTTCATTTCTGGTCGTAAACTGCAAGTAATGGCATAAATTGACGACAAGTTATGATTCTCACGACGTAAAATTAAGTGAGGTTTAATGTTCTCTGGCAAATATTGAGGTCATGTAAAGACGCTCTTCATCGTTTCTACTGTATCAGTTTACCGTCAATCTTGGTGAAACCCTATACACATTTAGTAAATGGCGGGATTTTTTACATATTTTTATTCAAATTGAAATGAAAAGATATTAATTAGTTAATATGGAATAAACACAAAAATCTAAAATAACAACTCTTTTTAAAATTCTTCCAATGTATAAATAAATACACACATCTGCCTAGCCTTTTCCCAACTATGTTGAGGTCGGCTTCCAGTCTAACCGGATGCGGCTGAATATCAGAATTTTACATGGAGCGACTGACTATATAACCTCCACAACACAGATAGTACTGGGTAATACGATTCCCCTTGGTAAGGCTGGTTGCCAGACTTTTATGCCACTGACTACCTGAAACGATTGTCAAAGATCTACAAATGACAGCCGGGACCAATGGCTTCACGTGCTTTCCGAGGCATGGAGGAAACTCGGTAAAAATGTTATTTGGCATTTTCATTTTGTTTATTCAAATGGCGGGACGGATTTGATTACAAGAAGTGGACCACTGCCACACATACTTAGTACTGCCAATCTAGAGAAGGATTTACTTTGTTTGTGTAACGAATTTAAACTGTGTGATACAGACTTAAGGTATTATTTTCCATAAATGTTCCGATCTTTATGATCATCCTGACTGCGTAGATACCTTTGACATTCTGTTCTTTCTGATATTTTTACCTCGCTATGAGTTCCGAATTTATTGAAAAGAAATCCTGCTTCGAAATATTTGAGTACCTCGCCCGCTACGATATATCTGATGGCAACTGTACTAGGAACTACTAGGTAGAATGGTCAAAAGAAAACGAACCGGAGTTACCGACATTTATACATTGTTGTGTTAGTATTCATAAGTGGCAGTTGAAGGACTAATGGCAGACAAGAGACTTTGAGTGGAGACTGTAAATCGACAAATGTGGCGTAGTATGACTTATTGCCTGTGTAAGGTGTCTGTTTGTGACCTTAATGTCAAAACTGCCTCCTGAAACATCCACAACTCTTCCCATATACTAAATTTATAAGCACCAACAGTCCCAAAATACAATAAGACTATAACCTTCTTATTCTCACGGTTTATACCCTAGCCAAATATTCCCTTTGAAAAGTCAGAATATACTCTGTACGTTATGCTAAATAATAGTCCAGTTATTCCCACGCCTGAGGCCTAATCGTAACAGCTAGTGTTTCTGAAGTTCGACCGAAAATTTTATAAGACCTGTCTGTGTGAAGATTCGCGTAACTTAGTTCTAGCTTTTGCAAGTCTAGTATAAAAACATGTTTTTGTACGTCCTTGGTAACTTAATTAGTCTGATTTATAGGTTATTCGTAAGCACTATATGCGCCTTTGATAAATTGTATTTTATCGGGATTTCTGTCTTGTGGCGGTATTTCTGTCTTGTGGTCGCAAGCGCAATTTGTTGTGCGCTGAGCATGTGGTTCGATTTCCAGGTCGGGCGCAGAGTTAAAGGGCTTTTCCCAACCATCTTTCGCCATCAACCGGGTATTAGGTTACATGTGACTTAACGTAACTGGCGAAATGTGGGAATACTACTAGGTACACCTCTGCCCAGCTCATCGGGGATTACAGGTGTGATGTTGTGGTACTTAATTAATTTAGATTATAATGTGTAAGTAGTTAGAAATACGATAGTGTTCGAAACATTAACTCACTGATACACTCATTAAATTTATTCCGAGGTACTTTGTTCTAACTCCAGTATAGTTTACCTACACATAAGTCTTTAAAACATCTAGCTTTTAAGTGATTCTGTAGTTAACCACAAATGGTTTTACTCTCAGTCGATCTGAAGTATTGCATACAGCGCATTCCTCGAGTGGTTAAAGCGAAAAGGGAGGAAAAAGCAAAGGCTTCTTCATTCAGTTTCCCTTTTAGGAGATAGTATTTCGGTGTTGGAATTTTGAAATTCTGCTAGTACGCCTTTTTGTACATCATCATAATCGTCATATCCTGAACTATTTGAGGTGCAACTTATCTATTCGATAATCAACTTCTCCATGTCATCTGTGGAGTCACCCCCATAATTGCGATATCATTTTTCGCAAAATCCGCCGCAGATTTACTCAATTTACACAAAATTTATTAAAAATAATATACAACATGTTAATATTTTTATAAAGCCCATTTATCAGATTACACTCCAGAATAAAAGAAAACTATGTTTTTTTGCGTAAACAAATTTTTATTCAAATAAAAAAAAAATGAAAAAGTGAAAAATAAGGAAAAATAAATCTATTTTTAACAGTTATCTGAAAGATCAGTAGTCAGTAAAACCACCTATGACGTTAATACAAACAAAATCACTTTTATCAGTGTTTTTTTTTGCTTGGATATCTTTGGTTAAACGTACTGAACGCTGTGTTAAAATTTGTCCATCTATTTTAATGGTACCTTATATACAAATATTGCTCATTTAATAGTATAGGATTAGCGTCTGTAAATACCGGAAAGTGGCAAAATCGTAATTAATAGAACCGTCTTTGATTCATCGATACGCACACACTTGAAGGAATGAGTACCTAATTTCCTGCTCTCCAATCAAGTCTATAGTAGGAAAGGGGTAAATTCAAAAGCCTGGAAGCCGGGCTTGCCAAGCCACTTAGGGCACCGTAGTGTGTATGCTGTTGTTCACATCAAGTGTTTGTGTGGGTTCTCTCGTGTCCGTTACAGCGAACATCTCTCTATAGACTTCATGGAGATAAAGTGTTAGGTTACTGTTTCAATTTGTGTCGTTGTGTAACCTGACATTATGGATAGGGGTATTCGGGCTGTGAGGCTGTGTTTTCTTTCAATTGTTAGGATGCTGTTTATGGTAACAAAGATTAGAGTATAATTTTATCTCAACGGAATCTTATCAAGATACCGTAAAGATTTCTTTTTATTTACATGGCATCTCGCAAGTCAGCCTAGAAAGATGTCTTCTACCTGAGCGGGCAGTGATGCCGCTGCTTTGAGAGTAAGGCCTCCAGCCAGGACGAAAAAATATAGTGACTACATGCTGACATGTTCGTTTACAAATGTTGCTGCACTGTGCGCGAACAATGATTGCGCACAACTGTGCCGGAAACGGATTGGCAGCTCAGTATGCGAATATTTATTCAACAACATTCAATTTTGGTAGCATCGCACTATGAGGATTTCACATAAGTCCTTAAATTGAATAAAACCTTCCTCCATAAATCATACGCACTATTTATTCACAAAATTACAACAATTTAAAGTATTTGCAATTAAAATTCTTGTTGAACTCCGTAAACCAGTTATTGGATTACGATGGGCCGACCCCTTGTGTCTACTGGGACATACATTGCGGCAACCAAACTTTTTGACACGTGTTTCCAACTTCTATTTACTCATTTCGATGTCTATGGTTTACGTCCTGTCCGGTAAGTTGATAACTTTTTGCGGGTAAAGTAAAAGGTGCGTATGGGATTATGTCTATTTGGCTTTTGGAAGTCAAAGTGTATTTTCGAAGACGTTTACTGAAATAACTGCTCTTAGGGAGTAATTTCACTCATCAATATCAACAATGTTTACTTTGGGACCAATTCAGAAATCGCTCTTCACATTAATAAAAAAATAAGTTTCCTTGATATATCAGGAATAGCTGATTTATCTTTTTCGATTTTATTGTTGGTCCAATAAAAAAAAAATTATGATGAGGACACTAACCCTTTTCAAGGTTTCAGTTATATTAATGGTAAATTGTAGATTTTAAATATTACAACATATCTAGATATATATAACAGTTTATATCCCACTGCTGGGACACGATTCTCCTCTCTGTTATATGGAGTGGGCACTGAGCGGCCCCAGTACCTACGGGTTGGCGTTTATTTCATTATCAAAGAAAACTCTTCAAAACATCTCTTATACAATCCATATCAAAGAAATTATCTTATCGACAAAAATATTCATAAACCAGCGCTCAAACTGCTTCAGACGGATAAAGTAAATTTTCTTTTATGAAAATTTTCAACCGGGATTGAAATTGCTCCGGATAAATACCGATAGCCCGGCCCGGATCACATCGGGTTCTGTAGTAGCATTGGCAAACGATATACGATAGTATCCTTTCTCGTTTACGTTAGTAGGGTGAATGGTGTCGTATATTATTATCTGTATTATGTATTTTTGTTAACAAATTTTACTGAAATGCTGTATGAATCGTTTGGAGAGAAGAAAGGGCAAAGGTGACCTCATAATTTTATGGCATCAACTGAAGCAGGCATATTAGTTTTTGACATGCTTTTATTTCACTTGCCTTGTTAGTTAGTATGTTTTGGTCAAATCTTGCAACTGAATTTCAAACCAGTTCTCCTCAACCGATTGAGCTGAAATCTTGCACACACCTTCAGTTTTGGTAACAATACATTTTAGTGGCAGACATGCCGTAATCCTGCAGCCAGGATCTTCATGAGAGAACTCCTCAACGGTTAATAGCACGGACACGAAATTTAATGTTGATAGATAAACTTAACTTTCTTTTCATTTTATTAAAACATAGTTAAAAAAAAAGTTTATGTTTTTATTTTTGTTCTAGGACATGCCAGTTTCCTTCGCCGTTTTGGGAGCAGAGGTGATAATATACCTGAATTACATAAAGTAAAGCAGGTGCTTTTCTTTATGGCGATATTCGAATCTCGTTAAGACTTTGCTCACCATCGGCAAACTATTCGAGTACAAAACTATTATTTTTTTATCCAATTACTCGTAGTCTAGGTTTGGACATTAAAAAAAAATTGTTTCTCAACTCATTCATTAAAGGAATCTGTGGAGAGCTGCGTAGATTTCGAAGAATGGTAAGTCACTATTCTCCCTCACCTAGTAATGGTCTATATTTGGTTTAGAGACAGGAAATATGCCATACATATTCCAGTAAATATGGCTAATACCTCGACCTACTAAACTTCAAAAGCCTGTGGTATAAGTCTAACTTATACGTGTAATAAACCACTTTACTAATATCTCCTTTGGCTTGAAAACGCATTTCGGTAACAACTTCGTCACAGCTTCCGAACTTTGTAACTTTGGCGTGTTCAGTTGGTTACCAATGTTTGACCCAATATTGCTGGAATATTGGTAGAACGCTGCTCAAAATTGACCACCATTTCAATGGGTGTTTCTAAGGGTCTTGGTTGTAGACGTAGCCAAAGACTTGATGGAGCAGAGTGGGGTAATGGTCCCGAATTAGTCAGTCACTATACATACCTTTATATTCACGACGAAAGTAGTGAACTTTCTAAAGTAATTGACCAGTTTAACGGTACATATTATAGCATATGCCTAAACGCTTGAATACGGGGTGGAAAAGACACCGACGCGAAAACGGTTACCACGTATTCAGTACCTATATTATTAAATATTTGATGAAAAAATTCTATGTCCCCACATTGAATTTTTTCATCAGTTATTTAAAAAAAAACAGTTGTTTCGTACAAAAGTGAATGACTACACAGTTAAAATGTATGGAACAGCTTTTTTTATATGCCCACCCCCCCCCCCCCCCAGAGAATAATGTACTGAATACGTGGTAACCGTTTTCGCGTCGGTGTCCCTTCCACAGCTTCCACCCCGTATAATTTATTTATTTATATGTTGCGCAAATACAATAATTTAATTGGTAGTTATGTGTTTGAGCCGTTTGGGGTTGAAACACTAGGGCCATGTGGTCCGGGTGTCCAGTGTATTTCGGGAAATCGCCAAGCGGTTGGTCGACTCTTGACGTGACCAGAGGGCTTGCCTATTTTTTGGCCAAAGAATCAGCATTGCCATGCTGCCAGCCTTCTGGGCACTTTTCCTGTTGACAGCGATGCGGACGAATTTTTGGACGCCCTGTAACCCTTTTCTACTTGTACATATTATTTTATTACTATTATAGTTTTGTAGTTTGTAAATAATTTAATTATCTTTGAAATAAAAATTTTGTTGCATCAATGTATTGGTTTCAATGATTTGGACTATAAAGCACAAAAGCGACCTCTATTTTCAGTTAAAATAAATCAACATTTGTCGCAAAGTAAATACCTGTGCGCTGCAGCTTGAATGTTATTATGCAAAACAGTGGCAATTCTGGCTGCAGACTACAAGAGGCAAGCATCCTTCGACTCAAATGTTTACTAACTCATCTACAAACAACTAATCTAGTCTTCTTCGCTGGAGTTTACGAAAATAAACTGAACAAGACGTTCTACAATGCTGATTTTGGTAAATACAAAGGTAAAGTTTTGATGAAATAAAATAATATAAGTAACTTTAATCACGTCATTTCCTCCAAAAGTTCGTCACTTGAATAAATCTCTTTAGTATACCCACGTTTTGCTAGTTGTGTTTAAGTCACATGTAGTTGGGCACGAGCCTAATGCCATTAACATAAGATAATGGCACACACCCAAACTCTGGGGCTGCTACTGAGAAATTCCAGATCTGAAGACCCAATGACGCTTTCAACGATCTGGGAATCGAAATCAGAACCTCATACTTCGCAGAAGAGATTGCTACCACTCGACTAACGAGCCATTCATTACCAGAAATACTTGTAGACATGTATGACGTAAGGTTATTCTCTCAAAATCGTTTAAAAACTCGAAGGTGTAATCACGAGGTTACATGATCACATCATAAATGTGATTTTTGAAAAAAACTCCGCAGTATTCAATCAAGTAGATTTGCTTAAATCTACTCTAGTTTTGATAACAGGGCTGAAAATTTAATTAGTGGCCAGAGCCAGCCACTGATTAAATTTTAATTTATTATAACCGCCTGCTGGTCATTTCAGTTTTCATATACAGCGTTATTATCATGACACACTCATCCATTTTCCATGCAAGGTAATTTCGCTGGCATATTGATAGACTACATTAAACGTCTGTTAAGTATTCTATAGGCCCATTCCTTTATACAAAGGGTCTATCAAAGTCGTTAGTACTTCATTATTGAAAGGGAAAGTGGATCTTTGTGCGAAGAACCTTGACATTACCCACTTAAGAATGTTTAATTTAGTCAGAGGTCATTGTGCTGATATTGATGGTTCAATAAGCGCTGTTTAGCCGTATATTATCGTTAAGCCGTTGTTCCTGGCTGTCATTTGTAGATCTTTGACAGTCGTTACTGGTTGTGTGTGGCCCGAAAGTTTGACAGCCAGTCTTACCAAGGGGTATCGTATTACCCTGTAATAACTGGATTGTGGACGTCAGATAGGCAGTCGCTCCTCGTAAAATACTGGTATTCAGCAGCATTCGGTTACATTGGAAGGCGGAAGGAATATTTAAAAAGAAACATCTTCATGACGTTTTTTTTAAACGAACTGCAATTACTTCTACGGTTGTCATCGATACTAATACTATAAATGCGATAGATTGAATGAATGTTTGTTAGTCAATCACGCCAGAACTGCTGTGTGTGTGAGCGAATCTTGATGAAATTTGGCACAGAGATACATAGATTATGGTCAAGAATAGCACATAAGAGACTTTTTTCTCAAAAACATCAAAATTTCCACGCGAACGAAGTCGCAGGTAACAGTTAGTGTTGTATATTAATATGATTTACGAGTTGCCTATTTAGACGTTCCTAGCGGTCTGATACCCCATTCACACGGCACCGATAACTACGATATTTTACTTTAAAAAGTAGGGTTCACACGAAAACAAACCACTTCATACTGTTTAAAAAGTACAGCAATATGAAACTGTATTCTCGAATTACGCGTGTATCTATTTATTAATTGCATCTTTGCAATAAACTATCGTCGTGTGATCGGTGCGTTATATGTATATTTCTGAATATCCTGATAACTGCGCACTTGATGAATATAAGACTGCATCAGTGAACGGAGATTCTGTGGCAAAATTTTGATCAAACATCATCTGCCTAGCCTTTTCCCAACTATGTAGGGGTCGGCTTCCAGTCTCACCGGATTCAGTCACTGCCTATCTGACCTCCACAACCCAATTGGTTGGCAAGTTGAAGATCGTTCCGTGGGGTTGTTTTTATTGAGCCACGAGCTTCTCAATTTTGGGTCAAACATATTTGAACTTTTGCCATAGTTACGTTAAGAAGAAGTGAGATATCATACGTATTCAAAGGCTACTTACTTCCAACGCTCTCGACAGTGATGCCCATATCATGAGCAGCAGCGTCACCACCACTAGCGCGTACCCGAACTTAACAAACGCCATCAAATTCTGCAACAACAGGATAATTGTTAGAACGATATCAGAATAAATGACTGATTAAAGTGATTTTATTTTGGCCTAAAATAATAAATTGCGGGCACTCTAGAATAAACACATCCACAAAAGGGTCCAAACAAAATATAAATATATATACAGTTTATATAAAGACCGGTTAAATGAAAATCACTTTAATCGGTGTTTTTTTTTGCTTGGGTATCTTTGGTTAGACGTACTGAACGCTGCACGCTGTGTTAAAATTTGTCCATCTATTTTAATGGGACTTTATAATTATAATGAGGTGGTTACTACAATTACTTATTTAGAGAACCAAACAATGAAACACTTATAAATAAATTAGCAAGTAATTAGACTCCAAGACGGTAAGCTCGACTACACAATAGATAACATCATTGTTAGAAATAAGTATTATAATGTCTCTCAATGAGATTGAACAGCTGCTTGTTAACTTTTTATCTTGTTTTACATTATTTCTATACTAAACAACGAATTCTTGTCGGGCCTACGCTGTCCCCCCATACTTAAGTACATATGCTGTAATGATAATACTGTAATATCAAATGGTTTGAAAAGAGTAACCATGGAGTTTCTTGCCGGTTCTTTTCCATAGAAAACGACCAACCCAAACCGTGCACCGTTTTGTCGACGTTTTATAAGTGCCCATCTAGGCCTATTTGAACTAAAATATTTTGATTTTGAACGAACGGGAGATATTTATTATTGAAAACGTACGAACAGAAAATCTCATACAATTAAAATTCTCATTACAATCACGTCCTCAGAATTTGAGATACACCTGCGTACCTTCTAAAGCCCGTAGGAGGCTATGCATGGTACTTATATAAAATTCTCTCAGAAATTGACGCGGGTAATTCTCAGGAGGCGTAATGTATGGGAATTAGATATGATGTAGAAGATATATTATATAGGTTGTTGTATTTGGTGTTATGACTGTCAGAATAACGGATGATTAAAGCTCTACTTTATTTGATTAATTAAATTACTTGTTTTCGTTTATTTTATGCTACTTTTATTTGGTAGACCGTGAGGTCGTCCATGTGTATTTTGTATTACATATTTTTTTATACAAAATGCAAATAGCTTTTTTCGGGTCGTTCCTTCTACAGAGACCTATCTATCTTTTGAATTTCACACTAATAGCTTCAGTGGTATAGTGGTACGTAAAAGGGTAACAGACAGGCAAAGTAACAGATCCTTTATAATAGAGTGTTGCTTTCGTGCTCAAAATTCAGAAATTTTACCAAAGGCGTAATTTAGACGTGCCAAAGTAGCATTTAATTACCTACCTCAAGTCGCAGAAAAAAATACTATAAAACACAATCTTTGACTTGACTGCATATTTCTAGTGTGCCCTAGCAGTGGTGAGCATGGCGACATAAAAGTAGATTTAGTTAACATAATTCTAGTTTTGTGTATTTAAGTTATGGCAGTTTATATGCATAACATTCGACAGCAGACCAATTAAAAACAATCGTCGCATTAAATATAATGAAATAATTAAACGAACCCGCAATACGTGTATGTTGAACTGCTAAAGCGGGAAAATATAATGGAAATGCAGTCACATAAAAACCGCCAATAAGCCCGACATTGTGCTTAATGCATCATTTATTTTGTTTAAATACGCTAGAATGGAACAATGCGTAGTTAATGCTTTAATACAGGTTGGTAAGTTAAACTAGGAACAAATTCTAAGACCTAAGGGGCTTAGAATTTGTGGTACTGGCACAGATTAGTCCAGATACTTCACTCAGTAGAAAATTTCCAATACCTATTACGATAATTGCCTACTCCCTCGCGTCAACAACCACTGTATGCTAAAATGCGCCTAAATGCTCAAGCGTACAGCAGTGATTGCTTCGCACCGCGCGATTCCACAGTAATTGCAGGGCTGCTTCTTCGATAAAATTAAATTAACATAACTTTTTATCTATGTTATTGAGAACTGTGAATATGTTCTGACTTTTATGTGGCAGTTAAAAATTTTATCATTTATAAAATATTTAATCAACTTAAAAAAAATTGACCGGTAAATGGAAATCATTGACAGGTAAATGGAAAAATGTTAGGTGTTTATCCCTTCTTTTGCTTGATTTACACCCATCTACAGCACATAAGGCACCAACACGGCATCGTAATACGCGTACGAACGAACAGCACTATTAAAATTGAACGGCGTGCGCGCGCTTCGCTTGCGAAAACCGCACTGAATTTAATCCGCCGGCGGACCGAGACCGCTCGGCTGGGCGGTAGGCACTTATAGCGCGCAAGTACATGGAGTGACGGAGGCCTGGTACTGGTCCCTATATTTTGTCTAGTTATGCAAAAATATTCATATACAGCATGTATGAGAAAGCTGAAGCTGAAAAACTTTTTCTATGGGATCATCATTATAATCGCGAAAAAATATTCAACTGTCCTATACTAAGTTGTAATACTTACTCGACCCAAATGTATGGAACAGCTGTTTTTTTGCGTTATCGATTATAGTCCCGTAGAGAAAGTTGTTCAGCTTGATGGTCGGTAACCTTAAATATGATCACACCTTTCTGGTACACGCTGTATAGAACAGTTGTATTTATTTCACAATTTCAGGATTGGTTCAACAATTAAATTTGTTTATTTTTATGGTTAAACTAGTTTAAAGCATTTATCTCTCGTTCATCCTAAAAGTCGAGTCGAGTCGAGTCGTGTGAAGTCGATAAAAACAAAAACTATTCTACTTTGTTTCTGGGTGACGAGCACAATGCAATGGCACGTAAGACACGTGCTAGACGGACGTGACTTAGATACGGTGTGGTTTTGCAGGTGTGATAAGCACCACCTACCATCTGTGAAAAGGAAATATCTGTAGAACTTCTTTCTTGTTTCATCGTGATGAAACAAGAATGCAGGAATGCATTAACAATTGCGAAACACACGGGAGCATTTGAAAGAAATTCCTAAGCCATTGCTCTATATTATATTTTTGATAAATTCATCAGTTCGATGACATAACAAAATAATAAATGTTGTTGAATTGTCAAAATTAAAACCATTGAGATTGTAAGCGCGAAGAAAACGATAAAATCACGTCGCTCTAGTCATGTGAAATACACCCGAACTTCAATCTCATAAAATTAAATAGGAAACGATTCTAGCCTACCCATCCAACAGGTTAAGGAAAACGACAAGGGAACAATAAGCAGATACAAAGAAATCGTTAAAGAACAGAGAATGATTGATTACATTTACGCAAGGAAAAAATAATACAGGGCTTCAAAATATTGTGAAAGAAATCTCGTCAATTTAAAGTAGACGATTTTGAGCAACGTTACAAAAATATTGTCAAGAAAAGAGACATCTTAAATTATTTTATCGTTACAATACTTCTTCAAATTCGACACTCCTCCCTAAGGCTACCCCAAGGGAGAAACGTTTTGATAAAGCTTAAGTTTAACAACCAGAGCAGCACTTAAAGATAAATTAAACCTCTCCCTTATCTACATAATATATTCAGATCTCCCGTTAATACCAGCGAGTGTGGAGCCAAGCTTGAATGAGACGCAGCTGATATCGATCCCCCAGATTTTATGAATAACAAGGACCCGAGATAAGACGCCATGTTAAACGGTTTCGAGATATCGCTTCGTCTGTGTGGACCTAATTTATTTGTGTCATGGGACCAGTAATAGTGGTATGCCAATTTATGTTTATTGTTTGGTTATGCATAAATATGTACTTAAAGTAAAAATGTATTTGCGTTCTGTTTCTTATAACCTTCGTGAAACCAACATCTAATCACATTATATTTTGCAAAGCTCACAAAAACAGAGTACCTACGGATTGAAGACATTTCTGATCATAAAGGATTCGGATAAACTAAGAATTTTGGTTTATTGTATCAATTAAGTATGGATGCTGTCGAACAATGAAGCACATTAGCAGATCCTATACACATAGGGAACATACATGTAGCGAATACATCAAGTGAACCACAAGAGATATGCCTGTACATTATACGCTATAACTATAAACCACAGGCACAGGGGACCGAAACCGATAATGCATCGCAAGACGACCATTCCTCTCCGTCCCTTTAGACACACCAAATTATATTTTAATACTTCCCAAGACCATTTATTGATCTTATTTCGGGGAAAAAGTACCCCTCTCGGCATTTTTCTTTCTTATTATAACTGAAAAGAACCTCTTTGTTACCAAAAAGGTTTTTACACGACCAAGATAATCGGGGATTTAAAGATTTCTGAGAAGGTCTCAATGTGAAGGACGATAATGGAGTAGTAAATAATGCTGTCTGTAGCAAAAAATAAAGAAATTTAGTTGGTCTTGGTATCGGACGTCTTTTTAAGATTCATGAAAAATTTAGGACTAGAAATACCAGTTCCTGTTTTTGGGCGGACAAATATTTAGGAAATCTTGGAAAACCAAAAATACTACGTGTGCAAATACATACAGGGTGGAAGGGACACCGACGCGAAAACTGTTATCACGTTTTCAGTACATCATTCTGAGCCCCCCTAAATAGAAATTTTTCAACGATTATTAAAAAAAAAAATTGCAGTTTCCTACAAAACTGCGATACCTACACAGTCAAAATGTATGAAACAGGCATTTTTTTTTTAATAACCGATGTAAAATATCTTTTCCAAACCGTTAGAAAGCTTCAGGCCAAAAAAATCTGAAATAACAATTTTGCCATCAAATTCTAAAACTCTCTTTTACGCCAACACCAATTGGCGTGCAAATATCCGGGGGTACATTTTGTCCTCCGGCTACCTAACATTGCACCCCGAGGCCTGTTTGTCAATGGAAAATACGGTACATAGAAAATATTTCAATCGAACGGCATCTGAAAATTAAAACGACTGTGCTAGCTTTGGTCGAATAAAACAAGCAACTGGACCTACAAAGGTTTGAAAGTGGTTCAGATATTTTACGCAGAACTAAAATAGATCAATACCTAAATATTTTAGAGGAAATAAAGCCATTCTGCAACATGGAACGCGTTGTCAGTATTTTAAAAGGGATTTCTGCAAATATTTGAGAATCGTTAAAAAGCCGTTAAGAACTTGAATATCATAATTAGCCAGCATCATAAACTTCTGCTGGGACAGGCCCCCTCTCTCCGAGAAGCAATAAGCCACGCGGACTGTACCATCTCCCAACTTAATAGTTTCTTCTAGAATTTACTCGTTTCTTGGTATTTGGAATTGTACCAACTAAGTACAATTGAACATTCTCCAAAAGTATTACTTTTTTCTCGTTTATAAAATGAAAGTTTCCACTAAATTGGCATCAAATTTAACAGCAATTTCCATTGAAGTATTTTGATACATATTCTTAAAGCATACTACAGTTATGTACTCGTACATCCGAAAGCCACTTTATCAATATGTAGCTACATATTCGATATCCTGTATGAATAATTTCCAGCAAATTTTCCAAAATACTATACTACTTTCATTTGAAATTCCACGTGCACATGCCTTATTTCCGTCAACAGGCGACCAATTGTACGCCGGGCAACAAATTTTGTTATGCACACTGCCCAGAAAATAACAATTTCCAACCATTTCCCTACGACATACGGTAGAAAATCGCATGTGGAATAATCATTCAATCCGGCCAATATAGTTATTTGTTGTGGAAATCGAGGCATGCACTGCGGTCGCCATATTTTCCATTTCCCGGTGGAATTTTGGGAAACATAACTCTTGTGTTAAAAATTACCACTGATTTCAGCCAAGTCCAGTTACCATGGAGAATATATGGGTCACGTTAGGGGCAACTGGGAAATACTTTGTAGAATTTTAATGCTATACTGCCTGAGTTATAGGTACTAATGTTCCGATAGTTGGTTAAAAGGAGGTTGTTTAAAAGTCGTAGGTTAAGTCGTTTATCTTAACTGGCGCCTTTGAAATAGCTGTGGCCCGTGGCTTCGTCCGCGAGGTATTTAAAATGCATAAAATATTGATGAAGCATAATATCGTCTGATACAAATGAATTCATCGGGCAATATTAGTCTATCGATTATGTGTAATGCCTCTACGTATTCTCAATTCTGACTGCTAATGTCATGCTTTATCGCTGGCATCGTCGAGTTCAAATCACATTATAATTACTACGTTTACATAATTTGAAAACCATCAAAATAACAATCCATAAATATAATATCATTAATACACCAAAAGGTTTATGTTACAAATTTGATTATGTACCGTCTGATATTTCACCAAATAAAAGCTTCGTTAGCGTTCCCAGTGCAAATAAATGTGTCTACAATAGTCGAAAATCGACACAATTTCAATAACTTTGAATAACCCATGAATGTATAATTTGTTAAATATCTTTTATTTGGGTACTATTTTTTATGTTTTACCCTTTTTTTGTTTAAAAAATAAATATAAAGAATTATAATTGTTGTTGATAGGAAATGTCAAAAGACAACGTTGAGCGGTCGATTATATCGTTAAAAGAAAATGCCTTTCAGGAAACCAAATTTTAAAGACAAAATAATACAACAAAGATATTATTTAAAGACAGTGGGCACCCTAGGTGCCATGTAATCTATTGAGAACAGTCATTGTGACCATAAAGAGGAAGTTGTCATGATAGAACTAAAGATTACTCCTGATGAAAAACTTTTCACACAATTCAATTTTTAATCTATCTTGTCCACTGTATTTTCTGATGTTGAGTTTTCAATTTACTCTAAGACAATAAACGTATTACACTTTTATTTCCTGAAGGAGTTCTGTACATATTATGTTCAGAGAGAGAAGTATTGGTATTGTAAACTTATATTTCGCTATTTTAAATCTCATGGCGATTGCCATCAAAGTAACGGTATACAAGTCCAGACTCCAAGCTGCTACTGGGAAATTCCTAATAGACATATCCAATAACACTTAGCATGGGATCTCATGTAGAAAATACATAAGGACTTTTATGCAAAGAAAAAGTTAGCTTGCACCACTGACTCCCTTTGCGGCTCATCTTACAGCACAGAATCGCATTTTTCCACGTTTCTTTCTTTTTGTGTTACTAAGTACAGTGATTTGCTAGAGCGAGAAACAAAGCGTGCTGCTGACCGCATCGTCTATGCTGCCGCGTGCGATAGCTTAAAAAAATGTATTTTTTATATTTAAAATATTGCTATAGACGATAAGACCGTCTGACACCCACATTATTAGGCATACATACGGCAGACGTAAACAATTTTAGTGTACAATTAAAATATATATATATATCTAGCTTAACCAATATTAACTAGGTAGTTAGGTACTAATAATGTACTAGCATACCACGCTACACTACAATAAAATAAAGGACCAAGGGCGAGCCAAACTAAATACAACCGAGCCTAAAACACTAAAGCCGTCGTTGTAAGCACTTACCATATTTCTCCCAGTAAGTGCACTCTTCCATAAATCACATGCATTTGGGTCGCCCAAAGATGGTCGGTATTCACTCAATTGCAATAAACACGTGCACTTGATTCAATTTATGTAACACTATTTGGTTCTGCAATGAAAAGTGTTATTGACTTGGTTGTAACTGTTTCAAGATATGACTATGTTTTGTAGCTGTTAGAGTTTTGGGTATTGTCCTTTGTAAACAATTTAATTAAAACGGAAATGTTTGTGGAATATTTCCAAACGTGATATTTCATTAAGTTTACCTACATATGAATTGTGGTTGTGTTTGAAATACAGTTAACACGTTTAAATTCTGAATAGATTTCAATTTGAATTCTCGGGAAATTCAGACAGTTCCAAATTGAAATTATTAAAATACCAGTATCAATCTATTCCTCGAATTTACAATAATGATTTAATTTTCAGTCAAAATGTTGATGAATTTCACGAATAATATTTCAATGTTCTGATTAATTTATTATTAAAAGTCTTCAAGAGAAAACGGATGCATATTTGTCACAAGTACTATTTCGGGACTATTTCGGATTGGGATTCGGATTCGGATATTTTTTGGATCAATTAACATAAAGTCCAGGTGATCACCGGAGCTACCCCTTGAACCTGTCGCACCAACGCTGAGCGAGTAGTTAATTATACCCCTTCATTTTATATAAATGAAATTATTACAATAATTTCATATAATAATGTTAAGTATTATAATAATAATAATAATAAATATCCCTGGACATTTCACACAGCACCATCTAGTCCCAAGCTAAGCAACCCAATGCTTGTGTTATGGTAACTAGATGGCTGATAAACTACATATATACATTTTTTTTTTGTAAATACATACATATTATAGATAGAAAAACACCCAGACCCGGAACAACTTCTTGTAGGTCATACAAATATTTGTTCCGTACGGGAATCGAACCCGCGACATGCAGCGCGGCAGTCAATCGCTTGACCACTGCGCCAACCGTGTCGTCAAATTAATTGATAAATGCCTCATGTTGTAGTTTGTAACCATTATTATTATATACTTATACTTATAAAGGTGCTCCTAGCCTGTAGAAGTGTTTGTTATTATATTAGTGTTACAGTTGTTTATTTTTAAGTTCTACAGCTATGTATATTTTTATTTCATTAAAGAATTTTTCAAATCAATCAATCACATAAAGTCCAGTTATATATAACTTTTCTGTTCCTTTTACGAAATGTGTGTTTACTTAATTCTGATTAAAATTAGTTTGTTCCGTTGCTACGAAACACTCGGTGCTCTACTATATGTATGTATTTAATAATATAGCTCAAATCCTATATTATTTTATGAGCAATATTTGTATATTTGAAATCACGTTCTCGAAAACGGCTCTAACGATTTCGATGAAGGTTACAAATATGTGGGTTTACGGGGGTGAAAAAACGCTCTAGTTAAGTCTCATATCTGGAAAAAATCGTTTACTCTTTTTTAACCGAGCAGGGCTCTGTCGCCCAGGTAATACATGCTACATGCGAGCTTTACAATCAATTTCATAATAGAGAATAGACTAGATAATGCTATAAGTATAAGACTTAAAACCACAACCAGCAAGGTGTGACCTATTCTTCACCTACTACACTACACTGACCCTCGAACTCAGAAATCACAATGTCTTATCTATCCTTTGTTATCAGTAACAGAATAAGCCAAGGTAAATGCCACTGACTTCACTTAAGACCCATATGCTCATTTTCACGAACACGATGTGACTCCTAAAATTAATAATTTTGTTAGTTGTTGGAATTTCAACTTTCGGCGCTGAGCCGAGCCTTGTAAATCCAACAGTGTTTTTCTTTTACGGGCAATAGTATATTTTGCGGACCGTTTTCAACTACCGGGGTTATTCTGTTCAAAATTTCAATAGCGTGTATTTTTCGTAGCGAGCCGCCACTTCACTCATGCGCTATAGTTACAAAAAGGGTGCTTTAGATACAGTGACACGACGGAAATGTCGGCCTGAACCGTACAATATTGTTATGTTACCATCGAGGTACGTAACTGCACATCAATGGCAACACGAATATCGCTTTTACGTCTACGACATAGAGGTGTTGTCAGTGTCAAAATGTAACCACTGATGATGTTAGTTGTAAATATTTAAAAAAAAGTGCTTTCATGGTTTTTGGTCCATGTAGCACTGTTGCACATTGATGTTGTTGAGTTTAAAAGGAAAGATGTAGAAGTTGTACTATTTTATTTTGTTTATGTACAGGGTTTTATTGGGATTTGGAATACAAACCTTTGTCCTGTTTGTTAGATAACAAATGTGTATGTCGTGTGCAATTTTGCAGAATGGTGCAACACAAGAATTAACTGCAATATATAAAGGACAACAATGAAGGCAATGTCACAAGTCAAGGGCGTAATTATTAAATAAAAATTGCAGTGTGGAATAAGTAATAACAATCATGGGTAGGCAAGAAACAGGATGCAGCTATATCTGCGTATTATTTTAAATAGTTAGATAGCTAATTGACTGGATATTTGTGGATAATTTATAATTGTACTTCTTTTTTTTATATTTTGTCTGGTTTGACCAGTGAGTTTTAATTTCACGGCATGGTCTCGTTTTGAATATTTATTTATATATATAATGAACCCGTGTTAGGAATAAGAGTGATAGCTACACTATCAAATTAGATTTAAGATTACTTGTAATTATAGATGTAAGTTGTATAAATAAATAAATACATTTTTAACCTGCACCTACTCCACTGCTGATTTTTGAGTTTGACAGTTGTTACGGATAGTCAGAAGCTTGAAAGCCTGACAACCAGTCTTAGGTATCGTATTACCCAGTAGAGACCAGATGGGCAGTCGGTCCATGTAATAGTATTCCGTTTTGTCCCTTAGTTAGACTGGAAGTCAACCCCAACAAAGTTGGAAAAAGACTAGGCTGATGATCTATTCCACTGCTGACAAATACATCGAATAATTTGTTGTATCGTGTTTTGCTCACCTTGTATCGACTGCAAGGAATTACTATCAATAATACACTCATGACGCACACAAGACTACAAGGAAATGAACCCATTACGGCTCATTAAGTGCAATAGCAATCACTGACCCAGTTGTGATTGAGCATTATGTCATTTGTGACTTGAATATTAATGAGTTGATTGCAGTGAAATTGCTAAGTAGAGGCAATTTAGAACTTGATACGTAATTGGCGCTGATTATGCTCTTTCTCTTTGAAGTAAAATGCATGAACTGTATTTATGTTTGACCTTGGATATTGTTGTGTATTTGAAGTAATTCATGTTCTACAAATGGTAAAGAATCCTTATCAAAAGATTCAAGTATAACATCAAAAGTTTGCATAGTAATCTAAAGATGGTTAAAAGATTAGTCAATTTTTAAATAGAGTGGGTTAAGGATGATTTCCACCAAACGGCTCGAGTCGCATTAGACCGGAAGGGATTTTACAATCTTTAAACAATTTTAAATCGTGTACACAGTATTTAAAGTCTATATTACCAAGCCGCGCAGAGCAGCTTGACCGCGGGAGTCTTCCGCGACACGCGATCGTAGCTGAAAGTATGCTGCAACGCGCGATCTGCTCAGTTCGGCTGTCGTCGCATCCGATCGGATCCTTTCGCCAGTCAACACGGTAGGAATGAAACTAGGCGCAGAAACGGATACGTTCGCAAGCGATGGTACGGAGCCGATTGTGTGCGTCGACATCCTGCCGGACGCGATCGACTGTCACAGCATCCGTTCGTATCCTTTCCGATCCGATCCGATGCGAGCCGTTTGGTGGAAATCATCCTGTCAAATAAATACCGGTCTGTTATTTGCTACCTTCTTAGTTAGATATGGTTGGTAGCCCTATTATTCAACCGTATTAATTGATCAGGAAACGTTATGGTATCCTCTACCCAAGGGAGTATTAAGAAGCGGTTTTCATGCTACGCTACACACAATGAACTACGTAATAGGTACCTATATCTACAGTTTTTTTCGGTGTTTTTTCTATCATTATTCGGATAGAAAAAACCATATCTTTTTTTTTACGGCTTAAGTGTTTTTAGAAACCAGTGTTAATATTTATTAAAAGTTTGGATGGATTTTTATTTCACAATCACGCTAGAATGCCCGAACGGATCTGGATGAAATTTGGCACAGAGATAGATTATACTGTGGAATAGCACGTAGGCTACAACTTTTTCATCAAAATTTCCACGCGAACGAAGTCGCGGGCAAGATGTAGCTAGTGGTTAATTTATTTTCAACGTTCAAGTTTATTCTGAAATCAAAAATATACTATCACAATATTTATTTCAGCCATTAATTTAATTTAAATACACAGGCTGTTCTTTGTTTTCGTCATAAAATTTAAAGAATTATTTTTAATTTTTGAAAAAATGAAATATTCTGGTCAGTTTTAATGGTCCATCAAAAATATTAGACAAAAGTATTAAATACTTTTTTGTAATAAAGTTTTATGATCGGGGAGAGGAGAGTACTTTCTTTGTTGTCTCGCTAGCTAGACAAAGAGCTCTTCTTATTGATTCTTGCACCGGACAAAATACATTTACATTAATTACCATTGCTTCTTTTCCCTTGGCTTTCTCGTCACGTGTTTATTTTAGGAATCTGTGTTTATTAGGTAGAAGACAAAAATACAAGGACCTAAATCGATTAGTTGTCATTTTTCGATTGGTTGTCATTTTTCGATTGGTTGTTATACCTAAATTTACTAATTGTTTTGATTATTTTTATTATTCTCCCAAGTCACAGGTGAAAACCTAGTTTGGGAGCCAGGGGACCTATCTGTGGGAAATAATCTGTATGTTATATCTTAAGATGTCTGTAACAATGTTGCCACTGTATTGAAATAAAGAATTTTATTTATTTATTTATGATGACCAGTGATCGGAACAGACTGACTATATTTGCCTAAACTTCGGAGAACAGAGACAGAAAGTGGAGACTTCCTTACGACTATATTTTATTTCCCGGGATTCGGGAAAAATCTTCAGTAAGTTGAAAATAAGCTTTATTTAAGATGTGTAAAAAAATATAGTCGTAAGGTCAGTCAGATCAGTCTCCACTTTCAGTCTCTGTTCTCCGAAGTTTAGGCAAATATAGTCAGCCTATTCCGATCACAGATGATGACAAACTAATTCACTACCTTTACAACAACCACATAACATCACGCATGTAATCTCTGAAGTGTAAGGTAGTAATACCTATAATGCACCCAAAATTCGCTACATATCTATCGTACATTTATGCAAGTATTTTGTGGGTTCTCAATCAAGTAAATTCATGTATTTCAATTAAGCGTCCAAAATTTTCAATTTGCTTGCAATAAAACCCTCGAAACGGCCATAAAACACACGCGCACTAATTAGTTCCGAAACTTGGAAGACCCACTAACCAAAAACTGTAGTCTATCCGTCCGAATCAATTCAATTAATCCTTTAATTAAATTAAACCAGTTAAAACACGTCGTTGACGTAGCGGAGACCTAAATGAAGCCAATGGAGGCCTCACTAAATCTGGATTAGGACCGTCGCAATCGGAAATTAGGTCGTTCCGAAGACTGTGACATCGATTTCGTTTTAAGTTAGCCTTCATGTGTATTTCTGCTTTTTCTTTAGTAGGTTATTGGTAATGGGTGCCTGCGTTAGTTTTTTAGTAAGGAAATCTATCTGTTCTTCAGCATTGTGGAAGGGACATCCATGCACAAACGATTACCATGTATTTAGAAACCACTCCAACCCCACATCATCGGTAATAAAAAAAAAATAGCTGTTTCCTACAATAGTGCAATACTGTTCCATATACGGTCAACATGTAGAGAACAGTTGTTTTTCTTAAAATTACCGATGAAACATTTTATGTTGGGGGTCATCGATCGTCTTTCCACTATATCTATAAATACCAAAGGAACTCGATCTGTCAATCTGGCACTTCTTCAAGGTTTAACGGCTATACGGATTCAATTAATGGGTACACAGGTAAGTGATGACCTTGGACAGTTAGGTCAAAGGACAATAGTTTATGCCGGTACTACGTTACCGTGGTATATTTTCCAACCTCTCCACGGGCAAAGCTGAAGGAAAAACTAAATACTTGAATATACTATTGAGCACTATCGGAACTAATTATATATACTAGAAGAACGTAACGGCTTCAAGGTCTAAAGAGTGTTTAAATATAGGGTTCATGGGGTTGAAGACATAGAATTGTCGGCCTTGATAATAGTAGGTAAGGGTTGAAAGTTGAAACTATCGGTTGTTAACACCAAGGCTAATGCCCGTGATGCCCATTGACAAGACAAAATTAAAAATATATAATCGACCTTTGTTGTCTAGAGGACATTCACCCCAGCTTAATTTAATGGGCATACAAAATTGATGACGTAGTAAAGAGGGGAAGACGAACAAAATGCGTCACAATGTGTTAGGGATGTATCCATCTAGATATTGACGGTTTATTTAAATCTCAATTTGCGCTCCAAGGCTTGACATTATCATACAATATGCGTTTACTACAATACAACAAAGCTTACTAAACAATTCCCAGGAAACTTAATATAATCTAACTTTAACTTCAAGATCACGAACAAAACCCTATCCCAACAAAAAGGCCAAGCTGTAATTTACAAAGAAAAGCAAAAAAAAATCTAAAAAGGTTGCACATTATGCGCGAACTAGAGCAAAAAAAGAATTAGCTCCGTATTCACGTGTCACCCTGACCCACAACTTTCAAGGCAACGAAAATTGTTTGCCAAGATTTACGTCGTGCCAGCGCTTTTTCCAGCTTACGTATGAAGCCACGAAGCGCTGGAATCGCTGTAGAATAGCTCACTTTACTCGACTTGGCGATTAAATTGGGTCACTTTACTCGAATCGGTGATAAAAATGGCGCGGTTTAGGTACTTTAATGCGCGAATTGAGATTTTTGTTGTGATTATGTTTGTTTGGCGGATTTTGAAAATTGAATATTTTTGGGTTACTGTTTGAGGGATTTAATCCTGTCTGCATACAATGGCTGATATCCCTACTTTATATTCCATTGCTGGGTTACGACTACATTGATGAAATTCTTGCGTACAAAAAAAGCGATCGATGTCAAAACAGCTTCGGGCCATTGTCTGCAAAAGTATCGCTAACAAATCTCATTGCAACAATTTTGTTACGTTAAACTATTTCGTTAAAGTCCTGAAAGTCTGACAACCAGTCTTACTAAGGGCTATAGTATTACCTAGCACTAATGTTATGGAGGTCAGATAGGCAGTCGCTCCGTGTAAAATACTGATATTCAGATGCTAGGTTACACTAAAACCGATCCCAAAATAGTTGGCAAATGCTAGGCAGATGATGAAATGTTTCGTTATTTGTCTGATCGAAATAGGAACAGTTCAGTAATAGCCAATATGGCCGCACAATCACATTACATCCCCTTCGTCCCGATGTTCCCCGACCTTAATAATAGGCCTCGATATGATTACGGAATCAGCCATGCGCTTAATTAAACGGACGTCTCTCAAATGAAAAAAAAAAGACAATTTATTGAATACCATCACGACTAAATTATTTAAAGGGGCAAAAAGAAGCGTACATACTTTAAGCTTAATTAAAATTAAATATTAAGCATGGAAACTCATTAAGTCCCATGTAATAGGAGATGAACCTAATACCGACCTGATTTCGTTCGCCATGTCAAAATTCGTGATACTTTTGATATTTCCCTGACATAAATTCATGGTCTTGGCTCTGCTACATTTTTGATACCAGCCACAAAATCACATACGAAATGAAAGAAAATAAAATTCTAGAATCTTCTCTCAAAAAAAAGTCAAAAAGACTTAACGTAAATACATCAGCCAGCAACGCTAACGTTAACACAAGTGATTACCCCGGCTTTGTCCATAGTTTCCTCTCTTTTCGCCCTAATCCCTGGGTTTCAGCCGAAGCCCAATTGATCCCCACTAAATAGGTACCGAAACACAATGTGATGGGTTCCGTATTACGGCTTCTGTCTATGTAACACCAGATTTCATTTTGGGAAAAGAATAAGATAGATTTTTCTTGTGATTTTATTGTAATATGAAACTATTTTTTCGGTATTGTATTTCGGGGTTTTATATTACCTTGAAAGTGTGAACGGGGTAACAATTCTTTAAGGGTAAAACATTCGATTGATTTATTCCAGTATCTTTCGGCTTTCAAAAACGAGACGCGGAAAAGTCATCCATCCAGATTTATGAGCGTTACGTTTGTTACTTTATTCACAAACCCATTGGACACTACTTTTTTTTTTGTTAGCCTGAATTATCCCACTCCCTGGCATTTTGTTGTTTTAATTATTCTTTTTTGACCATATTTTTGTATTGACTATAATTATGTATTGAAATTTTGAATTTAAATAATTTAATATGCGATTTTATTATTATTAATTTTATTGTTTTAATTATTCTTTTTTGACCATATTTTTGTATTGACTGTAAATACCTATGTATTTGAATTGATTGAATTTTGACTTCATGAAATTTAATTTTTGCTTAATTTGTAATTTCCAAATTCAGTATTATAAACTATTTTTTACGCCGAAAAGTGGAAGGAATGGGGGGACCATTTCTTCCATTTTTTTTGGTGTTGCGCCTCTTCTCGCCAATTAACGAGAAAGCCATCCAAGGCGTCTCGCCATCTTCTCCTCGGTTTGCCGCGACCCCGTCCAACTGTCTCAGGGCTCCAGTTTTGTGATATGGACACTATTTACTCGGGTCATTTTTAAAACAAAAAAATAAAGCTCGATCCAATCGAATTTCATCATTAATTAAGTCCATTGGACGATGTAATTAAACAAATTATTAGCACTACCAATCAACGGATTGATCTGGTGTTCTTAAAAGCTTTTAATTATATCGCAATTTAATTATTCAGCAGTAAATACAGTTTAATGAATGGGCAAACTGTTTAATTATTAAAAGATCAATTTATTGCTATTTTCTCTAGTCAAACATGATTAAAAGCACATGTAAAAAACGGATTGTGTATCAATATATTCAATTTAACATAAGTGGTCAATAAGGGAATCCTCACTAATTATCCCCACCGGGTTGTTTTTGGTGGCTTTTGTTTTAATGCAAACAATAGTCATTATTAAATTGACATAATTACTTAAACAAACAATTAACTCTATTTATTAATGTATTTTTGTAGATTAATCAAATATAAAAAAAGGTTTTGCTATTTTCTGACCACACGCTGTACATACAAATTGAATCCTTCGATTTAACTGCATAGCCAGTACAACCTATGTCACGCGAATTTACCATTACCATAAATATATTTCGGAAACCTACAATACCTGCCGTACTAAACCTATTTTAACGACTGTTATACAACTTTGTGAATTATAAAAGGTAAAAGTCCAAACAAAAGTGGGTCAAGTTTGACGTCCCCGCAAACGCGGAAGGTAATTTTGGTGTTCAATAGATTTTTTCCCGTCGTCCCCACTCGAACGTGAGCCAATTTCAAATCAAAGCGAGCCTGAAACGTTAGAAACTGAACTTTATTTATATGTGTTTTAAGTACTGTTTTGTCCGTAATTGGGCTGTAAGTTAGAGTCGGGATTTTATTCCATTAGGATGTTAGTTAACAATCTATTAAATGTTGTTTGGCTAACTTTGTAGGGACTTTGAGGTCGGGGCTGGTCGGCCAATATGTTTTCGAAACATGTACACTATTTATCACTCGGTCCAATCGGTAAAGGAATACGTTGGATAGCCCAGTTTTCTCTTAACAATATGGCGGGAGTATTGTCGAGGGAGTCTAAAGGAAACACGTAGATTGCTACTAGCTGTGATAACTTTAGAGGCGCAAGGAAAATAAATAAATGGGATCTTTTTTTACTGGCGGTTTCACTCGCATCCTAGGAAAACTATAAAAAATACCCGGATAAAAAGTATCCTATGTTATAATACAAGCCATAGTCTATCTGTGTGCCAAATTTTAATTAAATCCGTTCAGCCATTATAGCATTATTACGGAACATACACACAAACTGTACATTTATGGGTACTATTTGCAGAATTATTCCTTTATTCGCGTTATTGCTGTCAGCTTCAGTTTTAATTAAAGTCAAATTAAATGAGTTGATAATTACTTTTTGTTTATGTTTGGGTGTTCTTTGTTGATTCCCCTTAAACTTTAAAGCTTCGGATCTCCTGTTGAATGCAAATCGTGTGACATTTAATTAAATACGTTCTTCGACAGAACATGGGGATAGTATACCTATACAATTTTATTGTAGCCAACGCCAGATTGTATTTTAGGTAGATATCTTATTGGGAAATAAGACATATGTAGACATATAGGTATGTATATAAATAACTAAGGTAATCAGGTGTTTGCTTTAATAATTTAACTGTCAAAAATGTACAGTAATTAAAAAATAAAGTGAAGGCACACAGACACCATAGTCGGGCTCTTTTTTTAGGGAAAAATTGGCTAAGCATCTACAAAAATAGGTATGCAAGATGCTATTAAAATTAATAAAGAGTCTACAGGTAACGCTCATAAACTTCATACCTCTCCAAACATGCCAAGTCAAGACACCACTTTTTAATTTATTTCACCGACTGTACAAACTTTTAAACAAACGGAACGACGAATTATTTCGAACAATTATTATTGCTGTAACCCCTGACATTTCAGCTTTGGACCCTTCGTTAACGAATCATTTTAATATGATTACAAATTGCGTGAAATTTGTTGTTAGCCATTGACAAAGTTTCTTTGGACATGAAAATTAGTATTGGGTTTGGTTTGTGAGTGTCGAAATATAGTGTCGTTTTTGGATGAGTTTTGTAAATAACAATTAGGAATTTTCTCGTTGTTTCTTCTGTAACATAGTTCGTTAAAGGCCATAAATGTATCTACTTCTTCACCGTAGTTGAAACGGTTGAGCAGAAAGGAGAGGAGATATCTAGTAATTGTTTTGGTCAGCCTTCGCACTCAGCGGCCAAGCGCACATTAGAGACGAGAAGACACGTGAGCGGCGTGCGGCAAACACAACAGCGGTTTGCTGTGAGCGGTTTGCTGTGAGCGGTTTGCTGTGAGCGGTGTGCTGTGAGCGGTTTGCTGTGAGCGGTGTGCTGTGAGCGGCGTGAGATGAGCGGTGCACATCTCTCCTCTCCGCTTTGCATATCTACGCTCGTCTCCCCCTTTGGTGTAGTCCGGGCCTTAGCCTGCGTCCGAATGCTGGGCAAAGGCCCATAACTTCCAGTAACTTTTACATTAGAAAATTTTGGAACTATAGTAAATAAAGAAAGAAAATTCTTTTAAAATCACGTTGAGTTACAAAACACAAGGGTTATTATTTGACTCTTTAATATCTACATTATGGAAATGTCAAGGCAAAGCTTGATCCATAAGAAGCCGCTACTTGCATTCAAAGATGATTGTGTGTCTTTACTAGACATAACAATCCATAACCATATGTTGTACTACGAAATTATGGCGAGACAATTACAGTTTAATGACACCGCATTGTGAGAAAAACCCTAAACAAAAACTCAAAAAGCAATATTTAAATTGTTGTCAATTGCGAAGTCAGCACTGTGCAAATTATGCTAGTGGATGGATGCTTATTTGGACGAAAATATCATTATGTTGTGAGGTTCATTTTACGCTTAGATTATAATTTTTTCTCTTTAATTGCTGTTAGTGCTAAATAGTACCTAAATACCTATAAGATGACGGGGAGGACTGCTTAGGATCAGGATATGATAAGTCTTTTAGTTCTCTACTAAGGTAGTAAACAGCTTAATGAAATAGTCGAGCTTACACGTATTTGCTTCCATTTTTGGAATGTAAATTGCGAATGCTGAACAAATCTAACTAAAATAGTACGGTGATTTGAAACATACACCTCATAAAATCACAACTATGACACTTCACTACTCCATCCTAGGGTGCCATCCTTCTTAAGCTTAAGTCGTTCATTAAAAGTAGGTACCTACCTACCAATGATAGAAGTCAATAACACTATCTACCATTTCCATGGTTAAAGAAGAATAACGAAAAATGAGAAAAGGTATCCACTTATAAGAGGTCAATTTCCAGTCCACCAATAAACTCTTACGTGGTTTAGTTTACATCAAAAGTTCAAAACTGTAAATGCACTCCGAAGTATGCAATAAAATTGGCGAAAAGACTTGGAAACTTGAAAACTCCGCCTATGTACAGTCAACGGCCAGAAATCCACTTACACCGCAATTACCATTATCGCCTGCGCTATACGAGTTGCGGCGCCTATACACACATACGCATATTTATCCGTGTGAGTGATGTTCCAACGCTAACAAATTAACATGTCGTGTAGCATCGCGCTACGAGTAGTTAGTTACAGATGTGGTCAATGCTAGACAAGGATGACAATATCAGTAACTTGTTTATTTATCGCAGTCTGATTATTTTTTTCATAGTAATGCAAAATTTCAACTAGTGAATATAAGTTAACATTAGCTAGATCGGTAACGAGGCTGCACTCGCTAATGTGATCCGGATAGATGTGAGTTCGAATCCTAGTTGGGCCTATACGTTAAGCTTAGCCGGCTAATATTAAGTTTATGTTGACGCCCATCTTTAGCCGTAACAGTAATATTATTATTTGTGTTTTAGTAATTTATTTTAGTAAATTACTTTGAACAAATAGATATTACACTATAGGTAATTTATTATTATAATATGATAATAAATGAAACAAATTTTGATATGGTAATATTGTAATATTTTTTATACAAAAGAAATCCTTTACTTAGTTATGTTATTATTGAATGTTAAAAAACACATTTTAGGTTACATATAGATATTATGAAAATTCTGATATCATTTAAGAGGTTATAGCTTAATTATTCATTTTCTCAATGAAAAGAGGATTGAAACTTAACCTCAATATTACAATAATATAAATACTAATTTGTTAAAGTTACGGCCACTATGTCCCCTGACACAAAATTACCCCTATCTATGATTTTTAATATTTCGTGTGACCTCCGTTAGCCTCGATACAGCTAATGAGACGTCGACGCATAGACGCCACAATATTTGCACAGATATTTGTGCCGCGCAAACTATCCCATAACTGCATGCAATGGGATTTGAGTAGCTCAGGGCATCTCTCGTCCCGAGCTTCCCATCTTTGCACCATTAAACCCCATATATTTTCTATGGGGTTTAAGTCAGGGGACCGAGCTGGCCAAGGAATAACTTTAATTTCAGGATGATTGCTAAACCATTCGCGAACAATGCTGGCACGGTGTATAGGACAATTGTCTTGAACAAAACTTATCTCGTTTAAGTCTTCTGCGGGGTAGACATTACGCACCGTAGGCAACATTATATCGTTCAACACTTCTACATAGTTGACACTGTTGGCTCGCGTCGATATATAACTTAATTCACCGGGCCCTTGAGCACTTATCCACCCCCACATATTCACACTGATTCTGCCTGACTCCGTATTTGGTCTGACATTGCCTTCAGACCAACGCGTGTTATTTTTACGCCACAAATGCAGCCTTCCTTTTTGGCACGATTTAAAAGATTTTTCGTCGGTGAATATTGTCGTCTCCCAATCAAAGTCCAAATATTCCCGGGCAAAACTTAACCTCGCCTCTTTATGCCATTGCGTTAAAAACGGTTTTTTAGCTGGCGTTCGGTGATGAAGACCTTCGGCATGGAGTATGCGGCGAACGGTGCGTACTGATGTGCCGAACTCATCGGCAAAACGCCTTGTTGGGATGAAACCATTCGTCTCATATTCAGCTACCATATAACGTCGCTGAGGCTGGCTAATAAGAGGTGGTCTTCCGCTCCTCTCACGACTCTTCAGGCTACCTTCTTCCTCAAATCTCTTCACCCAACGACTAACAGTCTCTCTCTAAAAAAAAAAAAAACTATATTACACACTTGCAACAAGCGATTTATCTACCATTATATTTTGTAGGTATCATCACATAAAATTAAAAAAATAAACTTACACATAAGCCGGTTTCATTCGATATTTGAGATATATTCAGGCCATTCGAATATAGGGCCACAATATTTGCCTTGGCTTCAATACTTATATTAGCCTGCATATTGAATTCAGAAGAATACTAAAATAGCAACAAAAAGATAACACAAACGCTCGTAACTATGTTCACCAACCAACGACAGCGAATAGTGGTATAATTTTTGTAAACTAGTAAAGTAGTTAAAATATGAGGGTAGACTTACAAAGTGAAATTATCACTTTGTTTCAAACTACCCTCATATTTTAATAACGACGCTAAGATTGAAAATAATTGTAAAACGAAAGAATCTTCGTTTAGTTGTGGAATATTTAACATATTTGTTAGCCACTCAGCATTCTTATTTCACATGTAATACTTAAAAAATATTTTTCATGTTTGATGTGAGACTCGAACCTGAACGTTCACCATGCGAGGCACAGTGCTAACCACTTTAGCCACCGTAACGCTTACTTAACTAATTGAAATTTGTAATAACAATTATAAGCGGGCAACAAGTTGCCAATGTGTGTGTAGTATTGTCAAACGTTCTTAAAGAAGAAGGTCATAAGTACAACTAATATGCCTATGCCATAGTTTTGTTAGATTGTAAGTCGACTTCTGGCTGTAATAGTACGTGAGCGCCACAAAGTGTGCGGAAAAATGTAAAATGCATAAGGATACGAATGAAACACGATATATTCCGTAAAAGTTATTTCATTTCAAGTAGCAAAAGAAAGGTTTTGAAAAGAAAGTCTTTGTAGAAAATGATTTTTAAAGTTACTTTCGCACATACGAACTACTGTGGGAAAAGTTATGTTTTGTTGCTTGTAGTTGGCGTACAAATGGTTATGTATGATTGTGTAGCACTGAATAATCTAAACTTTTGCTACATTTCTCGTGAAGGTGAAGCCAGAACTTGTATGGAAGTTAGAGCTACCTACATTTGTCAAATAAATTCGAATGAAAATCTCCTATAAACTAAATTGATGGTTCTAAGAGTAAGTGACACTCGCTTTAATATGTCGACATACAATATGTTAAAAAGCCCTGTCCGATCCGAAAGGGGTATTTAGGTATAACAATGACATAATGTACCAAATAAAACATGAAACATTAAATGTTCATGAAAGTAAACATATTACTGATTTTTAAAATGCATGATTCTAACAAATTTTTTAAACGTGACAGCACCATCGTCGGCGTAAGTGTAATAATGTCCGATCGTCAATTGTTTGTTTATGACATCACAACTCGAGAAGCGACGATCGGAGTGTCACCGCCTGCGCCCCTGTTACCATGAAATTTTCCTAATTTTAGTACATTTTATTTAATTTTTATCGAGGTATTTTTTACTTGTTAACCAAAACGGATTACATAAATAAAATCTAATCTCGATAACTAATAATACCTTCACGGATTGGACAGGGTTTTTTTTAACACATTGTATACCTTGCGGCAGCTTATCAATATCTCAAACATTTTTGGCTTCCCATCATGGGCCATCTATAGCTGATGTTTGCCTGCTGGTAAAATATACAAGTCCGTGATTAGACCTGTCGAACTGTATGGATCAGAATGCTGAGCTGTGAAGAAGATGGATGAAAAAAAAATCATATAGCGGAGGTGAGAATTTTGAGGTGGATGTGTGGTGTGACAAGAATGGATATATAATGGTAAACAACTAGTATATTAGAGGAAGTTTAAAAGTTGCGGCAGTTACAGAAAAGTTGAAAGGGAATCGACTGTCTTGGTATGGACATGTGATGAGGAGGGACGAATCGCATGTGACTAAAAGAGTGATGAATATAAACGTTGATGGATGGAGAGGGAGAGGAAGACCAAAGAAACGATGGATGGATTGTGTGAGAATGATATGAAAGATAAAGAAGTAAATGATAGCGATACGGTTGACAGAGGAGAATGGAAGAAAAAAACGTGTTGCGCCGACCCGAAATAACATGGGATAACCCATGTTATTTCGGGTCGGCGCAACACGTTTTGGGCAGGAAGATTATACCCAACAGATAATAATCTACCCTGATCATTTAAACTCTTCCTCAATTGATTAGCTTTACTTCCTAATACATTTATCTATCATTAGAAAATAAGCGGCTCTTTTTATCACGTGTCTGAGACTGTCGCGCATGTGCATGGATCCGTATCCGATCTAATCCGGCTACTGCACTGCAGCGTCTTCATTTCCGCGGCACTGATCTGCTGTAATGTCGCTTTGCTGTTGCCAAGATGTTTTGCAGTACTAAGTGAAGAAGAGCTGGGATTTCCAGCTTTGCTCTATTTTGTGCTGTCACAGGATTTTGGCAATTTTTCCTATCTTTCATTTCGAACTTGGAAGTTTTTTCGATCGGATTTGTGGAACGAATAGAAACTTAGAAGATGTTCAACATTTAATTTAACGTTTTTGTTTATTGCAATACTTCATAATTTAGAAATGTCCGATGAAATTTATAACTTAACCAGTTAAAGTAAGAGATGAACTAGTAGCAGTAGTATAGTAATTGCAACAAGATAATATGGCCCAACGAACTGACTAACAAATTCTTTGACTTACAAAACTAAGTTCCTACTAACACGCTATTAATCAAATACTTAAAGAAAAGGTATTCTTCAAGGTAATAACTATTATACAAGTATCAGAAGGAGTACATAGCGCTTACATTTCTCTCAGAAAATCAATGCGTAAATATACTAAGAGAGTAGGTACGTATATTTCAGAAAAAGGATATTTTAGGAAAGAGAATTTCTCTTTCCATTACTGGCTTATAACCCCTCGTTGAACGTTTACCTTCATGAATATTGTATGTATTATCAGTAGAATATTATGAATAAGTCTTACGTTTGTTTTCTAAAGTGCTTTCTGCTGATTGGCAGTTAAGTTTTGACACTTTTGATGCTCGGTAAGCTATTTCTGTAGTTTCAAGAAGGTAGGGGACTTGATAAGGAGACTTGTCAGCATTTATTGGCAGGCTAGACCGAAGGCAGGTAAACTGAGACTCAATAAATCTTACTACCATTATAAACGAGAAAGGTTATCAGAATCCTTTTATCCTACCAGGATGGATGTTTGTTACTTTTTGATGTAAAAACTAGTGAACGGATTTTAATGAAACTTTACATTAATAAAGCTTATACATCAGAATAATACATAATTAAATGCTATCATATCAGACTACTATTATAAATGCGAAAGTTTATGAGGATGGATTTTTGTTTTTCTTTCCCCCATAACTACTGAACGGCTTTGGATGAAATTTTGCTGTACATAAAATTATAACCTGGATTCGATGACCTGGAACTGTCCCACAATATCTTAGCTAGTAATTTATAAAGATACTGTGTATATTTTTTATATATATAAATATATACACGGACAAAGACACGAGCGGAAACTAGTATCGGGTATGGATAAAATATTATCTTTGTCTGTCTTGGATTTATGTCGTAAGCCTATGTACTCATTAAGGATAGCCATAGGGCTAATAAGACTATAGTTAGTAACAATAAAAGCCTATTTTAGCGCCCCGGGGCAGAGCGAAGTTCTCTTCAGAATCTTACAGACAATAATTTGGTCAAAGATTCTCGGAAACATATTTTATTTTCGCCTTGCTTAGGTACTGAGAGCAAAACAGACGTTTCTTTTCCTGTTTTATGTTAAGAACATTTTTTGGTTGAAAACCTGCAAATCAAGAATATAGAAGAATGCGTAACAATATTTCTGTCTCGCTGTTCTAGAGGTCGCCAAGACTACTACTAAACATCCTGAATTCAATTCTCAGGTCGAGCAAAGTGTTATTGAGTTTTTTCCTCAAGAATTTCTCAGTAGCAGCCACGGAGTCTGGATTTATACCCAGTTGATGACAATAGGCTCAACCCTATTAAATGGTACTTAAACATAACTGGTGAAGTGTCGGTATACTATTGGGTACCTAAACCTCTGTTCCTAGCCCTTTGGGAATCCCCAACAGGCGTGATGTTATTGTTAATATAACAATACTATAAGTTCCAAACAAATAATTCTAAGTATTGAATATTTGAACAAGCTCAAAAGTGCCTATTAACAACTTCAATTTTCGTTAAACATCATTCAACTGAAAGTAGTTTCGAAGCGATAGTTCATCGGGGTATAATTTAAATTTGACCTCTCAATGGCGCTGTCACCGATGGTTGGCTATTATCGCTAATAAATTGGTTTTAAACCTGCCATAACCTTGATTTATCGTCGGAGGTATTGTAGGATGCATTGCAGCAAAAATGTATACACATCATAAGTTTATCGTTCTAATAGTCGGTATTAGTTACGTTGTGTATACCATGGACCACAATGAGAACTAATGAATCAATATTGGAGCAGCTCCACATCACTAAACGGCTTTCCACAATTTGCCTGGAGCGTGCCGTCAGTTTTTTCAGACATATTATGCGTTCGCCTAGGCATTTTCTGCAAAGGCCTATAATACTGGACCGGGCAGAAGGTAAACTCGCGCAAGGCAGAGCACCGGCAAGATGGTCAAACGCGATCAAGAAGGCTGTTGGAGGCAGCCTGTACTGAGCGGTTCACACTGCAGGAGACCGCATGGCTTGGAGATGGTGTCATATTATGTGGTCGCGATCTCAGCAGTGAGGGAATGACGAAGAAGAAGATTAGTAACGTAGTATTAGGCTGGGAATATTTGTACATAAAGAATAACGTTAGTAACTATGTAAGAAAGACAGAAAAAAGTAAATATGCTTCTTCCGTCGATGACGTGGAGAACAAGATTGAATTGAATAATGATCGGTCTCATGCTCTTAATGTAATTTATCTTCTCAGTTAGTAGGTGCAGTGCGATGCAACAATCCTATTGCACACAAGTCAAGCACAGTCGTTATTACGACAGCTATCATACGAGGCGAAAAAGTTGAAGAGAAAAATAGGATCAACGAAGACCAAGAAGAAAATACGAGGACCAACTGAATGCAAACGCAGACTTATAAACAGCTAAGCTTCAAAAAGACTAGACTTTTGGATGACTACACTTACGTTTTGGATGGTTCGTCTTTGACACGAATAACTACAACGAATTTATTTTTCCATTTGTGGTTTCCACTCCCTACAATATCGGTGATGTGGTGAGATTATTGCGTTGTGGCCAATCTGCGGGATAACTTCAGGTTTGCGGTGCTCTATTATGACATGTGGTGAAGCTTTAGCTAGCCATTGATGTACGATTTATTGCTGGTCAAGTAGATTCAAATGATAGGAGATGCACCTAAAACTAATACTAAGTCGCACTACTTTTGGATCTGCTCTGTTTGTTATGAATAATGTGACAGTGCGGTTTAAAGCTAAACGATTTATGGATTCTTAAATTATACAAATAATTTTAGACATACACATTTCATATCTGCTGACTGACTGCTTTGTAACCTAATATAATAATAAAAAAGTAAGTAATATAAAAAGAATTACAAAAAAAACAAGGTTATTTTATCAGTAGGTACTTACATAAAAAGTAAAAACCAATCTGTCAGCTATATAAAACATACACAAATCAGTCCTGATTGTTGTTTGTTAAAAGGTGTGAAAATAAAACAGCGTCGGTGCATCCTGCCGTTCAATTGAGTGCGGCTGCGCCTTGCCGCGCCAATCACGACAATTGGATGTCGGAGACCTTGACATAGCAATACCCGTCACTACTTCTACCTATAAAGCATGTGTAACTGTAGTTGCATGTAATTACAATAATATAATTATTTAAAGGCAGTTATTCATTTATAGCTTTGGCAATATGGCATTGGTTTGAGTTGCTGAATTGTAAATTCATTGATAAAAACAGTACAATATCTATCTAAAATTATAGAAAGTTCAAGGAACGGGAGATTTGGATCATTTTAGCTTGCACTGGGACCGCGTAATGGACTATGCAGTCCATACCCTCACACAAAGAGGGAGCCAGAGTCTGTATGAGTGGAAAATATAAGTGGCGGAAGCGACATCAACGCACAAACGCAAACCTTCTGAACATACCCTACATTTAAATTTTTCATCAGATTTTTGATTTTGTGACCAAAGATGCTAGTAGATCTTACAATCATCAGTTAGGTATATACGTATTATGTAGGTACGTATTACATACAGCATAAACATACTAAATAATAGCATAATAGCCGTTCATGGTAACTTTATGTATGTCAATGTGTGCGTTACCATTGTCCACGAATATTACAAACACGCCAGTCTATGTATATTCAGTAACCGCACTTTGTAAACGTGTTTCATTAGCACCGTACCAATACACTTCAGATTGCCAATAGTGACAGTAATAATAATTAGTACGTCTAAGCATTATTATTTAATTAAAATATGAAGAAGAATTAAAAGGCTCGCGACAACACCATTCAAGTACTTTTAATGTCATCGCAGATTTGATATAAATCTTGACCACAGATCAATAAAAAAAAATCTGAAATATTTCTTTGTCTAAACCAAATCCAACTCAATAGCGAAGAATTTATTTCAAGGAAACCATTTACAGATATTGAAATCATCAGAAAGACGCCTTGCAGTGGGACAGTAAAGGTACAGACTAAAGGTACAATTAATATTAGTTATGTCCTTAAAATTATTAAGCTACTGAATAAAGCACAGCAAGAATCTTCGTTCTTCCAATAATCGTCTTCTACGATGTCCTACTCACCGCTCTGGTTTTCTTAAATCTTCTTTTCTTGTCCAGGCGGTTTTCCTTTGGAATGCGCTCCCTCTGAATATCAGGATGGCAACCAGTCGGTTCACATTTAAAGTAAAAGCTCGCGAACACTTACGTTAGAAGTTGGCAGAATCATCCTACAATTAATTTGTTGTTTTTCTTTATCTATGTATGAATTTTAACTCTCTTTACTTTGTATATTTTATTTGTATGTATGTATATATATGTATTTATTATTATATTTTATTCTTGGCAATTTTCTGTATTATTATTGCACCTACTGTTTTGTCTCTGCATCACCCTAAGGTAGACTGGTAGAAAATGCCCAAGGCATTAAGTCCGCCTTTGTACATTATGTGCATAAAGTTTTAATAAATAAATAAATAAAGTATCTATATATTTTACCCAGTACTTGTAGATAGCAGGGATTCCTACCGCAAATACCACTAACGACCCAGTTGGTCCATGTAAAAGTGAAATAGATCGCTAGTTGGACCAGAAGCTCTGTTGGAATATCTGTCAGGGAAAGACTCGTTATAATTTCGAACTATTTTGTGGTGAGAGTAGTTTATCAAAAGGATGAAAATTACCATCGACGCATACCTACGTAGAAAGAATAAAGACTGAGTATCTTTATTCACTCGCAATGTTTCTGTGTTCTCTGTAACACTTATCTGTTTTACCCAAGGATAAGGTGTACTTATCGCAGTAATAGACGTGTAACAAATTAATGCAGTCTGAAGATTAGATGGAGATCCTTGCCCAAAAGTAGAACGGCGGAGCTTGAAAAAGTCTTATCCTTAAGTTCTAGAAGCCTTTAGTCAAATCTGGCTACAGAAACTAACTCCAAAAGCACACTAAATCATACAATTTACCTACTAAAATTTATATTAAATCTCTCTTGACTTCAATTTCTAATTCCTCTTCTCACAGAGACGCAAATCCCATTCAAAGTAACTAAGTTTAGCTATATACCGTGCATAAGCCAGCTCTGGGAGTGTGACAGTATTTAACATAAGATTAAAGATTCAAAGCACAGAGTTTAGCCGAGCTGGGAGACTCAATGGTACTTTATAAGCCTAATATTGTGTCTTAAGACTGTATCTTCTATCCTTATGATATTCTGAGTTGATTTTGTAATCTTGGCAGAAGTTATATTCATAATGGCGAATGTGATTATGGCTTTTATTTATAAGCAGGTATAACTTACTTAGAACTTTATAGAATTAGGAAGGTCCCAAGAAATAGTGGGGTGTATTTGCTGTCAAATTAAGGACGGTCTCCATTAGACCGAAACCATTACAACAACATGAACATGTCAAGAACGGACACTATACAAACATGCTCTAAATTGCCCTCCCCCGTGGAATTCTATTTACACCAAGAAAGCAAAGTAACTAGGCGTACCAGGAACTCATAACTCCTAGGGAGCTGGAAAATGAACGGCTGCTAACGAACAAGGTTTCTTTCAAGAAAACATTTCTACGTGTACTGTACACTCATTATTATCTACGGCAGGAACTGAAAGGCCGCTCATTTTCCCCAACCGAAATTGCCAGGAGTGACGACATGGAGGTAATTTACGAGTATTAGAGCTAGTTCAGCCTTTTGGGATGTTGGGGTTAGGTCCTAATGGTCGAAATGAGGAGGATCCTATTTACGGTGCGGTTAGCTCCGTTTACTCAGTTTAAAGATTGGACTTAAGTAAGGTTGCTTTGGTCAGGAGAACGCTTTAAGAATGAAGAACAAGAATAATCTAGCCAGCCTACCCTTAATCTATTACTTCTTTTCAGATTAAAAGATTCACTGTATAAAGCGTGAGGCTCTCTGAACGTTGCGCCTCATGAATACTGTTTTCATTCATAAAAAATATTCAGAGGGATCCCATTATGGAAATTCTTCATTTCAAAAACAAGATTCAAATGTTCCTGAGTGGTCAACAGTGCAATCTGCAATGCTTTCAGTGTAACCTAAATAGATCACAAAAAGAAGGTACATTACTTAATCAGAAACATAGGATATGAACTACTTTTCTCCTTTTTGTTGGTAAAATATCTGAGGTTTCTAAAATTGCAGTAATGTATTGAGCTGTGGCTGGCTGCCAGGACTTTACGAGCATAACCTTTTATTCCGTTGGCGCGAAAACAAACTGCCGATATTACAGGTAAGATTATTTCATTCCCCACGCAGAGCTGAAACCTCGCGTTGCCCAAATTACCACCATCCATCACATTACAGAGGAAATAAAGTACCCAAATCTGTCAGAAAATAATGCTTAATTAACATAGCTCATTGTTAAAAAGTATTTTAAAACAATTCTTTCAAAGCAAAGAATTCAAGACCAACCAAAATTTTGTGTAATGGCGGCTCAAGGAGTGCTATAAAAATGATTTATAAGATGGTAATTAGGGGACAAGTAAACGGTTAACTTCGTCATTAAAAGGAGGTGTCCCCTCGACGGGAGTAAGGTTATATTATTTCATGCTTTGCTTTTAACGAGCCGAGGTTTACGCGATGTCAAAGTTAAGTGCAGCGCTTGAAAGCTCTCCTGGCGCTATTTATTTTGCCTTGGGTGTTGTTCGTCTTAATAATATCGCAGTGCTTGTTGTTATCGCCGGGACCAATATTGACATATACTATGTCATAGATTTTAATCAAATAATGACTTGGTGCATGCTTCCAAAAACAACACTGTTGCAGAAAAAATTGAGAGAATAACAGTACCAATTCATCTCCAGAAAATACTAAGTAAATATAAGCTGAAAAAGCAACATGCTAAATATTTCTGTCAAAGCACTCGGCTCAAACTTCAGTAATTAACAATACGTATCGTGTAAAATAACTTCTTAGGTGTCAAATCATTTTCATCACCAACCAAACCAGTGTTTTCAAATCCGCAGCTTTAATCTAACTTCAAAGTTATATCAAGATTGAACCTGTTGACAACATGAGAGGCAATATACTCTACCTGTTACAGGCTTTCAACCACATGTTCCGTATCCAACGACTTTAATAAATCTTTAATGATTATTCACGAGTAACTTGTAATTGCTAAATTATAAGCAAATGTTTGAGGGTAAAATGGTGTTGAATAGCTTTCATGTAGTAATTATCTTTGCTTTATGAAAATTATCCACGCGTTTATGCTTTTCTACTTCTTCTTCTGATATTGTGGTAATAGGTGTATGTTCAATATTAAATAGCATAACATCCTTGTATTTCCCCGAAGAATAATGTAGGGCTGTGCCAATAGTCCACGCACATTCGCCAGATATGTGAGTCCTATGTATGTGTACGTCCCGGGTCTCCCTTGTTTTACCGAAAAGAAATTGCCAAATTATCACTTCCCAAACAAATTTTCGCATAATTTCATTTGCCAAATTATTACTTACCAAAAAATCTCTTTACAAATAATTGTTACGAAAACCTATGTTTGGCAAGTGAACGTTTGAACAATAACTTGTTCACCAACTAGTACTTTTACCATTTTTTATCTAGTCAAATATTTCAGTTGGTATAACATATTTTACGCAAAATTAAATAAGCCAAATATTTGGTGTCGTCAATTTTAAACTTACCATTTCAGTCAAAAGCACTATTAACTAGTTGGAATCTCCTATTTGGATTCGGTTGGGGCTCCTATTTCTGTCTGCAGGGTTTACAGGCACCTAACTAACCGAACCTCGAGGTGCCCCTGACGTCGACCGTCTAGGGTTAGCGTTTCCGTCAGCAGGTCACGGATCCCCGCTGCGCGGGGCTCCTATTTCTGTCTGCAAGGTTTACAGGAACCTAACTAACCGAACCTCGGGGTGCCCCTGACGTCGACCGTCTAGGGTTAGGGTTTCTGACAGCATCTGTTAAATTTCAATTACGTTATATTAAATCAATTTGTGTTATGTCTTCATTCCAAAATTTTTGCCTTTATATTTTTTGTCATAACAAATCATTTGACTAAACGTTTATTGTCTTAATTTTGTTTGCTGTAATAAATCATTTGATTTAAGACCAAAAGCCTTAATGACATTATCCTTAGTAATAATCTGCCAAGTAAACATTTGACCAAATGAAAATGTGTAAAATTATTCCAAATATTACATTGGTATAATAATAATAATATGTTTATTTGTTTTTTTTTTGGTATAAAAAAAGGTTGCTAAAATTTGTTTGGGTAATGAAAATTTGGCAAAATCTTATTGGCAAAACGGCAGGATCCCGTACGTCCCATGTATGTCCATGCATGTGTTCAAAATTCTTCTTTGAATAACTTTAAAATTAATATGGTTAAATTCTGAATTTTATATATTTAGCCACCTACTTTTTACTTATTTATGCAAATAATTAAATTGCAAGTCACATACAGAATAATTAAAACTAAATATAAAAAAAATACAAAATAAACTAACTAAATAATCAACAGGGCGCTTAGTCGTCTAAGCACTCCTCCACTTCGCTGTAACATGGTTAGATGTACCTATTAATTTCGCTGAAAACTTTACTTGAGCGATGCAGGATTTTTGTGACATCACAATGAAGATACATTATGATGTCACAAAAATCCTGCATCGCGGGTTCTCAAAAGCGGAATAGATGTCGCTGCATCAATGTATTTGTTCCATTCAGATGCAAGAGTGTGATTCAGATGAACAACATATAAAACGACTATGACCTCCACTCAGATTATTAGTACATATATTAGTGTCAACTAGTAGCACTGGGTCAAACATAATCGTTCTCAGGTCTCCTAAATGATCATTTACTTTTTCTTAGAACTATAAAATAAGATTTACAATATTAATCAAGCCTTTCAAATTCCTAACTCTGACTCATAACGGAAACTAATTTATGCAGTACAATTCCATGTCCTGTGTTTTATTCATATTTAATATTCTTTCAATTTTTACTTCGGATCAGGTTCGTAGGTAAATTGCAATATGTGCATTATGTAGGTATGCCACGGCAGGTTAATACTGGTCCATTGCATAATTTGCATAACATCAAGTCGTTTTGCTCCGTTGTGATTATAAGGTGCTGTGGATAAACAGCTGGGTGACTTGTAAATGTTTTAAGTTACTCGATCTACGTGGTAGAATTGACAGTTTTCCTTGTTGACTCACCTCACCCATGATTAATTGGTTTAGAATAGAATTTCATAATGTTGACTATTGCTATACAGATCTACAATGTCATAAGGAATATTGTTTTTTTTTTCAATGAGATCCTTAGAAACTGACCGCTTCGTTGGTCTAGTGGTCGCAAGCGCGACTGCTAAACTTGTGGTGCTAGGTTCGATTCCCGGGTCGGGCAAAGTGTTATTGGATTTTTTCATCAGAAATTTCTCAGTAGCAGCCACGGAGTCTTGATTAGTGCTGATGGCATTAGGCTTGCAACCTATTATATGACATGGGACTTAAACATAACTGGCAAAATGTGGATGTGTACCTTAGGTACACCTCTGCCTAACCATTCGAGGATTAAAAGACGTGATGATGTTATGCTTATCTTTAGAAACAATACCACCAATATACTTTTGACACAGATATGAGTAAAAATGTCCTAGTTAATTTATCTCTTACCAGCACGAGGTACCTAATTAAAATAGGGGTGTTTTTTAAGCATGTTTAATTAGGATTTTTCCTGTTCCACCATTCGAGTTAACTGTAAAGTCAGCAATTTGACTCTACATTCGTTGATAAAAAATATTTTTAATTATTTGAAACTTCCTAATTTTCTTTCCACCCACAACTGCCAACAAACCTTAACTCACGGTGATTTTTCACGAAATTCGAACGCTGAAGTTCGGCATGAATAAATGTTTGTACAAATATTTTATTGTTCTTTCTGAAAGCTTGAACATTTGCCGTTTATGGAATTCACGTTGTGTTCTTGTACATATAAATTGTTGGTAATTACAGTGAGAGATGTAGAGAGCGCGTGAGGTTCCTTAGGGATTACGGAAATAAAGATCAAGCGCTTTATATAAAAGATAGCAATGTTGATTATAATCCACGACAGCTAGTACAAGAAGCTGATTCTAAAAAAACCGGCCAAGTGCGAGTCGGACTCGCGCACGAAGGGTTCCGTACCATTATCTATAAAAACGGCAAAAAATCATATCTGTTGTATGGGAGCCCCCCTTAATATATTTTTTTTAATTTTTAGTATTTGTTGTTATAGCGGCAATAGTAATACATCATTTGTGAAAATTTCAGCTTTCTAGCTATCACGGTTTATGAGATACAGCCTGGAGACAGACAGACAGACAGCGGAGTCTTAGTAATAGGGTCCCGTTTTACCCTTTGGGTACGGAACCCTAAAAAGGAGAAAATGGGGAAATAACAACAAGGGGGAGATATTGTTTAAGCAATGTCAATACGGGCAGTGATTATTATAATTGGAAAACGAAAAAATTAATATAAGTACGAATATTTAACGAAGTAACCTCTAAAATAATGCAATTAATTAGGTACAACAATACAACGCTTCGCGAACAAGGCTGTTATATATTGAAAAGAAGGATGAGGAAATATGCAGCTGAAAAGCTACCGGAACAAGAATGCATGAGAGAATAATGAAAATTGCTGAATTATTATAGAATTTAAGAGACATCTTTATTGACGGCTTGGAATGGGGAAAAGAATCACGAATATTTTCATAAGAATCGAGATTCAAAGAATAGCGATTAAGTTGATTTATTACAGAATGTGTCTTATACAATATTTTTCCCTCGGACTTTAATCTGTGTTTTTCAATAGTTGATTTCATAAACCTGGATTCTGTATCTAAGTGCGTTGTGAGTGCCCCAGGGTAGCATTCTCTGCCCTTTATCGATTTTATTATCATAATCTCAATTTTTACACTACATTTTTTATTTTCGCAAAATTGAGCAGCTCACTCAAGCGTAGATACAACCAAATCTTCCGAGCCCATCAATAATATTTAGTCCCGCATTATTTTACAGACGTTATTACAGGTAATATCCAATACCATTTGCATCATTAAACATTTGGCGGACACAAATATTATTATCGATACATTACTACAGCTTAATTCAAAGTGGCCGTTGGAGAATTAGGGTCAATTTATAGGGGTCGCCGTAACTGTAGGGGAGAGGCAAAGGTTAAACCATCTTAATTTAGATTACTTTACTCTAGAGCTGACGTTCTACGGAGGTCGGGTTTTAATACCTATCGATATTTTTAACGGTTAGGCTTTGGGTGAAAATAGGTCATACCGTTACCTATACTTGGTATTTTAAAGTCCGTCTTGAACTTGGTTTAAAAAGGTCATATTAAATTAGCTGTGGTCATTCCACTTTATTAACTTTCACATATGTATATACATTATTTACTATACAGACCTAAAATAATAAAAAGATGCTACATCGTTCTCACATAATGTACCATCTCAACATGAATGATGTAACGAAGGTTTTGTAAAAATATTCTGATTTAAAAGAGTGTCCATGGAGTTTCTTGCCCGTTCTTCTCCATAGAGATCTACGTTAGGGAATGGGCAACTACAGTACTTTCACAGTTTTTATGCCTTGTGACTGGGACTGTAGCTACATTTCATTGTTGTCTTTGTTTCGACAGTTCAAAAGTGCCTGTAACGGGCCTACTTGAAATAAATGCTTTGATTTTGATTTTGATGCACATGTTTCAAAAGCAGAAAAGAAATTAAAGGGCGTCAAAAAATTCCCCTGCATCGCTGTCAACGGGGAAAGTGCCCAGAAGGCTGACAGCATTACCACGTTGGCAAAATAACTGTATGTTTTTCAGCTTTTCAGTTTCTGTACCGCAGTCCGGTTTTAGTTTTTTAATAACTTTTTTATTAATTTTCCTAATCATTGTTATCGCTGATATACAGCCAGTTTGTCTGGGCTCTCAGGTGGTGTGCAGGCATCAGAGCATTTAGGTCAAGATATGAAATGGGCCGTGGTTTCTTACTAATACCCCATTCCAAGTCTAAGAATGGAACTGCCAGCATAGCCCGTATTCAACACGGCTGGTACATACCCATTTATTTAGGATAACAACTCGGTCACTGACTCCAATACTGCTGTGCAAACATAAAAGGGTACCGCCTAATGAAATAGCATCAATTGTAGACACAACAAAACAATTTGTTGAACCGTGTGCCCAAGGTAATTCTGTTGAATGGCTAGTTTTTTTAGTTTTTTGGTTACATCCGTTTTTATTTAACGTAAAAGTATCAAAAGGGCTATATAGAGAAGTTATATTTAGTTCTCAGCGTGTTATGTTATGTTATGTCTTCATAACATAAGAATACTGTTTTAAGCTTTCACGAATTATAACTAACTCTGTCTTCTATATAACATCTCCGTTATATCTTCCATTTTGCCGTGACTATTTATGTATATCGAGCTCCAGTAGTGCTCGTAGAAAAAGATTAAAAAAGAGAGTAGACAGGATTGTCTGCACCCAATAATTTTAAAATTCACCCGAATTCTCCTGTCATCCCGCGATCATGGCGCTTGCAACAGCATCGAAATATCAGGTGCTCAGAATAGTTGAAAATCACGGGAGATATCCTGTAAGTTTATAAAAAAAAACTACTTGGTTGTGTTTAATATTCAAGTATTTCGCAGGCTCTTCATTACATGAAGAACGGTTCGAACCAGCTGGTTAAACTGGTATTATGTTGCCTATGGGTTAACAGTAGGTATAGCAAATTTAAAATGACAACTAAATCCACAACCGTAACTCGTTATCAAGCGGCTAAAACGCATATCAATATTTCAAAACGACTGACCGATTTTCCGCGAAAGCACTCTGGATGTTAGATTCGTAGAATTCAGAATGGTACTCTAATTTTCATATAAATTTTCTGAAAAAAAACCCGATACAAAAACTGGGCTGTTTTATTTGAGCCGAACAACACCTAAGTCTGAATATTTTATTGTTGTGTGGATAACCTCAAAAAGCCTAGAGTTTTTCTTTTAGGCCAGGATCGTAAAAAATGTATGGGGCGTGCGCAATTTAAATAGCAATACGACCTCTTGTGTTTACTGTTTACCTAGTCCTTGTAGTAATTTGTTGGCTCGTACTATAGCGTTGTGTTACTGAGACTATTGTTAATTTAGTGTTATATCGGTAGACTTAATTAATTTACCTATTCCATCTAAGTGGCCTCCTAATTGCAAGTTTGCTTAATGAAATGCAGATGTAGTCTTTTGCTTGATAATAATAATTATGATATTCCTATTGATAGTAATATAGCTTATTCCCAAATCTATTGGGGTCGGCTTCCAGTCTTACCGGGTGCAGCTGAATACCAGTATATTACATCGAGCGACTGCCTGTCTGACCTCCACAATCCAGTTAGTACTGGGTAATACGGTACGTCTTGGTAAGACTGATTGTCAGAATTTCCGGCCACTGACCACCTGTAACGACTGTCAAAGATCTAACAGCTGGGACCAACGGCGAGGCACGGAGGAAACTCGGTATGTAATGATGGTCACCCATCCACAGATCAGATCGACCTTGGCAAGCGTGGCTTAACCTTGAAGATCGACCCGTGCGGCTGTTATTACTTAGCTACGGGCTCCTCTATCAAAACAGGGCCCATTATATTTAATAGCTTCTACGGGGGACATGACTCTTATTTCACACGTCTTTGCTGCCTGGTTTTTTTTTTTTTATCACTTAGACTTTAGGAATAGTTGCAGCACTGATGACAATATTTTTGTCACTTGTTTAATTTAGTCTTTTATAATATTTTCTTGCCTTTGTATAGATTCTTTTTAACGATTGTTTGTGAATGTGTGAACAGTGTAGGCCTTGTAGATTCCTAGATGTGTGTTAACTTTTGTTAACCATTCATTCATTTCATTCATTTCATTTCATTTATTTCATAAACAATTGCAAACCAAACCTCTTATCTTGTTTTCCGTTTTTCTTGTGTAGTAAGCAACGACTTATTGTCGGGCCTATGCTGTCCCCCCATACTTGAGTACTAATGCTGTAACATGATAATATTGTAAAACTAATCATTTTAAAAGAGTAACCATGGAGTTTCTTGCCGGTTCTTCTCCATAGGAAACGACCAACCCGAACCGTGCACCTTTTTGTCGACGTTTCATAAGTGCCCATGTAGGCCTATGTGAAATAAAAATATTTTGATTTGATTGATTTGATTTGGAGCCCTAGTCTTTCGTATCGTTAACAATAGACCATGCAAATAAAAAAAAAACATAGACACCAGTAATCTGTAGGTATCTTTAGGTATATTTGCCAAAATGGAGGAATCTAAGAACAGTTTTCATCTGAATAGTGCGCGTCATCAGGAAACTAGGAAGCCGATTAATCATCACGTTGTACTAGGATATCATAGACGACATAGTTGACTCACAATAATTCACTAACGGAAGATGACAAACAGCCAACATATACCTACGTAACATGTTTTTCTTCCATTAGCGGTCAGGCGCCAATATTTATACCTCTTGTTGGAACTTCAGGTTTTTCCTTCAAAGGTACGAGCACCTAAAGGCTTCGATTGCTTCAAACATTTCGCTCAGAAAAACTAGTTGTTATATTCGAAAATCAAACTCAAGAATGTCCTACATAATCGAATCGGATTTAGAATATTTTTGGGTGTACATCGGGATGGTTTCCACAACTTAACGTCCAAAGCGCGTATTTTGCGTACGATAATACTTATCTCATACTAATAAACTGATTAATAACTGCGGTACTATGCGACGTCACTTTTGATTAAATGTTATCAATAGAGTGATGTTTATCGTACGTTATTGTGGTTTAAAATCCTTACAAACAACAAACAAATTATGGTGGTTTGGAGCGTCAAACGCTATCCTCGATAACAGGTCCCGACTCCCGAATGACGTCTCAGCATATCAGTATTTACAGGACGTTTTATATAGGTACATGTTATTGTAAATACGTTATTTCAATCATGTGTCTATTGTCAACCACAAAACAAATAACATGAGTCACACAGTAATACGTGAGGCATGAGGTGGTAACGTCGTAACTTAATTAGTTAGTACCAAGTCTTAGCGTGGTTTACCAGAATTTGGTAGCTTTGAATATTAATTGAATAGTCTTATCTTACAGTTAGCGACTAAAGCTACAAGACCTACAGACACAAGGGTACGGAACCGCAAGGCCGCCGGCAATGTCTCGAGACGGCATTAATAAAATTCGTGGCGCCAAACGCGGTGACGACACTAATCCTGTCTTTGCATGGGTGAAATCACATTCAGACGCACGGATCAGCGTTTTCGAGTATCTCTATCTCATTCTGTCACGTAAAGGCGTCATTTGGTGGAGCGAGAAGTCCGGTTGCAGGCATCTGCATTCATTCGCATAGGAAGCACTTTAACGTGCGATTGGACCTCTCACGTAAGTGACAGAAAGGGAAATAAATGCAACAAAATGCTGACCAGTGCGTGTAAATGTGAATTCACCTTATATAGCTTTACGTCATAAGTGGCGTAGTGCGAGCCAATGATGACACGATTGTTACCGTGGAAAGAGTTGCCGCCTCTTGCCTAATCGTCGCCGAGGCTTCTCCTCGCTCAGTTTATAACAGACACATAGTACTTTTTGTTCTAATGAAAACAACGTAACATGTCTGTTTTACCTGAAGGGGTGTATGACTTCACCCATTTGTTAATTATGTAATGGTCGCTATGTAATCGAGGCCAAGCCTATTACTATTAACCGGGCACAAGACTAGAATTCAGCTGAAACTGAGTATTCCCCTGTGGTTTTTCCACAAGGGCATTCTCAGGCTAAGTAGCCTTTTTTTTGGGATGGGAAATCATCAAATGACTCTTCCCGCTCTGGGCGGAGCGGAAGGGAGTGTCAGACTTTTACTGACTAAAACCCATCCATGTTCCTTCTTTTGCCCTTTATGTTCCAGGGCCGCGGTATCTCTTTCGAACAGTCCCGCAGCCCTGGCAGGCATCGGCCCTTGCGGGCCCTTCATGTTTGCTGACATCTCTTTGAGGCGCGCGTGGAACGCGAACGCGCCGTCGACACGGCCTGTCGTCATAAGACGGACGGACGGCGAGCTAGGCTAAGTAGCCTGACCTGCCAATTGAAACTATGTCAGCTCGAGATCGTAACAGCAGCACCATAATAACCATTAGATCAACGATGCACTAAAGATACAAGTCCGAAGACGAACGCAGTCACAAAGACGCCCAATCGCTATGGCAAAGTGCAACGACACCACAGGTTTCTATGTAATTCTAGGAAAACGCTTCCGTAGATGACATTACCTGCCGCCTGTTGCTATTTCGTGGAATTACACTGAAACCAGTAGCATGAGGTGGTCGCTGCGATCTATCAATGTGTTTCGCCTTCCTATCGGATAACAGTCAGTGGGAATTAGCAATGTAGGTACTTGTCAAATTAACTAGATCTTGTAAATTATTAACCTACTTAACTGGTTCACACATCGCTAAGGGGTTGGTCGACTCTTCCAGAGATCAGAAGGCTGTCCTATTTTTTGGCCACAGAATAAGCGTTGCCATCCAACGTGGCAATGCTGCCAGCCTTTTGGGCACTATTCCTCTTGACAGCGATGCGGAGGAGACGCTACGTTTTTACAAGTTCCTATATAGCTTTACTAGCTATGCCCCGCGATCTTTGTCAACGTGAAATTAGCGGTGTGAAATATACTTTACGACCTATTCTCATACCTAACAAATATAAATAAAAAAAAATCATAAAAATCGGTGAGCCGTTTCGTAGGAGTGCGACCACAAACACCGTGACACGAGATTTTTATATTTATGATTATGGTTAAAGGGCTAAGTTTATTTATAGTATGTAAATACTTGTATAAAATATTATTAGGTACTACTACGGTACTTACTCCTATCAATGAAGATTTTTCCTACAAATACATTCTCGTACCTATTCTAAATCAACCAGATGTGTTGGATCGTGGCCGAAGATTATTAATGCACGAACCGATGCACCCCGGTGCCCCCCGTCAATCAGTCACAAACACTAACGTCCAAGGCCTAGCTTTAATTGAATAATGTTGTTATTCGATTACGACGAATCGAATAAGTCTGTTTTGGTATATCAAGCCAAACAAAATATAGTAACTTTTCTCAGTAATTTGCTTGCTAATACGTTAGTTTAGTACCTGCGTGTATTGTACAGTCGCCAGCGCATCCGTTTTCTTCAGGAACATTGCAGATTTTTGTAATTCTTTCGTCTTTCTTGATAAGCAAGAAAGACAAAAAGTCCGACAACCAGTCTTACTAAGAGGTCAATTATTACTCAGTAATAATTGAAGGTAAACATAATACACGTAGAATTTCGTAATAGTTTATTTTCATGTTGATTCCAATAATAATGGTAATGACCTTAGTAATTTGATATGGTTGTCGCACGCAACGTGACCAGAGGGTACTAACCGATAAAAAAATAACTCAAAAGAAAGGTAAACTAGTAATTATGGAGTGACTGAAACTAGTGGTTCAGTGGGTAAACATTTTCAAAGTTATTGATAAGCTCATCATATCTTTCGAATTCAAACTTGGATTTCCTTCATGGCTGAAAATGAAAATTAAGTCTTTATTTGTAGACATACAGGGGTGTTACAAATAAATATAACTTAGGGAGTTCTATATCTTGCGTTGAAGTTCAAATTAAAACCATACTTATAATCAATTATCAATTTCTATGAAAATTTAAAATAATAATAAAAGAGTACACAATGCCACAATAATGTAAATATAAAATTGTTAAAAAAATAAAATTATTACATTGAACATGTCAATTATACGGGTATTACAATTTGATTTGGTAGAAAATGCCCAAGGCATTAAGTCCGCCTTTGTACATTATATATGATGTAGTTTAAATAAATAAATTTGATATGAATAGTATAATTTAATTCGAAGCCAGGTTTTTACTAACACAATAAATTGGATGTAGCAGGTCTAGTATCTTTAATTTAAACAATCGTCAATTATGGCTTCATGATGAGTTAATGATTAGCAATCTAGTCTGAGTACCAATAGCAGAAAATAATCTCTTAGGCAGAGTAATGGTTAACATATCCTAAGGATTCAAAATGATTTCTAAAAAAGCAAAAAGTTTCGAAACTGACTGTCCCACACCAATATCTATGTTTCTAGTTTTTGCGAGAGACGCCTAACTATTCCGGGCCAGAATTCCAAGTATTAACAGATCCAGACTTTAACCATTTCAACTGCAGAAAGTCAGAAACCTTTAAATTAATAGCCTTTAAACAAAACAATAATAAAAGTTAGAAATGAACATAAATTAAACGGAAAGCTCTCACGGTTTTCAACTCCACACATTACAGAGAATTTATTCAAGAGCGCACAATTCCAACTTTTCTTCAGCATTCGTTTATTTTTTAAATTTCTTTTTTCTTTTTCTCTCCTTAAGATCTCCGCGTTTATTGTTTCGTTCTAATTTCAGGTCGAAGTTTTTGTAGAAAACATTTGGAAATCAGGTGTTGAGAAACAGGCTTTTTGTTTTCTGGTATAGATTTGTTTACATGATTTGGTCAGGTAAATAACTAATCATACTTCTTACTAATATTATAAATGTGAAAGTTTGTGAGGATGGATGAATTGATGGATGGATGTGTTGTGACAAACTACAGAACGGATTTGGATGAAATTTAGCACACAGATAGTTTATAACCTGGATGAACACATAGTATACTATTATTCCGGTAGTATGATCCCGTGGGACAATTATCGAACTCCACACGGGTGAAGCCACGGGCATAAGCTAGTGGATACCTTTACAATTATTGTCAGTTATCAAGGGATTGTGTTTATTCGAAAGGAAATGGCCAAGAGGTAGGATATAATTTCCAATAATGAGACACATCTTAGAAAGGAAAAGTCATTCAATTTTAAAAATTCTTTTCAAGTTTCGTTGTGACCCATTTTCAACGTATCTAACTTTGCACTGCTAAATTTAAGGAAACAAGGTCCTTATTAGCTTCTCTTTCACGATTTTAGATTTTTTTTAACGTTAATATTATTAGGGGTGTTCTACAGAAAACTTAGGGGCATTGTACTCACAAAAGCGTATATTGTAAGAAGTATGAATGTAGACGAGGTTTCCATTAACAACTGATTATGAATCAGTAGAGTTTCCTTTAAAGACATCGCGACATGGGTGTTAATGAATAGAGCATTTAGAATCTTCTCTTAAAGTTACAACACAAGTTTAGTGTTTTCTTCGTAAATGATGAACAAAATTATGCTTTTAATGGATGCGCTTCTGCCTTTGTTACAGTTAAATGGAACGGGTGAATTGTGTTTCAATGACGCTTAAGGTTTAAAAGCTTACTGATAGAGCCATTGTTTTAGTTATGTTTAACTTTTTATGGGTTTTCATTTTTAAATAGGTTTTTCAACGGTTATGTGAGTGGTTCTCAATTCCGATGTAATTTTTATATTTATTTTTTGTTTGATGACCTCGTAACTCCGTCATTTATGAACCGGTCTGAACAATTACTGTTTTTTATGTCAAAGGATATACTTTCCGATTTGTCCCATAGAAACTTCATCAAAATCCGTTCAGTAGTTCGGTTATTTGTTTCCCTTAAATATGTACTAGCTCATGCCCGCGGCTTCACCCGCGTAAGGTCGGTAATTGTCCCACGGGATCACACTACAGAGATAAAAGTATCCTATTTATTAATCCAGGTTATAAGCTATCAGTGTGCCAAATTTTATTCAAATCCAGTCAGCAGTTTTTGCGTGGAAGAGGAACAAACATTCATCCATCCATACTCACAAACTTTCGCATTTATAATATTTATAGGATTTTTTCGTCTTGGGCTATGTTGATGACAAAATGATGATTAATAACTTCTAGTTACAATGTAAAAATTAATTGATGACAAGAATTTGTGTGGTATACTACAACTAAAACGGGTTAAATGAAAAACTTCTGCAAAAAAAACCGACTTTCGAAAAACAACCGACTTCCAAAAAGAACACTAGAAGAGGGTAAAATAACTTTCGGAAGTCGGTGGCAAAAAGTCAATAAAACAAACAAAGTTACTGACTTCCGAAAGTAAAGTTATTTTAGACTTCTCTTTCTTTTCTTTTGTCATCTATAAACAAAGCAGCTATTGAGAGTTTTCCTGTGAAAAATCTCTATAACACCTTCTTTTGGTATGAGGAAATACTCATGGATACCCTTTGTCTACGGACAACGGGCGGTTTAATCGAACTCTTACCGCGGGAAACCTCACTGTTCCTATTACTACCATTAGTTGGGGTCCCGGGAGATACGAGTACATAGTTTAAAATAAAAATAAGATCGACAAACGTACATGGTAACATCTCCATTGACCTTCACACATATCAAGTTTTTCTACAAAAATATCCAATAACAGGTTTTCGCCGTAACACAATAAACATCTAAAAAAAGATTGTTGATTGCAAACGGCACGGGTCGCGAGTAGACAATCCCTTTGGGACTAGAACGTTACGAAATTGAACCCTTATTCTTACGTGGATATTATTGGGACTTCTATTATCCACTAGCTGTTACCCGCGACTTCGTCCGCGTGGAATTTAATTTAAAAAAAATGTTTAATTACAATTCTGTTGACTCTTTTTTTCTCTAAAATAAATGTAAACCTAAGTTACTCCGTAAAACATCAGCTATCTGCTGCAAAAGTTCCGTCAAAATCGGCCCGCCATTTCGGAGATTAGCCGGAACAAACAGATAGAGAGACGAAAAATTAAAAATCTTTTTTTTGTTACGAGTAGGTACTTTCAAATGCATTCAGTAAAAACCTGTTCTTTAAAAATTACAAACACACACTTCAATTTTATTTATTTGTAATTTTATTTTTTTGTTTATTTGTTAGATAATACCTGTCGGGTGTGTGTGTGTAACGTAAAGGTCAAAGTAAATTATCTAGCAAAACTTAACAAACGTGATGAGTCGATATCTAGAGACAATAAAACAACCACTACCCATTAACCCCACAATCAGCTGCAGTATCTTAATGTTATTTTATGTTTTAATGTTATGAGATACCGATGCCCTAGCTAATTCAATCTGACCTTGAATGTCTTAACTACCGTTATCAAAACTCTAGTTACTTAGTCAACAACAAAGCAAGGTGATTTTCAACACAAGTGCGTAAACCTTTGGTCCTTTTGAATACTTAAGTCTCTAAACGTAGGTACAGTTTGGTCCTTCGAGACTTATTACAAGAAGACTTTAAAGGAGTAGTCTTACAACAGGCCCCAAAGGACCAAGATTTACGGGCACTAAGTAAAACATTCACTTGGCCGTAAACTACTTAATGGACTGCTTCAAATATTTATTCAAGAATACGCGCTAAATTATTTTGCGGTGACGTCACTGATACGGAATCAACTAAATTGAATAAGTATGTAAAGTTATACGAATGTCACATGTTCAAAAATCATTGGTACCGACACTCCTTCTTGGAAATTACGAATATCTAATGAGCAATTCGTTTTGTTTTGTTAAGGAGTCTCCAAACTAGTTGATTCTGAGGGCCCTCCTTATGAAACCTGGTGATAATTACCTCGGAAAAACTGCAACACCAAGAAAATCCAGTCCCATTCCAACTGCTTTCCAACAAAAATAGCGTCCAATCCTACGAGTACCGCCAGAAAAACAAAATATTTGATACTTCTTCATTTCGAGTGCATAGAACCTGTTTGCTGAGAACGAACGCTTACGTAAGATTCGTTAAGGTCGACCAGCCTTCGGTATTTGTAGAAACTATAGCTGCTATTACGACCCTTATGACCGTGACATAAGGTTCATTTTATCTAGGTTTAAACGTAGTATTTTTACGCTGTTTACGTGAGTCAGTCAGTGGCTACGCATGTTATGTATGTCAACCATATATACCTAGATGGATATAATACTATGTAGAAGCAGAGAAAGTGATAGTTGAGGATGTAGATTTGTTTTAATCTGGTTTTAGCGATTAGAAGCTTTATTGATACAGTTGTTTTTGTTTAATTATTCTTGCAACACTCCGTGTATGTTGACAAATCGGTCTCGTCATTAAAGACTCTCTTGGATTTACTCTCTTGAAGAAAAACACGTGTTTTGTTCGCCACAAGCCCTCTTCCACAATACAACAGCCCCACAGCTGCATACAAAATCATAAAAATTGATCCTACTATTAATTTGTATGAACTTGAGCGCTTGCCGTGATGTTTGGGACTATTCCGTAGGCTTAAATATAGGCTTTACGGTATTTTAAAAAAAAGAAACGGAAATTTATTCAAAGAAAATATACGACTTATTCCTGATTCAGTTATTTAAGTCAGGTACATTAATTTCAAGTAACAACTATGAAATTAAAGTGACTTTTATACATTATTCTCGTTGACACCAACTAAACACCAACAAGATCAAATTGTTGTTGTGATTGAAATTGTTGTTTCACCAGAGCCCGATACTAATGAACTTCATATAGGGCCAAAATTTTGATTATTAGTCCTCAAACCGTACTTGTAAGGTCAGGTGCGGAAAAGGGTTTCCATCTTTCCAGGGACCTGACAAGGAATTCACGAAACACTTAACAGATTTAATCTTTTCCGCTTATGGAAACTTTGTCAACGCTCAGATTTTGCTTCTTTTTAAACAACTTTCTCCCACAAAGATTGAGAAGTTTCCGTGATAAGTGGAATGAGTTTCCCACAACGAGTAAGCCGCAACAATCTCTAACATTATGTGATGGGGGATGTAAGCCAGATTAATTTCAGTTAGTAAAAAATCGTTAAAGATGGAGGAAAAGTGTAGAAAAATCAGTTTTTCCTCGTCTTTTGTAACCGCTCTTAGGATACGGTCAAGTCTTTGTTCTTAATTTATGAATAGCTTCAAGAATGTGGAAGAGGCTGTCAAAAAATTGGCAACAAAAACGTAATTTAATGTTTGTAAATGTACAGATATGTAAATGTACAGATAGGGAGCATTCACCCGTGCTCAAAAGTCCTGGTGGTGCTAAAATCACCATGTTTGGTGGATACTTCAGACAATATTGTTAAGCGGAGTTTATGTCTTCTTCATTCAAAAATATATCTACAGGGTGACAAGGAAACTCGACCTATTCCTTGAAAGGGATTATATATACTAGAGGTCATTAGCAACAAATTAAGCCCAGTTAACTAGGGGTCAAAACTGGATGGTTACCGAGCCGTGTCTTTGATTTTTTTGACATTTTCTGTCTTACTAAAACCATTAATTATGAAAAAACTACTCATATTTTTTTCATAATTAATGGTTTTAGTAAGACATTAAAATATCGGGATACTAACATAACATGAGATCGTAAATGGTAATAATGTGTCGACTTTTAGGGGGAGCCATACTAACATTTCATATATTCTTAGTTGTAACAGGACATTGATTTTTCTAAAACAGAGCGATGTCATTCCTCTGTTACAACGTGTACCATGCGTGCACCTAATAAAATATATGGGACTCGTTCGCATTTTACTATTTCCCTATAACAGTTTTATATCTTGATTTGTAAGCCATAACAAATAAATTCTTTGTTTTCTTTCATGTTAGAACCGGGTATGTTTTGTGAATTCTCGGGTAGGATATGAACACTGAGGAAACCAATACATGTTTGTCATGTGACACATGGGTTCTTAAGGGGACTACAGCAGTTAAAAGCATGTTTTATAATGCCTTAAAGTATATGATTCACTGTAAAAAAAAAAAATCAGAAAAATATATGATATTGTACAGGATACATCCTAGTTCGATAGTGTGTTGAAAACATAATGCTGCAAATTTGATACGATAGAAAAAAATCACAAATATACCGCTAAACAGTTCTTATAACGATTAAAAACCATTTTATCATCCAGCATCGGCAATATCCAGAAAGATAGATAGGGCAGGTTTTCTTCCGTCCTTAAAATAGGAATATTTACGTACCTATGTAGGTACGTTTATCATCAAAACATATCCCATTCCCTACGTTTACTCACGGTTGAGAAGATAAACGCCAACGTACCGCATTGATATTACCTACTCCAAGATTGTTAAAAGCGTTATAGCTATATCACATTGGTAATAGGTTTATCCCTTCCTTCCGAAAAGGATATTTCGCGAATCTATGAGGATACTAACGTTATAGCATATAAAGGTTGACACTAGAATAATGAAGGTTGAGATAATCTTCTTCTTATATATGAAAATCTAGTGTCACGGTGTTTGTGGTCGCACTACTCCAAAACGGCTCGACCGATTTTTATGAATATTTGTAAGGTATGAGAATAGGTCGTAAATTATATTTCACACCGCTAGGTTGTCAAATTACAGATAAACGCGAGTGAAGTCGCAGGCAAAAGCAAGTATCGGATAACATAGTACCATAGCAGGCTTGAGGAGAGTCCCTGAAATATCATCGTATAAAAATGAAACAAGTATTTTTTTAATGAGATAGGATAATTATTCTTAACTTAACATCACGCCTGTAAGCCTCGAAGGGTATGGCAGATGTAAACACACACATAAACCCACATTTAGCCAGTTATGATCTAGCCTACTATTAATTCCTAGAGGTAAAACTAAGATTTACTTCCAGCCGTAGGTTGTCAGCTATGAGAGCTCACTGTGTCCAGGTTTTCGTAATATAAATATGCCATTATCTTTTTAATAATTCATTCCTTTACAGTAGACTTATCTATCTATTTAAACATTCATCGTTATTCTTTTTGAAGTTCTTGCCCTATAAATAAATATTTCCAGATTTTATCGAGACTTTTTATAATATCCATTGATATTGTATTAAGCCTGGATAAAAATAGATACATTCTGAGTATTTTTATACGAGTATCTGCCCCCAATACGAAGATTTATTAAATCATTTCCACCTCGATTCGAGAGATTTGCACGTGAACTTTTTCCATTTAGATTTCAATCCGGGATTACAATTATAGAACTGAAATATTCCTGGAAAATTTTAATTGGGAGCTTTCCACTAGCTGGTGGCACGGAACTGACATTTTTGCTTATTGTACAGTCAATATATAACGTTGTGTAGACCTATTTTTATTAAAGTTGGTGGCGTCAACAATTTCATACAGAGCTATATTAAGTACGAAACAGTAAGAAAAAAAAAAGTGTATCCAATATTTTAGTCAAGGAGTTACGTTCATATAGGGTTATACTTTTCTTCTACAGCTATACACAGGTTGTAAGTTAGTTACAATATTATTGTCAAATAAGTTCAACATTTTATAGAAGGGCAAATGTTTACTAGCTTATTCATGACCCTCTACGACTAGGTACTCAGTACGGTCGTAACAAAGCCTTGAAATACTTACGCCAAGATATGAAAAATATTCAAAACCACGTTCGCCCTATTCACAATATGACGTCTTCACGAAGTTGAACTAAAAAGGCGTAAGCGACAGCTTCTTTCCTTGTCTAAGGAGCTGTCGCTTACGCCATTTTCACTTTATATGACAGTGACAAGATGAAATAACACATCATAAGAGTAAAAGACGGGACTTTCATGACGTGACGTGGGTTTATAAGCCCTTTTATTACACTTTGATTGGCCCAAATCACATACTTTTGATATTTCTCCGTGTATTGATATGACCCTTGACATTAAAGATTCGCTGAGAGCTCATAAATGATTGTATTGTTACTAATCAAATGTTGTTTTATGTGACCTCCGGAGACAATAATGTTGTAAATGTCTCGAGGTTTATAAGACGAACCACTTTAGGATTTGTCAAATCCGATTTACACTGGTCAAGTGTTTAGCGAAGTAGATAAGTACAGTGAAGAAGGACAGTGTGGTATACACCGATCGGTGGAACATGATAGGCGAAAGTCACTGTCTTGGTGTTCGACACTGTCTACTCGCCACTGTCTTTGACCAATGTAAATGGGGTTAACTGTCCCATTGTTAGGCTAAGCACCATAGCAGATTTCTTTGCTTCACTTTCTTTATAAAACCATGTGTGTCTTAGAGCGGATTTTACCAGTGAAACTGAACGCGATTACCACGTCTAAACCGCGGTATCATAATTACTAATGACACAGACAGATCTTCAACACCGTTTAGGTGAGCTAATCGCGATCAGTTTCATTGATGAACTGTTGCAGTTTTCAAAAGAAAAAAGAAAGATCAGTGAAAGAACGTTATCTTTCCATTTCGCCATAGTTGCATGTTGTATTTATTATTATATAATATTATATTGTATTTTATATTTGTGTTATATTATATATTATTCTTAGAACTTGTATCTATGTAAGTTTAATCTTATAAGAAGTTTTAATTTTTTTTAATAGCCCATTTCTAGTGTTAATGATAATATTCTTATATTGTATGTTATAATTAAATACGTAATTTGCTTTATGTTTTTATGTATTCTATTCATCTTCTTCTTTTACACACTATGTCTACATCTCTTTTTATCTACTCTCCTTCCGCAGGTATGCTGGAAGAGATTTCTTTAGAAATAAACATCACCTTTGTACCTATGTTTCTGTTCCTTTCTTCTGCTGTATTTAGTGTTCAATAAATAAAAAAAATACCTAAAAATTGTCTTAGATTTTTGTGAATAATTTCCTATGCAAAATCTAATGCTCAAATACTACATAACTGCAATAAAGACACCTCACACACCCAATGAATCATCTCTAATAAATACAAAGCAATGTATGCATCCCGCACAATTACGGCAGATGGTCCTGCCCGCTGCACCAATAAAAAGGCCAGGCGGTTAATTTTTCACACCTGCTCTGCTCAAGCGTTATTAAGATTGGTAACAATTACACTCGGAGCGGCGCTTGTACGCGTTGCTCGAGTAACTCGCAAATTGAGTTTAACTCACAACACGTAGTTTCCGTGTCGAGTAAAATTAAGTTTTGTTTATTTAACAGTGTGTGTGTGGAGATTGCTTTTGTTTTGCGTGTTACGTCTGTGTAGGCTTTGTCTGGTCTTTGGTAAGACTTAGAAGACGTTATTAACACTTGTAGTTTCAACTTTTCAAGTTTGATAGCATCAGAGAATGGGCCTTGGGGTCTCCATAGTGTATAGAAAAGGCGCATCGATGTTACCTCCATATTATACAGTTTGGGCCCAGTAGGTACGTCTATTGCAAGTTTATTGCACTAAGTAGTAAAAACCAGAATGAGTGCAAGCTAGAATTCGGGGTTACACTAAGAATCTTCGAAATTCCTCCAGAAAGTAAGTCTGCGTCCATGCTCCGAATGAATACGTTACGCAAGAAAGGTAAGCGTGCACTATCATCGATGAGACAGTAGTCAACCGCGAGCTTTCAAATAAAATAGATCCTAACAAGCTTCTACACTGGCTTGACCGTACGATAAAAATATTAACAATAGATTTTTTCGCTTCACCAAACGGTCTGGTGACTTTATTGGGTTATTGTTATCGTCAGAACTGTTATGTTCGTACCACAAAACGTGAGATTTGCATTTGTTAATTGCTTTTGTACTGCTAATTGAAAACGCCTACAAATTTTCTTATTTCATGTAATCAAATATTTATGCTGTCTTGGCTTCTGTACGTTTTTTTTACGGGTGGCCACTGAAAACCAGCGCTGTGCTGTGGCCCCCCCGTAGCACAGCATAATGCTGAGTAGTTAACGTCTTCATAGCTTTCCGTATGTCTACAACGGGGTCCCGTATGTTATTTGTAGATCTTTGATAGTCGATCGTTACAGGTAGTCAGCCAAAAGTCTGGCAACCAGTCTTACCAAGGGGTATTACCTATTACTAACTGGGCTGTAAAGGTCAGATAGGCAGTCGCTTCTTGTAAAATACTGGTATTCAAATATGTACTTGGGAAAGACTAGGTAGATGATGATGATGATCTTGTGGCCCTCCGTTCTATCAACGGACTTATCACAGAAATATTTAGTGTTGTGTTTGCATAAATCCATGAGGTTGTATCGAATAGAGAATTAAATAAGATATGCGTCATTAACTACCTTTTTCTAAGCCTACACGAGTGAAAACTGGTTATAGTAACAGTTTTTATGGAGATAAACCGACCATTTGTTTTTCTTGTTAAGGTCCTATTCTAAGCGATGACAACACATTAACGTATTTTCTCTAACATATTTGTGTGTATATTGTAGTTGTGTAGAAACAATATTTATTTCTTATCTTTCTTTCAGTATTTTGTGAATGTAATGTTGGATGAGGTATAAGCCAAAAATCTTAGTTTATTGTTGAATATTGGTCTTTATCGGATTCAATCAAGGCCTGAACCTATAAATTACAACCGCAAATTTGAGCGGTCCTACGTCCTACTATATTGTAAGATTTATTGGATTCAAGATGATGATGAGCTCGAATTTAGGTAAGATTTAAAAAATCTTATTCTATCTTATCCGTGTGATTAAGCATTTAAGTAGTTTTGAAAACGTCTAATGAGTGCAGTTTATTTTTACTCAGTTTCAACGCCTTGAAAAGACAGCTTGGTACAACTTAAAATATGGCATAGGGATCCGAGGTAAATGTCATGAATGGTTCACGTCGTATCTACAACATAGAGAGCAATTAGTAGAATTAGAATATTTTAACCAAAAAAGTAACGAAATAGAATTGTTCCGATCTGAAAACGTCCCAATAAACGCTTCAATCCCACAGGGTAGTGTAGTAGGCTGTTTCCTGTTCCTAGTCTACATAAATGACCTCCCGAAGCATATCAGTGAACCTTGTGTTTTGTTTGCGGATGATATATCTATTCTTGCCTCATGTGAAACTAATCTCAACCTTAATGACAAATTAAATTCAATACTTGACGCTACAACTGATTGGATGGAGGAACATAACCTGGAAATAAACTATATTAAGACTAAACTAATGACATTCCACCCACGACAAAAAAAACCTATAAATGTAAACTTCAGTTTTAAAAATTACAAGTTAGAAACAGTAAATAAATTCACCCTATTAGGACTAGACATAGACACACATCTAAATTGGAAGTCGCATATCCAAAAATTACAAGCAAAACTTTCAAAATTTTCTTATGCCCTTCGGGAAATCAAAAAAACTACAGACATAAATACTGCGTTGGTAGCATATTACGCATATGCCTATGCATGGCTTAATTATGGTGTCATATTATGGGGAAATAGTACAGACTCGCCCACATTATTCACCCTACGAAAAAAACTTATTAGAATTCTAGTAAATATTGAACAAACGGATAGCTGTAAGCCTCACTTTCAGGAACAAAAAATTTTAACCCTACCGTGCCTCTACATCTTTGAGATCTGTAAATTTGTAAGTAAATACCCGAATTTCTACACAAAAAGAGAAGACATACAGGCTGAGATTACTTTAAGACATAAAAATAGATTAAACATACCTAAATCCCGATTAAAAATGCATTCTTCAAGTACCTATGTCATGTCGATAAAAATATATAATAAGTTACCGGAAGAAATAAGAAATATCAATAAAAACAACATTTTTATAAATACATTAAAATTATTTCTATTAAGCAAAAGCTATTATGATGTGAACGAATACATGAATGAAAGATTATAATTAATTGCTTATCAAATCATAGAATTACATATATGTTTTATTTGCTTGTTAAGGATATAATTGTTATTATTGGGTTTCTGTGAATTATATGGAATTGTTTAGTCTTTCGTGCATAATTTTATTTGAATTTTTTAGCTCTGTGTTACTGACATTTAAACTTTTGACATTTAAACTTTTAACTATTGACATTTCTCTTCTTTTTTACTACTGTAATTGTTTGGTTTCATGTTGTATTTTATTTAGTCTTTCATGCATAATTTTATTTTTATTTTTAGCTCTGTGTTACTGACATTTAAACTTTTGACATTTTAACTTTAAAGATTGACATTTCTCTTCTTTTTTGCTACTGTAATTGTTTGGTTTCATGTTGTATTTTATTTAGTCTTTCATGCATAGTTTTATTTTAAGTTTTAGCCCTGTGTTACTGACATTTAAACTTTTGACATTTTAACTTTAAATATTGACATTTCTCTTCTTTTTTGCTACTGTAATTGTTTGGTTTCATGTTGTATTTTATTTAGTCTTTCATGCATAATTTTATTTTAATTTTTAGCTCTGTGTTACTGACATTTAAACTTTTGACATTTTAACTTTAATTATTGACATTTCTCTTCTTTTTTGCTACTGTAATTGTTTGGTTTCATGTTGTATTTCATTTAGTCTTTCATGCAAAAAAGAAAGAAAGAAAGAAAGAAAGCAAGAAATAAATGATTTGATTTTTTTGATTTGATTTGATTTGATGCATAATTTTATTTTAATTTTTAGCACGTGTTACTGACATTTTAACTTTTAACTATTAACTTTTGACATTTCTCCTCTTTTTTTTTTTTGCTACTGTAAATCTGTAATTGTTTGGTTTCATGTTATATTTTATTTGAATTTTTATGAATGTTGAATTAGATTATATAATACTGAATTTTGCTGTGCCCTGACAGGGTCTGCAACGGTTCTTAGCTCTAAGCCTTTTGTTAACACCTTGTTTACCTTGTGGAACGCAAATAAATATGAATATGAATATGAATATGAATAAAAATATAAGTAATCAGAATCTTAATGGATCCCAGGTCGCTGGAACTGGCAGATTTAGAACACCGACTTTAAACATGGATGAGTGGGAAAATAAATTGCTGTATCGTAGTCTTTAAGAATATACGTTATGATTTAAAAATAGGGGCTAATATTCCATTTGTTTATGAAAATAATTTAAGCTGAATGGCGGATTAAATTGGGAATAACTTAGAAACACGGTTTCCGGATTTCCTTACTGGTGTTGTGGTTATAATATAGGTAGGAACTACCCAGTTCACTGAAGGTGTGCCTTTTTTACCCTTATGCCCTAAATAATAAGGTTGAAATGTGGTCGACTGTCAGTAAACTCGATCGACTTACACCTCTACCTAAACCTTCAGGGAAACAGGCGATATCTTCTATATCTTTTAAAAGCAAATACTAAAGTACTATTAAAATATAGATTACAAATTGATTGATAGAATTTGTAATCTGTATTTTGCAAAAGTAAAATATAAGAGATTAAATAAAAACATCTACCTACCATAATTTAAATAAGATCCATTTTTAGAATATAAATGAAACGTCACGAAATTCAGGGTAGAAATAAGGCGGAAGGACAAGTAATGGCATCTAAATTAAATGGAGGAATCGATTTGGACAAATCGTTGCGTAAATTGAATATGGCCGCCTTTAAGACGTACTCGTAGGAAGTTTGATTCTGGTCCCTGTGGTGAGACCTCTTTGTTCAAATATTCTAGTGTTTAAATGCTTCTACACTCCTAATTCGTTGATTACTAATTTTCCAGTAGATTTACCAAAGGTATTTTACAAAGCGTAATATTTTACGTCTTGAATCTACATTAGTATTGTTAGTGTGAAAGTAAACTGTCTACCAGTTACTGACGGCTGACCAGTTTTCGTTAACATTTGGCATACAGCTGTAGGGAACATCGTAACTTCCAAACTAATATTATAAATGCGAAAATAAGGCTGTTTGTTACCTTTTCACGCCTAAACCACTGAACCGATCATCCTGCAATTTTAGGGTACCTTTTATCCCGATAAAAGTACCATTCCCGAGGAAAACAACAATAACGTTCTTATGATAGATGGCGCCACGTGTCTTTCGAATCATGATTGAATTATATTAAATTATTTAAAAAAAGAGTACAACCCGAATTGCTTGTCAAATTCTAAATTAACGCGAGCGATACCGCGGGCAAAAGATAGATAGATAGATAGATAAACCATTTATTCAGTGCACACAAAAGACATAGCACAACACACAGAAGCACAATTAAATAATGAAGACAAATTATAAGAACATAACATAAATAAAAACAAGGTGCCAATATACAAAAAGAAAAACATATTTACTAAAGAAGTACTCGTATAGTGACACCATGACATAATTCAAATAAAAAAACGAGTATAGGTACAAGGTGCGGTGTGCGTCTCAAGGTTGCACCAAATGGGTCCAGCAAAAGCTAGTACGTAATAGTAATTGAGCAGTTCGTTCCTGTGGGATAACTTTCGACCTCCCCGCGACGATGTTGAGGTCAAAAAGCAAGCGTGTATTTTTTTAAATTTCTATTTGACTTGAAATCCAATATCAATTCAACCATCAGGAAATAACTTTCTTTATAGTTTGTAAAGATCCTAGTGACAAACTAACCCTCTTTCCATAAGCGTTGTGGAAAACGATTTAGATTATTTATCTATCAGATTGGCGTGTTATTGGCTTTATTTCGTTATCTATCTTATCACGGACGAGATAGGCTGAAACCAAGTGAAATTGATTGCGATACATGGATTTGGACTCGCTTCCAAACACATGGGACCCATTTATGGGCCATCATATGGTAGTTCCATAATAAATAGTAACGACTAGATGAATTGTCTAAAAGGATGATGAGATAGGGATAGATTGTACACTAAACCAGGCAGAGAATATTCTAATTTCATTTTTAGGGTTCCGTACCCAAAGGGTAAAACGGGACCCTATTACTAAGACTTCGCTGTCTGTCTGTCTGTCTCCAGGCTGTATCTCATAAACCGTGATAGCTGGAAAGCTGAAATTTTCACAAATGATGTATTACTATTGCCGCGATAACAACAAATACTAAAAATTAAAAAATATATATATTAAGGGGGGCTCCCATACAACAGATATGATTTTTTTGCCGTTTTTATAGATAATGGTACGGAACCCTTCGTGCGCGAGTCCGACTCGCACTTGGCCGGTTTTTATCTAAAAACTAAGCAGGTGCAGGCCGTTACTAAGTTAGATAATATCGTTTCACGCTGTGGAATAGGTTTCTTACATTTTGAGTCAGAAATAGACCCCAGGCGATGTATATAAACGTAGATGGATGGAGAGGGAGAGGAAGACCAAGGAAACGATGGATGGATTGTGTGAGGAATGATATGAAAGATAAAGAAGTAAATGATAGCGTGACGGTCGACAGAGGAGAATGGAAGAAAAAAACGTGTTGCGCCGACCCCAAATAAAACGGGACAAGGGCAGGAAGATGATGATCATGAAATAGACACCAGGCACTCCTGAGGTCTAGTTCTGACTCAAACCAATACCACTACCACTGTACCGAAATACCAAACCACCCCAACCCAATGTGTACCCAATACCACTGTATTGGGTAGCCATCTTTCAACAGTAGTCAATTTCGCACAATTCGGTCCTTTGATCCGCACGGACTTGCCTTTGTAAATCAATTCACCGTCAAAACATCAGACTTGTTCAGTCTAGTGTCATACCTACAAACTTACAGTGGCGATTTAGTTACCTGGGCCGGCAGTCTCGACATAGACATAGCAGATCGTTTATAACCTCTTTTTTTTCTCGGATGGGAAATCATCAAATGACTCCTCCCGCTCTGGGCGGAGCGGAAGGGAATGTCAGACTCTTAATTACTGACTAAAAACCATCCATGTTCCTTCTTTTGCCCTTTATGTTCCAGGGCCGCGGTATCTCTTTCGAACAGTCCCGCAACCCTGGCATCGTTTATAACCTGGATTAACAAATAGGATATACCGGTAGTATGAACCGGTAGGACAGATATCGAACTTCACGCGGGCGAAGCCGCGGGCATAAGCAAGTCGTTTGTTTAATATTACAGGTAAACTCACTTACTTGAAGCATACAGGTAACTAAATCGCCAGCCTGTATATGAAATCACACCTTTTTACCATTGGTTTAGGTAGGATCTAACGAGTCCCAAATGCTATGGTTCTTAAGTACATACCTCTTTTGCTTCGTCAACGTTCATACATCTGACCATACACTCACGCCTAGTTCTACCTATGTACTACGAGTTCACTAGTGGTCGGTCAAAAATCGGTAGCACATACCATCAGCTCAGGTACTGGGTACTGAGTTCACTGACGGTCGATCACTTTTCAACCTTATTAGTTAGGGTTTAGGGTGAAAAGTGGTCGACCGTCAGTGAACTCAGTACCCAGTACCTGAGCTGATGGTATGTGCTACCGATTTTCTTGTCACATCAAGAGTTTTCACGCTAGAAGTATTCATGCTACTACCAAAATAGTATCATAACAACCACAAAGCTTGTCGCTACACGTTAATTTATTAGTTTTAATGAGATCGAAGCTCGTTAGCGATGATCGGTGACGTGTTTATGACATGCGTCATCTGTGTCGAGCTGTCATTACATAGAAGCACATTAATAATCAAGAGGAATAACCACAAACATTGAATGATTTGTTTGTTGAATAATCATTTGGAACAAATATAGTGGCATAATGTGTAACAATTGTTTTGATATCAATGCTATTTTAGCGAAAATCGGTCGAATACGCTTTTCAGACCTCGGACGGACCCTCGGATTCTGTGCTGCCGGCTCCACTGAGATTTAATGCGTAATGAAAACCACTATGAACGCGAAAAGATTTTTGTTGATTTATGTTTTTCAAGTCGGTTAGCCTGAGTTGATACAGAAGAAACTTCGAATCATATATGAAACTGCAACGATTGGCATCATAAAACGTGACTTTAAAGTATTTCTAGCGTTTTCTACCAAAATCTGTAAAGCGACTAATAGCAGTCATTACTCAAGACGTTAAGAAAAGTCTCCAATAACGTTTTCCTGTATATAAAACGGGCAAGGTGCCCTGAAACTGCCCTTACCACCCCGTGCCAAAAATCACACAGTACACACACAGGTAATGACACTGTACAGACTTTTCTAACAGAACTCGAATTTCATCAATACACTGGCTCGTAATATTAACTCATTATGATTCGATAACAACACATAACATACCTGCATTATGAATTAATTATTACTAAACGCATAATACAATAAAGACAAGTACAGTCGTACACATCAGCTTATGAAAATAAATCTTCAATAATGAATCAAACAATGGTATGTAATAATGTAATGTTATTTTATATTATGATGATTTTAGGTCAAGGAAAAGATCATACGCAATTACATAATATTAACCTATTTGTCGTTATAGTAAAGAGGTTAACGGTGTGACAATCAGTGCCAAAGCCCTAGTTGTGGCAATCTGGCACAAACATGGAATAAAAGTAAAATTGTGATACGAAAGATACATTGTGGGTGTGTGACAAGCCTATTTGAATTATACAGGGTACAGTAAAACGGGATAAATAGAAACGCAAAGATGAATCGAGACAAAACTTATAGGGATTTTAACGTTGAATTAATGGTTTGTTGCTAAGTCTAGAGACATTATTAAGTTAATAAAATTGAGTACTTGTTGATAACATATCGTAAAAATTCAACGTTAGCCAAAGAAAAGCGGAAGTGGTAAGAAAACGAAATTTATGAATGTTAATAAGGATATTTTTATATGATTTTTAAGATAAAAAAAAAGAAAAAATACTTTTTTTTATTTTTTTTATTTAGTCGCTGGAAAACATTTGTAAAATTTTGTAGCAGTATATGTGCCACTGCCCATACTAAAGTGGTCATATTTCTGTTTAAAAATAATTTTGTTGGTGGCACAAAAAAAGGGTAAAAGAACGTTTCAAAGTTTTGTCTCTCTATTAAAACCCCGTTTTTCTCCACTTGCTTTGGTGAAGGAAATTGTTGTGAGGAAATCAGCATGTCTGAGGGATATTTCTCGACGACATGTAAAGCCAAGTCAGAGGCCCATGGGCGGCATAAAAACTATGACACCAGGTAAGGCACTAACCACACGAAATAAGAAAATACACTCCGTAGTTCAACTGGTGGCCGATTGACTTACTTACAAATTCTATTCTGCATCCACGAAATCCTATATCACTATCATTACATAGTATACTATAAAACAAAGTCGCTTCCCGCTGTCTGTTTGTCCCTATGTATGCTTAGATCTTTAAAACTACGCAACGGATGCGGTTTTTTTAAAATAGATAGAGTGATTCAAGAGGAAGGTTTTAAGTATAATACATGCATATAGTAGATAAATATTAATAACTTTAAAGGCTTCTAATGTGACGTCGTAAATAAATACATTTTTTGCGCTTACATTGCAAATGCTGGCTGAACCCTACGAGATTAATCAAAATAATGTACTACAGTATAGTACACCTTAAAAAGGTCTACAAAAAAGTCTGCGATAGTATATGTCTATCTCTTAGGGATAACCCACAATAACCATTTTTTATCCTTTACTCTTTACGAGAAATAATAGCTTATGTACGAAGCGATTTTAAGCAGTACCTTAAATACATTGTGCATATAACATAGATCAATATGGCCCTCTATAACATGTAATTTAAATGAATATTTTCGAAGATATAACAGATTTAAAATGCAGGGACATAGCGGTTGCGGCGGTACCGGCCGGGGGTAGTACATTTAGTATCAGCATTGCACCCCTGCGAAGCCGGAGCGGGTCGCTAGTTGAAAATAAATTAGCTTCCGTACTTATTTTTCCATATTTGTAAATGTTTTCTTTATGAACGGTTTCCCATTTAATGTGCGTATCTATTGACGAGCAAAAGGGATAGTTGAAACTTGTCCTCGTCAAGTAACTTTAAACACAATTATTACTGGAAGTTAGTAGGTACCTACTTAGTTAACTGCGTGACTTTATGTAACTATGAGCGTGTCATGGCTAAGATGATAATTAACTATAATACCTGTATCCTACAACTAACGTTGTAAATATATCTACCGCATATATACCTATTCTATAACTACAACTGAATACATTTATAATATATAGATGAATTCTATAGATAATAACCCGGATATAAGCAATTGTATGTTGTGGTTTTTTAATCGTAGTGAAGTTCACAATTAATTTGAGTCTGCGCATGTGTGACGTCATCTACCCCAGAAAATTGTAGCCCGAACAAAGCAAATCAAACGGAGTATGCAAGAAACATAGTAGGTGGTATTTAGTAGGTAATTTCTGTCTATACCTCCATGGGTTGAGGGTGTGCATTTATGTATAAAGGGGTTACAAACACCCTTAACGAAGCCGAAAGGCACTTGTTCTCCAGTCATTGCTATCATTTTTTTTTGTTCTAGACCATACCTGTGTGTACCTTCTAGTTACGGAGATATTGGAGGTCAAAGTATTTTTTTTTTTTAACATTGCCCCACACTAGGAATTTCTCCTGTATCGTGGGTGCATTTACAAACATTTAAACTCACACACAAACAGCACACAAAACTAGGTATCTGTAGGCCATACAAATATTTGTTCCGTGCGGGGATCGAACCCGCGACAAGCAACGCAGCAGTCAATCGCTCAGCCACTGCGCCAACCGTGCCGTCTAAATACTGGGACTAATTTGGAGTTCCAACTTTTTCACAAGTTTAAAAAAAATACTAGTTTTTGAGGTCATAGCTTCACTTTAAATATCTCAAAAACCCGTTTACTATTCAATGCATCCATCACCACAATGTTTTGAGTGCATTGAGTTTTACCGTAGAACGTGATTTTGCACCAAAAAAAAAATCGTTTCCCAGCAATAATTTTTGTGTAGAGTTACTTAGTTTGATGTACAGAATGCTTGGTTGACGACTTCATGAAGGGTCCGTTTACACCTTGTTGGTAGGTAGCTCGTTCCAATGAGGAAAAGGAACTAGCAATTTTCTTATATACCAACTTAAAGAATAAATTCTTACCTAATATGTTTCTCTTATATCCCGTTTTATCAAGCATTCGCATTCCTGCGAGTCCCTTTCGTTCATAATTAACAAAAGTCAGATAAGAATAGTACAACAAGGTCATAATTACGACGTTACACTTTGACTCATAGCTAATTAAGAATTTCTGACTAACTATGATAAAATCGAACAATATTGTAGGTAAAATCCATACTGATTTAAATAACCCTATCACCAACTAAGACAAATGCAATCATTACAAACAAAATCAGCCTAAGCACGGCACTAATCAAGCTTTACAAATCCAGTTTATACGGATCTCTCATTGTACGGGAAATCTATACAAAGCTAGGCCATGTTATACTGGAATAATTAGCATCATGTGACGCCGAGTGTAGCTTCATATTTTATAAAATCTGGTTGAAATACAAAGAAAACATCTCTATGGTTTTGTAAGATTAAAGGTTTGGTACAGCAATAAAAATGTATTGCACCTACTTATTTTTCGAAACTACTATTTAACGTCATGGATTTAAAAATTCCTCGCCCTCACCATATTCTCATAATAAGTCAAGCTAATTTATCATCACACGAGGCACGGAACCAACACTGCAGAGCGGTTAAACGAATTATGTACCAAAAGACCATGTCGTGAATCATCCTTGATAAAGAATTTCTTCGTGCCCTCACTAATTCAATTAATCAGGAAATGAGGCACGTGTGAGATATTAGGCCATGTATTCTAAATGCACACATTTTAAATATCTACATACATATGAATTAAAGTTACCAAGGGGTATCGTATAACCCAGTATTAACTGGGTTATGGAGGTCAGATAGGCAGTAGCTCCATGTAAAATACTCGTATTCAGCTGCATTCGGTCAGACTGGAAGCCGACCCCAACATAGTTGGGAAAAGGCTAGGCTGATGATGATCATGATGATAATATGAGATAAAGGTACACGAGTACTGACAAATGTTGTTTGAATGCGCTAATCTCAGAAACTGCTGGTTCGAATTGAAAAAATATTTTAGTGTTGGATAGCTTATTTATCGAGGAAGGCTTAATTATATATGGCGACGATATTTTTATCATAATTTCACGCGGCGGAAGGTCGAAGGCAACAGCTAGTTTATTATGTTTTAAATAGATATTCTAATAACCACATATAGTTAAACCTTAATATACTTTCAATTTACGTATTTTCAAGCCGGCGATACGCAAAAATTTATTCAAAAATATACAGTTTTGATCGACATGCGTTTTGACGGGTTTCTGTAAGCTCATTTGAATTCAGGTCTATAACGTGGCACGTGTATTGGGTCACTCGGAACTACTGGCTTTATCCGTTAAACTATGGGTTCTCATTGTTATGCCAGTGCCTTTTTTATATAATTTCGAATATAAGTGTTCTAAAAACCCCACAGTTAAAAAATGTTTGCAAATGTATGAAAATCAGAAGACGAAAATTATTATAAAACATATTAAACAATATCTTTTAACAACATATAAGTGATTTAACTGACTTCAATAAGTATTTTTCAAACACATTTCTTATACCCAAAAAAAATTACTTCATCTTAACTTAATCCTAACTTTAAAACGCAGTACCGTGGTAGGTACCTTCTTCGGTCCATTTACCGTGCAGCCTACTCGATGAACCGAATAAACTGCGAGTACCAATAGTGCCCCACTCCCATCACACAAGCACCATACAATGTCAACATTCATTCATTACGCAACGAGGCCTCGCCAAGAAAAATCGCTGCGTTTCTAAAACCGGTTTTTTGGCTACATATTATCTACTCTATTTTAACCGCGATAAAGGCGATAATTGATTGATAACTTAAGTAGGACTGGACGTAAGTTCGCGTTAAGTTATTACGACATTGTACTAATGGTGTATGGGAAACTGACCTGTCTATAGTTTCTATAGTATTATTGTGTATTATTCTAGAATTTATATTATGAGTGGAACTTTTATCCTCGTATCTAACTTGATTTGTGCGGCATTCCGATTAAATTAGCTCACGTCTTGAGATGAGGATAAAACGTGGTAATATTTAAGGCTTGTTTTTTTATGGAAAATGAAAGTTTGTACCTATTTATAAACATGAGCATAAATAAAATCATGCTACTTAAGAAATAAATTACTTTTCGTTATGACGTAGACTATAATTAATTATAAATGTTTTGATACATTTTTTCTAATTAAAATATATTCTCCTACCACCTTTTCTTAAGCAGTTTTAGTAATAACAATAACAGAATCAGTCACAATCACAAATCGTTTATTAATCGAAAACAAATGCTTTCTCTAATTAAAAACCGTATATTTAAAATAAAACCTCACCTTTGTTCGAAGAGAGTCTTAAATGAAACTCAGCAATCTCCAAAACTACTCATTATCGAGCGAAAATGCACCAGCCGCCCGTGAACTTGACGTAAATTCGTTGCTATAGCAATGCTCTCCCAGGGAAAACCTCCCCTAGTGAAATCACATCCAAAATACGCAATAACAGAACCAATTTAAAAATACGTAAAATAAAAACTGAGCACTCAATAAATAAAAACATAGGCACCTCTCTATTTCGGATAAAAATACACAATTCGGATATTTTTTTGAAATTCGAACGCTGTTTTTTTAAATGCGCGAGACGGACGCGCGTCTTCGCGGCGGTACGGAGCGCACTACGTAAATGTCAGCACAATCGGCACATGTGCGGGTCGTAGTAAGGTCGCGTTTACTACGCAAGCAATTTTTCTGACTATTATTAATGAACGCTTATTTTGCGTTGCGATTTCTGTTTGGTATTAAATGGTGTATTGAAATGAATGATTAAAAAATTAAAAAAATATATTAAATATTGTTTGTGTTTTATTTTTAATAAATTAGTAAATAAATTAAAAAAATACACTTGCAATTTAAAAAATACTATTTCAAATACCTACTTCATACTATTAAATGCAGGCAGGACTTAAAAGACTATCAACCTGCTCATCGGTATTCGAATAAAGCTGCACGTACGACGAAAGTGAAAGTATGTTGTGTCATTCATAACCATGAAAGGTGATCCGGCAAGTCGCTTTTAAAAAGTGAATCTGTTTTTATTTATCACAAGTTTTATATTGAACTTTGATTAGATGCCAGGACAAGATTGAGGTCAAGAGTAGGGTCTTTTAATCTATGCATCTATAAAAATAAATAAAATTGAAGTATCTGTTTGTAATATCAAAATAACAGCTTTTTATTGAATACATATTATGAGAATAAATACGGCACTAATAACAAAAACACATTTTTTTTTTCAATTTTTGTCCGTCTGTCTGTTTGTTCCGGCTAATCTCCGAAACGGCAGAAACTATTTTGACTTTGACTGGCAGACAGCTGATGTTGTAAGGTCTAACATAGGTTACTTTTATTTTATAAAAATAATTAGGGTTCGTGCAAAAAAATTAAAACCCTTGAAATTGGTACCAAAATCTGCTTCAAATCGAAGTAATATTTTTCTTATAATAATTTCACGCGAATGTAGATCGCGGGCAACAGCTAGTAAAAATAAAAAAAAAATAGCTACAATTCAAATTTCATTAATATTAAGACAATATCTATTATTTTAATAATGAGGATAAAATTACACAAACAACAAGTAAGTAGGCAATGTAGGCACAGGACAATAAATTGGCGATTATTTTGCGTGATTTAGCTTGGTTACTTACCTCTGACTTACTACTGACGATATTTACATAATTATTATTATTTGGTACTCTGGGAATTCTAAAATACATAATTAAGTAAGTAATAACCTTAATTAACTAGGTACTTAATCAAGTTAAACACCGGTATTATTATATTGCACTAACATATGTGACGTGCAATAATTATTATTATGATACCACTTTTATCAGTAACTAAGTGGTAACAAGATAATGGATGGATCTGTGTTAAAATGAGCACATATCGACCCGTTTACTGATGAGTGGTTTTTAGAACTAAAATTATCGAAACTATACTGTATAGTAGTGATGTAGGTAAAATACTACCTCAGCGCAAAAATGACATGTTCTTGAATTAACAATGCCTATTTAACCGCAAAAATTACTTTAAATGAGTTATTTTTGAGATAAAATACGCATTGTAACCCCCACCGCACCCCTTAATTCTAGTACAAAAAATAGTACAATAATACACCAATCCAAAATTCCCTCATCAAAATAATCGCACGAAAACTCTCGTAACTCAGAACGCGGCTCAATAAAGTGTGAGCGAGATAGCATTCCAGCCAGGGGTTGTACATCCGCTTTTCTCGGCGTTATGTAAGCTACGGCCCTGGAGCCGGGCAAACGCCCCCCTCTCCCCCTCGACACCCCGACCGGGGAGAGTAGCACGGTACATAGCCGGGGTGAAGGCAGCCTTATGAGTGTCAGTTTTGGCTGATGATGGCGTCAGTAATTCTTGATGTTTGTTGTTTTGGGATGACGTGACGGGTAAGTTGGTTTTGTGTCAGATAAAGGTGATTGGGGATATAGGTAGGAATTCAAGGTCGTTGGAATGGGTGTAGATTTTATCGGGCATAATGATGTTTGTTTAAATTAAAACTTAGATAAGGTAAGTTTCAGAGATTCTTTATGGAATCTAAATAAACTGTTTGTCTGGATAGGCGGGATGCAGTAGGATCGGTTACTTCCCCCGAGATTGAGAATGAGAAAAAAACGATTAGAGTGACTTCTCACGTCGTCTTCAATTAATCATGGCTTACCAGAGCTTGTCGTTAGGATATTTTAAATAAGAAAAGCTCTTCAAATAACAATGTATAAAGTCTTATTTAACGTAAATCTATCCACACTTATACTTTATCCATTTATTGCAGAATACATTATCAAACGTACTTCACCCCTAACAATGCACACATCCACCCTTAATCACGTGTAACAAAACCACATGCTGTAAATACTGTAACGCAAACCACACAACACACGGTTCTTGTTGAAATACGTTTGCAGACTCGCCTGTTAAAGGTACGCTTTCAATTAAGGATGTCACAGTTTGTTATCTGTACCCGAAAAATTCGAATATCTGAAAGAATTCAATGTTCGAAAATATCCGGACCGTACTAAATCAAAATCGAATTGAATTTTCGCCTTATGGCTTTATGGTATCCACTTTTTATATTTTAAATTTTCCTTACATTCGAATCTGATAATTTTAAGAAAGTAAAATATGTGTTGATTTTTTAACGTCTCAGTTGCTATTATGTTCTTGATATTTTCCAAAACTCCGTTTCGTTTGACAGCTATTATCGTCTTTTTTACTCGACTGCGACGAAACTTTAAGGGAGGGCTATATGTTTGCCCTGTATGTATGTGTGTATGTTCCTTTCTTTGTTCCTTCGTAACTCCTAAACGGATGAACCGATTTCGATGAAATATAATACGTTGTTAGATTTGTCTTGGTGGCGTGAGTGTTACTGGTCCCATTTAATTTAAAAATAAGAAACATGGCGGATTTTGGGCACCATAATGTGAGTTTCAATTTTTTTAAAGTCTTTACCCCAAAAAAATAAGGGTTTTAAACGGTCATTTAAAACATAGATATACATTACATGTTTAAAAGTAATAAGAAATGATAAATCGTGTAAAAAGTTAAACGTACGCGAAATCTTTCTTCCCATTAAAAAGATGGAAATTTAAAAAAAATAGTCAAAAAGAAACTTAAAACCTGACTGCGGTACAAAATCTGAAAAGCTGAAATCAACACACTAAAATTAAATAAAGGTTGGGGGCAGGCGGGACCCATTCCATTTTTATAATTTTATATTCAAATGGGTACCGCATGCTTTAAACTTTTATTTGATTTAAATGTGCTTGTTGTTATCACGATTCACGATGAAGTCAATCACTATATCTTAATCACGTTATCAGACGGATTACACGGCATCCCGACAAATTTTACTGATAGGCTTTAGACAACGTGAACTGCAATGTTGCTTTCTGAAATATTTCGTGACACAGCGAAATTTGTATTTAGTTAGGTATGCGAAATAAAGTTGTGAATCACATGATAAATTCGTAATTTTGAAGGGCTGGCGTATTAATCAATTGAAGGTTTTAGCCATAATACGTTAAATAACGTCTCAGTAGTCATTATGTTCTTGAAATTTCCCAAAACCCAAAACTCACTTTCGTTTGACAGCTATCAAGATCTTTTTTCAAGCAAAAGTGAGTTTGTTGCGACATATGAAAATTATATTTCGGATATATCTGCCATCCACGCACAACACTACCAGTCCGAACTGGGTTACCGGAATTTGGACCTCAGTGCTTACACAAATAAAACTCATTAAGCTGCCAATTTGTTTATCAATTTCACAGGGACGTTCTCTTTTATTTTAACCGTATGTTGACACCCCTTGTTTTTGGAACAATTCATCTTCGTTTGAATTTTGTATTGTTAGCCGTGTGGTGACCTATGTAATGAAAAATGTAGGATGAATTTTGTTAATTACATGAAAAATGATTCCGTACTTTGTGTATAAATGTCATCAATTTGAAGCTTGACTGGGATAGGTGATAAAGCTTTTAGCTTGGTTCCTTTAAAATCCAGTCAACCAGTCCTGGTCCATACAAATACACTAAAGTATAAAGGTTATAAAAAGACCCTTAACGAAGCAGAAAGGCTGTTCTGCCAATCAATGCGATCATTTATTTGTTCTAAACTATACCTGGGAACCTTCTAGTTACGGAGACATTGAAAGTCAAAGTTGCAATTTTTTCATACGTTTTTTTTTAATACTTACAAGTGTTAAATGTTATCAAAAAACGTGAACGTGTGTGTGTGTTATGTGTCTATTAAATTGTAAATCCGTTATTGGCTGTAATATTAGTTTATATATTTTAAGTAATAATTTCAAAGAGCTGTGGATTTCGGTGATTAATAAATAAATAAATAAATCATTTCACTTTAAATAACTCCATGAACCCTGTTCTATTCAATGCACCCATCAGCACAATGTTTTGATGTATGTAAACCAAGATTTTTCACACCAAAAAATTATACTTAATCATTTCCCAGCCATAATTTTTGCGCAGTGACTTAGTTTGATGTACAGAATACTTGGTAGACGGCTTCGTAAAGGGTCCATTTACGCCTTGTATGTCAGTGTCCGGTGACCGCAGCCAGTCCACAGTTTGCCCGTACCAGTTTGACTGATCCTTAAAAATCGCTGTGAAATTCAGCACTGTACCCGCAGCTGTCAATGCCAGTTACTATTCTATTTTTACTGCGGATACAGAGGTAAGCCCGACTCTGGCTTTTTGCGGAAAAGCACTTTTATCTTCTTCCATTTCAGGTGATTGTTTTTTTTATTATAAGTTTTTGTTTAACTTGGTAGTTAGTTAGTAAGCTATTATTGTATTGATCAAATCTTGCAACTGCATTTCAAACCAGTTCCCCCAACCGATTGAGCTGAAGTTTTGCACACACATTTGCTTGTGGTAACAATACATTTATATGATAGACATGACTTCATCCTGCAGCCAGGATCGCCTCCTCACGAGAGAACTCCTCAACGATTCTATTAATCGTTGAGGTCACAAAACTTTGTATAAGCGTTCTCTATATGATAAGTTTTTCTAGTCATTTAAAAAAAAAATATCTTTAAGTTTAATTTATTTTCTTTAAAGCTGTCTGAAATAGTTTTAGCATTCATTTTGAAAGAAGAAGAAGAAAACAGACAAAATAAATAAATAATCATTTATTTCAGATTCACCCTAAGATTACATCCACAATTGCTAGTAGAATTGCGAGCTTACAAACTAGTGTTAGTAATAATTAATTAATTAATTAACTTTAAAGACAAAACAAAAGACAGACAAGAGAGCAGAAGCTTATTAGAAGATTTGTGCCGTATTCTTCTAATTGCCATCACTCTACGCTACACTTTCTGGGTATTGGCCAAAAATCACACCAATAAATGTATTTGAATTTTTGAATTTTGGGAACCTACTTGTAGCATTATCAGCAAAATTATATTGCTCCCACGGCTGCGACACAGGCCTCATCTACGTTAGAATTTAAGGAACGGATCGTATTCCACCACGCGTGCCCAGTACGGATTGGTAGATGACACCATGTTTACGATTTTTTAGTTCTAGAACAAGCCGGCTTCCCAACTTCCTTTTCCTCCACCGTTTTGGGAGCTGTGGTGATGAAATTAATTGCACCAAGTAAAGAGCTTCAGCTAGACGGGCTCGCGGTAAACCGAGGAGAAGATGGCGAGACGCTTTGGATGGCTTTTTCGTTAATAAGCGAGAACGCAACATCGAGAAAAGTGAAAGGAATGGGAGGGAGGCTTCTGCTCAGGAGTGGGGCAGTTAAACCAGTGGCATGTTCTACAAGTCGTTAGTCGGGGCCATTGCCATTCAGCCTCCGCTGCTCTCATCTTGTATTACCTACTTAATATAAAATATGAAAATGGGTTAAGTTTTAATTAAATAAAACTTGTTCATGTACCCACAGTGATTTCCTGCAGGTTCGCGTAGTCGACATCATTAAGATATTTTCGCTAACCAGGAAATTTATATTTTTTTTTTGTAGTTTGTTACCGTCAAGTGATAAAAAGCGAAGTAGGTCAACTAATTACGCGCAGAGAGAGTTTATTTTAATAAAGTAATTGTGATTAACATGTTGGGAAATTTTAAAATTAATTAACAGCTTATTTTCATCCTGTCTGATCATTCAGTTTTAAAATTTAAATATGTATCAGTCATCATCATCTGCCTAGCCTTTTCCCAACTGTATTGGGGTCGGCTTCCAGTCATGCCAGATTTAGCTGAATACCAGTATTTTACGCAGAGCGGCTGCCTACCAGACCTCCACAACCCATTAACTGGGTAACACGGTATTTCATGGCAAGACTGGAGTCAGATTTACTGGCTTCTGACTATCCGTAACGACTGCCAAAGATCAACCAATGACAGCCGGGACCAACGGCTTAACGTGCTTTCCGAGGCACGGAATCATCTTTTTATCAGACAATCAGGTGATTCAAGCCTGCAATGTCCTAACCAAACTGGAAACAACTTCACAAAGTATGCTTCCCGTAGGAATCGAACCCACGACCACCGGGTCACAAGGCAAACGCCAAAACCACTCGACCACGGAGGCAGTTCAGTATCAGTATTTTGTTGAAATCTGAGTTCGTTGTTATAAAATTGACGTTTTCCTGTCTTTTTGTTTCCAGAACATGGTATGAATTCTGTGTATTGAGCTTTTTTCAATGGGGATAAGCTGAAACATGTATTTTTCTTACCTGGTGTTCACTAGGATTAGATGAGATCACCAGTCTGTCTATCAAGTCTAGCAATGACAGTGGGTCATTTATCGTAATATTTTTATGACCTTCATTAAGAGCCACTATTAGGATTATCAGGTTTTTATACTTTTCAATGGGCGATTAAGAGTATTGCAAGCCAAAGAAAGCCTAATAACAAAACTTCTGGCAAAGAACAGAACAGCTGCAGACATTAACCACAGCCCGGTATACGAGTACAAAACGTTATCGTCATAAAGTTTCAGCTGTACAAATTGCTATTGTTCCAGTTAACTCAAGTTTTATCATCCTCTTAATCAGTCGATTAGGGGCAGATGAGTAAACTCCATTTAAAAATAATAAATTGCCAACTTGTTCAAGTCACCATGAGTCAACAACGTCACACAAGTTAAATCGATACGATTGAAAGCTTCACAGTTTCTTCGCAGTACAAGTTGTCTGGTTAAGCGGGCAACTCAACTGGGGTTAGGGATGCCAGTGTTAAAGTGGAAATATCTAACTGTATTGTTTTTAAGAAAACCATCACAATTATATTTTTTTATTTGTAATATCTTCTAGACTCGTGATAATTCAGCGAGCAAGGGATATACCTACTAATCGAAGTATCTTGAAATAGACAACATGTATATAATAATAATAATAAAATAAGATAAAATAAAAAGAAAAATCACATAGCAACTTCAGGAATTTTCAGGGAAGGTCTCGTTAATGTTTGTTCCTTCTTCATTATATTATGTTAACAGCGCCTCATACTAAATTCCAACATGTCTTACTGCCTTCTGTGCCTCAACTCATGCAGCCAAAGAGACCCCTACAGACATGCGAGAACTCCGTGGAGGTGGCGCAGATTCAGACTTTCTAAACTGAATAGAGGGAGATCCCGAGACGTGAATACGAACGTGTCTGTTGGTGGGTTTCCAACACAAAATGCCTGGCACTGATGGAGATCAATCATCAATTGATCATACTAGCCCTTATGTAATATCAAAAAATCACGCTTTATAAAGTGACGTAACTTAGCAGATAACCTCCTCTATACAGTAATATTCTGTATTTATATGTATGTATATATAGTATAGGAAAATATTTACAATACTAGTATTTTCTTTTTTTTATATGTGTATATATTTGTATGTATGTTTATTTTTATAGATCTATTTTTGTTTTAAGTCAAGTTAAATTTCCTTGTTTTGTCTTATCTATACACTGTCTACATTTCTAATCCATCTTTCCTCTCGCAGGTCTGCTGGAAGAAATTTCTTATGAAATAAGCAGTACCTTTGTGTTCTTCTATATTAATATATTATCCTGTTAAGTATCTGTGTGTACATAAATAAATAATTAGCACACCTTTGTCACTCGATATCCGCCAAAGCCACCACGACAGATTTTTCATAATATCCAATCGTTCATACCTATATTAAGGTACAGCAACAGATCAATTTTCAGCGTTTATAAAATGATATTCATAGGTCTGGCTTTCATGGGATCGTGGTCCACAAGTATATCGTGGTTGCGACACGAAGAAGGCTGCTAAGAACATTCAGCAATCTGATATTATATTCTAACTAAATCTATTTATTAGGACGCATATTATTACGTCATTAAGTCTCGCAACAACTTCTGGTAACCCTAACAGCATCCGTATTTCCGTAAAGTTGGTGGCAAAGCGCCTGGTATTACATCAACGGTTTTAACTTTGCAATTACGGTTAGAACTTTAGATTCGTATAATGTAAAACTTTATTTATTGTGTGTGCGAGAATAATGGACGGATTAAATGGTACCGTTAATATAGTTTACCTCATAATTTTAATAGTTGAATCATCATCCTTGCATAACCCATTACCAACTATGTTGGATTGGCTTTCAGTCTAACCTGATGCAGCTGAATAGGTACCAGTATTTGAAATGAATCTCTTTATGATCTCTACAACCCAGTTATGAAGTAACATGGGTCCCTTTACCATTCTAAAAGGAATCGTGTTATCATTACAGGTAGTCTGAAAATCAGTAAAGACTATCATCATCGCACGATAGCTAAAACCAACACTTTGACACTTTCTGAGGCACCGATGGACGAGTCCCGATATGTTAGGAATGCTCACACATCCACGGACTGACCTTGTTAAGATTAGGAATTTGTTATAGAGCCCAATTCGTCCCTGAATAAGATGGTTGGCAAAGTTGGATGCAAGCTGACCCAGGGTGCGATCTTTATATATACAGTTGAGTTCTTTAGATATATGTATGTAAGTACATCTTAACTTCTATAGCAGATAATAATCTAAGCGAAGAACCTTTTTAGAACACTTTATGCTTATGCCAGCTAACTTGAGTTTTTTCACATTTTTTCAGTCTTCTCGAATTATTCTTGTAAATCTATCCATATTTTTTTAAGTAATTGCTACTGCACTAACATATTTGAAAAACAAATGTACATAACGTACCAAATTAACGTAGGGGAATAACTGAAGGGCCGCTGTTCGAAAGAGATACCGCGGCCCTGGAACATAAAGGGCAAAAGAAGGGACATGGATGGTTTTTAGTCAGTAAAAGTCTGACACTCCAGTCATTTGATGATTTCCCATCCGAAAAAAAAGGGGAATAACTGAAATTCAAAAAGTTTTTAATAGTCACGTTTCATGGTTTACTGCTAATTGAAAAAGATACTGACCGCTATGAGCCTTACCTATTTACATACATCCGTCATGTAAGAGACAACTGATGTGCTAAATGATCCCATCTATGTTCCTGACCGACCCTCGAGTCCAACGTTAGATCAACGTGTTTGATAAGTAAATTTCAAACGCCAAAAGTATAAAAACATTTCGGATATTAAATAAATACAAGTTAATGACCGTGGCTTCGCCCGCGTGTAGTTCGGTAATTATCCCACGGGATCATATTATCGTGATAAAAATTATCGTATGTGTTAATCCAGGTTATAAACTATCGCGGGCCTGTGGACGGTGGCTAGCTCACAGTCCGTCCGTCTTATGACGAAAGGCCGTGTCGACGGCGCGTTCGTGTTCCACGCGCGCATGAGATATCAGCAAAAAGGAGGGGCCCGCGATAGTTTATAACCTGGATTAACACAAACGATAATTTTTATCACGGTAATACGATCCCATCCCAAAAAAAAACGGATATAAACTATCTCTGTGCCACATTCAAATCTGTTCAGTAGTTTTGTGTGAAAGAGTAACAAAAATCCAATCCATTCATCTTCACAAACTTTTCGCATTTATAAATATCCCTTTTAGAGGCACTGATTTAAAGCGGCAGTTGTATATTGTGGTTTTGGTAAGTTAAAAAATACAAAATGCACACTTATTAACAAGTTCAGCAATAAAAAAAAATAACTGCTCATTATTTTTTTCAACTGATGATAATAACCTCTCGAATGTGTAAATAACAGTTCAAAAAATTAGTTCCCCTTTTTAAATAAGTAGGTATACGATACTTTAATATCCATTCTACTATTATGTATGCTATAGGTACAGGTTGTATTCATTGTAATGTATGTCCGTACATATGTGTTGGAAACGATCGTTACTTTCTGCTTTCTCTCCTTGCCTGGAAATGATGACATGATGACATTATCCTGTATCTCTGCTTTCATATTATAAAAAGCAGGAATTTAATATGTGAAAATATTAAAGGAGTTACAATTTACATCATACTAATATATTATATTTATTATCATACTAATACACTCGAGAGCAATGAATCCGGGTCACTTAAAGAATCCTAAAAATCTCGGAAACTAAAAATGCTAGGTTAATGCAATAAATTGTATTTAATAGACAATGTAATACTCCTTAAATGAAGGTATTAAAACTTCTTAGTTATTGTAAAGTTATATCATAAAAAAATCAAATTTGAAAAAGGGCCACTTTCGAAGATGGAACTACGAAATTACAGCATTTGGTTTTGCTTTTGTTTGTAATCTGTCATTTATGTGGGTACATAAAGCATGTTGATAGTGCTCTATATTCATTATTCAAGCGGAAATTATGTCGCTTACGCCTGAAGAATGCACCAGAATACTTACAATGCTGGAAACCGGCCGGAGTCAGCGCGATACAGCCAGGACTGTCGGTGTGTCGCTGTCAACAGTACAAAGAGTTCTCCGACGTTACGAAGAAACTGGTTCTAACCTACGCAGACCAGGAACGGGCAGAACCAGGTGTACCACAGCACGAGAAGACCGATACTTGGTGAACACCATGCTTCGAAATCGCTTTCTCACAGGAACTGAACTCACAAATCAGTTTCGACGCCTCGGAGGAAGTAACCCAAGTGCATGGACAGTAAGACGTCGGCTTGCTGAATCTAACTTAAAACCCCTTAGACCTGCAAACGGCCCTAAACTGGAGCGTGAGCATCGTATTTCAAGACTATGATATGCCCAGAGCCACGTAAATTGGAGTATTGAAGATTGGTCAAAAGTTATGTTCTCCGACGAATCAAAATTTATGCTCTACAAGCACGATGGAAGACAGAGTGTATCGAAGACCAGGGGAAAGATTCAAGCAAGCATGCATCGAAGAAAAAGTAGCCTACGGTGGTGGGTCTGTACTTGTGTGGGCCGGAATTTCTTCTGAAAGTCGCACAGAGCTGGTGATCATAGAAAACGGCTCTTTAACTAGCGTAAGATATGTGGAAGAAATCCTCAATGATCACGTTGGTCCATTTATGGTCAATTTAGGTGAGGATGCTATATTTATGCATGACAATGCCCGACCTCATACAGGTAGGATTGTGAATGACTACCTTCAAGAGATGAACATTACTAGTATGGAGTGGCCAGCGCGCAGCCGGGATATCAACCCGATCGAGCATGCTTGGGACGAGCTAGGCAGATGCGTAAAACAACGAAACCCTCCCCCAATCATGCTTCGTGAGCTCAAAATTGCTCTCACAGAGGAATGGGAGAATATTCCCCAAAATCGTATAAGAAACTTGGTGTACAACATGCCAAACCGCGTAAACGCAGTAATGGAAGCACGAGGAGGCAATACGAAGTATTAAAATTCAAGAAAATCGTAATAAAGTTCAAAAATTTCATGTTTCCTATTTTTGTTTTAAGGAGAGATCAGCAGTTTTTTTCTTTATGTAATTTTGTGTTAACAAAATGTATGGCGACTCATATTTTTTTTACTTTCATTTAAGGAGTATTACATTGTCTATTAAATACAATTTATTGCATTAACCTATCATTTTTAGTTTCCGAGATTTTTAACATTCTTTAAGTGACCCGGATTCATTGCTCTCGAGTGTATTATAAATGCGAAAGTTTGCAAAAACTACAGAATGGATTTGGATGAAATTTGGCACACATATAGTTTATAACCTGTATTAACACATAGGATACTTTTTTATATCGGTAGTACGATCTCGTGGTACAATTACGGAATTCCAAGCGGGCGAAGCCGTGGGCATAAGCTAGTCTATCATATTTGCACTGTGGAACGCGAATATTACGAAGTTATGAGTAATTTAAATTAGTTGTGGTCAAGTATTTTCAAAATACATATAGTATGTGACTCGTGAAATGTTAAAAAGGTCACACAGGAATAATTATTATAAATCAAAAATTATAAATAGTTTAATAAATTCAATTAAGTGCAGGGGAGGGCTAAATTAACGGTTGATGTACTTTCTCAAAGATGCTATGGCAAGAAAACGGATGAAAACTGATAGAAAAGTATAGACGAAGAAGACATACTGCGGCGACCCGACATAAATTTGGATGAGACCAGGAAAATGATGAAAAAAAAATACAATCAAAGACAATTTAACATACAGACATCAAGCGACTACAATCTGTTAAATTTCTTTAATAGATTTTCAACTTTATCGCTAAAGAATTAGGTTCAAGGTTGATTGGGAAAATTTGACAGTTTCGGGTAGCTTGATGTCCTGGCGTCTGTACTTATATCACTATCACGCTATATAATCGAAAATTATATGCACCTTCCCGTATTGAATGAAACTTCACTATTCAAAGAAAAACATGAAATAACACTGTTTTATAAGTTCCAAGATGTATTGAAGAAGACGGTGTCAAGTTTAAAACAGAACTTTACATCGTCACTCGAAGTTGAGCTCAAATAACCAACTTATAATCAAGAAATGTGTAGTTATAACTATCATAGAACGTGCATACATCTTCCGTTAAAAGCATCTGCCAACGTTATCAAGAAACTTTGATTGCTCTCAACTCAATTTTAGGATCAATTTCCTGTAGTTTATAGTTTCCTAGTACCTAAGCTACGTAAAGGTTCGAAGCTCATAGCTACGGCTTTGCTATTTATTTATTTATTCAGAAATACATTCCAAGCTAACAGTTTTTTTTTTTTATTAAAACGCTTAAAGCTAATAACAATCATATTACAATAATTCAGAAAGCAAATTAAAAATTATATGTCAAGTGGTGTGATACATATCACAAATAAAATAATATAAATAAGTCCCAATATGTCATGGAGCTACGCGAAATGAAATGCAAACAAGAAATGACTGGCTAACTATTTTTTTTTCTTATTGTGTCTTCACAAGGCTGAACAAAAGCCTTGGAAGCCTTTCTATCTTAAAAAACCATATTAAAAAAAAAAAGTTGCTAATTGTTGAAATATACTCCATACAAATTGAATGAATTCATGAAGAAATTTGTAGGCAGAGTGTATTGATTTTGAAATTATTAATAAACGTCAAGTTTAATTTTCCCGAAGCACGAAGTCAAAATACACTCTTCTATTCTTTTGAGTATCTGTAAAATTATCGTTTGCTTAAATATGAAAAGGTTACCTACGCACGTAAAATTTATAGACCTCTGTCTAAGAACCAACTAATAGCAGTCTACAAAGTAAACAAACTTTTTTTTTTCATAACAAAAACGTTTGGCCTGAAGTATTATATTCTAAACATAGGGCGACGCGCCGGCAAAGCTATATATTTTATTTACAGGTGTGACGGGACAGCGTTATTCCATTATATTTCGGATGATTTGTGTCCAAACATGCGAAATTGTCCATAACCCAACTGTCATAACAGTTGTGTGCCTACCCTAAATTTATTGTAACTGACACTACCTTTAGTAATATATAAAAAGTTACACATCTGTAGTGAATTTAAAATGGGCTATGCGGAAGTTTAATTTTGAATGACATTAGGGTTTAATTTACAGAGGGAAAATAATGAAATGCCGTGCACACATAAAACCACTTTACACTGAAAATTCCGGTCATTTTCAAGAGCCCAAAAAACTATGACCAGAGGGGTAAGGAAGGCTCGGATTCGGCCTGATTGCAACAGGTCCTAATTCCCCTTGGGGACCTCAAATTACACCGCAGAAAGGTTCTTGTATACCTTTAGTTCTACTCTATTATCTGTGTCGTTTGATGTTTCCGTCACTCCGGTTTTTACTTTCGTTGAGGGAAAAGAACGAATGCTTTGCTTGAAAGGTGAGCTCTGGGAATTTCACTGGGTTAGGCATGACGATCACGTTTCGGTCTTCTGTTATGAATAAAATAGAACATCCCAATTTCTTACCGAAGGTTCTGACAGATTTTTTGCTGTCATTCAGTTAGGTTTCTTGATAAACTTTATTTCGGAAAAAGGCGAAACGCGTCACGGCTCTAGTAGCTGCTTCAAAGGCAGGTCCGTTCACGACTGGAATTACTAACATGTTATTAACTAATAGTATTGAGGACATTGGGCCTTATATACTTTGGAATCGAATTGCGCCCTGTACCTACTACGAGTATAAAGTTTCGTCTGCCTGTAATTAAATAGCCAGCTTTTAAAGCTAATCATACAAATAACCGAATAATAAATAGTTATCTCCTTACTGAAGTACTCCTAAAACATTTATAACTTCAGTGATAATGATGACGAACACAAAGAAAATTTTCTGCAAATGCAAGTCATCGACTCCATAATACTCTTACATAAGTGTGCGATGACACGACTCAACTAAACCAGAAACCATACCAATTGGAGTCCGCAGGAAACATCGTGCAAATCGAGTTAGTAGGAAGCCACACTTATGTATCGGACGTACTTTCATTTAAGTGTATAGAACGTATTGAAGTGTCTCGGACTGTAATAGTTTCAGGCTTTTACGTTGAAAGGAATTTGTACGGTAATACAAAAATGTGAAAGGAATTTTCTTCATGGGTTGTAAGTTTTTTAAAGCAATGGTCTTGTGATGACAAAATTATCGGGAGCCAATTTATATCTCAATAACTAGCAGAACATTTAAGCTATCGGATCCAAATCATCTTTGATTATGTTTGGACTTTCATTAACCAAAAAATCAATTCAGCAATCAGCAGTCATATTACAGTCCACCTCTGGACACTAAATCTTCTAAGTATATATAACACTCGGTTTTCCTCCTTAAGACCAGACCGTTCCCTTTTCACTACCAATATTAAGCTATAGTACCTGTTATAGGTCATGTTGTTTTTACTTATGCATGCAAAACAACATTACCTTCCTATGTGCGGTTATCCGCAGATAGGTTTTCAAGTAAAAGTCTTTGTCCAGCAACATTGAATTGGTACCTAACAGTATTTAGTAAGGTGGTAGGTTAAGTAACCTACTAGATCACGACGTTGTACGTCAGTTAGTGTTATCATTCATTATGTTGTGGTCAATATGACTCAATTTGGAATACCGAAAGATTTTTAATACTATTTTCCACGTTTTTTTTTATTGCAAACAATCCGCCGTTAGTTTACCTGCTAGTAAGTGCTCCGCTGTGTTTCCGAGGACATCTGCATTCTGCAATACTTTTACAGATGTTTCCCATCCCAGAGGCAAACAAACCAGGAAAAGTCGAAAGCATGTGCATTTTTACATCAATCATATTAGAAAACCGTTTCAAAATACATTTTACTGAATCATTTAGGGTTCATTTAACGCAACTGCAATCGTATTTCAAAGTCAAAATCCGCGAACACAAAAGATTCACTTCGCGTACAATTTGAAATTAAAATCCGCCATCTTTTCTTCAGGCGCGAAACTTTATCATCATAGTTGGGCGTCCATTTTTTATATTTCCTCACTATCTCTTCCACCATAATCTTTATTTATGACTGTGTTCTTGCTAAGCTCCTACAATAGCTATAGTTAGCGAAGTATGAAGTATATGGGATCGACCGATTATAAGTTCACAGTCTATTCGTTTACCGTCTAGTGTCTACTTTTTCTTTGTTCTGCCTGAACTCGACATTCCAGGTCATGGATTATGATTATGACGCTATGTACGCGTATGTTGGAATTTTACACAATAACTACTCTCAATCTGTTTCGTACTATTACTGCTTGTCAGCTTCTACGATTAACAAATAAAAACTTAGTGAGAAGTCCAGTCAGTCAAATGTTTTCTGAACCTTCAGGTTTTCTTTCTTAACGTTCCCTGGATTGCATACACAATTTTACAATACATCTATACCATTCTCAGTAAACATCATCTGCCTAGCCTTTTCCCAACTATGTTGGGGTCGGCTTCCAGTCTAACCGGATGCAGCTGAATATCTGAATTTTACATAGAGCGACTGCCTCTCTGACCTCCACAACCCAGTTAGTGCTGGGTAATATGCCCCTTGATAAGACTGGTTGTCAGACTTTCGGGTCACTGACTACCTGTAACGACAGTCAAACATCTACAAATGACAGCCGGGACCACCGGCTTATCGTGCTTTCCGAGGCACGGAGGAAACTCGGTATGTAATGGGTGGTCATCCATCCACGGACAAACCTAGGTAAGCACGGCTTAACCTAAAGATCGACCCCGGGCGGCTGTTCTTATTTAGCCACGAGCTCCTCTTTATTCTCAGTAAACATTACATATCTATTAATTAAAGCAAAGTTAAACGCAGAGAAAACGCATACGGGATTAATTTCAGGAAGAAGTCGTATTCGAAACAAATTAATTAGCTCAGCAGTTACTTGTTTTATAGAAAACAGGTTCCAACTCCCCTTGTAACCAAATTCTAACGTCTCTGGCAGAGCTCATGGGAGCTACTCGTACCAATATTTTAAAGAGTAACCAAGATGAAGAACAAATCTCAATGGTCTCATCAATTACAAGCAAAAGAACAAAAGAGTCCTCATCAGGAAACACTTCACGTGCAACAATCCCCAATGACTAAGTAATTAATAGGTCCATTTAAAAACAGCTGATAGCTCCCTTGTAACAAAGTCCGTGTTCCTTCCTTTGCTATTATCTTATTACGCTATTATCCACTTGGGTTGCAATTAAGAGAGGGCAAAGGTCCAATCGGGCGCGGACAACCATCTGATAGTGAGGAAATGTACTGTTTAGTTCACTTGTGCGTTTAAGATGGCGGATTAGATTTGTTAAAAAGACTGATGGTAGAAAATACCTAAGGCATGAAGTCCGCCTTTGCACCTTTTGTGAGCGTAAATAAATGAAGAAAGCTCTGTTTTTTTTGGTTCTTTAATGAGTGACTATAGAGGGAGATTTATGGGATATCAAAGCATGGTAAAATATTGTGTAACTACTTTATGTCAAGTTGCTTGGGGAAAGCCTATGTACGTAGTAGTGGTGCCGAGAAAATAGTCGCGAAAATTATCATGCTTGGCGTACAAATCGATGTTCAAGTAGATAAATACACAGGAAAATACATTCTTTAATAGACACACCTGCCAATAAATAAATACCATAAATTAAATAGCTAAACGGTAAAGACCTATGAGGAAAACTTGAAGAAAACGACATTCGTGAATGTAGTCCCTTTGATGTCGATATGTCAAAGTTCAAGGCTGGCTGCTTTCTTGACTTACAAGCAAGCAAATGTTTACACGGTTTGATTGAACGATTTTATCAATACAGATTTGAGAGAAAACGGTTGGATAAAATAACATCACGCCTGTAATCCCTGAAAGGTTAGTCAGAGTTGAAACTAGGTACACATATTTCCGTAAATTTTGTTGGAGATCCAGTTACCTATACTATTTTTACAAGACTGCCCATAAAAGGAGAGTTATATGTTTTAATAAACGATTTTTTAACACATGAAGCAGTGGGTTAGTTTTTTTCCATAAATTACTTTGGAATGTGATAAAAAGCCTGTCATGCAATTGGGGTCGGACAGCATCTCATCATTCTCTTGCCCTCATTCACCATTTGGGTTCATTTGGGGTCGGCCCAGCTTATCTTCTTCTTCCATACTTCTCTATTACTCGACACCTCTTCAGACACCTCCTTTCTTGCCATATCATCCTTTACAAAGTCCATCCATCGTTTCTTTGGTCTTCCTCTACTCTTATACCCATCCATGTGTAGAACAGCATCTAAAATGCTTTATTTTTATTTCAATCATTTGATGTGAATAATGTTCATGAAGATTAATGTTAATGTATATTGCTTCAGCAGGACATCTGGCTAGACGCAGAGATGGCCGATGGAGCAAGGCTTTGACCGAGTGGTGGCCAAGGTTAGGCTATAGAAACCTGGCCGATTATGTGAATATACGAGCTATCCAATCACTACCGGAGTAACGTGGAGGTCTACAAGTTAGCAAGAGGCCATTGTAATGGCGCACGATTGTCGTTCTTAATTATAGAACCTATTGGTAACAGTTTTGAATCCTTGATCCATTTCGGCTGATGTGCATGCTACATTAATTGGAATTACGTTTCAAACATCGTGTACCTACCAGTTCCATTGAAACATGATGTTTTTTGAATAAAACGAATAATAGTTTTGTATGTTATCGCAGTAAGTTCCCGGAAACGAAACTTCGTGAAACTTGAATCTCAATGCTCAAAGAGTCTCTAGGAATAAAACCAGCTTTCTAAAAACACCTTTTTACACTAGAATTCAGTAGCAATTTTGTATCAATCTGTAAACAGATTGAGACTGACAAAGGAGAGTCTATTTGAATACAGACCTTTCTGTAACCCAACCTTCAGGAAATTATTACCTGACGGCCTCGACAAGTGGAAATCGGTTTCAACTGTTTCACGACGCTTTAACAAGATTGACCATAGATATAGAAAGCTATACGTCGGCATATTTCGCGGTCAAACGAACAGACCGGACTTCGGACTGGCTGTGGACACCTGACTGGTAGATATTCCAGTACCTACATTAACTGTCTAAGTCTGGTCTGGAGTCCAAAGCGCTTGGTTTGACCGCACCTTAAGAGACGCAGACTGCAACCTTTCTACCGACCGATAGTTTAGTCGGGCTCTTCAGTATGAACGTGTATGCTTAATGCGCATATTACAACGTTTCGGTATCAGCCGATAAATCTGGTTCATGGGCCCACGATTGCCTCGAACTAAACTATCGGCTAACTGCTAGATCAGTATGGCGATCTTATCCCGCGTGCACACTTGCCGATTGTATAATCGGCCAACTCGGACGATAGTTCTAACTAGCAAATTGTTGTAACCAGCAAAGTGTTCGAGCGCAGTCGACCGACTGTCGATCTGGTTTGCGCAGTCGTCACCAACCCGACCGTTCAGGCGCTAGCAGTCCAACCAGACTAAACTATCAGCCGATGAAAAGTCTGCAGTGTGCGGAGACTCTTAGTTATCCAAAACGTTGACTTATCCATAACCGTTTACGCTGACAGAATTTCATTTAGTCTAGGCTCTCTGCACTATTTCTTGATGTGCCAAACGACACGTTATATACGTGAATAATTCCTTATTATGTTGAGGTCATATGAGTCACATAATCCGGCACAACGCGAGCGATAGGTCACTCGGTCATCTGTCTATGGCTTCTGCAGAGATGTCAAACTGATTAGATCTGTGACGTCATATCAGTTGGTCTTTTCTAGTAATGGCACAGTCAGTACATTATTTCCTTGCTCATTGGCATAAGTTTCTCCTAAGAAAACAATTTGGCGTTTATCTCGCTTCGTTTGAAATACAAATGACGAATATCGTGGTGTTTAACTGCCTATTTTGAATTATGTCAGCTATTTTTAGGGCCAAGTACTTTATCCGGGGTCGTATGTGTCTTGCGCATGCTAGGTTATAAATAGCTACTCGCAGTTATTTTTAAGAGCTAAATGTTGTCCTACAATATTGTCGTAAAACTTCCATTTATAGAAATAGACTATGAAGTGCTATTTCAATTTTTTCTAAATATGGATGCGTTATTTTGGGAACCAAAATTATATTCCATTGTTATAAAAGGACGAATTCTTTAAGTGTATTGTTTCTGCCATTTCCTTACTCCTTACCTTCAAGGTGGCTGAATCATCAGTGTTAGGTAGTTTTGGCGACCATTAAATTAAAATGAAGTAGACAATGTATGATGATGATGATCTAGGTGATTTCAGTCAAAGAGATTACGTTCAAAAAGGTTTTAGGGTACCTAGTTTAGAGCTATGGTGTGCTGCTCTTTCATATATGCGATCTCTCTTAGGACTGACAAACCCAACATAAGCCGAGACGCTACGTGCACAAAGCGGATATTACAGAACACCATTGACAACATCAAAAGTTATAGCTGCAGGCAGTATACTTGTAAAGTAATCACATCTTTTATCAAATTTCGACCATCTTCTTTCATAAAAGGCCTTGACCTGCCGATGCACATGCAGTCAGTCGTAGTTATTTAGATATCGATGCTATAGAACTAGATGTGCTTTGTGTTTTCCAATGCAGCAATTGTAAGAGACGATGTATGCTGATCCAGAAGTCATAAATTGATCAGGCTAATTGGAGATCAACGCCCTTGCGGTCAAAGGTCTGAGCAATGAGCTGTTCATCGCTCATGAATGCTAAGTGCCTATGAACTGTATGAAGTTATGCAGTTAGAATGTCTAGATCAAAATACTAATATGTCGATAAATATTGAAATGGACGTAAAAAAATTTTTTTTTTTTTCCAGAATGAATTTAAATAAAATTTGCTAGCGAAACGACTCCACAGGGTGTCGATCTTATTTAAACGATAAAACAAAAACAATCATCTATCCATATCTATATTTTTTTTTTTCCAGAATGAATTTAAATAAAATTTGCTAGCGAAACGACTCCGCAGGGTGTCGATCTTATCTAAACGATAAACCAAAACAATCATCTATCCATATCTATAGAAATAAATAGGTAAAATTAAAGTGTATGTTTGTAATTTCAAAATACCAGATTTTTACTGAATGCTTATGAAAGTATATGCGGAACACAAGACCAAAATAATCTGTCTGTTTGTTCCGGCTAATCTCCGAAACTGGACCGATTTTGACGGGACTTTTATTGGCAGATAGCTGACGTTATAAGGTGTATCTTAGGCTACTTTTATTTTAGAAAAAGGATTAGGGTTCCGTGCAAATAAATGAAACCCTTCAAATTGTTAACAAAATCCTATTCAAATAGGGAAGTAATATTTTTATAATAATTTCACAATGAAGAAGGTCACGGGGCACAGATAGTCAAATATATATTTATCGAGTTAAGATATTGAAACCACGATGGGTGTCACTTAATAATTAAACATGAGCTTCTTATTTGTACCTTTATTTTAACCAGTTGTTTGTTATTAACTTTTATTTTTAATTTATTTATTTATTATAACCAACTTATACTGACAGTTTACACCACACATACAAGTTATTGGTTGAACATAAAAATCAAGTAAAATCACATAAAATTTGACAAATTAGAATAAAAAATAAAATAAAAATTGTAATAATATTAGGAAGTAAACAATAATTATGGTAGATGTAAGAATAAAAATAAACAAAACATTTTTAGTAACTAGACAGAAATTAGAATAAACACAAGATATTATAGTAAAATGAACAAAACTAGTATCATCATAATCATCAAACTACATATATCTTAAAGGGATACACTTTGTTTACCCCGAGATAGTACTGGGAGTGGCATTGGACTCCAGGTATCGAGAAGCAGTGTTGAGGAGTCTCAATTCAGTACATGCAAAAATATCCATAGATTCATCATACATTAAAATGTTATTGATATGGGTAATTTTTTGTAGCCCACAAATAATGGGCTGGTCTTTATCTAACTGATTTGAAGAGGCACAGTTTGGCATAGGTTAGGCATAAATTGAAAAGATAAATTGAGTAAAAAATACTCCATTTAAACAGACGTACGATCCTACAAAAGAGACGAGCTATACAGCGTGTTCTCTTTTTGTGTATTTTCGGTTCCCATTCACCTTTGATCAACTTGATCCGCACATCAGTTCCACACTTTCAAACACGCTGTATATTCACCAGAACGTAAAAGGTTCGTCAAAAGCGATAGAAAAACGGCTTTTATTTTTGGATTAAATTGTTCGCGTTTTTGCGTCAGTTTACAAATCTCTGTCTATGTTACGTAAACGTTGTTAGTAATAACTTTTCAAAAGTAAAAACAAATATGGGAAAGTTATATTTGTTTTTGGTAAAGTAATCATTTTCATTGTAGGCTTAACAAAAATGTTTATTCTATCTTTCGGTGTTTTTTAGGCACCTATTGAATGAAAATATCATGGTATTAATACGAGTAACTGTTATCAAATCAAAATCAAAATAATTATTTATTTCGAATAACAAGTATAAAAGTTTATACGTTAGTGGTAAGAATCTGGTGATTAACATACATTAATTAATTAAAATTCATTCATCAAATAATTAGTTCATCAATTTTATGTTACTCGTTTTAGTCAGCACCCTAATATGATGACTTAGAATAGGGAAGTCAAATTTATCCGCAATAACCGCCAGAATGCCATTGCTGCTAGCACAAACTCTGCTCATTATGGAGGCGTTTTTTGCGTAAAATAGCTGCGAATCCGTCCTTACGAGCCTCCATGAACATGGCAGATGCACTGTAGAAACGTGGGAGCCGAAATAGCATTCTGAAAGCATGTTATAATGTGGTCACGTTCACTTCGAACGTCATCGTCATCATCATGACAAACTATTATATTACATTATTTACCCATAAATCGTGAAGAGAGAACCTCACGAGTCACGCATATGCCTGTTTGAACAGCGAGGAATGTGACTCAATTATTTAATAATAGATCGCGCAGTGTTCGAAGTGATGTTTACAGAATAACACTAGATCTTAGTACCCATTCTTTCACGCCTGAGATCGCAGAAGGGATAGGCAGAGGTGTAGGTAGTTACCCACAGGACACGCATTTGTCGCCATGTAATAGGGGAAGAGCTTTTGTCATCAGCCGGGCACATATCCAGGATCCGAACTGCTACCGAGATATTCTATTATAATGTTACCTCTACTATTTTTGATTGTACCTACTTTTTACTATTTTTCAGTACCATAGTTACGTTATTGCCAGCAAAAGTAAAAAAATGGCCAAGTACGAGTTGGACTAGCGCAGAAGGTTCCGTATAAACTTGTAGGTATTTTGTTATTAAACGATTTTCAGATTTTTTCTTGCCTTTTATGATTCTAGGTCAACGGAAAGTAACCCTATAGGTTTTGATTCCATTGTGAAATCGCAAAATATGCGACATAGTCATATCTTTTGATTGATCTCTAAAGAGTAGCAGACCTGAGTATTTGATATTAATTACAGCTTTATACCTCCACGCGTTCTTGAGAAATGGGTCATGCATGACAGACGGACAACAAAGTGATATATAAGGGCTCCGTTTTTGCCGGCTGAAGTACGGACCCCTTTTGTTTTTTTTTTCGGATGGGAAATCATCAAATGACTCCTCCTGCTCTGGGCGGAGCGAAAGGGAGTGTCACACTTTTACTGACTAAAAACCATCCATGTTCTTTCTTTTGTCCTTTATGTTCCAGGGCCTCGGTATCTCAAGTACGGACCCCTAAAACACACAGTATTTATTCACATTGCCGTTACACTTGGCAACACATCCATGTTAAATCGGGTTTGCCCCACTTCCGTCAAGAAAAAGCTTTTGCAGGGCTTCATTCGCTGTGAAACTTAATTAGTTTTAATTCAGGCAAGTTAATAAATATAGTGCCAAGTGTGGTTCCCTGGGGAAGTGAATCTTCATTCTTAATTAAGTCGTGTTTCATTCCTCTCAATAGTTTTGCAGTTCGCTTTGCAAGAATTGTTTATCTAGTTAAAAGGCAGTAGATTTATTAATTTGCAGTGAATTGTTTATTCAGAACTATGTTTATTGACCCTCTGTGGGAGCTTGTAGATTCATAAGAGGAAGTCTGAAAGTGGCACCGGTGACTGAAAAGTTGTGTAGTAATCAGTTGTCGTGGTATGGACATGTGATGCGGAGGGATGAGGAAAATGTAGTGAGGATGAGATAAGATATATTTATTTGCTCAAACATGTGTCACATACAATAATGAAAAGTACAAGTAGAATGACATATATAAAAAAGAAAAAAATCTTTCAGACATTTTTGCCATATAGCATGGCGAGGAGAATGTTTAGTATGAATGCGGATGGCTATAAGAGTAGAGGAAGACCAAAGAATCGATGGATAGACTGTGTGAAAGATGTTCTGGCTAGAAAGGAAGTGACTGCGGAGATAAGGAGCAATGGAGAAGAATGGAAGAAGAAGACATGCTGCGCCGACCCCAAATGAATTGGGATAAGGGCAGGAGAATGATGATGGCCGCTTGTAGATAATAATAATAATTTTACTATGAACGATACAAATTGTTAATATTGTTTTTTATAACCATGCTATAGATAGGTCTGAAAAGTAAAAAAAACAGGCATGAAGTCGTGTTTTAAGGCAGTTTGATGTCAGTTTTAAATTAAACAAGATAAATTTCAGTCATGCTTTTGCATCCACCAATTAGGTAGAATAACCAAATAATATTGCACAAAACACAAATGTTAACTATTGGCAAATTATGTGGAATAAAAATACGAATTGAAATTGGTGTTCAACTAAGCTAATCATGCAATCGTACATAAAATGTGTGTACCTACGTGTGTCTAGATATAATTATTGAATAACGAAATCAAGGAAAGGATTATTTGTTAATACTGGACCATACCTGGGAACCTTTTAGTTACGGAGATATTGAAGGCGAAAGTTCCATTTTCACACCTTTTTATAAAAAAAAAACACAAGTTTAAATGGTTAGTTATTTATTTTAAGCCAACAGCATAAACACGACGGGGAAAAGAGACTTCGTTCTGATCTCTTTCCTGGTCTTGATTTTAGATTCGTGCTTGCTAAGAGCTTTACGCATAGCACGTGTCCACTTGGTCCTCAAGTTTAAGGGCGTGTACTTTGTTTTTGTAATGGTTTCTCAGATTAACTTTCATTGTCTGGTCGTACAGGATGTATACTCGTGCAATCGTTTTCCAAATAACACTTATTTTGGAGAGCTCGGATGCAACGACTCCGGTCACTTTAGCAACACGAAGATTAATTAATGATTAATGGTTTAATTTACCCCCTCCCTTCTCCAAATGACCCCTGTACTATTCAATACATCCACCAGCACAATCTTTTGAGTGCGTTTCATTGAGCGCTACTGTAAAAGTACGAGATGATTTTTCACACCAAAAAGAAAGTCGTTTCCCAGAAATACTTTTGGGCAGTGTTACTTAGTTTGCTGTACTGCATACTTGGTTGACGGCCTCGTGAAGGGTCTTTTGACACCATTGGACACCCTGTATACATTATTATTTTTATTGGTACAAATATAGATATTGTCTTTATTTATTTGACAGGTGACATGCTCAAATGAGTCAGAATTATCGAATTTTGATTAGAGCACAGGTGCTCACTGTGAGTCATCTTCGTAATTGGATTGCCAATATTGGCACGTATGTACGTTCTTACATACTAAACATATTACCCACTGGCTGCTTATTACCTGTTCCAATAAGTGAAGGTAGTTATACTTTATACTTTTCCTCATTTACATTCTTTTTTTTTTGTTGAATCAGCCTGTAGGTTTTACCCATAATCTATTTATTTAAATGGAGTATATTAGTTAGTACAGTCGTCCACGCGTCTATGGTATCCAACCAGTATTAAAAAATGATAAATGGGCAACCACGAATGGCAATGCAAAATTACGTCTAACGTATTCTGGAAAGCCATTTTGCTGCATTCACCTATACTTGTAACCTTTAATTTACCATATGAGTGGCTGTCGCAATAACTTAGCAAAAATATACAATGCATGGTTACTTACATATCGAGCACAAACATGTGGATGTTTCATCAAAAATCGTGTAAATGCGTAAAGGCGCTAATTATAAACACAAATACACAACCAGTATCTACGCATGTATTTATGTAGGTAATGGGTGATTCACGCAATAGTTAATTGCCAAATATAGGTAGGTATTTATTGAGAAGGAAATACGAAACAATCAATGTGATTCAACTATACTAATGATTAAACCTATTATGACTCGAAAGTTAATGATTAATTAAAACAACGTATGTTTGGTGGCGGCAGACTTCGTCGAAGAAGGACTAGCTGGACAAAACCAACGACCAGTGGCCCACATAAGCCCTGGATCAAACGATCTGGAAGTCAGGGGACAAGCCTTTATCTAGCAGTGGACTGGTTATAGACTAACATGTGTTCGAGATGGCGCGAGAAAAGATTCATCGGAAGGACCTGAGGATACCTTTGCCCAAACGGTGGGGCAAGCTCAGGGAAAAACCAAAAAACCGACTGCATTATAGCGAACTAGAAAGATGTAGACGAGAAGTTCAGTCAAGCCAGTCGAAGGCTTCGCAAACTGGCTGACCAAAAACATTTGTTGCCTCCGATTGCGTACCATGATTTAGGACCATGATGACAGAAGAGACTGATGGGTAATTTTGCTGTCACATAGTCGTCTTAAAAAGTGTGTACATCTAAAAACAAACGGACAAGGAACTCTCTAAAAATAAACACCCCTTTGACTAGACCAGTTTCATTACCCAAAACATCTAAATTTAATCTAGACACGCTTCCTCATTAGTCCTTTTCATCCGTTCCAGTGTAACTACTCGCATCAACTACACACACACACACACACACACAATAATGTGAATCCTTTGATAAGTTCCCCTTTGTTCAACTTAGGTACTTCAAGTAGGATATCAAGTTACTGAAGAACGGAAAACTGATGAGCATCGAGTTTTAAGTTGCTGTGTTTATGCGACTTTGATGGGAACTGTGGAAACGTGAGTCGTTAGGAGTGTTATTTTCTTAAGATTACCTCAGATAGTAATAGAAGATAGGAGAATGTTGCTTCTTCATCATTATTTTCTAGTCTCATGTTAATTGGGGTCGGAACAACACCTTTTTTCTTCGAGTCTCCCCTTTTAATTATCACGCTATCATTGACTTCTTTTTCTTTCATGTCACTCCTCACATAATCCATCCACCTTTTCTTTCGTCTTCTCTTCCCTCTCCATCCAAACTGCTTCTTACATTAGATGTTTCTCATTAAATGAGCCGCCGATATAAGCTTCCTAGAAACAATTTGCTTTACTATATACCAAACCTAACAGTTGGTTAAAAATAGAAATCAGCCAGCGTCTTAAAAAATACTCGCAGCAATTGTCGCCCTTACAAACTCGTGGAAGATAAGAAGCTCTACAAAAAAGAATGTACATAAGTAAAAAGAACTGATTCACTCCATTTCATTTCAACCCTCAGTAATTACCGCTGCCTTTATAAAACCAAATCCACAGTGCCTTTAAAAGCAACTCTAAATTTACTGAATCTCAAAGGTTCCTAAAATTAGAAACGGTAAGAGCAGCCTCGGCTTCCATAAAGTAAAATTTCGCTTGAAAAAATTCTAAGTACTCATTTTATTACGCCTGAAACTTCCAAGAGGAATAATATTCCTTGAAAAAACGTAAAATGGGACGTGCTAAATGCTCAAAAGTTGTTCGGGGCTTCAGAGTTTCAGTCTAGCTACATTTTAAGGCATTTTGCATATAATTCGTGCCTGCGACGTCGCTTGTTATAAAGTAGAATGCTAAACAAATTAAATCTGGAGAGGAAAGCTCGGGTAGGTGCAGTATTTTAAATTAATTTGTAAGTGTTTGAACTTTGTGGGGTCGTTCGTGCAGTTAATAATAATGTTACTACAACATTTCCAACCTTTCGTCGTAGTAAACAGACCGAAATTGTTTACTTTTAACAGTTTGTTAAGGTGGCAACGGCAATTATAAACCAGAGAACCGATGACCCTTAGTTGCAGTAGACGTGTTCTTAAGTGGAGACTGAATCCACAAACTTGGAAAGACCAATCAGAATAGGAGGCAGTGGCGAAGGTTCCATACAACTCGATTCCTACCGGCTTCTCTTTGAACAATGGCACAGTCAGTATTCTTTCTAGACAAATAATATCACACACTATCACTTAAAAGATAATGTACTCCGACTTACCTCTTACAAGAATTGACCCTTCGCTACTGATAGGAGGAGATGAAAGAAGACGAAGGTCATATTAAAGGGCGTGCAATTAGAGACGTGTATCTATATATGTAGACCAGCAGAGGAATATGCGCCGAGAATAATTATAAAGTTTATATAGTGGGTGCTTTAATCTATGTACTACATTCAGGAATAGTAAGCATTTAGGTAAAAACTTTCCTACAAAACTTATACTGTCACTTACGGGATATCTTCCATGATTGTTCATGATTTTGAGCTCCCGATATTTCAACGCTGTTGCAAGCGCCATGATTGCGGTTTGACTACAGAATGCGGGTGGTGGAGTGGTGCGGATGGGGTTTAGCAAAATACAAAGAAAGAGGATAGACAAATTTGTCTGCTCCTAAAAAATTATTTTCTATCCAGTTTAGTTTGAAACCATGAAAGCGTAAAACAGTGTTTGACTTTCCTACAAACTGGTACACAGCCTTTAACGATCGTTCCAGCATTCATTACATTTGAGACTAAAAACGTCTATCTTTTATTTACCCGGACATTCTCTGACGATTGAGGACGGTAGGGCATTGCATGTAATGGACTGCGAAGCCTTTCTGTGCCGATATTTTAAAGTTGTTATACCTACTATATGTATAGGTGATAGGTGATTACTGATTACAATGATGTGCCTTCACAAAATGGGTACCTACAAACCTACATATCGGCATAGCGTCATACCATATCGACATAGCCTTTTTCTTCTTTATAACCACCCAACTTGCCTATATTGCGTAGACTGTCGATGCTCAACAACCAACTCTGGATAGGTCTTGTTTGCTGATGAACAGGAGACGATAATGTTAGAATGTTTGCAGTTCTGTGAGAAGACTGCTGGTATTAACTTAATTAAGTATTCATGGATAATGCTACTAAATCATCATCTGCCTAGGCTAGCCTTTTCCTAATATGTTGGAGTCCGTTTCCAGTATAACTGGATGCAGAACAGTATTTTACAAGGAACGACTGTCTATCTGACCTCCACAACCCAATTAGTACTGGGTATTGCGATACCCCTTCGTAGAACTGGCTGTCGGACTTTCGGGCCACTAACTACCTGTGACGACTGAATGCTACTAAATATAATACATAAATAGATAAATAATTCAGGGCATTTTTACTCAAATGCCTCATCCCTCTTGATTAAACCAACATGTAGGAATACGACGGGCTGTCCAAATGAAACCATTCAAAATAACTAAATTATATAATTTCCCAAAAACGCGAACCAAGGCGCCTCGAAATAAAGACACACAGACAGCTCCGATTTACCTCACATCTTTATTTACTCGAAAAAACAGCGTGAAATATTCTATTCTCTCGGCAACGCAGTCCCAATACTAACAATACGGCATACCAATCATTCTACACAAAGCCCTGATCACTATAGTACCGTGAGTCAAACGCTTCTGGAATATATCAACGGCACACATTATCAGGAAGTTTTCAATAGACAGGCCGAGCTTCGCGCTGTCAATTTGTTGCTAATGGAGTAATGCTACGCTTTGTGTTAGCTTTCTTCGGTTTTGCAATGAGTATTACTCACTATTGACTCATGAAATTAGTGCAAATTAATTTGCTCTTTTTGTAAAGCAGTTAGATTACAAGTAGGACAAATCGAGTCATAGGTATATAGCACGTGGTGTGCTATTAGTGTCAGAAAAAATTATTCAGGCGACCCGAAAATCCTAATGTGGTGAAAACTCCGGGGCTCTGATAGCTCATACCAAAACATTCATAAAAATACCTACAATCAAAATTACTTCTCGTTACTTGATTAAACATCATCTGCCTAGCCTTTTCCCAACTATGTTGGGGTCGGCTTCCAGTCTAACCGGATGCAGCTAAATACCAGTATTTTACATGGAGCGACTGCCTATCTGACCTCCACAGCACAGTTAGCGCTAGGTAATACGATACCCCATGGTAAGACTTGTTGTCAGACTTTCGGGTCACCGACTAACTGTAACGACTATCAAAGATCTACAAATGACAGCCGGGACCAACGCCTTAACGTGCTTTCTGAGGCTCGGAGGAAACTCGGTATGTAATGGGTGGTCACCCATCCACGGACCAACCTAGGTAAGCACGACTTAACCTAAAGGTCGACCCGAGCGGCTGTTCTTATTTAGCCACGAGCTCCTCCTGATCCATGTGATTTTTTGAAGTTTAAGAAGCTTGAGGCATTAGGTCCTTCCCTTCTACGTACTGCATAAAAGTTTAAATAAATAATACATTTCACATAAAGACACGGATTCGTAGCAAACGGTTTTCCCCATCATTAAAATTTCAACCCACACTTTATTACCGGGTAAAGCCGTGTGGGCGTACTGATTTTGGGAATATTTTCGTACACGACTCCTACTAAATAATTTCGATATCTATAGATTTTTTATTTCGTTCGACACGTACGTCAATCCTTGCAAGTGACATTCAGATTTTTTTAATTGATAAATGCTTTGTAATTATTTTTGGATATCAGAGGCAACCATGGAGGAAGGAAACTTGGGACTTTTAATGTTCTCAAAATAATCCTGAACAAGTGTCGCAGGGCCTTGATCGATGTGGAGATGACGTAGGAAAGGTTTTAGTGTAAGAAGTCTATAACGTTCCTAGTTCTGGAATTCGACCTCCTTGTGAGAGGGATTCGAGAGAGGGAGTGGGCCATGGTCAACCGGGTCATGCAGGCACAGTGAAGGTTGGTGGATGGTGTGGTACCTAAACAATATCTGGATGAATTTGGGGAAGGCCTTTGCCCAGTGGAACAGTCGGAACAGTGTAGGCTTACAAAAAAATCTCCAGCACTCATTAATGCTCATTCCATCTTTATATGAGTCGAGGCTTTGGCTCCGCAACTGGGAAATACAACAGGCCACCACGAAAAAAAAACGGAGTTACGAAGTATCATTTCTAAACCATGCCTTCTTTTACAAGAACTCCCTCAAAAATAAATATTTTCTGCACTGCAAAAACAGGAGTGCGGATTAACTTTTTTCCAGAAATGCCCTGTTGCATGGGAGGGTCGTAACACAATCTGTGAAAATGAGGTCGTCGAGACGAGCCGCGGGATGTATTCAACCTGGCCGTTAATTAGTTTGTATTCTTAACCACGGTATGCGTTTGGGGTAACTGTTTCTGTCCCGGATTACTGTTTGGTGCTGTTTTGTTTTTAAGGTTTCGTGTAGTGTGTGTTGACCACTATTTCATATTTTAATTGTGGTGTTGACAAGTACAACGGGTATTAATTGGGATCAGTTACTGGATCTATGGTGTAGGAAGTCGGGAATTCGGGATGAAGTAAAAAGAGGTTGTTTTGGTCTAGCATTTTATTTTAAAAAGAAAATGAATGCTGCATTCATTTATACCTTACTAAAAATTCAATTTGGTTGTCTATTTTGCATAAGCTTACCCGTGGCTTTGCTCACGAAATGGTTGGATATTATCCTACGGAAATGTTTGAAATATAGTCTATGATACTCGGAGACAATTTAGCTTCCCGTTAGTGAAAGAGTTTTCGGAATCGAATTAATACGTACTTACATCCAAACTACAAACTTGAAAACTTTACCTCTTTTTAATATTTTTAGTATAGATTTGAATGACATGTATTTTATGACTCGATAACTGCCCCCGTATTCACAAACGCTTCGATTCGATTTCGATTAGACAAGTCATATGCCTATCTTTTTTTGGCACTACGAAAGCGACCGAGACAGACATAAGTACGACTTGTAGAATCGAAATCGAAACGAAGCATCTGTGAATACAGGGGCTGATTTCACCTCTCATTATTTTCAGAAAGAACACAAGACAAAGACAACCGATAAAAGGAGTTTCTCTAAAGGCTGAATACAATTTGTAACATGATTATTGTGAAAGACTTTCAAAGATTTCCGAGAAAAAGATTTTCAAAATATTATCGAAAGGAATAATGGAAATATACAAGAGTTTCTTCTATTATTCTCTACGCATTGAATCAAAGGCAAAATGTCAGCTTTCGACAAAAATAAAAATACCAAATTGACCTTTGTATTCCTCGAGATAAATTATTGAGTGAAATTCAATAAAGTCATACCCAAGCCTACCTGAATTCTGCAACGGTCGAACTAAACGGTCCTAAATAAATTCCAACAATTTCGGGACGAAAAGACATTGTTAAACAGACCGACGAGATTATTGATTGCGTTTAAGGTTGCAGAAAAGCTAACTTCGTTTAGCTGAAATGAGGGTTTGAAGGTTAAAAGGCATTGCTTCTGAAATAACATTATAATGGATATCTTCGATTAATGTTGCTGTACCTAAAGGTTTAACTGAAATTAAAATTTAATATCCAAACGGTGAGGTACGGTTACACTTTCGGAAATTATTAAAAACCAAAGCAGACATTTACGTCAAGCAGGGTGATGTCTTCTGAAACCGTTTTTTGAAGTATAGAGGCAGCTTCCACGTGCCAGATACAAAAGAATCACACAATAGAAAACGCTTTGGAACATAATAGGTACCAAAAGAATGCCTTTGTTCCCTCCAGCACCAATTACCTTTGTCAGGTACCTAAGTACGTCCGACCTTGAAGTGAATGCCCTAAAAAGCAGTGATCCGGTAAATCGGCTGTGTAGAAGCCGTATAGCTGTGTCTGACAATAATCATATTATATACCTCCCTAATTGGCGAAGATGATTACGTATTTCTATTAAGAACATTAACATCAAGGTTTTATGAGACGAGGTTTTTCGATAGAAAGACGGAATACAAATACGATACCTACAAGATTTTTTGTCAAGTCTGAATAAATAATGGGCATGGTACAGAATCGGGACACACGTCACTGAATTGCCTGCTATGGTAAAGTACATGGTATCCTCCCGAACATAAATGTGTAACTTTGTAGCGTGTCTTAAGGTGAATGCTCCAACCAACCCGCGAAATTCAAATTTTCTTACGTTTTTTGCAATTTGCAGGCCAATGCTAGGTTGTATGTTGATTAAAATATTATTCGCGGCTGTAAGATATATGTAGTTACAGAATTATAATCATCAAAATCATCAATACAACGCTCTAAGTTCACAAAGCTGTAGGAATGACTTTTTCTGTTTTTTTTTTGTTCCTACACCTTTATGAATTTGGAGGCTTGTATTGGTGATTTTGATGATTATAATTCTGTAACTACATATGTCTTACAGCCGCGAATAATATTTTAATCAACATACAACCTAGCACTGGCCTGCAAATTGCAAAAAACGTAAGAAAATTTGAATTTCGCGGGTTGGTTGGAGCATTCACCTTAACTGTATTTTTCTGGGACAAGCCCGCCACACTTTTCTATTTAGCCGAGCCACTGCAGCCAGAATCAACAGTGGTGACCACCAGAAAAGCGCCGAGGCTGAGGCTCGACGAAACTCGAAGAAAAAATGTAATTGTCGTGGATCTCGCAATGAAATCAATCAGAAAAAACAACGAGAGTAAGAAAAAACATAACTTTCCACTGTCTGCTTATTTTGACGATTGCTAACTACCAGATAGGCAGATACTATTATTTTCAAGTACCTACGGAACTAGAAATGGTCACCCTTAACATATAAACCACCTACTGTTGCGATAATTTGAATTGTAGTTATATGAGTTAGGTAGGTAATCTTTTGGTGTACAACAAAGCATAATTACAATGTATATTCTAACTATCCATTGTCATTGATTTAACATGGAGATAATAAATGCATTACCTAAATTATCACTTGACGTCTGTTTACTAAGCACCATTGAGGATTGTCTGTGGTACAAAATTATTATGTGAAGACTGGTAGGTATGAGACTGTATGAATTGCAGCAATTTTGTCGGTATCTATGACTGATGGATAGCTATAGAAGCAGATTGAATATAAATTTCATAGAAATGGGTATGTATAGTTAGTGGGCTGGAGAAACTTTGAGGGAGTTTGTGTTCACTTGACTAGGTAATGTTCAGCAAAGGAAGTAAGTACCTTACACACACTAACGTACACATCAACATGCCCTTGTCCCATGTTACTTGGGCAACACGTTTTTCGTCGATCCTCCCATATCAGCCGTCACGCTTTCATTTACTCCTTTTTAGGGTTCTGTAGCCGAATGGCAAAAAACGGAACCTTTAGAGATTCGTCATGTCTGACTGTCTGTTCGTAAGTCATAGCCACGTTATTCCGAAACTATTACGACTACATAGTTGAAACTTGGTAGGTAGATGTATTCTGTGAACCGCTTTACGATTTTATACAAAAATAAAATAAAAAGATTAAGGGGGCTCCCCATACATAGAACAGAAATTAAAAAACCCAATTTTGGGTTAAGCTCGCCGTTGTAGGTACATAAGCTATATATTGTAATGTTGTGTGTATATCTTTTAATTTTGTGTGCAATAAAGAATAAGAATAAGAATAAAAAAAAACCTATACGTGCGGGGTGTATATAGATAGGTCTTTAAAAATGACATTGAGGTTTCTAAGACAATTTTTTTCAAAGTCAATCGTTTAAAAGATAGACTCTTCAAAGTGGTAAAATGTGTGTCTAATTTCTAAAGTAAGAGGAAAATCCTGAAAAAAATGTAGGATTGTAGAACGTAAAAAAAACTTTCAACGAAAATTGGTTTGAATAAGATTTGATGTTTAAGTTTTGAGATATGGGACTTTTTCATCAAACAGCAGCAGTAACTTTGGTTTTCATTAACATACTATGGAAAACAAATTTAGTTTTGCTTTTGAAAGCAATACGATACAACATAATATTATGAATGAGCCTTCATAATATTTTTATTATATTGTTTGTCGCTACGGAACACTGTGTGCGTGTGAGTACGCACTTGGCCGGTTTTTGTCTTTTATAAATCATTCCTCACACAATCTCTCCATCTATTCTTTGGTTTTCCTCTCCCTCTCCATCCATCGATATTTTATTTACTACAACTATTGAAGAATATATTTACCTAAGTGGTTTAACTGCGTTTAAAAAAAAACCATTAATTTATTTAGTCATCATATGCTATCTCGATCGAGAAAAATCGCGGTGCCTTCATTTTGTTAATGGACACCAATCCTTTATTCTACGGGCAAATCATCTTCTAATTACTAAACTAGTACAAATTTACCTATCCTAATAATGTTTTAGTTTCCTTGATAAACAAACTTGGTATTTCCTATCAAGTTCACGAAACTTTAACAGCAATTGAATCAGGAGTTTTATTGACATTGTCAAAATTAAGTACCAATTTCCAGTTGTGTTCGCCCCAAATTCACTTTCAGGAGAAATTGAACAAAAGGCGATGTCTTTGGTACTATTTTGTACCTATCTAACATTATTTAGAGTTATATAGAATGTTATTATTACGACTTATTTATAAAAATACCAACATAACTTGTTCTAACCCCTCAAACTTTAACATTTTAAAACTTGAGGGGTCAGCACTTACTGACGCTGTGTGTACCCCTAATACAAATGACAGCCATTCTAATAATTGGACTTGATAACGATGAAAATTTCATAGAAAAGAGATCGCCATACCTAATTAAAAACACCAGCCAAAATTACGCCGAATACCACCCTAACTTGCTGGCTGTTATATAGAAAAATCATTTATTTTTGCCATTAACAATAAGTACACACACATAACTTTATTTCTGCTTTCCAACATACAGTCAAAACCATTGTTATTACCATGTCGAAGCTACAATAGAAACTAAACCATTAATACCCGTGATACTGACCGGCGGCGTCGACCTAATAAATCCGAGCCGGGATTGTCCAAACATTCCCCGAATATCTGGAAATAGCTTCACAATATGATTGAGTAATAAGGAGATAATTATTGCACGTGGCCCCAGAGGTAAACAAAATGGCGGAAGGTGTAAACAATGTACGATCGCGGTACAGTTGTGCACGAAATATTATGAGGTTCATTCATTGGAAATGCTAAGCAGTCTTGTTAATTTTCGGTGGATAGTCATTTTGTGTTTGATCATTGTGCAGTGTTTGTGAAAAATAAGATTTGATTGAAACAAAATAACTTTATAGATGTTTTATAGGACATAATAACCGGTTGATGCATGTTTTTGTCATTCTTTACCATGGCAATATTCCAATTACCAGTCCGAGGTCAACGCCAAGTGTTCAAGAGATGTCAGTGGCAATATTCCATAGCAACGATGACAGCTTTTGAACGCAGTTTAATTGGACTGATGGCGTTCAGTCTTAACTACGGGTTACTAAGCTAGCCACCACCGGTCACAGCACTGTTGTCGTGTTACATCGTGTATCACATGCAATCAAAATGTTCGCACTCTCATGTCCGATCGTGATGATTGCTAGTTACCTAAAAATATTGAACGATCGCGACAATAATTATGCATTCGGTTAAATTTTCGCACTGTAGTCCTTCACGAAGGAAAAAAGGATACTTTCCCGAAGCAAGTAGTAGTAATCTCGCATGCAAACTAAGCCACAGGCGCAGTTTATGTCTTCATATTATCTAGGTCTAAGCGTCATATGTAGCCATTTACACTACGTTTACGAGTTAAGGTCGATATTTATTTATTTATTTATTTATTTGGTACACCAACAGCAGTACATACTTAGAATTAATGTGAAACAATAAAAATAACAGAAAAGTGCTGGTATGTATGCCTATTATAGGTATACACAGCATTCACCATAGGACAACAACATAATGTATCAAATCTTAATTATAAAGTAATACAATAATAAAAAATAATGATGGAAGTAATACAATATGGATATTGTTTATAAAATTTATTTACGACTAAATGAGATGAAATGAATTATGAAGATATATATGTTATGAGTCTGATATCTGAATTTTTATTTACATTTTTGTTAACTAGCTGCAAATATTGAAAGTATTGAATTGACAGAAATTAATTGTATAAAGGTAAATTGGTGCACTTCCGTACCTCAAAAACGTATCTTCTGAACTTGTTGAGGGAAACACCGAATAAATCGGTTTCCGGTAATGTGCAGGAGCTATTGTAGCTTCTACATATTCGTAGCAAGGGAGCGTTGAGACCAAGGTTTGATTTTCGGAAAGGAGTATGGAACAGTCTGGTGATGGGATATCTGGGAGGTTTTGAAGGGACTGAATAAGGAATACGTTCAACTAAATCGCTGCATTTTACGATTCCGTTGACAATTTTGTACAGAAAAATAAGATCACGCGAACGGCGACGGTCTCGCAGTGTCTTTATGTTGAAAAAATGTAGGCGCTGTTCGTACGGACAGCGATGGCTTATTTTTCTAGATAAAAAGGCGAGATGCTTTGTAAAAGCTCGTTGAATTCTCTCAACTCTTTGCGAATGAACAGCATAGAATGGATTCCATGCAACGCTAGCATATTCTAATCGACTACGCACAAGAGTGTTGAACAAAACTATTCTGGTCTTTGGAAATTGAAAGCCCCGAGTATTGCGTTTAACGAAACCCAGCATCTGTGCTGACTTCTTGACCACGTCGCTGATGTGTGGTTTAAAACTCAGCTCATCGTCGACTAGAACCCCGAGGTCACGTATTTGACGTACCTTTGACAATGTAGAATTGTGCAGTATGTAAGAAGTGGGGAAAGATGACTTTTTTCTGGAAAAACGGATGAAAAAGCATTTTTTGGTATTTAGGGCCATATTGTTTGATAAGCACCATTTTTCAATGTTTTTTAAGTCACTTTGAACAAGCCTGCTGTCAGCCGGTTCCGTGATTTTTCTGTAAATTTTTAAGTCATCAGCGAACAGCAAAGCTTCACAATGTTTAATTTGACTTGTGATGTCGTCTACAAATAACAGAAACAGAACTGGGCCAAGATGGGAGCCTTGTGGGACTCCAGACCGTGTGTGGAATTCATAAGAGATATAGCCATTGACGGCAACGAACTGAGAGCGATTTATGAGATAGGATGCGAACCACCTCAACAGCGACCCGTGGACACCACTGAGCTCGAGTTTCGTTACCATAAGTGTATGGCTCACCTTGTCGAACGCGCTGCTAAAGTCCGTGTATATTGCGTCGACTTCATGTCTGCTATCAAGCGCTTCAGAAATATCAGACAAATATCTGACTAGATTAGTTTCGGTAGATCGCCCAGCTCGAAATCCGTGTTGACTGTCAGAAAGCCCAGCATCTAAGTAATTGGTTAGAATGGGACAAACGAGACATTCAAAAAGCTTCGAGAAACATGATAATATGGAAATCGGCCTGTAGTTTTTGATGTCGCTCGAGTCGCCTTTTTTGAGCACAGGTACAATACGGGCCTTTTTCCATTCATCGGGAAATACTCCCGACTCCAAAGATCGATTAAATAACAGGCACAGCGGATTTGCAAGTGCCTTACCACACGACTTCACAAAAACAGGTGGAATTAAATCGGGACCGGCACCCTTAGTGGTATCTAATTTTTTAATTTTTACTAGAACCTCTTCTGACGTAAATTTGATACTACTTAACACTCCATCGGATTCATTGATATCTGTTGTTACATTACCATTTGGGGTGGTATAAATTGAAGAAAAATGAGAAGCAAAAAGATTTGCAATGTCTGTTCCATTACTAGCTACTTCATCGTGTAAGTACATTCTGGCCGGAATCGTTGATTTACTATTACGTTTGTTTTTAATGTAGCGCCAGAATGATTTGGGATCTTTTGATATTTCTGTTTCAATATGGTGTTTGTAATCGCTGTAATTTTGGTTGATCAATGTATGACAACGGCTTCTGAGCAAATCGTAGCTCAACTTGTCACGAGGATTGTTATATTTACGGAATTTATTGCGAAACTTCTCTTTTTCAGATAGTAATTTTATGAGCGATTTACTAAACCAAGATGGATATTTTGAATTTTTACAACTATGCTTTGGTATGTGCTTGTCGATCAATTCTTTTAATTTTGCGTAGAATATAGAAAGAAGATTATTAATATTGTCGGATTGAGAGAATTCAAGATGCCAGTCAATAGCTACTAGGTCTGACATGATTTTTGCATAATCACATTTGTAGAAATTGGGACGGATGTTATTCTTAGAGCGTAAGTATTTTGTATTTCCCTGTGATATTGTTATAAGCAGGGCAGGATGTCTAGGATCAAGTCTAGTTAGAAGGTCAGAGGTATGGGAAGCAGTAAAATTATGCATATTGCTTATGACTAGGTCTAGTGTTCTGTCATCAATATTACGAACGTTGTTAAATTGAAAAAGACTGTTGATTGCTAAAAAGTCAACAAGCGTTTCCCCTAGAGTATTATTATAGTTTTCTGGAATGAAATGAGTATATTCATCTAAAGCCGACCAATTTATAAATCCGAGATTAAAATCTCCGAGGATAAGAACATCATCAACGTTGTTTATAACATTACTAACATTATTTAAAAAGTTTGACAGAGCTTCTGTTTTTACTGGAGGTGGTAAATACAAGACACAAATAGCTACATTTTTAACAGTATTGTTCATATTTAGTTTAACAGTCACCCAAAGGTCTTCGCTGTTGCTTTCCCAGCTATAGACTCTGGCTGATGGAACATCCTGTGAAACAGCTAAAAGAACTCCGCCGCCATCTTTTTTGGCATTATTGTGACATATTCTATCGCGACGGTAAACAGTGTACCTTGAATCGAACAATTCACTGTTCAGGATGTTTGAATTCAGCCAAGTCTCAGTAAGAGCTATAATTTTATAATTATTCAGTAAAACATTTTTATACAGATCGTTGGTTTTTGTTCTTAGACCTCTTACATTTTGGTAATATATATCGAGCATTGCTAATGAGTTATTATAACCAGATACATTAAATGAGTTACTGGGGGAATGAAGTTGAGCTAGTCACTGTTTTTAAGTAGTGATAAGTTTTCCAGGTTGCGAATAAGAATTGCGGCGTGAGGTATATCTTTACGAACAAACACTCGGGTCTTACTGCATTGTTGATACAATGAAATTGCATTTAGTCTTCGGCTAAATGGACTCAGCAGTTTTTAATTCTTGAAACGGTTCAGTCCTAATATTACTAGCCAGATATAATCTGTAGTAAGTATATCGTGCGATCGCAATTTAATTGTTTTTAGAAAAAAAACTTTATGAGATCTTATCCAGTTCAGCGCAAACTGAACTTGATCAGATATTTTCGAAGTTATTTTCCTTAAAACTCTTACAAAAAAACCGTTACATTATTACTTTGATACAGCACCCACTAGTTATTCTGAAATTAAACTATTTCACATTGAACTTATACCGTCACTTACGGGATATCTTCAGCGATCATGGCGCTTGCCACAGCGTCGAAATATCAGGAAATCAAAATAATAAACAATCAGTGAAGATATCCCGTAAGTGACAATAAGTTTAGTCTTAGCTTAAAACAATGTTTATTTCACATTGATATAAGTAAAATTGATATTTGTTTCAGTAAAACAAACATGAATTGGAAACATGGTTTTGACTATGTAACAGGAAGTCAGCTTCCGACATTTCGTAGTTAAGCCGTAGGTGGTAGGTAATGGGAATTGATGGAGCCCATAATCCCATAGTTCCTAGTTTGGTACCTCTATGTAGTTGCGTACATATACCTACGTCTATTATCTGCAGGCTACGATTCATCGAAGTCTGATAACCAGTCTTACGAAGGGGTATCGTTTTATCGTATTACAGTACTAACTGGGTTGAGGAGGTAAGATAGGCAGTCGCTCCATGCAAAATACTGGTATTTAGCTGCATCCGGTTAGACTGGAAGCCAACTCCAACATAGTTGGGAAAAAGCTAGGCAGATGATGATGACGATTCATAGAAGACCTTAAGGCAATTCGATTTTCAGGATCTCTGCATCTGGCTGGTAAATCTCCTGCACATTATACTAATGACATTCAAAATTTAATAAACAAGATCATCTAATTGTAAGATGTTTTCCTGACAATGCTTTGAAAATATTAATTCTAATCCTAATCACTTTCATTGTTAGTCAAGCACACAAACCGTGAAGGTCGGAACGCACCTATCGGGATGTATGAAAGTAGGAATACTGTATGCGCTTACCTAGGCCATGGAACATCGATGTGACAAACATCTAACTCCATATACCCGTTAAGCTGTAATAGTTAGGACAGACAGTTAGACCGATAAAGAGATATTGTTACTTCTACTTTATGGTGCGGTTATCTAGTGCCTAACATACCTACCTACTACCTGCCTACTTAGCTTTACATGCCGTTGAGAAATATACAGGCATGACGATCACGATGTTTTCCTTCACCGCAAGTGCTCATTATACAATACGTACATGAATCCGAAAAATTGGAGATGCGTGTCTTGGGTCCGAGCTTGAGCAGTCCGACGATCACACCACTAGGTTATCACTGATTGTTCCTCACGCATTTATAGTATTAATAAGGAAGTACACATACTAGCAAGGGTTAGTAGGTAATTTATTTAATTTTTTAAAACTTTATTAGCGACTGTACCGCTAGTAAATACATCATCAAGTCAATGATCCATCATAACTTAAAAGAATGGGATCAAGAGGGCAGAGGAAACACCAGATATTTATGTGCAATTTTATAATTTAACACTACGTCTGTTTTTCAAGCGTAGCATGAATGGGAGTACTACGAAATTTGCATAACCTCAGAATGATGGGTTGTGGTTATTTTTATATAAGTGGAGTATGCCAAACGGAGTCTGTTACGCGGTTTTGATATCGTAAAATTATGATATCATAACAATACCACTCATGTTTTTCTGCAGTACGAAATTGTACTTAACCAAAGGTTACTTTGATTTTGAACTGGAAAGATATTCTCTGTAATGACCGGGACCGGCTCTGGTCCGGCCTCATGCCTTCGGTCATACGGATATATTTGACAATTTAAGGTAATATCGAAGGTAAGTATCTATAGCTCTTGCCAATATGTAAGCAGAATAATTTTATAAGTAACGTCCGGTTTCCTCGCTGGAAAGGCTGATTACATTTGAAGGTTTTCTTTCAGAAAAAAAAACAGTAAATTGCTATTCCAGGAAGGAACAGGCCAGCTCATCATCTGCCTAACCCTTTCGCAACATTGTTGGGGTCGGCTTCCAGTCTAACCGGATGCAGCTGAATACCAGTATTTTACATGGAACTACTGCCTATCTGACCTCCACTACCCAGTTAATTGTGGGTAATACGATACCCCTTGATAAGACTAGTTGTCAGACTTTCGGGCCACTGACTACCTATAACGATTGTCAAAGATCTATAAATGAAAACCGGGACCAACGGCTTAACGTGCTTTCCGAGGCGTGGAGGAAACTTGGTGAGTAATGGGTGGTCACCGATCCACGGACCAATGCAAGCGCGGCTTACCTAACCCAAAAATCGACCCGAGCGGCTGTTATTATTAAGCCACGAGCTCCTTCGAGGCAAGATACAACCTAAGAGCAAAATTTAAAATATTGGAAATTATTATATAGGTAAAAATAACCTACCTTAACCTAAGTACTGCAGATAACTCTATCTAATAACTATGTTTACTCCCACACAAGTTCAAACTAATAGCAACTACAAATTGGATAGAGCCAGAATGTGTCAATATTGACCCAGGCCATAAATTGCACTTCAAAGCTCTGTATTCATGTTTCGTGTACCTACAGTCCATATCTATACATATAGAGGTTATACATGCATGTATATTATATGAGGGTTTATGTATTTCACCGTCGCGTCGACTGCTCACACAATGGGTCGCGGAAATGACAGAAAAACTCATTAGTGAGTCCCGAAGTACCGAGGAACCGTCTGTGTGACAAAACTTGAGATAAAAATGATGGACGACAAAGTCTTAACAATGAGTGTCCGATGATATTTGATATTACAGGCACAATGCTTTGGAACTTCTTGTGTAGGTTATGATTTTTCTTTTCGAAGACTTCTGAGTTCGGGATTATTATTGCGAATTGCCTAGGTATGCTTCGCTTACTTAGCACAATACCTACTAAGTTGGGTAAATGAATACCTTTTTCCCGTAGGGGAGTAGGTAGAGAGTACAGGGGGTCTAAAATGGCCGCTTTAGCAGAATCATAATAGGATAATAAATATGAATTACGTTTAAATTCATAAAATGGTCATAGACGTACCATACTACTATTCTTAGATACGTACCTACATTACATTACGGCTAGGTTACCAAGTAGCTGTAGTTAATATTTTGTACCTACTCATGTCGTTTCGAATTCTTTTTACATAGGTTTGGTACCTGCTCACAGAATCGTATTATATGTAGCTCATTTCTGCTCTCCCACTTCGTTGTGCCCGATAGGGACCACAATGATCGTGTCATAGTACCCTATTACTAAGCTCACATTGTATAATGCATTCAATAAATTGAGTATTAGCCCGGGATTATACTACTGGGATAAAAGTATCCTATGTGTTAATCCAGGTTATAAACTATGTTTGTGCTAAATTTCACCCAAATCCGTTCAGTAGTTATTGCGTGAAAGAGTAGCCATCCATCCTCACAAACTTTCGCGATTTATAATATTATATAGGATAGTAGGATTGACTAATGATTAAAGTACATCTCTTGATAATTTTATTCTGACGCAGTAAGATACCAGCGATTTTTCTTTTTAAACGCCTTCAGTTTAGAAGAATTTCATGAAATTATAAAATTCTTCCAAAAAGTTATCTTTAAAAATGGCTAATATAGATAGGTATGTATACGAAAAAAATAGTGTCGACACGTTGGACCTGCATTCAATTTACGTTCAGAAAACAATAAGAGCAACAAAACGTGACGTTGTCTGGAATTTGTTCACAGCTTCCAGCTTTCAGAATTTCAGTTCAGTTCGGAGAATTTTTATTTAGCGATCCAGTAGTCCAATATTGATTGAGGATTGTTAAAATCGTGTAAAATCTTTTGTCATGAAAACGTTGGAGCGTTATGTGAAAAGGGTGATTAAATTAAGTTATTTTCTGCTCTGAATATGTATGTAGGTAGGTAAATACATACCATAGCATATGACAAAGACAAAGATGTCGGAAGGAACTTGACTCCTACTAAAATACTGGCCCGCAATACCAGAGGACAAGAGGTTTTTTTTTCTTTAAAAAAACGTTGCCTCTGTCCAGGAATTTCTCCTGTAACGTGGTTGCGTTTACAAACATTTAAACTCACATACATAAACAGCCAGACCCGGAACAACTACCTGTAGGCCATATAAATATTTGTTCCGTACGGGAATCAAACCCACGACAAGCAGCGCAACAGCCTCTGCTACTACCGCGCCGTCAGTGTTTGAAAAAGGGAGAAGAAGGCCCTATCCCAGCGTTGGTTTAGGCTAGATCACAGAGCATGGAGACGTCGGGGCTACCGCTGCAAGAAATGGCCATGTCAACACTTTCCATTAAAGACTTAAGAGCGATGTCATCGGTAACTCGCAATACCAAATGCCGTATGGGTTATGAATAGCGAAGATGGCTACTGATGGAACTTTCGGGACCCTCAATGTACATTTAGCGTAGATAGGTACCTACTGCCGTCTCTGAGAGTGATCCCGAGCTCTAAAGTCTGTATAAATAGAAAGGATATAGAAAACGCTGCAATGAAGAATCTTACCCTATATTCAACTAGAATAACACAGAATCTGCATTTACGATGCCCCATAAAACATTATACTATTGTAAACTCGAACCGATCAATAACTTCGTAAACAAACGCACACGGTTTATTAACCTCACATCAAAGAGATAGCGATTCATTCGTTTATTTATTTATTTAAAACCTCGTTTTTATACTTTGATCTTTTAATTTATATGTTCGGGAAGGTAAGAAAGATGTTGTTGGCAAGCTCATTAGGATTTGAACTTGAGAGAATATTGGGCTACTGAACGTTTTGTTTCATTCTCATCATCGGCCTAGCCTTTCCCCAACTATGTTGAGGTCGGCTTCCAGTCTAACGGGATGCGGCTGAATATCAGAATTTTACGTAGCCCGTCCACTTATCTGATCTCCACAACCCAGTTAGTACTGGGTAATACGATAGCCTTTGGTAAGACTGGTTGTCAGACTTTCGGGTCACTGACTACCTGTAACGACTTTCAAAGATTAACAAATCAAATAACAGCCGGGACCAACGGCGAAATCGATGAAAATCCTGACTTTTGTGAAAATAGCAAAAATTTTGATTTTGATTTTGATTTAAAAACATCCCTGAAGGGTTAAGCAGAAGTGTACTAGGACACCCACATTTCGCCAGTTTTATGTAAGTTCCATGTAATAGGGGGCAAGCCCCTTGATCTCATGCTCAGCAGTCGCTTCTGACCACTAGACCAACGAGGCAGCCGGGGATAAAAAAACTGACTTTTAAATTCAAGTCCAAAGCCTGGTGTAGGTGGCATAACGATCTGGTCATGCTTGCGGAGCTAACATGGCCAGAGATCGCACAGGAGAGAGGTATGGTAGGAGAAACGGGAGGCCTTTGCCCAGCAGTGGGCCACGAAATCATCATTATCTTGCCCTTGCCCCAATTCATTTGGGGTCTATTACTCGTAATCTCATCAGACACCTTCGTGCCATATCATTCTTCACACAGTCCATCCATCGTTTCTTTGTCATCTGTCTTCCTCTAGTCCTATACCGATCCACAGTCATACTCAAAACTTTTCTCGTGACATTTTCCTCATTCCTGCGCATTTGTGCAGCAGTGGAACACGACGTAGGCTAGTAAAAAAACCGGCCAAGTGCGAGTCGGACTCGCGCACGAAGGGTTCCGTACCATTATCTATAAAAACGGCAAAAAAATCATATCTGTTGTATGGCAGCCCCCCTTAATATTTTTTTTTTAATTTTTAGTATTTGTTGTTATAGCAATGGCAATAGTAATACATCATTTGTGAAAATTTCAGCTTTCTAGCTATCACGGTTTATGAGATACAGCCTGGAGACAGACATACTGACAGACAGACAGACAGCGGAGTCTTAGTAATAGGGTCCCGTTTTACCCTTTGGGTACGGAACCCTAAAAAATACAGTCTTTCAAAACAACGATTTACCGGATATGTGTGGGATAAAAAAACTCAACACTCGTTAAGTTTAAAGCGGCCAATTAATATACATATCACAAAATAAAACATAACAGCACTCTTGTGTTTACCGAGGGTTTAGGCAGAAGTATACAGCTGGTACACGCTCATTTCTCCAGTTATGTTTAAGTCCCATGTAAAGGGGGGCGAGCCTCTTGAGATCAAGCCGGCACAAATCAAGGCTACTAAGAAAGTCTAGAAAAAAGTGAATTTCAGTGTAAACAGGAACATGCAAAGTGGATGTCAGATGGCGTCTGGTGGTACAACTTGTGTTGCCGTCTGGCATTATGCTGAGCTGAGGCCCTTTTGGCGGTATTTTTTGTTTGTTTATTTATTTTGTAAAAAATTTAAGGTGTTTTTGTTTTTAATAATTCCGAATAAACACAATTTTATTTATTTCTTTCTAAGTGACATCGACACACAAACGATTCCCACGTCATTTTGAACGGCAACAAAGAAGTTTTTCCTACAAAAGTGCATACCTACATGGTAAAAATGTAGAACAGCCGATTTTATCTTAATTACCGATGAAAATATAATTAGGAACATTTCTGCCTTACCCTTCAGGGATTACAGGCGTGATGTTATGTAAACGATGAAAAATTTCTGTGGGGGAGAGGAGGCGATGGCTTCAGAATGACCCTGTATAGCATTCGATATATAAGTTGCTTGTTGTACCCAGCCAAAACACTAGGAAGTGTCGAAGGGTGGGCGTTCTGTGGGGCCGTCTCTTGTAAACTTTGACGTTCAGAAAGAGCTGATTATCAACCTAATTTGAATAAATGACTTTTGATTTTGTTGATGAGCATTGTCCCGCCATCTCGCGGTCGGATTGCAAAGTTTTGAGGAAACTGAACACTATGTAGGTTAAAACACTGTTTTTAACTTTCACGGTTTAAAACTAAACTTATACTGTCACTTATGGGATATCTTCCGTGATTGACAGTAAAAGTTTACTACAGTTAACATTAAAAAAACAAGTGAGATTATAAAATTACGTTTATTACGACTATACAACGATAAGGCACTCCATTATTTACAAAGTAATGTTAACACTAGAAAGGCAGACTATTTACAATTTTGTTACTAATAAATACGTATTTAGTGATGTGGTATTTCAGTTCTTCTCCTAGAGTTGTTACTTCAGCAACTTCATCGGTAGGTGGCTCTGAAAACAAAATTTCAAAATTGGTGAAGTTATATTCCCATGTATTGTATAAAGGTACAATTGCGAAGGAAATCGCGACTACATAACCAAACGGAAAAGGAATGGCACGACTGGATTCTATGTAAATCTACAACGGACACCAACAATAACAATTTTTTCAAAGACGACTTCGGAATTGTCTTCAGGATGACAAAGTTATAACGAAAAAACTAATACGGCTGAAAAACACCGTTTTTATTTTAAAGTAGCTTTTGCTCGCGGCTTTGCTCGCGTTAATTTGATTTTTTTAGTATAAATATAATTCAATCATGATTCGAAAGACACGTGACACGCCACGCCACCACACGCCACACGCCATCTATTATCATAAGGACGTTATTGTTGTTTTCCTCGGGAACAGTACTTTTGTTCGGTATGAATTCAAATTCAAATATTTTTATTTGTAGAACATAGGTAAACAAAAGTACAGGGGATCTAAAATGGCCACTTTGACAGAATCATATTAGGATAATAATATGAATCACGTTACAATTCTTAAAATGGTCACAAATTGACCATTCATAATATTAACTGCGTTTAATTCGTAGACAGAGAATGCTATAGACTAATTGATATGTTTTGTCGCATTCACACAAGAAAAAGAACAACTTATGCCGATGTCGTGTAAAGAAATGAAACAGAACGATAAAATTTTTTGTTTCATCGAGCGTGCCACGTTTTTTCAAGGTCAGCACACTAGTTTGCTAAACAAAGTTTGACAGCTGACGTGCAGCTAGCCATCGTCTACCTTTAAAATACAGTTTTTACGTATTATATGTTAAGTAATTTATGTTATATTTTGTTTTGAACAATTTAGACTTACTATTTCAACCATTTATACAAAAAAAATGGTGTGGTGTAGCGTTAAAGGGTGTAAAAGTGATAGTGGAACGAAAATCCCAGGATTGTCTTTTCATTCGTAAGTATGCCACTCTTTATCAGTTCTAGGCATTCAGTAACATTTTATTATGTTCATATATTGTGTATAATGTACGCTAGACGTACGATTCATCCTTAAAAAGCACAAAAATAACAATTATTATTCAATTATAAATTCTAACCTAAAAACGTTGGTGTTGCCAACTTTTCTACAAATTATTACCCACTATTATGGGAAATAATAATATGATGGCTTCTGCAGTGAGTATTAATTAAATATCTGAAATATTTAATGACTTTTTGCAGTTTCCCTGAACCTGATAATTTACGTCAGAATTGGATTGTAGCTACAGGACGAACAGATTGAACACCAAAACCGTCATCAAAAATTTGCAGCAAACATTTTGAGAATTAAAAAGAAGAATATAAGTTAATTAGAAAGAAGAATTCATAAATAATCATTTTGAAAGTCAACCTTTTATTGGAAACCACAAAGTTTTAGTTATTAAGGCAATTGCCATGCACTATTTTGAACTGCGTATACATCACGCAACAAAAGGATTTGAACCTAAGCAAAAAATTAGAAACATACGAAGCTTGTTTTATTTAAAGGACAATAATGTGTTAAATCAATAAAAGCTTATTAAAAATAAACATGTTCTATTATTTACCCACAAACCCAGAACCTACTATCACATCAGAAATGGCAGTAATTTAGAACCACATCATCATCATCCATCGTCACTCCTGCCCTCATCGCAATTAATTTGAGTTCGGCAGCATGTCTTCTCCGCATCGCATGCCTTTGCGTACCGATGGTAACGGATATGTCATTGGCATATTCAGGCTTTGTCTTACGTACTAATTTCCAATTCTCATAAATTGTGGGGTAAATTTTTCCTCACCCGGTAACCCTAAATTCGTGACGTATTTATTTTTTGTCTCTTTTTGCGACACGCTTTGCCGGTGTCTATAGGATACTCTGTCTACGGTTTAATTCATATCTCGCAATTCATCTGTCAAACACTGGTTTGACAGTTTTGTATGGAGATTCGTAAAATAGTCCACTTAATATGAATTCCTTTACTGTCAATAAGCAGATTCACAAGAAGATAGTCGAGAGCAAAATCTTACAATTCATTTTACAGATTTTGTAAAGAAATATTGAAATAATGAAATATTTTGGACTTTACGAAATTGACAAAGGTGAAAAAATTGCTGGGACAAGAAAATACCATCTAAAAACAAGAGGTTACACCAAAAAAGTTTCCAATAATTTATTGAATTTACCCGCGAAGTAAGGGTTATAAGCGTGTAAAATACGCAATGGCGAATAAAAGACATTATTGATTTCAAAGTTCCACATTTGTTTAAGTTTAATAGACATTTTCAACTTGATAAAATACTCTTTTCTGTAAACTATACCACCGATTTCTCAAATAATTAAAAAAACATTTTATTTGTCTACTCATTTCAATGTCAAATTGTCAACTAGCATTTTGCCAGGAAAAAAATTGCAGTTTCGTTTCCTATTATTGAGTTTTCAACTGAAATCGTTGTTTTAGACTTGGACTTTCGATTAATTCAGTTACTGAACAGCAATATGGGTTTTATTAACGAAGTACAATTTGCCTATGCCATTCGAATTTTGTTTGGTGCTTGTTGATTCCATTTCCATGAGATTTTCTAATAAAGGATCATCCTAACCGAAGTCAATGAGTCACAAGAAACCTTCCGACTGAGATCGGTGAGGATAAATCGTCAGTCGGAATAATTATATCGTATTTAACTACATACGAGAGGGAAAAACAGGCGTCATTTTGTACGTGAACTTCCAACTAGCTAAGTGCCATAATCTTGAGTAGCGGAATATTATGTGTAATATAATCATAATGAATAAATAAATTATTAGTCTCTCCTTTTTTTTGACTCTTATTTTGCGCCTACCTAACTTACATTAATTTGTAAGTACCACCTACATTACTTTAATAGAAGCCTATTGCCATAGACCGAGCACAATGCTCCAGGCTTCGGAATACTAGTTTTTTCTAGTAGATATAGGTCACCTATAGAATCGTACAAAAAATTATTAATAATGTACCTACATCAAAAACTAAAAATCATCTCCGTCAGGGATTTTAGACAACTATGCCTATGTTGCCAGGCTAAAAAAACTATCTTTATCATTTCGAATTCCCTTTTTGAGAGCTTATTTGGAGTTTTTTAACTGTGCCATTATTGTCTTTTGATGAAATAATGCAAATGTTTAAATCACTGAAATGCTTACAAAAAAACCATTGTATTACCTAATAAAAACTGAAAAGAAAAAATAACCGGTAAAAATACGGTCTTTATTTTTTAACGTGGCAAGGTTTACAACAAATATGATTCTGATAATGAAATGAATTGAGTATGATTCAGCTAATATGTGTCACCATTTTACAAAAATAAGAAGAATTGCTAATGATCTGCTGGGAATTCGGAAAATGAATTACTTTTAGAGGAATTGCTGAAAGTGGCCTTTTTAGATCCCCAGATGTAAATATTAATAAAATAAACGCTGTCTTGCCATCAACGGCGTACAAATTTATAATTCATTGAATAATTTAAGAATAATTGGTAAAAATAATAAAAACAGTCAAAAGTAGTAGTGAAACTTAATTCTAACAATTAAAAAAAAAAGGTAGGTACTGAAAGGTATCATTATGTCCGCTTCTGTACACCCGACAACGTATATTATGAAAAATTTCAGGATGATGGGTTCAGTGGTTTAGGCGTGAAAAAGTAACAAACCAAACAAACTTACTTTCGCATTTATAATATTAGTTAGGATCGAGAATAAACAGTTTACACTAAGCCATACAGAAATAAGACTTCTACACTACAACAGACATGAACTACCTCTAATACACAACTACACAAATATATTTATTTATTTATTTATTATTTGGCTTCTCAACAATGAGTACGCTGTTACATTATAATTTGTACATTGCTAACTTAAGTCTAAGCGCCTCATCACTTACAGAAAAGCACAGCATGCACTACATTATGCGCAAATAATTAATTAATTAGAATTTAATGAAATATTTAAAACATGAAATACACAATTAGAAAAATAAAAACTTTTATAAATTAAATTAAATTGACTACACTGAATTAAATTAAATAACATTGATTACATTAAATTAGAATAGATTAAATTAAATTAGAATAGATTAAATTAAATTAGAATAGATTAAATTAGAACAGATTAAATTATTTTATTTTACTATAGATTATTTTTATATATAAGACTAAGTAAACATTTGACTAGAAATAACCATTAAATGGCAAGGGCGACTTTTTTTAGAGCTCGTACTGAAGAGTAAAAGAGATCAATATCCACTTCGTGCTCTTTGTATGCAGCATACATTCTTGATAGTGGACAGTATTGCCTCAAGTTGGTGTGAAATCTTGGCATGCAGAAAAGTCTCCTATTAGAGCTTCTTGGCAGATTACGTGGCACATGGAATAAGACCCTACCGAGCAAATCGGGACAGTTCAGAGAGCCCGTAACTAACTTCTTCAGGAAAACCAAATCAAGCATATTCCTGCGTTTCTCCAGCGACACCATCCCAAAATAATTCAGTCGCTCTTGGTACGAGTTAAGCTTTTTCCCCATATTATAAGAATAGGTAAGATGCCACAAGAACCGTTTCTGTAGCCGTTCAATACGCTTGATGTGGACCTTATACTCAGGGGACCAGACAACACTGCAATACTCAAGATGGCTTCTAACTAGCGAGTTGTACATAATTTTTTTAATGCTTGGTTTTTTGAAATTTTTACACTCTCTCATAACGAAACCTAGCATCTTTGATGATTTTAGTATTATTTTGACAATATGTTCGACAAAACTTAACTTTTTATCGAACTGAACACCTAGGTCTCGTATTGTTTCGACTTCCTCAAGCCGCTCACCATTCAATTTGTAAACTGATGGTATGATATTTTTTTTCTTTTTTGTGAATTTAATATGATGGCATTTTTTTATATTCAGAGACATTTTGTTGTGCTCACACCACTTAGTCAGCCGGTCCAAGTCACTTTGGAATAGTACCGAGTCCGTGGGGTTACTTATTGACTTAAAGGCTTTGAGGTCATCAGCGAACAATAATATATTCGAGTTCGGGAAGCATTTGTGTATGTCATTTATGAAAAGAGTGAACATAGGTGGACCCAAATGAGAACCCTGGGGGATTCCCGATGTTGCAATATACGAATCCGAAGAGCAGCCATCTACCACAACCTTGAGCATCCGACCAGACAAATATGATCGGAACCAACTTAAGAGAGGGTCCGAAACGCCATACATTTTAAGTTTCTTGACAAGTATGTCATGGTCTACCGTGTCAAAAGCCTTGCTGAAGTCGGTATAGACTGCGTCAACCTGAACACGAGCATCAACCGCCTCAACAATGCTTTCGACATAGGTCACCAAATTGGTAGCTGTCGATTTCCCTTTCACAAATCCATATTGGCTGTCTATTATTAGCTGTGATAAATGTCTAGACAGCACAGGGCATATGATAGCTTCAAATACCTTTGCAAGTATGGAGAGAATAGCGATAGGCCTGTAATTGCTCACATCGGCCTGATCCCCGTTTTTGAAAATAGGCATAATTTTGGTTTCCTTCCAGATGGTTGGGAAAGTACCCCGAAGCACAGAATGATTAAATATAATACACAAGGGCAGTGACAGAACATCTGCCAGCTTATTTAAAAGCAAAGCAGGTATATTATCAGGGCCAGCCCCTTTGTAGACGTCTAATTTTTTTAATTCTTTGCGGATCTGATCTTGCGATATAGTTATTTGGCCTAACATGCAGTTGTTTATGCAGCCATCCGTGTCACCTGTGATCGAATGCATACCATTACCCACACTACTATACACCTTAGAAAAATGGGAAGCGAAATAATTACATATATCATTTATGTTATCAGAGGTTTTAATACCATCTGTCATAGAACTAGGATATTTACTGGTACCGCCCCTCTTAATTTTTAAGTAACTCCAGAAATACTTTGGGTTAGAAGTAATTTTTTCCTCTATATCGGCAATGTGAGCATTGTAACAAGTCGTAGCCATACGGTCACATCTTTTCGCAAGTAAATCCAATGCAATAATGTCTAAAGGATTATTGTACTTTTTAACTCTAAGTCGTAGGCGGTTCTTTTCGTTAAGTCTTTTAACAAGCTGTCTAGAGAACCAGTATGGATATTTAGTGTCTTTTATTGGTACTTTTGGAACATAGCATTTAATTAACCCATACAATATATTATAAAAAATGTCAACCATCTGATCTATAGTCATGCAAGGATCAAGCTCAGATGACCAATTGACCTGCTCCAGTGCTGCATTAATTGCCACGTAATCTGCCTTAAAATAATTTAGCCTTGTTCTATTATTACAAGTTTGTGGTTTTTTAAAACTAGTAAATGAGAGCTCACACAATATAGGTGGATGATGTACATCTATTTTAGAAAGTACATCTACTGGTGCACTTACTACAACAAGATCCAAGTTGTTTAGGACTAAATCAAGAATTCTGTTATTTTGGTTCTTTAAATAATTACATTGTCTTAAGTTGTTAAGCAAGACAAAATCACAGAAAGTCTGCTCTAAACCTGTGCAAGTATTATGTGGAGCTGCAATCACATCGCCACCTGTCCCAAGCCAGTTAATAGTTTTCATATTAAAGTCACCAATAATCAAACATTCATTGGCATGTTCCAAGACATTGTTAGTATTATCAACAAAGTGTTCCAGTACTCTGGGCTGCAACGGCGACGGCAAGTATACAGTACAAATATAAATTACTTTAGCTTTCTTACCTCCTTTAAGTGACAGCTTGACCCAGAGATCATCGCAAGAACTTTCAAATTCAATTAATCTCTGTGAGTCTAGTTTTGTAGATACAGCGATAAGAACGCCACCACCGTCAGTTTTACTATTCAAAATATTATTGGATCTATCTCGTCTGTAGATAGCGTAGCGTCCATCCATGATTTCTGAGTCAAAGATACCATCCAGCAGCCAAGTTTCAGTAAACATTATGACATCGTATGAACAGCATGCAACTTTCTGGTAGATGTCACTGAGTTTTGTTCTAATACCCCTTACATTCTGGTAGTAAATTTTTAACTGATCGAATTTAAATTCTTAACAATCGTATACCTTATCCTACACATTTTTTTTATTGCTTATTGTAAACTGTCCAACGAGCCGGTATCCCTAATGTATTTATAGTCTGCACCATCATGTTTTCTAACAAAAATCTTACCGCCACGGACCCACACATACTTGTACCCCAAACTCTTTGCTTTGATCCTGGTCGCGGCATGCAGTGCCTTGTTTGTTGGTGATAAATGTTCAACTATATAGACATTTTCCCTTTTACCGGCAATCCCAAGAAGAGCTGTGTTGAGCTTCTCTTCCGAATTCTTTTTTTTGTTAAAGTTGATAGAAGCCGCCAGAAAGTGGTCGCGAACCCGTGGACTGCTGAATTGAACAACGATGGACTTCGGGCGGTTACTAGTTGGGGTTTGCTTTGCAATTCTTGTAACATGATGTATGTTATTCTCATTTAAATCTCCAGATATCACCTTACTAATATTCAAGACGGTAGATACAAGATTTTCATTGTTATGCTCAGGCAGACACTGGATTTCCACATTCGTAGAACGTGCTTGTTGTTCTATTAGGGTAAGCCTCGCACCTAGGTCTTTGACAGTAGTTTTGAGCTGCTCGTTTTCCTTTTTAAGGTCATTAACTACTTTGGTGTTTAAGGAAAACTCGGCCTTCATTTCCTCAAACTTTGCGTTCATAAATTCCATTGATGTATTAAGCCCATCTAATTTGTCAGTAATAGCCTTCATCTGCGTGTTAACGTAGTTCGCCAGAGTTTGGTTGAGGTGCCGCATGAGTTCGTCAATCTGTTTTTTCATAATACGAGAAACTTCGCCAGACGTAACAGGAGCTTCATCGTTGAGGATAGTTACCGAAGACTCTTTCTTTCTGTGAGTCACATTAGGATCACTCGCCTTACTGTTGCGCACTGGGGTATTATCGGCGTTTCGCTTTTTCGGCTTGCAGGTCGGACACGTCCAATCATGCAATTCAGTTGCTTGGAAATCACAACCTAGCTGTGTGAGACAGGAATGGTGGTAGGATCTCTGGCACGATGAGCATTTAACTACAGCACTTCCCTCAGCTATGACTTCAGAGCAGCAGTCACAATTCATAATGGAACGACTTTGTTCTAGACTCACACAAAGTTAAATAAAATTATAGATAAACCTGAGCACACTAATAAATCGCACGCTAATAAAGGCCCACGCCTGGCGACGAACTGTCAATGCGTAAGTCGGCGAGAAGAACGTCGTAAGCGCCGTGGATATCGCGTCGCTTACGCGTAGCGCACATTAAGTTGGTTCTCACAGTTTGTTTAAGTTTATGGCGGTATAATAAAAACACTGGTTTATTGTTTTTAGTCACTACTTAGTTATTATGAGTAATTATCACAAAATATATAACGTTTCACATGTATTAGACTTGATTCTATTAGAATTTATGAGAATCAGTACACAGCACTCATAATTTGCCAGGTTTTTAAATTGTTTCGACGGAACAAATTAACACAGGTATTACTCGCGCACTGTCAATCAGCGAATATTATTTAAAAATTTCAAGAAAAACTTATCGTATATCAGAAGATCTAGATTTTGTAACTGGCAAACTAAACTTTTTTTAAACAAGCATTTGTTAGAAAATTGGGTTAATCTATCAACATTGAACGCATATACAGTTTCGTGACCGTGCTATTAACAGTTGACGAATTCTCTCGTGAGGAGGCGATCCTGGCTGCACGATCAAGTCATAAAATTTATTAAGCAAAGCATAAGCATAATGAGCCTATAGTGTTCCCACTGCTGGGACATACGGCCTCCTCTCTAGAGAGGGAATGAGCTATTATCCACCACGCGGGCCCAGTGCGGGTTGGTAATGTCTCCGAATTTTTGGTTCTAGGACATGCCGGTTTCCTCACGATGTTTTCCTTCACCGTTTTTGAGAGCAGTGGTGATGAAATAAATTACACAAAGTAATGCGCCTGCCTGGGTTCGAACCCACGACTTACTGTTTGTAAGTCGGGGCCGCCACCACTGGGCCACCGCTGCTCTCCAGAAGCAAAGGTGTGTGCATAATTTCAGCTCAATCGGTTGGGGGGAACTGTGTTGAAATGCAGTGGCAAGATTTGACCATTATGTACTAACTATAGGTAAGTTAACTAAACAAGGACAGTTAAATAAAAGTTTTTAAAAACAGTAAGATCGTCTCTCCTATATCGCGGGGAGCGACGATACGATGAACGGTTGAATTGATTTCATAAAGGCCTGTTTGACGGCGTACGGATTAGGAGTCTGATGGATAGCTCTAACAGATGAACAACAAAATGGACATGATTTTTATGGAATATTCGGCCAGCTTAATAAACTGGAACTAATCCAAAGGTCTTCTTTCTTTATCGTGTGATTAGTGCTTAACCTGGTGTCAGAGTTTTTATGCTGCGCATGGGCCTCTGACTTGACTTTACATGCCGTCGTGAAATATCTCTCAGGCATGGTTTCCTCACGATGTTTTCCTTCACCGAAGCAAATAATAATTATACAATACGCACATGAATCCCAAAAATCAGAGGTTCGTGTCTTGGGTTCGAACCTTGAGAGCTATGACTTGGCAGTCCGACGGTAACACCACTAGGCTATAACAGCTTTTTTACACATTTTTGATTTTTTTTATCCAAAGGTGGCGGTCGAGGAACAGGCCAGGCCTAACGTATAATTTACGCAAGTCATGCAGACCTGTATTATTAAAAAAAAAAATATATTTCGATAGCTAAACTTACCTAAATTCTGCCACACAGCCGGCGGGAACACGGATTGCTGTGAGAAGACATACACCATCTTGGAGTCTCTTTGTATGCCTTTGCTAGCTGCATTCTCTTTTCTTGTCATCTCCACGCGATACCAGAAGGCTGGCTTCCTAAGATGAATAAAACAGGTGAGTATAAATAAACGAATTGAACGGTACAGTTAAATTCGAGTTATACATAGTTCTTTTTCTGCCAAAATTTTGAAGATGACAGAGACAAAATGATGTTTTAACAGCTATGGGATAAACAAAAACAGTGAGATCGCTGTACGCGAAATTATTGTAATTTAAACCTTATATCAGAGGCATAAAAGTCAAATAACTATAATGGTGTATTTAGTGAATGCTACTTACTTCAAATGATCCTGTACGATATTATTAGCGATGGGCATGCTGATCTTTTGTACGGGATCGCTCATCAGTTGTCCCACAGTTCTTATAGGTGACTTCTCTGATACATAGTGTTCTAATAGGCGGGATGCAATCGGCTTTAGACTGGCTGAAACAAAATAATTTACATAACATAACATCAACCTTATAATCCCCGAAGGGTTAGGCAGAGGTGTACCTAATAGTACACCCACATTTCGCCAGGTATGTTTTAGTTCCATGTAATACAGGTGGCCCCTAATGCCATAGGCCTATTGCCATCAACCGGGCACAAATCTAGACTCTGTGGCTGCTACTGAGAAATTCCTGATGGGTAAACCCAATATGCCCAACCAGGAAATCGGACGCAGGACCTCATGCGTAGTCTAGACACAGGTACAGTCAATGGCCCAAAAGTCTGACAACAGTCTTACCAAGGATATCGTATTACCCAGTGGAGTGGGGGTCGGATAGGCAGTCAGTCCATCTATGTTCTATGTTAGGGATTTTGGTTTCCGCACTTAGTCCTTAAAGTGGACCATTTTGCGTGCAGTCAGTCCATGTAAAATACTGGTATTCAGCAGCATCTGGTTAGACTGGGAGCTGACCCCAAGATAGTTGGAAAAGGCTATGCAGATGACGTGAAAAATGACAAATATAGGCTATGTTGCAGCTTCTTTTACTACCCTACAAAGTATGATCCTTTACTTATTTTTTTTCAAATTAATTCATTTTTAAATATTAATTTATCAAAAATTAATAAAAAACTTAAAAAATATTTTAAAAAAATTGTAGCCCTCCGGTATCGGGAACAGGGTCCAAGCTACGCGGTCAGGGCTCAGAGAGAGGAATCTCCTAACAATACGAGCCGTATCCAGGAGTACCGCTTTCTGAATCAAGCACTTATTATTGTTATTAAATGGCTTCTATATTTACCAAAGTCAGCTCTCAAACAGCTTTCAGCGCGATGTAAATGCTCTAAGCACACGTGGACTTGAGCGAACTTCATCAGAAGACTCTTCCACGGGCTGATGTCGATCTCATCTGTTATAAGCGGCACCTGCAGAAAACCAATTAAAATACAAAAAATCCTAGCAACAGTTTTTAGTATAAAAAAATCTGTTTTTCTTTATCGAAGGAGGTCAGATACATCTGCCAGGGCTGCGGGAGTGTTCGAAAGAGATACCGCGGCCCTGGAACATAAAGGGCAAAAGAAGGAACATGGGTGGTTTTTAGTCTGTAAAAGTCTGACACTCCCTTCCGCTCCGCCCAGAGCGGGAGGAGTCATTTGATGATTTCCCACCCGAGAAAAAAAAAAAGGAGGTCAGATACATAGCTACACAGCGACACAACTCGCTCAAATGGGCATTAAAAACCGAATAATTGAAGTAAATCTACTATGATTTTGAAATATATGTGTTGGATTTTGTAGTTTGTATTACAGGGACGACAACTTCAAATTGAACAAGCCCCTTTAAATAAAGAGAAAAAAACTTCTGATTTTTCATTAGTTACATTGAGAATTTTTTTTTAGACTTTGCCCAACCCTTGCAATTTCTCCTGTATCGTGGTGGGTGCGTTTACAAACATTTAAACTCACATACACAAACAGCCAGACCCGGAACAACTACCTGTACGTAGGCCATACAAATATTTAATCCGTGCGGGAATTGAACCTGCGAGATGCTGTAGGTACAGTAGAGTAGAGTAGCCAATCTTTCAGCCACTCCGCGAACCGTGCCGTCCAAAATTAAATTGATTCTGTTTACAATAAGGTTTCTGTTGACTGTTGGGTTGCTTTCAAAGGTAACATAAAGGGTGTAACAAAACCCTTAACCAAGCCGAAAGGCACTTGTTCTCCCCGTCATTGTGATCATTTTTCTGTTTTAGACCATACCTGGTAACCTTATAATTACGGAGATATTGGAGGTCAAAGTTCCTACTTTTTCAAGGTTATAACTTAACTTAAAATGCCCCTATTACCCGTTTACTATTCAATGCATTCACCAGCACAATGTTTTAAGTGCGTTACATTGAGTTTTAGCATAAAACGTATTTTTCACCCCAAAAAAAAACCCAGCAATAATAAATTTTTGCGTAGGGTTACTTTAGTCCGATGTACATAACGTTTGGTTGACTGCTTCGTGAAGGGTCCGTTTACACCCTGTATATTTGGCCTAACTCACCTCATTAACATCTTTCTTCTCACTAACAAGGCCATGTTTCTTCAACGACGCGAAGTCATCCACAGTGAGTTCATTAGGATCCTCCTCATAAAACGACTCGCAGTCCAATCTTATAGAATGTTCGGCCGACGTGAGACTCTCGAACGGGTTTAGTTGGAAGTCACCGCCGCTCATAGTCATGTCTTGTATGGTCTGGTTTATTTGCTCAATCGATTCGTGCGTTCTGGAAGATAAGGTAAATTTTATTTTATTATATTTTCAGCGAAATGCTTTAATATTAACGCTTAAACTTTAATATTAACACTTAAACTTTAATATTAACGCTTAAACTTTAATATTAACGCTTAAACTTTAATATTAACGCTTAAACTTTAATATTAACGCTTAAACTTTAATATTAACGCTTAAACTTTAACATTAACGCTTAAACTTTAATATTAACGCTTAAACTTTAATATTAACGCTTAAACTTTAATATTAACGCTTATACATCCCTGGAGGGCTATGCAAAGCTGTAACTTGTTGTGTACCTATATTACAACCATATTCCGCAAGTTAAGTCACATATAATAGAGTGGAGAACCTATTGCCACCAAACGGGCACAAGTACAGACACCAGGCCACTACCACAATTAAAGACACAACTCCTTGACTGTGAAGACCCTTGTTTTGGGTAGTATTTTCTACACTAAATTCTACTGCCAAGCAGTGTCGCTATGTTTGGCTTTGACATGTAATGAGGCCAATATCATTACAGGTACATATATGATGCCTCATGTACATCACCCTAATAATTTCAGCCCTTGTATCTGATAATAGCAACGCTCCTGTGATGCCTAGACTATAACAGATCGCTTTTCGAGACAGTAACTACATACAATCAGGTTGGGAGAACATTTGCTGTAGAGAGAACATTTAATAAATACACACCTCACATCGCTATTCCAAATCCCAGCAATAAAGAACGAATGCTCCAACAGGGACATAATCCTAGTATATTCCCACATAGTCTTCTCTGTACCCACTTGAGCGACCAATGATAGCGCTTGTGGTGGACTGGCGCGTAAGTTCTTTAGCACCTTGGAGGCCTGAGAGTGCCCTCGGGACAGTTTGAGGACTAGTTTGGATAGGTAGGTCCTGTTGTTGGCGTCTATCTGTGATTAATAAAGTGGAGATTAATACAAAGCTTCAATAGTTTGTTAGTCTTCTTAGCAGGTAAGTAATAGACAAGGCATATCATCCACAATGCTTAAGCAATGTGTTACAAACTCAAACTTCCAATGAGCAACTAGAATATCACAGCACTTGTAATAGTTTTACCCATCAAGGAATTAAAGTCAAAATCAAAGAACTTACAAATGGTCTTATTTTTCCGGAAGATATGAATTTCAAAGCTTGAATGAGTAATGTTATTAGTTCCTCTGCTGTTTCACAATCTGTAATCAAAAGTTTTTACTTTTAAGACATCATTATATCAGTAATTCAGATTACTGACTGAATCTTTCTCTTTTTTTTTCTTTTCTTTCTTTCTTTAGCACGGGAAGTGCAATCTGTATAATTCGAGTCGACACAAGAACGCTACTCGACACGATAAAACTCGTAGCCAAATTCTGGCCAGATTTAAATGTAAATTCAGATCGTCATGGTCTCGCGAGGATGTAGCATACTACATCCTCGCGAGACCATGACGATCATCCACTTACCTCTCAATATATCCCAGAGTTTATAAGTAAAGTCGTTACTAGAACCAATAGTATTCATGTAATTAAGGCACTGTCCCAAAGTAGTGGTATCTTCAGTAACACAAATGCACCCGCCGGCGGGACATTCCGCGGTATAAGCGTAAGTTTCTGTCTCGTTTAAGAGTTCATTGACTCGCTTAGAGTTGTTCGGACGCTTCGCGCCTGGTATGTTGTTCCTGAAAAGATTGAAATTTCAAATTTAAAGTATGCTTGAGAATCAGCCACTTTTCATCGTCAAAAAATGCTACAAAACGCCCTTCATCATTTCCGTTCCAGTGTTTTGGCTACTACGGAGAAAAAGTGGCGGAAATCTCCCTCTCAAGATCTGTTAATTTAGAAAAACTACTAATAATTTATTTATTTAAACTTCATGTACAATAGTGGTACATAGGCGGACTTAATGCCACAAGGCATTCTCTACCAGTCAACCTTTAAAACCCTTACATTTAATACTTATACAAAAAATTAACCATGGCTGTGATGGCTTGCTTTAGGCTCCTGGCATTCCTCCTCCTCTACCAAGTATTTATCTTTATGTTGGGCAGTGTTTTATGGTGAACGCAGTATGTATGGTACATCCAAATTTCTCAAGTTATATTATAAGGTCTCTTGTAATAATGGGGCCAGCCTATTCCTATAATATCCTAAATACTGCCTGCTCAAGGGATTGAACCCAGAACACAGGCTACACAGGCGCAGAAGTCGCGTTCACGTCTATTAGACACACAGGATAGCTTTATGAATGATTAACTAGTAGAGACAATTGTTTTACCTGATTACAGCAGTTTCCAGATTGACAGAGGCAAATCCTGCAGCAGTCATGTCGACAAGCAGCTGGTTCATATTGTGTAAAGCACACACAGACCTCCAGATAGCGTTACATGGACTTGCTAGGTGACCCACTATGATTTCTTGCTCCTGTGAAACAGTTTAATGATTTTGTCAGAAGATTTTTCTTTTCTTCACGTGTGATTTGACAAGAAATTACCTACCCTGGATATATTAGTTGAAGATCACTATTTGCTTTCTTTTAACTATCTATTAATCCCCTATTCTATACTTATACTTCAGCTTTCTGTCTCTTAAGATACAGGATACCCTAGTTTAAGAGACCGAGTTTAATCTATTGTGTACAGATTTCCGAAGCATCCAAATGACAAGTATAGTGTTCTCTAACATGAATTCAAAATTGTAAACTTATTATCTGTATTTTTGGGAAATAAAGATATTTTATTATTTTATTTATTTATTCAGCTGTAGAGCAATGACATACAAATGTCACCCAAGGTTGATTGGTAGAAAAGTTAAGTCCGCCACTGTACTTTGTGCTTGTTAAATAAATAATCCTTTTTTTTTCATGAAAAAAAAAATGTCCTAAGATGGATCAGAACGTAAATGGGTGAACACTATCCCCTGAGATACAGGTTCCCGCCTAGTTCAGGGGGTAGGGTCAAAACTCTGTGAACCTCATTATAACCACCACACAAAAAGCCATTGTAAAAATTTAATGTGAATTTTTCAACAATATCTATGAGCTTTCAGCTATTAATTATCATGGTTTATCTGTACACTGGTTGTTTTTGTAAATCAACTATGTAATGTCATATCAAGACTGTTATTACAGACTATGCTTAAGATACTCACAAAGTTAACTTTACAGCTTATAAACGGCGTATGCAGCGACTTGCCCGACCATTCACACCGCAACTCCGTGACACCACCGTGAGGAGCATTGACCAGCTCATCAGTGTTGTGGGAACCATAGGAAATGCCAGAGATTAGGTACTTGCAATCCACTAGAGTTGAGATCTGAAAAATAACAATGTTCGGGCCTTAGGAAGCGCTGTTTAGAATTTTCAGTCACTCAGCAACTGAGTAAAACATATGAGGGCTGAGGGGATTATAATAGCCTGCCAGGGCTGCGGGACTGTTCGAAAGAGATACCGCGGCCCCGGAACATAAAAAGCAAAAGAAGGAACATGGATGGTTTTTAGTCAGTAAAAGTCTGACACTCCCTTCCGCTCCGCCCAGAGCGGGAGGAGTCATTTGATGATTTCCCATCCGAAAAAAAAGGGGATTATTGTACATGAAGTTTAAATAAATAAATAATAAGTTGTTTATAGATTCGATGCAAAGATCCCTCATGACAAGTAACATAAAGCACAGGCAACACCTCCAGCTAGCGAGCCTCTGTTCATGCTTTGTTTTGGCTCTTTCAATAGTTTGCGGTGTGAACCAAAGTATGAAAAGAGGTGAAACTATGTGTCGCCCGGCTCGCTAGCTAGCAGTGTGGCCTGCACTTAAAAGTGGAGGAGGACGTCCTTGACAGTCGTCAAACTCAATGAACCATTAAAATCAATTCACAGCTATAACCACTGTTTGAAAGATACATGGCCTTTGTATGTAAAGGCATCATGTATCACCAACTTGCTTAGTTTCCATAAAAACTGAATGTAATTACAATACAATATAAATAAATAAATCTTACCATATCAACTGTCAATCCCTCCTGCTTAGAATAATCTTCTATTAACAGATCCAAATCAACCTCATCCTGGTTCATACTGCCTTCATAAGTCACTAGTCCTCTTGCAAAGTGTGTGCTGTCTGATTGTACTGTGAGCAGTAAAGGCTTGCTATCTTCTAACGGGTTGGTTAGTATCCAAACCGGTATGGAATCCTCTGTGGTTACTTGGTTGCGGTTCTTGTTGTACAGGTTGGCTATTTCTCTGGAATATTTGAAATTAGAATTTTTAGTTAGGTGCGTATAAGCTTATGTAAAGAGGTATAAGATTGGAGCATAATCAATTTGATACAGGTTAATCTATTTGTTGCAGTCTAACACTAGAGAAACAAAAAACTGTAAAAAACATTTCAAGAGATTTCCAATGGACTGCAGTAACATGAGTATCATTCCTCTAATAAATCATAGACAGCAATACAACATTATACTTGAAAGACAAAAGTAAGCTATACATTTGACACGTCTGTTTTATACTGCCTCATCTACTATATAAAAATAAGTCGGGTTTTCCTTCCTGACCCTATAACTCCAGAACGCACGAACCGATTTCCACGGTATTGCATTTGTTGGAAAGGTCTCGGGCTCCGTGAGGTTTATAGCAAAGAAAATTCAGGAAAATTAGGGTAGGTAGGGTAGTGGGTAGGAAAACATGCATTGCAACGCATGCCGGGCACAGCTAGTAATACTCATAAAATGTATCAAAAATCTGCTGTGGCTGGGACCATTTGTAATGAATCCTCCGTAAACGAATATACCATAATGTACCTTACACAATGTTTCATGACTCTTTATCATACATACTTAATTATAGAATTACCAACCTTGCAGTATCCAGAGCAATAGGAACATGAGTAGCTTCTTCTTTGGTCCATAACTGTGGCTCATCAGAGATCATTGTGTCATCAAAAATTGTGTGAAGACTTAAATCCAGTTTCAGTGGAGATCCCGTTAACTCAAGCTCTTCTGTAATTTTAGTGTTTAGGTTTTAAATGAGTGAAGAAACAAGACTATGACAATAATAACTAGTATCCAGTATTAAAAAATATTTTAACAGTCACCACACACATCAATAACTCATTTTGAGAATTGATTTGAGTTAAACTGATTTTAAGTACCTACTTAGTCTAAGTATAGTATGAATATTTACTAGTTTAAGCCTTGACACAAAAATTGATTGTTGGCATTCTTGTTAATCACTCATGTTGTCATTAAATCATTGTTGATAGCAATCAAAAAATGATTTTGACTAAAATGTGACAATACAATAAACAAAAGAAAGTTGTTGCTTACCAGCCACATTTCTGTTGTTATTTCCAATCGTTTCCGTAACATAAGGAGTGTGTTTAGTCTGTAAATAACAAAATTTTCTATGTACGACATAGTTTAAAGTTTTATTACTTAAGAATACTGAAATAAACAAACTCTTACCTTGGTACAAACTAATACCACATCTCTGTTACTTTTTGTGTACATTTCTATGTAACTTGGACTCCTCTGTTTTTCGACATAATGTTTCGAATAATTCTGTAACAACGGCTTAATTAAATTATCCATGATCCTTTTAATAAAAAAATAAAATGGAATAGATAGATAGAATTGAATCCGTTGTATTCGTCCTACAATTTGAATTTTGAACAACTTGACATTTCGTTTTCGTTGACATTGACATTTGGCTAATAAAAAGTGTTGCCAAGGTTGATTTAGATTATTTGTGTGGCTCATATTGAGTTTGATATTATGTTGAATCGTAAATTATACACGAAATTCCAATCACTTTAATAAGCATACTCAATGACAACAATTTTCATATTTCGATTTCATGAAACACAGAAAACGAGTTATTTAATTACTTGGCAATTTAGTTTCACAGAACTTCTCAAAGTGAAACGTAGATGGCGTTAGCAGTTGCACATTGCGAAAGAGAACTGAACTGAATTCTAAACAGCTAGATGATAGGTACATCCAAAGAGTGGTACATCTATCTAATCTTCGTTCGTGCTTTGTTTTTGTAGGATAATACAAAGAATATATATTTAATTTTTATTTCCCGATTTTTTTTTAAATAGTGTAAATGGAAACGAAAATCTACCCTTTCTTCTTACTTGCTGGAAGCAGACCTGTATCAACAAGAACATACCATGGACTTAATACTGCAATCTATTTTCAATGAATTACACTAATTTTTATCAATTATATCATATTTCTAAATTAATTACAATGTAATACTTAAGTTTAAATAAAGTGAATGTGGTGTTAGCCAGTAGGTAGGTACCTACTTAACCACTCTGCTCGACAAGATTTTGACACATGACACACCAGCTGAATCGGTGGGGGTGATGCGATTTGTCATGAAATTCAAGAATTTTCGTGAACATTCAGCATTCGATTTTATGATGATAAATATGTCACGGCAGCTGTTTCACACGATGAGTTTGTGTTAAATATCTTCAATACCGTGTTGAGGTTGGTAAAACGGCGTCAGTCTATTGCCAAATATGTGTAAAATACATATTACGGCACGCTTCCAAAAAATAGGTAACTTAGATGCGCTGGAAATAATGTACATAGACAAGTTTCTCGTTTGCTAAAAAACTCGAAAAGGAAAAATAAATACAGTAACATTCTATCTGCGTTCTTAGTTTTGCTATTATTCATACATAATTTCATAAAAAACACGATCAAAGTCTTGACAAATATTACAAAAAACTATGTTGAAAGTGTTGCAAAATGACACTTCTTAGTGCTGACCGAAACCCAAGTTCTATCATTACGATTAAAAAGTGGTATTCAGCCTAATCGATACTCGCAATGAAATCGAGTTTAGAAAAAAAAAAGAGTTGAGACTGAATTCTTGGTATAATTTCGAATAATAATTAATCATTTAATTTTATCTTTTTTAATAATTTCATTTAGTAATTATTCAATGATTTTGGTTGACTTCAAGAGAAGGAGATTTATAAGTAATAAAATAAAATAAAAACTTGATTCTATGTAATCATTTTGATGATTTGATCTTTCTTTCCGTTGAACTAGCAGCGTGAAATTTGGCAAGAAATAAGTCTCACAGTTCAAACAAAGAAAAACCTGAAAATGGATCGATTTTCAATTTAATTGTAAGCACGGACAGAACCTATGGCTAAATACGCGTCGATTTTTGTTTCAAAATTTAAATTAAGAATACGCTCGCAATTCACCATTTTAATTTACTACATCATTTATTGTGAATTTGGTTTTCTAATATCTGGCGGTTGGACTGGAAGCCGACCCCAACATAGTTGGGTAAAGGCTAGGCAGATGATGATGAATATCTGGCGGTTGGATATATAATGCCCAGGATCTCGGTAGGCATAATAAAAAAATAGTTTGATCCGTCAAAGATACATTACATTACTTATTCTACAATATTGTGTATAGTACGGTTGGGTTATTGTGTTGGGTTGGGATAAACTTTTCTTTTGTTTAGGTGATTTTTTCCCACTGCTGGGCAAAGCCTCCCCATACCTTTTCACCTCTCTCGGTGTTTTGCCTTCTCTGGCCAATCAGTGAAGAACGAGTGAGCCCAAATCGTCACGCCAGTGTTTCTTGGGCCTGCCTCGGTGACGACGACCGACAAACTTATTGTCCTATATTTCGCAATCAGCAGTGCATACCTAGGCCGTAGGTATCCTTAATAAACATTACTTTCTTTTTTCAAAGCGGTTCACTGTACACTCTAAAACCTCTTTTTACAACTGCAAAGTTCAGGTTATCCATCATAGGCCGTGGGCCGTGTCACTTGAGTGAGGCCGTGAACAGATATAAGACAGAACCCTCAGGCAAGAGTCCTACTCGCATTTCTAGAAGTTTTCTTAAAAACACAATTTTATAGTTTTTGGGGTTGCTGCTAAACCAAGCTTATCTACGCATCAAAAAAGAATGACGATAAAAAGTATTGGTCGGAGAACGCAAAAGATAAAGAAAATTGGAAAGCCATGGGGAGGTTTGCCCAGCAGTGGGAGAGAACTGTCTGATAAAAAAAAGTATTTGTAAATAGTGAATACCTAATAACCAATCCATCTAACCATAACCCAATTTTGTAGACTAAATATAATTTATCTTGGTGGGAACCAAACAAACACTATGGCCTACCAAGATCCTTGGCGTTCTATATTCAACCAACCGATAGAAAATAAATTAAAATAAATTATCTAGTAACTATAAATACAATATAAATTGGAACAGCGAGTGCATTCCTAATTTAAATTTTGACATGGAAACAAAATCGGCGCGAATTTAACCATAGATTAATCTGTTCTGTTTATTGTTGGGTCGGTTTTAATACCTACAATGTACGAAAATCTATTATGATTAGCATTATAAAAGCTTTAAAAAATATTATAACATTTTTTATTGTATTTAACGCTTACAACAAAATTATTTTAATTTCTATCTATCGATTTCTTAAATTCCTTACATTTAATTACTCGATTTAATCGAAATTTACAAAACAAGAATCGATTGAAATAATCGTTTTCACACATCACAATAATTTAAAAAAAAATATGGCTGTCAATTTCGAATACAAATTGAGTAGTGGTAATGAATATTACGTGTTATTGGTCCTGAATTAGTAAATTACGCTAAGATCTGGGCATTTTCATGTTGTTTATAATATTTGAAATTATATTTGTCACATTTGTTATCGAATCTTTATGCGTTTGTGTGATATAATGTGAAAAATAAAAATGTAAACACGCACTATTGGCGCGAAACTTCGACTTTAGATACCAAAATTCATCATTACCACTGCTTATTTAAATTGAACTATGGATGAATTCGTCACATAATTAAATGACGAGTTAATTATTATCAATAAAGTGGAGTTTGGATGTCCGAAAACCACATTTTTTATGATTTTTAGCCTCGGCCAGCACTACTGTCAAAATGGCGATGACCGTATTTACGCACTTGGATTTTGTAAGGTGAAATTAAGAAACTTGCGCGCTAAATACAGAAGTTTTAATGGCGTTGACATATGAGTTTTTTATCCAACTCTCTTAATTAACGCGCACTCATAGTATTTGATTATCAGAATATTAAATATTATCATAAATAATGAGGATGACGTATGACTAAAATGCTAGCCCCTTTCGGGGCCGATACCGAGCCAGCGGAGGTTTGTATGTCAAGCCCCCGAAGGGGCCCGTACCGAACTATATGGTTAAGTAATTGTTGCACTTAGGTATAAATGTATATCGTGTACTTTTAAATGAAATGTAAGTAACGTGTAAACAATTATTGTAGCCTAACCTAATAAAAAAAGAAAAAAAAACTTTAGATGTGTTTTCCAGTTCCAACTTTAATCCAACAATTAAGTAGGTAGGTAGGGTCAGATGTCCAACAATGAAACAGTGGTACACAATAAAACACTGTAATATTTCTAAAATGCTGCGTTGTCAGAATATCGTGCATTATATCGCGTAAGGACACTCTTGAGAACCCCCCGCCCTACCCCAGTTTGCGTCGGCGCCACGTGGGAGAAGACGTGTCTGTGGAGCATTTTTAAGTTTTTTGAGAAAAATGTAAGTATTTTCGTCATTCTTTAAAGATTTTTCATTAAATTATTGTTGAAAAATTCATATTTTTCATGATTACCTAGTAATAAACATATTTCGTAGATTAAGTGGAATAGATCGCTACGGTAAAAGCGTTACAATTTAGTGTTTTTTTTTTTGAGGTTCGTAAAATAACCCTATTTAGTCAACAATGAAACAGTTGCCCAATGGACACAATGAAACACTGTTTCATTGTGTACTATCTTGTTTCATTGTATACTATATACCTCACAACATCTACTTTCCGTACAAATTAGGTAGGTAATCATTTTTGTGGCTAGAAATTAATCTTAACATTAATTGATATTTGTTTTTTATTTAAGATGGCGCGTACTAAATCTTTAAAAAGAAAGAAAGGCGATCATTTAGCGGAAAATATGCTTCGAGCTATTGTAATGCACAGAAAGGGAAAGAGCTTGAGAAAATCTGCACAAGAGTGCAATGTGTATTATCCTACGCTGTTTCGATACATACAAAAATATAAGAATATAGATGATGCATCTTTACCAGGTCTAAGATTTACTCCTAACTACGAAGTTAATAGAACGTTTACAGTCGAACAAGAAACAGCACTTAAATATATCGAAGAATGTGCATTGAAATTTTATGGCTTAGGCTCCAAAGATGTGCGCCGTATTGCTTATCAAATGGCGAAAGTAAATAATATTCAATGTCCTGCTAGTTGGGAAAAAGATCAAATGGCAGGTGTTGAATGGCTTCGGTCATACAAATCAAGGCATCCCGAATTAACACTGAAGAAGCCTGAAGCATGCAGCATGGCACGTGCCACCGCTTTCAATAAAGAAACTGTCAGGTCTTTCTTTGATAACCTGAAAAATGTCATGGAGCGTCATTCTTCCTTTGGTAACGGTTGTAGAATCTACAACTTAGACGAAACTGCTACAACAACCGTTCAAAAGCCGCAAAAAGTTATGGCGCCCAAAGGCAAACACAACATTTGTAAAATAACTAGCGGTGAACGGGGTATATTGGTAACATGTGCAATTGTGTGTGCATCAGGACAAGCGTTGCCTCCAGCTCTTGTTTTTCGAGGAAAAATTTTAAAGATTTTATGCTAAATGGTGCTCCAACAGGATCTTTAGGACTTGCAGCTCCAACCGGGTGGATGAATAGTATTCATTGAATACGGAGCTGTTCGTAAAAGTTATGGAGCATTTTATTAAACACACATCTGCGAGCCCAGAAAACCCAGCTCTACTTATAATGGATAACCATGAATCCCACCTCAGTATTGAAGCCTTAGATTTAGCCAAAAAAGCTGGAGTAACAGTGCTTACACTGCATCCACACATGACTGCAAAGATGCAGCCTCTTGATGTGGGCTTAAATGCCCCCTTTAAAGGTTATTATAATAGAGCTGTGGATTCGTGACTGATGAGGCATCCTGGTAAGCAAATGACTGTTTATAATATAGCTGAGTGTGTGGGTCATTCATACACAAAAGCAATGACGCCAGTTAATATTGTGTCGGCTTTCAAAAAATGCGGCATTTTTCCGTATGACCCAGATATTTTTACAGAAATCGACTTTATGCCGTCATTGGTGACCGACAGAGAGCAAACAGGGCCATTTCACTCTACAGCTACTGCTCCTGATGAACTGAGTGAGAATCTTGCTATTCCTTCTCCAGATATTGAACGCGCTGAGAGTCCCTTATCTGATGTGACACGGGCTGAGAGTCCATCAATACTTGAAGCTGACGAATTTCTATTTGGAGAAATTCCCACACAAGTCACCGAAGCTGCATGTGGTCTGAAGGATGTCGAAATTTTCACGATGAAGTCTAACGAATCAGGTTCCACTTCACTGTTTAGAAGGATAACTCCTCCTTTAGAAGAAATTCGAGCAAGTACTTCTGGTATTCAGACTAATTTCAAATCCCCTAAGGAATTTATGGCTCCATTGAAGGCTGGCCCACGGACTGGAAAGCGAAAACCAAGAAAGCTCGGCAAAAGTATGGTGGCGACGGACACACCAGAAAAAGATCGGATAGCTGAAGTACGAAAAAAAATACAAGAAAGAAAATCAGCGGCAAAGACAATTAAACGGCCAGTTTTAATTGAAAAAGGAGGAAAAAAGAAACCAAAAATCACAAGGTTTGAATCAGAAACAAGTAGTGAGGAAGACGAGGAAGTAGTCTACTACACGGAACAAGGTGATTCTGATATGAGCGAATTAAATGAAGATCTAGATGAAGATGGGCTACCTTTGATAACAGAACATTTCAAAAAAGTTACTCACTCACCCCAAGAAGGTGATTACGTGCTTGTTTTACTGGACTCAAAAAAACTGAAGGTCTACTATTTCGCGCAGATTACGGAAGTCATAAATGCTAATAAATTCGGAGCTTCGTTCATGAGGCTTAAAGTCAAAGACAATATGAAATTTTATATGCCGTTGGAACCTGACCTTTCAGAAATTCACATGAATGAGATAAAAATGATTCTTCCTCCGCCACAAATAAATGGATCGAAATCCAGAAACTCAACTTATGTCTTTCCTGTCCGTGTGACACCAAATTATATGAAGTTGCTTTAATTTTTCATTTTCTTTTGTTCATTTTGATATTATTTTTATTTTGTTGTCTTAAACTTGCATTTATTTATCGTTAGTCATTTGTTGTCAATTAATGGTAACTTTCTCCTAGACTTGTGATTTTCGTAATTTTGAGACTGATGACTAATAAGTCATTGAGTGATATCTTAATTTAAAAGTGATCTCTGCCAATTTTTATAGCTAAGTATTAACGTAATGTTTGTGATTTTAAAATTTTAAGATGAATGTAAGTGCCTAAAAAGTTAAAGGTCATCATTGTTTAACTAGTTTATTTAGCGAGTGCCATAATTATAAGTAATTGTGCTACCTAGTTTATTATAAATCGTAAGGCGTTATCTTAATTCGTTATTACCTATTTTAAAGGTAACCTGAAAAGTCTTTTTAAAGTGAAATTAGCAATAAAACCTTTTTTGATTGAATTCAAGCATTTTTTATCATTCACCTACTCCATAAATTTCACAAAATATGAGACAAACTCTTAATTACTATGTTTCATTGTTGAATTTGTGGTGTTTCATTGTGTACACCATTGTGGACACAATGAAACATTTCCAATTTTTTCGTTTTTATATTTTGCTGATTGATTACACATTAATTAAAAAAAAACATAAATGACATCCGATACCTACCCAATAAAATTGTCTATAATATCTTCAAAAAATTAGACTTCTATCTGTAAAAACAAAAGGTGTACGAGACATTGAATTTTTAATGTTTCATTGTTGAACACATTAATAATTATTATGTTTCATTGTCGAATTTGTGGTGTTTCATTGTGTACACCACTGTGGACACAATGAAACATTTCCAATTTTATCGTTTTCATTTTTTTACTGATTGATTACACATAAATTTAAAAAACCATAAATGACATCCTATACCCAATAAAATTGCCTATATACCTGTAAAAAAATTAGACTTCTATCTGTAAAAACAAAAGGTGTATGAGACCTCGAATTTTTAGTGTTTCATTGTTGAACACATGACCCTACCTACCTAGGTAACAGTTTTGCTATGCAGCTTATTTGGAAAACCATCCATGATTTGAAAAGTGGTCGACTGTCAACGGACTCGGTAGAACCTACCTACATACCTAAGTTTCAGGGCTATTACTTTACGAGAACCCGACTGAAAATAAATTTGTAATTTGTAGCTAGATATCGGTATCGGTTTTTGAATAACCCCTTGTCCGAAACGGTTGCCACTTATCCTAGAATATCCCACGCGTTCCACGTGAAAGAACTCACACTTACTGGCCGGCTACAATTACATTGTTTTTCGATACCCTTTCAAGTAGCTGCCCACACTATCACTCTGACACGACTTTAAAATGAAACCACTTACCTGTGGAGGTGTGTACGTGTGTAGTGTAGGTAAAAGTCATCGAGTGCTGATAACAATCGATTTAAAATCGCTAATTTCTGAAGTGGTGATCCATTAGTTATTTGTAGAGCGACGATCAACCACAGGATGGATTTATAGCTAGTAGAACCGTTTGAGTGGACGGCTTTGAAAGAGTATCAATGCATGACTTTGTAACGTTATATTTTTAGGGTTCTTTGTGTTTTTTTTGATTATCATAAATAAGGTTTTATTTTGTTTAGGGTATAAATAGACCCTTAACGAAGGCGAAAGACACATAATCTCCCCGTCATTGCGATCGTTTTTTTTAATCTGGATCATACCTGGGAACCTTTAAGTGATGGAGACCTTGGAGGTCAAAGTTTCAACTTATTCACAAGTTTTTTTTATAATTTTATAAATACAAATTTTTAAGGTTAGGTACGTATATTATAATTATATAGGTCGTGGGTTCGATTCCCACATAGGACAAATCTTTGTGCGATGAGTACGATTATTTGTTCTGTATCTGGGTGAGTGTGTAATTTATCTATAATATTGTATGTATTTAGAAATATATAAGTATGTTTATCAGTTGTCTGGTTGCCATAGTACAGGCTCTGCCTAGTTTGGGATCAGATGGCGGTGTGTTGGTTGTCCCAAGATATTATTATTATATTATTATTTCATAATTTACTTTCAATACTAGTTTATATAATGTAGATAACCTAGGTAAATAGCAGACTAGGAAAAAATATTGTCTGTCAAACTGATGGAAGTCAAAGAACTTGAAACAATACTACGAAAGTAAGTAGGTACATACGGTGATTCGCCCCCTTAGAGTATTCTAATTTCTACTTGCGTTATCATTTCCGAACGTAGGTAGATATTTGACTTTACCCGCCTACCCATCTACGAAACAGGTAGGTATATCACTATTGATTGACGTAGGCAAATGTTCGTAGAACCGCACCTGAAAATATGGCTTGATGCGTAAATAATAAATATTACAGGTTTTCAGCTTGACTGGTAATTCAGGATTAAACATAAAACCTAACGGAACCTCGCATTAAAGGCTTAGCTCCGATTTTTTTTTATCATCACGCAAAATGTGTAATAAATTACTGATAATTGATATGACTTTTTTATAGGTGACATTAGGTTGGGGACGTTTTAGTAGACTATTTGTAAAGTCATTGAAACACATTTAGTCATTGATAAAAGGAAAAAATATCCATTTTTTTTTTGGTATTCCAGTGTGATGAAATGATTATGTACAAATTGTATATTTTGTACATTTACAAAATTGCATACAACATACAATTATATAATAATATACGAGTAAGCATTGAGTGTACAGTCTACCTACACTCAAAGCTAGGTGATAGAAAACTATAATTCCAAGGAGACTCGTAAAAACGATTAGGTACATATCGTTACAAACATTTGGGTTATCTATTTATCCATAATCACACAAATCCAATGAAATAGCTACTTTATCTAGTTAGACTGTCATACGGGGTGGACAAGGGACACCTACCTACCTACGCGAAAACGGTTAACCGTTACCACGTACCTATTCAGTACAGAATGATGTACTGAATACGTGGTAACCGTTTTCGCGTCAGTGTTCCTTCCACCCCGTATTTATTAATCAATAGGTACATAATGAAGGTACCTACAGCTGCTGTCCGGGTTCGCTTGCAGGGAACTTCCAAATTGACTCTCCGAAGGAATACCCTACCTTACCTTAAAAAGAAATCTTTTAAAGTCTAACTTCTCGTCGTATAATTGTATTACAATTTACCTAATCAAATTGGGACATTTTAAGTTTTGGTGATTTCGTGACCAGACATGAAACGTTAACCTCGTCTTTGAAATTTTACCTATGTTTTCATATGTGTACCTACTGTCTGTGCTCATCATCATCATCAGCCTACAGCAGTCACTGCTGGACATAGGCCTCCTCACTCACTGTAGTCACTGTCCTTGCTCAACTCTGCTATTTAATAGGTGTAGCGGGGGGGGGGGGAGGCAGAAGGGTGCGAGTAAAAACCGATTGGTAAGGGCTATTTACGGATGCAGCTGAAGTTCTTCTAAGAATCTAAAATGCAATAGCCAATTCAACAATGTTAGTACCTTGGTTACCTTGGAGTGCTTAGATTGTTATATAAAATAGACTTACAACTTAAAAGAGAATTACTAATTTTGAAGATTTATTCAGAAATAGATGTTACATAATCGACAATTTTACGAACAAAATGAACCAAATTTTGAAGAGCGAGCGAAGCGAGCTCGAAAATGTTAACACCCTACTTTGGGCAGGTTTGAATTATTTCGACCATTCATACAGGAGTTACTTGACTGACTTAGAGATAAAGCATTCAAGAGGAAGTAGGCTGTAAAAGCGAGCGAAGTGAGCTCGAAATTTTTATGACACCTTGCCTCGGGTTAGAATTGGTTCGGTCTTTCATACAAAACTTTTTTTCATACGACTTATAAACAAATTTAAGAGAAAATAGTGTGAAGAGCGAGCGCAGCGAGCTCGAAAATATTAATACTACTTAATATCTACTTTGGAGATGTTAGAATTGTTTCGACATACCGACAAAGTTAAAATTCAAGAAAAAACAGGCTGCAAAAGCGAGCGAAGCGAGCTCGGAAATTCTATGTCTTGCCTGGAATACCTAGATCTAATCAGATAATTATGTAATTTGATCACAATATCTTTCTCCATTTTTTAAAGTTTTTTCGCAGGGTTCAATGACCCTACCGCGCGTGTAGGTTTAAAGAAAATGTGTAGGTAAGTTTGTAGTGGTAATAAAAGTACTCGCAGGCTCATTTTAAACCTTAAAAAATATTATAGTTTGAGAGATTCTATTGTACGCTAGAATTCATTACGTACGTTCTGTGACATCAGGTAAGAAATGATTAAACTTTTAAAAATCCTGAACCTCTGGGGGGGGGGGAACAGCTGCCCCCTGACGACGCCCATGGATAATAAACAAAAACATTTTAGTTCAGATCAATACAGTAACAGTACAATATTAAAAAGCTTGTAAAAAAATACAAATGAGCCTTATGCGCTTGATTTTTACATATTCCCTGGACCACCCACCCCTCCACACTTAGATACCCTGTGTTGTGGGGTAACCCTCCTTGCTATCATCTTCATAATCTCTCTTTGTGTAGGTTTTTTGGCTAATCTGCCATAAAAATGACTATTCATGATCCTATCCATCTAATATCACCGTGCCAGCTTCTTCTGTGGATGCCTCGATGATGAAAACTACCTTTTTCAGAACCCCACTAGTTCATAATTCTGACACACTTCCACAAATATATCCGTGCAGGCACACGTTTGCCTACCACTCACCACAATCAGCTAACTTATATTAAATAATATCTAAACATAGATCACTAATCAACTAACAACAAAATTAGCGTTAATTAATTATTATATCCTGATGACCACGCATCACCGCTTACTATGTCAGGCAGATATATTTGCAATAACGCATTAGTTTCTACCCACATTCGATAATAATAAGGCTGCTTTTACACCAATCGTTTAGTTAGTCGACGACTGTGAGCGTAATATTTTTTTTCTTTTATACTAAACAGGCTTGCGTTTCGCGAGCACGCTTGCCTAGAAGAAATCAGTGTTTAAAAAGTATGAAAAAACAACCGTCGTTCGAAAATCATTCGTAGGTTAACGTTGATCCATTTTGAGTCTGACAGTCCTGACACTCAATCAGTTTGGTGTGAAAAAGCCTAAAGCTTTGCAGGATTCAAGCAAGCCTGATGATATAACAGTTTTTATGGTTCCGTACTCGAAGGATAACCAACAGGACCCTATTATTAAGCCTCCGCGCTGTCCGTCCGTCCGTCTGTCTGTCAGCGGGCTGTATCTCATGCTCCGTAATAGGTAGACAGTTCAAATTTTCACAGAATATGTATTTCTGTTTCTGTATAGGTTATAGGGGATAACAACAAATAATAAAATATATTAAAAATTAAAGTAGGCTCCCCTACTACGATGGTTCGGAACCCTGCATGCAAGAGTCCGACTCGCACTTGGCCGGTTTTTGGAAGCATCGTTTCCCTGACCTTGTCCCACGTTTTTTCTTCCATTCTATCAACCGTCACACTATCATTTACTTCTTTTTCTTTCATGTCATTCCTCACACAATTCACCCATCGTTTCTTTGGTACCGTACTTTAATATTAATATTCCTCACTCTTTTATTCTCATGCGATTCATCCCTTCAGTAACTAGCGCAACTTTCAAACTTCCTCTTATTTATTTCTTACTTTATCCATTCTTGTCACTCCACATATCCACCTCAACATTGTCATCTCCTCTACATGCAATCACGCACTAATCACGCACTTATATAGGTATTTTTAACCTGAGTCCGCCACCTTTGGGAGGCTGCTATGGGACTGAATATGGACCATGCATTGTCATCCAAACTTAACATGTATAAAAAACAGCTCAATCGGAAAACGGGAAATGGGTGAAAAACTTCAGAGATTTTTACATAGTTAGTTAGTTACAGGCGAAACTACTAAAACATGTTATAATAGATATAAATAAACTACGGGGGAAACTTTGTTATTGCATTCGGGGCGGAATTCACACCCGAACCGCAGGCGAGGTTTTAATGAAGCCAAGAACTGCAAAGATTTGCCACGTTTATCAAACGACGTTTTTTCAAAACAGTTTTGAAGAAATAAAATAATGGAACGAAAAGTATTTTTGTCATGAATTATTAGGTGTATTATAACTATGTTTTAATTTGTTGTTTTTTTCCGAGTTTTACTTTCGCCAGGTTGAAGAAGAAGCAAAAGTATGAAGCCGCTAAACAGTCTAATATGAAAAATAGAAAATTGAATATTTTTGAATTAACATTTTTTTTTGTGTTTTAAACAATTTGTTCATAAAAAGATTTTTTTTTTAAATATCCATGTTTATTTATGACTAGCTTCTGCCCGCGACTTCGTACGCGGATCCCGTTGCTTATGCCAGCGACAACGGGGTCGTCAAAATCGAAAATTTGAAACGTCTGATTTAGAATTCTAAGGCCCGGGGACGGGAAAACAACGGGATGAGCGAGACGATTGGAGTCGTTCCAGATCATTCATTTTTGTATGTCAACAGGAAATGCCCATCAGACTAAATAACTTTTGCTAAGACGTCATTCCTTAATTTGTTATAGCGCTGCCATGGGCTTTGGAGTTCCACAGCAGGTGTTCCAGATCTTCAAATTTATTCTTACAGCAGAAAATGCTCTTCACGTGGAATATTTTTAGCTATGGCACCATTTTTATATCTCTTATACTGTGTGATATTAATTTTCCAAAATAAATTATAGCCTTTATGTTGCCCAGACTATACAACAAAAAACTTTTCTTCCCGTTACTCCGCAGCAGATCCCAAGGGTACACTGAATTGACTTCTGTCTCTTCATGCCGTACTCCAGCAATCCTTTCTCTCTCACTTTCTAACTGATTATGAATATTTTGTTGTGTGCGTGTTCGGGACAATGTATGATAATCTCAAGCAGCAGTTAGTCGCGCATCACGTTCATCACTCGTTTCAAAAGACCTGTTAGTAGATGTGCGAATTCGCTGAGAACTCAAGCGCAATTCTCTATCCGTGAACGTCTCCGACTCGCGAGACAATGCGTGACGTTCACGATCAGCGGACAGTCGCACATCATGTTCCGCACTTGTCTCTCGAGACCTATAAGCAGATGCGTAGATACGCTGAGAACTCAAGCGCAATTCTGTATCCGTGAACGTCTCCGACTCGCGAGACAATGCGTGACGTTTACGATCAGCGGACAGTCGCGCATCATGTTCCTTACTTGTCTCTAGAGACCTTGAAGCAGATGCGTAGATACGTTGAGAACTCAAGCGCAATTCTCTATCCGTGAACGTCTCCGACTCGCGAGACAATGCGTGACGTTCACGATCAGCGGACAGTCGCGCATCATGTTCCTTACTTGTCTCTAGAGACCTTGAAGCAGATGCGTAGATACGCTGAGAACTCAAGCGCAATTCTCTATCCGTGAACGTCTCCGACTCGCGAGACAATGCGTGACGTTCACGATCAGCGGACAGTCGCGCATCATGTTCCTTACTTGTCTCTAGAGACCTTGAAGCAGATGCGTAGATACGCTGAGAACTCAAGCGCAATTCTCTATCCGTGAACGTCTCCGACTCGCGAGACAATGCGTGACGTTCACGATCAGCGGACAGTCGCGCATCATGTTCCGCACTTGTCTCTCGAGACCTATAAGCAGATGCGTAGATACGCTGAGAACTCAAGCGCAATTCTGTATCCGTGAACGTCTCCGACTCGCGAGACAATGCGTGACGTTCACGATCAGCGGACAGTCGCGCATCATGTTCCTCACTTGTCTCTAGAGACATAGCAGCAGATGCGTAGATACGCTGAGAACTCAAGCGCAAGTCTCTATCCGTGAACGTCTCCGACTCGCGAGACAATGCGTGACGTTTACGATCAGCGGACAGTCGCGCATCATGTTCCTTACTTGTCTCTAGAGACCTTGAAGCAGATGCGTAGATACGCTGAGAACTCAAGCGCAATTCTCTATCCGTGAACGTCTCCGACTCGCGAGACAATGCGTGACGTTCACGATCAGCGGACAGTCGCGCATCATGTTCCTCACTTGTCTCTAGAGACATAGCAGCAGATGCGTAGATACGCTGAGAACTCAAGCGCAAGTCTCTATCCGTGAACGTCTCCGACTCGCGAGACAATGCGTGACGTTTACAATCAGCGGACAGTCGCGCATCATGTTCCTTACTTGTCTCTAGAGACCTTGAAGCAGATGCGTAGATACGTTGAGAACTCAAGCGCAATTCTCTATCCGTGAACGTCTCCGACTCGCGAGACAATGCGTGACGTTCACGATCAGCGGACAGTCGCGCATCATGTTCCTTACTTGTCTCTAGAGACCTTGAAGCAGATGCGTAGATACGTTGAGAACTCAAGCGCAATTCTCTATCCGTGAACGTCTCCGACTCGCGAGACAATGCGTGACGTTCACGATCAGCGGACAGTCGCGCATCATGTTCCTTACTTGTCTCTAGAGACCTTGAAGCAGATGCGTAGATATGCTGAGAACTCAAGCGCAATTCTCTATCCGTGAATGTCTCCGACTCGCGAGACAATGCATGACGTTCACGATCAGCGGAGAATCGCGCATCATATTCTTCACTGGTCTCTAGAGACCTGGATGTAGATGCATAAATACGCTGAGAACGCAAGCGAGCTTCGCGACCCGAAGAGGTTTCTACAGAGCGAGTTGCAGCCTGATGTTCTCGAACAGCATCAAGTCTATCCTGACGCTCTTCGTTAGATTCTTGGGATCTTATGATCCTCAATCTTTTAGCTCCTTTGGAACGTTGGGAAAGATTTGACCTCTTTCTAGGCATGGTTATAGTTTTATTCTGAAAATACCTGATCAATTAAAATCTAAGTGACTGCTCCCCTGCGTTATCGGGTAGGCTACCGTGTCACGAAGATAAATGGAAAAGGAAATAAATGTGAGTTTTAGCCAGTAGAGTCAAATTTTCAATGATTCATAGAATTTTCATCGAAAATCAGTCCTAAACTGTTACCGCCTCACCGCGTGGAGGTACTCCCAGCTTATGTTAAATAAATAAATAAATAAAATAAATAAATTTATTTATTGTTCCATAAAAATATAACATGTTGAACAGTATTTAAATGCAGTTAGAATTAAGCACAAACAGTGAATGTGAGCAACTGCGCCCGAGCCAGGCCGAGCCTGTATTTCAGGTCACAGTTCTCTTCCCAGAGTTATGAGCGGTATTAATAATGGTTGGACATTATCAGTTATTATTGTTGTTATTTTATAATTACACAGTGAACTCTTGGAGTTCCACAACAGGTGTTCCAGATCTACAATCTTTATACGTCAACAGAGAGTGCTCATCAGGCTGAACAACTCTTGCTAAGACGTCATTCCTATATAGGTTATAGTGTAGCTGGGCTCTTGGAGTTCCATATCAGCTGTTCCAGATCTTCAAATTTTATACGACAACAGAGAGTGTTCATTAGGCTGAGCAACTTTTGCTAAGACGTCATTCCTATATATGTTATAGTGTAGCTAGGCTCTTGGAGTTCCACATAAGCTGTTCCAGATCTTCAAATTTTATACGACAACAGAGAGTACTCATCAGGCTGAACAACTCTTGCTAAGACGTCATTCCTATATATGTTATAGTGTAGCTGGGCTCTTGGAGTTCCACATCAGGTGTTCCAGATCTTCAAATTTATTCTCTTAGCAGAAAATGCTCATCACGTGAAACAATTTTTCTTAAGGTACCATTTTTGTATCTCTTATAGTTTAGCTGGTCTGTTGCGGTTCTGCATCAGGTGTTCAAGTTTCCAAGATAAATTATAGCCTATGTGTTGCTCAGACTTTATACCTATACAACAAAACAAAAATCATTCAAATCCATCAAGTAGTTCCGAAGATTAGCGTGTACAAACAAACAGACAAACAGACAAACAGACAAACAGACAAACAGACAAACAGACAGAATTTTTTTTTTGGTTTCGTGCTCTATTACTGTTTCTAAACCCCCCTCAATTATCATTTTTTTAATATATTCAATGTACAGACACAGTTTTTTTACTGTTTTATTATATGTATAGATACTCTATTTTTAAACACAATTTAAATATACGCATACCTCTTTGTCGAGATTTAAAAAAAACTATCACCACCAACTACCTATAGGAATTGAACCAATTTAGACTTAGTCTATATCTAGTTCTGTGGTTTATTTCCGCCCACAAAAAAAACCATGTGTGTGAAATACATTGCATGTTGCAGTAGCGAAGGGTCACTTTTTGTAAGAGGTAAGCCGGAGTAAATATCTTTAATGTGATTATATTATTTGGGTATAGAATACTGACTGAGCCATTTTTCAAAGGTAAGCCGGTATGAAACCAGTTGTATGGGGCCTTCGCCACTGGCATGTTGAATCTAATCGTAGTGCGATAAGAGCCAGTTTTCGAGGAAGTGGTGTATTGAAAAAACTATTTACTGAACAGCAAAAAGATTGAATTCCAATTGCTTTTTGCTATCCGTAGTTAGGTCTACTATAAACACCTTCACATATGGATTGGTACTTTGTACAGGTACTACATTCCATCCGAAAAATTAGCATACAAAACATATCGACATTATCATGCAAATCTGCAACAACTTGACCGTTTGATGGTGTTCCTTTGATTATTTTAACACGATATGCGCAGTAAGGAGCACCTAATTTAAGGTGAATACTTTTACTCTGATTAAATAGAACACTATCAGACTTTATTGTGTTAAGAGAAGGCAACGATTACCACAAGGAATTGAGTGGGTGATTTGTTCTTTGTTAATAAAAAAAGATCGTCCATTTGCAGTTACACGGACTTACACGCAGTTCTATGTAGAGGCATGCTGTTAGATATATCTTCTAAGCTGCACTTGGCTGTTAAGGGATAAGTTAAGATTTCCTTATTGCTTTGATTGTCGCTTTTGTTTCCAAAGAAAACCTACTTTTCCTGTCCTACCACGGGCGAGAAGCGTGGGCTTGCAATTAGAAACGAGTTGATCAGTGTCTGGTCGAGAACTATGTTGACATAGCTCTCGACCAGTTAGCGATTACCAATATAATTAAAATCTACAAGCTATAGATTACATTACTGACACGTACAACTATGTACCATATTTTAACGTTTCCTGAGCCAGCAATTAGCCGATAGCTCCTCGCTTTCTCTTCCTCGGTGGGACAAATGCCTGGTGCCTACTTATTTAGCGTGAGTATGCTTATAAGAAAGCCCCTTCAGGGGGAAGGGGCATCGATGGTGTTCTTTAGCAAATAATAGATGCCTATAGTCGGCCCCACTTTCTCAAAGCTTATTCAATTTCAACAGACTGTTGTCAAAACGAGAAAAAAAATGGCAATTTATCGATCAGCCAAACAACAAATTCAAAGAACCTTTCTGAAAACGGACATGACTTTTAAAGATACTGGTGTAGCTGTTGGTCTGCAACTTCTAATAGCTGCAACTAAAACCTGAATGAAAGGGGCTTGCAGCTTTTTAATGAAGAGTTTTATACCTGTTTTATAAAAATATCCTTGCCCTCGTACCTTCCCCTCACTAATTACATTGTTTCTGTGTATTTTTAATATGTTACGTGGATGCAAAAATAAAAGGAATTGACTAAAAGAGTGACCCATGTCGCTTGTGTCGTGTGAGACTCATATTCATAAGGTTCTCATTATGTTAATGAAGGACGTACGTGATGTACCGTTTTCAGGAGAAGTTTGAACAAGGAAACGGACTGAACACAGCTAACAGGTCAAAGTGGGTACTCCCTACTTTTTTTTTCGGTTTAGAAATGAAGTTGAAAATCAAATGATTCGTCAGTTCTGGGAGGAGCGGAAGGGAGTGTCAGACTTATACTGACTAAAACCCACCCATGTTCCTTCTTAGCCCTTTATGTTCCAGGGCCGCGGTATCTCTTTCGAACAGTCCCGCAGCCCCGGCCGGCATCGGCTCTTGCGGACCCTTCCATTTTGCTGACATCTCTTTGAGGCGCGCCTGGAACACGAACGCGCCGTCGGTCGTCGTGTCGTACCTTCTTGCATTTCCTTTGTGGAAACACTACTCAGACAATCCTTGCCACTTGATAGAAGTGGTGATGCTTGAGGAAGGCTATGGCAGTTAGTGACTCAGTGCAATGGTAGCAGTGGACGTCTTTTAACTGAAGTTATGTCTGCCTAAACTGATGGGTTTTGAAGCATAATATTTTGAATAAGAATATCTTCTTTACTCAAAGTGATTGTCCATGGGAAACATGCGTGAGTTTATATATGCATGAATGTAATATCTTTTACTAGCTGTCGCCAGCGAACTTTGTTTCCGTGAAATTATTATAAAATATTACTGCCCTTGTTGAATCAGATTTTCTTAAAAATTTTAAGGGTTTTTTTTTTTTTACACGGAACCCTAATTATTTATCTAAAATAAAAGTAGTTTAAGTTAGACGTTATAAAATCAACTATCTGCCAGTGAAAGTCCCGTCAAAATCGGTCCACCCATTTGGAGATTAGCCGGAACAAACGGACAGACGGACAGACAAAAATTGAAAAAAAAAAGTGTTTTCGTTTTATGTGACGAATATATTTTCATATGCATTCAGTAAAAAGCAGTTATTTTGATATTACAAACAGACACTTCGATTTTATTTATTTGTATAGATAAAGTAAGTGAATCGTCGGCCGATGTAAGGAAGGATATTTCAAACGTGCATTTTTTTTGTTTAAACTCGAAAGGACAATGACCAAAGTTGGTACCAAAAAGTCTCGCGCCTCAAAACCAAAATATTATAGTAATTAGTTTCATATTTTTTTACGGCATTACGCGTCGGGGATTTGATTTTTGAACTGGAATTATACTTTTCGAGTTTAAAAGTACGAATATTGTTTTACTCCCTTTATATGACGTTCCGTTTCAACTGAATATAAATGACGTTCCGTTTCAATTGAACAAACCCTTGTCTGTCGAGCGGACTCTAAAATTAATTACAATTAAGTAAGATCAGTACACCAAATCGATTTAGTTTGGTTTATTGCTATTTGCAACAAAATAGATTTTCTCAGCCTAAAGATTTTGATTTATCGATTACATCCCTAAATCCCGACTAGTTTATAGCACTTACTATACTCTATGGTTTATAGTTATCTTATCTGTGGCATCTGACATTTGTACTGTACTGACTGACTATTGGCAATGTAAAGGTCTAAAATAAAATCGATTTCAGTCAAGCATACTGTGGATGTTAGTTTAACTCGTAATTCTTACTAATATTAGTGTATTACGCTGTTTTTAGAGCAATAATGTAATGTATGTGTGTTAAAATACGTCGTTGGTAGCGTCGAAAAAATAGACCTACTTTTTAGGTTAGTTTCGATTTTATAAAATAACTCTGAAACGCGGGTTTTTTTTTCAAAAATAATTTTTGTAGGAGTTAATACGATCAGTGTAGTCTATAAAAAACAAGGTTTGATTTTGATGCAGCATGGTACGGGATTCCATACTTCCATGAGCATTCTCTTTTGTTTTTTTTTATAGTGGGCATCTGAACACACTTTTTATTTCCTTCAGTTTACAAACGAACGAACGAAAAATTTTTTTTGGAGACGTTCTCGTTCCGAAGAGGTATTATTCTTTCATTTGCTTCACAGCTTAGGAAGATTAAGAAAAATGAATTTTAAATTACCTGGGACAATGTATACTGTGTGTAGCTCACAGGATTTACAGTTTATAATGTTAGAATAGGTCTAACATTACAAAACTGTTAAACTTAAATTAGCTTATTATAAAAAGCTATTTTTTATTTCAGACTGTTTAAAAGACAGATAAATTTATTCTTGTTTTAGGCTCAGCTATTAATTTTCAAAATAAAAACAAACTCCTTTGTTTATGTCACAGTGACTGATATTTAATGTATATGTGAAAATTTAAAAAAAACCTTTTTTCAATAATTATAATTGTACTTAAAATATTTATACGCCATGAGAAATTGCAGACATGTCGTGTGCCACTCTTATTTTAAATCTTGCATGCATTTATTATTTATATCTTTAGGTATACACATGTTTGAGCAAATACAATTTCTTATTCTTTTAACTTCCAAATACATATGCGTTTGCTGCCTATTTATATTCTGGTGACCATTTCAACTTCAACTCAACTTGTCAATGAAACCTATTTTGGGAAACCTAACTTTCTAGACGGGCAACAGACAACTAACAATTTCAATATTAAACAAAGTTACATACATTCATGCATACCTATTTCTTCTTCACTACATATTATTATAAAACAAAGCCCTTCGCCATGTATTTGTCTGTTCGCGATAAACTCAAAAACTACCTACTAAACGGATTTTCATGTGGTTTTCGCCATTAGATAGAGAGATTCATGAGAAAGGTTTAAGTATATATATAATTTGTCAAGGTTTTGTGTAAATTGGTTGAAGTATGACGACTATGTTGAAAGTGTCCGACAAAGTCAAACTGCCTGGGAGTTGTTAGAAAACGCTGCCTTGACAGACAAAACCTGTAGGCATCATATTATTATGCTCTACTACCCGTGCGAAGCCGGGACGGGTCGCTAGATATAAAATCACGTGTCACTATGTTCGTACACGCTATCTGAAACCAACCAACCAATTTCAATGAAATTTTATGAATGTACTGTTAAGGTGGGTCCCAGCTTGACAGATAGGATAGTTTTCCACCCGGTAGGTGGCGCCGTGTGAAGTAGGGTTGGTCGCTAGTTAAGTTATAAATGTGAACGTTACTAAGTCTGTTTGTGATATTATCAAAACTCCGATTTTGATTATTTTTTTTAAGCCTTCTTATACCGTGGTTATTATTATTATCTCTGTTAGTAACGGGAAAAAGAGAACAAAAAAGAACATAGTAGTAGCAGATTTTATTTTTATTTAATTTTTCCACTAGACGTGACATTTTCTAGGGACAACTGAGCAATACGCTTGTATTGACTAAACGCATTTCCTCTTAAAAAGGTCGAATTGAGGAGGTATTGAAATAGGAATATCATAAAACAACGCGAAAGAAGTCGCGAGCCGTAAGCAATAAGCCAGAAATATATATAATTTCCTCAAAAGCGTAGGCAGACACCTCAGATTGCTATAATTGAATTGCTTCGTATCCATTAATTTGTTATCAAGATTAATTGAGTAGGTACGTACAACAGTTATTCAATTTAATTGAGGTGTACCAATTGGTGAAAGGTTTATGCTAATAGAACTTAACCCTATCATGGTAACGGGTAAAGGAAAGGATAGAATAAAGCAGTACTGTGGTAACGGTAATTCATAACTAAATTGTTGTTGAAGTATTTGTTGGTACGGCGCTACGCCAGCGTAGCTATCCGTAGCTACTTGCTACGCATAGCTGTCCGTAGCTACTTGCTACGCGTAGCTATCCGTAGCTACTTGCTACGCGTAGCTATCCGTAGCTTCTTGCTACGCAGTGCCCGAAATCGGAAAAGAGTATTTTTAAGGTAATCAGATGCTAACCCCAGCAAAATCTACCTAGTAATGTATTAGAATCCGTAACAGTAATAAAAGAGTTAAGAAGACTCATCCATTCTCCTTTTTACATTTTTTTTTGCTTTAAAACTCTCGGCTACTTGCTTTTATGTCGTACAGCCACATTTTTACAAAAGTCCTCTATAAAATAAATTTAATATGCAGTAAATGTAAGCTAAACTACTTTAAAGTTGGTCCTTTTATTGTGAAAACTATAAATAAATTTGCTTGTCAATTAAAAATAAATTTTAATAAAGCACTATTAAGTTTAAAAAGTAGCGCTCATTTAAAAGTTTTTTTTAAACTTCCCTTTTAAATACGTGCTCTTCTTGCATGCAAATTAATAAGGATGTTACTGAAGTTTAACGAGCTACAATATAATAATTTTTATTTTGTACTTATACCAGGCGTGCCCCGTGACTTTTGTCTGCGTGATGTTTTAATAAAATCCCCCGCCCCCCCTATTTGAATCGGATCTTTTTTTTTCTCAAATAAGTTACTCCTTATAAAATCCGATCAAACAGACAGACAGCTAAAAAAATTTTTTTTTTTTTTTGTTTTAAGTTCCGTATTACTTTCATAATTATGCATTCAGTAAAAGGCTATTATTTTGAAATTACAAACAGACACGTCAATTTTAATTCTTTATATCTAAGATCTAACAGATTACCGCGTTTGTATGGAGGTGGCAGAAGCGACTGCTGAGCTGATGAGATCTTGAATGCATAGCATAAGCATGATCAGCCCATAATGTTCCCACTGCTGGGACACACGGCCTCTTTTCTATGAGAGGGAATGGGCTATAATCCACCAGGCGGACCCAGTGCACGTTGGTAGATGTCACATGTCTTCGAATTTTTGGTTCTAGGACATGCCGGTTACCTCACGATGTTTTCCTTCACCGTTTTTGAGAGCAGTGGTGGTGAAATAAATTACACAAAGTAATGCGCCTGCCTGGGTTCGAACCCACGACTTACTGTTCGTAAGTCGGGGCCGCCACCACTAGTCAACCGCTGCTCTCTTGAATGCATGCATACCTACATACGTATGGTGTTCTGTGAGAAAAGGTATGCAAGAGTGTCCACAGTTCCGTGTTAGTAATTTAAACCATTTATGTTGTCAACTTGATGTTTTCTATTCTCTTCTGTTTTTATATTAATTATTGTAATTGGTGTTATATCATTTTAATTAACTATAAATAAATAAATTGAGTTCGATTTCCAGGTTAGGCAAAGTGTTATTGGGTTTTACCATCAGGAATTTCTTAGCAGCAGTCACTGAGTCTGAGCTTTTGACCAGGTTAGTGGCAATAGACTCGTCCGCAATTACAAGAGACTTAAACATAATTGGCGAAATGTGGGTGTACTATGAGTTACACCTCTGCCAACTCCATCGGAGATTACAGACGTGATGTTTTGTTATTATAATTCAGGATTTTACACAAGAAAATTATTTTGTCGATAAGGGGAATAACGGATGAAAAAATACCATAATACATAATTTATTAACATCGCAAAAATATCTTGAAAGAAAATAATGATCAACGATGTCGTAGGTAATTTCAATATTCATTGTTGAGTTTTAAGCTATTTTAAATTGTATGAACGGGAGCAATAGAAATTGGTGCTATTGAGTCTTAAAAATAGAGAATTGTCATACATATGAACGTGGGCGAAGCCAATACGAAATACGTAAGGATCGTATAATCGGTTTTGTATAATTTCTGTCAAGCCCCATGGAACGCAAAAGGAGTTAGTTTATGTGCATTTTATAACAAGACATAATAATTATGTTGGGTTCAAAAGGATGGCGTAACATTAAACTCGTGATATCACCTATGTTCACCTATATTCAAATATTTATTTGACCAATGGGAGCACACATATAACAAAAAAAAAAAAACATAAAAAATAAGTGAAAAAGTATTTCGACATTTTTTTTTCTTTTTTCGTACAAGAAATGAATGCCTAGTTATTCTCACTAAAGAGAGTTTCTTTTTAATTTTCCCAGGAAGGCACACGTCACGGCGGTGGCAGAATGCTGCTTACGCGTGCGTGGCCCCGCCTACATCCCGCCCAACAGCTAGCTATAAATGCTGGCGCCAGCGACTTCATGTTTCACTTCTAACTTGGTGCACTTTCGCGCGCTCCGGCCTTTCGAAGTTCGAAAAGTTTCTGTCGCCCGCCAGTCCGCTGAAAAGCTAAGGTAAGTGGGGAAATATGAAACATTTTTTTTTAAATCCGATTTTTCGTTTATTCTTATTTGTGTGAAGGTTCTTTTTTGTGAACATTTTGAAGGGTTTTTCGTTTTTTAGCGCTGGATTCGATTCCTATAAGACTATAAAATATAGTTGTTGAATTAATGGCTAGTTTCTTCCAGTTAAATTAAATTGGTGGAATTTTTAGAGCCAGTTTTTACCCATAATGCAATAAATAAAAGAGAATGCCCAACTTTAGTCGTTTAGTTATTTTCAAGATTCCATATTTATAAAAAAAATGTTACGAACATTAAATAAAGTTCAAAAAGTTCCGTATTGAATAAAAACGATAATGATTTTTTTATTTTACAAAATATTGTAACTGAGTTTTGTATAATTTATAAAAGTTCTTATTATTCTTCCGTTTCCGGCTCGGGCATGAATATATAATATAGGAGACATTGACATTTACTTTTATAAAACAAAGTTATGGTTTGTATTGTTTTTTTTTGTACGTTATTGTGTATGTAGATGTTATAAGGATAAATCCAATTACGCTTTGGTATTTTATTCTTACTCCTTGGTTTCACCAAAAACGATTTCTTGTTTTTCTTTTATATAGGCAACAAACGTGTTAATTTAAGAAAGTCTCTAAACACCATAAAAATTACGCGTTCAAAAATATCGGAAAGTCTATTTCGTTACATCAAAAGAAAGGCGTATTTTATTTAAAGCTAAACTTCAGCGTAATTCTAGTGCTGCATTTTCTCACTATAAAATTACCATAAATTTAACAATATGTTGCAGAAAACTAAAAGTAAAAAAGTATAATAATGTATAAGTTTAATTAACACTCTAGTAGTTACACTTTAAAAGGCTATAAGACTATAAAAAGCTTTTTAATCGAGCTTTATGAGCTAAGCTGCTGACCAGGGCTTTGTGAACTTTCAATCTAGGATATTAACATTTAGTAAGTAGGTACATCTCCTATCTTTCACAAAGGAATTATGAAAGCTTTTATATGCAGTCAGGGAATTTTCAAGACGTAAGTGAAATTGTTTAGTAATTATTTTTACGCCACCGAAAAACCTTTTTAGGAATAATTATTGTAGGTTCGAAAAAAACACGATAAAAAGAAAAGACGTAACTTGTTTCAAAATTAATTTATGTAACTAATCCATAACATTAAAATCAAAATCAAAATATTTTTATTTCACATAGGCCTACATGGGCACTTATGAAACGTCGACAAAAAGGTGCACGGTTCGGGTTGGTCGTTTCCTATGGAGAAGAACCGGCAGGAAACTCCATGGTTACTCTTTTAAAATGATTAGATTTTACAATATAATCATGTTACAGCATTAGTACTCAGGTATGGGGGGACAGCATAGGCCCGACAATAAGTCGTTGCTTACTACACAAAAAAACGGAAAACAAGATAAGAGGTTAACAAAAGTTAACACACCTCTAGGAATCTACAAGGCCTATACTGTTCACACATTCACAAACAATTAAAAAGAATCTATACAAAGGCAAGAAAATATTATAAAAGGCTAAATTAAACAAGTGACAAAAATATTGTCATCAGTGCTGCAACTATTCTGAACAAAGGGTGTTTAAATGATGTTACGCCTGTCATCCCCGAAGAGTTATGCAGAGGTGTAACTAATTTCGTTTTCACTTACGTTTCGTATTTTTATGTTATTTAGCCCACGTTATAGGTGGCGAACTTATTGCCATCAACCGGGCACAAATCCAGACTCCGTGGCTGCTACTGAGAAATCCCTGAATATGAATTTATATTTGGAACAAATTATAGGTTTTTTTGTACTTTTCTAGCTTTTGTAGAGTAATTAATAAAATATTAAGACGAGGAGCTCGCGGCTAAATACGAACAGCCGCTCGGGTCGACCTTTAGGTTAAGCCGTGCTTACCTAGGTTGGTCCGTGGATGGGTGACCACCCATTACTTACCGAGTTTCCTCCGTGCCTCGGAAAGCACGTTAAGCCGTTGGTCCCGTCTGTCATTTGTAGATCTTTGACAGTCGTTACAGGTAGTCAGTGGCCCGAAAGTCTGACAACCAGTCTTACCAAGGGGTATCGTATTATCTAGCACTAACTGGAGGTCAGATAGGCAGTCGCTCCATGAAACTGGAACTGGAAGCCGACCCCAAACTAGTTGGGAAAAGGCTAGGCAGATGATGACATCTAATTAAATATTAGTTCTGTAAGATGGCAGAAAATTGTTACGTTTGGATGTCTGTGGCACTGGTTCGGGATATTAAATAGGTACAAATCATCATTTCACGAGCAAAAAACACATAAACACATTTAGGTACACACGGCGGCACATCAAGCTACGATTACCAGAAAGGTTTGAGATTGGTTGAAATGTAAAGATAATTGTTGGAAGTGTCGTGTATTGGGAGTTTTCATCTAAAACGCTGCCTCGACGGACAAAACGTGCAAGCCGGGGTGGGTCCCCCCCCCACATTGAAATTTTCAATTGGTATTTTAAAAAAAACTGCTGTTCCATACATTTTGACCGTGTAGATATTGCAAACTACTTGTAGGAAACAGCTATGTTTTTCTTAATACCGATGAAAAATGTAATCGTGGGGGCGGGAGCTCAGAAAGAAAGATTTGAAACTAATATCGGCTAGGTACTGTTATTTTTAAGGAAAAGTTACAAAAACAAAGTTAGTTGATTCGTAAGCTTAAAAGACTAATTTCATTCAATCCTAATTCATATTCACTCAGTGATTTTAAATCATCTACGTTCATAATATTACTCTTAATTGCTTCACTTTGAATGGCAATATCAATAAATCGATCAATAAAATATTTCCTCTACAAATAAAAATGAAATCACAGACTCTGTGGAAAGATCATAAATAAATGATATTTGATTTGAAAATTACTTAACATAGGATCAATTAATAAATTGCTAACATACATTTCAATATTAATTAGAAATATATTACCTTGCGATGGTTTTACCCTTCCAATATATTTGTTTTGAACCGACATTTTATTTGATTTAATTTGATCTCGTTCAGTTCAAAGCAAGTAAAAGGTTAAACTTTTTTTCTGATTATGTGAAAGTAGGTAATTTATTAAAGCAAATAGGCTTTAGATATTTATGATACGGAACACATGGGAGTTAAGAGGGAGTAATTCAGTTTTGTTTACATCTAATTTTGGAGAATGATCTTTTAAAATATTCCCTTTTTGTTTGAACGATATTATAATAATTTGATCATTATTGACATAATCAGTTTTTCGAAACGAAATATTACAAAGAACAATAATAATCCGGCACATACACAGCAGTTGTGTATGCCGTTTTTTGTTTTCTGCTAAATTGAGCTGATTGCTTCGACCTCTTTTCTCAATTTCTCGAAGTTTTGGTTTTAGCCTCTATACGAAATCCAATCTTTTAAACTCACCCTTGATGATCACAAGTTACTCTTAGATACGCACACATATGCCATTGTCAATCGTCTACCATTATGTCAGATAGATGAAAAGCGAGCCCATGACAACTAAACACCGCTTATTTTGTGGTTATTAAAAGCGAAACTGCATTGTTGGGTTAGTGGTAACTTGCGCTACTGCATGAATGTGCAGCATAAGGTCCTGGGTTCCATTCCGAGGTCGGGAAATTGTCACAAGGTTTTACTATCAATAATTTCTAATAAACAGCCCCGAGTCTAGATTTATGCCCGATTGATGGCGCTAGTCTCGCTCTTACTGCACGGGTGGGACTTAATAATAACTGGCAGAACTTGTGTGTTGATTCCGTACTTTCAGCTCTGCTTCACAATCCGGGAAAAAGAGTCGTCATATTATGTTAAAATAGAGGGTATTGATTTAACGAACGAAAATAATACCAGATATCGATTCTCAATTATTGGCTTTATGCTTTAAACAATCGAATTAAAAACTCCGAGGTCCACAACACGTATTTGCTCACGAAATTCGCGATCATACGACAGAGCACACAAAACGCTTGTTGTTTTCACTAGGAACAACAATCGTTTGTTTTTATCGATGTCCAATTAATCGCTGTACGAATTCGAGTTCACGAATATTTTTATAACAATGGAAAACGAATAAAATGACGTCGAGTGTAAAGGACTGGCGTATAGGAAATCTTGTTAGATTTTAAAAGGTTCAATAAATCTGAGTTAGGAACGGCATCGTTCAAAAGTACTATTGAGCGTTTTCACGGATGCGAAATATGCAGTTTCGTTTCTTTTTTTTCGTACGGTTGGCAATTTCCAGTAATTGACATTCATACAAAAAGCTACATAGAAGTGATGGAATTGGACATTCGGTGTTTCAAACAAAAACGGATAGTGATGTTCTTTGATCCGAAGTGTAACTTTCGGACCAAAAATATTTTCGGGTTGCTACTACCGCTAGATTGCCTTTAAGAAATAGGCAATCTAGTTGTTTAGTGATCTGAGGAAATTGTATCTGGATTCTGTTCTAGCTAAGTTAAGGATTTTCGAAAATAAACATAACATCACGCCTGTAATCCCCGAGGGGTTAGACAGAATAGTAACATAATAGGGGGCGAGCCTATTGCCATCAACAGGGCACGAATCCAGACTCCGTGACTGATACTGAGAAATTCCTGATAACCCAACAACACTTTGCCCGACCCGGGAGTCCCATCCAGAACTTCATGCTCAGCAGGCGCGCTCCACTAGACCGACGAGGCATTTTCCAAAATCTTAAAAACAAAAACAGAATTTTCAAAGTTTGAATTGAACTTTGGATTCGGTATTTTGTACACTTTTCTACATGTGTCGTGTAAGAAGGCATATTCCAATCACATTAAAGCGAGCCTATCCGTCCTTAATATCATAATTGATGAAGTGCCTACTGGGACCTCGTCGTTTTTTACATGGGAAAATAACAGATGGTTATTATTATGCCTTTGCGGTTCAAAAGACTTTATATTTATAATTATCGTTTAGTGGAAACTATATACATATAAAAAAGTTGAGGCATGTGCTCCTCTTTGAAGTAGCATGTTTAATTTTTTTTTCTATTTTGGAACTATTTGAAACGCAAAATCCTTTTTACGTTTCGTACGTAAATGATATCTTCTATTTTATTGTATTATTTTTATCTTCAGTATTTGAATAATTCTAAACAAATAAGAGCTATGTATCAATTCTGTTTTAGAATAAAGTATATTGTACTTACCACTACTAGGGGAAACCGGGGCAATGGGGGCCCCTTAAGGGAAATCTTGAATAAAATCTTAGAAAAACAAGATAATGAAAAAAATCAACAACCATTTATTAGTGTCATTAATGTTCTCTAAATTTAACGTAAAATAATTATCTTAGTCTACCAGTCTTTGGCGCTAATCGAACTTAAAAAAAAAGAAGAAACTGCCTGTTTTGCCCCGTGTCCGGGGTAAAATGGTCATATGCGGGGCATAATAGGCATACACAGGTATATTCACTCGAATAAGTTTTAATTCGAGCACAAAAGGAACAAATGTGAAAGAACTCGTCATCATTATTCTCTTCGCCGTTGCAAGAACAGCGGGCCCATCTGTGGCATGCACGGCAGGTGACCCTACCCTCAGTAGATTCAGAGTACCAATATCCACGGTGCAAACACTCTACATCTTCCTCCGATTCGTTTTCCGTATTTTTTTCATTTTTCTTCGTCCATCCATTCCTATCCAACCTTTCATCCATCCACCAATCCATCCATTCTGTCCATTGTTATCCAACCTTTCTCATCACATTCTGCCCAAAAATTGGGAGGAGCTCCATCAGTTTAGAGCTTTCGCTGGCCAAATTGCATATGCCTGTTTCCATTTCCTCCAAGCTCCATTTGGCATGTTCCTTTGGTAGTGGCGAACCATACTTGTATCTGGAGAAAAAAGATCAACTTAATACCTATACCCTACCCGAGGCAAAACGGGCATCCTACCCGTTTTGCCCCGCTCAAAATGCCCCCGAGGTCAAATAAAATAAATGTTAACCTAATCAAACGAATTTATGGTAGTTAATTCACAACTCTTTCTAGTTATTTAGTCACATAATTGAACGTCGCAATTTACTTAATAACTGAGCATTTAACACAAACACGAATTAACTACAAGGCAGACTTAAAAATGAAAAATAATATCAAATGCATGAACTTACGTATTTTCGTTTTGTCGACGAACGACGCGCATCTACACACACAGATCTACTTTTCTAGCTATCGCGAGGTCGACTAGAACGCGATCTGACTACTTCCAACCGTCTCGGTTTATTATCTTGCGGGGGAGAGGGGGTGTCCGTCTTACCCCGGGAGCCCGTAATGCCCCGGCTTCCCTAACTATTTGAGAGAATAAGACTTTTTGTAACGTCTTTAAAAATCGAACTGATTGCAATGTCTGTAAAATCTTGTTAGATGCGACGTAGGTTGCCGATTTATTAAATAACCAACAATATTAAAACCAGTTTTACCAAAGTATAATATACGGGGTGGAAGGGACACCGACGCGAAAACGGGTACCACGTATTCAGTACTATCATTCTGCGCCCCCCTACATAGCAAAAAAACAGCTGTTTCCTACAAAAGTGTATGGAACAACTGTTTTTTTAAATGACTGATGAAAAATTTCTATGTAGGTGGATTGCGCAGAATGATGTACTGAATACGTGGTAACCATTTTCGCGTCGATATCCCTTCCACTCCGTAGAGATTTAGAGCTCCAAATAATGAACAATCACGTAAGATATCCCGTAAGTGACAGCATAAGTTTAGTTTTAAAGCGTAAAAGCTTAAAACAGTGTTTATATTATTATATAGTTGGTTATGTGGAGTCAAGATTGGGTAGAACCAGCTGCAGACACCGGATACTTCAGTACGGTATCTGTCAATGCCGGGGCCGCGTCCGGCCCAACCTGCTGGGAAATTAATTGTTCAACGAATTGACACACTCATCAATATGTCGTGTTATAACGATTTCGTTCAACTGTCAAGGCTGGCAAATTAAGTTGGTAGGGAATTAGATAAAAAATAAGAAGTTATTCATAAACGTTGTTTAGAGTAAAGAGACGTTAATCATAACTTTACATTCAACTGCGTTTAAAGATGCTGTTTAGGCCTAGTTTTAGGGCTCCGTAGTCAACAAACCTTAACGTTTCGCCATATCTGTATGTCTGTTTGTCTGTCTATCCACAGCTTAGCTCAAAGACTCTTAGTACTAGAAAGCTGTAATTTGGCATGAATATACAGATTAGTTACACCGACAAAGTGGTAAAATAAAATCTGGAAAAGTATTTTTTTATGTCCAGTACCTACACGTAAAGTGGGGATTTTTTTTCTCGCGTACCCCATAGTGTGGAAGGTCGTTGGATAGGTCTTTAAAAAATTGCGAGTTTCTTCAAATAGTTTTTCGATCAAGGGATTCGTTTGTGAAATATTAAGCTATAAAGTGCAAATTTTGGTTAGACTCAAGTGTCTCCCACCTCTACCAGCTAAACGGTTGTGCGTGAAAAAATTCACGTTGATAGGATTTTAACGAAGATAAAAGGAAAGCTATCACAGCTAAGTAGGTTTTACAAGTTTACGAGTAATAGTCGACCAAATTATAAAATGTACTTAAACAACATATTTTCCTAAGCATAATGTATTGGAGCACAGGTTTTTCAACTGCAAATGTAAGTTTGTTTTTTATTATCACAATAAAAATCATCGTTCGGAGACATATCAGACCGAACCCTACATTGTGCGTGGCCGGGCACGCACTTTGCCGGTTTTTAGACCCCTTACAATGTCAGTACGAAAGCTGTCACTTTTGCTATTGTGAGTAACAAAACAAGCAACCGTAAGAAATATTAAATGTATGTCTTATACTTGTTCAAATTTAGTGGCGACTTCGATTGAATTAAAAATGAGCTACTAAATAAACCAGCAGAAAAAAACAATACACTTAAGATAGCAGATACCTAGAACTATCCATGATAAGAAAAGCCGCAAGCCAATCAGATAATACCAAGTACAAAAACAGATTTCATCCGGCCGCTAACTCAATCGAAACAGAAGAGTTCTAGTAGCCTTAAGGCGCGCTCACATGGGCTTCTGAAATTACTCAACCCTAGGGAAACATTGAGCAAAATATATCGACACGACAACGTAAAGCATTTAGTATGCGAGAGTCGAGACGAGTAGATAAATGTGATTTTTTTTAACAAACCTTCTTTGGAAAATGTAGATAACACATAATCATTATTATTATTTTCATTTGCTGCTGCGGCGTCAACATGCTTTAATATCTAGTAATCTTCTTGCTATCGTATCGATTAAAATTCAAATTGAGTCCGCCCAAAATTTGGCGACGAATTTGTAGTTAGATAGTTTTTTTCACTTTCAGTAGCGTAGTAATCTAGTAATTGTTGATGGAGAAACTGCTACGGGGAGCTATTGACCGTTATGGAGCAACTTTATAAACTAGACAGTAAATTAGTTAGCAATACAGAAGATATGGAGCACTGATTTAAACATTACAATATTGCCCAAAAAATGTAAACAATTTTTCACTACTACGTCTTGAAACTGTTTCCAAGATGACAAAAATCTTGTGTGAGCCCAGCTTTAAACAATATGCCAGATATTTTTATAGGCTACCGACAAGGTATAGTATCCTGGTGACTTTGTTTTTATTGCAAAAGCGATCCTTGTTACTTTGACATAGGCTCTCTTTTATTTGACCTTTGCCACTTGCCTTTTCGTACTTATAAGATTAAAGTTATTTCAGTAGTTCATTTTAACCTTTTTTCTGAAAGCCTGCCGTCAAATCCCATGTTAGCCGGGATGGGTTGACCAAAATCATAACACCAAATATAAATTATAAACTAACATGAGATGTGGAAAAGTATCTTAGAAACTATATAGTTTGCAGGTGAAACAAAAGATGTTCATGCAGAGCAGGTGGATGTTGAAGGCGAAGAGCCTATTGATCTTAAATTATAATAATAATTTATTTAATCACACCATAATGAGGTCCACTATGTTTGTACTTACTTACAAAATAACTAAGCCTATTTTAGTACTTGAAAACTAAAACGGACCGCGTCCGGTTAAATTATGTTCTATTATTTTTTATTTTTTTATTTATTTCATTTTACCGGTGAAGTTTCGCCAACTAATTTAATTTCATCCTGTTTAATGGATATAAAAATACCATTAATAAAGCCGAAAGGCACTTGTTCTTCCGGACACTGCGATATTTTTTTTTTGTTCCAGAACATACCTAGAACCTTCTAGTTACGGAGATATTGTGAGTCAAAGTTCCAACTTTCTCAAAAGTTTTCTTTTTAAATACAAGTTTTTAATATTATAACTTTACTTTAAATACCTCCTTGACCCCGTACTATTTAATGCATCTATGTTTTGAATGCGTTACATTGAGTACACACCGTAAAACGTGATTTTTCACTCCAAAAAAATCTTTTGCCAGCAATATTTTTTACGTGGAGTTACCTAATTTGATGAACAGAATGCTTGGTTCGACTTCGTGAAGAGTCCGTTTAGGTACACCTTGTATAAGTAGTAGGACCTACATACCGATATATTACACGTAGACTTGTGCGATTCTCTTTCATCCTTTACCTATCAAGTACTAGGGTTTAGTAAAATGAATTGAGTCCCTTTGTTCTTTTAACCCACCCGCGGTTTTCGCATTGCAAAGCAGTTCACTGGCCAATTGAGTGCTCTTTGGAATTTCCGCACCAATTGCATTGTTTAGATCGTTACGAAGTCAAAGCGGCATTTTAGACTTTTTCGTATGTTTTTGACCATTGAACTATGGAACGAATGTCGATGGAACATTCACTGGTTTGCTGGTCCATTGTAATTTGAAGTGGGAACAATTCAGTTGATTCTATTCGACTATTTGGAGTGTTTAAGTCTTTGAGAACAAAAATTAATATGAATCAAGTTCCTCCTAAAATATGGTTAATGTTCCTTAATCATGGTGTTTAGTTATGTTTTTAGTAATTGACATTATTGCAATGTTGGATGAGCTCGTGTCTAAATTACAATAGCCGCATTGGTCAATTGCTGAGGCCGGCCCTTGGACGGGTGACCCAGTCTTTGTATACCGAGGTCCCTCCAAGCCTTAGAAAAATGTTAGTCCTGGATGTCATTTGTTGATCTTTGACAGTATAACGGTTTGTCAGAAAGCTCAAAAGTCTGCCAACCGGTTACTAGGGCGTATTGTGTTACCCATTAAGTGGGTATGCAGATTATGATGATCATGACTGACTATAAATATATAAGGAAAAGGGATGAGGAGACCCTGTTACCTGAAGGCAGGTGGACATGAATGATGTAACCAAGGTTTTGTAAAAATATTCTGGTTTAAAAGAGTGTCCATGGAGTTTCTTGCCAGTTCTTCTCCTTAGAGATCTACGTTAGGGAATGGGCTATTACAGTACTTTCACAGTTTTTATGCCTTGTGACTGGGACTGTAGCTACATTTCATTTTTGTCTTTGTTTCGACATCAAAAGTGCCTGTAACTGGCCTACTTGAAATAAATGCTTTGATTTTGAGGTAGGTACCTAGATAAGTTGATAAGATTGTCACCGAACATAAAAGAAAAAGGGGTGAAAATTGATAAGTAACATAAAACAGGAAAAAAGTGATTGGTGAAAAATTTGACGAAACTTCGAAATATGATATCGTTCTTAATTAAAATTTTAATGATCGTCCGGACACAGTATTTCACAACTTTTCACATTTTCGTTTTCAAACTTTTAACTAAAAATTGAAATTGATACTGGCAATAACAGAAAAATAATATTAAAAAAAAAAACAATCGATACTAATTTATTTTGTTCATGCAATTTGATTCCAATGGTTAGCTTACGAAATGACTTAAATTAGTTATTCAAAAAATTTGATCAAAATGTTGGTTCAGCTTCAAGATTATTATTTTTTTCATTCAATTGTATGAATAAATATTATGGGGTCGGAGCTCGTGGCTAAATAAGAACAGCCGCTCGGGTCGATCTTAAGGTTAAGCCGTGCTTACCTAGGTTGGTCCCTGGATGGGTGACTACCCATTACATTCCGAGTTTCCTCCGTGCCTCGGAAAGCACGTTAAGCCGTTGGTCCCGGCTGTCATTCGTAGATCTTTGACAGTCGTTATAGGTAGTCAGTGACCCGAAAGTCTGACAACCAGTCTTACCAAGGTGTATCGTATTACCTAGCACTAACTGGGTTGTGGAGGTCAGATAGGCAGTCGCTCCATGTAAAATACTGGTATTCAGCTGCATCCGATTAGATTGGAACAACATAGTTGAGAAAAGGCTAAGCAGATGATGTATGGATAAATATTGTTAATTATTATGAGACACGTTTTCTAAAATCAGGATTAAAATTTTTGGGTTTAAGTCTCTTCTTAGCGTGTCGATGACAATTTACATTGAGTCAGCCCAAAATTTGGCGACGAGTTTGGCACTTTCAGTAGCGTCTGTCAGCTTCTGTGATGTGCAAGCAACAGGCCAGGCAGGACAAGATATCAAGTGTCCCATCGTTTGTGGGGAAACACTACATTTACACTCAAGGACAGAGTCATCAATGAATCTCCACCTGAATAGGTTTTCCTTGCTTAGGCTAACCTGTGTCCGGAGTCTATTCAGATCAGATATCATAGATCAGCCATAGCAAGTGGCACAAATGGGTAGGGTAGGGAAACACCGATTGTATTTAATCGGTATCAACAATGTTATAAATAATAATCATGACGTACCCATAGATAGCCTTGCTTAGCTTTTAACAAAATGTAGTACTACGTTTCGAGTTGTAAAAGTAGATACATTAACTACTATCTATATGCAATAAAAAGTCGAAATCTAAACAAATTATATGTATCATAAAAATAAGTCGATTCCTAAATTGCATTGATAACCTTATTTAGTGATAACTGATGATGACACATTTGTAGTATTGTTATCACATATAATAATTTATTACACCATTTACACACTCAATACAATTGTCATGTGTGGGTGGGTGGTGGTCCATTTGTGAATAGTTTATTTCAAGATAATTCAAGATACTTCAGGATACTATTCGCTTAATACAAAAAAAAACACATAACGTAACATCACGGCTGTAATCCCCGAAGGTTTAAGCAGAGGTGTACCCAATTATAGTACACCCGTTTCGCCAGTTATGTTCAAGTCCCATGTAATAGGGGGCGAGCCTCTTGCAAATACAAAAAAAGTTAAGGTACAACCCAGTCATTATGAGTCAGTCATTTGTCATTGTTGAGGATGTTAAAAATTAAAGTTAAGGAAATGACGTTATAAATCGTATAATAAATAATTTATTAGCAAAGCCCGATTGAATATAATGGAAAAAGTTATGATATTATTTATGTTACACGAAAAAACATCTAGTAGAACACCTCTGATAACGACTTACACTCAAAGTAATTACCTAAGCAACCATTTTTGTACAATAGACAAAAATTTAAACAAAGTAAGAACCGTCAAAGAAAGCAAAAGCTAAGAATTATAACTTTTGACAACTCTAACTTTAAGCAATTACTAAACTATAGAATAAAAGTATCTGAAACTACTTTAACTCAAGTAATTATTTGACCTGTTTATAGATACAAGTGTTAGTTTTATTTCTATTATTAGTTTAGATATTAATATTGTTTGTCCCTAACTAATGTTTGAAGGTTACTTAGGCAGTAGCTAAAAACTGTTGAACGAATAACGTATAAAGTTTCATTTCAAAATTATCAGATTTGCCTAAAGACGAGATAATTCCATCAATTTTACATTAAACCCTGAACTTTGCAATATGATAACGAGGTTTTGTTTGTATTAATATCTTAAAGTGAGCACGAAATCATAATCCGTAAAAGCCTTTATTCGGTTAACTAAATCTTTAATTCTCAACTCGATGAAGAAAATATAAAGTTTCAAAATTAATGGTTATTTGAACCGTTCATTATTTCATACACACGATAATTTATCTTGTTTTCCGTTTTTTTGTGTAGTAAGCAACGACTTATTGTCGGGCCTATGCTGGCCCCCCCATACTTGAGTACTAATGCTGTAACATGATAATATTGTAAAAAATAATTATTTTAAAAGAGTTACCATGGAGTTTCTTGCCGGTTCTTCTCCATAGGAAACGACCAACCCGAACCGTGCACCTTTTTGTCGACGTTTCATAAGTGCCCATGTAGGCCTATGTGAAATAAAAATATTTTGATTTTTGATTTTATTTATTTATTTATTGACACACCAACGACTTATTCACTAAGTCATTACATTAAATATATTCTATTTTAACAGCTTTGTGGTGAATTCGTCACTTATAGGTGTGCACAGCATTTGTATAATCAATTATAAAAATTAAAATGGACATAATATATGATAATATTGATGATAACAAAATAAAAATAAAAAAAAACAAGTTAAAAAAAAAAATTAAAAAAAAAAAAATGATTTTGATTTTACGGTTTGTTAAACCAAACAGGAAGAGCCTGAGGTATTATGACAACAGAACTACTTAATGTTACTACAATTTTATTTCTTTAATTTGTTTTCAAATATATTGGTCACATTTCTTAATATTACAATGTAAAAAAAAAACATTAAAAAATTAAAACAAATAGTGGCCCACCAGCATCGGGAACAGGGTCCGAGCTACCGGTGGTCAGGGCTCTTGAGAGAGGAACCTCCTAACAATACGCGCCGTGTCCAGAAGTACTGCTTTCTGAATCAAGCCCTTGATACAGCTGCCAAGAGGAGCCTCCTCAGATGTTGGTCGAGGCTATTGGCCGACACGACTATCGGCTGCTGTACTCACGTCCTACACGTCGAAAACCTCGCGAGCCAGATCTAGATATTTGAATTGTTTATCTTTCTCTGCTTTCACGAGATTCTCGACATGCGGGACCGTTATATCAACAATCATTCCGCGATGCTCCAATCGATCTTTCACCATAATGTTAGGCTTATTGGCAACAATCTATTTTATTATTATCAGTCATGTGTGTCCCACAGAAGGGCAAAACCCTTCCTTCCGTATTTGCACTTATCCCTAATATTCTACATGCCCACTAATTAACACAAAGCCTTTTAAAAAAACCTATTGGGACTTATTTAACCTAACCTATAGTTATTCTTTAAATTATTTCCTAATGAATATGAGTCAAAGTCAGCCTTGTCGACCCCAAACATTTTCACAGTTTGAAGTGAAGTATTTTTTTATAAAATTCTGTTTCTCGCATGAATAACAATCAATAAATTGTTAATAACCCGCGTGTTTCAAATACATAAGTATCATTCCCAATAGACATCCGTGAAATTCCCAGCAAGAATTCACATGGCGTAAGTAATAAGGGACATTTTCGCAAAATTTTCCTGTCTTTTCTGCTTCATTAGAAGCACCTATTGTAAAATGAATGGAACTTATTGAATGATAGTTCGGTATGACTGCTTTATGGGGCATATTATTTCGATGGAGTCTGGAGTTCGATTGTTATTATGTTGGAATTTGAAAGTCATGCATTCATTACAGTCCAGGTCTTGAATTAGTCGACCCAATCGTAAAGCGTTGGTTGATTTCGAAATTACTTTTCTCAATTTTCCAGATAGCACTATTTTGGAAGAGTCAGGTTAAGAGCGTTTACGACTTACGGTATTTCATACAAACTTCCAAGTCCTTTTTCGAAATGACTGAACAGATTTTAATGAAACTTCATTTTTTAAGTAAACTGCTGCTTTTATGTTACATGGGACTTTGATCATACCTAGCAAAATATGGATGTACTATAAGAACACATCTGCCTATCTCGTTGAGGAAATAGAGGCGTAATGTTTTGTTAAACTTCGATTTATATCACGTACTCTGCGACAAATTTTCGAGCTTTCTCAAATTGTACCTTATCTATTAAAATTTATTCGTATCTGAATGTAAAATAGCTCAATAAGTTAAATACTTCATGCTCCAATTGTTTCTAATAACCGTAACAGAAGGCAGTGAGATCCAAACATTATTTATACTAGAAATTCTTAATAGCTAAAGTACCTTTGCCTCCATTTTCTATCGCTCCATTTGGAAATTTTCAGATGATGATTTAAAATGTCAAGGTTTTTTTGGAATGTATTTCTGAGAACAAACCTAGATAGACTGTTTTTAGTAAAATTTTATGAATTATTAAGTTATGTAAATGTTAATTTTTGTTATTTTAACTTCATCTTCCTATGTGACATTTCCTGTAGGTACTCAGTACAAAAGTTCTGAAACGAGAAAGTATTAAAATTATACGTAGAACTTATATTATTGTGGGTTCGTAATCGTTTTCTCGGAGTTTTTGTTCAAAATAATATAATTTTAAATAACTACATTCTACTTAAATGATATTAAGTCCACCTTTTCTATTTTTAATTAATTTTCTCATTTAAAGCAACTGCAGATTTTCTCTTCTGTAAAGCTAAAATTCTCTTGGTTCTCAACGATCTTTTAGTATGAATACTATAAAAACTAAATTATGACAACGTGTGTAACTGACATAAATAGTAAAATTCATTAGCTTTAAAATGTATTCATTTTCTTTTGATTCCTAAAATCTAAATTAGAAAACCGCTTTTATGAGAATTTCTAACGGTTTGTACCTGCATGTTAATTTCAGCTAGTGTAGAAAATAAAACCACCGTTGTTTAGAATTTCATGCAAGATTTATTTTCGGTAATACTCTCCTAAGTATTTGTACGAAAGAGCAGTGGTAACAGTCCCGACTTGCATGTCGTAGGTCTAAAGTTCGAACACAAGCAGACACTTTACTTTGTACATTTCATCAGCACGGTTAAAGACAACATGGTGGAGGAACCGCCAAGCCCTAGAACCAATTATTTGAGGGCATGTTACATCCACCAACGTCACATGTCTTCTAATTTTTCCCAGACTGGGCGCGCGATGGGTTACGGCCTTCCTCACTCTCAGAGAGCAGGCTTGTGTCCCAGCTGTGGGACGCGCGAGCGTCACAATACAATACTTTCACATAAATATTTTACTTCTTTACATCCTAGTAAAAAACAAAGTCGCTCCCGCTGTTTATACGCTTAGATATTTTAAACTACGCAACGGATTTTAATGCAGTTTTCAGCAATATAGATAGTGATTTAAGAGGAAGGTTTTTATGTATACTATCTACATTGCATCCGTGGGAAGCTGGGGCGGGTCGCTAGTACTACATAAAATACTTCTGCATACATAACCGAATATGTCGACAGTATTGATTAAAAAACTTTTCCCCAAATCTCTTGTAAGTCCTCCGCCAATTTTAAATTAAGGGCTTATGTCATTGAAAAAAAAAGTAAAAACTTGTCTACCAATAGCTTACTGATACGGATATAATCTCAACTCAAACTGGGCGAGTTAAAGCTCGAAGTCAAACACATTGGACATTGCCGATCGGAACACAGAACTCGAACAAAATAATCCTTTTTACAAAGAATTTAAAATTAAATAAGGGTATTAAACGTTTACTGTACCAATACTTACTTTTGCTTCCTCTTCTAGTACTTAGTTTTCTGTAACGACATTGTAAATAATCTTTTAGCAGTGTGACAATTCAACTATTAAGAAAACTGGAGGTGATTTTTTTTAAGCTTTGCCCTCGAAATGTCTCCTGTATCGTGGATACTTTTACAAACATTTAAACTCTAAACAGCCAGACCCGGACGCTGGAGGCAGACAACTACCAGTAGGGTCTTAAAAATATTTGTTCCGTGCGGGGATCGAAAGCAGTCACTCATAAACAGTTGAACGGATTTAGATAAAACTTGACACACCGATAGACCACGGTGCATAGACAACATGACATTCTATCAGTGAAAATACACATGAATTGACAAAAGCATTTACATTCTAGCCTAGCCTTTTCCCAACTATCGTGGGGTCGGCTCCCTGTCTAACCAGCTGAATACCAATATTATACATGGAGAGACTGTCTATCTGACCTCCACAACCCAGTTGGTCCACTGGGTAATACGATATCCTTGGAAAGACTGGTTGTCAGACTTTCGGGCCACTGACTACCCGTAACGACTGTCAAAGATTTACAAATGACAGCCGGGACCAACGGCTTAACTTGCTTTCCGAGGCACGGAGGAAATTCGGTACGTAATACGGTCACCCATCCACAGACTAACCTAGGCAGGCACGGCTTAACCTAAAGATCGACCCGAGCGCCTGTTGATGTTAAACCACGAGCTCCTCCTGACACTTACGTTGTAGAAATAAGGAACGATTTTAAATCGGTTGTCACTTGTTAACGCTCTCATAATCGGCTTTCGTAAAAGTGTCTGTGGGACAATTTTGAAATTATGTCACTTCTAGGGTTCCGTAACCGAAGGGTAAAAAACAGGACCCTATTACTAAGCCTCCGCTGTCCGTTCGTCCGTTTGTCTGTCAGCAGACTGTATCTTACGATTCGTAATAGGTAGACAACTGAAATTTTCTCTGGATGTGTATTTCTGTTGCTGCTATAACAACAAATAATTAAAATACATTGATAAATTAAAGGGTACCTATTATGATGGTATACTGCTACTACGCTGGGCGCATGAAGTGCGAGTCCGACTCGAACTTGCCCGCTTTTTTCGACTTACCCTCGTAAAGGATTGCCCTTTTATCCCAGACAAACCGAGGACCTTTTGTTGTCATGTCCGGTAACAATTTTAACTTTAGAAGGGACGTGTTTCGTGAAATTTTGATAAGGACAGGACAAAGGAGGTCTTAGTTGATTTTACCAGTAATTAGTAGCTTTCATGTTTGCTCTAGACAGTATTGGTGGAGGACGAAAATTTTGAACGTAACAAATATTTTTTATAACATAGACTTTTAGTTTTTGAAATGCCTTGGACCCCTACAGCAATAATGTGACGTTCTAAAAACATCTAATTATTATAATTCACACCTAAATATAGTTTTAAAGAAAATAAATCTTGTATTCTGAAAAGGTTGTATTTCTTAATAAAACCTACACGATTATTATACTTGGTAGTTGACATTTGAGGAGGCAACATTTAGTTGGTGATGAAAAAGTTAATTTAGTTTAATAAGCAATAATTTTCTGGAAGGGAAAATTGCACAAAAATATTTTAGTTTTGTTGAGGTTTATTCTACTACTATATATAGAGATTTAATATCCTTGTATAGAAAAATTGTTATAGAAAATATGTCCCCAAGTTATTACATAATTGCTAAGAACGCGTTACATTTGTACCGACAGCAACCAGTTGACTCTTGCAAGTAAATTACGATTATTTTCCAGTGGTCCCGTTTATCATTATTACCTATATATCAACGTGACCGTCTCGTTGGTCGAGTGCTGCTGGATTCAATTCCCAGGTTGGGCTAAGTGTTTTTGGGTTTTTCCGTCAGGAATTTCTCAGTAGCAGCCACCGAGTCTGGATTAGTGCCCAGTTGGTGGCAGTAGGCTCGCCCCCAATACTTGTGACTTAATCATAACAGGCGAAATATGGGTGTACTGTAAGGTACACCTCTGCCAACCCATTCGGGGATCACAGGCGTGATGTTATGTTATTTAAACGTCTTTGATATCAACTAATTTAATTTTACTGCATGGCCATGATGTGACTAGACAAGTTTATTCAAAAAGGTCCACCCCTCCGGCAAATGGCGACGTTATTCCTGAGAGGACAGGCACCATATAAAATGATTGACCCAGAGTTAAGGCTCTTACGTGTAAATTCCGTTTGCACAAGAACCCAAGCACTGTGGCAATCAAAAGAAAAAACGAACTGACGGGATATTCACATACAGATATATTTTTAAGGCTACCAAGCAAAACTAAGTAAACCCCTAAAAAAATTGCTGGGAAACGACTTTTTTTTTTGTAAAAGCCACACTCAAAACATTGTGCTGATGGATGCTTTGAATAGTAAAAGGGTCATGGAGGTAATTAAATTAAGTTATTACCTTCAAAACTAGTACTTTTAAACTTATCTCCGTAACTAGAAGGTTTATGAGGAAGGTATGGTCTAGTACAGAAAAAATAATCGTAATGACGGGGTGAACAAGTCAACAAACCCTTCGGCTAGCCTACTTTTACACCCATTATAATGTTCAAGAAAACCATGTCTTCAATATTACGTGTAGCTAAGGCGTTCATACTTATACGAACAACTTTCAATATTAACTACATTACAAAACTTCCCGTCTTACGAAAGTATTGGTCTATACGACCTTCAAATTGCTACAAAAACTAAATTGTGTTGTTTATTATACTTTGTTTGATTTTTACTCCAAAGTTGATAAAACTTAAAGATTATCTTTTGTTTACGTAAAAAGTTGCCGATTATAAGCGGATTTGTGTTTAGAAAATCTCTCTTTTTACGTTGGATAAAATTATAAGACCCGTAATGATAAGGGCAAGTGACCAATTTTTTTTTAATATAAAATTATTTCATGGTTTCGATCAATATTTAAAAAAAAGTTGCTGCCCCTTTCAGTTTTTTTTCTGCTGCAATTAACAGTCACAATAAATTAGAAGCCAATGACATAAACCGTCATGTGATACCAAAACAATACTGCAAAATAACAAAAGAACGCCGCGTGAACTGGGAGCTCACTGAAACAATATTTCACTATACCATAATAAAATATAATCGTTGTTGGTAGCCACATTGCCATTAATATCTAACATTTCATCTTATACTGAAAAAGACAAATACAGAGGTAATCCAATATTCCTTTTCCATTTTTGAACCGGACAAATATTGCTTATGCCCCTTCGCCGCAGTAATTGAATATTTTAGTGCCTCTTGAATTGAAAATGCTTGGTAGACAGACGACAAATGTTCTTGTGGAGTTATGAAGTATTGCACACTTTGCATTTTAAAGGTTTATTAGATACTAGTGATGTTTAAAGACATTAACTTTGATAATGCTCAGAAAAAAAGTCTTAAATCAGAACCTGAACCAGGTATCTAATTCAACAACAATCAAGAAACGTATTAGTTCATAATATATTGACAAGAGTGTGTTCTGTATTAACAACATTAATTGCGTTGTTTAGTTCACACCTCGACTTAGAGTTGCGCCTCATCCAGCAGCACGGAATACCATTTCCATGCTCCTGTCCTTTTCTGTCGCTCAGAACCGTCATTTGTTAGAGCGAGAAACAGAGTATGCTGCCGAGCTCATCACTGATGCTGCCTCGTGCGAACCGCAACCATTATGTTGCATCATATTTTATGTACATTTTTGGTAAATACAAATTATGTTTTTCTTCATCAATACTGATCGGTCCCACGAGCTGTAAAACCTTAATTTTAATCCTGTTCCTAAAATGCTTCGGAAGAAGATTTATTGCCAATATTTTTGTGCTTAGCCATTTTGAGAATAAAAAAATATTGAATACGTAACCATCATCATCTGCCTAGCCTTTTCCCAACTCTTTTGGGGTCGGCTTCCAGTCTAACCGGATGAAGCTGAATGCCAGTATTTTACATGGAGCGACTGCCTATATGACCTCCACAACCCAGTTAGTACTGAGTAATACTATATCCCTTGGTAAGACTTTTAAAACGTAACCATCCACATAATATTATTATTATGTCTCCTTTTTAGTGAACTACCTTTAAAATTCACTTTATCATCATATTATTGTTAGTGAATTAGTTTAGTGCAAAAAATGCTAGGTATGTTTAAAGAAGGACTGTGAGGTCTGAAATAAATTCAATGCCTGTTAGTACACTTGGGGTGGGCCTATGTCCAGCAGTGGACGTCTTTCTGCTGAAATGATGACGATGATGAAGTGGGTACATTACAATGACTGTCCCAGAATCTTCCAAAATAAATGACACAATATTTATTCTGATTTGTCTGACACCCCGTCTCCCGAGACTAAACCGCGAAACTCTAATGTGAAATATATGCTCCTATCATCTGAAAACTTGAACGGACAATAATAAATTTATAGTCAAAACTTTCTCATAGGATTTTGGCCCCAACCAGATGTGTCAGAATAACTCTGTGTCCTTTGCCTATCCCAGTGGAAAACTAACCAGATGAGATTCCTTCCTTTGCGATAGGGGTTTATAATAAGCAATGGTTGTATTTCTAGCAGGGAGTTGCGTTCATATTGCGTTTGATTTGGCTTTGAACCTTCTTGTTCACTGTTTAAGGAGTTCTACATTATCTTTTGTTGTGTCTTTTACTCATGGTTGTCTTTTTATAAACGGAGCCTTCACGAAGCCTATCTCAATCTCTCTCTCTCTCTCTCCTTCCGAACTCTACGCAAAAATTAATGCTGGGAATCGACTTTTTGGGGTGAAAAATCATGTTTTACGGTAAGACTCAATGTAACACAATGAAATGGGTCAAGGAGGTATTTAAAGTCATAACAATAAAAACAAAGAATTAAGAACAAGAAGAAAAAGAACAACTGAACATAAAAAAGAAAACTTTGAAAAATGTGGAACTTTGACCCCAATATCTCCGTAACAAGAAGGTTCCCAGGAATGGTCCAGAACAAAAAGAAACATGGCCTTTCGGCTTTGTTAAGGGTATTTTCACACCCATTATGTTCTTTTAATTAACTTCGATGAGCTGGGTTCAATAACAAAGTGTTTTAGTTACAAATTTTATTATTGAACCAATTTGATACATTAAAATATTTTCTTATAGAGGTCCACAAATTGGATTATTAGCCTGAAAGGCATACATTCAAAGTGTACGCATATTTTACATGATTAACTAACTGAAAATTACCTATTCCTCGTATGGGATATACTTAATATGGGTAAACTTCCCCCTTCTTGTTACTGATTAGCCAAGTCAGTAGGGATATAAGCCTGATAAAATTTAGGATAGGAGAGATTGTGATTTATTAAGTAAAGTAACTGAGATGTAGACCTTGATCAGAAATTCAATTTTCTATAATAAGGAAGAAACTTGCCTGTAAGTTTCGTAGAAATTGTAAAAAAAGAGATAAATATGGGCGGAAGTGGGAGGTTTCAAATAAATATTTAACTCTTAAAGGGCATCATTTTAATTTAGATGATTTTCAGATATCTTTTGTGCCATACGATTGTATTCTCTGTAGGTCTTTTAGTGATGGTCCAACTAAAAAAAAACATTTGCATATTTTTCCAGCTATAATGTAATAGTAGGAAAGCCTTTGGTTGACTGGGTACAAATTGAGACACTGGATTACTCAAGGAAAATCCTATAAGACTACATGGCTCGGAGATAAACCTAAGCTCACCAACAGCGCTTTATCATCATTCTCTTGCACTTATCCCAATTCATTTGGGATCGGCGCAGCATATCTCCTTCTTCCATACTTCTCTATTACTCGTCATCTCATTAGACAACCTCCTTTCTTACCATATCATCCTTTATACGTCCTTTATCGTTTCTTTGGTCTTCCTCTACTTTCACCAACAGCGGTTACGTTCACTAAATTAGCCAGGCAAAGCTCCTTTAATAACCTTTACATATCTATTGTACACAGATACCAAAATGCTGAACAAGAACATTGCTATCGCTGTCGCCGTGGTCCTGGCTATCGTCTGCCTGGCTGAGGCCAGGGAGGAAGGGCCTCACGACATGGCTGATGCTCTTCGCATGCTGCAGGAGTTGGATCGCTACTATACCCAGGCTGCTAGACCAAGGTAAGTTGACTTGCTTGAAGAACATTTTGGGTATGGAGCGGAATAAACGAAATAAACAAATTACGATCAGCCGTTGATGACATTGCATCAGCGACGATGGTAGAAAAGTCAAAGATGTTTTGGATATTCTTTCGATGCGGACAAATTGACACAAACACTGTCAGATGTAAGTAACTTACCAAAGTACTTAAATCTGCCAGAGTTTGAAGGACCAAAGGTTGAAAGTACCGCCTTCAAGCTTTGGTCAACTTGTATACTAATACAAGTAGGAAGGTACATCCACGCACAAACTATTACCACGTATTCAGTTCACCATTCCGTACCCCTCCCACATAGAAATTTTATATCGGTAATTTGAAAACGACGGCACGGTTGGCGCAGTGGCTGAGCGATTGACTGCTGCGTTGCGTGTCGCGGGTTCGATCCCCTCACGGAACAAATATTTGTATAGCCTACAGATAGTTGTCCGGTTCTGGCTGTATATGTATGTGAGTTTAAATGTTTGTAAATGCACCCACAATACAGGAGAAATTCCTAGTGTGGGGCAACGCTTAAAAAAAAACATCTGCTGTCCCATAGGTACACATTTTGAGTTATTGCACTTTTATAGGAAACAGCACAATTTTTTTTAAATAATTTTTGTCGCTGAAAAATTTTCCATTTGTGAGGGACGTTGGAATGACGTACTGGATACGTTGTAATCGTTTGTGCGTCGTATACCTTCCACCGGATGTGTCCGGATGTGTCGGAGTCCGGGGACAAAGTTAGTCCGCAACTTGTCCGTACTGGTTTGATGAACCTTTATGCTACCGAAAAACTGATGAAGGTCGATGTAGAAATATGAAACGCTTTGGAAACGATTGTCGATAGTCTAGGCCCTCAGTATGATGATTATTTTGTCCTGATGCTGTTCTCCGCTTTGTTCTTGAAATGGTCTTGATTGTAGATATAGGTTTAGATAGTGATATATAGGTCGACTGATCCTGACAGAAATACCACCTGAGAGATCTATTCAACGATACTTTGAGGAGGCACAAGAGCAGACATGGTTTTTGAAATGAGGTCAACAGGTAATGATCAAATCTTTCTTTTAAATATTTCAAATTAATTGAAGAATATCTTCGATTGAATCCCCAAGTTTTTCTTTGTAAAGTCGTATAATAAAGTATGGCAATAGTATTATATACTTAAACTATAGTTGCTAAAGAGATTTAGATTTCAATGAATTCTGAGAGATTATTTAAGTTCTTGACAGCGAAAGTTAAACACAACATAATGCCAGCTTTTATGGACTCGTAAAACTTCAATTCGTTTTAAACAAAATAAGTTTTTACTTAGTTTAACTTCACCTTGAACGGTCGCTATATTGTTGCGACGAGAGTGAAATCGAAAAAGTTTCCGTACAAACTTTCAGGATAAAGTCACTTCCTTACATCTGTAGCTTTGTTCGACTTTAATCCCTCGGACAAACTCATTAATTTCCATTAATTATACTTAACTTTAATCAATCATTAGACAGCTTAAAACTTTATCGCTGTCATTCATCAATTTTTGAATGGAAAAGTTATTGGACCTAAAAGGGAATTACGAGGAAAGGTCTAATCGTTTAAATGAAATTCAGAAGGAAGCGGAACAAAATATAATTTAGCTATCAAAATAAAGCAACTACTAATTACTAATTACTTTGGTGACAGAACCCTAAATAAACGAATACCATATCTATTGAACAGTTAGCCGGCAGACATAAGATCTGAAACGAATAAAAATAGTTTTAAAAATAAATTAAAAAGATATTATTATTTAGAAATCTGTTACAGTGCTACAAATAAATAATAATTAATTTTAAGTACGTTTGATAGAGACTCACTGACCCCACAGTCAAACCATTACTTCGGTTTTTTGTGGCTTAGTTTATAAGTTAACTTACCATTATTTGAATATAACGTAAAAAAAAAAATGAAAAAATAATAAAAGTAAGCTAAAGTAAGTTTTAACTTACTTTTTGTTTTTCAAGAACTCAATAAAATTATACCTAGAGTAAAGGTCAGGAAAAAAATTGGATTTGAAAGGGAGGAGGGTTTTTAATCATCGTATAAATGAGGGAGCTATAATAATAATAATAATATATAATAATAATCTTTATTTATCAAAAAGCCAAATACAATTTGTCCATCTCAATCAAAACATAAAAACGCTATTATATGAAGTACAACGCTATGCATTATTTGAGACAGAGTGAACGTCTGTGTCTGTGCTAGTATAAACTGTGTTACAGACACAGGCGCCTTCCTCTTACTGTTCATTGACAATTATTTGCTGCACCTGTAGGAGTTTTTGTAACCATAAAACTTAGTTTGACATAATTATGTACTTAACACTTATTAAAATTAATGCAAGCAAGGAATGGATGTGTGTGGTTTGGGTGTATTTGTGGGTATGTGTGTGGTTTGGGTGTATTTGTGGGTATGTGTGTGGTTTGGGTGTATTTGTGGGTATGTGTGTGGTGTGGGTGTATGAGTGGGTGTGTGTGTGTTTAGTTGTGTGTTTGGTTTTTATCACAGTATAGAATGGATAATAAAGAGGTAATTTAAATTTAAATCTGTTTTTAGTTGTGCTAGTGTGATTTTTTTGCAAAGAGTTGTTCGGTCTCATCGTACGTTAACTTTTGAAGAAAGCTACTAACTACAGCTTTACATTTAAATTTAGGTAAAGAATATACTTTGCAGGTTTCGTTCATTGTGTTATAAAGGTGCCTGCTAAGACACGGGTAACTTCGTCTCGCCAGAGCAGTTTTGGTTGTGATAGGTGGGCATACAGGATCCTTACGTCGTTTATTTTGCTCTAGTAACCTTGGGTCATAAGTCAATGATGAGTGTACACGTAAGGTGATGTTAAGTGCACAGAGCTGTCGGACAGTGAGTACAGATATGTCTTTATAAAGCTGGGTTGTCGGGTACCGGTAAGGTTTGTGAAGCATGACTTTCAAGACAGCTCTTTGTGCCCTCTCAAGACGAAGTAAATACGTTTTATGTGTACCACCCCAGACAGATATGCAATAGGTTAGAAGTGACTGAGCTAAGGCGAAATATATAGTTTTTAACAATCGGTCGGCAACTACTTTTCTTAGTTTTTTCATAGGGAACATTAGCTTACGAACACGCGTAACTGTCACACTGATATGCTTTTGCCAACTCAATGTGTTATCAATGTGCACGCCCAAGTATTTTACACACGAGCTTCTATGTATACTAGGGCAACTACAAGGGGTCAGCGTAGGGTGACAACTATGGGCTTTAACGTCTGGCATACTAGGCTGTGTAGCAGTGTTTGCTGAGAAAGGGATATAGTGGGTTTTAGAGACATTTAGCGTAAGTAAATTTAATGATAGCCAATCCATAACTACGCCAAGAGCATTTTCAGCTGCGTGGTGTGCAGATTCCCATGTTTCTCCACTTATGATAAGCGCAGTGTCATCTGCATATACTAGTATCTTGCAGTGTGGGATTGACAGCTGACACAATCTGTTTACAAATAAAAGGAAAAGGGTGGGCCCCAGCACGCTGCCCTGTGGTACTCCAAAGGTTAGATTCACATCGTCACTGATGTAGTTGTCTACCTTAACTCGTTGGTTACGGTTTGTGAGATAGTCACGGAAGAGGTTTAGGGCAATATCCCTTATTCCTAAGCTTTCTAAACCATGTAGAAGGATGGGTGTAGAAACCGTGTCGAAAGCTTTGGCTAAATCAAGAAATATACCTATAGTTTTAGTCCTAGAATCAAGATTCTTAACAATTTGACCAGTCAGTTCGAGAACAGCATCCTCTGTTGATACGCCTCTCCTAAAACCGAATTGGTTTGGCGCAATTATGTTGTTGCATTCAAGATAACTAAGCAATCTTTTGTTTAGAACCTTCTCCATAATTTTGGACAGTGTGGTGAGTACAGATATAAGCCTATAGTTCTCGACACGGTCACCATCCCCACCCTTAAATACCGGTGTGACTAACGCCTTCTTAAAAGTGTCGGGGAAAATACCTTTTGAGATACATAAATTACAGATATGCGTTATTACGGGAATAAGTACATGTCTGGCAGACTTAACAACTGAGGCTGGTATTCCATCGTGACCTACTGCACAATTATGCTTTAACTCTGTAATTATATTTTCTATTTCTGAGAAATTCGTTTCAAGTAATACGAATGAGTTACCTTGAGGATTTATTACGCTGTCAAATTCAAAGTTTGGGCGAGTTACACGCTGACCCTGCGCAGCCTGCCCAGCAAGATCCGCTCCAACGCTTGCAAAATACTTATTTATAGCATTGACAGAGGACTTTGGATCGCTGCACATATTAAGGAGTTCTCCTGACTTACTCATGGGTGAGGTGTTCTTATAGCTAATAGTTTTTATGATATCCCAAGTTGCTTTGGGGTTACCATTGGCCTTCAAGAGTTCTTTTTGGTCAAAATTGCATTTAATAGTCTTCAGTAAATTGTTACAGTAATTTCGGTATCTAGAATAAATTAGCTTAGCCGTAAGGTCTTTAGGATTTTGCATTGCTTTTATATGGAGCTGATCCCGATGTCGTACGCACCTCAGGAGGCCAGTGGTCATCCATGGTTTAATAGTCTGCTTCCTGTTAGGGACTTTTTTTAGCGTACTGTGTTGATTTATTGCGTCTGATATAATGGAGATGAGTTGTTCCGCACTTTCATTTGGATCGGTGCTAGTTAAAACATTTGAGAAATCGGAGTTTTCTAAGCAGCTAATAATTCCTGGTAAGTTTAAATGCCGTATCATACTTTTAGGTTTTGTAGCATTATGAGGGTTTCGTTCAGTGCAAAACAAAATAGGTGCATGATCAGTAAAATATGAGTCCAGAACCAAAGTTGTGGAGGGTCTATCTGTTTTTAAAAAAACATGATCCAGGCAGTTTTCAATGCGAGTGGGGAAAACGTGGGCAGGCAGGAGCCCGTGAAAAGCCATTGTATTTAAATATTCTTCAGAATTTGGGTCATTGTTATCTGGTCGAATATTTATGTTTAAATCTCCAATCACTACTACAGTTGTTACTGAAGCTAGGGATTCCAATATATTGTTTAAAGAGTTAAGGAAATTTTATATGTTTCTGACTGAAGGTGAACGGTATATTGCAACAATAGCTGTATCTAGCCCTAGCCTCAAGATAAGACAGTTAGCGTCCTGGAAAACCGGTTCAAGTAACTTATGAGTCATATCAGAACTTACATAAACTACCACTCCATCATTTTGGTTGTTAAATGAGGATCTAGCCGAGGTAAAGCCAGTCAATACAGGAATATCTGTCACTTTACTCAACCAGCATTCAGAAAGGACTACTATGTCACAATTAACATCCATGGAATGTATTAAAACATTGAGACCATCAAAGTTACGATTTAGGCTTCGGATGTTAACATGCAGTATGTTCAAAGTTGGTTGAGTAGCGTTTATATGCTTCAAACATTGGTCCGGCAAACTCACATACGACCGTGAAACATTGAATGATTCTACAGAATCAATAAATTTAGTTAAGTTGTGCTTATCGAATTTATAATTTTAAAAGTTAATGACAAGTTTATGTTTGTGCTGGAGATTATCATTTGTGAAGGTCGTTTGTGTACTTTAGTGAAGAATTTGGAATTTAGTGTGTTTAGTCTATTTAGAATAAGGGGTTTGTGGCAATGTTTGGTGTGAATGTTTTGAGTGTGTAACTGCAATTGTATTGCGTTGCGATTAATAACAAGTTTTGTTTTACACGAGAAATAAGATAAAATACGGTTGTTTACAAGGTGAACCATATCATAAGATAGTGGAATAATGTTTAGGACAGCTTCTACAAGAACAGACTTTGAATTTAAATAAGAAATAATTATCAAATGTACTATACTATTTAGATACACCATACGAGTTCCCAGCAAAAAGATAGGACCATTTACTGTAATACTAAACTTAAAATAAAAATAGTGTATAACAAATAAACTGTAAGAAATGACAATGAGGTAGTTTGTACAGAAGAGTCATTTTTTAGCTAAGAGTTTTAGATTTAATGCGGATTCGATTCGAATTTGAGGCTCACCTTCGGCTTTACGCACGAATATGGAACCACGTGAAGTCCAACAGTACGCGTAACCATTTTCCTTCGCAGACTGTCGAGCTGCGTAGAATAGTTTCTGCGCGTTAGGTGTTAGGGCTTCTGATATGAACACAGGTTTGGCAGGTCCGCGTATACTGAGGTGTCCAGTATTTAATTTTTCTTCATTTGGTTTTTTCTTGTTGTAATTCTTGACCCCTTGTATTATTTTGTCCTTTTTTAGGACACTGTTCAGCTCAACTATAATGGGTTTACTGCCTTCTTTGTGGGTTTGGATTCTGTATATGTCTTTTATGTCACAGTCTTGGATGTCCACCTCGACAGCTTTCGACAAGGTTTTCACAATCAAACTAGCGTCTTCCTTCGACTCAAATTTCCTGTCATCTCGCAAGCAGATGGGTACATTTCGTATCTCTAGGCTAGCCGACCTGCTTTTACGCTCCAGAAGTTCAATCTTTTCTTCCAATTTCTGAATGGTCTTCTTATCTTCTGCTCCATCTTCTTGCAGGTTTTGAAGTGTTTTAAGAATTAAATCATATTTATCTGACATAAATTGCAAACTCTCTTTAAGTTCTTCATTTTTCTGCTTGAGTTCAAGGAAGCTTTGGTCTACCTTAGATGATAAGGACGAGATCAACCCTTTGAGTTCCTTTATGTCATCATCGCCATGTCTACGCTTATGTCTAACACTGGCATTTCTGCTACCGCTTCTCTCAGAAGCAGTATCTGATTCACATATATCAGGCGCACATACCGCAGAGAGTGTAGGGCCGAGCTCAGGGCCGGGCGCGGGGACAGGTGAAGTAGGCGGGGGGAAGCGCTGAAGAGACATGTTCGATGGATCACTCAGTGTAGAAGTACCAGGCGACCAATACCCATGAAGAGGTTTCACCGGCGTGAGGTGCGTGGGTCACCGCACTGGTCGACAATCGAAGAGTACTCAAAACTGGACGTACCAGGAGCGCATAGATACTGCGGAGGTAACAGTAGCGGCGACGCTGCGTCACAGCTAGGGCGGAGCTTTAGCGAGCAAGCAGGATAGAAGCGCGTACCTCTGTGTGACGTTGGTGGTAGGCGGGCTCGCGCGCAGGTGAGACGGCAGGATGATCTTGCGCAGGGAGGCGGAGCTTCTGTCGCTGAGCTGGACACCACAATGAAGCGCGGCGAATATCTCCTATGAGTTCTGCACTCCTATTTTTTACTTCTTATTTAAATAGTTAAAAAACGAATTTAATTTAAAAATAATAACTGTACAGTAACTTAAAACACGTCTACTCGTATTCGAGGTCCGGGGGGAAGGGAATCCCTTTTTGTTTTTGAATCAGACTTGTACTGAGTAAAACCCATCCATGTTCCTTCTTTGCCCTTTGTATTCCGCGGTATCTTTTTCGAACAGTCCCGCAGCCCTGGAATCTTAGCTATCCCTTAGAAATAGTAAAATTGACATTGTTAAAGATGTGAAATACACAAGAGTTATCTGTCATACTCAATTCTCTCGTGTCACAGATCAAAGCATTTTATCACCCTTTATAAATTCTTTTTAACTGAGATCCTTAATAGCACGCAAGGAGATACCAAACATGATAGATTTCGTCTATAAAAAGACATTGTTATTTTCATGTCTGAAATGGCCTCGAAACATCTAGAACATTCTATGTTACTTTTAATTTGATTCGTTTCAAATGGGTGTTACAATAAAAATCTCATTACCTGATATTAATTTTCCGACTGCGAAATGTTGTTTGATTAGTATCCTTACTTTTATGGTCCAATAATCTTTTTGTTCATTAAATAAATAAATTCTTTATTTCACCAAAAGCCATTACAATACAGGATACACAGACTAAGAGCATATAAGGCTCATAACTAGGTCACAATAATGTTAATACTCTGACTCCTAAACTAGGTGTATGTGCCTGTGTCTTAGGAGTCAGTGAGCAAAATAAAAATACAAATCTGCGTCATAGGCGTTGACGTTCTCAATATAGTTAACATATTATTATTATTTCAAAGGGAGTGTGTGCTATCGCATTTTGTCATCGGTGGGGAGATTTTTAAAGTTGATAACTTCTTAATGTCACGTATCGGAAAGTTCTTCATAACCCACGCAGATATCGATCTCATTTGTCTATAATTATTTTAGCATAGTCATCCTTCCGATTTTGAATCTATCTTGTTTTATGTATCTTTCTTTGATTTCGTAAGTCTTTTGTTTTTTAGTAATACATTTGTCTATAATTATTTTAGCATAGTCATCCTTCCGATTTTGAATCTATCTTGTTTTATGTATCTTTCTTTGATTTCGTAAGTCTTTTGTTTTTTAGTAATACAACTGTAAAGTGCCAGAGATTGAACTGGAACTACATTCTCAGTATTCTTAAACATTTCAATATCATAATCTTTCTTGTGTTTCATGTTATTGATAGTTTTGACATCGTTATTCTGTCTATCAAATTCACTCGTTATCATAAAGGATCAGTTACATAGCAAACCTTTTCACGAAGAACCAAAACAGGCATAGGACTATAAAAGTACCCACGCTTACATATAAAGCGAAACAATTTTGAGGAAGCAAGTACCCGAGCATTAACAAACTCAAACTTGTCGTGACAATAAATACGCCCCAAATGTCTATTTAAGAAGTCTTTTTAAATGCCTATCAATTACAACAATTAACCTAACATCCATCAGTATCACTTTCAACCAAAATAAATCCAGTTCCAAGACATTCAAAATTCAATCTTACTCCTTTGACACAAACGTAGTTTTGATCGCAGAACCAATTTGGCTGGGTAGCAATTTGCCTTTGTTGCGTGTATTCTGTGGTCATTTTGTGAATGGAATGGGGCGTGTCATTGCACAGGGATGCAATAGCGACAAGATTAGGCCTTATGTCATGGGGAAAATTACTACGTTGCTCGCAGCCTCGACTAGGCTGGATAATTCAAAACCTTTGTAGCTAAATTGCCAGTCAATTGTTCACTCAAGCAAGTCTCACTAGCTTGGTGAAAAGTGTGTTGATTCTGTCTGACTTTTTTTTCTTTGCCAGGATTGTATTTTTTAAGATAATTATTCATGTAGGCTAAGACAAAAGTTGGGCCATTGTGTAAACGAGATGACGCATTCGTATCTCCTGGGGTTTGAGGTTGGATTGTAATTGTTTATCTTTAGCTTACTAAAATTTAAATGATTTGGTATTTCTGCAAAGAAAGACAGTTATGAAAATAAAGACCAGGGGCCTAAAATGGCCGCTTTAGCAGAATCATAATAGGATTATAATATGACTTACATTACACTAAGTAAAATGGTCACAAAGTGATAACTTAATAACTGAAACATTTTAAGAATTTTAACGTGATTCATATTCCCCAGTTTATTCAAATACATTTTTAGGGTTCCGTACCTCAAAAGGAAAAAAACGGAACCCTTATAGAATCACTTTGTTGTCCGTCCGTCCGTCTGTCTGTCTGTCAAGCCCCTTTATCTCGAGAACCCGTAGAGGTATCAAGTTCAAATTAAAACCATATTATTATACTCAATTCTACAGTCCCATAAAGCTGTGAAAAAATCAAACTTCTAAGTTAACGTAAAAAAAGATACGGCCGTTTATGCCACATAAAACGTATTGTTTCAACACTGTCAACGTAATCAAAATATAAAGGGTACGGAACTACCCTTTAAATTTTGATTCCCTTCCCTTTCATTCATTTCCGTTCGTTGTCCTAGAATCACGAAATTTGTCAAGAAACAACGTTTTACAGCACATGTAAAGGAAACAATCTGAAAACCGTAAATAAGTAGTGTAATGTCAAAATACCAACAAGTTTTTACGGAACCCTCGGTGCGCGAGTCCGAATAGCACTTGGTCGGTTTTTTGTTACAATACTGATCCTGAACATTCCTGTAAACATTGTACCATATATTTTTGAATAAATTTTGTTATTTATTTATTATTTATGAAGAATTTTTTACCAGTGAAAGCTTAACTCGCTTTACTAAATATATATGTTTTCAACTGTCCAAAATTTAATAGTGCGGATTCCGAACATTGCCAACAAACAGGTGTCTAGAGGATGTCGTCACAAAAGCAGTGGAGTTAGAGACAAATTTACCAACTGCCAACATCGTTGACGAACTTTCTGCATGCAACTAGCTTCCTTATTACTTCTGAGTGTGGGCACACAATTACAGAAGTTTACCAGGACTATGTTACAAGTTAATGTAAAATGTCTTTGTGGGAGACAACCCAGTTAACGCGGACATAGGACTGGGACTAGAATAGTTTGGTACACAAGGCGGCACATGAAGCTGTACATTTCCAGTGTAACGTTGCCTCGCTTTATATAGATTTCCTATAAAATGGGAGACCCGTATAAACTGGTTTTTTATAGCTTGATTGGCCGCCGTGCGTACAAACTTGACTGGATATTTGTTATCTATTAGATTGTTTTTGTATATGTAGATTCTTAGTTTGATTATGTTTAGTAAACGGTTTTGATACATTGGAGTACGTGTTCTAGTAGCAAACAAGGTGTAAACGGACCATGAACCCTAAAAATATAACACTCCTTTTTTGGGCAGTCGTGTAATAAGAAGTAAAACATTATTCAATTAACACTTATGGACACTTAGTTTCACAATAAATACATCCATAAAATTATTTATAAAAGTTACTGATGGATAAATTATTAAGGCGTAACAAAATATCTTCAACAATTATGAACAATCTCGTGTCTACAACAAAATTAACTACATGCCGATTTTTCAACGTACATGGTAGCAGAAAAAAGAATCTCGGCTGTCACTGGCAGAGTTCGTACCATGAACCGCTGTTCCATATTCGAAACATTTGTTTAACGGATTATGTGGGTACATTTTGTCAAAAATTTTGTTTTTAAATCAACGTAATATTTTTAAACTCGACTGCTGCATTGCATTCACCATCATAGACTAATATATTATATTCACCATCTATTCTGAATTCTGGTTAGTGTGTCGTCTTAGTTCGTTCTATTTATATACCATGTAGTGTATCTATTTCATAGATATGACAACACTGTCTCACAGCCACAAGTAGTCAGGTAGCTGTCACTAATGACAACTGTCAGTCATCACGTATGGCGGGAAGTTGGAAGGTGAAGCGACCCTGGACTGGGGGCTGGGTGGTGTTGTGAGCCGGTGATATAGTTAGTTAATTGTGTTATCAGCCTATTAGCTCAGTTACAAGTGAATACTACACCATTATAATTATATTGTCATAACCGATCCTTACTACCTCGTTGGTCAAGTGGTCGCAAGCACGACTGTTGAGTATGAATTCCTGGGTTCGATTCCCGGGTCGAACAGTGTTTTTGGACTTTTCCATCAGGAATATCTCAGTGGCAGCCATGGAGTCTGGATTTGTGCCCTGTTGATGGCTACAGGCTCGCCCTTTGCATGGGACTTAAACATAACTAGCAAAATGTGGGTATACTATCAAGTACACCTCTGCCTAACCCTTATGAGATTACAGGCGTGATGTTATGTGTTATGTAACCGATCAAAAAAATTTAACAGATTACATATATCTGAGAAGTTTTACCAAAACACACTCCAAACAAATGATATTGAAAGAAATAGAAAATATTATTACCTAAATTGATTCCTCCAAGGGTCATGCAACGACATATTTTATCCATTGCGACAAAGATTAATGACATTTTTCTCCTAAATCAACTTGTTATAGACATAAAGAAAATAATAAGGGGAGAGAAAAACAAGTGAAAATAATGTCAGGAGTTTTGACACAACAATTGAGTAATACACTGAAAAATAAATTGGTTCATTTGTATCATGACATCACTAATAAAGAATAAGGGATACACGTGAACTTGGACGTAATTTTTGTGAATATGAAGCATACGTAATTTATCTGAAAACACGATTAGTAACTGTATACTTGAACAATATCATCTTTTTGGGGAAATGTCATGTACCTTGGGAAATGATTCAGGCACATGTACCTACTATGAAAATGTAATGTGATGTTTACTTAAGAATATAACGTTTCTGTAGTCTTACCAAAGGGTATCGTATTACCCAGTACTAACTGGGTTGTGGAGTGTGTTAAATACTGGTATTCAGCTGCATCCGGTTAGACTGGAAGCTGACCCCAACATAGTTGGGAAAAGGTTAGGCAGATGATGAGTCTAAAGTGATTTTCTCTTGGAACATCGATTGCAACTTTGAGTTAAAACCTATTTCATAGTTATATGAGTTCTTTCTGAGTATTATGTTCATAAAAACATGAAATTACAATCAGTACAGCATGAAAAAAAAACGTTTAAAAGTTGCTACGTATAATATAAGTGCGTCTGTGTTTTTAGTTGATACTCAGACGATGTCTGCCAGTTCATCGGTAATGATAACACACACGGCATCATCAACGAGGCGATCGGCAGCATGCTCTTTCTCGCTCTAGCAAATGAGCATGGACAAGTGCGATTCCATGCTCCCAGTTGAGGTTCAACCCTAAGCTGGATATGCATTCGTCATAGCTACGTGTCTCTTGACGCTATAGTTACGACCACATAACGAATAGACATAGTTCGTAGTCAGCGAAATTGAGTCTTGTGTTTCACCCACAGAAAATGTCTTGATTGTGATTGCTAAATGAATGATTTTTCATTCATTTAGCTATTTTGAAGAAATCATTGGTTATCTGTGCAAATAAATAAAATTGAAGTGTCCTTTTGTAATATCAAAATAACAGATTTTTACTGAATGCATAATATACGGCACTTATAACAAACACCAAAAACCTTTCATTATCCCGCATGGAATGTTTGTTTTTTTTTTTTTACGTAATATTATTTTTTTATTTTTCATAGTTATTAGCAATTCTTTGTTTTAAATTTTAAGATTTATAGATATTAGTAACTTAAAACTAGTTTAGTTTAATTTAATTTTCTTGTACAACTTTCTTATGCATGCGGTGTTTACCTTTAAGTGATTGTTGCACTAATGTATATTAATTTTTAGCATGTTACCATAAGCATAAAACCTGTGTGGACAATTGTTGGTAGACCAATAAAAATAAAATAAAAAAATAAAACACACATTTTTTTTAAAATTTTTATCTGTCTGTTTGTTCTGGCTAATCTCCGAAACAGCTGGACAGATTTAGACGGGACTTTTATTGGCCGATAACTGATGTTATAAGGTCTAACATAGGCTATAAATGACTTTTAGTTTAGAAAAATAATTATGTTTCCGTGCAAAAAAATTAAAACCATCGAAATTGGTAACAAAATCCGATTCAAAAAGGGAAGTAAGATTTTTTTTGTAATAATTTTACGCGAACGAAGGTCGGGGCAACAGCTAGTGCTACCTATAATCTTAAAACAGTTTCAAGTTGGTTAAGTAGAAAAATATGTTGTATACATTACAGCATTCGATTCAAAATCATATACAAAATCTTACGCAGCCCCGTTAACCGTAAAAGAAGTATTCAAAACCTTTTGAAACGCCTCGCCTGCAATATAAAGTATTTCTTTGTTAAAATACTTAGTTATTTTCCGTCGTTGAGAATTTAAATTAGACGTTTTGTATCCTTTACAATGAGGTTTAAAAATAATGTTTCGAACAGTACTTACTAATGCAATTTGCTGTTGTTTTCGACGTGTTCTTTTATAAGTCGGGTTCAGAGTCTTTGATATGTTTATTAGTTGGGAATCGAGTTTCCTATTTTAAGAGAATCCATTTTGAAATATTATTTTCATTTTGAAAATATTTATGTACTAGTTTTCCCCCCGCGGCTTCGCCCGCGTCGAGTTCGGTTATATCGCGTTTCCAAGAGGACTCTTGAAAAGTCCGGGATAAAAACTATCCTATGTTCTTTCTCAAGGTCAACTCTATCTCTGTACCAAATTTCATTAAAATCAGTTCAGTGGTTTAGACGTGAAAGCGTAACAGACAGACAGACAGACAGAGTTACTTTCGCATTTATAATATTAAGTAGGGATTTCGATAACTGTATCAATTATGACAGATTTCGAACCTTCCATAATTGATACAGTTCGTCAGTGACCTTATCCATGGGGTAGGGGCAGGAAAATGGTGACCTGTCTCAAATATCTTCATCAGTATTCGTGTGTTTTGTTTTCAGGTCAAAATAAACAGAAATAATGTAATTGTAATCCCTGAAGTGTTAGGCAGAGGTGTACCTAATAATACACCCACATTTTGCCAGTTATGTTTCAGTCCTATGTAATAGGAGTCGAGCTGCCACTAACCACACACAAATCCAAATTCCGTGGCTGCTACTGAGACATTCCTAATGGAGAAAGCCAATAACACTTTGCTCAACCTGGGACTCGAACCCAGGACCTCATGCTCAGCAGTTGTGATTGCGACTAGACCAATGAGTCGGTGTTAAGTATTATGTCCGTTTATTTCGGCATTCATAAAATAATCTAATAAGGCAGTACCTACCTACCTAAGTATATAATACTCAACTATTTTCATAGAACAAACTAGTCCAAACATAACATTGATGTTTATTTTCAATTGGAGTTCCGTACGGATCAAATAAAACCTTATGAATACATATCGACTTATTTACCTACCCGAAAACTTCAAACCTTTGCGAACGTCACGTGCCATAAAATGACCGGTCCAGTGGTTTTGACCTATTTTACTATTATAGAATAAAACAAATTATTTGAGTTATTATTAAGAGCGTTTATACCGAAGTTGGGCAACTATAACAATTTCGCTGTTTTGATTAATTTGGCAATATTACTGTATGGAAATAAGAAATATGGGTAACTAGTGAACTAAAATATTGATTATGAAATGCAACGATTAATATCCTAACATCGAATATTTAGTTTTAAATGTAAAAAAAGTGTTTGAAAACTTTCCAGAATTTTTTTAATTTCGCGGGTTATTCTGGCGCTTCCACCTTCCTACGATGTAATTTATATAGACGAGGTAGTTTTCATTATCGGGTAAATTAGACACAAGTCCTTAGTCCTACTTGTATTGATACTTGTATATTCCTGTAAAAAAAAACAACTATAAACACTGTTTGATAATGTCCTTTTTCGAGTTGGTAGTTTTTCAATTTTTGGTAAATCTGTCCAAAAATAACTAACTAAAATAATCCATCTAACTTGCTTGCAAATGAATGAAATAGAAGAGGCTAATTTTTTTTGTCCATCATTATTCTCTTGCCCATTCCAATTCATATAGGCTCGGCGCAGCATGTTTTCTTCTTCCATACTTCTCTATTACTCATCATCTCATCAATCACCTCTATCCATCATTTTTTCGGTCTTCCTTTACTCTTATACCCATCCACATTCATACTCAGAACTTTCCTCACGAAAGTTCTTACTTAGTTCAAATTTTTTTTTGGTCCACCTAAAAATATTGAATATTGCCGGAAGCCCTCTGAAACTGGTTTTGTGCTACAGCAATTAAAAATTTTCCGCTGAAACGACGGTTAGTTGAAACCTCCCAGTTACAACAAAAAATCTCTTCAAACCCCAAAGGAATATCTAAAAACTAGCTGTAACGCAAGGTAATCACTTATTTGCGTGCCAAGTAATGGGAGGCTCTGCGTAGCAAAGTGTCGCATGTCCAATTTTAATGATTACGTGCTTAAAAGTTTACGATGTATTAGGGAAAGAGATTTTGGTTTTCTCTTTGCTGTAGTACCTATAGATATGTCTTTAGGGCACTTTGCTGAGATTTCGATACCTGCATTGCAAACCTTATAATTGACATTATAAGTTTTATTACTGATATGGCAAGTTGTCCTTTTTTAAACTTTTTTAACAAAAAGGGGTTTTGTATCTACACGGATATGCTAAACATCGTAACTTACTAACTATTTACATACTTGGAGTATATACTTACCCAGTTGTTCTTTAAAATAAGTCTTTTAACAGAGAATATTGCTAATTTGTATTTTATCAGTATCCTTTTCATTCGATATCAAAAATAACCCATAAATCTCGATTTTAAGAAGAAATGGAAAGTATCCTTGATTTTGAGATGCTTCTCGATACAAATTACTGTCGCTTTGGTCTCTGAATTTCGTATATATTTTAGTAATGAATACCATATCAATGTCTTCGGTTTTAATCAGCTTTTTGTTACCAGTTTACTTTATGGTGTCACCAGTCATGAATTTTGACTTGTTAGTAATATTATATATAGGTTAATAACTGTCTTCTTCACGATAAAGAAAATTAATTTTCTAATTGGAGTTGCAAGATCGTGTAAGTAAATACTTGGAAATAAACGTAGTATGTTGTAGTCTTCATGTTAAAGAAAGTTTAACAGGGAAGCCTGTTAAGTGCGGTTCATAGAGGGACATGAAAGAAAAATCAAAGTTTGAGTCTTCTTGGTTAGATTATTTTCTCTCTTTTGTTTATAGTAGGATGCTTCACTAAAGTTTTTTTTTTACTTTATTAGTTTATAGTTCAGTCGAAAGCTTCTTTTTATGTTTGCTCACTCTACCTAATATTGAATTAAATATGGTTAATTCTATTGAAAAATGTTTTAACCAATGAATACTTGGTTTAAAGGTTTTGTCGGTATGTGTATGATTTGACTCTTTTTTTCATAAAGTAGCGATTATTTATATTGTTATGTGTGTTCTATAAACACAAAATCTATTGATATTTTGTGAACACCAATCAATAAAACTGACACCCATCCATGAATAACTTAAAATAGCTCACAGAAAACTGTTCCCATCCTGATTATCATCATCATCATCATCATTTCCATCATTTCAGCCGAAAGACGTCCACTGCTGGACATAGGCTTCCCCCAAGTGTCGCCACGTTGACCGGTCCCGTGGGTCTCGCATCCAACGGATCCCCGCAACCTTCACCAGGTGAACGGTTCACCTAGTGGGCCTTCCAACGCAACGTTTTCCGGTTCGCGTTCGCCACTCCAGAACTTTTCGACCCCATCGACCACCCGATCATATTAACAAATTAATAATTCAATAATTTTAAGTGCATACTCAGTTAGTTAGTGTTTCCTTAATTTATTCCTGTCACCTGTCAGTAACATCGTTCAGACATATTGGGTCTAACAAGGGATTGTTTTGATTGAAGTAATCTTGTTATAGTTCAGTTTTAGTTTCATATTGACGAATATTGATTTTGGATACTTGTGACGCATATAAACGAGGCTTTTGATAAGATGCGTGGGTTTAATTTTAGGCAAAGACATTTATATACATATAAGGTGTAAATGGACTCTTCACTGAGCGATTAACTCAGTTCATGAAAAATTTTGTTTAGTAACGGTTTTTCTTTAAAGGTGCGATGTAATTTTGCTTCAAGACCTGAAATATAGGATCACATGTTCTCTATAAAATTTCTTGTGATTACCTGTATAGCATCTTAGATCTTCTTTGTACTGGGCTAAGGGTTAACAGTATTTTTTTCCTTTGGTTTTAATTCAGTTTGAGTACTATAAGCGACCTACCCAAATGTCATTTCTTTGGTATTGTTTGTCGTGTCGTGGAGGTCCTTGAGTTATACCTAAGTCGAGCTACACGATAACTGACAAATGCTTGCATTGACTGGACAGGTCCACTCAAATCTGTGTGGTTATTTCTTCAAGAAACCACCTCAGACACTAATTTGCATAGTCTTTTCGTGAGTTGACCAAGATTATCTGGATTGTCTGGATTTTAAAAGAAACTATGACCTCTGACTTTGTTTCGGCTGTTTCTTCTCAGAGTAGTCAGGTACGAAACAGCGGCGCCATCTAGTTTAAAAAAATGACGCATAAAAGTGTTTGTAAACACCTATTTGCATAATAACCATCATTTATAATTTATATTACTTAAAGGTTACTTAAAGGCAATAGTTAAATTTTCTTTTTTTATCACCGAAAACTAGGAGTCTACGAACGAAAAGTCAAAAAAGTATGGGACTGAAATTAACTGCCGACAAATTTATACAATCCTGTTGAATGTCATAGTAGGAATACCATTCGAAAACGGTTACCAAATTTGTATACCCTCGGAATACGTACATCAAGCTTTATAAAGATATTGTGACACAAGTAAACTATGATTTCCACCAAACGGCTCGCTTCGCATCGGATCGGAAAGGATGCGGCGACAGCCGACTGCGTCAGGCAGGATGTCGACGCATACGATCGGCTCTTTACCGTCGCTTGCGAATATTTCCGTTTCTGCGCCTAGTCAAATAGTTTCACTCATACCGTGTCGGATATTACGGCAGGCGAACAAAGCCGATCGCGCGTCGCAGCATACTTTCGGCTACGATCGCGTGTCGTGGAAGACGCCCACGGTCAAGCTGCTGTGCGTTGCTTGGTAATATAGACTTTAAATACGGTATACACGATTTAATATCGCTTATAGATTGTAAAATCCGTTTCGATCCGATGCGATGCGTGCCGTTTGGTGGAAATCATCCTTTAAAGTTATACAGACGACTCTCTACAAAGCTGAATTTAGTCTAAATTTTGTTAGTAGTACTTACTTGTAATTTGTAGTCTGTTGTTTTTGTTTTGCTACAATTATTATCGAGGCGTAAACGCCTACTTCATATTCAATTAGCAAATCAATATTCCTCTACGTAGGAGTGTTTCTCTGTACTCATCTCAAATACACTCGAAACTGTTTGTACAGTGCAGTAACAGTTGTATTGCCTGTCGTCATAATTATAAATACATGCTTGCGCAACATTATGCTGTCTTGGCTGTTTGTTGTGCTGATTGTCTATGTACATTATAATTGTAGTTACTTAGAAGGCTATGTGGGTACAGTTTGTGCGTGGATTCGCAAAGTCCCCTTACAGTATAATTAGAAAATAACGCTACGAATTTGTCAGTCAATGCAGATTGTAGCAATGTTCTCCAAAATGCAAAAGGAGTATGTAATGATCATAGCAGGTGGCATTCTGTGGTCTCTGCCTACCCCCAGGAAAAAAGGTGTGAGTTTATGAAGGAGTATGTATGTTCTGCAAAAGAGCAATGACCTGTTTTTCCTTCTTCATATAATTTTGGTTTTTTTGTATGGCTGATAATATTATAACACTAGACATAATGAAGGACATTAAGAAGTCAGCATTCATGAAAATGAACATGTTTTCCAATGGGAACTGCTTTAAAATCGAAAAAAAAACGGTTTCTGTATACAGTGTATTTATGTTCATGTAAGTCGACAAAATGTCTTCGGCTGATTATTCTCATGTTTCAGAAATGATCGCATATCCACAGTTCCACTCCCGCTAAGTATTTCCGTCGTTGAATCTCTCACCGTGTAAAAGGTTCCAGTTTAAATTGTTCGAAAGGGTATATCTTGTGGATAAGGCCCATTTAGATACTTACCGAAAAAATAAGCCCAAAATAACATCAGGCGTCATTGTGCGAAAATCAATTAAAAGAATACCAATCTAAGAAAGTGTTATTCCGGGTCCTCGTTCAGACGATTCCGGAATGCCAATGAGCGAATTTGTAATATCATTAGCTTCGGTTTAATGAGGATTCATTAACGAATCTGTTAATACGACGTATTTAGGCCAATTCCAATGACGAAATTGAGACTGACGTATCAGACTTGGTTGATGAGATTGAATTCGTTCAAAACGTTAGTAAATTGGCAAGTTATGAGTCGAAAAAGTCGAGAATGAATGAAATCAGATAATAGGTATAAAGGAATGAAAGCTGTCAGGTCAAAAATGGAAAATCCGGGTAAAAAAGTCAGCGGTTCCATAAATTTTGACCGCGTAGGTATTGCACACACAGCTTATTTCATTGTAATAGCCAACTAAAGTTTGTACGCACTGAAGCTTTAGGTCCGTGTAGGTACTGGAACCTTACTTACACACCTTGTATAGTATTCATCCAAACGATGCAGTATCTACATTATATTTGTCAAAAGCTCTAAAGGGAAATCTTGCTGCCAATAAACTGTAAAAATGTGACAAAATGGATCCCACATTATAAATGCACGAGACTACACACGGATACGAGACAAAATATGCTATCTGATATTTTAAAGGATTAACTGAACCAAGGATTAATATAGAAAACAGAATCTCGACACTATGTAACTACTAATGCAAAACAAACTCTGTTTGACCTTTTGTAACAATATTCCCATACAACGAGCTGATGGCACTGTTTGTGAAGTGTGTGATTACGATAAACTATCGTTAGTTAAACCATCATGTTTATATTAACGGTTGGTTGCACCACATAATGAACGATTCGAGTGTCACGCCAATTACGCGATTTGTTGATCTGTGAACGATATTATCGTTTTATCGCAACTTATCGCTAGCGATTGTGGTGGCCCCCCGTGATGCAGAATTTATTAGCGATCGCGTTTATTATTTCTCAGGAAGGAGTTGTGTTTATCTTACTGAAAACTATTATATATCTTTCCCTTATCATTAAATATTTACACATTCAGGCCCAATAACACACAACTACTACTACAACTTTTATGTTGACTGCCCATTGATTAATTTTAGAAGTTTTTGGTTGAATCCCATGTTATCAACTGATGTTGAAACCTTTAGTAAAGTAGCCGCTACAATTTAGACAGTCTGTCTTTCCAGAGAATATTACTCAAACCTAGTACCTACCCAATTTGGAATTAACTGGAAACCATTATTATTTACATAACGCCTCGATCCTGTTAATTATTTGTTTTGTAGACAACTGTCAGTCACACAGCGTCAACACTTTGGGCTGTCATATTTTGTATGAATGTACTCAAGGTTGACTGAATTATTTGTAATCGACAGTAACTTAACCGATGATTAGGTCATCGGGCTTTTGGAATTGAAATATTGTTTTCCTTAGATAGTGAAATTAGACTGTTGTTGACATTCAGTGAGTAGAGGGATGTTAGGACAAGCTCAGTTTTTTTTATTGATAAGCTTTTAATAAAAAAATCTATGAACATTTATTTTATTTTTAACATAAATTGTTAAAAATGTAGGTACTGCAGGCTGCCATTAGGAGACCTTTGAGACACTGGTGTTAAACAAAAACACCAATTTAGCTTGGTTTGTGTAATATAAGTAAAGTTCCATACTATTGTAACTGCTTTGAACTTGAAAGTAACAAGAAACAGGCATATCACATAAAACATGGCCTTTACAAAAGTGGATTGTTTTAAGGGGCGTTTTGGTACTGACATGAAAATGAAAAAAGAAAAAATTAGCCCACTTTGAACTTTATTTTATAAATCAACTCCTAAGCTGTTTGCGACTGTACTCCTTCCTTGCTGCACTCTCTTTGTTCTGAATTGAATATTATTTTACTGTTGCCCCTTCCCAACAACATTGAGTATGTCCATGTTTTATTCATAAACTGTCTTTATTCTTTATCATATCCCCGACGACACTCGTAACAGTAACCTCAGTTTATGATGATAAGTATAAAGAACTTTGTAGACAACAGTTTATTGGAGTTTTCAGAGACATAATTTAAACATCATTTCGAGTGTATATAAAATGAGCCTGGATGATTTTCGGGTTATTAGACTGCATATCCAGATACAAGATTGAATTTGGGAGGCATCGACACTATAGTGTTTTTATTAAATATTTTTTCCAAAGAGAATACCATTGGTGTATCATCTAAAATTAATTCCAAATTAATATATAAATTCAAATAATACCATAACACCACTTTGATACGCAACGAAAGTCTATCGTATCTTGGCCGTGTTGAGTAGTGATGTTAGCACGATTGTTATATCGATATCGATATATTGGCAGGATCGACCGCCGCGACGTTGCGGATGGAGACCGCGTCGATCCAGACTTGTTAAATCGCGCTGTGCGGCTCCTCGTGCTGCAGAAATTAGACAACATTTACTCCTACCACACCCGACCAAGGTACGATAATCGATGTTTCCCTCCCATCATCGGTAATAATTCAGCGCACGTTCGTTTTTGATGTGTTTCCTGCATGCCTTATCCTCCTTGATTGTTAGTTTTCCCTTCCCTCTTCCCTTTTTTCGGTCAAAAACCAAATAATAGTTTCGTCAATAAATGTTTCTATTAATATTGATGGCGTGTCCCTGAAAATAATACTTCTTTAGGTATATAACTGATTGGCAAATAATTTCGTGGGTGGAAAAGTAACTAAAGCGTAATTTAGGATTAGATTCATGTTCTGGTGTAATACTGCGAAACCGTTATGGAAATACAACGAATAATATTGATGTTACATAATATTCTTTGGTTAATGCCAACTTGTGTATAAGTGATTAGTCCAAGCTAAGTAAAAATCGTAATGTACAACTGACCTGCTAATATTCCTAACCTATCGATACATTCGTTTTATTTTTGAGGTTGCATCACTTAACACTCTCTGGCACATTTTTTAAAATTTATTTTCATGTTTTTTATTTCATTTTGAATTCGATATTCTGCACTGAACTTGCTAAAATGTTTGATCACCTTGTTTGTTTATGAATGTTTATTTTGTGTGACGTTTTCACGGAACTGAACTAAAATATTATTGGTGTACTATGTCAAATTTCGTTAAAAAATATCTAGGTATATTTATTATATTAGGTGTGTATTTTTGTCTTTTACAAAAATGTGCTTTGTGTCTAAATTAACAAAATGTTATCAAAAAAATGTCGACAGATGAGAAAGAAAGTAATAAGTCAGAAAACAGCCCTTAAATGGAGCCAAAACCATAATCATAAAAGCACGGAATAGACATTTTACATATGTTTACTCTGAGTTGTAAAAAGAAAATCTTTTTCATGTTTCGGTATTAGACGAGATTACAAAAAATGAGAACATTGCTACTTCTGGAGACAAAATACTACCAGTTTGATAAATCTAACTCATCCTCAATGCAACCGAACCTAATGTTTTAAAGTAAACAATTTTTGCGTTTAATAAGATTTTGGAGAAAACGAACGCAAAACTAAGTTTACTAAAAACTTTAGTTTTTAGAGTTTATAATACAACAAATATTTATGAAATATCGAGCGTAGCCGAAAATTCTCATTTTTGAAATACTAATAACATCACACCTGTAATCCCTGAAGGATTAGGCAGAGGTGTGCCTGAGAAGCCACACCCACATTTCGCCCGTTATGTTTAAGTCGTGAGGGGGTGAGCCTATTGTTTTTTTTACGTAATTATTTTTTTTTATGCACACAATGTTTCAGAAATCAACTTTTAAAAAGATCGGGATATTCAATTTTTGTCGTAAGTATAAAAATGATATGCTTGAAAAATAAGGTATAAAAACAGGCATACCGTTGTGTAATGGGTGCCAGAGAGAGACAAAAATAGCAACATCAACAAGGAGTTTAGTTGTAACTTTGGGAGCTGACTGTACTGTAAAAAAAACAGTTGAAATTTATGGTTGACGAGACGGGACTCGATGAATTTTCTTACTAAATTTTTTCACTTGTTTTGTACGTCTTTTGTTTAGGTGGCGAATCGGGAAAGTTACCAAACGGGATGTACCCTTCCAGATCTGTCACCGTTCGTGTATCCGTTAACGTTCACGCGAATAGTTCCTATATCCCATAAGCTAATCGTAGTTTACTAAAAGCCACTGAACTGCATCACTATTAAAGTAAACTTATACTGTCACTTACGGGATATCTTCCGTAATTGTTCATGATTTTGAGCTCCCGATATTTCGACGCTGTTGCAAGCGCCATGATCGGGGGTTGACCACCAAACCGTGAAAGTTTAAAACTAGGGTTTGTATTAAACTATGTAAAAACGCGAACTCAAAAGAGTAAACAAAGCTTTATATGTGTCTCATCTCGATAATAATCTGATGTAGGTGTACCTGAATTCAATTTTCAATTATGTCAATCATTTTATGTCACTTCAGAACGTTCGCCAAAGGCTATCAAAGGGAGTCAAAATACGTTGCAATATTGAAGGAAAATTCTGTTTTGGACAGAAATTTTATGGGACATGATTTTCAAAGGCTGCTTCAATAAACCGGACGACAGCAAACACAGTGGTTTCAGCATAATTCTAACATTTTCGTACATTTTACACGTTGTTCCGGCTTGCATGTTTATAGTGTGGGTTGTGTTTTATTTTTGTGCTCCACTATTAACTTCTTTTCTATGTCAAACGTGCTAAAGCACTTTTTGAGGGGACTGTACATTCGGGATTATTTTTGATGAATTGGAAAAATATTCCAGGACATATCATTTGACTGCCTCGTTGGTCCAGTGGTCGCAAGCGCGACTGCTGAGCACGAGGACTTGGGTTCGATTCCCAGGTCAAGCAAAGTGTTATTGGGTTTTTCCATTATCATCACCTTCATCATTTGTCAGTAGCAGCCACGGAGTCAAGGCAACAGGCTCGCCCCCTGTTACATGGGACTTAAATATAACTGGCGAAATGTGGGCGTACTAAAGGTACACCTCTGCCTAACCCTTCGGGGACAACAGGCGTGCTGTTATATTATGTTATTTATGAACTAACCAGTTTCCAAGATCTTTCAAAAATCCTTTCTTAGTACCTTTGTTTAAGCTGTGACTTGTCAGCCAGTGACTGACTCGAAGAAGTTAAGTAGTGTAGATCTACAAATGACAGCCGAGACCAACACAATGGCTTAACGTGCTTTTTGAGTTACGAAGGAAACTCGGTATGTAATGGGTCACCCATCACGAACCAACTTAGACAAGCGCGGCTTAACCTAAAGATCGACCCGAGAGGCTGTTATCATGTAGCCACGAGCTCCTCAACTAGGAACAGTGTCATTTTCGTACAAAAATTTAAAAAGGAAAGCTTCGAAAATTCGTGTCGTTATTACAGTTTAGTAGATCAAAGGGAAAGACTGTACATGACTGAAATTTTTCTTGCACACGTAAATGTTGGAATTTCGGCAACGCAGCGTATAGCTGATGAAATTGTGAAAGTACAACACTGGAATTGAGACAGTTTGCCCTTATTTAGGGTTTGTAACTAAATCAACGTCAAAGATAACGCCTTTTTGGAAAACAATGTCGATAATTAGAAGGTAAAATATCCGATCCATGCCTACCGATGAGCACCTAATTGTCATGTTCCGATATATCTTACCATTATAAATGCGAAAGTTTGTGAGGTTACTCTTTCACGCAAAAACTACTGAACGAATTTGGATCAAAATTTGGCACATAGATAGTTTCTAACCTTTTTTTTTTTTTTTGGAGGGTGGGATGTCATCAAAGGACCCCTCCCGCTCTGGGCGGAGCGGAAGGGAGTGTCAGACTCTTACTGACTAAAAACCACCCATGTTCCTTCCTTCTTTCGCCCTTTATGTTCCAGGGCCGCGGTATCTCTTTCGAACAGTCCCGCAGCCCTGGCAGGAGGTAGTTTATAACCTGGATTAACATATAGGATACTTTTTATTCCGGTAGTGGGTCTTCAGAAGGAACTTAGTACTGTTATGTCCCTGTAAGCCCTATAATATTCCACAGTTCTTAGTGTGGGTCTTTTGTTTGTTAAAATTAATATTGTCACTTACGGGCATAGAGAATGCTTATATAGTCTTCGCTTACGGGATATCTTCCGTGATTGTTGATGATTTTGAGCTCCCGATATTTCGACGCTGTTGCAAGCGCCATGATCGCGAGTTGACTTAGTACTAAAGGTAGGCGGGAGTGGTGGTAGTATTGTATAAGTTTAGTTTTAATCCGTGAAAGCTTAGAACAGTTGTTTGTTGGTGTATATTCAGTACTTTAAGTTATTGTTTTTGTTCACAGGTTCGGCAAACGCTCTGATGCCTACACGAACTGGGCCAAGGATCTTGAAGTAAGTCTTGCCTTTGAAATACTTTCAATCAAATTAATACTGTCATGTTGGTCTAGTGGTCGCAAGCGCTACTGCTGAGTACGAGGTCCTGGGTTCGATTCCCAGGTTGGACAAAGTGTTATTCGGCTTTTAACCGACTTCAAAAAGGAGGAGGATGTTTTTTTTATTTCACCGATTTTTCGATCAATTGTGGATCGATTTTGAATTTTTTTTTTTTTTTGAAAGAGTATACTCCCAAGTTGGTTCCATAGAAATATTGTCATGATCTGATCATAGACTTCGGAGATATAGAACGGAACTCTTCAATAATAGACAGGAAATCTGTCGTGATTGCTGCAATCGCTTGGATGTTTATTGTATACATAACACAATAGCATAACATCGCACCTGTATGGTCTGAACGTCTGCGTATCTCCACGAAGGTGTGTTCAGTACACCCACATTTCGACAGTTAGGTATGTTTAGTTCCATTCTATTGGGGATAAGCTTATTACCATGACATCTATTGTTAACAGCAAAATAAATGTGTGTGACTGTAGCTGAGCTTTTTTGTTTTTGACTTTCAAAAGTGCCTATAACGGTCTAATTGAAATAAATGCTTTGACTTTGAAATGCATAGCAAATATTTGTACATGATATTACAACTAAAAAAGGAAAAATAAAAAACTTTTTAGCATAAAATTGAAACTGACCGGGGACGAGACTACTGGCTTCAACTGGAGTCAAGCCACGCAATCTATATTTTTGCCCGGTTGATGCCAGTAGTGTCGCCCCCTATTACATAGGACTTTAACATAACTGGCGAAATGTGGGTGTACTCTTAGGTACAGCTCTGCCTAACCCAGGGGGTGTGAGTCTATCTAGCAGGCCCCAACGAGATTTATCAACAGGTGATAGCTTTTCATAAAGACAGTATTTTGTACCTAAAGAAAATAAATAAGATATATTTTGTACCTCGACAGTTTTTGATTTAATGACGTTTCCATGAAGTGTCTAGCTAGCGGGCCCCTTATGATTATTTTTTTTGTTATTATACTTTCAGATCGCCTAATAGTGCTCGAAGTTACCAACTATTATGTACCTTACAAATCCAAAATTTCGACTTTCTGCGAGCTATACTTTAAAAGATATTCGTTATTTAGACAAACGTCCAGCCAGCGGGCCCTTTTTTAAATACTACTCTTTTATATCATAAAATAGCATTAAAGTATAATAACACAAAAAATAATCATAAGGGGCCCGCTAGCTAGACACTTCATGGAAACGTCATTAAATCAAAAACTGTCGAGGTACAAAATATATCTTATTTATTTTCTTTAGGTACAAAATACTGTCTTTATGAAAAGCTATCATCTGTTGATAAATCTCGTTGGGGCCTGCTAGATAGACTCACACACCCAGGGGATTACGGGCGTAAGGCCTTCTCCCAACCATGTTGGGGTCGGCTTCCAGTCTAACCGGATGCAGCTGAATACCAGTATTTTACATGGAGCGACTGCCTATCTGACCGCCACAACCCAGCTGGCACTGGGTAACACGATACCCTTTGGTAAGACTGGTCGTCAGACTTTCGAGCCGCTGACTACCTTAACGACTGTCAAAGATCTACAAATGACAGCCGGAACCAACGGCTTAACGTGCTTTCCGAGGCATGGAGGAAACTTGGTATGTAATGGGTGGTCACCCATCCACGGAAGAACCTAGGCAAGCGCGGCTTAACCTAAAGATCAACCCGAGCGGCTGTTATAATTTAGCCACGAGCTCCACGGGCGTGATGTTATGTTATGTCATGAAAAACAAATACTATAATAACAATCATTTCGTTATCTACTTAGATTAAAAACTTAATTGCTTTTAAAACTAGATAAAAAAATATACTTAGGTACCTATATTATTTCTATTAATATCATCAAAAATCACTAACAAGCTTTCGTAATTAATTTTGTTAGAAAGCTAATTTGATAACTCGTACCTAATTATTGAACAACATACCGGTATTAGTAAAATATTAATTATAAATGATATTCAATATGTTAGCTACGAGAGTAGATGTTAATAAAATCAAATCAAAAATTAATTTTACGAAAACATTTAAATTCTTCATTTAAAATTATAACATTATATAACATATTAAACAAGTTTAATTTTAGTTTAACATCATTTTCGAGTTTAGCGGCAGTCAGATATAATTTTCTTTTTGACAATCTTCGTAACAAAACACTCTGCTCGACAAAATATATAGAACAGCTATTTTTATTTTCGCTACTTTAGGATTGGTCGTACAGTAAAAGTTGTTCACAATGATGAGTATCTTTACTTGGCTCGCGAGGATGTCGACATGTGGGAGGTGGACTCAGCAATAATTGTGGTGATAGTCGTGACAGCCAATAGCTTAATCGACCAGAGTCTCGACCAAAACCCGAGGAGGCGCTCGTTAGGCAACTGGATCAACGCGACGGCTTGGTTCAGAAAACAGTAATCCTTTTTTTTCGGATGGGAAATCATCAAATGACTCCTCCCGCTCTGGGCAGAGCGGAAGGGAGTGTCAGACTTTTACTGACTAAAAACCATCCATGTTTCTTCTTTTGCCCTTTGTATTCCAGGGCCGCGGTATCTCTTTCGAACAGTCCCGCAGCCCTGGCAGGCAACGGCCGATGCCTGCCGGGCAACAGTAAGGATTTCTGTTGCAACATGGCTCGTAAAAGTCGGTCAAGGCTCCAGAGAGGCTACACCTAACTAGGGCGGGCCCTGTCTCTGGAGCCCTGACCGCCGGTAGCTTGGACCCTGTTCTGATACCGGTGGGCTAATATTCTTTATATTTCTTATATTAGGGCCATACACCCTAAAACAACAAATCATGTGGGCTATGTTCTATGTTCTATGTTAGGGATTTTGGTTTCCGCACTTAGTCCTTAAAGTGGACCATTGTGCGTGATCATGTGGGCTATTGGTCAGTTCCTAGAATATTACAAATATAGAGCTGTAACCAGTAACTGATAACAATGAGATTGTTTCATCATCATCTGCCTAGCCTTTTCCCCAACTATGTTGGGGTTGGCTTCCAGTCTAACGGGATGCAGTGGAAACCAGTATTTTACATGGAGTGACTGCTTTTCTGACCTCCACAAACCAGTTACTTTAACTATTTACTTTAGCGATCCTGATAGCCGAAGGTTTGTGCGTGCGCTGCTTATATTTACTGTCGATGTGTCTCTGTTATTTAATACTAGCTTTTTCCCGCGGCTTCGCTCGCGTTCATTTTGAATTTGACAATCAACGCCATCTATTCTCATAAGAATATTATTGTTGTCCTCGGGAACAGTATTTTTTCCGGGATGAAGGTTACCCTAGGTCCGTTTCTGTATACATGACAACGTATATGTAAAATTTCAGGATGATCGGTTCAGTGGTTTAGGCGTGAAAAGGGAATAAACAAACAAAAAAAAAATTACTTTCGCACTTATAATATTAGTAAGGATTACAACGGTATTGCCAATTTTTTACATTTAAAAGAAGGTCCTAATTACACCTTTTTACTGCTGCATTCTAGTTTTTAACATGTAACAAATGCTGTTCGGTCACCTTAAAAATTATATTCTTACTGCATTTTCACTGCAGGGGGACACGAATAAATGTAAACAGCAATTTTATTTTCATCTTTGACAAATAAATGAATAATCAAGCTGCATGCACTGTATAACGATACTCGTATATCGCCTTTTTTCAACATTCGTGGGAAGAAAATGTCAACTACTTCATTTCTCATCGTTCTTCCAAGCGTTATACGGAAAACCTTTTTGCAACTACATTAAATCGTCTAATTGGTTCTCACATGAACATTCCAAACTATAGGTATGTTAGAATATCGATTTAAAATTTAAAGTCAAGATTCAACTAGGACTTTATTTTAGAATAAGTTAGGTAAGCTTAGGAGCTTAGCTTAGGAGAGCAGCGGTGGCCCGGTGGTGGCAGCCGCGACTAACGAACAGTAAGTCGTGGGTCCGAACCCAGGCAGAAGCATTACTTTGTGTAATTTATTTCATCACCACTGCTCTCAAAAACATCGTGAGGAAACCGGCATGTTCTACCGCAACCCGCGCTGGGCCCGCGTGGTGGATTATAGCCCATTCCCACTCTAGAGAGGAGGCCGTGTGTCCCAGCAGTGGGAACATTATAGGCTGATTAATTATGCAGGTAATATTAAAGGAAACTATAATCTGAAATTGAAAGACTAAAATAATAAAATTATGTCGAATATATTTTTTGTTACCCAATCTTTTTTATCCATTAAAACAAAACATTTTCTTAATCGTCAATAAATAATTCAAAAACAACAATTGATAGGATACTATTACAGTTTCAATTACAAATCAAATTCTAATTTAAATTTCAAATAATTCTTCGAGATTCTTTCATTTTCACGTAAGGATTACAATTTATTCGAACAAAATGATTAACTATACAAATCTTGCTTTTCGATAGGATATAATTGGTTTATTAATTATTTATTGTTCAGAAATTTACAAAAAAAAAAACTAAGAATTTTTCATGGTTTGGTAGACAATAAATGTACAATTTACAGATTTTATTTTGTAAAAACATTTAAACTCACAAATAGCTAGACCCAGAACAACTACATGTAGGTCATACAAATATTTGTTCTGTACGGGGATCGAACCCGCGACACGTAGCGTAACAGCCAATCGCTCAGGCACCAACGAACCATGTCGTCGAAAGATGACTAAAGGGTTAAAAGATGATCAAGATCGTTCGCCTTTCTGTCAAGCAGTGCAGAAAAACATGTTTTTTTTATTTATATTCATTTAGTTTATTAGTTTTGGAATTTAATGACCTTCACTGTACTAAATTTTATGGTTATTCTTGTTGCTATCCCTTTTGATTACTATTAACTTTCTTTATAAAATAACAAATTAGCAGTCCTACGTAAATTTGTAAAAGTCAATAATAACTAAAATAACCACGAACTCAATAAGAATGAGGTAAAAGGTATTGTTTATCCTTCGAAGATAGACTGATCATGTTTTGGCTATATTTTTACCTAAAGTAAATTTATTTCTGACCGCTTACATCCTTAGAAATAGCCAATCAAACATTCTTTACAAGTCATATTGTATTACATACACGCAAGGACAGTACATCAAAGTCAAGTGATACCTCAATCGCTTATAGGACTTGTAACCCAATAACAAGTTTAATCAGTTGAAGCACACTCAACTTGATAAAGTTCACCCCTCGATTCCACCCATTTCCAGCAAATATCCATGCAGAAGTTCCGTAATTCCAACTAGAGAGACCCCTATTCAAAAACTATTCTGGACTTGGTATACCGAAAATATTATTCCATCACACTACAAATTGAATAATTTCAAATGTCGAACCCAGTGATATAGAGATATATCTAGATATCGCATGGAGCACTTACAGCTTTAGTATATTTTTGTCTCGGCTTTACAATGATACTAGGTAGATAGCTCCAAAAATTAAAACATCAATTACTCGTACAGCAGCAAATTCGGCTACACAAGAATAAGATGTTGCAAAGGAATGAGAATTCTTAGCGCTTTTAAACTTAAGGATGGTAATTCAAGTTGGATCTTGTGCATGGAAAGGATCTTGCTACCACGCAAATCTTTCGAATGAGAATGGTAAACAGGAGCGCCTCACGGCGACCCTCTTTACTCTCTATGGTGCACCAGGGCGCTGTGGCGCACACTTTAGGAACCCCTGCTCTAGAATTATCATTTTTAGGGTTCCGTACCTCAAAAGAAAAAAACGGAACCCTTATAGGATCACTCGTATGTCTGTCTATTTGTCCGTCTGTCATAGCCAATTTACCCCGAAACTATTGGACCGATTGAGTTGAAATTCGGTACACATATATGTATACAGTAAGTCGCCGACCCTAATAAGGACGTGTAACGTAAATTAATGAATTTTAAACACGGCCACGTTTGGGGGGTAAATTAGAAAATGACTCTTAACTCCGAAACTAGTGCCGAAAATTTTGAAAAAAAAATACAAAAAAATAGTTCTTTGCCTAAAGATTCCCGGAAAACCTATAAGAAATCTTAGATTTAAAACAACTTACGGAATTTAGATAACTAACGTACGGAACCCTCTCTGCGCGAGTCGAACTCGCATTTGTCCGATTGGTCGGCTGTAGGCACGTCCTGTCATTTCATTTTTATAAGCAACTAAAAGGTTAAGAAAATATGACCCTCCAAAATTTACAAAAAATGCCCCATTTTTACAACCGTGATTAGAGGACTACCAAAAAAATTTGAAAAGTTTTTTTACATAAAAGAAATTGATAAGAACCTAGATATACTCTTTCTTAAAAATTTAAAGTCAAAAATAATTGAATAGACCCATTTTTCTAGGAGAAAAAAGTGGAATACAAAACTTCGATTTCGTCAATTTTTTTGTGATATAAACTTTCTGAGCTGCAGCTGTCCCTGTCGCACTCTACGGGGGTAGACTTGAGGAAACGCGACGGCGATAGTTTGTTTGAAATACCTATTTTTCAAATTCATTGCAGGCCCTGTTCCCACTCCGGGAGTCCGGGCACGCGGAGTAGGTGCTCTCTAGGTATATCTATATCTGTGATTCCATCACACTATAAACCGAATAATTTCAAATGTCGAACCCAAGGTCCATTCTTTTTTGCAACCAACTTCCGAAGCTAAAGTTATTTTTAATTTTTTTTTGTGTTTTTGAAGTCGTTTCTGTTTTGCAAAAAAGTTTTTTTTATTTTTCCATTTTAGTTGTAACATCCTATACAAGTATTTGCTATGCATTTATTTTTCATTGTTAACAATACATTTCTTGGTCTCTGAATCATCGAAATCGGTTCACAATTGGCGAAGATATCGCTGAACATGCACACATGATGATTACCAGATATAATGCCTATGTGTGCCTATACAATTCGGACAGTTCTCTCGATTTCTCCAGGATTCCATCATCAGATCTTGACCTAATAACCATGGGACCACATGCCCATTTTAGGGTTGCCCTTAATTTTCCTGGGGTCCCGTCATCAGATCCTGATTTGGTGCCACTGGGACCACCACAGTCGAACATTGAACTTCCTCCTTTTTTTTGAAGTCGATTAATAAAATTAATTTTATTTCAACAAAATAGGGACGACATTTTGACTTAAAACTTTAAAGACCTTAGAAATTAAATTTAAACGGCTGTTCATTGCCAAACATAATTTATTAATTAAGCCTTAGTAGTGAAATGTGCTACGTTTTCTTTTGATCTTATTACCTTTGGTGTTGTTTTCGTGAATTAATAAAGGGGCCTAAACAAACAGTTTTTGTGTCGTGTAAATATTGTGTAAGTACTTAGGTGTTAATACAATTAAGTGTTGACATTTATCGCTTTGACTGAAAAGGCTTTTATTTCTGTTGAAAATTGTTTAACTAAAAAATGAATAGGTATACCAGCTTGTCAGTAATTGGTCACCAGTCTCTCTCACTTCATTTTAGTGATTTCAGATTTTATTATAGAGGAGCTCGTTGCTAAATAAGAACAGCCGCTCGGGTCGATATTTAGGTTAAGCCGTGTTTACCTAGGTTTGTCGGTGGATGTGTGACCCATTACATACCGAGTTTCCTTCACGGAAAGCACGTTAAGCCGATCCCGGCTGTCATTTGCAGATCTTTGAAAGTCGTGTGTGACCCGAAAGTCTGACAACCAGTCTTATTAAGGGGTATCGTATTACCTAGCGCTTACTGGGTTGTGGAGGTCAGATAGGCAGTCGCTCCATGTAAAATACTGGTATTCAGCTGCATCCGGTTAGACTGCAAGCCGACCCCAACATAGTTGGGAAAAGGCTATAGGCAGATGATGAGATTTTATTATAGAGACAGTTATTTTAAAGGGATTTAAGAAAATACACGTAGACCTATCGTGGAGAATTTACATGCTGAATCTGGGCTTGCACTCACGGTGCCAACTCTCGTTTAAACGGACGAGTATCAAAATGGACGACTTAAATTACTTAAATGAAGTTTCAGTCTTTACAATTACCGTAAAGACTCAAAACGACACGAAAAGTTTTATATATATCGTAAATGCGTAGGCATCAGGTTAATTCTCAATCTCCAATTTATTAATTTTCTTTATACTCTAAGCAGCAAAAAGTACATTTTTCCAATAATGGATATCAAAGCACTTTTCGATATGAATTTTTCATTTCAAAATCCTATTCCTTCCTTTTATAGTGCAATCGTCTCGTATGGGATATTATGCGGTTGTGTGATATACAACATGAAGAATAAACTTCAATATTGCATCTCAGTGTTACTTTCAATATAAAGATTTATTCGCATCAATATATTAGATTATTGGAGGCTTGGCGATTCTACTATAAGATGATTTCTTATTCATATAGATGTTCTGGTTGTCACTCCATATCAAATATAGTATTCACCTGCATCTGGTTAGACTGGAAGCCCAAACATGTTGCGAAAAGGCTAAGAAGATGTGTTTCGTCTTGTCAAAAAGTGATCAATTTGGCTTAATTAAAACCAACCTCTAATATTCTTAGGTACTTTACGTAATAATAAACTAAATGAAAACTGGCATACAAATTGAAAAAAAAACAAGTCTACAAAAAATCATCTTTTACCGAAACTGAAATTAATAACTAAAATTGATAGATTAATTTGTCAATTGAACACAATGAGTTTAATAAACAAATAAATTATTCAGATTAATTTATTCTACGAACAATAGGGGATCGTACGTGTTTTAATATTTATCGAATTTCAATAAAGCTTGTGATATTGGTCGTTAAATATAGATTGCTTCACGCCAATATTATTAGAGTTTAATGAATTCGTTATGATAGCCGTCGGTTAAAATAATTAATTGAATAAACAAATAAAATAAATTAATCCAAAACTTGTTATAAATAAACATTGGTGTACACTTTTTAAATATATGAAGTGGTAGGTGGACACTTTGCCACTTCATATATTTTATTGATCTCTAATATGATAATTATTAAATATCAAGAAGTCGCATTTGACGCAATTGGGTTCCACTGAATAAACCACTATCCCTTTATACTATAAAAATATTCATCGATCTAAAAAGTTCCTAGTTTACATAGCCTAACAATGAGGCTCAAGACTAAATAAAAGGTTGATCTTCAAGGTTAAGTAGCACTATCCGAAGTCGATCCGTGGATGGGGATCCCTATCATACCTAAACCCTTCGTGCCTTTGACAGTCGTTACGGGTACTTGAAAGTTTGACAACCATTCTTACCAATGGGTATCGTGTTACCCAGTAAGCCCAACATAGTTAGGAAAAGACTACATCAAATAAATTGTGTTTTCTTTTTCAGAAGCCGGACTTACCCGCCTGGCTGTCGTACGCCAGAAGGAGATGAGGAGTGCAACAGTCTCGGGATCCTTATTACTAACCATGTCATTTAAATCAATGTTCGTGATTACTATTACCAGTGTTTAACGTTTAAGTACCACATTCCCAGTAAATCTTATCCAACTTATCCTTTAACGCGTACGTTATCCCATTTCTAACATAGAGTACTCGCGAGTTTGCGTCTTGACTGATTCAGTTTTATTTGTAGATTTATTCATGTTTATTTATTTATTGATTAAATTATTTATTGAAACATTTAAAAATTCAAGTAAACAGTATTGTATCTTATTCTATTTAAAATGTTTAAACGATTCCCATTCTACATTTATCTAAGAGTCATTACGTCATAGAAATTCACAAGAACAATGTACGTTTACGGATCAAATATCATTGTAATGTTATGAATAAAAGCAATTGATAAAATGTAATATTAATTTGTTTGTTTTATTGTTGTCGGTTCCTTGTATTAAGAAATTAATAACTCGACGTTAATTTTCTTTAATTAATTGAACGAGGGGTTTCAACAAAAGAAATAAGAGAGAGAGAGAGAGAGAGACAGAGACTAGTGAACGAATATAAAATTATCTGATGGTTCATAAATAGTAGATTACATTTGCGGCAATCACCAGCTTTGACAGATTTCTATTCCATATTTAAAAAAAAAACAAAAATTCTGTTTGTTTGCTATGTAAGGAATAAACCGTAATAATTAAATGTACCTGCCAAATATCTGAAGGCCAGTGTGACCTATTTATATTCCATTCAAAATTCTCGGCCAACCACTAAAGCAACTTTTGTCAATAACTTCAGTAAAGACAATATAGAAACGGATACTGATATTTTCGGCACCTATTGTTAGGAACTTAAATTACTACATTAGTTGAGAGATTCCTCAAACGGGCGCCTGAGGCTAAATTCCCAAAGCTTTTGATGTGGCGAATAAACTTATCTCCCTTTAAATTTTCGCTTCTCAAACTATTTTGATCAGCAGTGTCTGTACTGTTATTCATTTCAAATATCAATTTGAATCTCGAAATCTATAAATCAACGATGATAGGTTTATCTTACTAATATTAGACTAAACTAAACTTATTAAACTTTCGCGTTTGTAATATTATAAATGCGAAAGTTTGTTAGGATAGATGGATGAATGTTTGTTACTCTTTCACGCAAAAACTACTGAACGAATTTGGATGAAATTAGGCACAAAGATACATATAGGACTTTTTATCCCGGCAGTATGATCCCGTGGAACAGTTACCGACCTTCACGCGGGCGAAGCCGCGGGCATAAGCTAGTATTATAACTGTGAAAGTTTGTGAGGATGGATGTTTGTTACTCTCACGTAAAAACTCCTGAACGGATTTGGATGAAATTTGGCACATAGATAGTTTATAACCTGGATTAACTCATGGAATACTTTTTATCCCGGTAGTACGATACTTTGGGACACTTACCGAAGTCCAAGCGGGCGAAGCCGCGGGCATAAGCTAGTAAATTCATAATTGTACAATTGGAAGAAAACCAGGAGACATTTGAAGTAAGAATAACATAAAAATGACAAGTAAAATTGTCTGTAAAACTAGGTTTTTTACCTAAAGGTTAAATAGGACATGGCGGCCTATGTACTGCTACAGTTCCTGTACATGAAGTTTAAAAAATAAGTTCATGTTCAAAATTCAGTTCTCATTATGTGAAATTAGTCACTTGAGTCGGCCACGATTTTACAGTTTTAAAGGATAGCCCACAGCTACAATAATTTCACAGTGACAACAATCTACCATCAACGAGAAAACAAATCACTGTCTCGAAAACAGAATACATAATCACTGTCGAAGGACAATTACTACAGACTTATGAAAACCTTAAACTTCTTCTTCATTCTTTACTTCGGTCAACAGTTGGCTAATGAAACAAAAGAATCACCTGATAAATAAATCAACATGTAAACATTACGAGCTCAAAGAATCGTTTATGTAATTTGGGATATTTGTGAGGAACAAATAAGATTTTGTTCGAGAATGGAACAGTAATTCGATTGGAGGCAGACAATTGTATCTATGGAAGTGTGTTTAGCTTTCGTGGAACGGGTAGCCCTGTTATAACCTTTGGATATATCTGGTAAATGAAGATATGCTAGTGACTTTACCTCGTATTATAATAGCATTAAGGATTTTTGAGTTCGAATTAGTCATAGAAAGCAATAGATGTTACAAATGCAATTGTTTTAAAAAAAGATAGCATTTTTACCGAGTATCTTAGATAGAAAGTGTCGAGGCCGGGCTAGAATCAGATGACATGATAAAATGGTTCGAGACGAAGCGGAAAAAAAATTCCGGGGAAACTTGAGGTAGGCCTTTGCCCATTAGTGGGACAGGAACGGATAATTAAAATAATAAAGAACTTAGTCAAGGTGCTAAAAAAAGCAAGGCTTTGCATTATCCTTGGAAATAACTGGAAGTTTTTACTTCTGATGCACATAATGTCGGGACGTTGGTATCTCACCGAAACAAAAATGCACATCACACTACCGGCGAGGAAGTCCTCGCTTTATTTTATTGTTATGAAGTAATAATTAGATTATTAATTATAAGTTTAATTATTGATTTAAATGCAGTTAGAATTAAGCGCAAATAATAAATATGAGCAGTTGCTCATATTTATTATTTGCGCAGTTGCACCGGAGCTAGGCCGAGCCTGTATTTCAGGTCACAGTTCTCTTCCCAGAGTTTTGAGCGGTATTAACAACGGTTGGACTTTTCAGTTCATCGCTTTTTAAATATAGAAATAATAAATCAAAATCAAATCAAATTATTTTATAAAAATGAATTTCCAAAAAGTTGATTTGTGTGTGTATTTTGAGGTGATTGTGAGTGTTGTGTTGTGGATGTGGTACTGTGGGTGTTGTGTTGTGGGTGTGGGACTGTGAGGTTTGTGTTGTGAGTGTGAGACTGTGGGTGTTGTGCTGTGTGTAGTGTTTGTATGGACGGGAGTTGAGTTTTTATTATAAATGCGATGCGTTGCGTTGGCTAAAGCTGTAATATACATTAGTCCAGCAATTGGATGAAAGACTCTAATAGTAATCAGTGCTTGAGTTGAGGAAAGCAGTCGTTCCACGTGAAATGTCGATGAACAGTACAATTTGGTAAAACAGGAATGTGACATCAACCTAGCAATGAACTCTTTCCCTTTTACAAACTTTTAGGTACAAAAAGTTCAGTTCAAATTTCAGTTCGTTGGCTTTACTGCCAAAGGATCTTCACCTGGTTCGAAACATTAACCTTTACTTCGACTCTTTGAAAGTCCGAAAGTTGAAATTAAATCATTGTTGTTCTACCATCTATTCTGTACAATGAACGGTCATGATGCTGATTGTGAAGAAGAAATAAACTAATAAGCAGTTCCACTGCCGTTTATGAATGAAACTTTTACTTAAATTCCTTTCGCCCAAATAACTTGGTCGTAACATAAAGTTATGCGAACACGGCTAAGCAAGGCTGCCCAAGACTGTACAGGTTCACTGCATTGATGTGTCTAATTTGCAGTAGCAGCAAACCGCATGCCAATGAAGTAAGACAATAAACCTAGTGCACATGAGTAGAATTTTCATGACAAACGTACGAGTACGTATGGAAATTTCGTCTATTGTTTTATTCCAGGTTGTGATGACATATTTTACTGGAAGTCGGAAGGCTGGTGGAGCATCAATCGCAACTGCCGTGATGAGGTCATGTTCTACTTAAGCTTTTGTCGATGTTTTGCAAAAAAGGGCAATTCGTTCAATTGGCCCGCTGGGTACAGCATTTAAAATTAAAACTGCCTAAGCACAGGTTACCTAAAACCGTTAATTTAGAAATAAAAATCTTCAATTAAAAAATATAAGGCTTCATACGGAAATACTTGATTGAACGAAAAACACACGATTCGTTCTTTTATTTTTAGTCTTAACTCTATTCATTGTCGTCTCTGTGGTCGCCACCAGCCACCAGCACAATTTTGACAGCATAAATCAGACGTGACGTTTTAGAAGATTTTGCCTCATTCAATATTTGTTTGTATTGATATTAGCTATTGATTGATGCAGGTTATATGCGAGGCTAATCAAAGCCAAGTTGTTAAGAATGGACTTTAACTTTGATAGCTTTTTTGTCTCGGAAACGTGACCTTCAGGTCTACGCTTTGGAATGACCAACTACAGTACCTACTTTCACAAGTTATTAATATGCCTTGTGACTGACTGTAGCTTCGCTTGATTTGTTTTTCTGACATTCAAAAGTGCCTGTAATTGAGTTGTAGTTGAGTTTGGCTTTTACGAACAGACGCCAGCACATCAAGCTACTACAATCTGTCAAATTTCTTTAATAGATTTTTCAACTATATCGTCAAAGCATTGGGTTCAAGGTTGATTGGGAAAATTTGACAGTTTCGGGTAGCTTGGTGTGCAGGCGTCTGTACATTGATTTAAAAGAGTTTTTGGGTTGACCACAGGATTGTTTCCAAAGAATAATAGGTACTTACTAAATTAAACGTTCCAGACGGAGGGTGTCTTGCAAGGAGGAGTAAAATATTGAACTACTAGTTTTAGGAACATAATAGGTGAAAAACACTAAAACGGGATTCGTAGGACGATACTAATTACCATAACACAAGTTTATGTCACATAAATGTATTTTTTAAGTTTGGATAATTATGTGAATTGTTATCCCAAAATGTTTGCAAAGATCACTGTAGAGGTCAATAAAGGTCGTATAAGAATCTGAACCCCAGGCCGGGCAATGTAATAGGCGGCGAGCCTATTGCCATCAACTGGGCACAAATCCAGACTCTATGGCGTGCTGAGAAATTCCTGATGGAAAAACCAAATAACACTTTGCCCGAACCGAGAATCGATCCCAGGACCTCATACTCAGCAGTCGCGCTTGTGACCACTCGCCCAATGAGGCAGTCAACTTGCGTGTGGGACTTTTTATGCAAAGGGAAAATAAAAACCATAAATAATTTATTATTATTTATTTCTTCCTATAACTAATCCGTTTCAGTACATCGAGGTATTACTTAATGAATGACTAGCTTATTCTTTAAGCACAAACATTTAAAACTATAAACCTTATACAATCGAAATGAGATTTTTTTTTACATAATATCGAAAAATTGACGTGTATCCACCGCGCAAGCACCTATTTATCATACAACCTTACATTTATACATTTAAATCGTGCTTATTTTAAGTTTCCCCTTGTTCATAAGACCTTATTTTTCTGAGACATAGACAAGTAGCCATTGCTTCCTAATATTTTCGAATTTCTACGATGACTTTAAAGAGGATTGAAACTTCAACAAACTTATCTGTGCAGACGGGAAAACATAGAACTAAAATAAATGTACCGAGTTTGACATATTGATACAAACCTTGACACCTCGAACTGCATACTTAAAGTGGTCATACTATAAGCTGTTCAGTAGATTTTCTCAGTCCTATACATTTTTTACTATTCCGCAATCATCATTGCTCATACAATGCCATTTTATCTAGGTCCTCTGAAATGCCACCAGACATAATCAACAAGGCGAAATTGGAAATCATAAGGGAGCTTGCCTATTTGGTCAAGGTAATTCTTGGCTATTCCGATTTCAGGAATCATGGCCTCTTTTGTTAGAAAATGACAAATTCTATAGATACCTATAGAATTTGCCAGATAAAAAAAACAATTCAATGAGAATGGCAATTGTGACCTAATGGCGCTACTATAGCTAGTTCCAAGCATGGTCATTGGTTGAAAATCTGGTAATGTCATTTTATATTTTAATATCGTTAAACTCACTGGTCAGATTAAGACCTAGCTATGGTCGCGCCATCTACTATTAGCTTTCAACGGTCTTCCCCATTCAAATCAGTCAACTGCTGTCACATCTCATTTTAACTATCCAGCAACCTGCAATAATATTAACATCGATATAAAATATTATGAGATTTGACAGTAGGCTTTGATTTCAAATGCAATTGGTAACTTTAACAATTGCATTGAGTTCAGAAAAAAAAACATGACGAAAGTATCGATTTGTTTAATTGATTTAGGAACAAGATAATAGTAATTGTATCATTAATGAACTACCATTCCACAAATCTGAAAGACCTTTTATGAATAAGGGGATGACACTATACATTTGATTGTAACTCTAACAAGAAACACCAAGGTCGCTCTTAGGGACGCATCGGTGCAACGTCTATAATATTTTTCTTAAAAAATACAATAAAAAAAGCTATACGAGAAACATTATCTTATATTTACAATCAAAAGGTAATTTTGTAAGTAAATAGAAAATGAGACAAGATGTTTCTTAGCAATAGGTATAGGGAGAATACAATAGATGGTCAGAAAAGGTTGACTATTAAAAAATTAGAAACTGTCAAACAAATCATAGTTACAAAAGGAGCTAAGAAGACTAAGTTAAATATAATTTTAGTCTGCGGGTCATTAAGTCGAATAGCCTTAATATTGGCGTTATAGTTTTAGAATAGGGGGTAAGTTCTACTTAAATTTCAGGTAAGATCAGTTCATGCATACAGTCATACAAAATCGAATTCTAAAGAACTACGGGAATATGGTATTGTGAATCTTTGACTTGCTGTGATAATTCAAAGCCAGTTTTAAAATAAGAAAGCTGATTACATCACGATGACATTGTCCCAAAGAATATGGTTAGTTTTTGTATTAGAGCGTATTACAGGCGCCATCTATCTATCGTTGTTGAAAGCAACTGAAACAGAAACGAGTGAGGAAACGACACTACGGTCATGTCTGATCAACTTGATGGGGACGCTCTTGTACTTTTGTACATGCGGACGTAAGTTCCACTGAAGTCATAACACTTCCGAGAGATGTCGCTAAAAAGGAAGCAACAATGGAAAGAAGGACAAGAAAGATTTCCAACAAGTCATTGATTCACAATTCCTAGACACAACATAAAAACATCTAGACAGCTACTAGAACTACGTTTTACATACAATAGATACAGAAGACGATAGACGGATGGAAATTCTGGGGCTTTAGCATTACAATTACATATCTAAAAGACTAGTACCACTATTTATACTAAGGGGTAAACGATTATTTTGGCAATTAGAGATTCTATTTACATTAGAGAAATTAGAAGTCACTATTCTAATAACAATAGGGCTACCTTTACAACATTAAGAATGTCCATGAAATCATGAAGAAAGATAGAGAGCGGACATCTTCTCAAGTACGGTCATTCTTTAGTATAATAGTTAGTATGCCATTCCTTGTCATTTCTTGAATAATATATTGTAGACAATGACTAATGTTCTGGTAGTTTCATTTAAGTAGTTAAATTTTGATTCTAAGAGGATTTGCTAAAATTAGAATTAAAAAACAAATAACTTACTGTAAGAGGCAGCCCAAAATACACTAAACACAGCTTATCTAGCTCTCCTAAAGTTATAGAAGCATCTAAATTGAAGCAGAAATCTAACTAATAAAGATTGACAGAGTATAACTTACTCTAAACTACTGTTTACAATCCATTCGAGACTACGAAGCCGGTAAGTACTTCGGCTTTATTTCTAGGGTCAGAAAAACAAAAACTTTGCTTTTGAGCAAAGAAATCACACATTAATAGAAGTCATAGGTCACAGCGCTTTCCTTAGTTAATAGTTAGCTTATACTTAATATTTACAGCTCACACGATCGTTCACTCAAATCATTCAGATGAGTGCAATACATTCTAACAATCAACAATAAAAAGTGCTTTAGGAATCGTGTTCGAGATTGTCAACAATTTGATTGTAGATGAAGATGGGTTTATCGGAGATTGTTTCATTTTGAAAGAAAAATATAATTTAAATATCAAATAAAATGACAGAGCCAATGCACAATTGCACACTGTTCTGGAAGTAAATTTAATGACACTTCCAAAATAGACATGGGTGATTTCAAGACTGCAAAAATTCACTCAGTTAATTTTGGTTAGTTACTTGCTTCTTCGATTTCTATTTCAAACTCAAGCAATTTCCGTTAAATCCATCTTCAAGATTAATTAATTACAAGTTTCAAGTGGCATACTGTGTTACAAAAATATTTATACTGAAGTCTTTGTATCTTAAACATTATATAACAATAAAGTTTATAATGATCGGTTATCATCTACATTAGACATGTTATGTCCTAAAACAGTTAGTCTATTATGAACATGTAGTTTCTCTTCTAGTTTTGAAGGATCATTATCAGAACCTTCTTTTAGTAATTCCCATAAATTGTTCTTGTCTAATATTTCGAAACCGCCCTTGTTTTCCGGAGCGATATCGTATTTCAGTGCTTCCGACAACGTCTTTGAAGTCTCGGAAATTGGGGTTGGCGGTATTTTATGTATCTCTTTGTTTATCGACTTCATTGTTTTTGCATTGTACTTTTGAGGAATCATTGTTTTCTTTTTCGTTTTGTTTATTATATCAGCATCGATTTCTTCACTTTTGTTATGTTTTGTAGCATTGTGAATTTCGTTAATTAGAGGTTTCTTGATTTGAGTAATAGCTTTAGGTTTCTTTGTTCTGTAGTGAATCGATTTGATATTATAATTGGTGATTGCTGTTATTGTGTGTGGTACGGCAGTTTCTGGATGAATAAAAGCAACAGGTATCATTCGTTTGGTCGGACTTACAGTCGTAATATCATTGTGTGTTATTGGAATACTTGTTACTGTAGTTTTAATTTCCGTGGTAATGTTGTTATTTACTTTTGTGACATTTGTTGCTGAACTATTGTTAGGAACATCACTTTGGTTTTCGGTTACATTAACCACCATGTTAACTGACAGAAGAGGCTTAGCCACATCAGTTTTTTTAAGAATGATTTTATGCAGTGATTTTTCAACATTCACTGGAGTTGGCATTGGCTTTTCAACTATTTCTTTGCGAATTACTTGAGCTTTTTCCGTAGTCATTGTGACAATATCCGTAGTTTTAGGAGCAGTGGTTGTAGTAGCAGATACTGTACTTTCAATTTCCTTCATCTTCAAAAAGAACTTTTCATGTTTTTCCCCGTAAGTTGCTTTTAGCGTTCCCTTTCTTCTCGGCAAAGGTTTCTTCTTAATTTCGTCTTTCTTTGGTATCTTTGGCAACACAGACTTTGGGACAATAAGTTCTCCGTTTATTTTTGGTAGTAACAGTCCAATATCATTGTTGACATCTTTGGTCTCAGTTGTGTTCACGTAAGTTATGGTTGGAATTATTATTGGATCGTCAATGCTTTCGATTTTAATCATCGTAGAACTGTCTGTTGAAGTTTGTTCAATAACTGTAGTTTTTTGGGTTGTAACAGCTTCAGTTGTGCTAGTTGTAGTATTGGTTTCAGTAGTAGTTGTCTCTTCAGTGATTGTTTGTTCTGATGTGGTGACTGTACTACTCTCTTTTGTACTGGCCGTTGTTGTTGAAGTAGTGTCTACATTTTCTGTGGTACTAGTACTATCAGTATGATCATCATAGTTCCTCCTGAACTCATAATCTCGACTGCAAATACGTCCACATTCACAGATATTATCAATACTTGTGCTTGTTTTGAGACTAGCTAGTTCAGTTTTGTCAAACCACGTGATAAAGTCATCGTCAGTGATGCCTCGGAGAAGTGGGCTTCCAGGCCTGGCATGGAAGAATGTTTCGACGGCTAGGTCTGGTCGTGTTGAAGGATATATCTTGGCAAATGCTGGTCGAAGGCTAGTGATGACAAATTTGGAACGCACTTCGTATGTGACGCAAACAGGGCATGTGGAACTAATCTGTAAAGAGTAGATGAGTGTGTGAGCATATTTGGTTTTTAAGGCGCAGTGATACTTCGATCATAACAATGTAAAGGGTTTGGTACTTACGTTCGCAAACACGAACCACACAGACTCTCCTCTAGATCCATAATGTAAGTCAGCAAAAGTGGCTCCATCCAATACAACTGGGTTAACTGAGTGTAGTTCATAGCCAGAGAACAGTGAAGATTCCAGTCTAAGAATGCCTGAACGCTCCTTACCTTTCCACCTGGAAACAGTAAAAAAAACACAAATTAAATTTTTGTTTGTGGAATCGAATTGTTGCTGAAAGAGTATTATCAGCCTCTAATGTTCCCACTGCTGGGACCGAGGCCTCTTCGCTATGAAAGAGAGTGGGCCATAATCTACTGTGGTAGTAAAACATTAGCAGAAACTAAAAACGAAGTATGGCTGTTGGACTTACTTGAAACAAGTTTTGATGATCAAAGTAGGCAGATTGCCTTGCAAGTCTTCGATGCTACTTCTCTCAGGACGAATTTCTTCAATTATAGCAGCTTGTATGTTCAACAGGGCATTTTCTGGTTTTGGTGTGTATGTGGAATAAGTTATTGTTCCCTGAAAAAGAAAAAATCGGTGTGTAGCAACCCAAAGACCTACGAAGCGACCAATAAGAGCGTCCCGCGGTCGCATATCGGTACATACAGCGAATAAGGTATACTCTCTCTCTTGGCGGTTGCAATCGTGTGACCGCAAGTCAATACGTGACGCCACGCGCCAATATTGCCCGCGAATAACTATTCCGAACTACTATAAATTACTGTGAACGTGTGCACTGACGAATAAACTGGTTGTCTTAACTGTAATGAGAGACCGTTGTTTCCGTTCGCCTGAAACTTGTTCTCATCAATATACTAAAAATGGAGAAGGGTTAGGGGTTAGGGGGGGGGTTTGGGGTAGGGGATGGGGGTTAGGGAGGGCGGGGGAAGGGGAGGGGGTTTATTAAACGCCGTACCTATAAAATGCAAACAATGGAAGTAAAATTTGACAGATGACCGATCGACCAATAGATCAGCCTTAGGTCGAGACCGTGACTTTGGTCTTCTAGCATTTGTTGTTTGGCTGATGAGTAATACTGCCAGGAATCACGTCACATCACAAGTTCAAGTACGTGCCATGTTACGTCTTACTCAGCCTGAGAACAAAGGCTTCACAAGGGAAACGTTGATAGACTAAATTGGATAGCTTTTGAACTACATCAAATACTTTGCATAAGATCTTAATTGAGGAAGAAAAGTAGTAGATACCTGTACAGTCGCACATCCAGCACCTGTAGCATACACGAACACTTTAGTGGGTAAGCCTGGCAGCTGTAGTGGCCGAGGTGGGGTGCGGGCTCGTAACTCTAGCGTATCTGTTAGTTCCATGCCTGCTGTTGCTAGCGATACTGTGAGGGCTCGGTGTCTGGAAAACAGAATGGATGAATTTTATTACGGGTAAAGTAGCCCACAGGCACGCATTGTGCATTCTCTAGCATGATCGCTATTTATATCGTGAAATAACGATTGCAACTTTGGTGATGAGACTTATTTCAAAATAGTATGACTTCCTAAATAATATGTTTACAGCATAATATAAAAAAAAACATCTAAAATATAAACTTACTATCAATATAACAGTAGGAGAAAATTGCTTTTAAAAGTTTGCTACTAATTAAGTAGTTGTAAGTTTAGAGAACGGGCCGTTATAACTACCCACTAGCATAATATGACTTGATTTTAAGTGAAATTGAATAACGTAAACTGTACGCACCTATCATGGGCCAACGCAGCATACTGCGCCGCAGCTTTGGTCGCACTATAAGCGAGGCTGGGGTGTCGCTGCAGCGTGGAGGCGCGGTAGTACAGGAAGCGCGCGGCCGCCTCGCCCTCGGCCAGCGCGCCGCGCGCGCACGCCGCCAGCAGCACGCGCACGCCCGCCACGTACTGCTCCATTGTTACTGCTTCTGTTCAATCAAATATTTTGATTAGAAAGTAGTTCTACTTTAATGACACAAATCCTTTATTCAAAATTTAATGTTGGATTAGCAATGATTTAGAGAAGCAAGGATTCATACTCATGAGTGCCGTTGCCACATTGCGATCTTTGAGTTGAGCTACATGATAATTGACAGATGCGTGCACTGACTGGTCAGGTCCACTCAAATGATTTGACCAAGATTACTCAAATATTAAAAAAAAAAATGTTTGTAAAAACCATTTTTTGACAGACTAAACATCATGTATCTAGTAAGCTGATCACTCAAGCACCACCTGCGTATTGCGTATTTTAATACTAGTCCTTCATATGATATTTCTACCAAGTAGTAAAATACTGATTCTTTATTTTACCATAAGATGTGGTCTTGATATTCCTTGAAGTTTCTTCTAGTAACCAATCAGCAGCATCCTTCCTCGGCGCTGGCCATCCGAACTCGCCTTCTTCGGTTGTTGATGCGTTCCTCAGGATCACTAGAGCTTCTGGCACTATTGGACTCCTGAAAGATTTCAAAACAATTTTTTTTTTAATAATATCTTTGGGGGCAGGAACGAACCGTCTCCCCAGGAGACTTGATAAGTTCGAGCCACCAGCACAAGTAGGTTTTCCAAAATGCTTCAGTACCGTTGGATAGGTACAGTTTTGGACAAGCCGAGTTGATTATATCCTCAAAGTTAGACGATTAGTTACAAGTACAAAAAATAATACAGTGGCTCATAAAATCTTGTAGGATTTTAAAAGCAAACAGATACAACAGAACAACAGATAGTGATTTAATTACCTTGCAAGGACCAATGCGAGGACAGTTGCAGCGAGAGCAGCTGGAGAAGTTAAGTTGTGTAGGTTAACTTCCAAGTATTTCTGAGCTTTCTTCGCCACATCTGCGTCAACCTAGAAAAAAAGTCAGTATAACTTAGTATTGATGGTCTATACTTGGTTTTGGTACTGAACTGCTACTTCTATTGGTTTGTCTCTCAAATAAACTCAATCAAGTACATTTTTAAGACTTCACAGAATTTGCATCATAAAAAGAGGGAAATTAGTAAGACGTTGGTCAATCAAGTCAAACATTAGCTACCTGGTTCTCCACACCAACTTCAAGCAAGGCAACCAAAGTCTCCGCCGTCACTTCAACCCTCCTCTCCCAATCAATTTCTTCCTGAGTCATATTACCATCCTTATCATAATAATAATACTCATTGACATCAACCTCCTTCGCTGTACCATTAGATTTCGTGATATCAACGGGATAGTAATCCACTTCTTTGTCTGCAGCCAGAGGTGTAAAGGAACCATCGGGATTCTGTCGCGTTTGTATCCATTTCCTTATGTTTTGGAGCAATTCTGGGTCTACTGGGTAGTAAGACTGGATTTTCGTTAATATTTCCAATATTTTGATTGTTGATAAATGACTACTCATTCCTGGGTGATCGCTGAATGAGTTGTCGCTTTTTCGGAACGATAACAAGACTTGCACCTGGAATAAACAAAGGCAATATTATTATTTCTTCATAAGTTTTGCAAGTTATATCAGCAAATTAATTTCGCATAAGACGCTGTGTTCAAGAGTCATCATTGCTGTTGCATATTGACACTGATAGCTCTCGTTGAGATGTATTGATCGCGTTCAGTTTCATTGCCGAAATCCGCTCTCAGTTCTCAAATATTATGTTGATACAGTTTTCTCGTTGATTATTTTGATAACTACAGTTTTAATTCTTTTAAAAGTTATGGGATTCATGAATATTATAGAATAAAATTATTTCGTCAAGTAAGATTTAATCAGCACATTTCATTACCTGTTCAGGTAGCTTCCTCAAAATCCTTTCCCTCTCAGCATCATCAACTAAATGTGGTATATGCTCCAACGCCAACAGTGGTGCCAAACTAGCAGAAGCAGCAGACAATTGCGAGTCCCTCCAAACCTCTGCCCATTGGTCCGTAGAGTCGGTCTGAAGACTGTACAGAGGGAGATGTAGACCACCAGACACCAAGAGAGTTCCACTTGCAGATCCTGGCACCACACCGTGAGGTAAACCGAGTTCAAGTACTTGGGAGAAGCCGGCTTCTTCGTTGAAGTTCCAGATTCTGAAAAAAAAATACAAGTTTTCGTGTAATTGAACGGTATGTAGTTACAAACAAAGAAAATGAGGTAATCGCCACTGAGCGCAACTGAACAAGTTTTTTTTTTCACTAAATAATGCTTGCATTTGGCCGCAACTCGCGGGATAATACGGCCTAGGATGGAGCACCCTTGCTCTTGCCATGCGAACATTGAAGAGATTCAGATTATAATGATCGGGAAAGAGAAAATCCGGCCATGAATCCCACAGACTGGCGGTTCCTACAATAAATGTGGAAACAAATCGCTTTGTTCGGGTCCGTGGGACTTCAACATTACGGTGATGCTTTGCCGTATCGATGCTTGTCCAATGATAGAGTGCGGATGGGAGAATTAGATTGCGTAATTCCAACCCAACTCTGGCGATGTTTAAGGGTTTGGATCTTGGCTATGACAAGGTAGTCGTTGTCAATGAGCCTCCTGGGATGTCACACAGTATCTTGTTTTCGTTACTAACCCCTACCCCAAGATGATTTCCGCTGCAGCTTCTATAGCCTGCATCTTTTCGATCATTTTAACATTCTCAAAATTAGTTATTATTTTACTAGCATTAATCAATAGAAGTTAAGTTTTTTTTATTGTCAGATGGGTCAGCTCATTATTAACAATTTACTGCTTGTGAGATCTTGATCTCACCTCATAAAAGCGATGGATGCGGATGCCCAGAAAAACCATGTTAACTTACCTAAAATCAGCTTTATCACCCCAAAGAGCGCTAAAGCCAACAAACTTGATCCTCATATCAGGAGCTAACGGCCAGACCAGGAGTCTCCTCTCTGAAGGTGCGGCGCCTCTGCCCACAGACAACCGCCCCCCCTCCCACCACACCCACCACGCGCACCAGGAGTCTGCACCAGAGCAGTCCTCGTCACTCTCTGTTTGTTCTGCACTTGCAAGATGGACGTCATAACCTGGGGAGGAGTAGTGTTCAGTGAATATGCGTTGTGTAAAAAATAAGTTCTTAGTTAATAGCTTCGTGAAAAGTCCGTTTACACCCTGTATAAATTTCGTCTGAATAGACAACAAGAAACTTAGGTCTAACACCTTGACAACTTTCATTTTTTTCTATCATTTTATTTAACTTTAGAGCACTCACCATGTTTCCCTTTAGCAATCCAAACCCTGGTCCTCTCGAACACAACTCGGTACATATCGTCAGAAGCTTCTCGTATGGCTGACAAAGCAACGTGAGCTGCTCCTTGAGCTCTTAGTTCCAGCACCAAACCTGCTCGGTTCCTTGGCGCTGCTACCCACTGCCACTCCCAGGAACCTCGAGATGACACAGCTAGGTGTTCTAGAAGGAATGAGAGTGAATTAATTAGAACAATCGTGGTTTAAATTAAAATCATTGGCTGAACATTTTTTGAATAGTACGAAAGCAATGGAACTGTTAAATTTTATGTTTTGCATATTTACTTTTCTTTCAAAAGAAATGGTGTAAAATATGAATCAATTCGAAGAAAGCTGGCATGTTATCAATAAGAAATAGTTTCTAGAAATGTTTGGCTTTCTGTAGGTGAGGTATGAGATTCTCCTTCTAATACATAATAAGTAAATATTCCACATATGTAAATAGTTACATATTTAACGATAGGGTTGGCCCTTGTTTAACAAAAAAAAAAAAAAAAAATCTGCGCCGTGTCTTAAGCTGTCGAAAGCTTTAGAGTAATCAACGAACACGAGGTATAACGGTAGATTGAATTCCTGGTGTTTTTTGATGATCTGGTTTAAAGAATGTAGGAGTGTAGGTGGTCTGCAGCCGAAAGGCAATGGCGCAATCTAGCCTGTTCTGAAGGTTGATGGAGATCTAATGTTCCAGATAAGCGGTTTTAAAGGGTTTTGATGGAAACTTTTTACAGATGCATGACTAAACTGATGGGTCCGAATATCGGATATATCAACTTTTTGTGTAATAGAATTATGTTTGAATGAAGAATTGACTAGGGAAGATACCTGTTTTAATAATAGTGTTAAAAAGGTTGCAAATGTAAGGTAGTGAGGTTGGTTCTCCAACTCGGAGTGATTTAGTGGTGATGCTGTCTTCACCAGGACTTCGGTTATATTTCAGGCCACTAAGAGACCGATGGACTTCAATACCAATAATAATTGGAATATCGTCAGGGTATGTATAGGTTTGTTGTGAGTTGGGGAGTATCATTATCAGACTACAAAGACCTAAAGAACTGAGTGCAGATTTGAATAACTTTGATCCTAAGATTTTATTTAAATATATTTTTATGAATTCGTGACGTTATGTCAATGACGATTGATATACCTGTGAGTGTTACTTTAAGAACTGAATTATTTGCACGTCTTGACTTACCATTAGCACAGAAGTAAGCGCTCTGCGTATCAGTCCTGTGCAGACCTTCAGGCAGAACCAGCACGCTAGCTGATCTGATGACAGACCCAACCAGGGTCTCGTTGTTGAATGAAGTGTAGGACACTGAGCAGTTGTCAGCACTGTAACCTGTTACTTCCACTGTAAAGAAAGAAAATAAGCTTTTAGATTTTCAATGTTTCTTATAAAATAATAATCTGCACTTTTTGAACTTCAAAAATGGCATACGACAGTCCCCCCTTCGATTTTTTACCTGAGGAAAAGTGGTGGAGCAAACTCCCCAGAAAAACATTTTGTCTGTTTGTCTGGAAGAACATAAAGTAGCGCTTAACAAGTTGTGTGATGGGTGGTGGACTATAAAAGGTGTAAAAATACCCTTAACGCAGCCGAAAGGTACTTGTTCTTCCCGTCGTTCCATTTTTTTTGTTCTGGACCATATTTGAAAACCTTCTAGTTACGGAGATATTGAAGATGTTCCAATTGTTTCACAGGACTTTTTCAAATACAAGTTTTAAGTGTTCTACCTTACTGTAAATACTTCCATGACCCCTGTACTATTCAATGCATCTATGAGCATAAGGTTTTGAGCGCGAACATTGAGTCCTACCTTAAAAAATTTTTCAAGCCAAAAACTGCTTGGTTGTCGGTTTTCTGAAGGGTCTGTTTACACCTTGTAAACCATTCGGATTTTAGGTAGTACTAACGTAGTACAAAGGCAGTCACTTGGTTAGGTAAGTCAACTTAAACGAAGTCAAATACTTCAGTCAGAATGGTTGTAATAACTTGATGCAGCGCTCTAACAATAGTCTCAGCAACCATTTCTTCATTTGCCAAGCCAAAATCACCTTTATAAAACAAACATTATGCAAAAGCACTCAAATATCATAATAATCATCATCGAAAGTATTAAGATGTACGTCATCGACGTGTCATCATAAATCAGAGTCAAAATAATTTAGAATACTATAAAATAATTTTATCTCTGTAAGTCCCATTGAAACCCATTCACGACGCAGCATTTTTATATCTATTTTTTATGACTATGACCGTAAGGGAGTTCCGTTGTTCCAAAGTAGGAGATGAAGCGGAATTGCAGCGTAAAATCCAGGAAAAACTCAGTACTATACATCTACGACGACTATGTTGGGGTCGGCGTCCAGTCTAACCAGATGCAGCTGAATACCAGTATTTTACATGGAGCGACTGCCTATCTGACCTGCCTATCTAAAACGCTGTTTACACTTTCGGGCCACTGACCACTGAGAGAAACAAGGCGCATGAAGTAAGAATTTCAAAAGACAATACTGCAATGCAGAAAGTTGAATAATAAAATTGAACCAACGGTTACATCCAATCAAAACAAAAATTTTGTTTCCAAGCCTAAGTAATATCAGCAAAAAGTAGAGGCCTACAAGGTTTTAACTGCTGGGACACAGTTTCCAAGCAGGCAAATCTAAATAAAACGTCATCTACCATTAACTATCAACTCATAACTTACACCACTACCCAGGATCACACGTTCCCCGTAGCATACAATCGTATTGCGAAGGTAATAGAATCTGCTACGTTTATTGCTAGCACTGCCGTAGGAAACACTCGGAAAGCAATTGAAATACAATGAGTGTCATTTTATTGAGGCAGGATTGAAGCTAAACGTGGCGGGAATGGCACTTCATGATAGTTGAGTATGGGAAGTTTTGATCTGGAGAATGTAGAATGGGTGAAAGTAAACTGGTTTTTGGTTAAGTTGTTTGGAAAATTGGGATGCCAATAGGAAGCTAAACGAAACATCACGCTTTTAACCCCCAAAGGGTAAGGCAGAGGCGTACTTACACGAAGTAGATATTTCGCCCACATTTCGCCAGTTATGATGTAGTTTCATGTAATAAGGGCTGAGTTTATTGTCTTCAACCGGGCGCAAATTCAGGCTCCGGCCTCAATAACACTTTGCCCGGCCTATGAATCGAACCCAAGACCTCATGCAAAGAAATAGTTATAAATTAACTCGCTTTTTGACATAGATACACGCAATAACACTGGTCAAATAAATGACCCAACTCATATTATTTATACAAATAACTTTTGTATATTATTACAAACAACTAATAATTAATGTACGTTCAAATCGAAACAACTCCTCTTCAGACCGAGTACCACCCTATTCGCTCACATCCACCCTCATTTGTCCCTAGACATACAAATGCATCATTACCATAACTTATTACCGTGGCCTACCTCCTATCTATTGTCTCAATTGCTAATTTGCCTCAACATACACGGCTTTGTTGCCTCTCAGTCCAATTTAAATGTTTATTGAAATAGCTCCTCAAAATTGACTAGACAGTGAGAATGTCTAGCTAATCGCGCAATTTGAATACACAATTCAATGTATCATGAGTGGAAAGGGATTTGGATTGTGTTTTGGTATCAGGCTGCTTTTCGACCAGTTATGTGCTAGGTAAATCTGGCTAGCGATTTTTTAATTACGCGTGTAGTTATTATTATTTCGTTATAACCAATCCCCCAATCGATAGGTTTGGTTATATTTTATTTTTATTCGGATTACTATTTCGCACCAAAAATCCACCATTTTGTTTTTTTTTTCAAACACCTATCTAAGAACACAATGGATTTTTAAATCAAATATAACGATACCTTAACTGTCGAAATCCATCCAGCCGTTTGGAAGATACGAGGTAATAAAGAAATTTACAAATTACAAACAAAAAACATACAAGACACTCGCGAAAAACATAACTCCTCCTTCCTTCCTTGGCAGTCGGGTAAAAAGAACGAATTGAACGAGAAACACGGGATTTGGGAAAATCGATTACAGCTAAGGTGATTAAGGTACGCGGTTTTTAGATGTGCTAAAAAGATTTACTTTCCTCGCTAACTACGTACTTCGTAACTGTATATCCTACACTCAGCTCAGCTCCGTAGAGCTAGTGAGCTCTCATCCTTAGCTGGAGTCCATAGCTTGCATTCCTAGTTCACATTTCCACCTTCAGCTTAGCGTAGTTAAATCTTTTTTTAACAGAGTTAAGTCAAGCTATGAAAATCAAACGAACTTCGATAATATTATTCACAGTGCTAACAACGCAGCTCAGCACATCTCTGGTGGGATGGCCCTGGATTGTGTTCTAGAATTAGTTCTAACAAGGGTTCAGCCTGGATTGTGGCTGAATAACTCGGACCTTGGGTAAGTGCTTGAATAAATTGTCTACCATGTTGAGAGGTGTTTTAATTAGTGAATGAAAGGATTTAGATTACGCATTCAAATCCTTTGATGGAATTAATGGGGAGGTTAGTGGCCCATTCGCGTAAAGTAAAAAGAGGATAAGCGAATTATAGGCAGACCAAACTTTTTATGGCATACTAGCTCATGCCCGCGGCTTCGCCCGCATGTATTTCGGTAAATGTCTCACGGAATCGTACTACCGGGATAAAAAGTATCATATGTGTTAATCTAGGTTATAAACTATCTGTCTGCCAATTTTTTTGGAAATTCGGTCATTTGTTTTTGCGTAAACGAGTAACAAACATCCATCCATCCATCCTCACAAACTTTCGCATTTATAATATTAGTAGGATAGTAGGATGAAAATGAGAAAGGGAAGTGACGTTTGCGTACAAGGCTTGCTTGTTTATGACCAGATGTATGAACGTGGACGAGGCGAAAGGAGTTTATAAGGATCGTAGCTGGTGGCGCGCGGTAGTTTCTGCGGGCCATTTTGGGAAAACGGCCCGACCTTATCGTAGGTATATTGTGCATGAGAACAAGAGAAGATTCTAGAATGGTGTCAGCCACTGCGTGATTATGGTTCTTCATTAAACGATTTTTGGTTATCAGTAAAAGTGTTTAAATCTGCTGATTGTAGCATACGCATAAGCATAATCAGCCTTTAATATTCCCACTGCAGGGACACACGGCCTCCTCTCTATGAAAAGGAATGGGCTATAATCCACCACGCGGGCCCGTGCGGGTTGGTTGATGTCACATGTCTTCGAATTTTTGATTCTAGGGCATGCCGGTTTCCTCACGATGTTTTCCTTCATCGTTTTCAAATTCAAATTCAAATATTTTATTTCAGAATTACATCCATATATTGTTATTAGTAGTATAACTGAGTGTGACTGTATGTGTTTTGAGAGCAGTGGTGATGAAATAAATTACAGAAAGTAATGCGCCTGCCTGGGTTCGAACCCACGACTTATTGTTCGTAAGTCGGGGTGGCCACCACTGGGCCACCGCTGATCTTCTCAGCATTGCACCGTACTTAAAAAAAAAATTGCAAAATAAACTTTGTTTCACTGTATTTGTTTTCCAAAAATGCTGACATTTTCGAATCAGCTAAATCCAAAGAGCGATGGACAGATTCAAACTACGAAGTCGAATCCACTTGAAACAGCAAACTGTTCGAGAGAAAATCCCATAAAGATAAAGTGAAGACCGTCGAAGTTATTTATCCCAAATCTGAAGAAAAATAATTCTACTTTGCTGATATGAGCAAAACTCTTGATGAAAAATGGAAAGATCTCACTGTCTGATAGCTGAACATTTAGTGTTTTTTTAATTTTTTTTTTATTACAAAATGAGCGTGCTTTTGACCTCGATCACGCCTGGTGGAAAGCGATGGATGAGGTCTATGATGAAACGAGCGTGCCCAGAAGATGCCTGTTCACTCTTGCTTTTAAGGCAGACGGGTTAAATGTGGAAGGGAAGACAGATGCCGGCAGAGAGTTCCACACTTTGGCTGTGCGCATAATAAACGTGGAGGAGAAGCGCCGAGTACGACTCGTGTGGCTAAATTAGAGTTTTCCTCAAAACTAAAGGCTGATAATTGTGAATGCTTCTTAAGAATAAAGCACTAAATCTATGAAGAAACTTCGATAATAGACAATAGACTCAATTGTACACAAAGGCCATTACGATCCAAATGGGTGAATGATTTTAGTTGACATTCTTGTCACTCCCACTTGAATCTATTTAATTTTCTATGTCAATTGAGAATTGACTGTTGCAGGTGGTTTTCTGATAAGCTAATACATCACATAACATTATATAACGTCTGTGTTCCCCGAAGGGATAGGCAGAGATATACCTAATAGTATACCCACATTTCTCCTGTTATGTTTAAGTAATGTAATAGGGGGCGAGCCTATGGCCATCAACCGGGCAAAAATCCAGCAAATCCAGAGATGATAAGTTAATAGTAGCAGTTAACCTTTTGAACGTCATTGTCACATATACGTGACAAGTACGCGCGTGCCCTGTACGCCAACGACACAAATATGTGACAAAAAATTGCGGTGCACTACAACACGAAATAAAAAATGAAATAGTTTTCGAAGGCGTATTCTTTTTTAGGGTTCCGTACCCAACGGGTAAAACGGGACCCTATTACTAAGAATTCGCTGTCTGTCTGTCTGTCTCCAGGCTGTATCTCATAAACCGTGATAGCTAGAAAGCTGAAATTTTCACAAATGATGTATTACTATTGCCGCTATAACAACAAATACTAAAAATAAAAATATTAAGGGGGGCTCCCATACAACAGATATGATTTTTTTGCCGTTTTTATAGATAATGTTACGGAACCCTTCGTGCGCGATTCCGACTCGCACTTGGCCGGTTTTTTTATGTTTTTTTAGGTTTGGTGTGGATGGAACGCGAGTGCATTTATGCTCTGGCGCTCTAAAGGTTAACATGATTTTTAGGGCATGTAAGTTAACATTCGTGTTAGTCGACCTATAATATACTGGGGGTAATATTTCTCTGCTCTATACCCATGTTTTCATAGTTCTATTTCTACTCTAACACGTGTAAAAAAATAACCTTATCAATTACAACCGTATTCATTTCCAACAATCTGAAAGTTGGCTCAAACTTTGCGATCAGCGCTCACAAAATTCGGGTGTCTTTAATTTCACAATTACGTAAGATCCGGTTTAAGAATTCGCCTCCACAACTTCATTAAAATATTTTGCTCAACAGATTTCTTCGGCGTAGGTTCGGAATAAATTTCTGGTAGAATCTTCGAGTTCTTCGTCATTAATTAAGTATTCTCGTCGCTATTTATAAATCTTAAAATTGACAAACCTGACGCTGGTGAGGTTTAACGTTTTAATATTAGGGGGATGGATGCGGTGGTGGATTAATCTATCTGTAAATATAGAAGTGAAGCAGTAATGACTTGTTACAGAAATATATGAAAATGTTACATCATAGATGCGTTCTAGTACGTGAGAACAATCATCATTCATCATCATCATCCACTTGCCCTCAATTTATTTGGGGTCAGCGCAGCATGTCTTCTTCTTCCATACTTCTTGAGAACACAGAAAATAATAAAGGTGCAGCGCCTTGCAGCCCACGTTTAATATACGTACGTGTACTTAAATTTAATTAAAGTTTCTAAAAATAACTAACAAGCACATTCAAAACCTTGTTTGTTGAATATATTATTATTAATGACAGCGTAACTAACCACTCATTCACAACCACAGCCACACACGAGTATATTACTTGTTTCCATGGTGCCAGTACCGTCGCGGTGACTATCAAATGCTAGAAGACATTTCTTTAATATGTTTTTTTAGAGTCACCGTCGCAATACGCCTGCCGCTTGAACATTAACTCGTGGCAAACCAGTTAGCCAGAAAGCTATTTCAGTTCACAAGGAGATTATGTACCTATCTATAAAATTACATACACATACCAGTAATATTCTTCCTGCCGGGTGTGTTGACGGCTACTCTGACTACCAGCTGCGTTCCCCCACGGGGTCCGAGCCGCAGTCTCTCCGTGACGTAGAGAGCTCCTGTGCTGGCGAACGCTGCGCCAGCGCTTAAAGCTAGGAGGGCTGTTACCTGGGAAGCAAGGAATGGAGTGTAAATTAATAGTCTGTACGATAATTAGCATGCAACATGCAACCAACGACTGCTCGGCCGCCCGAGCGGTTGGCGAGTCAACATCTCTTGAAAATGCAGGCCATCGAGGAGCTTAACACGTGTCGAGTGTTGATTTGGGTGGCATGTTGCATGCTAATTCCTTCTGTTGGTGCATATTTTTACGGACGGAAGGGAGGTGCTACATTCTGCCTCTAAGGCGTAGCAAAACATTTTAATGGCATGGTTGGATGGATTTCCGCAAAGTAACACCAGATTTCACTTATTTGAAGATAAATGAAGACACTTGAATGACGAAAAAAACGATAACTAGACACCAGTTATTTAAAGAAATAATATTTCTCCCGTTCAAAGTTTCACCTACCTACCCAATAATAAGAAAGAAAACATAGCAAAAGCAATAAGACCATGTTTTGCTTTCCTCTTAGAAACAGAGGAGTGTTATATTTTCGATATAATCGATATGATATTAGCTGAAATGGAATTTCTCGAGGTGTCGCCTCCTAGAGACGTCCCGAAGGTGCAAAGTCAATAGCGACTCGAGCTTTGTTATTAGAGCGGTAGCCATTCGATTGGGTGCTAGAGGACTTTTCTCAAAAGTAAAGTACAAATATATATATTTTTTATGAATATGTTTCTCGTATGTGGTTTAGGTTTGTATATTTTGTCGAAACGATTTTATTAAAAACAAAAAATAGCAATCTCATTTATTTGTATATATAAATAAGCAGTCAACGTCGCTTTGGTGTCGTTAATAATTTTGAAGATAAAATATCGAACAGACATATTTAATTATGTGCTAATTTATTGGTGGTTCACATAATTATAAATGTATGTAGGTACACATACACTCAATTTGGACTTAACATACATATTAAGTATGCTATGTGTGTTGGTGTTAATATGTTTCAAAATTTTATTATTTAATAAATAAACAATAATCATACTATCTCATTAATAATCGAATTATAAAACAAAACTGATTGACTAATGGAAATGTCGTAGAAACACTAACGGAGAATTGTGAAGTATAACATAATCAGATATTGGTTAAATTAATTGTGGTTTCAGTAATGAAGTTGTAATTTAAAATTCAATTCGTCAGGCCGCGAAACTGGGTCATATTTTGTTACAAACCAGGAAAGAAATACTGGCACAAACGTCATTTTGAAAAAAAAAAAACTGACTGACCGCCTCGTTGGTCTAATGGTTCGCAAGCACAACTATTTGACCTTATGCCTTGTGCCTTGGTCCTGAGTTCGATTCCCAGGTCGGGCAAATTGTTATTGGGTTTTCCATCATGAATGTTTCAGTAGCAGCCACGGAGTCTGGATTTGTGGTCGGTCGATGGCAATAGGCTCGCTCCCTGTTACATGGGACTGTAACAAAACTGGCGAAATGTGGGTGTACTGTTTGGTAAAGCTCTGCCAAAAGAATAGGAGGAGCGCGCCATCTAGCGCAATAACTCCAGAACTGGAGAGACGGCCGAAACGCCGAACATGTTTTCAGTTTTACTTCTGCTGATGCCTCTGTTGCCCTTTCTGGAGAAATCTGCTCTGAATCTCAGATCCATCTTCACCGACAAGAACAATGTCGGCGGCAAACAGCATGCACCAGGGTGCCCCTTCCTGTATGTCCAACGTCAAAGCATCCTCAACAAGAAGAGGTAATGAGGACTTAAAGCCAACCCTTGATGCAAGCCTACAGCCACACTGAACTCATAGGAGTTGCCAGCAGTTGACCGGACGTAGATAAAAGATTGCCTGTACATAGCACGAATTAACTCTACATACTTCGCAGGCATACCTTTCTCTTTCAGGGCCCACCACAACACGAATTATTACAATATTATTATACAGATATACATACGAGGTGGAAGAGACACCAACGCGAAAACGGTTACCACGTATTTAGTACATCATTCTGAGGGGGCTCAGAGTAACCTAACATAGAACTATTTCATCGGTTATTAAAATGTGACCGTGTAGGTATTGCAGGAAACAGCAGATTTTTTATAAATAACCGATGAAAAAGAGCCAGCCTAGGCTCACAATGATGAATACGTGGTAACCGTTTTCGCGTCGGTGTCCCTTCCACCCCGTATAGAAAAAGCCATTAATGAACCTCATTCTATTTATGAGTTTGTTACAAATTTTATATCTATCTGAGCTTGGTAAACTCATTAGCTTATAAGCACTCTAACATGTAAGCATGGTCTAGGTATTACCAAAAAGGGAAACAAAGAATTTAACAAAAGTATGTTTATACAGTATTTGAAAATAAAATAAATATAACGTTGTAGTGTTTCAACTAAAACTTCTACAAAAACGAAACTAAATAGGTACTAGGACTTTTCCACAGGTACAGAAAATTATGGTCATAAAGAATATCAGTCTCGATGTCTGAGTTGTAGTGTTGATTCGTCAGATATTTGGGCCAATAGAGGTGGGATAAAGGGGTGAAAAGGGGTCGTAGTGGGGTGCACAATTATCCCTGAACGGATTTCCCCCTAGATTGTAGGTACCTACAAGGTATTTACCTTATCCTGTACCGTGAATATTTTAATTTAAGAGTCTCGTCCGTGATTTATCGTTCAATTTACGCTTTTCAAGTGTAGCTTTGAATGTAGCTTCGTTTGTTATAATTGTATGAATTGTAATGAATTTGTTTATGTTATGATTCAAAGGAGTTTTGGATGGGATTTGCTGTGTAATTGCGAATTCAGTTGGTGTTTTTTTGTTTTATTTTTCTTGTTTTCTGGATATTGTGGGTTTAGTTCGTTGTAGTGATATTATTATAACACAACATAACGCCTGTAGTTCCCGAAGGGCAGAGATGTATCTAATAGTACACACACATTTCGATAGTTATGTTGAAGTCCCATGTAATAGGGGGCGAGCCTATTTCCATCAACCGTGCACACATCCAAACTCCGTGGTTACTACTGAGAAATCGTTGTAATGATATAAATTAGATACTTTAATCTTCAGAGTTCTACAAACCTCATACATGTTTGACAAGGATTGGAAACAAATAGCTAGAACACGATTTACGGTTACTTTAAGCCTGCATAATCCCACGGTTGGCCAAAAGCCTCTTACCATGATTTCAAGTTATCCCGATCCAGGGCTAATGTGGACCGCTAGTCGTTTGTTTTTTCTAACTTATCATAATCAGGCTATAATGTCCCCACTGCTGGCCACGCGGCCTCCTCTCTATGAGAGGGAATGGGTTATAAATCCACCACACGGGCCCAGTGCGGGTTGGTAGATGTCACATGTCTTCGATTTTTTGGTTCTAGTACATGCACGTTTTCTCACGATGTTTTCCTTCACCGTTTTTGAGAGCAGTTGTTATGAAATAAATTACAAAAAGTAATGCGCCTTCCTGGGTTCGAACCCACGACTTACTGTTCGTAAATCGGGGCCGACACCACTGGGCCACCGCTGCTCGCAACATCTTTCTAGCTTAGGTGAAGAGGAATTGGGTTAGCAACGTCAGTCGTAAGTATGTTGTGTACAAAAATAACCACGATGTGGAACCATATGGTGCCGCGGTAGACCGCCTAGGATTTGATAGGACGACCTGGATAAACCAACACCCCGATTTAGGTCTAATATAAGACAAAGTTTGTACTCCGTATTATCTTCATCCTTGTCTAGAAACTAAAGTATACACCATGTAAGTGTTCACGCCCATTTAGATAACATCGTCCCATAAAACCATAGCTTACGCAATAAACCCTACTGTACCCAAACTTTTCGATAGCCGCATGTGATACCGATTTGTTTGCGATCGGCGTCGCTCATCGAATCCCGATTAGGGATTCCGGGGATGATCCCGACGATTCAGACGCAGATCCCGGCAAATGGAGCGATTAGGCAATCTAGCCGCTTTAAGCGCTTCAAACTCAAATCAGCGTGTGGAGCGTCAATGTACGGAGGCGCAGTTTGAAAAGCGCAGATTGTTCGGAGTTGGGTGGAGTTAGGATTTTTGTTTTTAGTATGTTTATATAGATTGATGGATATAGATTCTTTAAATAGTGTTTTGGCGCATGGCTATAGCAGGAACTAAAGTCGCTGTCTTGTTTTTTTTTAATACACCATAATTTTTATGAATCATTCGCACCGTACCTTACTACCGCCTACTATTTGTGTGCGTACATATTATTATGTAGGTATTTATGTTGCATTTTCAATGTATCCGTGATTGCATTTACAAATTATAATGCACGCAGCATTTATTAAGAAACACAATCAATCTGCCGTTAGAAAGCTAGGATTATTAAATATACAAAAATTGAAAATAAACAAGTAGGATGAGGGACTAACAATGTCATAAACTATCAACAACTTAGCGATGATAGAAAAGTTAAAATTCTAATAGATAAATTACTGAAGAAAAACTGTTAAACCGGCTGAAAATCGTTAAAAAGATAATTCTATGTCCTAATTCTAATTGATATCACGGTCTAATTGTGTGCCAAACATCGAAATTAGTACAGCCATTAGCGTAAAAAGGTCACAGAAAGAGTTCCTTTCGCATTAGTATGGAAGTGATTACTAAAATTTCACTAAATACATACATTTTCATTAAAATACTAATTAACCACTACGAGCTTGTTAACTAAAGAGTCCGTATGTATTTTCGTTGAACAGAATTAATTCTAAAGCCACTGGGGTTGTTTCTATCGATAGGCTAGAAGGCTTACAAAGATTTACCCGAGGTAACAGGTACCTACAATATCTCATAGAACTAAATGCCAGGTAATTTACTTCGAGTATCTCAATGGATCGGGTTTCCTATTTTTAATGTATGTATTCAGATGTTTCTAGTTATAGGATCTTGGTTGAGAATAAACTACTACCAACTAGGCTCTATAAAATCATGATAATTCTTCTGCCCCTATCCCAATTTATTTGGGGTTTCTTCCATACTTCTCTATTACTCGTCATCTCAGCAGTCACCTCCTTTCTAGCCATATCATCCTTCACGCAGTCCGTCTATAGTAAAATACAGTTTAAAATAATTCTTTTAGACAAATTCTATTACTGCATGATAAGTATGTAGACTAAACATTATTATAAAGTTACGATCTCTAGGCTTAAGCGTTCGTAAAAACATATAAATTAGTTTATTCGGAATACGGCACGTGTCACGTGGCTTCAAGTGACGTTATTGTTATTGTTATGCTTTTTATTTTTGTTTTTTTAATGCATCGGCAATTCAATAACGACATTTCTTGTAAATTTATAGGTAATGACCGCTGTTGTTTTGAAATTATATATTAATTAAGTTCACCCTATTGTTTAAGCCAAAAAGTTTTTTGTACGCCATTCATACTTTTCATTTATTTATAAGACCTGTATAAACATACTCATGTTTTTACAAAATAGATATATCTTTATCTAATGGGTAGAGGAATTAGTTTCTGTTATGCTAGTATCGTTATGCCATTTGGTTAGTTTATATTACCCAAATGGCAATATGGCATAACTACTAGTTGTAGCATTAAACCTTTTATAGAAAACCTTGAAGAAGATATATATTTATGGTCTTCTAATGGCTAATGATTTATCTATATTCAAGTGCCTCCCTAAAGAATATAGTGGTATTCTAAGAGAAGCATACTTCTAGATCAGTCAGTTTGTTTCGTAGAAACACTGATGAAGAATGTCTTGTAGTATTAAGTACCTAAGTATTTATATACTATATTATATATGTACTACTTACTGTACATGAAGTTTAAAGAAATTAATTAATAAAATACACGAGGAATTGTATAGCCGAGTTTGGAAGAACAGAAATATTGTACATTTTCCACGTTTTAAAAGTAAAAAATCAGATTTTCACAGAATTTACTTTGAAAAAACCAAAATAGTGGAGATGAAAATACGTTTTCGGTACAATTTTGTCCAACTTTGCAAAGAATAATATAATAATAATATATCTTGGGACAACCAACACACCGCCATCTGATACCAAACTAGGCGGAGCCTGTACTATGGCAACCAGACAACTGATAAACATACTTATATATTTCTAAATACATACATATTATAGATAAATTACACACCCAGATACAGAACAAATAATCGTACTCATCGCACAAAGATTTGTCCTATGTGGGAATCGAACCCATGACCTCCGTCCTAGCAGTCAGGATCACTAACCACTAGACCAACAGGCCAATCAAAGAAGGATTCAACGAAAGAAGGTTCTGAACAAACTGTAAACACATAGTTTCAGATAACGATCGAACCGAAACAGTAACGTCAACAAAACATCTATTTTCCCCAAATATCGAATGTTTATACAGTTCCTTTAAATATATTGATACATTATTCACTTTACATTTAAATTTAAAGGAACATTTTAACAACGTATTTATTAATCGTTCGGGCCTAAACAAACGTTTTGTTTTTGCAACGAATCTCGAATATTGCTGTGAAAGGCCTTGTTTGTTTTGACGATTTTAAATATCTATTTGGTATTTGCTGTATTTGGCTGGACCTCAATCCGAAAATTTATTGATGACCGATCAGTCAACATTTACAAGTTGGTTTTCAAGACTGGAAATCGCCATTCATCATTATTTTGTAAGCTGATTTCGACGTTTTTTATTGTATTTTTCGCTCAATATCGTCAGCGTCAGTGCTAGACCTTGTATAGCTACATTTTATGGCAAAAAAAAAATCCTAGCCTGCCATATACTGGAAAAACGTTCATGTAAGTAGTCCGCATTCACGGTCGGTAAAACAGACGAATCTCGTCAGGACGTTCGATTTAATTGCTGGTTGATATTTAAAAGAGTTTTTGTTTCTGCTGTAAAAAAAGCTTGCTCAGCAGTTGCGCTTGCAATCACTAGACCAACGAGGCAATGAGGCTTTTATGAAGTTGACATATTTTTGCTGACAAGACACTCTTACCCTATCGTCTTTTGTTTTTCTTCTCAAGAATGTTTGTCTCTTTACGAGTCTACCTAAAACTAAATTATCTAAATGAAGTCGTATGAAACTGATGAATCTAAGCCAACTGAGCGCACACCCTAGCTTAGTGGAATACGGTCCGTTCCGTATGGGTGAACCCTTAGCCCGCGTCCACAGTGCGAGCCTAGCGCGGTTGCGACGACGAGCGCGAATTATCAAACATATGTAATGTTGAGAATATCACGCCGCGCGGACGCCGCCGGGCGACCGCGGGCGGGAGCTGAGGTCGCGGGGGGTGCGCTCGAGCAGCGAGCGCGCGCCGGCCGGCACCAGCACTGCGTCACCGTCCACCGAGCGATTCACTTCATATTTTTCTCGCCTATTCAAAGTTAATTTGACCGTTTGTTTTCTAGTTGAAATCTAAATATTATACAGTCCACTATTTATCAAGTCACCGCGTTTTAATCCTCTCAACACCCTGAGGATATCACCCATTCCTTGCTATGGTCCTTCGACGTGTTATTGACCAGTTACTGGGAGTGACAAGCGGTTATTCAAACTTTTGAAAACGGCCGTTGGAAAACTGGACTTCGTGATCAAGACGACTTCTCGCCCCTTCGTGCGAATCTGGTTCGAGTCTTCGGTCATCATCTTCGGCGCCTTGAGAAGAGGCGTATTTGGTGGAGCAAGTAGTTCTTCAGTGGTCATCGTAGCTGGGTCATCACAGCGTAGCAGCCCAAGCAGTGCCCAAGAACTTCGCAATCCATTTGAAGCAAGAACACGTTTGGTTTGAACAAGCAGTCAACGGATTTCGTGAGATCTTTCCATATTCTTACTAACATTTGTACATAATTCATAACCTAACTTTCATTCCACTAGAGTATTAGTTAGTGCATTAGACCAGTGAATCATACATAAGTAGTACCTTTTCGTCGTAGTGAGTATTGTCCATCGCATAATATTAGTTATTAACTTGTAGAATTTATCGTACACTTTCTGTCCGTATTGTACTTTTCTTTGAAGTGTCATATTACAAACCATTCAAGTAGATTAGTCCCATTTAAGTAGAATAGCACCCACTAATAGTTAGTAATAAGTGCTTATTAATCTAGTTTATCATTAGATTGTAAGATAGTTCCATAAGTTCACCTTCGCCGTTTTTTTTTCTTCATAGTTTGACAGTTAGAATTCAAACAAGTTTTTTTCAACCGCCTACTGGTTTTGAATAGCAACGCTTTCTTCAATCAGCTGTTTGCTCTTTGTTGTTTTACATCCGCATTATAGCGTATATTTCAGTGCTTTTAGCATCTGCTCTTTAATTCAATTTAGTTTTCAATTTATTCTTGCTTACTTGCTATCCTTTAGCGCTTACACTTACCTTCTATTTAGCCATGGCTGAAGAAACAAAGATTAAAGAGCTTACAAAAAAACGAGCCTCAGTTAAATCGCACCTTACTCAATTCACAACTTTTATAACTACCACTAAGTCTTGCGAACAGCTTAGTGAGGAACAACTTGTCGAGTTAGAGATAAGGATTGAGAAAATAGTTTCCTTATATGCCACCTATGATCAGTTTCAGAGTCAATTGGAGTACCTGTCTGCACAACCCGACGAGCAATTTTCTGAACGTGAGAAATTCGAGTGCAATTACTACAGGCAACTTGCATCTGCTCGCGCGCTTCTGTCACAGCATCGCGCTCAACTGGCATCTAAGGTAAGCTCCAATGAGCAACTTTCCGTGGTTACTAGACATAATAATGTTAAACTTCCTAAAATAAATTTACCTCACTTTAGCGGCGGCTATAAGGATTGGTTGGAGTTCAAAGATATTTATATGTCATTGATTCATGAAGAGAAAAGTATAGATAACATTAACAAATTTCACTACCTACGTTCGTCTCTTAATGGCAGCGCAGCACTAGTTATTAAAAGTTTAGATTTCAGAGGGGACAACTACGACAATGCATGGCAATTGTTGTGTGAGAGGTACGATAATAAGCAATTATTAATAAATAATCATCTACAAGCCTTATTTAATGTGGAACCACTTCAAAGGGAGAGTAGTCAGGGTTTACGCCTGATTGTTGATGTGACCAACAAAAACCTGCGGTCACTGGCAACGCTAGGGCGGTCCGTACAGCATTGGGGTGACATCGTGATACATTTAATGGCATCAAAGTTGGACCCGGTTTCTGGCAGACAGTGGGAAGAGTATAGGAACACTCTGACTGAGTATCCATCCTTAGATATCTTCACTAAATTTATATCTAACCGCTGCAATCTTTTAGAAACGCTTGAGGAGGCTCAGAATTTAAAATCGAAGCCAGAGTCATCGCACAGTAAGCCAAAAAGCCTTTCTGTTACAACAAGTAAGGGAAAATTTAATATTGCATGTCCCCTGTGTAAGCAAAGTCACTACATATTTAGTTGTGATCAGTTTAAGGCGCTCACAGTCGCTGAACGCCTATCAAAGGTGAAAGACTTTAAACTATGCTTGAATTGTTTACGACCAGGTCATTTGGAGGCTACTTGTCCACTTGGTCACTGCAAGTATTGCACAAAAAGGCATAATACAATGTTGCATTCTCATGATGATGATCCAAGCTCTAGTAAAGAGCACATAACTTTAGCTGGTACTAATCATGAATTTTCATCTCGTCATGTATTGCTTTCCACAGCTTTGGTCAGAGTCATGGACCATACAGGGATGCCGCATAGCGCCAGAGTCTTACTTGACAATGGAAGCACGGCAAACTTTGTTACCAAGGACCTTTGTGGTAAGCTACATTTACCTATTCGTAGTGTAAGCTCACACGTTGCAGGCATAAACAGTCAAGTGTCTACCATTACGCAATCTTGTTCATTACATTTGCAATCGTGCGATGGGTCGTATCACGTTGACGTTGATTGTTTTGTCTTGCCCAATATAACCACTCATATACCTCATACATACATAGACTTAACTGACTTGCAGCTGCCAGCAGGTGTAAGTCTGGCTGATCCATCTTTCAATGTCCCTTCTTCCATCGACATACTTGTTGGAGCCGACATCTTTTGGGGTGTGATTGGTCGCAATCGTATACAGCTAGGTAGACATATGCCGACGCTCTTCGAGACTAAGCTCGGATGGCTCATATCAGGCACTATGCCTCAACCTAACATAGCTCACTCATCAGTGTGCATGTTCGCGCATGACAAGCACACCGCACACGTACGCCCATGGATCTCTCAAGATTCTGGGAACTTGACTCTATCCCACCTAAGTTCAATTTCACAGCCGAAGAGCGAGCCTGTGAAGAGAACTACATAAAAACGACTAGGCGTGATGCAGATGGTCGTTTCATAGTCACCATACCCTTAAAGCAATCTCTTGATGCATTAGGTAACTCGATTGAGATGGCTAAACGTCGTTTTCTGTCGTTAGAGCGTAGACTTGAGAGAGACCCAATACTTAAGCATCGCTACGTAGAATTCTTGCAGGAGTATGAAGCATTAGGTCACATGAGCGAAGTAACTCAGCCTTCTTCATCTCACGCATATTACCTTCCACATCATGGTGTTGTCAGAGAGTCCAGTACAACGACCAAGCTTCGAGTTGTCTTCGACGCATCAGCCGTCACAACTTCTGGTAAGTCGTTCAACGACATTCAAGCCATAGGACCCACAGTTCAGGATGACTTATTATCTATATTGTTGAGGTTTCGGCAGCATAAATACGTCATATCGTCAGACATCGAGAAGTTCTTTCGTCAAATCGTAGTTGAAGAATCGCAGCGGCATCTACAGCTGATATTGTGGCGCTCTGATCCATCATTACCGCTTAAAACCTACACATTAAACACCGTTACTTACGGAACCGCATCAGCTCCGTTCATTAGTACACGATGTTTGTCTCAACTGGCAAAGGAGGCAACTAACACACAAACACAACTGTCAATACAACACGATTTTTACGTCGACGATTATCTGTCTGGAAGTGATTCTATAGAGAGCGCTATTGCGCTTTGCAGAGATGTCACAAGCATACTTAAGACTGCACAACTCAATCTTCGCAAGTGGCAGTCTAACAATACACAAATACTTCAGGCAGTCACTACAAACACACATGACTCATCCACTCATACCACATCCACACCAACACGCACAGACACGTCTAACACAGTCAGCTTGAGCATTGACGAACCAAGCAAAACCCTCGGTCTTAATTGGCGTTGTCAAACTGACTGTCTTACATTCTCCATTCAAATACCTAAACATACAGATACTATTATCACAAAACGGCACATACTTTCCACAATAGCACAAGTATTCGATCCTCTAGGTCTTGTTTGTCCGTGTATCATCGAGGTCAAGGTCATAATGCAGAGATTATGGATAGACAAGTGTGCATGGGACGATGAGGTTAATGTGGATATTAAAAAGTTATGGCTGAAGTTTACACAGACTTTACCACAGCTTAATCTTCTCAGCATACCACGCTGGGTGGTATGTGATAGCCCTTTAGACGTGGAATTTCACATTTTTACAGATGCGTCGGAAAAGGCATACGGAACTTGCATCTACATCCGTTCCGTAGCTAGTAGTGGCACCGTTCATACGCATCTGCTCACGGCCAAAAGTAAGGTTGCACCGATAAAGTCGACCACAATCCCAAGGCTAGAGCTTTGTGGGGCCTTATTAGGGACCAGATTGTGTGCAAAAGTACTAGAGTCGTTAACACTTAAACCTAATAAATGCATATTCTGGTGTGATTCGATGATTGTCTTAGGTTGGCTGTCTGCTTCACCTGCCACGCTCAAGCCGTTTGTCAGGAATCGAGTTTCGGAGATACGGGAAGGCTTTGGTACTTATACCTGGCGCTATGTGCCGTCCAAGGACAACCCTGCAGATCTTGTCTCCCGTGGTCTAAGCGCTGATCTCATAGGTCAATCTTCCATGTGGTGGTCAGGGCCTTCATTCTTACTTACAGACCCATCTCTTTGGCCTTCAATGCCTAACACAGACGTGAACACAATCCTACCAGAACTATTAAAATCACAATCCATTACCATTCATAATCAATCATTACCTATCACTAATTCTAATATACACAATAATTCATTTCAAAATTTAATCAATAATTCATCTAATTACTCACATTTACAACGCCTACTAGCATACGTATTTAGGTTCATTAATCGTGCTAAAGGAGTACATACTCATAGTCTTACCCTTACTAATTCAGAGTTGTCCTACAGCGCTGATTTCATAATTAAAACAGTACAAAGGGAAATGTTTCCTGAAGAGTACGAACTACTTTCATCAGGTAAACCGTTACCAAATAAAAATCACCTTAAGAAATTATCCCCCTTTATCGAGTCTGGTATTATACGAGTCGGAGGCAGATTAGATAATTCTTGCTACGATTATAATGTCAGGCACCCTATCATTATCTGCAGCAAACATAACTTAACTAAGCTTATTTTTAGTACCTATCACTTACGCCTGTTCCATGCTGGTCCAACGTTACTCTTAGCCACAATTAGACATGAGTATTGGCCTTTGGGTGGTAGAAACCTTGCCAAATCAACCGTTCATAAGTGCGTAAAATGCCAGAGATTCAACGGTAGAACTGTTCAACCCATCATGGGTAATTTGCCTAAGGAACGAGTTCACCTAGAGTTTCCCTTCTTAGAGACTGGCACAGACTATGCCGGACCCATCCTCCTAGCTGACCGCAAAGGTAGAGGATGTAGATTAATAAAATCATACATATGTGTTTTTGTTTGTCTAGCCACCAGGGCGGTTCATTTGGAGCTTGTCTCAGACCTAACGAAACATGCCTTTATTGCAGCACTAAATAGGTTTATTGCTCGTCGTGGTAAACCAAAGACCATCTACTCAGACAATGGTACAACCTTCATTGGCACTTGTAACGAAATAGCTGGCATATTGCAACAGGACTTTTCTTCAGAAATGGCAGATACAGGTATTAATTTCCATTTTATCCCGGCATACACCCCACACTTCGGTGGCTTATGGGAATCTGCCGTGAAATCGATAAAACATCACCTGAGGCGTATATTAGGCCTCGCACATCTCACTTACGAAGAGATGTCTACGTGTCTGATTCAGGTTGAGGCAATTCTAAACTCTCGTCCTCTCACTCCTCTTTCCACTGATCCATCAGACCTATACCCCTTAACTCCTGCACATTTCCTTATTGGGAGATCTCTCACATCCCTGCCGCATCCGCAAGTCATCAACCAGAACATCTCCAGCCTGAAACGTTTCCAGCGTATTGAGCATCTGAAGCAACAGTTCTGGAACAGATTCTCTAACGAGTACATCTTTTACCTCCAACAGAGAACCAAGTGGACGGACTCCGATGGGGTGCTTGAAGAGGGAGCCATGGTGGTGCTCAAAGAGCAACAATCACCACCACTGATGTGGCCACTCGGTCGTATCGTGCGTCTCATACCTGGGAGGGACGGAATAAGCAGAGTCGCAGACGTAAGAACAAAGAGGGGAATAGTCCGACGTGCTTACAACACCATCTGTCCTCTTCCAGTTTAACCCTTGAAGACAAGTCTTCAACGCCGGGAGCATGTTGAGAATATCACGCCGCGCGGACGCCGCCGGGCGACCGCGGGCGGGAGCTGAGGTCGCGGGGGGTGCGCTCGAGCAGCGAGCGCGCGCCGGCCGGCACCAGCACTGCGTCACCGTCCACCGAGCGATTCACTTCATATTTTTCTCGCCTATTCAAAGTTAATTTGACCGTTTGTTTTCTAGTTGAAATCTAAATATTATACAGTCCACTATTTATCAAGTCACCGCGTTTTAATCCTCTCAACACCCTGAGGATATCACCCATTCTTTTCTAGTAACCGCCGTTTACGTTTTTGGGGGTATGAAGAACAGGGTGTAAAGCTCTTCAACCCCCGTAGAAAAGTGAGGATCCTCCGACCAGACGGGTGTTATGTCTGGTGGGCTACTGCCCGACAGTTGTTGTCGGGTTCTTCTATATAGTCGCGAAGTCGCGAATATCTTTACTTGCGCGATGCAGGATTTAGATGTTTAGTTTGTCCTCTGCGTCATAGATGGCGCTGTAGTACTTTTTGTTCAATGTTGCTGAAGTACTTTTTTTGTAGTGCCGCTACACGTTCATAGTATAGTGATTAAGGCGGGCTCCTAGCGCGATGGCAAAAAATCAGCATTTATTTCTCTGTTTTTATTTATTTCGTGAACACCCTCTCTTATGTTTAACGCCTCCCATTTCAGAATCGGACTGTCTAGTGAAATACTAAATCTTCGCCCATGGTTTGCAACACCTAAAATACGTCTAAGCACTACAACAGCTCGCTCTCTTATATTTTATAGTTTATTATCTATGGTTCGCTCGTCACTGTGGCCAATGTACGCGCCCGCCCGAGCCATCTCGCTCTCATTAGGCCCTAGTCACCGCGCATTCACTGTGGACGCACCCTTACGATCGATTTAGCCAGAACGGCCCATTGGCAATAGAATCAATTGGGTATAGCGACTGTATTTTTGCCAATACAATGAACTACCTAGTTTTTATAGTGTCCATTTAAAAGGCGAATTAGAGCTTTTTGTTCAGATATTTTTAGAATTTAAAAAATACCATTACTCCTTCACTACAGTCGAATAAAATGGACTTTTATCAGAAACTTGATGCGATACCTAGTTAAGATTTATAATAATTCTTCTTCTCTTGTCTTATTTTAATATTATTATGAGCCCGAATAAATTAAATACTGTTGAGCATTATAAAACGTTTTTATGAGTTACAACGGTTATGAAACACTTCAGCCCTACTGATGCAAGGTGCAGGTACCTTCGATGATAGGGTAATAAGTATTTTACCACAAAACACTGTTCTCGGATTGCACAGATTATTTAGTATTTTCTGTTTTGAAGATGATTCGTTAATGCTACGAAACTATCAAAACATTACACTTACAATGATGTTAATTTCAATCCAATACTTACATCCATACAATTATTGATGTTGTTAGTAATCTTGACGTCCACCTCAACAGTCTCTCCAACCTTCAGGGCTGGTGGCAGCGAGAAGTCCAGTTGTATAGGGCGGAACACATTGATGGTGCGTGGTGCTGAGAACCGAAGGCCGTGGTTGGAGAGGGATAAAGCCCAGAGGGACCAGCGACCGGCTTCGGATGGTGCTGAGATGGTTACTCCGTCGGTTGAGAGTTGGCTCCTGTTGGCGAAAAAAGAAATGTGAGAACTATACTCAATACAACTCACACAACTTCATACACATACAACGAAACACAACTACACTACGCAACTTTTTTCCCCGATTTCAGAGTTGGAGCCGCAATAAAAAAAAAAATAACGACGAGTACAATAACACTTTAAGAAACTTAGGGTAGACTAAAACCAAGCTTGGATTCAATGTGGCGTATGAAGTAAACAACACAAACACGAGTAACACGACCTATCTATTTAACACAAAATTTTAATTGATTGATCGACAGACAACGCGCAGCCTAAGCCCATGTCTACAAGAAAGAATTTGGCACAAGAGTTCCATTACACGTATAACGAAGGAGAGTGATAAGGAACGATTTTTGACAACTCATTCCTATCCTATCCTAAGGGATGAAAGTTTCTCTGGCAATTCGTAATTTTTGCCAGCTGGAATTGCTAAAATGACGAACTGCAGCAGTACGGCTAGTTTGAATACCTATGAGGTGAAATACATATCCAGTTAATACCTATGAGTGGAAATGAAATACAGCGTGGAAGGGACACCGACGCAAAAACGTATTCGGTACATCATTCTGAGACACCCCACATAGAAATTTTTCATCGGTTATTTAAAAATAACTGTTGTTTTCTACAAAAGTGCAATACCTACACGATCAAAATGTACAGCTGATTTTTTTTGTGTTAAATCCACCCCGTATTAATGTATGCATTGACCGATTCGGTTTTCACATCATATAACTAGTTACATTTATGTTTCATCAAATTCGATTTAGTTGCATAACAAAATAAGATAGCTCGCAAGTGATACATAATTCTCAAATAACCAATACCTCCAATTTCACATAGAAATTTTGCACTACGAACATCGTTAATTATTTCATGCTAACCCATGTATACACGATGCACACAAAAGCTTTTCAATTTCGTTACCTACATTGAATTTATTACATGCATGTGTAACTGGCTTATGTATGTTAATTAAACTGAATAATTAATTGATTATATCGGGAAACAATGTCGGGAACTAATTTTATATCAAAAGCATTATTGTGATTAATGACTGAACATACTTTTGGGTAATGATGGGATTGGATGTTTGTTTTGTTGCGGTTTTGTTTATTATGTTCTATGGTCAGTAATAATTAGGTTGTGAATAACATTGCCTTTATACAGGGTGAAATTTAATTCATGGGCATCCTTTTAAGGGGTCATTGTACTCATCATTATGAACAACTTTTATTATGGGACTCAACCTAAAATCGCGAAAAAAAATCAGCTGTTCTTTGCATTTATGTTCACATAACTCGTCAAAATGTAGGGAAGAGCTGATTTTTTTTCGTGATTTCAGGTTTGGTCCTATAGTAAAAGTTGTTCATAATGATGAGTACAATGACCCCTTAAAAGGATGCCCATGAATTAAATTTCACCCTGTATATTAATCATCATTCACTTAACTTTAACCCAACTAACGTGCCGACAGTAGATAAATAAATACCACTTAAAAATAATACTTCTAGAGGATTCCCTTCTGTTAATGATTGACTGGCTAAAACTATCAATGAGTTTTATAAATCTAGAGCTACACCGTTAGTAGAATCAATTTACTAATTATTACATCATCATCATTGCCCTTAACCCATTATATTTATGATCGACACAGCATGTATTCTCCTTCCATACTTCTCTATTACTCGTCATCTCAGCAGTCACCTCCTTTCTAGCCATATCATCTTGCACACAGTCCGTCCATCGTTCTTAGGTCTTCCTCTACTCTTAAATATTCACATTTGTATTCAAAACTTTCCTCACGACATTTTCCTCATTTTTCCGCATCACATGTCTTTTACATGCCAACTGATTACCACACAACTCTTCAGTCACCGGCGCCACTCTCAGACTTTCTCTTATGTATTCATTCCCAGGGTGCATACACGGTGATCTTTGACGATTTTGTATTTGGAGAGATAGTATCTAAAACATCAGTATCTACGTACTATGCAAATCAAAGGACCTATGAATAGCGGAATATCGTTCGAGTGACGATAGTACAGGTACAAACAGACTAAATGAATGAATGAGCACCAGCTCCATTAACCTTTGACGTGATAATTTATAAAGTCCTTGCTGTTCTTGTGAAACTTTATATGTTGTTGAACAATATATTTTCTGCATTTTTTTCTAATGTATATGTTAGTGGTGGGAATGTTTATTACAAAGAAAGAATTACCCAGTTAATCTCATCATCTGCCTGGCTTTTTCCCAAATTCATTAGGGTCGGCTCTTCGGTCTTACCGGCTGCAGCTAAATACCAGTATTTTACATGGATCGACTACCTATATGACCTCCACAACCCAGTTAGTACTGAGTTATACCGTACCCTTTTTTTAGTAAGACTGGTTGTGAGACTTTCAGACCACTGACTACCTGTAACGACTGTCAAAAATCTACAAATGACAGCCGGGACCAACGGCTTAACGTGCTTTTGGAGGCACAGAGGAAACTCGGTATGTAATGATGGTCACCCATTCACAGGCCGACCTTGGCAAGCGCGAACCCAGTATCTAAAAATAAAAGACATAATTTGTCACGTTGATCCTGAAACAAAAGATTTGTCAGGGGTTACACCAATCTCAAAGGCATAAAGTTAAAATATAACCAGAGACAACGCTTTGTCTCCGTCGGATCTCCAGACAACGACTGGACGCCGGACAAGATGGCCGTTTATCTTGCTGTCTACTCATGACTTATTATAGTCCGATATGATACATTTGACAGGCTCTGTTAGATAGTAAATGGGCTGAACATATTACGTTTCATGGGGTATGCGCATAAATAAGGCTCTGGTTTACTCTGGTGTGTGTTTGGCTTCCATAAAGTTCTTCGGAGCATAATGTTCCGAAGGCCTCCTTTCTGGGAAAGGGGGGATCCATAACATATCCATAAGGGCAGGGGGGGGGACCCAGTCCGGGAGAATAATGTTCCATAGCTTCGTTTTTTTTCTAGGACATGGCCTGTTTCATGTTCTGATCAATTACGTCTTTGATGAATCAAATGTTAAACTAGTACCAATAATTCAAGGTTCTGTATTCGTATCTAGGTAGGCAGGTAAATCATATTTAATTTCCTTGCATTTTGATGTTACAAGAATCAGCCAGTAATTCTAAACCTACGGCATTTTCTCTCAACTAGACTGACCTATATTTGTTGTGTTAGCAGATTTACTTCCGCAAATCTTAGCAAAAACATTTCCATCATCATAAATCCTTACTATTTACGCGCACTACATCAGCAATTCGTCATTGGTTGTTCGCATAACTTTTGCTGGCCAACAGTTGAATCAGCGAATTCGATTTATGTGACTTGATTTATTTATTACTACCAAGACTTTGTTGGAGAAGGTTTTCGCGCGGTTTTTCCTCTTCGGAATTGGGATGAAACTAAGTTTTGTGGGCTGTGGCGTTCTGCACATATTGAACAGGCTGTGAATGGGAGTGTTGGCTTTGGTGTTTCTTGTACTATCGTGATTCCTTTGAGATATTTGTGTGTGGGTAAATTTGTGTAGCTTTGTAATTGAGATGGTAGGTGCTGATGAGGTGGGCTGCGGGACTGTTCGAATGAGATACCGCGGCCCTGGAACACAAAGGGCAAAAGAAGGAACATGGATGGGTTTTAGTCAGTAAAATCTGACACTCCCTTCCGGTTCGCCCAGAGCGGGAGGAGTCATTTGATGATTTCCCATCGCAAAAAAAGGTGACTGCTCTTCCACTTAACATTAACAATGTATGCAATTGAAGAACTACTATAAATAATAGTGTTCTTAGGTTATTCCATCACGAAAAAAAAACAAAGGTGCTGAGGAGGTGCTGGTACGTTGGTGCCGAGAGAGATAAAATGAAATGGCGGACATGAGTAGTTGAAATATAGGGTATTCAGATCATAGATCCGAATACCCTATATTTCACAGTTCGACCATTCGAGTATCCCTATATTTCACTATTCAAAATGAATGCTGCATTCAGATCGAAATGAGACATCTTTTCATAATTGTCTATTTAGAATACTCAATGATAGATTTCTTACATTTCTAATTATTTTCATTTTTCACTGAACTAAGTAATAGAATACAGGTCAGTTTATAGCTTAGACATTCACACTTCGATTTATAAGATTATTCCAGTAAATCATTTCAGTTTATTCCTCTGTAACCTCTTTATTTAATAATTATTCAAAATGCTCATTTCAGTTTATACCTCGTACTTTCAATCCAAGCCACTTGTAACCATCCTTTCTTCGTCAAGTCTTAAAATGGTCTAGTAACAATATTCTAGAGTTGCCTATTCAAAAACATTTTTTTTTTTAATTAAAATCCTGTATAGTAGTAGTGTAGCATACTCATCAACTACATACGTTCGTGTGTGTAAATAAACAGAGCAGTTCAATATGAACTGCTCATTATAACAAGCTGTTCAGTATGAACTGCTCTATGAACTGCTCTCGATGTCGAACTATTACATGCGGTTGGCAGGCTGTTAACAGTTGTATTAATATTGTTAGTGTTTAAGTAATAAAACATATAGGTCAGGTTTAAATATTTATTTCTACATAATTATAAAAATATTATTTTGTACACATCATTTTATCAGTTTTAGGTACTGGTATAAAAGCAATGATACATTTCTTACATTACTATTATTTACATTTTCACAGAACTAAGTAATAGAATACAGGTAAATTTATAGCTTAGACATTCACACTTCGATTCATAAGTAGGTTTAACATTCTATATTCATTAATATCTACTAGGATCGTTTTTATCTTATCTTACTGACAAAACACTTTATTTTCTTCACACCATTTATTTAGGCAAAACACATTTTTTAAGGCACATATATTGGTGTGATGTAGACAACTTATAATCTCAGATGAATCTGAATAATTGCTATATAATGTTACCAAACTTGGACAGTTTTTACTTTCTAAATTGTATACATTATTAATTTGGAATATATCTTTTAACCATAACACTTTTTCGTTTCCTTTAGTAAATATAGATTTATTTTTAAAAAAATTGCCAAAGTTTGCTTTATAATTAAAATATGGTACAAAGCCTTCGTCCCAGTTTATTCCTCTGTTTTTTTCAATCCAAGCCACTTGTAACCGTTCTTTCTTCGTCAAATCATAAAATGGCCGTGGTGGTTTTATCAACAGTACTTGTATATGTCCTTTGTACATTATTGCTATTTCTTTTGGAATAAACTCGTTTCCTTCACTCTTAAACCCTTGAACATCTACGATGACATTCATGATAGTTTTCTCACAATATTACTTAATGGCTTGTATTCGAACAGTCGATCGTTTATTATTAAACAATAGGCAGTTGTATTATCTTGAATATCTTCAGAGCATTCAATTTCTAATCGCACGTCAACTGGTCCAGTTTTAAGTGAATCGTTTTGTCTTGAACAGTCAATCACAAAAAGTGGAGCAATTTCTTTAAACTGGTTTAAGCTAAGCAATGGATCAATGCCTAAGTTGTAATACGACTGACGAAAATTAGCATACATTTCATATAATATACTAAATTTACCTTCATCAAATTTCAAATTAAGTGAGTCATACGGATAGTATTGAGAATTCAAATATAATTTAATATTGTTTACATTGCAGTGATCAAATATCGAAGAACTTCTAGTTTTATTATTTTTTCGAGCTGTTTGCAAACCAAATATAACAAACCTCGGTTTTTCTAGCTGGGAAGTTGTCTTTACTGACCAGGAATGTTTCGTTGTTTTTGGTAGTAATGGATATTCATACAAATCCCAATTTCTAAATGCTATCTGTATAGAACGATCTCTCTCCAGGCTTTTAAGCAATAACAATTTATTACGATCAGAAACTTTAATATGCGGCACACGCCATTGTATCTTTTGTATGTCCATTTCTACGTTATCATTTTTGTCTATAAGCACACAGTTCAATGCCGAGCTGCTTCGTTGTAATATAAGTTCATGTTTACAATTGATTATTATTTTGTTATAATCTTCTGCAAATCCCAGTATTCTGTTCAATGGCACGATAACACTAAAATATCCGTTTCTTAGTTTCGTACCACCTAAGTTCCATCCCCAGACTGCTGCAGCTTTACTTTCACCTTCATTCATAGAGACATACGATTTTAAGGTTGTTGTAATGCCAACATTTTTAATGCGATCGATTTCAACACCATTTATTTCGTACCTAATATCTTGAAACAAATATGAAATTGGATTGTTTATAAAGTCGACATCTTTTTTTATTAATTTTCCCGCTGCATCTCTAGTTGACACATTTACATATCCTTCTATATAAATGGAACTACCTGATGGCAATACATATAAATCTTGCTGTTGTATGGGTATTCTAATTTCATCATTTTCTTTAAAGCTATTGTTATATGGATTGTAGCTATGGATCTCATAAGCCTCAATAGAGGTCTCATATTGCGGTAAATCTGTAATTTGAAGCATGTTATATTTTAAAACCAATGTCTTGAAGAAATCTTTTGTTTTCCTTTGAAACTTTTTTAATTTTCACTGCACCGGCACGTCTCACTTCTTTGGATATTGGTAGTCTTATGTTATATTTCCCTCTCTCACTAGGAGTTTTATTAAGAACTAGCATGGTTAGTACGAATAAAACGGAGGAGGTTACTTTAAATAATAATTAAATACTTTTCCAACTCTCACTAGTGATGGTTATCACCAACAACCGAAGAATGCACGTGCATGAACTAGCAACGTCATTTATATTTTTCTTGTTTAACGAAAGGAGTCGTAAGAAATAAAAAATCACTTAATTAATTAATATGTTCCTTTATTACTTTTCCAAAATAACTTAAGAAATTTTAAACATAAGTGCCCACAATTATACAAGTGATCATGTTGTACATTTTCATAATTATACTGAATATTGTTTCCTAAATATTTTATAAATTCTTTGGGTGGTTTTAAGTTACCATAACTGTCGAAGTATTCAATGTGATCGTATATTTTGGCATAGGCTACCCAATGAGTGCCAGAGTTTTTAGAAATATCAAGATTAATCACTCCACATTCTAATGGTAATGGGTCATCTGGTAATTCATCTCTCATAAATACACCTCGAAAGAAGGGGATACTATTTGAATGCTTCAATATATCAATATTAGTTAAAGCTCTATTGGGTAGCCGACAATTTAGTTTTTTTTCTTTGTAACATAAATTCCTAAACCTTCTTTGTACGACTTAAGATGTAATCCTTTTCCAATCATTAAAGCTTCTATTTGCTTGTTGTGACGTTCCGATTCAAGCAACTGTTTCTTAGCTGTTTTATATGTATTAATAGCTTTTGCAATCCCAGCAGCACCCCCAGCCAAACTCCCAGCGGCAGATAAACCAGCAAATATTGGCACTAAAGGAAGAAATCCTCCAGTTTTAGGTACTGGTATAATTCTGGGTAATTTTATGGGTAAATCGGATGCAAATTCTCGAGCTGCAGCGCAGGCTAATTCCATTAATGCTTTCTTAGTGGTAGGTTTTAGTTTCTTGATGTGTTTTTTGGTATGTGATACAATATTTTTCAGTGTTTTTCTAAAACCCGCTCCAGATCTTACTTTGACAGATGATAAACCAGCCATTTGTTTATTGCTTGTACTTCGTGCTTTCTTCATTGTTATTTTTTTTTTTAAGAATTGTTTTTACATAAAATTGAATTATATTTTATGTCTTTATTGCAATAAGAACAAAGTGGAAGTGAATAGATAATTATTTGTAAAATGCTTAAATATCGTTCAGTCAGTAGTTATAATACATTTAATTTATCAATCCAGCTATTTTCACTGGTCGGCAGCCCCAACCATTTAACGTATACTTGTTTTCCTTTTCGTTTCAAAACTTTTTCAACGAGGTATATGTCAGGATGATGTGTTTTCTGAAGTTCTTGTGCATAAAATGCGCCTAGTATTGGTCTACATCTAACATCTTCTATTAAGTAAGTAGTTGGATTTGTTTCTTGGATTTTTTTTATTTTAAATATTTCGGTGGACCAGTTTGGATAATAACCTTTATCAAAACATCCTTTATATTTACTTATTCTCACAAAATCTCCTACACTAAATTTCTTACACTCCACTTTTTTTCGGGACTGAGCTGCGTCTAAGTATCTTTGCAGTATATTTGTTTTATTCCTTTGATTTATTGAAGCAGGTGGCTGACCGACAGTTCTGTGTACATCATTATTGTATTCATGTAACTTTTTATTTAAAATACCGTTAAACCATTTATAATTTCCATTCAAACTAAATTCCTTGTATAATTTATTCTTTAACGTTCTTATTAATCTTTCAACAATCGAGGCCTTTTTAGTAGAATAAGTAGAATAATGATTAATATTATACTTATTAACCAAACTTTTGAATTGATCATTATAAAACTCTTTCCCAAGATCGGTTTGTAAATTTTTTGGGACACGTCCTTTTTCAATTACTGTTTTAAATGCTTCTGATACCTGTTGCTTATTTTTTTGTTTTAGTGGAATTGCCCAAGCATATTTTGAAAAAGTATCTATAATCACCAGTATGTATTTAAAACCCGCATTCACTTTTGATATTGCTTGCATATCCATCAAATCTGCTTGCCAAAGGTCATCTATATCTTTAAGAATTACATTTCTTCTTGGAAAATTAACTCTAGCATTTTTATGGATTTCATTTATGACGTCTATTTTGCTCATAATGCTTGCTTAACTTCCCTGCAATTTCTTTTAATTCAATGGTGTTTTCAACTTTATTTAATCTTATATTCAAACTAGTAATTAATTTGTTTAATTGTTCTATTTTCATTAATATTTCAATTTTGAATTTACTAGTATTTTTGCAACATTCGGTTTCGGTTGATTTGTCTATGTTCTCAATGATTGAGCTTATTTCGTTAAGAGACACCGATGTTTGTTTTGTATGAACCTTCATGGTCTACACGCTTTAAATAACTAAGTATAAAATAAGCTACAATGCTTTTTATTCTTTTATAACACCAGCTTCTTTTAACTCTTCAACAATTGATATAATTTCATTGTCATGATTAGTATTACCGGCGTTTTTTGAAGCAATTAACAGTCGTAATCTATCGATTAATTCATTAGGGTCATCCCAATAAACATAATCTGTATTACTCTTATACTTCTTTTTCAATTTAGGTAAGTAGCCACCACTTTTTGACTGAATGACTTGTTCTGCATGTTGAACGTAATTTTTTTCAGAAAATAATGGTTTAATGATTTGACGGTATTTCAAACCTTTGTCACCTTTTAATTGACCGTTTGGATTAAAATCGCGTTTGTGAGCATTTGTATTACTGAGCATATCTTTGTAAACCATTTTATCAGTTTCAGTTACCAGACTGAGGTCAGGTCTATTACGTAGTAAAAGTTCTTTTAGTCCAGGAGTTATTTCATAATGTTTGTCATTCACTGTGGCTATAATTGATTTGAGGGAATCGTTAACATTGTTTGTAAAAGAAAATGATACTTTAGAGTTCCCCATCATCAAATTTTTGTTTTCACTTCGAATTCCAAATGGTACATTCATGTTATTATCATAGATTTCAATCATATCTTCTTTATTAAGTGACATAAATGTATCGTTCTCGCTATCATTACCTGTGCAGTTATAGGATTCAGAATCATCGTTTGAATATTTCTCTATAAATTCTTTAAAATTTTCAAAATCTATGGATGAGCTACATCTTCTCATTGTATTATCGTCACCTTTACGCGTACCCAATATGGTTCTATTCTTATCATTAACTTTAATTAAGGTCTCTAGAGGATCTGTTATTGGCTTGAAAAGTTTCTTAAATTTTAAATTATCGACATCTTCTGCATTTTGTATTGTTTTAATTTTATTTTTTATACTATCTACCGATTTTATCAATTGTTCTTTTATATTGACCTCCATAATGATTCCCGACAATATCCAACCGTTATATAGAGGTAGTAGACTAAGATTGAACATTTTTTTACAGTAATATGGTTTATATTACGTATTTTCAAAAGTTACGAATATGTCAAACCCTCGTCTATATCTACCTTCATTTAGAGAACAATCTTTATTTATTAATAAAAAATCAAACCGATCTTGCCATATAGTAGAACAAAGTTTTTTAAATTGAAGCCACTCCATATCCGTATTTACATGTTCATTGTATATATGTTTTAAGTTTATGTCGTCTTGTTTAAAGATTAACAAAAGATTAACATTATCTCGTATTAGTTGCTTAGGTATTTTGGAATAGGTTTGTGATAAGTAAAAACAATCTATCTGTTTGTGTCTCCCCATTGCGAAGTAGTTACGAATATTTATTTGATTTTCACATGTGACGTCATCGAAAATCATAATTGAATTGGTTAAGGCATCATTAGGATGTAGAACTTCTTTATTATCATGGAAGATAAATAAGTTTGCATTGGGTATGCAACGGATGACTTGTTTTAAAAAACAATATTTCGGCTGGAAAACTGTCTTCGAGTATAAATAAATATTCTTGAATTTTACTCCATTTTCATGTAATAGTAAATTAAGCATTATGTTAGTTTTTCCGCAGTTAGATGGACCACATATAATACATCTGATAGTGTTAGGCAAGAGTGTGCTGTGTCTCACTTTTTGTGAATGGTTTTCTAATTTTATATTATTGACTTTTAAAGTCTGTGATTGCTTGACGAACTTCATTGTGAAATGTGAGGTAATAATAAATGACCTGAGTATATATACTTCTTGACTAAAAGGCGGTATGTTTTATTTTTATATTAATTAATTCTGAACTTGTAAGTAAAACTTGAGGAATATTGTGTAAATGGAAATTAAAATAAAACGTACATGGTTATTACACATTAGACATTTATTAAACAGTAATTTTATATTAGTAGGTACTTACAACAAAGTAAATGTTTAAATCTAATTTGTGTGCAAACAGCGTAAAATTGTTTACTATTGGTAATCAAAATAATACACATTTACAGATTACACATCACTGGAATAATCTACAAACATAGAATCACAATGCCCCCAGGGTAATGTATGAATTTGGTCCTGTAATACTTGAACTTTGTCATCGTTTCTTTCTAAAACTTGTTTATCTACTTGCTGAGTGTATAAAACATGTTTAATTGATTTGATCATATTCATTTTACATCTATGCGCTTTATTTGTCAGCAGTGCATTGTTGTAATCATTCAATTCTAGGTTACAAGTTACAGACTTAGAAACACCTTTGGCTTTTTTAATTTCAGTCTTCAAACTGTTTATAAAATATAATTTAGCTCTTAAACCAGTAAATTCTGTAATTAAATCGTCACCAACCTCATGTTTCCATAATCCAGGAATTTTAGCATTAAGTTGCGGTATGTGATATGGATTATTTATTCCAAAATTACTGGTATCAAACTTGGTAAGATCATCATGCATATCATGATAAAAATCATCTGTATAAATTAAATATAATAGGCTATCAGTATCTGTATAGCACAGCTCAGCATTGTTTCCGTATTTATTTTTAATAACGTCATAATGAAATTGGTATAAATGTTGCTTCGAATATTCCAAAACGGTAAATCCAATATAAATAGGTATATCTAAAACGACCTTTTCACGGTACAATTCCACAGCTACGAAATTTTCTGAAAAAATTGATATACTTTTTAAATTTGGTTTACATATCAATTTCTCAGCGTCAAGATGCTTATTTGTTTTATTTCTGTTATCTGTCCATTTCGTTACTAATTTTACATCGGCTTGCTTGCGTTTATTTTCGATAGTTTTTCCGAATATGGCATTATTCAATAATTTAAAAAAGTCCTTCTCGAACGCAGTTTTGGAATTTTGACGAAGACTAGTATTCAGATCAATATATTTTTTGAGAAAGCATTCTTGTCTGAAGCTTAGTATACGATGAATCTTTTTTAAAACCAGACCTTTTTTCAAACATTCTTTCAAGTGAACATAATGAATTACATAATTTTGCTTATCATAGAGATTTGCAACCAATTTTACTGATTTTCCATAAGGAGGTACTATTTTTTCAACTGCGAAAGGTAAGTCTTTATGCTTGGAATGTAAATAATTTGGATAATTTAAATCTACTTCCAAAATATATCCATAATCATTGTCATCTGACACATCATTTACATCAAACTTGCTAATTTCTTTCAGACTCAAGAACTTAAATTCTTTAATAGGAAGTTTCTTCATCATAGCATAGCCATATAGATTATTACAATCAAGATATATTAGATAACTACTTGGTTCAAACTCATTAAAATGTGGTAAATATTTATTGTTTGCTACAGCATGACGTAGAGAACACTGTGCTAGTCCACCACGAATTCCTTTTTCTAATAACTCGTACATTTGTAAATCACTTATCAACTCAAGTTCAGTGTCGGTATATAAAAGCATTGCATCCCAACTTAAGCTTGGAGACGTTACATAATAAGCCGGATCCAACTTATAGTAATGTAAGCTTGTTTTTCTAAATTTTTCAAATATATCACATAGTAAAAGAACATCACATTTTATGTATAAATCTGTATATTCACCAAGAGATTTTATTTTGAAAATATTCCAAACTGTTTGAGCGTGTAAATATTCTTCATTAGTTATATGTTTTTCGCACAGACTGTTATAAAAATTATACTTTAAGGGAAGTTTCGTCTCGTCAAATTTAGACCACGAATCAATATAATCATATGGATAAACACCTTTTTTCCGCATTAAATCAAATTGTTTTTTATCAGTAAACTCTCTTGATAAGTTTGAAAAATCGTCTTCTGATAAACTTTTACTTAGTGCATCTAGACTAGAACTAAGAAACTGAAAGGAATCAATAAATTTGATTTGTATAGGGTGATTGTTTTTTTCTGTATTTATAACTTTTATTATTGAAAGGTATTTTTCTTTAGTTTTTGGGATTATATTAATAGAGCCTTCATACTTTGCTAACTCTTCAATGAATAAATGTGAGTCATATCCAGACAAATTATGAAAGACAACGGGAATGAATGAACAAACTCTATACATCAAATTACAATGGGAGTGCGCTGCTCCACGATACTCAGATGTAATATGATCATGATCTCGGACTTTATCATTCAATAATAATTTTTTGCATATGTGACATGTCTTCGAATTTTGATAATCCATCTCTTGTTCTGCTGATAATGGGGTCATTGGCTTTTTACTACTTAAAATCTTATGTATATATTTAACGTCTTCTAGTAAATATTTAACAAATATTTCCACACAATCTGTACCTCGATACGTAACATACTTGTTTAATTGATCATTATGTGCGCAACAAATATAATAAGCGAAACATGAAGGTTGGTGTGTTTTTAGTTTCTGAGTATTCAAAGTATTTAAATTACTTTCATTACAGTCTATTAACATACATTCAAAATCAGCATAAATTATGAAATTAATTTTTTGCTTCCTCTCATAATGTTTGAACTTTAGTACAGATTTATTTTCTGGTAATATAGTCAAAATCTTAGAGCAGTTATGAGTCTTGTGTCTATTTTCGTTACTAAATAGTTGTAGACATGCATCACATAAATAAAGTTTTCCTTTAGAACGAGTCACTTGACGTCGCACTAGACGTATTAAATCTTTAATTAGACAGTAGTGTGCGATAGATTTTTTTTCGATATAAAGTAAATTAAAATGATTTTTTCTTTTATTTTGTGTTACATAAAGAGGTCCAGTCACAATATTATTTTGTATACCATATATATTTAAACTGATGTTGGAATTATTTTTTTCTAACGTTTTAATATCATTTATCGTAGGAGGAAATGACATTCCCTCAATATTTAAAACAGAGGTATAATGAGGGTATGAACTTGTTCTGCATACATTATGTTTAGCTGGGTATAATCCAGCAACTATACTCCATAATAAACAACAATTATCATTATTTTTAATATTTATACAACTTTTCGAGTGCTTAATATCTGAGGGCAGTTCTATATAAGACCCACCTCTCATAGGGGAATACTTGTTTATATTAATTTCGAGATGACTCATAGAAACAAATGTCCAACCAGATTGACAGTGCTGGAACTCGGTTAATTTATTATTTAGTTTATTTATTACTCTGGTTAATAATTCATTCAAATCAGTGCTCTTATATATAATTTCATATTTGGTATTAAACGACTTTAATTGTTGTTCGTCTGATTTTGATAACATAAAAAAGGCAAACAATTCAAAACTCAATTTTATGCAATTGTGTTCATTAAGTGACATATTTATCAATTCTGTTATATTCATGAGATGATCACCCAGGAACGCCTCTAAACCGAGGTACTCGTCTTCCTGAGTAACATTCAATCTGTATGTCATTAATCTGTTTTTGAATGCTGTTGCAATAATATGAATATCTGTGAACTTGGTATTCAATAAACAATTTGCTTTGTGTATATTCGTTCTCATATGATAGGAATACTGATTTTTTGGTATTTCAATTTTACATTTATGACAGGTTATTGACTTTCTAGATCTCGATTTGCTGTTGAGGTGTGTAACTGTAAAAAAAGAAATCCAATGACGAAATTACTAATACAATATTTATTTATACTACAACATCATACTTATAAAATATAAAACAATTATTAATAAGACATATTATTATTTAAAAAAACAACTAAAAAGAAGATACAATGTAAAGAAAGATTAAAAGCAAATATTCACAGACAAAAAATCAAATAAAAACACACGTTAAACATCATAGGCACCCATGTGGGTGATGGCACAGTTTTTAAAATCATTTTGAGTTGATTTAACAAACTCCTTTAAGTGGACCCAAGATTCTTTACTATCATCTAGTTTCGTCTTGATGGTAGTTATGGCCGAGCGCCATCTATTTATAGGCAATATTTTTTTAATTTCTTCTGTATTGTAAATTTTCACCTCTACATAATATTTTCCCTCTTTAGTCTCGCTTATCTGTCGAGAATATCCCTTCGCCATCCTTCTTGTAAAATATGAGTAAAGTGGTGGTATATTACCAGTTTTGCAGGATCTCGGTGTGGGGGTGACGCTTTCTTCATTACCGCTGTCTTCACCGAATAATTCCTTAGCTGTAACTCGAGCTGGCAGTGTTACTGGCGAAATGATCGTTTTCGATTTTTTTGGTCTTGATGGCTGATCTTCACTCGACTTGCTGGACCTTTCTCGCTTCGTTTTTCTTTCCTCTGTCTTCCTCTTCGACTTCACTTCTTGATCAGAGTCATCGCTGGAGAGGAAAAGGTCGTTGTTGAGTAGTTCCGACCTGTGAACAAAAAAAAATAGTGCATTACAATCAATCCGTTTCCTTCCTAATTCCTACATTTTGAAAAAAAAAAAGTGATCATGACGAAGATAAATAATTGACACATAGTAATATCGTTTGATTTGTGCAGGAATCGAATCCAGGACACAAATGCTTACAAACATCGATCAGTCAGCCTCTGCGCTGACTGTGTTAAAAAACAATTTTTATTAGATGAATATACATACCATTCTATATGTGCAGGAATCGAACCTGCAGCATAGAAAAGCAACACTCAGTCTCTGAGCTAAGCGTGTACCGAATACATCAATTAATACATTACTCTAACCATTCAATAGTTAGCTAGGATTATGAATAGGTACTTACATTCTTGATTGATGCTTAGACTTGATTGATGCTTAGCTTGATTAGGGAGCTCGGAGCGTTGATTCCTTGCAGAGTGGATTCGTTCCAGAGAGGAATTGTACCGGAGGCTCATTTGTGAAGCGTTTTTATAGCCCTAAAATCACGTCATTCAATCCAAATTTGTAAAACTGCATACTTGCAAAAATTGTCAATTGTGTACACGGGTACACGAGCGTACAAATCGTAGCGGTTATGGTTTTAAGTTTACAGCGTTTTTTATAAGACGAATGTTAAGCGATTTTGAATCTTATGTAGGTACTTACTTAAATCAAAAATAGGGGAATTTCATACTTAGGTACTTAGAAAAAAGTTCGTAGGTTGTTGTTTTTGCTGAATATTTTCCACGCCGGCGGTACAAACGCTGCGGTTTGCACGCTCGCATGTAACTCCTAGACACGTTGAGGAGTGGAAATATGACGAGTCAGAATCTCAGATTTCGGTATAAGAGTAAGCTTCTTTTTTATCTTATAATTTTGTGATGTGTTTATCAACCTTTATTTTAAGCGAACATTTCTATGATCACTATTGTTTTGACTCAAGATCTACTGATAGATTTTTAAACAGTTTTACAGTCTTGCTGTAATAATAAAAGCAATATTTATAGTATACAAACAATTCTGTATCGGGATATCTACCAGTAGTTAATTTTAAGTTAATTTTAGGTGACTTTAAAAAATATAAGTTTGAATAACGACATAATAATAGTAGGCAAAACCAGGAGTAACGATAGTATGTCGATTTGCTATTTTGTTTTGATCCATCTCCATATAAATAATTACAATTTTGCAAAGTCATCATCAATGACATACTACTAACATACGATGATTTTGCCTGCTGAATTTTCTAAATAAAATGTATGAAATAATACTAATAACAAACGTACAGTAGTATTTATTTTATCAATATAACTTTACGGTAAACAATAAAATGTTTGGCGCCGAGATGTCTTGAGGTTTCAATTTCACCATACCATTTTGTCCGAGGATATCAAAATCTAGCAAAAAAGAAAACGTACGACTTTGAACTCTATTGATAAAAATTAAAAGATATATAAATGGAAAAAATAAAATAAAATCGATCATTCAATTTCTGCACCTGAGTCCTGACTGGGTTGGATCAGCTACAACAAATTTTCATATAAGTATAAAATAAAAAATAAAAAGATACAGTTTCACTTTAGTTCTTTATTTCTTTTAGTGTGCTACTAATTCTACAATGTCGGTAAGTGTCCAAGTTTAAAAAATAAATACTCTGAATTATGTTATGGCCTTAATAATACCAGTACTGCAACGATAATGTGTTCTGTTTCAGACACCAAGCTGGGTTTATTCACCAATTTCACCTCCATTAATGATAGATCCTGATATGGTTGATAGAGCCATCAATTATTTGGATATGGATGAACGACGCAGAACCCCACCTACACTAAATACAACTAATGAAAACAAGAAAGAGTTAATGAGTTTTTACAAAACATTTTCCATCGGTGGTGCTAAAGTTATACGGATCGAAATCTACGATGCGAACCAATTTCAAAGTAATTCTATGTGCCAGTGCAGTGCGGAAATATGTGTTCAGCATATTGTGAAGGATATTCACAATGATAACATATACTCACGTGTCAAAGACTTGCTACCATATTTGAATAATACTTTTTATCAATCCTTGTAAAAGAAAACTGGAAGGGATGTTCCTTTAGTGTATTAGTTCATAAGTTGTATGCATCATATGTATGTGCCTTAAAAAATGTGTTTTGCCTAAATAAATGGTGTGAAGAAAATAAAGTGTTTTGTCAGTAAGATAAGATACGAACGATCCTAGTAGATATTAATGATAATAGAATGTTAAACCTACTTATGAATCGAAGTGTGAATGTCTAAGCTATAAATTTACCTGTATTCTATTACTTAGTTCAGTGAAAAATGTAAATAATTAGAAATGTAAGAAATCTATCATTGGAGTATTCTAAATAGACGATCTTGAATAGAGTCTCATTTCGATCTGAATGCAACATTCAATTTGAATTGAGAATTCTGAATGCAACATTCATTTTGAATAGAGAATTCTGAATGCAACCTTCATTTTGAATAGTGAAATATAGGGATACTCGAATGGTCGAACTGTGAAATATAGGGTATTCGGATCTATGATCTGAATACCCTATATTTCAACTACTGACATGTAAATTTCACGTCTGTGTTGGACCATTGTCGCAGATGGAAGGGAAGAGAGTTTACATAATGATTTACACTTTAATGTTGGTGTTGCGTTGCAATATTACCTATGCACCTAAGTGGAGATACTACCTAGACTTGGTTACGTACACTGATAGGTGGCTTGCTTAGTACACGCTAGGCGACTACCGAAGGCGCCAAGCGCGCAATGCGGCCGGTTTCGAAGATTGTAGAACGTTCGTTTTACTTCGCTATACGCTAGGCGACTTTCGAGCCTCTAGTCTGTACCTCTAGCATAACCATATCCACACAGTATTATAATGGCAGTTAAGGCTTTTTTAGAAGGTTGCAAAAATTTACACAATTATTGGATTATGGTTTGTCAAATTACCTGGAAACATTTCAGACATAAATGTTAGTTTCTACTTTTAATTTCTACTTCAGTGCGTTGTCTAACCGCAAAATAGTTTACAATGGACCAAAATCTTTACAAAGGGTGTAACAAGACCCTCAACGAAGCTGAGAGCACAGAATAAATAGTACAACTTGTTTTCCCCGTAATTGCGATATTTTTTTTTGTTCTGGCAACCTTCTAGTTACGGAGATATTGGGGGTCAAAGTTCAAACATTTTGACAATTTTTTTTTTAAATACATATTTTGAATGTGAAATTTTTACTTAAGACACCTCCACGACCCCCGTACTATTCAATCTATCCATCAGCACAATGTTTTGAGTTCGTTACATTGAGTCTAACCGTAAAGCGCGATTAGGCTCCCAAAAAAAAAAAACATTCAGTTATTTTCCAGAAATAATTTTTGCTTAAAGTTACTTAGTTTGATGTACATAATGCTTGGTTGAGGGCTTCGTGAAGAATCCGCTTACACCCTGTATCGGCAAAGCCAGGGGCGTACGATTGCAAGACAGGCTAAACACAACACCGTTTAAATAAACCGGCCAAGTGCGAGTCGGACTCGCGCACGAAGGGTTCCGTACCATCTATATATATAAAAATGAATCCCTATTTTCCTTGGTCACGGCATCACGCGTGAACGGCTGGACCGATTTCGCTAATTCTTTTTTAGAAAGTTCCTTGAAGTACGAGGATGGTTCTTACGGAGAGAAAAATTTAAAAAAATTAGGTAGGGTAGGTAGGTAGTGAAAGTAGTAGGTAGGAAAAAATGCAATGCAAAGCATGCCGGGCACAGCTAGTTATCTATAAAAACGGCAAAAAAATCATATCTGTTGTATGGGAGCCCCCCTTAATATTATTTTTATTTTTTAGTATTTGTTGTTATAGCGGCAATAGTAATACATCATTTGTGAAAATTTCAGCTTTCTAGCTATCACGGTTTATGAGATACAGCCTGGAGACAGACAGACAGCGAAGTCTTAGTAATAGGGTCCCGTTTTACCCTTTGGGTACGGAACCCTAAAAACAACAAAATTACCAAAACATTCTTGCTCCGTCTAATTTAATATTTCGTAAAAGTTCAAACCTTTTAGTACTTTCTTAGAAGGATTATCTATTCAAGAGATTTAAGGATTATGTAACAAGGTTATTATAATAAAAGTGCCTAATATTTCAGTAGCAAAAGAAAATATATTTCATTTTCTGGAAAATTCTCAAAAGATTCGTCAAAGTTGTTTTGAAATGGAATTCTATTGAAGCTTAATTAGTTGTTAAAGTTAGTAATTTTAATCAAATAATTTATAAGTTAATCGAACTGGAGGTATTTATATTAAAAGTTTTCGCAAAGTTCGAATTTCAATGGTTTTGAACAGAGGTAAAATGGTAATTTGGCTACTACCTACTTAGGTATTTCTTATTCTTTTCAGCGAAACTTCTCCCCCTATCTATGTACTCTTTTTAATAAAGATAGGAATAGACAATAGTCGGTCTTTCTTTATGACCATTTTCAGTAACGTTAGGTTACATCACTAAGTGAATTATACATACTCGTATTTGCACTGGATTTTTTAGACTTCAAAAGAGAATGCTCATGGAAGTATGGAATCCCGTACCATGCTGCATCAAAATCAAACCTTGTTTTTTATAGACTACACTGATCGTATTAACTCCTACAAAAATTATTTTTGAAAAAAAAACCCGCGTTTCAGAGTTATTTTAATTTTGTTGCAAATAGCAATAAACCAAACTAAATCGATTTGGTGTACTGATCTTACTTAATTGTAATTAATTTTAGAGTCCGCTCGACAGACAAGGGTTTGTTCAATTGAAACGGAACGTCATTTATATTCAGTTGAAACGGAACGTCATATAAAGGGAGTAAAACAATATTCATACTTTTAAACTCGAAAAGTATATTTCCAGTTCAAAAATCAAATCCCCGACGCGTAATGCCGTAAAAAAATATGAAACTAATTACTATAATATTTTGGTTTTGAGGCGCGAGACTTTTTGGTACCAACTTTGGTCATTGTCCTTTCACTTGGATATTCAAGGCTAGGCTCGAACTCACAAGATAAGCTTGCAAGACCTAAATGAAAATTAAAAATAAACACTCACGTGTAATTAAAACACTTCCACATCCACAGCCTGTCATGCGTCGCCGGAGGTACCAGGTGCGCAGGTGCGTGAGGAGCTGGCGCGGTTCTCTGCCGGTAGAGGACGCCACCACCGCATGCACCGCCCCCGACGAAGAGAGAGACGCCTGCTGAGACAAATTCGGGGCCTGGTGCTTCTTCGTGTTCTGGGGTCCTGGTGGATAGATAAAAGTATTGGTTTTAAATCTAGAGAAAAATCAACTTGAATGAACAAAAATAGTTGATTAAACAACAAGTGAAAAAAAACGGAATTTAATTTGAGGGACCAAGTTGGATCCCGAGAGCAGCGAAGGATTCTAGAGTAGAATCCTGAGCGTGGCAAGGACGTCTAGATTAGGATTCTGAGCGGAGCGAGGGATTCAAGGACCGAGTTGAATTTTTTTTTCACGAGTTGTAATTATTAAATATTCTACTTTTTACCATTGACTGCGAGAAAATAAATGGTAGTAAAGTATTTATATTTATCACAAATTTTATTATACAGTATGTTTGGTTAACGGTTATCGATACTTTAAGAGCATATTATATCATTTCCATCGACAAATACACGTTTATAATTAATTATTCCTAACCCCACACCCCGTGAATGGCATCCATCTTGTTTTTTTTTTATTCGGCTAATCCAGGGTATGTTCAATGATATTTGAATGAGGCCTAGAAACGTGCAAATGTTTTTTGCGAAGGCAATATTTTAATGAAAGGGTAAATGCCAAGGCTATTGAATTACTATATAATTTTTCCTGAAAATAAGCAACAAGAGCCTAAACTAATAAGAAATGACTTTATATATTTTTTATAATATTTTGTTTGTTCCAAATTCAAAATGTTTTATTCACTCAGTGAGTATAAAAGAGTTTTATTCACTGTTATTGATGAATCAAATGCCAAGTTTTTTTTTAAGTGGCAATAGTAAAAACAATACCACTTAGGATTGTCTTGCTGATATCTTCGTATACAAAATATAAAAATAATTATGTGTAGTCTAATGGTAAAATCATTTTAAGGAATGAAAACTTAAAGTATGCATGTAGATTCGTGATTGATTCTTTCATTCATGGCATTTCCGTTAGAGACGTTTTAAAAGTAACAAACCAAATCGACATCATCAACCACGATACACTTAAAAAAACGCGAAAAAACGTTACAAAGCAAAAAAAAATACACACGTTACACATGAAGTGGAAACGAATGTCTATCTCGATGTCTCAATAACAACGGAAACAGCTCATACGCGTACATTTAGCCAAATGAAAAGGCAGAAGATATTTCCTTCGGCATACCGGCTGAAAGATGAATCGTGTGACATAATCCTTGGCTCAGCTGTGAAAGCGGGAAGAGTGGGAAATTGGAAACACGGAGGGATGTTTGAGTCGCACTCGTTGGGGAAGCGGCAAAGAAATCGTCGAATTTCTGAACAACAGAATGTCGCAATTGTTAGACTACAGATTTTGAGGATCAAGGCAAGTGAATAGCGATGATATTTTGATTTAGTCTAGCTAAAGCTTTCATAACACAAAATGAGCTATGATAGCTGCTAAGGTTTGCTGACTTATAGGGGCTCCCCTATAAGTCAGCATGCCTTGTAAGCTCAGGAGCCGGATCTGATATGTTTACGAATAGCAGTAAAACTATGCTTTATTATTGCATATAATTGTTTAGTAAGTTTAGTTAGTATGTTGTGCGCACGCTTTGGTGCAAACTGTAAGTGCAGCAAGTGTATATTTAAACAAATAAATAAATATTATCAAATATATTAATATTATTATTTTTTTATTATTATTTTTATTATTCTCTTTATTCATCTTTCTTACATATAATTTACATTTTTAAATATTTTAAGTAACAAAAAATTATAAAAAAAAAACATTTAAAAATATAAATTATTTTATTATTTATTATTTTTTATTATTTTTATTTATATCTTCCGTGATTGATCATAATTTTGAGCTCCCGATATTTTGACGCTGTTGCAACTGTTGCAAGCACCATGATCGTGGGTTTTGACAGTTTAAGTTTAGTTTTAAACCGTGAAAGCTTAAAAGAGTCTTTAAATAAATAAATAAGATTACCACAAGAACACGCATACCGTTGATAAAAGCTTTTATAATTAACCACAAAATATAATTGAATGATAATGGTGCCATCTGTCAGGACCACGCAAAAAATATTGTTCAGTATGTTTCCACACAGGAAGATGAATCGTATGACAATAAATGATGTATTTCGCTTTGAGCGCGTTTGGTATTGTCACGATGTTTGATTGACGTCCCTGAACAAGTACGCGAATTGTTTGAACGTTCGCAGCATATTTTGGACGAAATTCTGCCTCATATGGCCATGTAATGCTATGACAAGGGTAATTTATTTCCATGATGTATGCATTCGTATTTGGTTTAGAATTCCGCTGTGTGCAATTTGTGGTGATGTCTACCAGAATGTACCGACTGACAATGAATGCGGTGGAATAGAAAATGACTGTTGGGAGGAATATCCTTTTTTGATGACGGTGTTATTTTGCCCCCATAATTGGCTCAACACTTTGTAGGATTTTTATTACGTTTCAATTAATGTGTTCGCACATAATACCTGGATTGCTTTATAGTGGTGTGGTAATGGCGGTTTATGTTAAACGATTCATTAGATACAACCAAATGATCTTGTTTGTTAGCCCGATTGATTTAGCAGATGTCGAAAGTAGACGATCTAGAAAAAGTCAAAGATATGAACATGGAAAAGCCAAGATAAGCTGCCAAAAAGCTTAATATATCTATCCTATTAAAACTCGTTGTCTTTCTCGTGAGGTTAGTGCCTAACCTAGTGTCAGAGTTTTTATGCCGCCCATGGGCCTCTGACTAGGCGTTACATGCCGCCGTTGAGTAATATCTCTAAGGCCTGCTTCCCCACGATGTTTTTCTTCACCGAAGCAAGTGATAATTAGAAAGAAAAGAGAAGAAAAAAAGAAAATACATTTATTTGGCACATGCCACAGGAGCACACAGTATAAAAAAAATTATAATAATAAAAGAAAACCAAAATAATAAAAATAAAATAAAAAAAACTTAAATCTAAACAAAACAAAGAATAATAATAATGCGACACTGAGTGCCTCACGGCTGCGCCAAAAAGGCCCAGTTCAGCAAAATGCCTGACAACTAGTGTCCGACGCTGGTTTTCAACTGGACCTTGATTAGTGACGTTACGGATGTGAAGCAGTTTTATATTTTGTGTCAATAGTGGTTAATATACAATACGAACATTCCGAAATATTAGAGGTGTGTTTCTTCGGTTCGAAATTGGGCCTTATGACACTTGCTGTAGAAAACGAAACGATTGGAAAGCGGTTGCCACTTATCTTGCCGCTCAGGATACCTACGTAACAAAACTTACGTACCTATAGTTTTTGTTATAAGGCCATCGTATAAAACTAACACCTCTAAACACTTTACCACAAACAAAATCCTTAATGAACTACTTACTTACAACGTGTAAGTAATACTTGTTGCTCAAACTAATAATAATCGGTACCTTGTTTACTAACAACATTGTGCTACAACTTTGTTTTGAATTGAAGATAGAAGTTTGTGGAGAAACAACAAGCTTGCTTAATTGCTTAACAATACCCTCCTGCAAAATGAGTTCCCGGCTATCGAAGTCCGGTGTTTCCTTCTTTGTTCGTTATAGCGCGTGGTGTAAGTTAATGGAAAGGAACTTTGATTATTTTTTTGAAGACTATTTTTAGGACTAAACTATGTTACATGCGTTCCTTTGCGGAAATTCATAATGCTAAAATGGTATGCAAGAATATTTCGTTTGCTTTCAGCAAATACTAGCAAGCCTGGATGTTTGCATAGTATATAAGTGTCCTATGTATTTTTTATGAGTCCTATTACAAATGCGAAAGACCAGTGTAGTGATAATAAAGATGTTAACAAAATAGAAGAATGAAAACTGATGATTAACCAAAAAACTGCAGTTAACGAGGCTGTTAAACAATTTGTTACTGGCAATGTACAAAAAAAGAGGATTTGTAAGATATGGAAGAAATAAAGGTTTATATATCATTATTATTTATTTAATGTAAATAAACGCACAAGAAAAAAGGATGACTGAAAAATCAAATAAGGAGTTATCTGAAATAATTGTAGGATAATTAGGACCACAAATTTCATTTTTAAAAGGTTCTAAAGGTACAATAAGTACAATCTCCATATAATTCAGAGAAATTGAAAACACCAAATACAGATGTTATAAAACTAAATTATGATAAAGATACTAGTCCATATTTCATCCGCTAAACCCTAGAGATTCTACCAAATTAAATTGCCAGACAATTTACTCTCACTCAATTTAATAAAATTAAATTGTCGGATTATTTCATTTTAGAAGATTCGACTGACGGGGGCAGCGTCTACGTCGAGACTGATGTGACGTATGAAAATTGAGTTATAAGACGATGCAACGTTCCAGTCGAAATTAAATTACGTTTTCTTGAACGTTCGTCTGAACCTAAAAGTATACCGATTTAAGCTTACAAGGGTACTAGTATCATGAATACTACATTTATTAACAGCAGCATTACTTTGCCATTCACCACAGTTTCATTCTCAACCTTTGAATGAAATACCTCCACACAAAGCCTCGCCTACCAACAGCTCGAGAAATAACTCAAAAGATGAAAATACAGTAACTATTTACAGTAGAAATCCAATTTCAAATGCTTCACCGTCCGCTCGCTATGACGTCATACCCTTGGCTCAGTACACAATCCGCTGCATCGCTTAACTCGCTTTTCCCAGAACGCAGTTATTATACCCGCTGTGGTAGTGTTATTCGATATCTCGACCAATAACGAGTTCTCATTCGCATCACTACAAGCTGTCGGTGGCATGGACTGGAAAATTATAAGTTTTCCGCACAACTTCTAAAGACTATCGGGGGATGCGGAAATTAAAATTTTCTTCACAGTTAAGAGCTAATGATGTTGCTGACAGGTGAGGGTGAAGTTTTAAACGATTAAATTGAGATTTTTCTTCCCTGCGATGTAATTATGAATTCATTTCCCATGAAAAAATAAGCTAAGGAAAATGTCGTTAGGAAAGTTTTGTATATGAATGTAGATGATGAGCAAGACCAAAAAACCATGGATGGACTGTGTGAAGCATGTTATGCCAAGAAAAAAGGTGTCTGATGAGACGACGAGTAATAGAGAGGTAATGGTAATGGAAGACGTGCTGCACAGACCCCAAATAGTTTGGGAAAAGGACAGGAGAAAGATGATAATGAAAAGATAAGCTAAGGTTACAAAATGGATTTTTTCTAGATATTGTTTATGGACTGATCGACAATGTTGAGTGAACTGACCGTCAAATAAGTATCATTAATCATTATCGCTAAGTCAGAAAAAGCTAAGAATGATATTTTTAACATTTATCATTTTTTAGGGTTCCGTACCCAAAGGGTAAAACGGGACCCTATTACTAAGACTCCGCTGTCTGTCTGTCTGTCTGTCTGTCTCCAGGCTGTATCTCATAAACCGTGATAGCTAGAAAGCTGAAATTTTCACAAATGATGTATTACTATTGCCGCTATAACAACAAATACTAAAAATAAAAAATATTAAGGGGGGCTCCCATACAACAGATATGATTTTTTTGCCGTTTTTATAGATAATGGTACGGAACCCTTCGTACGCGAGTCCGACTCGCACTTGGCCGCTTTTTTTTATATACGTTGCCACACACTAGGAATTTCTCCTGTATCGTAGGTGCGTTTACAAACATTTAAACTCACATTATACGAACAGCCAGACCCAGAACACCTATCTGCAGGCCATACAAATATTTGTTCCGTGCGGGGATCGAACCCGCGACACGCAACGCAGCAGTCAATCGCTCAGTCACTGCGCCAACCATGCCGTCATATTTAAAAGGCTCACAGTCAAGTTAGATTCTCGACAAACAATTAGGTAATATTAGTACCTACTTGTGTTTCCATGAAATACATTAAGATAAGTAATTTCGGCAAATATAATTACAAGAGAAGTTACGAAATACGGAACGTTTGTCTGACTAATGATTATTACTGTGTAATTAGTAACTTTTATGAAGTTAGTATCCACGAGAAGGCAAATTGTTTTGTTGAAATATCAGATACAGCGAGAATATATTATGGTAAAGGTATAGTCTAAATATTACATTTCATTTTTTTTTACATGAATTGAAATAAAAAAAAAATGAAATGTACTAATGTTCATAAAATGTTCAAAATTTTGTTTAATGAAATGATAAATGTAACGTAATGTTTGATGGAATGAAGAAAAATAAAAATGTTTTCGAAATGTAATGCTAAAATAATAATCATAGTTAAATGAGATGAAATTAATGTTAAGTGTATTGGGTGTGTGTGTTGTGTGTTGTTCAATATAATGTTTAATGAAAATAAAATGTAAGGGATGTAATGTTAAATGAATTGTATTGTCAGAAATGTTAAGGCAAATAAAGGCTAATGAATGAATGAATAAATAGTCTAAATAGATATTTAACTTTACCTGTACCTTGAGTGCGACTATTTTTTTTCGATTGCTACATATTTTTTTTAGTGTATATTAATTCTACTTACGATTGGTGAGGATCAAATCTCGCATCAGGTGGTGCTCGAGCTCCTATCAAACACATGGTGGAGTCTGGCGGAGCGAGGACTCGCAGCTGCAACGCCGCTCTGGGATACCACCACCGTCGCTCTTCGATTGCAACAGCCACCTGGTAACCAACGAATGACAATATTATTGGATTTAAAAGCAAAATTAATAAAATTAAACGTTTACCTTACGGTGGATACGCCAGTGTAGCCCGCAAAATTCAAATTTTCTTACGTTTTTTGCAATTTGCAAGTCAGTGTCAGGTTGTATGTTGATGAAAAATAACCCCCTAAGTTCATTTAACCCCATTGAATGACTTTTTCATGAAACAGGTATTGAATCCCTACTATATATATTTTATATTTATATATATATATAAATATATATATGTTACAGATATTTTAATGATTATTTAATTTATTCAAATAGAAACTTCGTGCAAACATCATAGACGACTTCGGGCTTGTCAATGTCGTAGCTTTCAGTGTCAGTTGTATCTGTCAGTAGTGCGTTGGTCTATTTTTCGAGCTGGATTTTGCTCCGGAGACAGCGCCTGTGCCGGTTGTGCGCACTGATTGATAAAATAACGACATGGCGGACACCAATATCGAGCGGGAGGACGCTAATCCAATTGAATCTGCGACAGCAGCGGTGGGATCGCTTCCACAATCACCCTACGAGTCGACCGCGATGCCAGCTACTCCAAATCAAGAATACTTTACCGGGGTATGAAACTCAAGAAAATATGGCGGCTGGGCCGTCAACATCAAGAAACGACGTATCTGGCGCGCCTACACCTGAAACATGGGCGATATTTTTTCAAAATATGATGGCTGGCTTCCAGAATTCTAACCAGAAAACCTCTACGAGCACCGTGGAATCAAGTAAGTTGAAGGCAAGTGAGATTTATCTACTGCCGTTTGATCCGGACGTCTGTCAGTTCACCGCGGCTCAGTGGTGCGAAGAGATTGAACATCATAAGAAAAACAACTCGTGGACGGATTATGAAACTAGGAACGCTGTATTCACTCACCTACAAGGACGCGCCAAAAAGTGGGCTGCGCGTTTGTATCCATCGTGCAAGACCTGGGAAGAGCTAAAGGAGCGACTTACTCGACAGTCTGTTGCAACTAGAAGGTTCTACGATTTGTTTCGCGATATGGTGGAGTACAAGAGCGACCAGGTGGCTACGTGCATCGAGTATTCTACCAACAAGTTGGCACTGATAGATCGACTGGATACAGGCTGGGGTGAGTCAAACAAAATCGAGGTGGTGATCTACGGCATCACGGATATTCAGGGCAAGACTTCCAAAACCTTTGTAGAGAGTGGTCAATTGAGTTCCATGAAATCGCCAGTGGCAGTTGCCGTGCCAATGGACAGGTAGAACGGATAATGTCCGTACTGACTAATTGTTTCACAGTCGCCGAAAATCACGAAAACAAATCTTGGAAGTCTGTTATCGGTGAGGTCCAACTCGTTTTGAATTGCACAGTGTCCAAAAGTACGGGCAAAAGTCCATTCCAGTTTTTATTTGGTTGTAATAAAACCCCACCCAGGTTAAACTATCTCGCGGTGGATCTCGATATTCACAATGAACAGTACTTGATAGAAATAAGAAAAGCAGCTAAGAATAGGATGGACGAGCGAGCGAAAAAAGATAACATACGCTATGACGCTAATAAAGCCGTGATTCGTCCTTTTATAGAAGGCGATCTAGTGTTAGTTCAAAAAATCCCCCCCATAATTAACAAATTAAGCGAAAAGTTTAGTGGCCCTTGTAAAATCTCGAAAGTTTGTCCGAATGAGCGTTACATGATTGATTGAGCCATTATCTGGGGGACGGGGTCAATATGTGTGTCATGAAAGATTACGCAAATATCCAGGTAGCCTACCAGAATTGTCCGAATGTCTTGGCCCTGTAGAATCCAAGGATGATTAACTTTTATTTAAACAAATTGTACTGTCTGTAGTACTGTCGCCGCAGCCTGGTATGATTATTAGTAACGAATTATTGAATTGTAAATTTGTGCTACATTGTTTGTAGAATTGTTGAGATGTTTTAAGTTTTGTTGAAAAAGAGAACTCCTATGTTTATCGTTTTGTTGATTACGAATTTGGAGCAATACACATACGACTATTGCTGATTTATAAAATGGTTTATTAATACGATGGAAGCTATCACGCTTCGTCAGAGAAATGGACTGAAAGCTTTATCGCTTTGTCCTGATGAACTGTTGAAAGTTGCTACGCTTTGCAGTGAGGTTGAGCTGGATCATGTATTGATCAATGATTATTGTTGAAAGCTTTGACGCTTTGCAGTGAGGTTGTGCTGGATCATGTATTGATCAATGATTATTGTTGAAAGCTTTGACGCTTTGCAGTGAGGTTGAGCTGGATCATGTATTGATCAATGATTATTGTTGAAAGCTTTGACGCTTTGCAGTGAGGTTGAGCTGGATCATGTACTGATCAATGATTATTGCTGAAAGCTTCGACGCTTTGCGATTTAATGAAAGCGCTGTCTTCTAACTAATGCTGAAAGCTTTTACGCTTTGCTTAGAGTTCCATTGACTTATGAGAAGGTTGAAAGCCGTTTGAAACGCTTTGCCTACAATGGTGCCGTTTAGTCTCAACGCGAGAGCGCGTTGACTAGCAGAATGGCCGTGTTAGAGATATTTTAATGATTATTTAATTTATTCAAATAGAAACTTCGTGCAAACATCATAGACGACTTCGGGCTTGTCAATGTCGTAGCTTTCAGTGTCAGTTGTATCTGTCAGTAGTGCGTTGGTCTATTTTTCGAGCTGGATTTTGCTCCGGAGACAGCGCCTGTGCCGGTTGTGCGCACTGATTGATAAAATAACGACATGGTGGACACCAATATCGAGCGCGAGGACGCTAATCCAATTGAATCTGCGACATATATATATATATATTATATAAATATATATATATAATATTATAAATGCGAAAGTAACTCTGTCTGTCTGTTACGCTTTCACGTCTAAACCACTGAACTGGTTTTAATGAAATTTGGTACAGAGATAGAGTTGACCTTGAGAAAGAACATAGGATAGTTTTTATCCCGGACTTATGAAGAGTTCTCTTGGAAACGCGATATAACCGAACTCGACGTGGGCGAAGCCGCGGGCGGAAAACTAGTAGTTAATAAACACTAAACCTTCTAACCCTAATACAACAGCATGAGCTTAAAACGTATTTCGGGCGTAAGACCTCACACGCACAAACCTATCGCCGAAAGTTACTGTAGCAATAAATTTAATGTCCAAGACCCAGTTAACACTACCCAATACGTATACATGCGTATATACGTATTCGAGGGATATCGGGGTACACTGGAAATTACAGGCGTTCTTGATTACGTCCTTTAACAGACAACGAATTGCCTTTCATTAGGGTCGTTGATTAAACGCTCGTGTTATTACTGGACGTTATAACTGTGATTAAGGAGCGACGGGTAATAATCATGGAAAGAAAATGAATGATTTTATTTTTGAAAAAAACAGCATGTCATCTAGGTATACATCATGTAAAAGTACCCTTATCGAAGCCGAAATGCAGTTGTTCTCCCCTTCATTGCGACATTTTTTTTGTTCTAGACCATACGTGGAAACCTCCTAGTTACGGAAATATTGAGGGTCAAAGTTCCAACTGTTTCACAAGTATTTTTTTAAATACGTACATGTTTTTAATATTGTTTTAACTTTACTTTAAAAACCTTCAGGATCCCCGTACTAATCAATCCATCCATCAGCACAATGTTTTGAGTGCGTTACATTGAGTTCTACCGTACAACGTGATTTTTCAAACACCAAAAAAATTTAATTTCCCAGCAATAATTTTTAATCAGTTACTTAGTTTGATGTACAGACAATGGATTCATCAGCATAATATTTGAGTGCATTACATTAAGTTCTACCATACAACGTGATTTTTCACCCCCAAAAAAAATTCATTTCCCAGCAATAATTTTTGATCAGTTACATACTTTGATGTACAGGATGCTTGGTTGATGGCTTAGTGAAGGGTCCGTTTACAGCCTGTATACAATAGACAGAAAAGCGATCATGACAGATTTTTGTTTATTTTCAAAAATGTAAAAATAATATTTTGACTTATGTTTGTTTTCAATTTATTTCCCAATAGTTATTCGAAATTCAACAGAAACATATATTATAGCAGTGTCAGCTATTGATCATTCAGAACAAAATTATGAGATCGCTTGCGACCTGTCAATATCCCGGACGCGTGTCCACATACATCACTTTTTAAGAGAAATTAAAAAGTGGAATGGCAAAGCCGGTTATCGAAATTGCATATCCTAGGTGTAATCAATATGAATATAATGCGAAGGTTTTGGTCAATACTTTGTCATTTACATACATTAAAAAGAAGAAAAAGAGAGCAGCGGTGGCCCAGTGGTGGCGGCCTCGACTGACAAACAGTAAGTCGTGGGTTCAAACCCAGGCAGGCGCATTACTTTGTGTAATTTATTTGATCGCCACTGCTCTAAAAACGGTGAAGGAAAACATCGTGAGGAAACCGACATGCCCTAGAACCAAAATTTCGAAAACAAGTGACATCTACCAACCCGCACTGGGCCCGCGTGGTGGATTATAGCCCTATCATATAGAGGAGGTCGTGTATCCCAGAAGTGGGAACATTTATAGGCTGATTATGCAATACATAAAAAAGTCATTGAAGAGTAGTGAGAGAGAAGTAAAAATAATTTAAGAGGAGCCATTAAAATTTAGTCACGAGGAAATGTTAAATAAATGTAAGTGCACCGAAGGGGACCATTTACGTTAATTATATTGCAGATGGTTTCTTCTTTAAGGACTTTTAATATTCACTGCATGGTGGAAAACATTTCACGCCATTGTTCGTTTCTAACCGACTTCAAAAAAGGAGGAGAATCTTTTTATTTTTTTATGTATGTTCACCGATTACTCGAAGACGCCTGAACCGATTTGGATTTTTTTTTTGTTTAAAAGAGTATACTCCCAAATTAGTCCCATAGAAATATTGTCATGATTTGATCATGGGCTTCGGAGATATGGAACGGAACTCTTCAATTATAGACAGAAAATCTGTCATGATTGCTGCAATCGCTTGGATGTTTATTGTTTACACAACATCATAACATAACATTATATCACACCTGTCTGCTCTGAGGGGGTACGCAGATGTGTACATCCACATTTCGACAGTTAGGTATATGTTAAGTTCCATTTTATTGGGGATAAGCCTGTTAGCATGAAATGTATTGTAATCAGTGTAAAATAAATTCATAGTGAATATTTGTATAGGATATTACAACTAGAAATGGAAAAATAAAAAATAACTTTTTTGCAAAAAATAAAACCGACTGCAAAAACACAAAAGAGTGAAAAATAACTTTAACTGCAGAAGTCGGTGACTTTTGTTTGTTTGATTTAGTTTTTTTGTCACCGACTTCTGAAGCTTAAGTTATTTTTCCTGGCTTTTAAGGTATTATTAAACCTTAAAAGCCGCGATTCATTATTATTCTCTTTATTCAAGTTTTTGTTTTCTTCTGTCTATGTTAGAATCATGACCATCATCTGCTTAGCTTTTTCTACCAGATGCAACTGCCTATCTGACCTCCACAGACCATTGTCTGGGTAATACGTCACCCTGTGGCGAGATTACTTGTCCAGATTTCGGATTTCAAATTATTGTTAAGGGGTAAACTTCATTACACTACGAAATTGTCCAACAGTAACTTTTTCATTTAAAATAAACCATCCAGATAATGAAAGTACATAAGCACCACGAAACAAAGTAATTTAAGTCCAATAACTCCCATTTCCTCACATAATAACGTACATCCGTTAATTCTTTGTATCGTTTTGTAGGAAAAGTTCAATTTAATTAAATTTGCCACCAAACAAAGGGTGTTGAACACAAAAAGGGCTGTCACCCGCACAACAGGATGTGACGTACGCTGCAAAGGACGAGCGCCTACGCCTGTACGAGTTTAAATATTTTACAGTTCTGTTGTGTGGGTGGAGTTGCTTCTTTATTGTATTAGTCACACGCCATTATAATTAAAACTAAACGTCGACATATTAAAAAAATACATAAACATAACATAACATTTGAAAAGTCATTATGATAATTTAATTGAATGTTGCCGCTTATTACTTAGTGAGTTAGCTCTTTTTTACCTGACTGCCAAGGACCACACAAAAAACAAAAAAAAAAAGTAGCTGCGTAAAAATATCTGATAGTAACTAACAAATAACTTTAAATAAAAACTGAAAAAAAAACAAACATCATTTCCTTTTTTCAGTAACTATTAAGAAAAAAAATATGACCCTCCGAAATTGACAAAAAATGCCCCATTTTTACGGCCGTGATTAGAGGACTTCCAGACAAATTAAATAGTTTTTAATCTAAAAGAAATTGATAGGAACATTAAAATTTTAAGAAAGAGTATAACTAGGGACATACTAAACATAATTTAATCAGCTCAGTTTTCGAAGAGAAAAAAGGAATACGAAACGTCGTCAATTTTTTTTTTTACATACACGGCAGCGCACCGCGTCCCGATAGTCAAACAAAGATGGATTCCGTCTGAGTTTCGCACTTGCCTCAAATTTCAATTGCGGGCCCACTTCGCCGGACCCTTAAATTAAGATTCACGTTAACTTGATTATACCTAACTTATTCAATTATTTAAGGTTATCAAGATTCATCTAGTTAAAGTGAATTTCATGAAAAATAATAATTCATTTCTTGATACTAATTTTAACGTAATTGGCTGCAATATTTTATCACGGAATAATTAGAGCTTAACTTTTAATTTAATTTAAGTGCCATCAGAAACTTAATCAAGTGCTTGAAATATTAAACAAATTAAAGTGTTTCATTTCAAAATTAGATATATGGTAACACAGATATATAGATATAACTGGATAAAGCTAGAGTAGCTACTTCGCGATTTTATACTGAACGTGGCTACTGTCACAGCAAGCTAATTTGTTTAAAACAACAACGTCACAACTCAAGACCTCTATAGAACAACAACGTAGTCTATTTTGTGTAGTAACTTGTTTGTATCTTAACTAAATAGTGCTTAGGACATCATAGTTAGGTAGTCCTAAAATGGCAGCTTGGTTTTCATACGGATCGTGATTCTTGCGTTATATATATCTCTGGTTAAAACCATATTTTAAAAGCTTACTTTACTTGATAATTATAACTAAAAGCACCAAAGACCTTTTAAAAGTATATTCCCAAATTGCCTGGAGTGAGGTAGAGGTACAAAAAATCAACAATTTACTAATTAAGCTTGGCAAACGGTATTCCAATTTCACGCCTATTGGCTGATGAAAGGTTCATATACCCTGATTAATCATTATTATGAGCCATGTAGGTTTATTGGATGGTAATAATTGAGCGACTGTGGTCTGGATGTAAAAGATTAATAGAATTATTTGAGAGATTTTATTTGTAACTTAAATTGAGAGGCACATTCATTCATTCATAGTTGTTATTAATTTCATCAGTCTTAAAAGTTGACAATAAGGTAATTGTTAGTCTAGTTGTCGATGACGTTATTAAAGAATTCCGTTGTAAGTACTAAGAACAAGGTAAGGTCTAGGTAAACTCTAATTACCCGACTACGGCGAAGCCAAAAGGAAGGGTGATGATTTTAGCAGTCTATGTATGTATGTTTGTATTTACGTACCTATACTATGTTCCTCCGTAAGTAGCCCCTAAACTATTCATCCGATTTTGATGAATAAAGTGTCAATCGATTTGTTATTATGACCTGAGTAACATAGGCCACATTTTAACCGACTTCAACAGTAGGAGTAATCGATTTTACCTTGTAAATCTAATAATCGATTTTACCTGTAATTTATTATATGGATTGACGTGATTTTGCAGTAGTCAGGTTTTTTAGTTTTAGTATACCACACAAATTCTTGTTTCCAGTAGCTATGTTTCTCAAACAATAGATGGCTATTGGTTGGCTTTCAATGGTGACCACAAACTATAGCAAGCGTACTGTGGAACGTCCAGTCAGATGGACTGAGTATCTAATGAAAATACTTAGCCACAGAATCTTGCCACAGTGTAGCTAGCTTAGCCTGAACCTTAGTCTTGAGATGTTTTAGTAAAGGTCTTAGATAATAAAGTGTCCCTATTAAATAACGGCAAACAATAAAAGTATAATAACCTTTGTTTTTAGGGTTCCGTACCCAAAGGGTAAAACGGGACCCTATTACTAAGACTTCGCTGTCTGTCTGTCTGTCTGTCTGGCTGTCTGTCTGTCTGTCTGTCTGTCTGTCTGTCTGTCTGTCTGTCTGTCTGTCTCCAGGCTGTATCTCATAAACCGTGATAGCTAGAAAGCTGAAATTTTCACAAGTGATGTATTACTATTGCCGCTATAACAACAAATACTAAAATTAAAAAAAAAAAATATTAAGGGGGGCTCCCATACAACAGATATGATTTTTTTGCCGTTTTTATAGAAAATGGTACGGAACCCTTCGAGCGCGAGTCCGACTCGCACTTGGCCGGTTTTTTAAATACCGTGGTACTTGATAGTACTACGGTACTCACTAATTAGAAAAACTTTTGCTTTATTTAACAGTTTTTCCATTTTACATATACATACGAGTACATAAGCTGACGCCTTTTTTTTTTTTTTTTTTTTTTTTTTTTTTTTGGAGGGTGAGAAATCATCAAATGACTCCTCCCGCCCTGGGCAGAGCGGAAGGGAGTGTCAGACTCTTACTGACTAAAAAACACCCATGTTCCTTCATTGGCCCTTTATGTTCCAGGGCCGCGGTATCTCTTTCGAACAGTCCCGCAGCCCTGGATAAGCTGACGCCTTTACCCATGGACCTATATAGGCTACTGAGAACGAAACTGGCTACAATCCTTGCATACTCCTTTTGCCTCGTCCACGTTCATACATCTGGTCATACACGAGTTGCTTTGTAAAAAAAAAAAAAAAAAAAAAAAAAAAAAAAAAAAAAAAAAAAATGCTATTTCTCAATGACTTTTTGAATGATACTTTGACATCCTAATTTAATTGCAATCTTTTAGACTTTGAATTCTCTCTTTGATAGTTTGACATAGAATAATATTTTGACATTAACCTAGATAATATTTTTAACTGACATGCCTCATAAATATTGTAAGATTAATTCGTACTTATTTATTCAATGTTTTTTTTTTATTTTTGTATTGTAATAGTTTTATTTGTGTACCTACCTGTATTTGTGCGCTCCACGTGACAGAATGTGATGAGACCATTTATTAATGTAAGACCATGTATTGTACGGTTGTACCGTATTCAGACAAATAAATGAATTTGAATACACGCACACCGGTTGCGAGTACTACTAAGCCGTTTCTGAAAAACCATTCATTTTATTTTTCCGAATACGAAAACCAACAATTTGATTGAGTAATTGTTGCATTGCAATGCATGCAGAGGGAACTGACAAATAAATGACAAAATTTTTAGTTATAAATACTAGAATAGCAGAGACAAACAAATTGCAGAGTGAACATACGAATTTGCAAAGTTTTTATCTCCTATTTTGTACGAGCGTTTGCTTATCTAAATAAAGCTTAAAGTAGTACAAACAAAGTATGTTAATTCGGCTTAACACGACGTGTATCTGAATCTATTAACTAGGAACACGTTTGTTTGTTAGGGGAATAGAAATCGCAAAATTTTGATGTATGGACAAAATATTTTGCTTCCCGATCGGGCTGTATTACTTGCTTTTGGTCGTGACTATGCATTTTACTACGTCCGTTTTAGCCAAAGGGCCGGTTTCCAAAACCTTTTCATTTATCAATCAATCAATCAAGTAATTCATTTCGAACAAGAGTCCATATGGGTTAGTAGTGAGTACTCAAGAACTATGTTAGTACGACTTTTAGAGAAACAGTTACTATTACAATCAATTTAAAACAAAACTAATTTAACAGTCCATTAACAATTAAAATTAATCCAATTCAATTCAATATAATTTTATGTAATACAATTTAAATAATTTAATCTAATTTAATGTAAATGTGTGTATCATTAAAAATAATTCTTACTAATCAAGTCTTAGGCCCGCGTCACTGTGATTCACTAAATGCATTCGTTTTATATGCATTGATTGAGAAATTAGTTTAGCGCTAAATGTACTTAATTTGTGGTCCAAGTGGGCCTTCATTTCAGATGGTAATCCGTCACAGGTAGCTTTTAATGACAAAACCATTCCAATTAAAGTATTGTATAACTATTTTATGGAAAAAGATCATCATTGGTTTTCAAAAGTCTAGTGAATCAATTTTGCTTCTAAAAAAACGAATTAAAATGCATGGTAAAATTATTGACCCAACTGAAAAATCCGGCCAAGTGCGAGTCGGACTCGCGCACGAAGGGTTCCCGTACCATTATCTATAAAAACGGCAAAAAAATCATATCTGTTGTATGGGAGCCCCCCTTAATATATATTTTTTTTAATTTTTAGTATTTGTTGTTATAGCGGCAATAGTAATACATCATTTGTTAAAATTTCAGTTTTCTAGCTATCACGGTTTATGAGATACAGCCTGGAGACAGCCAGACAGACAGACAGACAGACAGACAGCGGAGTCTTAGTAATAGGGTCCCGTTTTACCCTTTGGGTACGGAACCCTAAAAACATAAACATAATGTAACGTCATTACGCCTGGAATCATTGAAGGGTTCGGCAGGGATGTACCATTACGTGATTACCATTGAGGGATTACCATTGTATGGGAGCCCCCCTTAATATTTTTCATTCTTAGAAAAAGAATCGGAAGCCATCATTAATTACGCTTCCAATAATAAAATTGAATTCCGATTTATTCCTCCTTATTCCCCACATTTTGGCGGTCTATGGGAGGGCGGAGTGAGGTCATGCAAGTATCACCTGAGACGCATAGTAGGGAACGCGCGACTGACTTACGAGGAATTTTCCACAGCTTTGACACAGATCGAAGCTGTCTTAAATTCCCGTCCAATCTCACCTCTTTCCTCAGACCCTTCTGACCTTACTCCCCTCACCCCCTCACATTTCCTCATTGGCCGACCGTTAACGTCGCCACCTTCAAGAAATGTTCCAGACCAGCCAAGTTCGAGTCTGACACGCTACGAACGCATCGAGCAGCTGCGGAAGCACTTCTGGCGGCGCTGGTCCACAGAATACATCTCGGAGCTACAACTGCGAACTAAATGGAAGACCAGGCAGGATGACATCGCCTTGGGCAGCCTTGTCCTAATCAAGGACGACCAGTTACCACCATTAAGGTGGCGGCTCGGTCGTGTTTTACGTATATTTCCAGGGGGAGACGGCGTAGCTCGAGTAGCTGACATCCACACAGCTGCTGGGACGATCAGACGTGCCTTCTCCAAGATCTGCCCGCTGCCTCCACCACCGGTGAATGACGACGCCTGACTCCGTGCCGGGAACCATTTTTGGAACCGTGTGGTTCCAAGGCGGGCGGTATGTTCACGCCCACCGCCAGCGCCACCTACCGACGAGTTGCTGCATTCGGTGCGTGAGCGCAGCGGAGCTGCCCCCTGCCGACCAGTGGCAGAGATCGGCGCGCTCCTGATTCGTCCACCGGCCGCCATGCTCTGATTGGCGCATCTCCATTCACTCGTTCATCATAAGTTCATTCTCAAGAAGCTATAAAAGCATTGTTTTATATAGACTCAGTCCTTTTTTTTTCCTTCACACCTATCAACCAGTACAGACGCCATGCCGGGCCATGGCGGTGTAACCCAAAAACTCTGTACTTAGCAATATTTCAATATAGATGTAAAACCATACCGGGCGCTTCATTTAAATAAACGGGAACAGACCTAATCCTCAACATTTTGGTGGACCGACAGACAGACAGCGAAGTCTTAGTAATAGGGTCCCGTTTTACCCTTTGGGTACGGAACCCTAAAAAAAGACTTCCGTAGATTGATCTTCAGACATATTAATGTGTAAATAAAAAAAAACATAGTTACCTCTTTATGCAGAAGTCGTACGTGGAAACTGGCGACGTCACTGACAGGCTCTCCGGCTTCCGTGACGTAATAGACGAGCAGGGAACTGACGGGCGCCATGTCGGCTGTCACAGGGAACCTGGGAAAAGGACAGTTTTTAGAACTAGGTAATTTTACACGCGCGTGTCGGCTGGCGCAACGCGTTACAACGCAGCGTGTTGTAACTCGTTGCGTCAGCCGACACGCGCGTTTTCGGAGAGAGGGTGGTATCTTATTTGTGAGTACTATCTTGTCGCAAATCGCGTCGTTGTGACTTGCGACATGCTTTAAGCAATTTTTTTCAGATGGAAATATCTTGTGGTAAAAAATAAATAAATTCTGCAGCAGTTTGAGCGTGTAACCTACACGCTCAAAATGACCCTGCCATGCCGCGATATCCTTCTATGATACCGCTCTTGTCTTACTTGTGTGTGTGCGCGCGTAACATAAAATATACGTAGACATCTGTCGAGCGCCCCGTGACGGCCACAGAAAAAAAAATGTTTTTTTTTTCAGTAGCCATACAATATTTGATTGGCTAGTTGAATGGAAATGTTCTTAACATAAGTATAGATGATAATAACAGAGACAATTTGTTTCAACGTAAAAATGAGATGGGGCTTTATATTATTATATTGCCATTCCTATTTCACATTAGAACAATGATGATTTAACTTCTTCTTTTTGATTTAACGACTTCCCTGTATGCCGAGAATCACTGCTGGAAAATATACCACCATGTAAAAGCAGGTCGTTCAAATAGTTTTGATGTTTATTCACAAAGAACTTAGTTTTATTTGATTTGAAAAAGTGATGAAAACCTTGGTAGCATTAAAAATACTACATTGCAATATTGTACGAGAAAAATATAAGTAAGTAATAAAAGTTATTGCCGCAAACTTGATGCTGCTAAAGCAACTTCTGAAGTTACCAGCAAAGTAGATACTAAATCACACCTTGCCACAATGTGTTGAAGTAAAAAAAAACATTCAAAATTCAACATTAAAGCATTTTCTGGGTCAATAAAGTACACCTGCGTGCAATATATCACTGCTCCTACAGTTATATGAATTCGGAGGAAAATCTTACGATTGTTTTTGCACGGACGTTTTCCGTGGAGACGCTGTTAGTAGCATATTTACTTGTATATGTAAGGTCCCATTAAAATAGATGGAATAAACACATCCACAAAACGGTCAAAACAAAATCACTTTAATCAGTGTTTTTATCTTTGGTTAGACGTACTAAACGCTGTGTTAAAATTTGTCCATCTATTTTAATGGGACTCTTGCCTGTAGCTTCGCGTGCGTGATGTTATCATTTATCCCAGGGGAATATTTTAACGGGATAAATAGTATCCCATGTCCTAACCCAGGTCTTGGTCTACCTGTATGCAAAATTTCACCCCAATCCATTCAGCCGTTTAAGCTTGAAAAGGTAACAGACAGATCAGCAGACAGGTCGAGTAAATTTAAGAATATTGTTTGGAAATAAAGTTATTTATATGAAAGTAATTCAGTTTCCTCTCCATTCTACCCTAAAGGTTTCACCCGAATAATAGTGGTTTTGTTGCCTTAGGAACAGAAGGGTAATTTCTTCTTTTTTGAAATAGTTCCTTTTGTTAGGTTTCTGACTCGTTTAAAAATCATTTTTTTTTATTTCTTGACTTGCGTCCGATGGTTTATTCTATCGGAAAAAATAACGAATTTCTAAACAATCTTTGATTTCTTATTTAACCTTAAAAATCCTTACGTTTCACTTCGATAAATGTATAAATAAAATAAGCTTTTAATCAAATGAAACGAAGGAAATTATGTTTATCTATCAAAATTGAACGCGTATACAAAGTTTCGTGTCCGTGCTAATCTCTTGAGCAGTTATCTCGTGAGGAAACAATCCTGGCTGCAAGATCAAGACGTCATGTCTTTCAAAAAAATGTATTGTCACCAGAAACAAAGGTGTGTGCCAAAAAGCTCAATCGGTTGAGGGGAACTGGTTTGAAATTCAGTTACAAGATTTGACCAATACATACTAAATAACTTTTATACAGACAGAAAAAACTTAAGAACATTGTGTGTGGTAAATAAAATTGGTATTGCTATAACTTTGTTAAACCCTTTTTAAAGGATGTTGTATAAATTGTGGTTTGACGATTAATAAAATATAGTGCGCTGTACTATCGGCACAGATGGGAATTTAAAATATGGCGGGAACATAAATATGTGTTAAAATGGCAATATTTAAACTGAGCTGTGTTGTTTAAAATGCAGCTAGAATTACGAGCGTTAGCTGTGACATACATTTTTAAGTTTTATTTTATGTCAATAGATTAACATAAAAAAAAAAACGAAAAAACCGCACGGAGAAAAGAGTGGAAGGCTATGCGGGAGGCCTTTGCCCAGCAGTGGGACAGTAAAGGCTAAATAAAAAAAGACTAATATTACATGGGCGTAGATTTAAAAGTAAGAGAATAGAATCATCCCAAAACATGGTATTCTTTTATAAAAAACAAAATATTTTTGAAATAAGAACTTGATCAAAACACACGATCAAATAAAGGCCCCGAGCAAAAAGCACAACTAAAAATTCCCCCGAACGTTTTTATCGACTCCGAAGCGGTTATGTAAACGAAACAAATGCCGGTTACGTGTACTCTGGCCTTCCTATAAGGCCCGGACTCCACCAAAGCGGGGCGCGGAGCGGAGAGGAGACGCGAGGTAACCAACCACATCACAACATAGCATACCATCCCGTCTTAATCCTCGAAGGTGTACCTTGTACCCACATTTCGCCAGTTATGTAATAGTGGGCGAGCTTATTGCCATCAACCGGGCACTACTCCAGACTCCGTGGCTGCTACTGAGTAATTCCTGATTGAAAAATCCAATAACACTAGTCCTCATTACATTTGTTGAAATCTACATCGCTTCGCTCGTCTCTGCTGTGACTTGTCGAATTTTGCACATCTAGGTACTCTCCGCTCCGCTCGTCTTCGCTTTGGTGGAGTACAGGACCTTTGTTTCCCCAATCTTACTTGTCAGACCCAACACACACAAATCAAAAATTTGTGCCGACAATACCAATATTTGTCGCGATAAATCTTAGCCTGTTTTTTCTGTAGTAGGTATTCGAGTTGTTTGGTCCGTGGAATGTTTATTGGACGATTGGTTTTATACGATGTCCATTTATAACAGTGGTAGTTGACCTAAAAGCATTAAGTGCTAAGACTAACGAATTTATGAGCTGATGTCGTGATGTCTAGACCTGTTGTGGGTTATGTTTATTACCCATTGTCTGTTTACGTATCGGATTGAGATGATTTTATTTTTTACTGAGATTTTATGTTTGACAAAAACAAAAATAAATCTTGGGAATAAGTTTTTTCTGTTCAATAATAATAAAATATTTAAGTTGTACTGTTGTATACACATGAAAGTAACTTTAACATATTATAAACGCGAAAGTATCTTGGTTTGTCTGCTGCTTGATCAAACCACCGTACTGGTCGTTAAGAAATAGACATAGGTAAGTGGCCTGGGACCAGGAGAAGGACATAATGCTACTTTTTTATTCTTTACAAGTCAAAAAGATAAAATACAAAATACACAATGCGGATGAAGTCGCGGAAAACAGCCGGTGTCGTTAAAATCCTATTAAAATACTAATAAAATTTCGAGAAAAAACAATAAATAATGGCACATTTCTAAATATCAAACATGGCTTTCGTGGTAGATATTGGTACTTACATACTCATTCACTGAGTTCCTGATTTTACAATATCAGAATTAATGCAGGCTCCAAAATCCCACACGGATGCTATTTACTGATGGTTGAAGCTTTATTATAAACCACTATTATACTGATTGGCTTTCACCTTTCACACAAAACTTTATTGAACAATTTTTTTTGTAAAATAAGAATGTTATGGGTAGTAAAATTCTAATAACGGAAACTGGAAGAATAGCGAACATGGTGCGCCGACCCAAAGTAATACAAGCCAAAGTCACGAAGAAAATAATGATTTCATATTCACAATGCTTTTATTAATTAATATCGTAGCAGGTACTTCTCGTTCTTGTCAAGGTACGGTCAAACCGACCGGACTGGACTATTTCAGTGCATTATAATCTGTCAAAGTCCGCAGAAGCTCGTGGCTGAATAATAACAGCCGTTCCATAGATGGGTGACCGATCATTACATACCGAGTTCCCTCCGTGCCTCGGAAAGCACGTTAAGCCGTTGATCGCGACTGTCGTTTGTAGATCTTTGACAGTCGTAACAGTGGCCCGAAAGTTTGGCTACCAGTCTTACCAAGGGATATCGTATTACCCAGTACTAACTGGGTTGTGGAGGTCTGATAGGCAGTAGCTTCATGTAAAATGGTGGTATTCGGTTAGATTGCTACTACGACATAGTTGGGAGAAGTCTAGGCAGATGATGATTATTATCGGACAAAGTGCGGTGTCCGAAGTTCAGTCCAGTCGGTTTTTCCATTTTTTTAGATGTTCATTTTTTAATTAATCGCACGACGAGTGTTTTATCCATTTGCTCTCGTCCCGAACCAAAGTGCATAACGACAGGAATTTGTTTCGAATACATGAACATGTACATTTTGAACCGTTGTTTTTTCAATAAGTGAACAATCGAACAATTAGCTGCTATAAATTGCTTTTGATACCCTCTGATCCGAACATTTTCTTTCAATTTATTTGGAAACCCGATTCACTCTCGTCCGTGTATTAAATTTTAAATTGGCAGTGAATTGAGTGAATCAATTCTAGACTTGACGTGTGAACATTTTTTATTTAAAGTTAATTCATTTAATCGTGTGTATGTTTAAGTTAACTTTCATGAAAGTTTAAATAACAATTAATGATATGGTGTCAAAACATTATTTTCAATAGAAACTATTGAAAAATAATATTTTATTTCACGAACCTGGACATAATGTTTGACAAAGTAACTAAAAATCCCTCACTCCTAAAATATGCATAGCCGTCATCTAGGTATTATGTAAGTCATCATAACATTGACCAAAAAATATTGCTGAGAAACGATTTATACTTTTGGCGTGTAAATGCACCTTTTACGGAAGCGCCCTGTATACCTAACACCTGCAAAATATTGTGCTTACCTATATCGAATTAAAATTGTGTGGGGGAATCATTAGGGTATTAAACTACATAAAAAAAGGTTCAACTTTCACTTTCAATATTTTTGTTACTAGAATGGTTCAGTCCAAAAGAAAACGATTGCTATTACGGGACGGTACAAGTAAATTTCGGCTTCATTAATCGTGTTTTCGCCTGCTATCATTGTTTTACTATAAATGTAGTGATAAAAACCAATGTACCTACCTTATAATTTGTAACCGTAGCAACAAAAATTCTGACACACTTCAGTCACTTCTTGCTTACAGCATATCAAGCAAGCCTAAAGCTCAGTGCAACCTATATTAAAAGTGTTTAAACATCCGGACAAACCTATTGAGGTTTTTGTGATGTTTCTGGTAATCTTTTGTTTTGTTCTTTAATTAATAAACACTCAAAAAAATTAATAAAGGACGTCCCTTTATATATTTTTTAATTTTTTGATTGTTTGACGCAATATTCCAGCCTACCTATAGTAAAACCTCTGTCAATGCCTAACACTATTACGACGTCGAGAACCCGTTTATACCCCGTACCTCTTATAAATGTCGTAACTTCATCATATCTGAATTATAAAGACAGATAACGTCAGGACGAAGTGACCCTATTAATTTTACTGGGTGATATAAATCATGTAATAAATCTTTCAGGAATTCATGGGCTTGGATTAGGAAGGCATTTTTGGATACCTACAGAAGATGTTTTTTGTATTTATCTTGCAATTCTTATCTACTTATAACATAACCTTTTTTTTTCAATTTGTTGAAAAAGTACGGGTTCAATATAAATAGCAAGTAGCGCTTAAAAGTATCTTTGATGATAGGGCTTTCTTAAAAACAGTGTGGGCTTTTGTATTAGATCAAAAAAAGATCTTTTATTGGATCAAAAACTAATCTATACATATTATAAAATAATAATAATTTTGGGATCACTGCATATGACGATGATGTTCGACTTTCAAATGTTACTTGATCCAAGTATCCTGGATGATAAACTGGGTCCGAAAATCGACCCCTGTAGCAATACAGCGGTAAATTTTCACTTTCGGTTGGCACCATTTTCAAAGTTCCTTTGTCCTCAAAACATAATATTAATTTATCTCAGTATAATTTACACGAACAAGTAACTCTTTTAGTTTCGCCTTACCTTAAGTATTTAGTCTTTCGTCTTGCCTAAAGTTTTTATATCCGAGCTTTATAAAAGTAATCTAATGTCTCCATTATATTTTATGACTAGCTTCTGCCCGCGACTTCGTACGCGGATCCCGTTGCTTATGCCAGCGACAACGGGGTCGTCATAATCGAAAATTTGAAACGTCTGATGTAGAATTCTAAGGCCCGGGGACGGGAAAACAACGGGATGAGCGAGACGATTGGAGTCGTTCCAGATCATTCATTTTTGTATGTCAACAGGAAATGCTCATCAGGCTGAACAACTCTTGCTAAGACGTCATTCCTATATAGGTTATAGTGTAGCTGGGCTCTTGGAGTTCCATATGAGCTGTTCCAGATCTTCAAATTTTATACGACAACACAGAGTGTTCATCAGGCTGAGCAACTCTTGTTAAGACGTCATTCCTATATATGTTATAGTGTAGCTGGGCTCTTGGAGTTCCACATCAGGTGTGCCAGATCTTCAAATTTATTCTCTTAGCAGAAAATGCTCATCACGTGAAACAATTTTTGCTAAGGTATCATTTTTGTATCTCATATAGTTTAGCTGGTCTGTTGCGGTTCTGCACCAGGTGTTAATTTTCCAAAATAAATTAAAGCCTTTATGTTGGCCAGACTATACAACAAAAAACTTTTCATCCCGTTACTCCGCAGCAGATCCCAAGGGTACACTGAATTAACTTCTGTCTCTTCATGCCGTACTCCAGCAATCCTTTCTCTCTCACTTTCTAACTGATTATGAATATTTTGTTGTGTGCGTGTTCGGGACAATGTATGATAATCTCGATCAGCAGTTAGTCGCGCATCACGTTCATCACTCGTTTCAAAAGACCTGTTAGTAGATGTGCGAATTCGCTGAGAACTCAAGCGTGATTCTGTATCGGTAAACGTTTCTGACTCGCGAGACAATGCATGTCGCTCACGATCAGCGGACAGTCGCGCATCATGTTCCGCACTTGTTTCTAGAGACCTAGCAGCAGATACGTAGATACGCTGAGAACTCAAGCGCAATTCTCTATCCGTGAACGTCTCCGACTCGCGAGACAATGCGTGACGTTCACGGTCAGCGGACAGTCGCGCATCATGTTCCTCACTTGTCTCTAGAGATCTAGCAGCAGATGCGTAGATACGCTGAGAACTCAAGCGCAATTCTCTATCCGTGAACGTCTCCGAAACGCGAGACAATGCGTGACGTTCACGATCAGCGGACAGTCGCGCATCAGGTTCCGCACTTGTCTCTAGAGACCTTGAACCAGATGCGTAGATACGCTGAGAACTCAAGCGCAATTCTCTATCCGTGAACGTCTCCGACTCGCGAGACAATGCGTGACGTTCACGATCAGCGGACAGTCGCGCATCAGGTTCCGCACTTGTCTCTAGAGACCTATAAGCAGATGCGTAGATACGCTGAGAATTCAAGCGCAATTCTCTATCCGTGAACGTCTCCGACTCGCGAGACAATGCGTGACGTTCACGATCAGCGGACAGTCGCGCATCATGTTCCTCACTTGTCTCTAGAGACCTTGAAGCAGATGCGTAGATACGCTGAGAACTCAAGCGCAATTCTCTATCCGTGAACGTCTCCGACTCGCGAGACAATGCATGACGTTCACGATCAGCGGAGAGTCGCGCATCATATTCTTCACTGGTCTCTAGAGACCTGGATGTAGATGCATAAATACGCTGAGAACGCAAGCGAGCTTCGCAATCCGAAGAGGTTTCTACAGAGCGAGTTGCAGCCTGATGTTCTCGAACAGCATCAAGTCTATCCTGACGCTCTTCGTTAGATTCTTGGGATCTTATGATCTTCAATCTTTTAGCTCCTTTGGAACGTTGGGAAAGATTTGACCTCTTTCTAGGCATGGTTATAGTTTTATTCTGAAAATACCTGATCAATTAAAATCTAAGTGACTGCTCCCCTGCGTTACCGGGTAGGCTACCGTGTTACGAAGATGAATGGAAAAGGAAATAAATGGGAGTTTTAGCCAGTAGAGTCAAATTTTCAATGATTCATAGAATTTTCATCGAAAATCAGTCCTAAACTGTTACCGCCTTCACCGCGTGGAGGTACTCCCAGCTTATGTTATTTTATAATTATACAGTGAACTCTTGGAGTTCCACAACAGGTGTTCCAGATCTACAATCTTTATACGTCAACAGAGAGTGCTCATCAGGCTGAACAACTCTTGCTAAGACGTCATTCCTATATAGGTTATAGTGTAGCTGGGCTCTTGGAGTTCCGAATGAGCTGTTCCAGATCTTCAAATTTTATACGACAACAGAGAGTGTTTATCAGGCTGAGCAACTCTTGCTAAGACGTCATTCCTATATAGGTTATAGTGTAGCTGGGCTCTTGGAGTTCCACATAAGCTGTTCCAGATCTTCAAATTTTATACGACAATAGAGAGTACTCATCAGGCTGAGCAACTCTTGCTAAGACGTCATTCCTATATATGTTATAGTGTAGCTGGGCTCTTGGAGTTCCACATCAGGTGTTCCAGATCTTCAAATTTATTCTCTTAGCAGAAAATGCTCATCACGTGAAACAATTAATGCTTAGGAACCATTTTTGTATCTCTTATAGTTTAGCTGGTCTGTTGCGGTTCTGCATCAGGTGTTCAAGTTTCCAAGATAAATTATAGCCTATGTGTTGCTCAGACTTTATACCTATACAACAAAATAAAAATCACTCAAATCCGTCAAGTAGTTCCGAAGATTAGCGTGTACAAACAAACAGACAAACAGACAAACAGACAAACAGACAGAATTTTTTTTTTGGTTTCGTGCTCTATTACTGTTTCTAAACCCCCCTCAATTATTTTTTTTTTAATATATTCAATGTACAGACACAGTTTTTTTACTGTTTTATTATATGTATATAGATAGTAGATTATGTAGGCCATTCTTTTCTACGATTTATCGCGTTTCCTCCTTAATGTTCCATACATGTTTATTCATTTGATGCTAATGTTCTTTAATGTGTTCTGGATAATGGAAGGTACCCGTGTATATTTCAAGTGATTTTCTGATATATGATTTCTTCCGGAACACATCAGAACACACAGGTGTTCTGATGTGTTCCGGAAGAAATCATATATTTTTGGAGGTGATTATTTAAAGCGATTCAATTTGATTTTATGGTTTTCATTTTGAGAATATTTCGGTAATTTCTTTCTAACGAGGGATATGTTTATATCTGCATGCTTTTATACAATACAATACAATTCAACATTGCTTAAATACAATTTTGTAGTTCTTACTGTTACTACAAACTACCTAGCTTTTTCCCAACTATGTAGGGTTCGGCTCCGTCTAACCAGATGCAGCTGTATATCAGTAATTTAGTTATATGGAGCGACTACCTATCACGACCCACTTATTACTGGTTAATACGATACCCCTTGGTAAGACTGGTTGTCAGACTTTCGGGCAACTGCCTGTAACGACTGTCAAAGATCTACTGAATGAAGGCCGGGACTAACGGCTTAACGTGCCTTCTGAGGCACGGAGAATATTCGGAATGTAATGGGTGGTCACCCATCCACGGACCAACCTAGGCAAGCACGGTTTAACCTAAATATCAAACCAAGCAGATGTTATTATTTAGCAGCGAATTCCTCCTACCTACATACATTGAATATGATACATATTTCTTATCAATCACCCCATGGCATTTTGAAGAGCTTTTACCAATTAAACTCACCCCGATTAGCAGTTTTTAATCAAAAGCAGCTCTTAGTCTATGTCAATATTGTAAAACAATGATGATGCATAAGTTAAATAAATAAATATTTGTCGCATTCTCAATTATAGCCCTTTTAATCCGACCAAGACCAAATAACGATATCAATTTAGAAACCACTTGTATGTAAAACTTAAACAATCAAGTTTGTCACAGCAAAGTGACATTATTCAATGTTGGAAACCTATCGGAACTTATGCTATTACCGTCGGTTACGGGCCACCGCGTCCGTTTAACTTAAATTAATTTTAAACTTCTAACCCTTTATCAGGTCGTATACAAGTATTGATGTTGTTTAAAAGAATTTAATGGGGTGAATTTAATGAAGTCTTCAGTTTGTTGTGGAAAGTTTTGCTTTCAATGCCGTTACATGTATACTTTGCTGAATAAAACGTATTTTTCTTTTCTACCAATAAATCCAAAAAAAAATCGTAAAAAATGGTAGGTCACCTGAGGGGCGTCTTAAAACAATATTGTTTTAATATCACTATGGTAAAGAGACGGAGCTATATAGCGCCATCTCTCTCCCACTCCGGAATAAGATTAGAACAATAATTAATACAGCTTTATGAAATTATAACGTCATGTTAAGTCACCTGAGGGCCTGTATGATGTGAAATTCTATCAGTAATGACGAAGAAAGATACATAATTAAGTTACCGGAAAGTTTATTTTAATCCTGCTAGATTCGGTGTAGGGATATGGCATGCTTTGAAAACAATTAATAATTGCCTAGCACCATTAAGTATCGCTCCCGACTTATTCTACTTCCTAATGGCACTGATTTAAAGCGGCAGTTACGAGGGAGCAGTTGACAAATCGGAATTACGGATAGTTCATAACCTGGATTAACACATATAATACTTTTATCCCGGTAGTACCATTCCGTGGTACATTACCGAACTGCACGCTGGCAAAGCCGCGGGCATAAGCTAGTTAGTAAAAATGAATTAAAAAGATTAGTTTTAAAACAAAACTGCGTTTTGTAAAAACTGATTTCTCTAATCAGACACACGATAGGTTGAATATGGATCATTGTTTCAGCAATTCATTTCGTCTAGCCTTTTCCCAACTTTATAACGATACAGCCGAATAACAATATTCTACATGGAGCGACTGCTGACCTCCACAACCCAGTTAGTACTGGGTATAGGTACGGTTTCCATTGTTAAAACTGGTTGTCAGACTACCTGTAACGACTGTCAAAGGTCTACAATTTAATAAACAATACAATGCATGATTTTTTTTTAATTAGTGTTATAAATATCCAAAATTTTGTATGCCTATTAGGTTAAACATAGCGATCCTGACATCCGAATTAGACCTTATTACACTGTAAATTCTAATTATTTATTTGTGACATAGGGTTTCACAAATAAATAATTAGAATTAGAATTTGACAATTGACAGAGGACCAACGGCTTAACATGCTTTCCGAGGCACGGAGGAAACTCGGTATGTAATGATGGTCACCCATCCATATCCCTGAAGATCGACCCGTGTCGCTGTTATTATTTAGCCACGATAATGATATTACTGCTCATTACCTTAAAATACTTTAAAAAACAACACATTCATAGTCTTTTCAAAAACAAATTCTATTTTTGCTTATATAGCCACACACACGTACCTACATACATTTTTTAATAAAACAGACATAATACAAGACGTGTGCGCTACAGGGTGCTACAAATCACCGAAACTGTCAGCTAGCTGGATTATTACTGCATTTTTATCTGATCTACTGTGTGGGATGAGAGTTTTTTGGTGTAATGGAGTTGGGAACCTGAAGTTTTTATGAGTGTGTTGTATAATTAAGGTTTTGGTGCTTTTTATTGTGTCATATATTAAATGTGTATTACGAAAATCATGCCTTACTGTAAACTATCAAATTATACTACTCAACTGTACTTTAAATCACAATGCTGCGCTCTTAACGTGTACGCCTTTGTACATCGTTCTCACATTATTATTATATGTATAATCTCAACATGAATGATGTAACCAAGATTTTGTAATAATATTTTGATTTAAAAGAGTGTCCATGGAGTTTCTTGGCCATTCTTCTCCAAAGAAATCTACGCTTTGGAATGTGCAACTACAGTACTTTCGCAAGTTTTTATGCTTTGTGACTGTGACTGTAGCTTAGCTTTTTTTTGACTTTCAAAAGTGCCTGTAATGGTCTAATTGAAATAAATGCTTTGAGTTTGAGTTTGAATGCGCAATAGAAATTTGAAAGAAATTCGTAATCTATTGCTTTGTTTGAGTGCCTACCTATTAAAAAAAATATCGCAATCTATGTTTTTGTATTGTCAAACAAATGTCTTTGCGATTGTAAATGTGTTATGCAATCACCCAGCGGGTCAGTATCGACTAATCTTACTGGCTGGGGGCCTTAAATTCATTTGAAGTCACCACAGAATAGTCTAGTTGAGCAGTATTGCAAGCTTATCGAGTTGAACTGCGATTTACCCTAAATAAATAAAATATATGTATAATCTTACACCCGTATCTATAAACAAGTCAAAGTCATTATTTGAGTGAAAGTCATCATTTCAGATACGATTTTTATTGTCTAATTTAGTAATTGCTTGAAGTTAGAACTGTTCAAAGTTAGAATTCTTAGCATTGCTTTCTTTGACGGTTCTTACTTCAATTAAATTCTTGTCTATTGCATAAAAATGTTTGCATAACTTATTACTGGAACTCAAGTGTGAGTGAGGTGTGGTGAGGGTATTAAACTTTTTCCTAAAAGTAGACAAAACTATAAGCTAAACTGAAATGTTTATTAAATTATGATAAATACGAAGTTACACGTGTAAATAATGAAATAGAGAATGAGGTCAACTAAAAAGCCCTACATTTTAGCACTGCATATGAATTCCTAAAGGTAGTAAATAAAACTAGGTCGAAGCAAAGAATTCCACACATCTACGTAATAATTTAGACATCAATCTGAACATCGCAGTTCCTGAATCCAGTCCAAGCTTTTAAACTGATTGGTAGTTCCTAAAAGCCTCGTAGAGAAAATATCTATTTTCTACACGTGTAACTTTATGGGTGGCTTTCTAGGTAAAAGTAGTTATGGCTTCTCTCTGAAATTATATCTACTTTATTCTCGACTAGCACTTCGCCCGCGACTTCGTTCGCAAAAATTGTGACAGCTCGGCTAATATACATGATTGTGATTTATAACCTATAGCATCTACGAATAATGTAGCTTTCTGCTAGTGAATTGCCAGAATTTTTAGAATTGAATCATTAGTTTCGGAGATTACCTACATATAAACTTACAGTCAAATTTTACCTCAGGTTCTTTAATCAAAATATTAAATTATTTACAAACTACAAAACTATAATAGAACTAAATATGTACAGGTATAAAAGGGTTATAGGGCGTCCAAAAATTCGTCCGCAAATTTTACCTCTTAATAATATTAGTATAGATTTTCATCTAGCCTCTAAATCTAAATGTCATGTTGTAAGAGTTCTTTTTGATATCGAACCACCGTCTCTATTCTATCAACATAGTTGAACATAGTATACTGGAAAATTACTTTTCTTTGGTACAATTCAGATATGGCCGTTGCTGTTTTCGCTCTTTTTTTACCTTCGTGTTGTCATAAACTAAGAAAAAATAAGCCCATGGTATAATATTAGTAGAATAGCAGAATTCGCAATACCACAATGTTCTCAAAAAGTGGAATTACTGATGTGGTCAATAAGACTGCTGGGTTGAAGTGGGATTGGTTGGGCCATGTCTATAGAATGCATGACCGATGGACCAGTGTCGTCACGCAGTGGATGCCAGAAGACGGGCATCGTCGCCACCGGAGGCCTAAACGCTGTTGTGACAACATAAGAGGCGTTTGTGAGAGATTGGCTGGAAAACTGCACGGAGAGAAGAGTGGAAGGCTATGGGGGAGGCCTTCGCCCAACAGTGGGATAAAATAGGTTAAGGGGACAACAATAATATAAGTCTATAAATAAGCGACTGGCCCACTCTGCTATCACGTCTACTTGAGTTGGTTTTTTAATGCTCATACAAGGAACTCCTTGCAGCCATCCTTAGAAATCAAAGACCAATACTGGGCCAAAATTTGGTGTCAACTGGCGGACCATATCTATACATATAATAAATCTGTAGACGCGGCGATTCTGTACATTGAAAATATTTAGAAAAAAAGTAGTAGGGGTGTTAAAGGACCACAAACAGAACCCATTTCTACCATTTTTAGAATTTTTGTCGGTTTGTCGGTTTGTCGGTTTGTCTGTATGTTTGTGCGCGCATCACGTAAAAATCCCTCATTATATTCAAAATCGAAATATTGAAACATAAGAAGCATTGTTCCGAGTAACATTTAGCGTTTATTTCATCAAAATCGACCAACAGACGCAAAAGATATTAATGTTTACAATTTAGTTAGTAACCTCATACGCGATTTCTATGATAAATTTAATTATTTACGCAAATAGGTTTTAGTCAAAGTGTAGTTGGAATGGCTGAAAATGAATTTAGTTTTATTTATCCTTTTGTGTTTACTCTTTGCATGGAAGTAATAAGTACTACGTTACAACCCATTACGAAATAAAATCTCTAAAAAAATTAAAAATTAAAACCAAATTAAAATTTCATAAAATCCACGACGTTGTGTGTGTGCAGCGCCGCAGTCAATTGCTCAGCCACTGCGCAAACCGTGCCGTCACATAACTGTGGTTGTGACTTCATGGGTCATTGATGCAACTTTGCTTAAGGGTAGCCGGACTGCACATTCCATTTTCAAATTGCCGCTGAATCTTGCAAGCGAAGATACCCCAACACGAAACATCGCCAAAATCCTTTCTATCCTTTTGCAGCAGTGGAAGTTAAGCCTATGGGACGAGTAAACAATGTCGCAGAAGCATGCATTAGAGGCGTTGCACCGCAGCTTGCAGGACATCCGCGGCAACTAGGCGCTGATGGGTGGCGTAGTTCGGTGACTTTAGATCCTGTGGACGGTGATTAATGGGCTAGCTCGCCGTCCGACCGTCTTGTGACGACAGGCCGTGTCTGTCGACGGCGCGTTCGTGTAGCATGCGCGCCTCAAAGAGATCAAACCCTCGAATCAAACTCAGCAAAACAGAAGGGGTCCGCAAGGGCCGGTGCCTGCCGGGGCTGCGAGACTGTGCGGAAGAGATACCATGGCCCTGGTACCTGGATCACAAAGGGCTAAGAATGAACATGAAAAAATAAAGAGTGGTTGTGTGAGTGGGCAGTGCTGTCGCCACAGAACGAGTGTGTCAGTAAAATAAACAAACAAAAAATAGACATTGTCGTCGGCGATTCAAAAGTATACACATCCATAGACACTGTGATGGCTAATGACGATAGTACTGCCTACCCCGTTGAATTTCTCAACTCCGTGGAGTTAATAGGCGAGGTATCCCATCAGCTGGAGCTTAAAGTTGGCGTTCCAGTTCTGGTGATGCGAAATCTTGACGCAACCAGACTGTGCAACGGCACCAGGCTTCGTATCACAGAGCTGGGCAGTAACATTATAAAAACGGAGCTGCTAAAGGACAGAGCGTTTTAATTCCCCGCATGCCCACTATTTCAAATAACTTGCCATTTCAATTTAAGAGGTTACAATTTCACTTAAAATTGGTTGTTACAATGACGATCAACAGATCCCAGGGCTAAACCATAAAAGTGACAGGCATTCAATTATTGTGCACTCTATGCTTTTCAGACGGTCAATTATGTGTTGGTTGTTCAATGCCCAAAACTTGCACGTGCTTGCGGAAAATAATAAGTCATGTATGTACATGTATATGTTATGTGTGTGTATATGTTATGAAAAAAAACGGTATTAATAAATAGTGTCCAACATGGCGTGTGATGGTTCATTTGAAAATAAAGTTGTATAGCGCTAAAATAAACGGTTTTTAAGCCATATCGTCGCCATTTAATTTTGTTTGGGACTTCTTTTTGTAGTCATCACCCACATTATCATATTTTGATCAGCCAGTCAGTTCTCACACATCACGCCATGTAATCCCCAAAGGTTTAGGCAGAAGTGTACTTAAACGTGCACCCACATTTCGCCAGTTATGTTGAACTCCCATATGATAGGGGCCGAGCCTATTTCCACCAACTGGGCACAAATCCAGATTCCGTGGCTGCTATTAACAAATTCCTGATGGAATAACCCAGTAAAACCATATTTATAGTATATTTTTCTATTGCATACATTGTTTAATGTTAAGTGGAAGAGCGGAGTCACACAAGCATCACCTTGCTCAAAATGTGATCTCTAAATCATGTGCGTTATAGCTTTATGTTATTAAAATAAACATTTTTTAACACTGCCCGACCCGGGCATCGATCCCAGGACCTCATGCTTAGTAGTCGCACTTGCGACCACTCGACCAACGAGGCAGTCTCTCACATACATAACAAAATTTCCACGCGAACGAAGTCGCGAGCAACAGCTAGTAATAAATAAAACTTGCTATTGAAACGGTAGTTACGTACCTACTCAACTTTTAACATTAAACTTGAGTTAGTTGCTCATTGTTTGCTGAAAATTGGCTTACTGAGAAAGGGTAGAAGATACTGACATGTACAGAGATACGGTTTGAACTTTTTTTTGATCCTAAAAACTGTTTTTAAAAGACTATCGTCAGCTGAACACTTTTGGCGGACCAATTTAAATACATTGGTAGGCCACATCATGGCACGCGGGCTTGAGTTAAGCAGCCTTGGTCTCGATAATTAAACTCCTTCGTTACGTCCTCAAATTTGTTGGAGTAAGGACATTCTAGACACTCCAAAAAGTGGACTGTTCTGAAGAATCATAATAAGATAATAATGTGAATCAAGTAACAATTCTTAAAATGGTCACAAACACAGTTATCATTACGAATTTTTACTTTGTGATCATTTTACGAATTGTAACGTCATCATCTGCCTAGACTTTTCCCAACTATATTGGGGTCAGCTTCCAGTCTAACCGGATGCAGCTGAATACCAGTATTTTACAAGGAGCGACTGCCTATCTGACCTCCACAACCCAGTTAGTACTGGGTAATACGATACCCCTTGGTAAGACTGGTTGTCAGACTTTCGAGCCACTGACTACCTGTAACGACTGTCAAAGATCTAAAATGACGGCCAGGACCAACGGCTTAGCGTGCTTTTTGATGCACGGAGGAAACTCGATATGTAATCGGTGGTCACCCATCCACGGACCAACTTATTTAGCCACAAGCTCCTCTGAAGCAACGTAATTCATATTATTATCTTATTATTGTAATGTTTATTTAATTTTCTAAACCAAAAGCGCCTTCATCCTCTCTCCTATTAATTAACTTTGCTGTGCCCGACAGGGTCCATATTGATTCAATCTTTTAACATACCAACTGTTTTATTTTACATTATGGAATGCAATAAAGTATTGAGTATTGAGTATTATAATTCTGCTAGAGCGGCTATTCTAGGCCCCTGGTAAAACTTGTACGTACTGGTCACTTCAGTAATCCCAACGGTACGTTGGCTAAAAAGAATACGATTTCCAACTTTTTGATAAACAAAGTAAGGTAGCTAGTCTCCCTATCTACCCAAATCCGCCACCCCAAAACATTCTACATATCCTGTTACACCACAAACTACGCCACTAACCCAATATATCACCCACCGTACACGGAGTATAGGTTTTCAATTAATAAAGCTCAGTGTTGCGACGCGACAACGCAACAATCAATGTCATGTTCCGTAACATGCCGCCTGGAGTTCCGTTACAATTTGCTGTGTTGGCGACAAATGACGCGTTGATGTTGTGAATGTGTAAATAGGTTTAGTTGGATACGATGTAGAACAGTGGCAGTTGTTACTGTAGGTCATTAGTTCGAATCCAGACAAGTGCTTTACTTTGTACTATGTGTGTACGGAGAAGGAAAACCGCTTGTCGCAGACCAAAAATGAGAAGATCCGTTTGGTGGATTATGGCCCAAGTTATGTCATAGCGATGAGGCCTTATAATCATCATTCCTTTGCCCTTATCCCAATTCATTTGAAGTCGGCACACCACGTCTTGTTCTTCCATACTTTTCTATTACTCGTCATCTCCTCAGACACCTCCTTTCTTGCCATATCATCCTTCACACAGTCCATCCATTGTTTCTTTGGTCTTCCTCTACTCTTATACTCATCCACGTTCATACTCAGCACATTCCTCATTCCTCCGCATCACATGTCCATACCACGACAACCGATTACCACACAACTTTTCAGTCACCGGCGCCACTTTCAGACTTCCTCTTATGTACTCATTTCTTATTTTATCTCACACTCTGATCTATACAAGACAGCAGGTCTAACCATTGTTTTATAAATCTTCCCTTTAAGTTTAAGGGGAACGCGGGAGTCACAGATTGTTCCAGTGACCTGGCGCCATTTCATTCATCTCGTGTTCATTCTTTGTAACACTACGATTTAGATCGAGGTCCAGATGAGGCCTTATAAAATGGGATACAAACTGCTAAACTGCCCATTGTGTCACCCTACTTCACCCTACTCTATTAAGTTCTACATCGTAATGATATCTGTAAACTGTTTAGTGTACACAATAAAGAGTATTCCATTCTATCTTCTATTTATTATGATATCCGAGACATGTGATATTAAAAATGCTAGGTAAGGCATTAGAAGACTTTCTAAACCGTGATCTTTCTGTACTGTAAAGATCTTTTTGGTCCTTTCTACATGTTTTTTATGTACTGTCAATAGGTTTTCCCTATTTAAAAAGTTCAGGAGCAGACCTTCAAGGGCTAGTAACTGGCGAAATAAGAAGAAATCCTCCAGGCTTAATGTTTTCAAATCAGTATTTTATAACAAGGTACTTGAATAATCATTTCAAACTTCGCGTGACCTTGTCAAAGTTTATTTTATAACAAACAAATCCCTGGAAGTTACCTCAACTTTGACCTACGTTAAGTTAAAAAATGCTTACAAAAGTTTTGCATGGTTGTGCTAATATTTATTTTTCAAGCCTATCCTACTTTCATTAATGAACCTCAACATTGAATACAACTTCACAATTAACATTCACCCTAACTTCTTCCGATCGTGAATGTTTTATAAGGTTTAACTTACGTATAAAAATCTATTACATTACTATGTTAAAGTAACTGGCCAGTTTACTTGCTACTTTGTATATGAAGTTTTATTTATTTATGTATTTATTTATTTTACTATTTATGTACACACAGTAGACAACACAGGAAAATAACATTATAATATATGAGTACATGAATTGGAAAGATAGTGTTCTTTCACTCTTCTTTTGAAAACTGCAACAGTTATGATAATCCAATGCATTCATTTTCTCTAGGGCAGCAGCTAATGCTTTAGCGAAATACTTGTCAGAAAGATTGCATATTTTTGTATTGACTGTAAATGTATTTGAATTGATTGAAGTTTGACTATAAGAAATTTAATTTGTGTTTAATTTGCAATTTCCAATTCAGTATTATAAACAATTTTGTACGCCGAATATGGCAAAACATGTTGAACCAGCAATCTAAACTCGTTTCCATCCATATGTGCATATCTATGTATCATGTCACACGTGTTTATACAAATAAATGCATCTTTATCTTTATCTTTTATCTTTATTGGCAGGGGCAATAAACTAACTTTCTTTCTTTTGCGGATCGACAACTCTAATATTCTGGGTGAGCTAGACGTATTCAAGTACCGCCACGCGTATTGGCTTTTATTAAGTTAGGTACGTTGGCTTGTATTGGTTTTATTTATCACTGTAATATCAAAGCGACCTTTACCTGCATACTTGACTTTTGACCTGCGTAGGATGGTATTAAGAATCGAGCCGTGTTACCTTGATCTTAAATACTAGATTTCTATTTACGTATGATCTTGAACGAAATAAAGGAGCAAGTATGTCAGTATCATAGCAGATGACGATATGAGCCAATGTATAGACGCCAGTGTACATGTACGGATATTCGAGCTGTAGATCAGTATAATTATGTACCTATGTTTCTTTGAAATAAACACTGGGCAGCTCGAGTATGTGTGCCGTTAGTCATGAGGTGATGCGTACGTCTGTGTGAGTATATAGCGCATTAAAATACAAGGCGATGTGCCTACCCTTATCTTAATAAAACTATGTGTTCCCTTACCTTTATAATGATGCAATAATGTTAAGAAAACTAAAGAGATGTCTCCACGACAACACTGCCGAAAAACTGTACTGCAGTTTGGCAGAAGATTTGTGAAATACTTACCTATGTAACATTTGTTGAAAAAAAAAAAAAATTACGTTGTGTAGTTTCTAACCCCTGCGTATGCCTGAATTATTATTTAGAATTTCCAGAAATATAAAATCTAGACATTCATTTAAATTTTGTGTCTTTATTTCTTCCAAAAACAATGATAACATCTAAATGGAACCAGACTAATTTAAATACATATTTCAGTACTCAGCAATCAGCCTTAATTTTTATGTAAATTTAAATACACCCTAAAAGCGAAGGTACGTACATACATAGGAAAATTGGTACAATGTCTCTGTGACCCCAGAGGCCCATTCATCAAAACAGGCATAATCTTGTTTCCATCCCAACACGGACACATTGAACGATATTTTTTATTCATTCATTCCGTTCATTCGTTCGCTTTTATTTTGTAGATCACCAAAACATTCATTTATTTCCGCGTGCTTTGTGTGAATTGTTCGAAAAGCTTTGCCTTATATTATGAATTTATGACGTATTAAGTTATTAAGCAGGTATTGTTGTAGGTCAATGTTTTTACTGCGTAAAATGTATGCACGTGAACATTTTATGATAGTAGGACAATACTTGTGCTCTCTTGTGATGTATGACTCTATTGTTATTTGAGTGTGCGAGTTGACAGATGTTAAGTACCGGTATTTACTTGAATTGACAGCTTTTATGTTCATCCTGTACCTTCGTTGTGAGTTTACTGAATAAATTGTATGTTTTTCCAACAACCAAGGTGTTAGAACATCACAAACGCATTAGCCTCGTGTATCAAGTTTTATGTGGCATTTTTTTTTCTTCGACTCACTTTACCTGTATCTCAATTTGAATCAAAACCAATCAGGTAGTTTTATATTCATAAAAAACCAAACACACAGAATTCGTTTATCACTAACATTATTCTTAGATGGTGTTTACTTTTTAATTTTAGAAGAACACAGCGCTCACAAAGAATGCATGAACTGGCACAAAAGAAACGTATTCAAATAAAACCTTATTTCTCTTTTAGCTACTTAAAAAAATGGGGTCAGCATTTAAATATCCTGCCCCGGCGATTCCCAAAATGCATATAAATCACAGAGAATAACCGTCTCTTCTCTCGGACGCTGTTTTTATTGTATTTCTAATTCCATTACACGGAAAACACTGTGTTTAATTCTCGAGACGGTTTGTTTCAAAATGTTTAAATCAATTGGACACGGTGTCTGCACAGTGTGATAGATGGAAAATGGGGCTTTATTTCTTAAAGACGATGAAAGTACTTTAACGTTTTTGTTATTTAAGATACTGTAAGGTTTGTAATTGTTAAAAGATAATAATGTGTTTTCTTCAGGAGAAAAATGTATTCAGTGTTTTGTTTCTTTCCTACAGAAAACCACGTCCAAATATTTAATGAGTTTACTATGTAAAATTTATCCAATCAGCTAACTACAAAATCTGATCTGTATCTAAGATTTTTTAGGATTGCAATGCATGGATATGTCCAGGGCATCTTAAGCAAGCAAATCTTCTTCATCATCATCTACCTAGCCTTTCCCAACTATGTTGGGGTCGGCTTCCAGTCTAACCGGATGCAGAAAAATACCAGTACTTTACATGGAGCGGTATGTAACTGGTGGTCACCCATCCATGGACCAACCTTGGCAAGCGCGGCGTAACCTAAAGATCAACCTGTTATTATTTAGCCACGAGCTCCTCCAAGCACGTCTGCTTCATACCAATCTGTATGGCTGGTCTTTCATGATCAAGATCCATTTTCATTAAGTTCGTGCCGTTAAGCGAGACAAACATCAGGGGATCTAAAATGGCCGCTTTAGCAGAATCGTAATAGGATAATAATGTCAATCAAGTTTAAATTCGTAAAATAGTCACAAGGTGACAATTCATAATAGTAGGTACGTCTATGAACTGGCTTGAATCCACGATATTTGATATTTTATATTATGAATATTTTTCAATAACTACAGGCCGTAGTTATTTAAAATAATCATTTTATTAGGATTCAGAAGAAGGATTAAGAACAATAATTCAAAACTTATAGTTCTCCATCAAAATATTTTAGTAAAAGCACTCAAACTTACCCATCCCAAAATACAGGCTGACCTCAGTAAATACTTAACCTATTTTCATTGCATAATTAAGTTCATTGAGAAAACGCTTCATCTCTTTAATTGCCTGAACTTTATCAGTCCTTTTTAACGATCCGGCCATAACGTTTTTAATGGATTTTTCGGTGGCTAATTATCGAAAGCCACGCGAAATGAATGTTTATGGTTAACTTATTGCAGCGCTCCATTACTTATTGCTACTGGATTGGATTTTTGGTGAAAGGAAGTAGATTATTGTGGAAAAATGAATTATCGTTCAGCTAGTCATTTCACATCTGTTATGTCTTGTGCATGTGTAACATTTCCAAAGAGTTGCTTTGAGCTTGCGAAAACCCTGCATTTCATTAGAAGTTTATGCAAATTGATGAATCTTTCTTTTGTTTTTGATCTGATGATCTTTGATAAATGGCCTTGCCTTTATCAGCGTATAAACACGGGTAAGGAACATTTACGAAAAATCATGTTCCATACATTTTGACCGTGTAGGTAACGCATTTTTTTATGAAACCGATGAATATTTCAACGCTTGTGGGTCTTAAATCATGTGCCCTCTGAGTACTCGAAGATGCTAAAGAGATACTTCTACTACTTCTAGCTTGTGGTACAATCTAGGAAGTGTCTTTTCGGACGATGATTTGTGTGTTTGAGTTTTTGAAATAGTGTAACAGTGTGTTATGATTAATAATAAAAAAAACATGATATTATGTTGCGTATCCATGTCCCAAACATCCTATGTGCTTATTGATTGAATAAATGGTAGCATCTTTAGTTTTTTCTTTTAATTTTTCTTAATCTTAATAACAAATCAACTTAGAAGATATTATTTGTTTGATTTAGATTTCCGCAATCCTTAGAGCAACTTGATCGCAAAACAAACGTACCATTAGAGTAAACTGCTTGCTTAGAAGACGACTACCTAAGTCTTTTGATATAAATCTAGACTATTTCAAAAGAGATAAGACCAGTTCAATCCAAGTCTGTCTCAAGGCGTTCAGAGCCGATATTCAAAAGATCTTCGATAGACCAACCAAATGAGTTTTCCGAAGAACAACGAAGGATTCCGATTGGATTAGGATGGTACATTTAATGAGTACCGTTGAAATAAAACCAAGTTTATGGACTATTCCACTTTTACGAGAACGTTGTAAAGGATTTGAAATGCAGTCAAATTGAAAGTTAAACTCAAAATAATCCGTAATTTAATTTTGTTCAGTAGGAAATAAAAGCACGAACATTAACAGTGCGGTTCTGTTTTTAACGTTTCAGTGTCAAATGAGTTTTTGGCAGGATAAAGATTTCAGCATATATTTTTAAAGAAAAAAGTACCTAATGGTTGTAATAATACCCATAACGAAACTGAAGTTATTCTCCCTAACAGAAAGAAGAGTGAAAAAACATTATCTTTCCATTTCGCCATAGTTGCATAGGTATTTATTATTATATATTATTTGATATGTATTATATCGTAGCTTATATTTGTCTTTTTACTAGTAAATATTTAAGTATATTCTTGTATTGTATGTTTTATTTAGATTCGTTGTTTGCTTTGTTTTTATGTATTCAATTTTCTCTTCATCTTTTACACACTATGTCTACATCTCTTTTTTTTCTACTCTCCTTTCGCAGGTATGCTGGAAGAGATTTCTTTAGAAATAAGCATCACCTTTGTACCTATTTTTTCTGTTCCTTTCTTGTTTTCTGTATTTAGTGTGTACATAAACTGTTAAATAAATAAAAAAAAAAATATATAACATTGTGATTTTTTTTTGTACCATACTTGGGAGCCATCTAGTGATATTGGAGGTCAAAGTTTCAACTTTTTCACAACGTTTTTTTTAAAAATAAGTTGTGAAAAAGTTTTTATTGTTATAAGTTTACTTTAAATAACTCCATGACCCCTGTACTACCCAAGGCATCCATTGGCACAATGTTTTGAGTGCATTCATCGAGCTCTACCGTAAAACGCATTAAAAAAAAAGTCGTTTCACAGCAATAATTGTTGCGTACGTTACCTACATAGTTCGATGTACAGAATACTTAGTTGACGGCTTTGTGAAGGGTCCGTACACCTTGTAGGTATATGTGGCGTTTGAATAAACTGACACCATGATGGTAAATGTGATTCTGATTGCCCTTGTTCTGCAATTATTCAGAATCACAGACAATGCGTTATGAAAAATCCTGTGTTTATATGTCTTTATCATCCTTATGCCTACTTGGATGTCGGAAGCCGAACGCTATAGCAATCATCTTTTCTATGTAGACCAAACGAACATACAAAGAGTAAGAGCATTCTTTTTTCAGGTTTATACATAATTTTGGTATTAGTGGGACAACGATCTACTAACTGACGTCTGCCTCGTTGATGTAGCGGTCGCCTGTCGTCGTATCCGATCGGATCCTTTTAAAAATTAAAACACGTCAACACGATTAGAATGAAACTATTTGGCGCAGAAACGGATACGTTCGCAAGCGACGGTACGAAGCCGATCGTATGCGTCGACATTCTGCCGGACGCCATCGGCTGTAGCCGCATCCGTTCGTATCCTTTCCGATCCGATGCCATGCGAGCCCTTTGGTGGAAATCATCCTTAAGCCCACTTACCCCAAAATCACATTGCAAATGAATTCACGATGTATTCACCTTCCGCAAATAAAAACCACTGACAAAAGAACTGTAATAACCATTAAAACTACATAAAAAAACTTCCAATTACTCACGTATAATTAAACCGGCAGAGATCGGAGTCGTTCGCCGGCGGAGCGGGCACGGCTGCCCAATGCACGGCGCGACCACCGCTAGTGACTGCAGCCAGCAACCGCTGCCGACAACCGCAGGAAGACCACACGCTTGCACTCGCTATGCCACCCGCCTGATGGAATTAATGGTCAGTTTGGTGACTAATGACAAATGGAAATGTGGCTTTTTATGTTAGTTTTTGTGAAGCCCTTTAATGCACCATTTACCAACACCCTTGTGTTGGTTTTCGTGCCTCGTTACCACTGTACCCATAGAATAACCAATATCGCAAAAGAGTTGTGTAACAGTTTTGGTTTACAATAAAAAAAGATTAAATCCATTTATTCTATCGCGCAAATGCTAGAAGATTCAGAAGATTGACAGCCCAACATATCTCTTTGGAAATTTAATGTTAGACCTGTCAGCGCTGAGTTAAACGCTGTAATATATACACGTGTACTGCTATTCAGAAACATTTTAAGAATAAGTTAATATAATTTGGAAGCTAAGCCCATCTCATTTGAAATGAAAATGGGTTGAAAATAAATACCAACCTGTTATTATTAGTCAAATATTAGGCTTTTGGCTACTTGTATATTTTTCTTATTTGTGAAGAACAAACAATTTTACTTTTCTTTTGTCCATACAATTATAGGGTAGATGACCAAAAAAATCGAATTATGCCATCAGATAGATTTCAAAAAATTATTGGACACGTATTTTTTCTTTTTTCACGTAAACAAAAAATTAAGACGAAACAGTGCTTCGGAAACTCGTGTGACGTCATATTTCGGTACACTTTTTACCGAAAAGTGACGTCACAAGGATATTTGATGCGTTTTATCTTCGTAATTTTTTATTGATTTTATAAAACCAAAAATAAGTACGTCCAATATAATTTAACTGACGGACTAAATATAATTATATTTTTTTACTCAGGAATCATGTCTATTACGACCTCTGAGGACCTCTGATATTAGTAAGATTTCGTCAGTTTTCAGCGACAAAACTAACTACGTATAAACGATCCAGTTATCAACTACTAGCACACAGTCTTCAAAACACAAACGTAAACTGCTGAGTCTACGTGCTAAACTTACTCCACAAACCTAGTACATAAACTATTTAACTTACAACCAAACTTGTTACGTTAGGTGCAACTATTAATAAACTACCTGCAGAGGTGTCGGCAAGTTTTCCACTAGCAGATAGCATTTAGACGTCGAGTTCCATCGGCGGATCCTTTCGCGCGCTAAAACATAGTGGGTCTCTATCTCTTTGCCTTCAACTGCCACTAATTCCGCCTGAAACAAATGAAAGAGCAATGTTATGATTGGTGGTATTTTAGTTCAATTTACACTTAAAGTCAATATGTCATTGTGTAATGATCAATCTATTTATTGTCGCACAGTCGGATTAGGATCTCCACCACAGTTTCACTATATGAGAGATATAATATACCACGTGTGATAAAAGGTATGGCAAAAAAAACGAAATGTAAGATTCACGAATCGCATGTGACTCAAAGAGTAATGAATATAAATGTTGATGGTTTGAGAGGGTCGATCTTCAGGTTAAGCCGCGCTTGCCTAGGTTGGTCCGTGGATGGGTGACCACCCAATACATACCGTGTTTCTTCCGTGCCTCAGAAAGCACGCTAAGCCGTTGGTCCCGGCTGTCATTTGTAGATCTTTGACAGTCGTTAAGGTAGTCAGTGGCTCGAATGCCACTGACTACCTTAACCTTTGGTGTGACAACCAGCTTACCAAAGGGTATCGTGTTACCCAGTGCTAGTTGGGTTGTGGAGGTCAGATAGGCAGTCGCTCCATGTAAAATACTGGTATTCAGCTGCATCCGGTCAGACTGGAAGCTGACCCCCACGTAGTTGGGAAAAGGCTAGGCAGATGATGATGATGGTTCAAGACGGAGAGGGAGAGGAAGACAAAAGAAAAAATGGATGGATTGTGTGAGAAATGATATGAAGGAAAAAGGAGTAAATGATAGCGTGACGAATGACAGGGGAGAATGGAAGAAAAAAACGTGTTGCGCCGACCCCAAATAACATGGGACAAGGGCAGGAAGATGATGATGTAAGACTCATTTAGGGCAAACCACACAAAAAATAGACGAATCATTAAAAACTGGAACAGACATTGAAGTAGTAAGCAATATTTAGTAACTGAATAATTGAAATTTATTGTGAATTTGTTTTGCGAAAATGAAAAGTTGAAACCACCGAATTTAAACTTTTCAGACATATTAAATAGTATGTAGAATGTAAAGAAACAGTGGGATTTTGCTTTTGACCAACTTTTTTTTACTTTATATTAACTAGTTGTCGCCTAGGGTAGAACTCGGATCCTCGGAGACCTAATTTATCTATCCGGACACCTATAACTAAGCCTCCACTGTCCGTCCGCCTTTTTTTTTTTTGGAGGGTGGGAAATCATCAAATGACTCCTCCCGCTCTGGGCGGAGCGGAAGGGAGTGTCAGACTCTTACTGACTAAAAACCACCCATGTTCCTTCTTTCGCCCTTTATGTTCCAGGACCGCGGTATCTCTTTCGAACAGTCCCGCAGCCCTGGCAGGCATCGGCTCTTACTGTCCGTCCGCCTGTGGTCTGTATCTCTTACAAGATCTCTGTAATAGGTAGACAATTGAAATTTCACAGAATGTGTATTTCTGTTGCCGCTATAACAACAAATAAATTAAAGGGGGCCCCCTACTACGATGGTACGGAACCCTTCATGCGCGAGTCCGACTCGCACTTTACCGGTTTTTTTTTTTTAAATTGGTCGTAGACGAAAATGGGGATTTTAGACTCTTTAGTAAAATTATTCCATAGTTTATCACGTTACGCTAAAAATATATAAATCTTCATTCATCAGACATCGATCGCACACGATCATTTGATTTTGACGTCACGTCGTCGCAACAAATAAACGGATGCAGTCTATAATAAATGATAAGACCTTGACTGTGCAAACATTTCTATCAATAAATGCTGTTGCTGTGGGCGTTTGCTTTTGATCGCATGTTTACTGACAGAGTTATTATATTACATGACATAATATAAAGGAAGATAATATACATTGCCATTATTAATTGACCTTGCGTTGTGTAGGCTACTTGTGATGTGTCGGCAGCGTTCTTGGAACGTGTAGCTTGATGATGACTAAATGTTTGTCTTTTATTTATTAATTAATGTTAATCAATCGTTATTTATATTTTGAACAAAATTATATCCTCGTTTTAGAGTACTCGTGTTTATGTACAGGGTAATTTTTTTAAAGGCTAAATTCGAACGTATGAGGAATAGCAAAACGTCCTCAAAGTAGTCTCTGATCTGACGTTGATGAAAAATAAAACAGGATCATTGGATTTTTACATGAAAAATTAAGCAGTACTTTTGTAAAGACTAGATCTCTCTTTTAGTTTGCCGTGTTCCATTACTTCCCAGAAATTGATACTTATTAGGGACACTATCGAATTAAGTGTAATGTTAGGTTTTTTTTCCAAAATCAACGGGTCTGATTCCTGGCTATGAATATTTTATTTTTCAAAAATTCAATAATTCAGTTTTAGTTTTCATCAAAATGGAGCCCGAGATTCCTTTGGTATTTTTCGCTATTCCTTAATTATAGTAGGTATCGGATTTGCCCATCGAAGTACATTTGTAAAATTTACCCTGTTTACAAATCTTAGACAACTTGTAGGTAAGATCGCATAACTATGCAGCTCATTCATAAAATGTTGGTATGCATGGTGCAATAAATTACTTTTGTTTTGTTTTTTACGCGTTTAAGAAAAGAAGAGATTCCAGTTTCAGTGACCTCACTTTTGTTGTGTACCTAGTAAGTACTTAATCAGACCTGCGCACTTCGATCGATCGTTTGCATCAGCGAGCGGAGTTCGCATAGCTGAATTTTGGGCCAAAATTTTTCCATAGATACCTATACTTAAGGCCTGCAGGACGGAAAATTTGTTTTTTTTTTTATTTATAAAACATTGCCCCACACTAGGAATTTCTCCTGTATCGTGGGTGCGTTTACAAACATTTAAATTCACATACACAAACAGCCAGACCCGGAACAACTATCTGTAGGCCATACAAATATTTGTTCCGTGCGGGAATCGAACTCACAACACGAAGCACAGGAGTCAATCGCTCAGCCACTGCGCCAACCGTGTCGTCGAATTTGTCCGCGAACAATTTGCAACAACCAATGGAAGTCAATAGATGGAAAAACAACACAACAACCAATGAACAGGAACGGTCATTACCATCCGGCGGACAAAAGTCCCTCGTCTGCGCAGGCCCTTATTGGCTTTTACTGATAGTCAGACGCAGTTATGGGTTATAGTATGAATGTATGACATATTTACCTACCGCTGTATTTTATCTTATCTTTTCCAATGTATTAGCTGTTTGTTTACCATTTCTAGTACCTACAATAAAGATTAGGTATTCATATTATTATCTCAATGATTTCGATTTTAATCTAGCTATATTGTGTGTGTATTATAGATATCTTCGGTGTATTTCCCTGCAATTCTAACATTTTACCATCTTAAACAATATCAAAATTTAATTATACAAGTCAAGCTGAGAATTGGCACTTTTGAAAAAAAAAATGAATCGTCGTCGTCACCAAAGCAGGTCCAAGAAATGCTGACGTCACGATTTGGACTGTCCTCCTGTCTGTTCCTGACTGATAGACCAGAGAATACTAATCAGAGGGAAAACGTGAAAGGAATGGGGGACGCTTTTGCGAAGCAGCGGGACAGAATACGCTTTTTTTTTTAAAAAAAACAAGAGACATTCCCCCAAAATGCCTCCTCTTTAACTAAATGTCATCTCAGCTAAGAAGTACTTACATTTATAAGTTTATTCATATTTTCCTTCAAACTACATTGTTACCTGTTCACGTCATTGCAGGAAATATCATCACATCAATTTTTCCAATAGCCAGAGTTGTATAGTATAAGTAATACCTATACTTCCAGTTAGCCAGTAACGTTAATGTTTAAGTAGTAAGTAGAGTACCCAAAGGTTGACTAGTCGAGAATGCCTTGTGGCATTAAGTCCGCCTATAAACCACTATTGTACATGAAGTTTAAATAAATAAATAAATAGTATCTCAGTCAGCCTCATTGGCAGTAGATAATTGTATAGAACACTTTATAGGCCACATCCTGCATTAGAAATTTAAACCAGCCTTTTAAATTGGCCTAGTAATAATTGCGGTAGTATGCTTACATTCTACTTACTACTTTTACGCAATATACTTAGTCGATATAGAGGAGCCTAAACACATCAGAATTTTAAAGAACTTGCATTACTGTCTGCTTGATGCTAAGGTTATAAGCGCTATACCATTAGTCCTGGCCATCATTTGTAGATTTTTGACAGGCTGGCACCAGTCTTGCCACGGAGTATCGTTTTATTCAGTAATAGGTTTGTGGAGGTCAGATAGACAGTCGCTTCATGTAAAATACTGATATTCAGCATTACCTATCTGGTTAGACTGGCAGCTGACACTCACTTAGGAAAATTTATTTATTAGAGGTTCCTGTAAAGTGTAGAAACGAGCATTTTAAATGAAACTCCACAATCATCTGCGTAAATACGTTTATTAGGTAAAATATGTTTAACCATAACTGAAAATTTACCGTCATAACTATTTATTCACTGTTTAGTCATACCTGTACTCCGTAGTATTATTAATTTCATATTGATGAATATTTCTTTGTATCATTCATAACCATCGTTATAGACTTTACCAGTTTGTTACCTTCCTTCGTTATCACATCGAATTGCTATTAATTTCCTTGTTTTATAAGTATTTATATTTCCATCTCTTAGAGCAATATCATATTGCTCTAATCATCATTATAAATTGCTATACTTAGCGCTAAAAATAAAAATAAACACAATGGTTAAATAGAATCAAAAATACACTAAAATAGTTTTAAACTCCCTCACCAAGAAAAATCCTAATACCTATTAACATAATATATAATTACCTAATAGATACCCACTGAAAAGTTAAATTAAAATATAGGTACGTAATTTAAACAATATTATAAAAAAATCAAAACAAAATACCGGTACCATTACAAAGATTAAAAATTAAAATGCCATCCATCAAGAAAATTAAGATAAATATGGGGATTATCTTCAAGGCGCACGAAACCTCATTCATCATCTGAATCTACGATAAAAAAGAAATGAAAAAATAAAAAATACCTACACCGCAAAATAGCATCATTATCTTATGGTAAAAATCCCAGCGTCACTGATTCTTCAAGTGCGCTTCAATTGTTTTTGCGACCTTCAATTGTGTTCATTCAGCGTTTTCAATGGTAACATTTTCCACCATGTCTGTCAAAGTATCTTGTGGCTCTCCCATATTGTCATCAGTTTGGCAAGAATTTTCGATGCCTTGGTTTCTCTTTTGAAGCTTCTTTCGTCCAAAGCGTCCACCATGTTTTCCAAACCGGGAACACTTACATTTACAACAGCTATGTTTGTTGGTTTCAGCTTCTTGCTCCGGATTGGTTGGTGCTGTCTCATTTGGAGGAGGCGAAGGATTGCGACTAGATTCATTGACGACGGCATTGTCAGAGCTGTCGCTAGATTCATCGCAGGTTAGGTCGACTGTCCATTGGGCCCAGAATTTCCCACTATTTGGACCATGCAGGCCGTGACGACCTCGATAGCAGTGTGGTCCGCGGTGGCCGTGTGGCCCATAATGGCCGCGTGGTCCATGGTGAATATGTTTTCCGTGATGGCCATGTGGCCCGTGATGTCCATGTGGCCCGTGATGTCCATGTGGCCCGTGATGTCCACATGGGCCGTGATGTCCATGTGGGCCGTGATGTCCATGTGGCCCGTGATGGCGTTGTGGCCACGCTCCAAACACTTCACGGCAGTAACGTTCACGTCTTTCTAAATTGCGACCGAACTTCCCATGATGTGATTTCTTTTTAAACTCCGGTAAATACTCGACCACCAACCTCAACAATTTTTGTTTTTCATTACTGAGGCCGGAAAAATCGCACATTTCTGGGCCAAAACGTTTGCACTTAACTCGCATTTTGAGGAAAAACTGTAGGACTATCAACGTAAGCCGTCGACTAGTTTATGGCACGTAACAGTCGTTGAAAGGCTTTATATACCTTCATTCGACGTGAGTCATCGTTAAGTGTCGACTCTGATAATATTACGACTACAAGAGCCATTGAAATTTGAACACTACTGCAAAAATGTTACAGTTGTAAGTCGATAAATTGAAATTCTGCTTAACGGATTACAAACATTTGTAAGACTTCGCTATTAATAAAAAGAGTTTGTTTGTCTAAGGTATTTATTAACTTAGTTGATTCACCCTAGTTTACCTACACTTTTTAATATCCGGTAAGTATCTGAGCATAGCTAGAAAAACGAGTTCATTGTACTTTATTTTTGTACAGGGATGAATCAGGTCGTATTAAAGTTTTGTGGTTCTTTTTATAAGAACCTAGTTTATGGGTCCCCTATGTTTCACAATGAATCACTAAAATTGTTCACCCAAGTTAACAAAGAAAAGGGTATTGCTCAACAATTACACAATTTGCGCAACAATGACACAGTATTGTGAAACGTTAGTAAAAATAAAATTTGCAAAATATTGTACAATCATATATCATAGAAGTTCGAATACCCAGTCACCCTGTAATGTTTTTGTATAAAATATGGGTTCATATGCACTGCATCCGCGCCCTGTTTTGCGAAATATGATTCATACAAAAATTGTGCCAAGATCTTGTAGTTTCTCCTACAACGGAATATAAATGTACTTATTTGGAATGATTGCTACTTTTATTTTTATGAACGTCGTCCAAAATCCTGTATAGTGTTAGTTTATTGTGTAGGTAGCTGTTTTGTTTTTTTTTTTCTTTTCAGATTATTCTTACAAGGTTTTTTTGTATCCAAGAAGTTTTACTTAGAGACTGCCTTGTTGGTCTAGTGGTCACAAGGACTGCTGAGCATGAGGTTCTGGGTTCGGTACCCGGGTCTGGCAAAGTGTAATTGGGTTTTCCCATCAGGAATTTCTCAGTAGCAGCCACGGAGTTTGGATTTGTGCCCGGTTGGCAATAGGCTCGCCCCCTATTACATGGCACTTACAACTACAACAGGCGAAATGTGAAGAAAAATGAAGAAATTTCATGAGCAAAAATGTTCAGTTTGATAGTCTGAATTTGGCCCTTAAATATGACCACACCTTTCTGGTACACGCTGCATAGCATATACATAGTTTCGCAATAACATTGATAGGCTCGCCCCTATTGAATAGGTCTTAAAACATAACTTGCGAAATGTTCAGCCTAATCCTTCGGGGATTACAGGCATGATGTAATGATATTAAACTAATAGTTCTTTCAACCCATACTAGATGGCGCTATCATAAACTCTGAAGGACCCGACTGAAAATAATTTTGTTAAGCCCAAATAAAAATTCATGATAATGTCCTCGAAGAGTAAGCTTCTCATAAAAATAATATTGCAATTTACTACAGTACGTGTGAAATAAGAAACTTTTAATACGAAAATCTATAAAAATATATGTATAGTCCATTTATTGGTATTGAGGACCCTTTTTAGAACCAATGTCGTAAAATATTGAGCCCCTTGAGTCGCGTGGTGGCCTCCGATACAGAATTTTATTGCGTTTTATTTTATTTTGTATGTTATTGTATTGAATTTCAGTCATTCTGTGTGAAATTGAGTTATGTTTAGACGTTGGTAAGTTAATGTACGGATATTTAATAAAAACTTGTGAAAATGTTATTGGATTGAAATGATTTTATCGAGAACACTTTAATCTTTTTTTAACATACTTAATGTTATGATTATTGTAACGGCACGGCCGGATACGGATACTGATAGATACTTCAGTAAGTATTTTTTTAAAGGTATCCGTGTCATCATCATCATCTGCCTAGCCTTTTTCCCAACTATGTTGGGGTCGGCTTCCAGTCTAAACGATTGCGACTGCCTATCTGACCTCCACAACAATTTTAGTACTAGATAATAATATGATACCACTTGGTAAGACTGGTTGTTAGACTATCGGGCCACTGACTACCTGTTACGACAGTCAAAGATCAACAAAATAATGAAAACAGGGGCCAACGGCTTAACGTGTTTTCCGAGGCACAGAGGATACTCGATATGAAATGGGTGGTCACCCATCCACGGACCAATCCAGACAAGCCCGGTTGAACCTGGAGATCAACCCGAGTGGCTATTTTTATTTAGCCACGAGCTCCTCTATTTGAGGTATCCGTGTCCAGAGTGTAATTTTGGATTCTTCCATCATAAATTCTAAACTATCTTTTCTTGATCTTTATTTTTACTTCTAATTAAATGTATCTCTTTTAATCTTGTTAAAACCTGTTCCTTCTGTCCACGACCAACTCCTCAAAATGAAAACCCCTTACTTATCCTAACCATGAAGTTTTATACAACTCTATTTATACGACGAACATACTACAATGTTTCCGTAATAATTTCCACTAGACTGACTATAATTATTATTGAATGGAAAAAAGGCTTTTACGTCTTCTGACTTAATGCCTTTGGCACAAGTAATACGCTTGGGCGGTAATAGGCTTTGATTTTTTATGTTTGACTTTATTTATTCAAATAAATTTATATTTTCGTTGATTTATGTACAAAATTGAATAGAGTTTCATTTGGTTTTTGTATAAAATGTCAAAGGTTTTAATTATATCAATTAGAGAAAATTCTCTCCGTACATGCCTAGTGTACGGAGAGAATTAGGTGAATAATATCGATGATTCTTACAGTCGTCCCCTCTTTATATGACGAGAACTGGACCATTATAGAAATCTACGTTTTCTATCGCAATCCGAAGGTTCTTGAATTCATTGCTTCATATATTTGAACGATTCGTCAGCTCAACAAAGTAAATAACGCAATGAAGCAGGTTTCAAAATGAAATGGAAAAAATGTTGCATTGGAATTGTGAATGTGTTACGCAATAACCGTGTTAAAAAAAAAACTACACTATATTTCACAAATTCTCAATTTAAAACCTTCTACAGTTAAACAAACATTTATTAATTTCCATAGCACAAAGAACAATATAAACTTTATCTTTTTTTTTACTATATAAACTTTAACCAGACAATTTTATTAAAACAGTTGCACCTTCTGACTTGCACCAGAACGCAAGTCAAAAGGGTCCGTGCCAAATTTACTGGAAACCAACTTCAAAAGAAATCTGTTTGGCGCGGGGTCGTCTGAGTCACAACGTCGCAATGGTCAGTCGGGACTAATTGAAAAAAATACCCTGCAACCCTGCACTGGTACATAAAACTTATTGTTGCGTAGGCGAACCGATGTGCTTTTATACGAAGAAAGAAAAGCAAATGGAGTGAAAATCTCGTAGGTTTTTCGGCATGGGGAAGCCGGGGCGAAAAACTTTTGGATAGATGAAATTCTGATATGGTGAACATAAGTCTCGTACAGTCACGAAATCAAAGAGATTTTAAAAGCATCATAAAGCGGACGTTGGGAATATTTTCATACAACTTTGAGCCCGAACATTTTCGATTTTGATACACGAACGCTAAAGGACAAGACAACAGAGCGACTTGTCACTAAGTAGTAAAAAGTATTGAATAACGATTTTAATCATTTCGTCCTTTGAATGTAATAGATCCCTATCCCATATTTTTACACCCACAATATTGTGCAATATATAAAAACTGACTATGGCATCATAGTTTGCTTACTCATTTATCGTTGATTGCAACAGATTAAGCAAATATCAACATTACAGTACATAAACCTAAGAATTAAAATTGAAATGAAAGATATTACACAAGTTTTAGTCAGCTCCACAATTTATGATATGGTGGCGCTTAACGGAAAGTCTTCAGGTACTAGATTATAGTACCTACATAAAGACTTTTCTGTGTGCGACTTTCAAGTGCGTCTGAGGAGCGAACATTCTAGTAATTGGAATGTTCGCTCCTCAATTGCACTGAGAAGCTTTAGAATACAAAAAAACTGTTCGAAGCTGTTGTAGCAATCGGTTGCTGTACAGGTACGAGTAGATATTCGTCCTTACGTATTTCTTTACATATTTCTGTATGATTTAAGAGTATCAGCCTGTTATGAAGAGCACTAAAATAAGTCATTTGTGCCTCTTCGTCTTAGCGTATCGATGGCAATCTAAATTGTGTTAGCCCACTAGTGTAGCTCATGCCTACTAGTTTGGCGCTTTCGGTAGCGTCCATCAGTTCCTGTCGTGAACAAACGACAGGACACGATAATAAGTGCCCCATTGTTTCTAGAACAGCACCACATTTACACTCCAGGACAGAGTCATTAATGAATCTCCACCTGAGCAGGTTTTCCTTGCTGCGACCAGCCTAGGTCCGGAGTCTATTAAAGACTTCCAGGTCAGCCATGGCAACTCATGTCCAGGTGAGAAATTTTCAGCAGGTGGAACGAATGGGTTAGGTAAGGTTACACTGCCTCGCCACAGCTTTAGTCTTTCCGTAGACCGATCTCCAGTAAGTGGGGTCATTCAGAAAGCTGTTTCGGCTTTTCAGCCTTTGCGACACGAGGGTATTTATATGTTGTAAATTTGTGCCTAATAACTGATTTCTGATAACGTTTAAAAAGACGAGGCTTATGTCCAGCAGTGGGACAAGATCAATCAAAAATCTTTCTTGTGTAATATGTAACTTTATTGTCGACATCTACATCCCCGAAGGGTTAGGGAGAGGTGTACCTAATAGTACACCCACATTTCGCCAGTTGTTTTAGCCCCATGTAATAGGAGGCCAGCCTATTGCCAACCAGGAATTGTTTCGGGAGAAAAGCCTAATGCCACACACCAGTGGCGAAAGGTCAAATTTGTGTAAGCCGTAGAAAAATTGAGAACTGTATTTTTTTCCTTATCAGCGACTGTTGCTTTCTTTGTTGACATGAAAAATGTTGACATTTTGTAATGTTTTCAATATTATGATTCACAGATATGTATCTAATATACTATTTGACTACAGTAGACACTACGTATAGTACCTTGTCCCCGAAGGGAAGCCTGCAGAAATAGGCTTCTTAGGTGCCTTCGGGACTGCCACACACTGTCTACATCTCTTTCTAATTAATTATCTTTAAAATTAAGATAATTTTCAACTAAAAACCCACCTAGAACTCAAATTACCTTATCAAATTCTTAATTTATATTATAAACCGTCTACATCTCTTCGCCTCATCGCATGGGTAATCTCCCGCCTAAGTTAAAGTAACTCAAACTTCAATTTAAGTTGCAAAATAATCGCGAAGACAAAACCAAGTACGTAGGAGACGACTGGTTTAACTGAGATATGAAATCTCACTCAGTTCAGATGCTTCTTTCAGTTATTTCTCTTTGTTAAGTGAAATAGGTAGTTGTAATTTCTTGTTGAGTTTTAATTTATTTCATGAGCTGTACTTTATATTTTGCTAACCTATTTTGTTTTATGATCTTGAACTTTTCTTGATAACAAGCTTCTTCTCAATAATAACCGACAAGGATACCTACTATTCAAGGTCTTCTCGACCTGTCACAACTTCGTATAGCTGTCTCAGGACGATGTCCAAGAGTGACAGCGACACTACTTTAAAAAATAGTTCTCTCTGTCCACCAGATGGTGTATTGTGACACAATCTTTTAAAATGATTCGCATAAGGTACATTTTTATTGTTTCTGTTAGCCACTTGGAGAGCAAGAATTATTTTTAAAAATTGTGTCGCTGTCCACCACTGGTGGACATCGGGAATCATCGCAGTTTTACCGGTATCCGGTAGACATGGCCTGCTCATGTTTCAGTTCTGCAGCTTTTTGATTTTTTTATGGTTACTTTTTGTTTCAATTATCATTTTGTTTTACCTTATTTCATCAAATAATTGAAGAAATTATTATCGACTTGATCACAGTAAACCATCATCTCATCATCTGCCTAGCCTTTTCCCAACTCTGTCGGGGTGGGCTTCCAGTCTAACCAGATGCAGCAGTATTTTACATGGAGCTACTGCCTATCTGATCTCCACAATCCAGTTAGTACTGGGTAATACTATACCCCTTGGTAAGACTGGTTTTCAGACTTTTTAGGGCAGTGACTACCTGTAACGACTGTTAAAGATCTAAAAATGACAGCCGGGACCAACGGCTTAACGTGTTAAGCAACGGTTTAACTTTCCGAGGCACGGAGGAAACTCGGTATGTAATGGGTGGTCACTCATCCACAGACCAACCTAGGCAAGCACGGCTTAACCTAAAGATCGATCTGAGCCACAGTAATCCAAGTCACCGAAATCTCGTTACGTATCCTATAAGCTTTTTTATTGCCTTCTTTCAAGACTTTGGCTCAACTTCGGAAGCCGTTACATCTTAATCGAGGTTGTTTCCATTCACATTATCATTTCTCTCTCCATCCAATACAATTCTAATAATTTTATTTACCTATTTTCCTTCAGAAAATATAAATTTAGATTAAAAGGCGTATATCCCTTCCTTTTAGCTGATCGGACCCTCCTCGGCCCATTACGTAGCGAACAGTGAATAACTTACACCTCATTTGTTTCCTATTGTTCCTTTATCATGTCCCTTGAAACATGCTTACATTCTGTAGTAAAGGGAACTTTTTTAAATAATAACATTCACAATTCAGTGGATCGGCGATTAGTTCAGCTCCAATGAGTTTTGTATTCGGGTATTCAGGTTCAGTATATTGTATCTTGTATGGATTTTCATGTTCTTTTATGGGTTGGTATTATGTTAATACTCGAGTACTTTCTACGTTATACGTTTACCCGCACTACGACATTAATGACATAGGTAGGTATAGCAACTGATAGCTTTGAAGATATCCTTGAGAGAAGTTGTGCGTCTAACGCATTTTCGACGCAACGAATTTAATGAGTATTGTTGTCTTTAAACGCAGCCGGCACAGCAATTTCGTAGTTAGCTTAGTTTACTCTTTACGGTTAACAAATGCTTGATCTTATATATTCGGATTTGATTAAAAAGAGAATCTACCTAAAGTATGTGCTTAATTCCTCAAAATATTTAAACTGATTACGCTTCAATTTGAGCCCAATTACATACTTGTATGTAAACATAATTATGTGACATCAAAAAAGCTAATTATAATTAAAAAACGACCCAGAACCGGTAGCAGTCCTGCGTAAAAACCCTCAGTGAAACCCTGTTTACTGACCTTCAAGCCGCACGATCCAAATTGAGGCTAATTCGGTTTACTGTCGAGAGAATTTTTAGCCCTTACTTGCTCCGCTGAACTCTTTGATGATAAACAAGTAGCATATAACAATTACGCTAATTAGCCAATTTTACGTATGACATAGAAAAATGTTGGCCTTTTTACACCCATAATAACGTCGGTGCTAATTTTGAGGTAATTAGAGCTCGCTTACTCACGAATCCTAATTAAACAATGAATTTAATCAGAGGCTAAGTTACACCCGTGAGTTTTCAGCCAATCCTTTTTTCGAAGGTATTCAAAAGACAAACTTTAAATAAAGTACACAGGCAAAGTTTTATAAGAGTTCGTAAACTGTCGTCAGCTTTAATGAGATTGATCCAAATTTAAATTCCCTTAAAAGTATTTACGCGCAATCCCTCGGAGATAGGGCGGGAGTTTTCATGACTTTTTTTTTATTTAGGACCCCCAAAATTATTCTTTTGGCTCATCGTTTACGAAGTATAAATCGTTTAGTTGCTTATAATCATGATGGGGTTTTATGGAAATGAGGGGGAGGAATTAAGTGATTCCGTCATCCTGAGAGAGTGATTTGGAAAATATGGGTTTATCTTATACTAAGAAGGAGGATAAACGTACGTCAGCATCCATTATTATCATTTTCGTGGCCCAAATTATACGATGCAAGCTGTCTTTGAGATTGTGACGATTAAATATTACTATCACAATCACAAAGACGCAAATAGCTACAAAAACTACATGATCTCTTTTGGTCTAATATAAAACCTCATTAGTTGCGTGTTTTAATCTAATGTCATATAACAAACACACGGAAAATTTACAAGCAAAACTAAAAAGAAAAGTCAAAGTACTATTATTATACACAGTCGTGTTTAAACCGTGACACTTTATGCCTTCCCTTCCATTCTTTGTCCATTCTCCTTTTTATTATAAAAAGTCCTATGAATACTTTTTGGAGTGGTCCAAATGACATTATTCCTTCTTATTACACTTGTTTATGTGCTCAAGCCTCCGTTATATACATTTACAGTATTTATGTAGTTGTTTACTTTGTTCTGGTCATAAATAGAAAGTTGATGATGTTTATTTGGCGTCCCGACTATTGAATAACGTAAATCTTATATAAGATGGCTAGGTTTTGCTTTTATTTCTTTCTGTTTGATCTGTATATTTTTCAGTGTTGTTTGTTTATTAGTACGATTATTTTGATTTCTGTGTTAACACACAGAAAAAAAATAGAAGTAAAGAAAGAGTAGTGGTAGTAAATCAAGTTTTACTTTTTATATAAATTTCCAACAAAATAATAAAAATGCCCTTGAAAAACAACAAAACATGAAAAGCTTCATCATTCAATAAAAAATCGAGAAATACAATTTTCCAGTAAAGAATACCCACATTTTTAAACATAACATCATGGCTTTAATACTCGAAGGGTTAGAGAGAGATATACCTAGTGGTACACTCACATTTCGCCAGTTATGTTTATGTCCCATTTGATACGGAGGCGAGCTTACATTTTTAATTTTTGTAAATAATGCCATTACAAACGACTATTTCGAAAGCAAAGACCTTTTATTTAAACATTCTTGAACACTAAGCCCGCAGCCTCGCACTAAAAACCGCAACGCCAAACTACTCGTAGTTGCAAAGCAACTTTCCTTCCATATGCGTCGCGGTTAGAGACGCCACCTGACTTAAAACATGTGAAAGCAATTAATTATCGCATGAAATATTCATTAAAGTCTAGTTAAGCTGTTTTTGTTGGAAACAAGGAACATTGATTGAGATTTTCTCTCGTTCCAAAGAAGTTTTATGAAGATCTTGTATTACAAGACTATTAGGGTTAATTGCGTTTTCTTCATGAATTTGATTTTACTTCTAATGGGATTTAAATAAGGAAAAATAATGAATTTCAGTCAAATTCATTTCATCATTAAGTTATTGACGCCCTTTAATGGTTTTCTTATTTTCTACAAGGTGTAAACGGACCCTTCACGAAGCGGTCAACTAAGCATTCTGTACATCAAACTGAGTAACTTTACGCAAAAAATTATTGTTGAGAAACGATTTTTTTTGGGTGAAAAATCACGGTAGGACTCAATGTAACGCGCTTAAAGCATTGTGCTGATGGATCGATTGAATAGTCCGGAGGTCGAGGAGGTGTTTAAAGTAAAGTCTTACATTAAAAACATGTATTTAAAAAAAAAACTTGTGAAAAAGTTGGAACTTCACCCAATATCTCTCAATATCTCGTAACTACAATATTCCCACATTTGGTCTAGAAAGAAAAAAATATCAAACGACGGGAAGAAAAAGTGCTTTTCGGCTTCGTTAATAGTCTGGTTGCACCCTTTATATGCACATAGTTTTATTATTATTTTGGGTTCAGCTCGCTGTTGTACATAAGCTATATATTGTAATTTTGTGTGCAATAAAGAATAAGAATTATTTTTAAGTTTGGTTAGAGCCACAATCTTGAATATTATAGTGTTTCAGTGAACACCACCTATTCAGCATTGCAGAGAAAAGTAAAAAAAAGGTTTACCAAGAAAATAAGCAGTTTTCAGAACTCATCTCTCGAAAGAGTGCTTGGAAAAACGCAACCCATTTCCTCGTACGAACAGCATTTCAATTTATTATTCATAGACATCATAAGCATGGTATTTAACCTCAAAAAATATGATCTCAATAACAATAACAAGACGAAATGACGACGGGACGATATAAACGCAGATTCTACTCATAAAACAACAATAAATGTGTTTTATTGGGGAGTCTCGTAGAAAAGTTTTCAACTTTACGTACGAATCTAGTATGTTCGGTAGTTGGCAAGCCACTGAGCCATACAAAAACAGAAGTTGATATCAATTACAGTTTCTGTGCGGAGTTGGAGCGTATTTTAATTCGATCTGGTGTTGAGAGAGAAGCTACGCACTACTTTTAGGGCTTTGGAAATAATAGAAAAATATGAATTGGTGATTTTCTTTAGAAAGCTTAGGTACGGGGTATTCACAAGCGATACACTGCTACATTTGTATTAACGCTGATTAAATAAAATGAGTAACTAAGAATCGTAGAAAGTGGCTTTATAAATTGTCTGCTTACCCTATTTACGCATGAGTATTATATATGTATGTATATGCAACATTTTCTCTTTTTATTTCCGAGAAATACCTTGAAATACTGATGATGGGAATAAACTACGACGACATGTCATCATAAAAATGAATAGCCGTACCTACATGAACATATAATTCCACATCCTTAGAAACTCAGTGCAAGCAAGATTACTTTAGCAGTCGTGAGCATGCAATAATAAAATTATACAACGCCATCTAACTTCAAGCAAAACTCTGTAGACATAAACCATAGCATGAACGCTCGATAAAAAGGTATCTTAAGTTCTACAGATATTTGAATTGAAAATACAAGTCTATTCTAAAACTTGTCGTTTGTTTTTTTTTCAACACGCAGAATGTCAAGTATAGATGGATATTATAAACATAAGTATAGTCCATTATGTAGGGTTTCTAGGTAAAGGTCTAGAGGTAAAGTGGTCTAGGTCTGGCTGTATGTGTAGGTATATGAGTAACTCTTAATTGGTCGTGCCTAAAATGTTACGTAAACGGTCACGAGGGGTGCGTGACACCCCGGTCATATAAATCAAATACGAAATTCATGCAAAATCACGATTACGCTCGATTCTTGATCATTAGGGACACGTGTTTTTATGAAGCTAACGGGAACTTCAGCGCTTTAAATTTAGAATTTAAAAAGTTCTAAACCACCTTTAGGGATGCGCTGGGGTGTGTAATACCTCACACGACTAATTAATGGTTAAATGTTTGTATAAGCACAGTGAAACGTACAGGAAAAATTCCTAGTACCTATGTAACGTTTAAAAAAAGGGAACTAATTTTTTGAGCTGTTATTGAAATATTCGAGATGTTATTATGATCAGTTGAAAAACATATTGAGCAGTTATTAAACGTGCCATTTATAATTTTTAATTTACCAAAACCGCTATTTACAACTGCCTCTTTAAACCAGTGCCAAAAAAAATAGTATTTTATAATCATTCGAATTTACGTTACGTTTACTCCGCGGTCTACCCGTCCGTGATAGGCCCACAGAAACTTCTACCACGTAAGAAACTAAATATATCAAAAGTTCGTAAAAAGAAACCGAAAAAACATAGATAAAAAAACTTGTGATAAAACTATACAAAAGGCGAAAGAAGCAGAGCTTTTTTTCGGAGAACACAAAAACCGATCAATCTATATTTCAAGATTGATCACGAGAATAAGCCAGAGACAAAAAAGTACTGTACTAAGTGCCTTCTTTTACGGTACAGAGTGATTGATAGAGATGCCCTGTCAAAGTTCCTTTTTTATATTCACTCAATATTCATCTTCCTTTGTTACGTGAATTTTGCGTTGTGTTGCTCATCCTGATATCTGGGGCTTTCTGTAACTGGATTATTCAACATCATCCGTATCTTGTATGTTCAACCACACAATAATTCTTTCCTTTATCGGTTTTCCCTTTCACTGTAAACTGATATATCTATATCGCTACTCGATTTATGTTATTTCTGAAACTTTACTAATGTTTAATGTAAGAGTCAACTTTGATTTGGATAGGTTCAAAGTAGGTATTAACTTTGGGTGAGGTTAGAAATGTTTCAAAAAGAAAAGCACTTCCAATATAGATCTTTGAATCCATCATTCGGGGGGTTGTTCAAATAAATAATAGATTCTTAGGAAAACTGACAAGAAACTCGATAGTAGGAAGGTATATCATAATAACGTTTTTTCCTCGTTCCAGTAACAGCGTCCTGAGTTAAAAGAAAAAGGACTATAAGGAAAGTCACACGTTAATAATAAGTTCCGAACGTGTGTAGTGACTTGAGAATGGTGATAGGACGCCATCTTTCCCTTTGGTCACAGACGAATGAATGTAGATTTATGACGAAATATTCTCTATGACAAATCATGAGCATCGAAATTTGTAATACGGTTTTTCGTACAAGGAACTTTGGATATTTTACCTCATGTTTTGTTACTTACCCTAAATATATTAGAAAAATATAATAACATAACACAACATAACACCTGTAATCCCTGAAGGGTTAGGCAGAGATGTACTTATTAGTACATACACATTTCGCTAGTTACGTTTTAAGTCCCATGAATAAGGGGCGAGCCTATTGCCATCAACCGGGTACAAATCCAGACTCCATGGCTGCTACTGAAAGATTCCTGATGGAAAAACCCAATAATAATTTGCTCGACCCGGGAATCGAACCCAGGACCTCATGCTCAGTAGCCGCGCTTGCGACCACTCGACCAACGAGGCAGTCCAAGAATAGATTATTAAGAATAAATTTAAAATACATTTAGGCGCAGTATTGTTACTTCTCATGCAATGGTATAATAGTAAACTATAACTGAAATATATTTAACAGTTGCAAGTAACGATAATGTTGAATTCAAATGTTTTTTGTGCCACTCGTACTCGGTGAACAGTCTCCTATGTGAGCGACCATGTCTCGGTACCGAAGCTTATTGTTGGCAGTACATCACTTTACATATCCCAATTTAATTAGGAGAGTAAATTATAAAATAAAATAACTTTATTAAACAACTGTGAGAATAAAAAGAATAAGATAAGCAAATCAAGTATATTGGCTCACGAGGTTGTCGACATGTGGAATGTGGAGTTAGCGATCATTGTGTCGATAGTCGTGTCAGCCTAAGGCTTAATTGCCAAGAGCCTCGGTCAATACCTGAGGAGGCTCTCGTTAGGCAGCTGGATCAAGGACTTGATTCAGAAAGATAGAGGTTCCTCTCTTTGGAGCCGTGACCGCCGGTAGCTTTGACCTTGTACCCGATACCGGTGGGCAATTAAAAAAAAAATGTATTTATAATTTTTTTTTAAATTATTATTTAAAAATATAATGAATTTGTATAAAGATGAACAAAGGCAGAAAAGGAACAAGAAAAGTCATGGTACAATCAACAACCAAACCCTTAATGATGCAGATTTTCTAATCGTCTGTCCAAGTACAGAATGCTGGCCAAAGCACAGATAAAGTTATAATTCACAATGTAAACATAATACCAAAAGACATTTAATATCCTAAAGCAAAGTAGAATTTCATACAAAAGGATCTAAGTAGATAAAAATATAATGAAACTCGAATTTAAGCGCCATCAGCGATAGAAGACATTACAAACAGCTCTGAAGTTTGGGCGATGGTAAGCGAACTTATGTAAACGTTACATAAGTTCCTCCGTAGTTTTACTAAGTGGGAACATCGATTGCCGCTAATGTGTTTGAGAATTGTTGCTCAACAATCTTAGAGCCCATTTCAACTTTAAACAGTAGACACGGGTGCGTTTTCTAATTTAAACTGCCGAAGTTCCACTTGAGGTGTCTAAGTGTAATACGAATAGGCAATTTATATGCACGGGGTTTGTTTGTACTACACCGTATGACCTTTATTAATATTAGTTTGTTAAAATATCTTAATCAAGGAATATAATTATCATTTAGCTATACGAAAGTTAACTTTATCATTTATATTATAAACCGTAGGATAGCAGCCATTGCAGGAAGATGTTCTTTATTTTTTACGATTTTATATTTCGTTATTACAGCAGTGTATCTCCTGTGCGATGGAGACAATTCCAAGTGCTTTACTTTGCAATATTTATCTGATGAAAACCACTGCGTAACTCTTGTAACAATTTAAATATTATATTTTTTTTCCCTTACAAAAGCTATTTCACACTAAAAGTTTTCATCTAGTGAATAACATTTATACCTCATCATTTGCCTAGCCTTCTCCCAACTATTTTGGGGTCGGCTCCCAGTCTAACCAGATGCAGCTGAATACCAATATTTTACATGGAGCGACTACCTATCAGACCTCCACAACCCAGTTGGTCCACTGGGTAATACGATATCCTTGGTAAGACTGATTGTCAGACTTTCGGGCCACTGACTACACGCAACGTCTGTCAAAGATTTACAAATAAGGTTTTAAATTGGGAAAAGATGAAAAATATTATGTTTGAAGTATCTGTGCAAAAAATACAAAAAAATAAGAAATTAAATTCACCAGTTTTAATGAATTAAAAGGTAATATTAAAAGGACTCATAACAGGAGTCAAATTGATGTATCTGGTACTCAAAAGCTAACTGAAATTAAAGCTGAAAATATTTTAAACTGTATTTACTATAAGAAACTTTATGGATTCGAGCTTACAGGTATTTTCTGATGAAAGCTATGGTTATACCAAAATGTTCATTGGAATATTTTTTTAAAACACTTTATGCTTTCAGAGCAGATTATGTTCGTTAAGAAATCTTTTGTTCTACAAATTCTGTTTATTGGACGAACCAATTTTTTTTTAGATGATACAATTTTTTTTCCGGAGTGTGTAGCACGAAACCTGTTTACCAACATTCCTTATCACATGTTTTAAAAGACAGACGTCCTCTATTTCCTTTAGCAACCAACATTAGTTAGTTTCGAAGATCACTGCGGCCAAGTTAAACGGAGTCAGCTCTGAGGCCAATTTAATTTCATTAATCTCTTTATTGATTGGATTCGCTGGGCCTTCCCTGTCGACTGACTTTTATGGTCCTTCCCAATTTAGTTCTTAAGATCAGAAGGGTAGAGACAACTTTTGAATATATCCTTATATTATTGAAATGTTTTAACATGAATATTGCGGTAACAGGATATTTTTTATATGTTTTTATAATTAGAAAATTTTAAAATTATGTCCTTGATGCTAATTAATACATTTCTTCCCTTATAAGTGATTGCAAGTGCATTTTTTAAACCTGAATGTTGTTGAAATGCTATTCAGAATGACGGCCAGCCAAACTCTTGAATTGATCAATCTAGCACGTAATATTGTCTTAAATGTTACATACACGCAAATCAAAATTCAATATTCGATCAACTCTACTATGAAAGTTCGTAGTGTTCATACTTTTGCTCTCAATCAAAATTAACTTTTAAATTGAATCCAAAATTACTCCCATCTGCACAGCATCAGTTTTGACTGGGGTTAATTCAATTAATCTTCCTATAGGTGGACTTCGCTGAGTTTGCCAACCACGGAGGATTACATCGCTAGCTCTCGATTTAGTCAGTTAGGTTCAGCTTAGTCCCGGAATATTAATGTAGCTTTAAGCTAATCTGGTCTCTCTGTCTCTATTCCAAAGTTTTCTAATGGACTTTAAGTGAAAATCAACTAAAACTTCTAGTTCATGTTTGAATGGAATACTACGAATTTTAGTGAAAATAGAATGGACTGATTTACATAAAATAAAATGAGATAAGGTTGGTAAAGTACCTTCATATCATGAGCAGGAGCTCAAGGTATTTTTCTCTTTCTTAGAAGACTGTACATACGAATGTACAGTCATGGAATTTGACCTGTGAGAAATTTGAAATTAATTTAAGCACTTGCCGTGATACAGTCGTTCACTACCGATTTGCGTACCAATCAAACTTTGTTTTCTGGTTAGACAGTATAGTAACTAAACATGTTGAAGATTTGGCATCGATAAAGTAAACAGTTTTAATCATTGATACAGTTTCATGAAGCCACTTACATTCAAAATCAGCAATTGAGTAATCCTTAGCTCATTGACTAACAAAATTATCTGCCACTAATCAGAACAAGATATATAATAATCATCTTGGACACAAAACTCCTACCAACATAATTCCACAATCTCGGATCTTCCCTAGACTATAAATTAAGCCGTTGCGAAACTTGTAACAGCAAAAGGCAATCCCACTTTGCCAAGAATTCATTTGGTCTAATTACCTGAGTGAGACAGTTTCATAGTTACGTCGAATCTGCAATTGCAATCAGTGCCTTGAACTAATGAAGTTTCAAATCAAACTAGTCCCATGATTGGGAACCGCAAACAGCTTCATCGAGTTCTATCCATACTGGGTCTCCAACTTCAATTATGATCTTACGGTCAGACCACAGTCTGCAAATCCGGTAAATGAATTGGTTCCGAACTCAGATTTCGCTGAACATTCTTTGGCTAATGCGGTCGTGTTTCGGAGATTCTAATTTGAGTAAAAAGGTTATATAACAGGAAGTGGTTCTTGGGTTCATTTTGATTATATCATACTTGGGTTTTCGTTGAAAACTTTTTCGTAGTTACTATTTGCATGTAATCATCATCTGTCTACCCTTTTTCCAAGTATGTTTGGGGTCGGTTTCCAGTCTAACCGGATGCAGCTGAATACCAGTATTTTACATGGAGCGACTGCCTATCTGATCTCCACAACCCAATTAGTAATAGGTATTAAGATACCCCGTGGTAAGACTGGTTGTCAGACTTTCGGGCCACTGATTACCTGATCTACAAATGATCCAGGACAAACGGCTTCACGTGTAGAAAGCTGTTTTTTTTAAACAACAAACGGACACTTTAATTTTATTTATTAGTATAGATAGAAAAAATATATTAAATTACCGATTAGTATATTTCCAGCACTTAGCCATCTCATTTATTTCCTGCATAAACAGAGAATATAATTAGTTTTATGTTAATTACCGATGTTTGATTAAATAATCCGAATAGCTGTAGCTGACCCACGCTGATTGGTTATGTCAAGTTACAGAATCGGTTGAGGATTAGAACATCTAAGATGATGTAGTATCTGCCAAGTGATTGTTGTAATCTTTTGAAGTAATTATGTTTATTAGACTTTTGCCCTGCTTTAAACGCTTAGCTTTCATACTAAACACTTGTTTTTTTATATAAAATTATAAAATAGATGCACCTAAACATGAAAAGCTATAAAGTCTTAAACACTACTTTTAACGAGATAGAAGCACCTAAGTAGGTCTTAAAGATATAAAAACACTTCACACATTTATTACGGACAACTTTTCTAAACCAATTTATAAATACTTCTCCCAGAAAAGCGCCCACTCAGTAAGTGTCAGCTTACGCGGAACGTACATTACAAAAGCAAAATTAAAAAAGGTCACGCACTTTTTCCAAGATATAATCCCCTTTTAAGTCAGTCCCAAGATTAGTTGGCTAATTTCTTGAAAGCGTTCGCTTTTTGCAGATTTAATGGAGTGCCAGATTATTTGTCTCTATCCCAGCATAATTTATCTGGACGAATTAAGCTTAGGCCGGAAAATCTCACTGAAAAAATGTCTGCCGATAAAAGGGAACAAAGGGGGGAGCCCTAAAGAAACAGCTACAAAAAAAGAATTGAGATATGAATAATGAGAATCATTGTGAAGATAATATAAAAGAAGCAGTGGCACGAAATAGGGGTAATGACGTTGAATAAGTAATTTTGTTCTCAACGCGCCGTGGAATTCGAATAAGCCCTGAATTTTTGGTGATCGCACGAGGTGTTTTCAATATTTTTATAGTTACGTTAATATTTACATAACGTAACTATAAAAATATCGAAAACACCTCGTGCGATATGACCGTGTGCTTTCTACTTGGCAATAAAATGTCAATTTTCTTCTAAAGAAATACCAGACTGTAGGTATTGCATCTTTTTCAAAGTAAATCTTTTTTGGTGGCAGCAAATACTTGAAGGTTAACAATGATGAATAAGTCATAAAATGTATGGGACTGAAATAATTAACATAAAGCTTATTATCAGTAGGTACACGTCGTAGAAAAACGTAATGCAAAAACATAGGCCCTTGATACAAATTCTAATAAAACTATTGGAAGAACTCGTGAAATATTGTGTTTTTCTCTTTCGCAGGTAGAGGACTTCCGCGGGCCTGTGGATGGTGAGTAATGGGCTAGCTCGCCGTCCGTCCGTCTTATGACGACAGGCCGTGTCAACGGTGCGTTCGTGTTTCACGGGCGCCTCAAAGAGATGTCAGCAAACATGAGGGGCCCACAAGGGCCGATGCCTGCCAGGGCTGCGGGACTGTTCGAAAGAGATATCGCGGCCCTGGAACATAAAGGGCAAAAGAAGGAACATGGATGGTTTTTAGTCAGTAGAAGTCTGACACTCCCTTCCGCTCCACCCAGAGTGGGAGGAGTCATTTGATGATTTCCCATACCAAAAAAAAGGTGGAGGACTTCGACCACCTAAATAGATATCTTGTCTATCGAATACGAGTATGTCAACGTCTCAATTGTCATCTTCCCACTGCAATTCTCATTTATAAAAGCTACTATATAATAATCATCATACACTAATACACCAAAAAAGTTACTCTTGATCAAAATACTTCTTGTCCTCAATAGGATATTATTAACCCTCCCACACTCGCATCTATTCCTGATCTCAAAACGAACGGATCAACTTTCCATTGTCAATCTAAATTTCTAAACAAAACTTTTTTAATATCGTAAGGTGATTCTCATTATGGAAGCGGGTAATATTATAATGGTGTTATAATTGGATTCAACTAAAACCTGCCACATGTTAGGCTAGCAATACCCCAACTAATTTGGGATGAGCGTGGCCATTAGCTATTGCTAAGCCTCCACTACACACAGACGTAAAAGATGAGCAAACTTCCAAAAATAGTGACATTAACTAAATGCTAATTTTTTAGTTTATGCTTGGAAAATTAACCTGCCTTTTGACTTTATACTTTATCTTTAGTTTATCCCAATTTTCTGCTTCCTTCTTTATACCATTTTAGTTGCGGTCGACATTCCTAATTTTCTGGCGTCATGTGGCAGGACAATCTGTTCTGGGTTGCCTGGTCGGGCAGTTCTTCCTCCAATAGGAGCTTCGTCATGCTAGTCCGCAACGTAGCCCGATATCGTCTTCTACCTCTTTTATATTCAGGTAATTTCAACGCTTTCTTCACTACGTAAAGCTTTTCTTGTTTTTAGCTTATCCCAATCATCATCATCATTCTCTAGCCCTTGTCCCAATTCATTTGGGGTCGGCGCAGCATGTCTTCTTCTTCCATACTTCTCTATTACTCGTCATCTCATCAGACACCTCTTTTCGTGCCATATCATTAGCTTATCCTAATCAATCATTGTAATTATGGTTATGTATCTGTACATAGGAATCACCTCATAAGTTACTTAGATCGTTACAAAAACATATGTGTACTATCAAACAATAAGCATACCTTCAAATAAATATGACTTCACTTTCCCATAAACTTGGAATGACAACAGAAAAGCGAACGGTGCCCTGGGTATAGTAACTCACTGAACAAGTATGTCTTCAGCTCACCTACTTTAGATAAAAAAAACAATACACATAAAATCTTACAACATACGCGGAACCACAGCTAAAGCCTATAAACTCACCGAATAACCGCATAACGAGTTCATCGGCGTTCGCATAAAAGCGTCGAATAAAGTAAAATATGAACGCTATACGCTGCGATGTTGACATAAGACAACGCAGTATCAAAAACGCTCATTAATTCAAATGAATGTGCCCGCTTTGTGTGAATATTCAAGGGCTGTGCGATTAACATGTATCAGTCGTCAGAACAATGGCTACGCATAAAAACAAAGGGTGAAATTTATTTCCAATACGTGTAAAGATCGCACGCGTGTAATCAATGCACATGACCGGCATTATCACATTTCCGATCCGAGGCGATGCCGTTATGGTGCTGTTGCCGTAAGAAGTTTCACATAGAGAATTGTGAACGGCTCGAGTTCAGTCGAACCTGATCCAGGGCAGTGTTTTAACATGTGCGTTGAGCTTTGAAACAACAACATCATAATTTGAAACTTGTGTTAATAAATAAGACTTAAAACTATGTTAGTAGCACTTCACTTGTTTACACTTCACATGTGCTGGTTGAATAGTGGAACTTGTCCGCGGAAGCGACGGAACACCACGTCCTGCGGTCAAAACTCTTCCTTCATCACCAGGGGCAGATAACAATTCGGTGCTGGCATCTGGCACCACGAACGCCTTGAAGTTGACGTTGCGGCGAGACTCCACGATGTCATCCGCTTTAGTGGTGTAATGTAAGCGGGAAACGCGGTTTACACTCATCGGGCACTTGATAAGTACTGCACCGTATCGGCAGCAGTTCAACAAAACAATTAGTTCTGCTGATCCGGGCACGAGGTGATGTGATACCGTTAAATTGCATATAGGTACATTGCAGTTAAGAGTTTCGTAGTAAGCATGGAAAACGGTTTGAGTTGATGCGACAGCAGAGCATAGAACTTTGAAAAAAAATTGCGCACGGAACGAATTGAGTCGATGCTGATTCGTTGCAGCAGTGCTTAAACGTGTGCGTTCAGCTTTATTCGCTGCCTCGTGTTCGGTAAAATGATATAAATCATTTCGCTGACAATAGAGTGAAAATAAAAGGTTAATTAGAGTTCATGTTCAGTGAGTGGAATTCGAAACAGTCAGAAAGTTTTTGATTAATTGAATGTTATTTATGTTCATGACGTAACTGATATTAAAGTACGGCTCAGTAATGACTGTTTTTTGCGGGTATTTGTTTCATTAGTCTGATGAAAAATTAATTGAAGTAAGGAAAGAATTATTGTTTGTGATGGAAAATACTGTTTTGTTGCGAACTTAAACGGAGCTCTTATATATGACTTCTTTTTATTAAGGTCATGATTTTAACCTAGGCGAACAAGCCTAAAACATGGCCAGGAGTGAAACCGTGAAAGTAATGAGGAGCAATTGGGACGATTTTAAAATGGGAAATTATTAATCGGGCGAATAATATACTGAATGGGCGACTTATATACTGAACTAGTTTTTGCCCGTGGCTTCGCTCGCGTTCATTTAGAATTTAACAATCAATTCGGGTTGTACTCTACTTGTAATAATGTAATTCAATCATGATTCGAAAGACACGTGGCGCCATATATTATAATAAGAACGTTTTTGTTGATTTTCTCGGGAACAGTACTTTGTTTTGGAATGACAGGTATTCTATGTGCGTTTCTGTACACCTGGCAACCTATATGCAAAATTTCAGGATGATCGGCTCAGTGGTTTAGGCGTGAAAAGGTAACAAACAAACAAACAAACTTACTTTCATATTTATAATATTAGTTAGGAAGGCGACTATTAAACCAAATACGTAACTATTTATCCGGTCATTGCAGCAAGGAGAATATAGGAGCAAGGAGAATATAGGAACCAATGGCGAGCGCAGCGACCTCGGGACTTGCGGCATACAGACTCAGACAGGTTAGGTTCGAAGTGAACGAACTAAGACCCAGGCATTCTCTTCGTGTTAGGTTACTTTAAACCCTGCAAACAGTAATAGGAGCCCCGCACAGCGGGGCTACGTCGACTACGCCTTGCCTATCAATCGGTTAATAAGCTTGTTTTTTTTTTTTTTTTGAGTCCTTTAATTAGCACACCGTATGGAACAGCTAGGAACTCAAATTTTTAAACAGATTAAAATATCGATTGATTTGCTTTATTTTATGTCTCAAAGACAAAGGATTAATCATTCAAAAATATGGCTTTTGGATTTTTTTGCTTGCTGTTTTTGGAAAATTAAAACGATCATTAAATTTTTAAAGGCATGTATTTAATACATGCCTTTAAAAATTGAAGGTACTCATTTTTCACGAATATTTTCAATTTAAAATAATAATCAGATCTGCAAGTAATATACATGATAATAACGTCCGACTGTTTTGTTACGAATAGCATTTATCTGTCAATCCGGTAATTTGTCCGTATCAGTTGAACATCTATACGTCACTTGTTGTTGCTACGACTATAATAAAATATTCTCTGTTCATTTTCATCTCACGAAACTTGCAACGTCAAGCACGCACGCATACTTAAAGCATCATCAATTCCTTGAAATCTGCTAAAAGCTCCATAAAATCCTTCAAACTTCCCCGCCGTGTGTCCACCGATCACATCAAGTTTGCTCACATAATAATTCATAAGATAGTTATCAAGGGCCTAAAAGCACTTTAGCCGGATTGCCAATCCTCTAACATCATATTTGCATGATGACAACGTCATAACCACTCCCAGCCCGTGTAATTGCTTTTCTCGGTCGCCAAGATAGATTTTTGGAGATCCGCAGTGGAATTAAAACTGATTATAGGACTGTTGGTGCAGACAAATAAATTTTTGAAATGTTTTAAAACGAGAAATGAGGTAGACAGAATATTTTTTTATTAATTTTATCAATGAAAAAGACGTGAGGAAAGTTTTGAGTATGAATGTGGATGGGTATAAGAGTAAAGGAAGACTGAAGAAACGAGGGATGGACTGTGTGAAGGATGATATAGCAAGAAATGAGGTTTCTGATGAAATGACGAGTAATAGAGAAGTATGGAAAAAGGAGACATGCAGCGCCCACCTCAAATAAATTGGGATAAGGGCAAGAGAATGATGATGAGAGAGATGTCAATATCAATAAACAGTTAAAATATTTAAAGAAACCTTTTGAAGCAAAGCATAATTGGACATATTAAGCTATGCGTTTTTTGTACTGCATTTAATAGCTGTCATGAATACCAGAATGATATACGGTACTGCCTTGTTGGCACATATCTTACCTATACCGTACGAGTTGGTATATCTACACTGTGACTTTTTAGTCGTCTTACAACGGCAGACCACTTCGTTTATCCAATGACTACTAAACATTCATTAAAAAAAATAGGTATTTATGTAATTTTAATAATTTAAAAATGAAAATATGATTCGTTATTATGACGCATGACGTAGTTGAAACAAACTGTTGCCAGCGAGGGTTATTCACCAACTCGACACAAGAGGTGACACGTGTGTCCAGTTGGTGAAACTCAAAATTAGTATCACTTATTATTTCGTCATCTGGACACGCCAAGATTTTTATTCGTGTCCACATAGTGAAACTTAAATTAAATAACTTTTATGTTTTCGCCAACTGGTCACAACATGTTCGCATTTTACCCGAATTCAAGATAAAGTACAGTCAAGCACATAAAAAAAAATACATAAATGTTTTGTGTCACAATCATCATCGGCATCATTGTAATAAAAGTACCTACAGGTAATCAAAAAAAGTAACATTAGCTAAGTATACTTTTCTTCACATTAATAAATCATCATAATATTATTTAATTTTTACATATGTATTTGTTTTATTTCAAAATTTGTCTGAATTAGAAGCTAATAAGGTTTTTCAAGTAAAAAAGTGAGGCAGCTTTTTCATGAAATCGAGGCGATTATTAACCTGACTGTACCCTTTTTTGCAAATAAACTGGGTGTGACCGATGATGATTGTGACACAAAACATTTATGTGCTTGACTGTACTTTATCTTGAATTCGGGTAAAATGCGAACATGTGTCCAGTTGGCGAAAACATAAAAGTGATTTAATTTAAGTTTCGCTATGTGGACACGTGTAAAAATTTTGGCGTGTCCAGATGACGAAATAATAATTGTACTAATTCTGATTTTCACCAACTGGACACACGTGTGTCCAGTATCTTGTGTCGAGTTGGTGAATAACCCGCCAGCGATGAGACTCGACTCATGCGCTGGGTTGGTATGTTCTACCGTTAGACACGTAACCATTATTAACAGGGTGTTTTATAATTATAATGTATTATTTACTTTTCTTTGTATCTGTTATCCTAATTAAAAATATATATTATGTTGGATACATTGAGTGGATCACCTTTTTAAGACGACTAAAATGTCACGGTGTATTGTAAAAGGTTATTTTTTTGTTTGGAATGTAATTTTACACAACAAACCAGTAAATAAAAGTTATTTCTAAAGCTATAGTCACATCGAGGCGAATTCTGGGATGTGAATCCGCTCGTCGATTGTTTTAATGATTTTATAAGTCACGCGACTATTTGCGCCAGTTTCAACACCTCCATTCAAGTTAGTTACCACAATCGAAGCGAGCAATTTTTGTCCCGTATACCGCGTACCATTCACCTCGGTTTGGCTAGAGCATCATACGGAACTCATATCACGAATAGGCTATGCACTCAACCAGTTTTCTAAATTTAAAATGCTCTGCATGGTCCGGAAAATTTATTCGGTGGCTCGTAAAACATGTAATATCTTTATTTGAGGCACTCATCCGGAAAGGTTATTATCTAGAAAGGTTTAGTCTAGTCTAGGTTATATCTCTTCAGGACATTTTGGCAGCGATACCAAGAAATCTTCTCCAGAACTAGGTAACTAGGGATAAGATCGTGAGAGATAACGTAGGTATAATTTAAGTGAAGCAAGCGATTAAAATTAAATTAAATATTTTTCAAATAGTAGAAATATTTTTTTTTTGGATTTAGGTAACATACATAAAAAACTCACACCTTTTTCTCATTGGGTTAGGCAGAGACCACAGAACGCCACCTCCTACGATATTTACATACTCCTTTGGCCTCATCCACGTTTATACATCGTTGTAGAAAAAGTTTCACAATATTGTGGTGCTAAGCTTCTTTGGCCATGAAAGTAAATATTTTGACAAAATCTGCTACCTGGATCTTTATGGTGCTCGGTTGACGACAAAATGAGGCACTAGTGATAAACATTTGTGGAAAGAATTGATAAAACCAAGATGGCGGCTTTGTGTCCGATTTCAGACACGTGCCGTACTGTATCCGATATTCAATCCGTTTTCGTTGCAACTTTCTATTAAGCACTATATTGTATTATTCTCTAGAGCTTTGCACGTATAGGAACCACACAGTTATAGCAACATCAAAGGCTGATAGACACATAAACTCCCGAACCAAAATATCTGCATTGCTAATACCAACCTATCACTCCGCCGATTGGGAGGATTAGCACGAAAACAGTTGGAGAATCCGGCCATTTGTATTCCTCGTATCACTATTCCCGGGGGCATTGAAGTTCGAAGTTTCTAGGCCCAATTAATTAGGCGATTAAACTTAATTTGAGTTTAAGGCGAGAACGGCCAATTTAGACGTAGACAGATCTATGCGGTTCTGAGGTTCGGCCTTCCATGATTTTAAGGATTATGAAGTTTCGAACTGTACCATTCGAGATTGATTAGAACGATACTAAGTATAATTATTATATTGATATGGATTAAATTCGTAACTCCGGCTGATATTTAGGTACCTACTATAAGAACTGATACATTTACCATTAATTATGATAATAGGTACAAAGAAAAATAAATAATACATTAGAATTATGAAACATCCTGTTAATATGTTTACGTGTCAAATGATAGAACATATTATAACCTACCCAGCGCACTAGTCGAGTAGAGCATAGCTCGCAACAGGGTGTTTCAACTACGTCATGCGTCATATTAATGAATAATATTTTTATTTTTCAATTATTAAAATCTCATAAATACCTATTTTTTATGAATGTTTAGTAGTCATTGGATACATGAGGTGGGCTGCCGTTGTAAGATGAACAAAAAGTCATGGTATATACGGTAGACTGAAAATACAGAACGCTTAACACGATGCATATAATTAGTCTAATAGCTGCATTAGCTTTGTGATTTAACTTTTGATTCTACTAATTGATGGCCGAATGACACTCAAATGGGTAGGTTTTTATATCACCAGTTTACAATTAGAAATTAATTGGAAACACATTCAAATACGGTAAAGTTCCTAAATAATCCGATTCAATCCATGTTGATAATGTTCTTTAATAAATATAATTAGTTTCAAACTAATGATATGATTAAGTTACATTAAAATGCACAACTCGACGGTTAGATTTAAAATGGCGATGAAAATTGCACAGTGCAACCAATTTTGTAATGGTGAGTATCGAGGGAGGTTTAAATTTGAATATTTTTACATTTTAAATGGCTTATTATAATACATCGAAATAGTTTAGTTTGCATTTACAGCTTCCAGTAACGAGGCATCAAAAGCAAAACTAAAATACCTACATATAGATATAACTAGGTAGGTATAATAGCTAATGTAATTTTGTTTGTTACTACCTACTGAATGTGGACTGTATGAAGGATGGTATGGCAAGAAAGGAGGTGTCTGATATGACGAGTAATAGAGAAGAAGAAGAAGAAAACATCCTGCGCCGACCCCAAATGAATTGGGTTATGGGCAAGAGAATGATGACTATCTTCTGCCTGTGACTTCGTTGGCGGCGAAGAAATTTAACACACTCTGCAATAGTATAACTTTACAGATTAAAAAAATTAGAAATCGGATGAGTAGTTTCCGAGATTAGCTCTTACATCCAAACTTCTAAACTAAATACAGTTTGAAATATTAGTGTGATGACAAACTGTTCCAATTGACTAAAATGTGGATGAATTTTTTGACGGCCTTCCGGTAATTCTTTTACCATTTTGATACTTGTACATATTTTATTATTATTTTATAGTTTGTAAATAATGTAGTTGCTGAATTCAAATAAAATAATTTTTATCCTCAAAAAAAAAAGATAGTTTTCACTAAAACAGAAGATGTTTTAGGTATTTGACAAGTATACAAGTCTTTTGTATACTTGTGAAATACCAAAAACAGGCTAAAAAGATACAGTTTGAATTTAAGTAAATACCGAAGCTTTGACTTGTAAACTTTGCAAATTAACTTATTCCATTTGATTGGATTTTATACCTACAGTTGACTTGTCTTGTAGAATTAATTAATTACCTTCTTACGCCAATACCTACTATCTCGGAACTTTTCAAAAGGTCACAAAAACACAAATCAATACTGTGTAATTATCTTTTCAAAAAATACCGAGAAAGCTTGTAAAAAAGGTCAATACACCCACGTCATTGTCTACTTATTTTGCAGTAAGGCTCCCACTGAGACACCTGCTGCCATGGCCCACCTGGAAGACCCTAAACGATAGCGAAGCCAGGTGTGCCGCTGCAGATACACCCTGGTCCGGTGGGGGTATTCCGATGAAGCCATGTGTGACTGCGGTGCCTCAACGCAAACTATGGGTTTTTTTTTGTTTTTTTTTTTTGTGTGGGATATCATCAAGTGACTCCTCCCGCTCTGGGCGGAGCAGAAGGGAGTGTCAGACTTTTACTGACTAAAAACCACCCATGTTCCTTCTTTTGCCCTTTATGTTCCAGCCCTGGCAGGCATCGGCCCTTGCGGGCCCCTCCTATTTACTGACATCTCTTTGAGGCGCGCGTGGAACACGAACGCGCCGTCGATACGGTCTGTCGTCATACGATGGACGGACGGCGAGCTAACCCATTACTCACCGTCCACAGGCCCGCGCCTACGGTGGCCGAAAGCCATCACGGCGTGAACTATGGCTCACCTCCTGTCCTGCACTATATGAGGTTCCACGTGCAGTTTGAGGGACCTGTCCGAGGCCACCACCAACGCCGTCGAGGTGGCAGAGTTCTGGTCAAAACTAATAATATAATTCAAAAAAGGGAAATCATCGACAGGACGAAGAAGACTTATTTTGGGAACGTAACTTACAGTTTGGTGAGTTTTCCGATAAAATAGGAAAGTTTTTTCAGTAAAGCCAATTTACATTAAGTAAGCCAATAATTTCTTCTGACTTTAATTCTACAAAAGTTAATCGTTAGCTGCTGTTTACACAATAATTCTGTAATTGATATTTAACTGAGAGTCTGTTACAGTACACAGGTTATTTAGTAACATTTACAATGAGATTTTCTTAATAGTATGTAGCACTTGAAATAAAATTCACAATTGTTTCATAATGTTTGCAAAATTTTTCTGATTGTCAACGAAAATCACGCAATTAATATTGTCAAATTGTACGTGAAATAATGTACGCCTTCAGGCTGGGTGGAGCGACGATTTTCGCAGGATAGCTGGTAGCAACTGGGTGAGAGTACCTGAGAATCGAGTTAAGTGGCGTGTGATTGAAGAGGCCTATGTCCAGCAGTGGACTGATGTAGGCTGATGATGATGGACGCAAATACGCACCTTGTTGCAAAGACCAGCCCAATATAAAATACAATACAGTTTTCAAAATGAAAGGCATTGTCATAGTGCGTTACGCAATTTAGACCGGTAGGTCTGTACGAAACCAACCAGTTTTAGACTCCTCGTATATGATTTGGAAAATAAGTTATGAACCACCATGTTATACCTGTGTTCACAAATAAAGATTGATTTGATTTGATTTGATACTTAACGCCAGATTGCATACAGCAGAGATGAGTTTGTTCAGATAAAGTAAGAAATGAACATATATGAGGAAGTTTGAAAGTGGCGCCTGTTACTGAAAAGGTGAAAGGTAATCGTCTGTTTTGGTATGGACATGTGATGAGGATCGAGCGAGGAACTGAACACAATCATGCGACTAAAAGAGCGATGAATATAAATGCTGATGGATGGAGAGGACAGGAAGACCAAAGAAAATATGAATGGATTGTGTATGGAACGATATGAAGGAAAAAGGAGTAAATGATAGCGTTGTAGCGGCACTACAAAAAGCACTTCAGAAACATTGAACAAAAAGTACTACAGTGCCATCTATGACGCAAAGGACAAACTAAACATCGAAATCCTGCATCGCGCAAGTAAAGTTATTCGCAACTTAAGACTTTATAGAAGAACCCGACAACAACTGTTGGGCAGTAGCCCACCAGACATAACACCCGTCTGGTCGGAGGATCCTCCCTTTTCTATGGGGATTGAAGAGCTTCACACCCAGTGACACCAAATGACATGGGACATGGGACAAGGGCAGGAAGATAATGAATTAACGCCAGACATAAATTTCACATATCAAAACAGTTTCAGTCAAAACAGCATATTCATAATCCTGCTTTTATGTCCACAGCAGTCACATAAAATAAAATAAATCTCACACATAAAACTTGCGCGCTCATAAAACCCGTGGTACAGCAATAATAATGTAAAGAACTTTGCACTAACCTGCAAATTGACATACGGTGCATCGGCCATGACAGTTGGGACTATGAATCCTCCTTCGCCGGTTGACATATCAATGTCTTGACTATAGATATCGGTTTTGTCGTCGTAAAGCTTGACGCGGACTCGAACTCGCTTCTCCGTGCTCATTGCTTCGACCTGAGGAAAAAGAAAAAGGTTTTAGCATTTATAATATCTAGATTTTGTAAATGTATGGCACAAAGGTAAAATAAAGTTTTTAGTTTTGGTCAAAGTTAAGTCTATTATTGAAGAACATCCGCCTATCAATGCACTGCTGGGGACAGGGGCCAAAAATGGCCCCCTTTAGCCGAATAAACAATGTTTTGTTTAAGGCTTAAACTTGTGCTTATAGCACAGGAGTCCTCCTAGTTTAAGCCCAGTTGCACTTATCTTGTACCTTGCCACTAAGTTCATCATCATCATCTGCCTAGCCTTTTCCCAACTATTTTGGGGTCGGCTCCCAGTCTAACCGGTTGCAGCTGAATACCAGTATTTTACATGGAGCGACTGCCTATCTGACCTCCACAACCCAGTTAGCGCTAGGTAATACGATATCCCTTGGTAAGACTGGTGGTCAGACTTTCGGGTCACTGACTACCTGTAACGACTGTCAAAGATCTACAAATGACAGCCGGGACCAACGGCTTAACAACACACAAAGCAAAAAACAACAACAGAAAACATCTCAAATCATTCTGTAAAACATTAAAGAAGATACTGCCATCTAAATCAGACTAGCTTTATTACTTAGCACAACTAATACCATTATCACCACACACATTCAAACGTACACCTCGCCACGCAATGAGAACAATATTGTGACGTAAACTTAAGTCTTAATTAAACCATTAAGTTTACCAAGCCAACCTGGCTTTATACCAAAACCTGTGCCGACAGGGGTACAGATATGAAATACTGAGATAATTAAACGTGATTAATATTTTGTTACGCAAATTGTATAAAAGCTTGGGAATGTGACGGTTTTTTGTTTAATTTTTACAGTTTTTAAACCTGGGGAGGATAGGTGAAGATGGGTGTTGTGTGAAATCCGATAATTATGGCTTAAAAAGAGGCAGCTTAATTAGCAATGATAGAAAAAGTCACAAAAAGCCGATAAATTCAGTAAAAGCAGAAGATCTAAGAATCATCGGCGGGATTGATCTAAGCATTTCGGTAGATGGCATTTAAACTCAGCCCTTTTGGTATTTTTCATAAAAGTTATTGCTAATAGAATATTGTCCATTTGCTAACGCCATGTCATCACCTACCTAGCCTTTTCCCAACTATGTCTTCGTCTGTTTCCAGTCTTTCCAGATGCAGATGAATACCAGTATTTTACATGGAGCGACTGCCTCTCTGTCATTCACAACCCAGTTAGTACTGGGTCATACGATATCCCTTGGTAAGACTTAAGAAGATCTAAGAATATGGAATATCAAAAATGTAATAATATTATAATGTTCAGAAAGGTAATTGGGGTTTCGTGTCTACCTACGCGACCACGCTGTTCCCCTTAATCCTGCAGTGGATTTAAATGTGGCTTTCAATATAATTTAGAAAACTTTCCGGATTACCGGAAGGTTTCTGGGTATTATCATTAATAATATATTAAACGATCATAAAATAAAGAAATATTGATGTTTTGCCAAGTTATAGGAACCGTCCTATGCTGTGGCGACTTGCTAGTATTTAATCACATTAGTCAAAAACCTTAACTATAACGAAATGAGTCATTTCAATAACTATATTATTTATCGTAATCCGCTACTGTAAAGGCCACATCACACGGACAGAAAGAAAACCGAGCGTCGATATAAAGGCTGTTCGTTAGGCTCTCTCTGTAATTTATTATATTGTTCCTCCGCCGACAACGGCGACAGATGAATATGGATGCGATTTTTATTAATATTATTAAAAATATTTATAAAAGGAAGGTAATGTTTCTTTGTTTTTTTTTTTTAATATTGTGTATAATTTGGCGGTAGTTTAACTGAGTTCATCGTAATTGTTTTAAGTTTAATATTTCGTCGCTAAGGCTATTTACTTAATACATATTGGAGTATATAACTAAATCCCAAAATGTGGTATAAACTTATTGATTGTGCTACTTGATTGTTATAAAACTTAAATGTTGACTCCATAAAACCAATATAACCATATTCCGAAAATAATTTAAATTCCATATACAACCTCTTTCTGGACAGTTTCAAAGAAAACGATATGATTTATGAGTACTAAAGCATTCTCCCCGAAGCCCGGATGCAAGCGAATGACGAAGTTATAAAGAGTAAATACCTCTGCAGCTTATCGGTAGAAAATTACAACATCATGGTTGAGAACCTCTTTTGTAGCAATGTTGTTATTATGTAGGTTAGTAGTTGCTCTTTAGAAAGTTATATGCAACGGTGGTATTAGTCTGAGCTAGATAGTAGGTTATAGGTGTTTCCGGGCCTGTGGACGGTGAGTAATGGGCCGTCCGTCCGTCTTATGACGACAGGCCGTGTCGACGGCGCGTTCGTGTTCCACGCGCGCCGCAATGAGATGTCAGCAAACAGGAGGGGCCCGCAAGGGCCGATGCCTGCTAGGGCTGCGGGACTGTTCGAAAGAGATACCACGGCTCTTCCGCTCCGCCCAGAGCGTCATCATCAGGTCATTTGATGATTTTCCATCCAAAAAAAAATAAAAAGGTTATAGGTGCTTCGAAGGGTACCTATGTATGTTCTTGATTGATGGTATTATATGTGGTGATCGCTGTTTCACTGTAGGTACAGTTAATTTACGAGTAGTGGAGTGATTAAAATTTGGACAATACTCATCAAATATTTAAATTTGAACTAAATAACATACATAACACAACATCACGCCTGTAATCCCCGAAGGGTTAGGCAGAGGTGTACCTAATAGTATACCCACATTTCGACAGTAAGGTTTTAGTTCCATGTACTATGGGACTAAAACATAACTGGCGAAATGTGACGAAATGTGACTGCTATTATTGCTTAATTTCGCCAGTTATGTTTTAGTCCCATGTTATAGGGGGCGAGCCTATTGCCATCAACTTACAGGGCACAAATTCAGACTCCGTGGCTGCTACTGAGAAATTCCTGATGGAAAAATCTAATAACACTTTGCCCGACCTGGGAATAAAATTCAAGACCTCATGCACAGAAGTCGCGCTAGACCAACGAGGCAGTCACTGAACTGAATATGGGCTAATAAAAACTATGTATTTTGGCCCGAAAGCCCTTAAAAGTCTCAATAATTCTGTTCAATGTTAATTTTTCCATTTTTTTAAAGAGATTAACTTACTAAAACAGTGATAACTATTAAAAACAACAGCGTTTAATCAATTGTTTATAATTTACAACAATGAATGCTTTTTTTTCAACTTCGTGGTAAGATCAGAATAAAATTAATTACTGGCATGTCCATACTAACATCACCCTCCATATTGTCTAAAGCTTAGGTAAAGAAAGGCTCCCTGCCTTCAAAAGTTCCAGCGGAATGAGCTAACGAGCAGCTATTTGCTACAATTCAGCCATTTCAGGCTACACAACTTGAACGAAATGGCGCTATGAAAAATAATATGAATTATCTTTAGTGCAGGACGGTGGAAACGGTGTTGTAAAAATAATATTTGAAGAGACAGCATTGTCTTTGGCTGCTTTATATGCCTTCCAATGCGCTTGTAATAATATTTCATAGATCTTGGTGTTACTATCAATGAGGTTGATAGGTCTAGTGGTTGATATGTGTTGAGTACTTTAGAGAAAACTCTTTAAGGAGAATACAACGAAGGTAAAATCGTTACGGACGGTAAAGGCCATTTCTAACTAAACTTGCAATTAACAAATCTTAGGAATTTTCACTAAAACTAATCTAACTTAAATCATGTATTATAATAATTTGATACAACGGTTAGTTTAAAGATCGTAAATATAATTCGAATACATGAATTAAAGTTGGATTATTTATTTCGGGATTTTTCGTGAAAATCCCGAAATTTGGTAATCGCAAGTTTAGTTAAAAATAGCCTTTACACATCTTAAATAAAGCTTATTTTCAACTTATTGAAGATTTTACCCGAATCCCGGGGAAAAAAATATAGTCGTAAGGAAGTCTCCACTTTCTGTCTCTGTTCTCCGAAGTTTAGGCAAATATAGTCAGCCTATTCCTAGCCTATCACTGGTCATTAGACATCGAACACTGACATAAACTTCGTGAGTATGTTATTTGTCTTCGCGCCCTATCTCATCATTTCCTAATCTATCTCATTCCGTTCACCTCCCTCGTCATCCTATCTAACTGTTACTATTACAAGTACCAATTATCTACATTGGCAAGCTCAACTTTTATAACCTCTTTTGAAATAGGTACTCTAGGTTTCATCAACACTTCAATTGCCCGATATTGAACAAAAGCTCTGGTGTTTCATTTGTGACTATGTCGGTTTATGTTGAATTGAACTTAACCAAAAACAATTTTTCAAACTCACCCTTCCCACAAACGGCAAACCAGGCTTGTATCGTCTTCTCATGCTGTCTGCAAACCGCAGTTCCACATAATGTTGTTCAGCGGCTGGAGCAGCTGGAGCCGTGTTGCCCACTCCATTGCCAACAGTGATCTCTACACGGGCGGAACCTCCTCCACAACGGGCTTCTATACGCCAGGTCCCGGATCGAGCACCAGTTGCTAGTATCGCACTGAGCTTGCGAACTCCTGTGAATAAAAAAACCTCAGGTTAGAAGATTTACTAAAGATGTTTTTAAAGACATAGGAGAAAGTGTAAAGTGTTAAAATAATGAATGACGATTTAGAACGCTGTGATGTTATACAGGGTGTAGACGGACCCTTCAGGAAGCCGTCAACCAAGCATTTTGCACATCAAACTAAGTAATTACACGACTTTTTTTTTTGTGTGCAAAATCACGTTTTACGGTAGGACTAAATGTAACGCACTCTAAACATTGTGCTGACCAATGGATTGAATAGTACGGGGGTCGTGGAGGTGTTTAAAGTAAAAATCTTACAATAAAAATATGTACTTTAAAAAAAAACTTGTGAAAAAGTTGGAACTTTGACCCCCAATATCTCCGTAACTAAAAGGCTCCCAGGTATTGTGTAGAACAAAAAAATATCGCAATGACGGGGAGAACAAGTGCCTTTCGGCTTTGTTAAGGGCCTTGTTACACCCTTTATGAAATCAGCATCAAAGCATTTCAAGTAGGCCAGTTACACGCACTTTTGAATTGTCGAAACAAAGACAACAATAAAATGAAGCTACAGTCCCAGTCACAAGGCATAATAACTGTGAAAGTACTGTATTTGTCCATTCCAAATTGTAGATCTCTATGGAGAAGACTATGATTATCTCTATGGATTATGGGACGTCTTTTTCTTCCATATTCTTCTCTGTCAGCCGTCACTTTATCATTCACATTCATTAATTGAATGGATAAAGATGGGTAGATTGTGTGAGGAATAGTGTGAATGAATAACAAATAACAACTGTAAAAGTTTAAACTATGCCAGAAAAGGAGTGATATGAAGATTCGAATGACATTATTGCGACGCACGCTATTTCGAAAAAAAAAGAGTGGTACGCCAGTTCGAAAACACATTAAGTCAAAAACCGCTATATCGAATGACGTTGTCGCGAAAACGCTGACTCGAAAAACTGTTTGAATGGTACGCTAGTACGAAAGTCTTGGCAATGAAATCCACTGTTGCGAATAGCATATTCCAATCTGAATTTGTCTGGGGATCGAATTTGCGACCGAGTTATGCACCGGGTATCATTACCAGAAAAAATTGTCTGATTGTCGACAATGTCATTCGATATAGCGGTTTTTGACTTAATGTGTTTTCGAACTGGCGTACCACTCATAATTTTTTTCGAAATAGCGTGCGTCGCAATAACGTCATTCGAATCTTAATATCACTCCCATGCAGAAAGATCGTGAAGTGAACTGAACTTTTAGATTTGTATGCATCGTTCGAGCATGTCTGAACATGACTTTTAAAATAGGGAATCCTACCCTAACTAAATGTTCAAAGCACGTAGAAGATACTTCCTATATCGTGGAGCCCAACAATATTGACGCAACAAGCCAAAATAGGGTATCAGTCAAACATGACTGACATTTCATCACAGATCACTCAACGAAATAAATATAAAACAACCAGTGCTGTATGTTTTGTTTACTTCAACAAAATTTAGGTAGTATTGTATTTGTTTAAAAAACGTGCAAAAATCAGTCGATAAACAAAACGAATAGACCATGATAAAGAACTTGTTATGATTAGAGCGACCAACGTAAGATACTAAAATTATAGTTTTTCTTTACTTTTTCGAATTTAGGTATCATTGTTATATTTCTGTTAAGTGAGTGTCTTGTTATTTATTTTATAATGCAATTAGATATAGATTAAGAATTTAATAATTATTAAGTATTGTGTAATTTGTTATGATTTTATTAATTAATTATGTAAATTTGTGCTGTATTTTAGTGAAATTCTGTCTATTGAAGAAATCGTTCAATCAATTGGTAGAAATGTTTATGAAGCTAAACACAATGTAGACTAAAAAAATATACGGTAAAGGTCCGAGTAAACATTACAATAATAAGAAAATACGAACAAATAGAACGAAGGACGCAGACAGCGAACAAAAACAGCAGTGCCCTCTAAAACTATACGTGTGTCCACTACAAAAAGTTTTTATCATCAGTTATGACATGTGACTTTTAAGAGGGTCCGAATGTAATTAATCAAACTATATCTGGAGTGGAACCCGGCTCACGCACTGACAAGGTTATGCCTTAACTTCTCTTGACATTGCTGTGTATTAGGTTTTTGGGTTCAAAGTTATGTAATGTTTTTTTTTTTTATGTTAATCTAAAGGAAAAAAAATATTCTGTGAATCTTTCATGCGGCAAGAGGCATTCAAGATGGAAATATGTGAAATGTATAAAATATTAACACAAGACATAAGAAAATACCGTTACTTTTCCTCAAACACGTCTTAGTTACAACTGGGGATAAAATAACTACTTATTACTAATTCAAGCCTTAATTTACAATCATATTAACCCACATGAAGATCAAAAGGCGACCCCTCTACAAGTTTTAAATTTATTAATGCAATTTTGAGACACGTCCTTTAAAAGTGATTTGTCACACTCCCAAATACCTCTCTGACGCCTACAGAAGGCTTTGTGTTAACGCCTTAAGGTAGGGATGGGGAAGTGAATGCGATTCAGGTAAAGCTAAACTTGATCCCTTTTCTCTGTAAAAGAATTTCCAAGTCTCACCGAGGAACCCCCATGGCCTTATGATAAATCGGTTGCTTTGAGAACATCGACGTTTTAAATCGTTGTAAAAATATTACCCGTATACATTAAAGAAGGGTGACATCGTTTTAGACGTATTCTATTTTTGGAAAGATAAATTGCTAAAAGATAGTACTTTTTGTTTTGAAATTCTGTGATTAAATTAAGTGTGGGTGTGCCCTGATCCGGAGCTTACACGTGTTTCATTGGCTTAAACCAACTCAACGAGATAATGATAATATCATCCGTTTGTAATACAAGTGGTAGATTTCGGTTGGCATTAGGAAAAGCAGCAAATTATAATGATGCTAATTAAGTACTGACAGAGCAAGATTTGAAAAGAGGAGGAGGAGCTCGTGGCTAAATAATAACAGCCGATCGGATCGATCTTTAGGTTCAGCCGTGCTTGCCTAGGTTAATCTGTGGATGGGTGACCACCCATTACATGCCGAGTTTCCTCTGTGCCTCGGAAAGCACGTTAAGCCGTTGGTTCCGGCTGTCATTTGTAAGAGAAAGATTTAAAAAATCATGAAGAGTAGTTATAATGGAATTTGTTCGTACCCTAATTAGATAACAGTTCAAGATCCCCAAAATTCTCAGACTGGCGTCACAACATGTTTCTCTCAGCAATATTTGTCAGTATAAGTCAATCATGTTCATAAGGGAATCTAATCTATCAAAATTTGACAGGGGTTGGCATGGGAGATGACATGGAAAGGCTTTCACTAGTGAGACGCTGAGTGTAGTCACGCTTGTTGAGACCAACGGCTAAGATGAGTTACATTTACAAACCCCACTAGATAAACAATATTCTTAGAACTAGCTCTTAGTCTAGAACGAAGAAAAGAAGATATTCAGTGAAGAAAAGTTCCAAAGAATATCACGATGGAATATTATGTTCAAAGTTTTTTTTTTAAGCAGTTTCAAGACGACTCATTTAGTTCTGTTTCATTAAAACACTGAGAGAGACGCTATATCTACACAAATATTAAATACTAGCTAATGCCTGTGGCTTTGCCCGCGTGGAGTTCGATAATTATTGTCCCACAGGATCTTACTACCGGGATAAAAATTAACCTGTGTGTTAATTCAGATTATAAACTATCTGTGTGCTAAATTTCATCCAAATCTAAGTTTTTGCGTAATAGAGTAATAAACATAAAACCATCCATCCATCCATCCATCCATCCATCTTCACAAACTTTCGCATTTATAATATTAGTAGGAAGTAGGACACATATTATACAAAACGGCCTGATAACAAAAAACAGACTGCATAACATTCGACTGTGTTAAAACCTTCACAATAATTTTAACATAGAATAACATCTTTGTAATTATATCCTGCTACCAACGACATATTTTATCATAGAAGTGTTTTCTTAGGACCATGAAAAACAAAAAAAGGTAATTTATTTTTGGTGCGAACACGAGAAAAATAAATGGAGAACTGGTTGCAATTTGCAGTGTTTCTCATAACTTCCACCCAGTCGAAAAGCAGAAACAAAAACAAAAGTTACTTCACAATTAGAGAGAGATTGTTCTAGAGAACTACCAACGGAAGTTGGTCTTTGGCGCTCGTACTGGGGTTTCATCAGTTGCAAGGATACAGAAAAATAAACACATTGTAAAGACCAAATTATACTGGCTCACCACAAATATGATTGTCGTGCAATTCGTATTGCTGTGCATACGAAAATTTTATTGATAGAGTTGCAAATGACTGAAGCAACATTAATTTTGCCTTTTCATTTCACTCGGACTATTGTTTATTTAGACGACATATTCATTTTTTATTACGCTCTGTTATTCAACGAGGTTCTCATGTTCTCGATTGAATTTTTATGTTAGTGATTTTTTGCTGTACCTATTCATATAAAAACATATTATTCTGTACAATTTTAAATTCAGCTTACTGTAACATATGAAGCGTAATTTTGTTTTTGTGGAATGCCCTTTCCCTTCTTGTTAATACTATAATATAGTCCGCACGCAAAATACGCGCATTGGACGTGGAGTTGCGGACACCAGCCCGTTATACAATAATACAATACTATAGTTGGCGTTAACTACTCGTAATTTATTTACAGTGAGCTATCCGAACAAGCATTTCATGTTTTGTTATATTTTTGTCAAATATTACAAGTGGCGTGTTTTAATAATACACTCGAGAGCAATGAATCCGGGTCACTTAAAGAATGTTAAAAATCTCGGAAACTAAAAATGATAGGTTAATGCAATAAATTGTATTTAATAGACATTGTAATACTCCTTAAATGAAAGTAAAAAAAATATGAGTCGCCATACATTTTATTAACACAAAATTACATAAAGAAAAAAACTGCTGATCTCTCCTTAAAACAAAAATAGGAAACATGAAATTTTTGAACTTTATTACGATTTTCTTGAATTTTAATACTTCGTATTGCCTCCTCGTGCTTCCATTACTGCGTTTACGCGGTTTGGCATGCTGTACACCAAGTTCCTTATACGATTTTGGGGAATATTCTCCCATTCCTCTGTGAGAGCAATTTTGAGCTCACGAAGCGTGATTGGGGGAGGGTTTCGTTGTTTTACGCATCTGCCTAGCTCGTCCCAAGCATGCTCGATCGGGTTGATATCCGGGCTGCGCGCTGGCCACTCCATACGAGTAATGTTCATCTCTTGAAGGTAGTCATTCAAAATCCTACCTGTATGAGGTCGGGCATTGTCATGCATAAATATAGCATCCTCACCTAAATTGACCATAAATGGACCAACGTGATCATTGAGGATTTCTTCCACATATCTTACGCTAGTTAAAGAGCCGTTTTCTATGATCACCAGCTCTGTGCGACTTTCAGAAGAAATTCCGGCCCACACAAGTACAGACCCACCACCGTAGGCTACTTTTTCTTCGATGCATGCTTGCTTGAATCTTTCCCCTGGTCTTCGATACACTCTGTGTCTTCCATCGTGCTTGTAGAGCATAAATTTTGATTCGTCGGAGAACATAACTTTTGACCAATCTTCAATACTCCAATTTACGTGGCTCTGGGCATATCTTAGTCTTGAAATACGATGCCCACGCTCCAGTTTAGGGCCGTTTGCAGGTGTAAGGGGTTTTAAGTTAGATTCAGCAAGCCGACGTCTTACTGTCCATGCACTTGGGTTACTTCCTCCGAGGCGTCGAAACTGATTTGTGAGTTCAGTTCCTGTGAGAAAGCGATTTCGAAGCATGGTGTTCACCAAGTATCGGTCTTCTCGTGCTATGGTACACCTGGTTCTGCCCGTTCCTGGTCTGCGTAGGTTAGAACCAGTTTCTTCGTAACGTCGGAGAACTTTTTGTACTGTTGACAGCGACACACCGACAGTCCTGGCTGTATCGCGCTGACTCCGGCCGGTTTCCAGCATTGTAAGTATTCTGGTGCATTCTTCAGGCGTAAGCGACATAATTTCAGCTTGAATAATGAATATAGAGTACTATCAACATGGTCTATGTACCCACATAAATGACAGATTACAAACAAAAGCAAAACCAAATGCTGTAATTTCGTAGTTCCATCTTCGAAAGTGGCCCTTTCAAATTTGATTTTTTTATGATATAACTTTACAATAACTAAGAAGTTTTAATACCTTCATTTAAGGACTATTACATTGTCTATTAAATACAATTTATTGCATTAACCTAGCATTTTTAGTTTCCGAGATTTTTAGGATTCTTTAAGTGACCCGGATTCATTGCTCTCGAGTGTACATAGTAGCAATTCCACAAAAGGGGCTCTTCAATTTTCACACTAAAGAATCTTAAATAATATTTGAATTACAATAGTTCATACAACTTTAAAGTGGTAGTAAAGAACGTTTAATCATCAAACTGTGCATAACTTCATATGCTAGTTTTAACTATATTACCTACCGTGGCGTTCAAACTATTTTACGTGAAATAATTACACGAACTTAGCTAGCTCATTTGCGGGCCACCGAAGTTAATGAACGTCGACTTTAATTAAGTTTGAGATTTGATAAGAATTCTTGGAGTTCTTGGAGTCTGATCTCTAGTTAAAATATAAGTTTAACAGATTTATTTTCGGCGAATAAAGTTGAAGTATGTAAAGTATTAAAGACTGTCGTCAATTCAATATTACGCAAATTGAAACACTGCTAGAAAAAAATGTCGTTTCCATCCACTATTTATTCAGACTACAGCTGACACTTTTCTTTACCCAGCATTAAACATTGAAGCATTTTGTCTAAGGAAATTGAATCTGTCAAACGGCAGGGGCTCTCAACCCTAAGGTGACTACAAGAGAACGCTTTTAGTGGACGGAACAGATCATCTCTGTTAGTATTATTTACGTAACTCCCTTAGAGATTTGTTGGGAGTCTATGTGTACGGTGTAACTTTGTTTTCGTCCTGTTTTATTAGTTTATCTCATTGTTTGTAGAAGGGATTTCAGTGTGTATGTGGTCTTGCTGGGACGGTAATAAAAGTCAATGATTTAGACGAAGATTACTGGCGCTAGTGTCAATGACAATCTATTCATTCTTCGAGGAAATATACGTCTTCGAGAAATAGGAATTAGGACCTATACCACGCGTTTGGATGGCGAGTATTTTGCCTCAAAAATCGTCATCAATAGAAAAAAAAAACATCAACGTAACTATATCTTTCAATATTCTTCATTAAATATTTTCTAATGTTGATAAAAATCATTTGGCAAATAAATAAACTAGTCTTACCTTCGTCCATAGAGAACTGTTCCCAAATAGCAACCTTCGTGCCAGCAGGGTCACTTAACGCTATATACGCCAGCTCCCCTCGAACTAATCGCAAGTCATGGTCGAGGGCCAGGATCCAGAAGGTTACTGTAACAAAGAAATTGTTGATATTACTCTTCGTTTAAAACAATCAGCATCTATAGCTACGGATTTTTCACAGCCGGGTATAAGCATAATCAGCTTTATACATATTCCACTACTGGACCACAGGTCTTCTTGCACGGGAATAGGCCGACCTCCACCACACGGATCTGTTATGCTAGAGTTCGATCCTAGGACCTACAAATCTGCCGTCTTAGGAAAAAAGGGCGCATCAGACAAAACGTAATGCAGATAAAGCTTTATTGTTTCACCTTGTTTTCTAGTTAAGCATTTTTTTTCTAAACATAATTTACACAGTTGTGACCCCTTGTTGCTTATGGCGGTAGAAATATACAAATGTACAGAATTTACAGCCACCAGCAAATCAAGCTACCCGAAACTGTAAAATTTTCCCAATCAACCTTAAACCTAATGTTTTAGCGAAAAAGTTGAAAATCTATGAAATAAATTTGACAGATTGTAGTAGCTTGACGTGCTGGCATCTGTACAAGGCATCCCAGCCTTGTTTAATAAATAACATTGTGCGTCCACTATAACAGTAATAAAACGCTGTAGTTTCAGGATGATAAAATCTTGCCTGCCTGTTGTCAATAGACGTCTTGGCAACACGGAGTTAATTACAGCAATATGAAAACAATTTCATTAACCTTTAATTTAGATTTCAGACTTCTCAGCAAACATTTATAGATTTTATTGCGGCAACAATTTGTCGGCGGTAATTATTGTTCGTGTGTTCAATATTTATAGACATAAGAAGAAATGTAATTTGGTACCGATTATAGATTAATTATAATAGAAAAGATCAGAATGATTATTATGATGTAATTAAATCGTGAACCTCATTATTTTTAATTTTAGCTTACCAGAGCTAGCATTTTAGAGGAATTGAAAATATTGTGGGTGAGGTCTAGTCATTAAATTTCGTATTTCCCAAGGCCTACAAAATACCGACACCGAAAAGTATTAACAAGTTATTTTACATTTCACGTTAAAGTAGTTGATTGACTTTGTAAGGTATTTAATTAATTATAAACTTTACCTGCCCGAATTTTAAGGTGAAACAATGTAAAATCAATATAATTTCGTGATTGAAAACATAAAATGGATGACACAGTGATGAAATAATTTATGAAGTATTTTGGGCTCGTGTTTCAGCTCGCCATTATTTAAAAAATGGGACTTTGTACCTTTGTACTTTGACTTCGTAGAGATGTTTTTCATAATATTAATAACGAGCCTCTACCCGCGACTTCACTCGCGTGAAAAACACATTCTATGGCACTTGCCAACAGTCTCATTATAATATTTCTACACGGCTTTGCTCGCCGTATGGTCATAAATTATCCCACGGAAACGTTTCAAATATACCGTTTTAATTAAGCTTCCCATTATTGAAAGAATTTTCGGAATCGGGTCAGTACTTCCGAAGATTACGATGTATTTAAGGGACATATAAAGTTACAAACAAAATTTACCTCTATATAATATTAATATAGAAAAAAACAAATTTTTAAGAAGAATCTCTCAATAACAGAACTAGGCACATAAGCACAAAACAATTCGCAACGAGAGATACGTAAATGTAGCAGCGTCAATTCCTATCTAGGTTTCACTTACCTCAAACTATTCGGCTTACTAGAAATTCGTAATTGTGAATGTTCTGCAGCTGACATTGGCAACTGCTGATTCGGAAATTCTGTAACTTGTCGATCGCCTTTGGTACTGTTTTATATGAGATTGAAACACAAAGCGTTGTTGGATGTTGAAAGCATAGAACCTGAGCCATAGAATTAGCTACTACAGAGGTAAATAGGGAGAAAATACTGGGTTGAGTCTTAAAAATTGGACAGTAATCTGAGTAGAGAATTTTGGAAGAACGACTGATAGACTAACTATATCTAAATCCTGCATCGGGCAAGTAAAGATATTCGCGACTTAAGACTATATAGAAGAACCCGACAACAACTGTCGGGCAGTAGCCCACCAGACATAACACCCGTCTGGTCGGAGGATCCTCCCTTTTCTATGGAGAACTTTACACCCTGTTCTCCTACCCCCAAAACACTATACTACTAACATAGTTCTTAAGCATTTCTAACCCATATGGACTTGGTTGTTCGAAATAAAGTATTTGACAAGTATGGAAGAAAAGGATATGGACGCCAAATAAATCGAGACCAGCTCTGAGTCCGTCGAAAGGTCTAATACAGGCATAATTGCGCTAAACAATGGCACGGAACGTTTACTCCCACCTGCATTTAACTTCGCACAATCCCAAAGTGCTAAGCAATAAAATACCAAAGAAATTCATAAAGTATCTCGCAGCGAAAGTTTTAATTAATGTTACAATAGAAAAACCGTCGATTACAGAAACAATATCGCCTAACATTAATTTGGGCTTCGCTTCATAAACATCTAAGGCGAGTTTTAGGGTCACAGGAACATAAAGTACGGTCGTAAAAACAACACAAAGTTGAACAAAAATTAATGACTAAGGCTGCGGTGCAAAATCAATGGTTTCGCGACTTTTTTAATTGAGATGTTTCTTTGATGGAATAGTCTTACATCCGATTAAATAATCACCCAAAATAAGCATATTATTTCCTTTTTCGTCGTTATTACTGTAGGAAACTCGAGGAGTCTCCACGACATCGTTCCACAATCATTGCCTTGCATTACCTTATTCCTTAAGCCACATTACCAGTAAAATAGTCATTGGTTAATCTTTTGTTATTATTCCTAGAGATAAAACTTCTTATTTCAAGAAAAAATTAACAGTCCCATACATTTAATATTCTCAATATGAAATACTGATAATCTTCGAACTATCCATTTCCTGCCAGTCACTTTTAAACATTTGTGAAGGTCGGTAGCCAAAGCCATCGAGGAAAACCTTCACAGTACTTACTATAGAAAATACTCAGATCTTCAGCCTATATCAACTGTCCGCTCCCACGTCTCATCCAATAATATTGTGATCTTATAAGTACATTTGTATATGATTAGGTATTTACCTAGGGAAACTCAAGCGGTAAGGATAGCTGAACAAGAACAAAGAAGCTCTAGATATCGCTCCAATCTTTGTATTACACAGGTATTACATGTCAAACATGGAGTTATTGTGATACCGGAGTAAGATCTTTTGACACAAATGTATGGAGAGCTACCACAAGTCTAGGTATTCAATTGAACTAGTATTTTGAAACCACGTGAGCATAAATAGTGATTGATTTGTAGGTATCAGTTCGCTACAGAAGCCACAGCATTTTCAGACGGTGTAATTTATGCTTGAAGTAAAACCAGATAAATTGATCCAGATCATAGATGATTGGGACGTTTTGCCTTGATCAATTACTAGCTAGACGAAGAAATCGCTTCGCATTTCTTAAACGATTCTCAGCGGGATTGATCTAAGCATTTCGGTAGATGGCATTTAAAGTCAGCCCTTTTGGTCTCTTTCATAATAGTTATTGCTAATAGAATATTGTCCATTTGCTAACGCCATGTCATCACCTGCCTAGCCTTTTCCCAACTATGTCTGGGTCCGTTTCCAGCCTAACCAGATGCAGCTGAATACCAGTACTTTACATGGAACGACTGCCTATCTGACCTCCTCAACCCAATTAGTACTGCGTAATACGATACCCATTGGTAAGACTAGTTGTCAGACTTTCGGATCACTGACACCTTAACGACTGACTAAGATCTACAATTGACAGCCGGGACGAACGGCTTAACGTACTTCCGAGGCACGGAGGAAACTCGGTATGTAATGGGTGGTCACCCATCCACGGACTAAGCTAGGCAAGCGCAGCCTAACCTGAAAATTGACCCGAGCGGCTGTTATTATTTAACCGCGAGCTCTTTTGTTAACGCCACGTGTTCTGTTCATTTTAAAGGTAATTTTAGTGATAAATTGTAAAGATTGTTTTATCATTAGCAGACATGAATCTGCTACAGACCAATCATTTAGAAAAAAAAATAATAGCCCTGCAATAAAAACAACAAATATTCGACACAGTCCGCACTCGCCATTTTGTTTTTATACACGTAAACTTTTACGATAAGTCATTAATAAAGTAAATTGCTCTCTGTTACATTCTGTGTTACGTTATGAAGCGTCAAACGTTTGCTTTAGTACCAGGAGTGGTGTTGAGTGCTTTTCTCCCATTTTGTTGGTGATTATCACGGAAATAGATGAGCTTTATGTACCTTTTGTGAGACGAGAGAATGACAAGGGATGTGAAATAATATATTTGTGAGGAACAGATGTAGACCAGGGTCGATAATTTTTAAGACCAAAAAAAATAATAGTAGGATGAAACCCATTAGAAAAGGAGGGGAATATTATAAAAATGAAAGGAAAAATAATTTACGGGCGATCTGAGGTCGGGAAGGGGATGGGGGTGAGTTTTTAAGGGTAAAAAACGGTTTTTCTCGATTTCCGGCAAAACTAAAAGTCCTATCGAAAAAAGTTAAATGGCAAAGTTGTAGGTAATAAAAAGATCTAAAACTTTTATATTGACAATTTTTTCACATAACCTCAAAATTTATGTGAAAAATTCAAAAAACCAAGTTTTTGGTTTTTTATTTTTATCTTTTACAAAAATTTGTTTTTTTTAACGAAATTTGGTGAAAACGTACCTTTTCATGTCGCAAATACGCTGTAATTTATTTGATTAAAAATATTTATTTTTTCACCTCATTTTGAATTAATATCGAAAAAGCACCCTAATTTTCAATCGAAAATTCACCCGTCAAAATATCAGCTTTTTTCAAAAAGTTGGTATGTTTTCTGTTCGTTGAAATCTCTACTTTCCGATGGTGAAAAAAAAATATATGTTACCATAGTAAATCTTCTCAGAAAATGCAAAAATCGAAAAAAACTCGAATTCGAATTTTTTTTTAAGTTATTATAAATAATTTTGAGCTATTTATTAAAATTTACACTTTAATTACTCGAAAAACGTTAGATTACATGCTACATTAATAAAAAAAAATTGCAAATCAAAATATACTACTATAATTAACAAACAAATAAGTTAATAAAATTAATATTTAATAAGACATCTACAATATTTGGAGAAAGTTGTCGAATCTTTTTTAAATTATATGCGTAGATGCCTATTTATAACTATTTTAAAATAAATTATATACCTGAGTGACCCACGAAAAATTGTAGCCCATCAAAAGGTATTTCATGGAGAAGTGGGGAAGGGGCTAGGCGGGTCTGGGTCTTACTACATACATACCTACTATTTCGTAGCAGCTGTTGCAACCGTTAGCCTAGCCAGTATTCGAAATACAGTACAGTATACAACATCGTTTATAAAAATACACGTGCACGCTGAGTTTCTTGAAGATAATTGTGACAAGTTTACTTAAAAAAAAAAACTTTTCGAATCTGCATAGGAAGGTAAATACTATCTCTATTTTGATCTGTATCAATCAACTCAAACATTAAAATAGTAATATTTTCTTTAAAAAATAGTATGCTTAACGTAACATACCTAAAGATTAAAATTAAATGATATTTTAGTACAAGATTAATAAATAATAATCTCCTTAATTTTGCACAAACAAATTTAGTTAATCCCATGAAAAAAAAAAATTTCAAAATACATAAAAAATATATTAAAAATCTATAAAAAATGTACAAAATATATATCGTAAATATATATTTTTTTTATATTTTTAGCTATGTTTTTTATGTCTTTTAAGATATATTTTGAATGTATCTAAAATATATTTAAAACATATGAAATATACATGATCTTCAAGAAACTCAGCGTGCACGTGTATTTTTATAAACGATGTTGTATATTGTACTGTATTTCGAATACTGGCTAGGCTAACGGTTGCAACAGCTGCTACGAAATAGTAGGTATTTATGTAGTAAGACCCAGACCCGCCTAGCCCCTTCCCCACTTCTCCATGAAATACCTTTTGATGGGCTACAATTTTTCGTGGGTCACTCAGGAATATAATTTATTTTAAAATAGTTATAAATAGGCATCTACGCATATAATTTAAAAAAGATTCGACAACTTTCTCCAAATATTGTAGATGTCTTATTAAATATTAATTTTATTAACTTATTTGTTTGTTAATTATAGTAGTATATTTTGATTTGCAATTTTTTTTTTTATTAATCTAGCATGTAATCTAACGTTTTTCGAGTAATTAAAGTGTAAATTTTAATAAATAGCTCAAAATTATTTATAATAACTTAAAAAAAAATTCGAATTCGAGTTTTTTTCGATTTTTGCATTTTCTGAGAAGATTTACTATGGTAACATATTTTTTTTTTCACCATCGGAAAGTAGAGATTTCAACGAACAGAAAACATACCAATTTTTTGAAAAAAGCTGATATTTTGACGGGTGAATTTTCGATTGAAAATTAGGGTGCTTTTTCGATATTAATTCAAAATGAGGTGAAAAAATAAATATTTTTAATCAAATAAATTACAGCGTATTTGCGACATGAAAAGGTACGTTTTCACCAAATTTCGTTAAAAAAAACAAATTTTTGTAAAAGATAAAAATAAAAAACCAAAAACTTGGTTTTTTGAATTTTTCACATAAATTTTGAGGTTATGTGAAAAAATTGTCAATATAAAAGTTTTAGATCTTTTTATTACCTACAACTTTGCCATTTAACTTTTTTCGATAGGACTTTTAGTTTTGCCGGAAATCGAGAAAAACCGTTTTTTACCCTTAAAAACTCACCCCCATCCCCTTCCCGACCTCAGATCGCCCGTAAATTATTTTTCCTTTCATTTTTATAATATTCCCCTCCTTTTCTAATGGGTTGTATCCTACTATTATTTTTTTTCACTTTTTATTATTTTTAAAGGCTTCTACCCTGGTCTAATGTTTCTACGTTCTGGGTACTAAAGAACTAAATTATTATTATAAAAACAAAAAACCCGACTGTTTAAAAATAATGAACTACAAAGCAAAAAACAAGCACATTTTAAATGAAACAAAAGTTATATTTATAGCTTATGTCACTACCATAATTTTAACGAATTCAACGACACCTCATAGTATGTCAAAAACCGTCCAGCCGTTTGGGCTGTAGGGCGTGCCAAAGAAATGGACATACATCATACATACCTACACACGTTCGAAAAACATTACCCTCAGCAGTCCGGTAAAAATGAAAATACGTGACAAAGCAATTCAATGGACATGGTCAATTAGTTCCTCAGTAAACCCAGTCGTGAAAAAGAGAATAGAATAGAAAAGAAAATTCTTTATTTTGTAGACCATAGAAGTAACATTCATAAAAGAAAAACATTTCACATAGGGTGACACTATGGGTGGTCAGAGAGCTTAGATTATTACCCATATCCAAATGCCTCGCTGGGCTAAAGGGTTCGGCAGAGATGTACTAATATTTAACTCACATTTCGCTAGTTAAGTTAAGGTAAAATGTAACAGGGCGAGCTTATTGCCATGAACTGGACACAGACCAAGGCTCCGGGTTGATGCTGCGATATTCCTGCTGGAAAAACCCAGCTTTGATATGTAGTCAATTTTTCATATTATATTTTTAGGTACAAGCATGTAATATAGCATAATAATATATTGTGAAACACTAGATTCGGTTGCCAGGTCCAACAAACTTTAATTGAATTTATCTGCGAGGAATTGAGAGAACGGTATATGGAAATATGACCTTTAGGTACCCTTACTTTAAATTAATTTATACTGACATTCCACCAAACCCTTCAGATAACAACGGCTTGATGTATAATTTGTTCTATTATCCACGCAAGGCTAGATATGAAAAGTCAGAGAAAATTATCAATTCTCCTCGTACCGTCGAAGTTTTCATATCTTGTGCTCATAAATATGGATGGCTTTCGGTTTCGATGATTCGCTTGCAAACCTCGAAACGAGGGCAATAGTTATGATATGTTTAGGTATAATTTGAACCTTGGTTTGAATGGAAATGGGCTAAATCAGTGTGGTTTAGAGGTTATTTTATGATGTTGGAATTTCAAGTGATGATTACAATTATCTTTGGGTATTGAAATTCAGTGTTACAACACAGCGGGTGGTTATATTTACAACTGAATTCTTATATGATGGAGGTTCATCATCAATGGGTAGTTTTCTTTCCCAGTTTCATTTCATGACCAAAATAAAGCCACGAGGGCCTGGGCAATCGCTTTTAAAAAACGATTTAAAATGGATGAGGATTTCTGAAATTTTTCTTCAGCGCTATGGCTGAGTCATCTCTTTGCCCTCAAGTTATGCTTTTAGACAGGCATAGTTTGTAAAAAACGACCGGGTACTGACAAATAAGGTTTCATATTAGACCGGTTCCTAAAGGATTATTATCTAACCTTGACAAAACTCTTCTTCTTCAATAGGCACTATACAAGTAGCTGAAATCACAAGGTAATCCTTTCACACTATCTTCATCAGACCTTGGTATTTCCTTCCAACATATCTTGGTTTACAATCTGTCTTCACGCCATTAATTCTAAGCATTTAGGCCAGCAATGACCAAGATAACACCTCAGTGAGGAGATAAAATTTGTTCTAAGACTCTAAATGTGTTTCGTGGTCACGGTTCTTCGTCACGCGATTCGTTCTGTGGGAAATAGATGGTCATATTTTTAGTAGAAATATGTTTACCTAAGAATCTTTGACGCGGGTCCAAAATTGGAACTCACCCACCATTTTTTTTTTTTTTCTACAGGTAAATTTCACAAAACATCTTTACACATTTTTACTAACATTTCTCCTCTCTCCCTTCTCCTCCTCTCCTCTACCTCTTTATATGTATATCTTCTGGTTTTTCTGGTTTTCGTTTTGCGTAGTTAGTAGTACGCACGACGACCAATCAAGCTATACAAACCAGTTAATGCGGATCCCTCATTGTACGGGAAACCTAGATAAAGCGAGAATATTTTAAACTGGAAATTAATGATGTTTCGCCGTGTGTACGCCAAGTCGATGGCAGCAAAGTAGAAACGGACATCTACAAAATCGCAACTTTACAGGAGAGCAGATTTAGTTTAAAAGAGTGGTTATTTTGAGAGTTATGGACCGATTAACCTGAAATTTTCTATAATGCTTTAAAATAACCTTCTTTATGAATTGTGTAATAGGTTTTATCGCTATATCGTTGTTTTACTTAAATAATGTAGATGTCTTTTTTTACTCTGAAAAAACTTTGACGTAGAAGAAGACATCTGCCTGTTATCCGTTTATACGTTGCAAACATGCAAACAGATATCTTTATTTACTTTTTTTTAATATTTAACATTTTATTATTATCAATAAATGAGTTATTTACCACTAAACTCCATCGGTATCTATCAGTTAAATTCATTTATTTAGTTACCAAACCACGTAAAATATATATTTTTAAATAAAAATGCTATTTATTATTATGTTTTATTATTATCAAAAGCACCATTACCAAATAGGTAAATTACAGACTGATATAAAATTAAAATAAGACTGATATAAGAACACGCCAGAATGTGACAAGTGACTGATATCTTTGTTGACGTTTCATTCATCTGTCAAAGCTCCGAAGTAAAGGCGGACAAATTCAAATGTCCGTTTCTACTGCGATGTTTTTTAAAAATCCAGTGTAGATGTCTTCATTTACGTGTCAAATTTTCTTTATTATTTTGAATTTTGAAAAAAAATTAATGCAGACTTGTAGATAGGATTAATGTAAGCTCATTTTTGTAACAAAAGCATTTTCGAAAAAATGTAGATGTCCGTTTCTACTTTGCTGCCATCGAAGTAGTCTTTGCATTTCAACTTTTATTTATTTTATTTAGGTTAGCCTACAATTGTTTACACGTTACATTTCATTTAAAAGTACACGATATACATTTATAAGTGCAGCAATTACTTACAGGCTAACACCACATGCACTATTTTAGTTATATTACATTATACATTTTCATTATTGCAATTAATTGTGAATTATGATATAACTAATAATAACTTTTAATTGGATATAGCCTACAAAAAGCGTCCGTTAATTATCTTAATTCCGTAAGTTGTAATCTAAGATTTTTGATAGGTTTTCCTGTAATCTATAGGCAAAGAACTACTTTTTGTATTGTTTTCAACATTTTCGGCCCTGTAGTTTCGGAGTTAAGGGGGGGGATCAATTTTCACCTATTTTCATATTTTCTTAAATAACTTCATAACTATTTATCTTAAACTTATAAAAAATATGTATATTTGAAATTCTCACAATAAGCCCTTTCATGATTGATATGTAACACGATATAGTTTGCAAAACTTTTTTTTCATTTGCCAATTTACCTTCAAAAGGGCCCCCCATGTTCAAAATTAATTAATTTAAGTTACACGTCTGTCTTTGGGTCACCGATTTACATACGTGTACCAAATTTCAACTCAATCGGCCCAGTAGTTTCGGTGTAAATTGGCCGTGACAGACGGACAGACCGAGAGACAGACATACAGACACGCGAGTGATCCTATAAGGAGTTCCGTTTTTCCTTTTCTCAATTCTCAATTCTTTATTGCGTACCATAATGTATAAAGTTGGTAAGGAAATAAATATACTAGTCACAATTATGGACCCTGTCGGGCACAACATAGATCAAGTAGGAGAGAGGAGGAGGGACTTTGGAGGTACGGGACCCTAAAAACAGGTTAAGTAAAATTACTACTAAAGTAGGTAACTATTAAAAGAAGTGGCGCATGATGTCTCTATCTAAGTTAACGCTTGACTTAAATCGGGTTCCTCTTTCTGTAACCAAACATTTATGTTTCTACATCTTGAGAAAATTAAGTTTAGGACTCCTGAGCTAAGTCAACCGTCTAAATAATAACATTATACCCAAGAGCGAAAAATAAATAATTGAATAAGTCTATTCAGTAGGTACTTTTATTAAATCGTCTAGGTATTTCTTTCTTTGTAAAAGTTAGATTACATTTTTCTGGAATATTTTTCATTACGAGTATGAAAACCAAAGTTGGTTCGGTTATTCATTACTTACTTATTATTTACTTTATTGTAATCGCAGTCACCATCATTATCTGTCTAGTCGTTCTCAACTATGTTGGGGTCAGCTTTCAGTCTGATCAGATGACATGGAGTTACACCATCCAGTTACTGGGCCACGCAATATCAGTTGGTAAGACTGGTTGTCATAATTGCGGGCAGGAAGATTCTTAGTAAAACTAAAAAAAAAAACTAATTTTGGAAAAACTTCTCTTATGTTGCAATACTGATACACTTTTCACTGAACATTCAAATTAACAATTTAGTAGGGGGAGCCGTACGTAACAGTTTTCAAATTAATTATTTCAAGTTACATGACCAACTCCAAATTGTGTGAGCCAAAGTTGGTGGGCCAAGTTCGACACATTGACCCACGAGGTTCGGTATCAATGTTTTGCATGACTGAGTGAACTGTTTTGTGACGAAGAAAACTATAGAACAGTGTTTTTAGGTCCTGCTGTCGTCATTGTAGTGGTTGAAATTAGTTGCGAAGTCTTCTGGGAATTTTGGCAGTGAGAGGGCGAATCGTAGGAGTAAGGTAACCGATGGTCATTTGTTTTTGTGCTGTACTAGTTACGGGTTCTATGGTCTTACTGGATAGTAAGAAAAAAAATAAGTTTGAGAGAGAAATGGTTTTCACTTTGTTTTTTGTCTACATAATTCAGAGTCTAGGAGCCATTATAATTATGACAGTACTTAATAACTGAAATCTAATTTTGGACTTTATTAACACCTTTAAAAATCAAGAAGCAAAACAGCTGGTTTAATTCTCTAATTAGCTCTATAGCTACAGGAAAAATAGGTGTAATATAATGGTACCGGAGACTAACCACAACATCACCTTTCCAATTGTTGACACTATTATATTATACCATGAAACTATTATGTAGGTAACAAAACATATTATGACGTTCGTTATGTGACAATAGTACAGTATTTATTTTTGGAGCACAAACAAGAAAAAAATACATAGTTTTAGGAGTCAGAAAAAGTATTTATTAAAAAATAAGTAAAAAATTAAATTACTTATTTAAAACTACACGGTTTTCACGGTTGGCGCAGTGGCTGAGCGATTGACTGCTGCGTTGCGTGTCGTGGGTTCGATCCCCGCACGGAACAAATGTTTGTATGGCCTACAGATAGTTGTTCCGGGTCTGGCTGTCTGGCTGTTTGTGTATGTAAGTTTAAATGTTTGTAAACGCACGCACGATACAGGAGAAATTCATAGTGTGGGGCAACGTTTTTTTAAAAAAGAAAAGAAAAAAAAAGAAAGAAAAAAACTTCATTTAAAATACTGTTACTACATAGGCGGACTTAATGCCACCAAGCATTGTCTACAAGTCAACCTTGTTACCAAATAGGTAAGACAGCATTGTGATAGAGCCCATAAAAAACCCATTTCGATAACATTTACCTTGTAGATCTTTCGTAGGAAACCTTGGTAGGAACTCATATTCATAGTCCTGCATACGTTATTTTGTACGGTAGCAAGTAACAAAGTTGTACAGTAAGGCAGAAGTTCTCAGTTCGACTAAGTTTGGCACGAAATCGACATCGATGTTTTTGTATGCGCGAATGAACTATCGACTAGAATGTTCGATAGTTGCTTGCGTGTTGCTTCAACGAGATTTTACATAAATATCGATGTAAGGAAGTTTTGCTAGTTTTAATACTAAGTTGGGTTTGATTTTATTTTAAGTTATTCATGAATTGGCTGTGTATTAGCGCATAATTTAATTCTGTTTCAAAATCAAAATATTTTATTTCACTAGGCCTACATGTGCACTTATAAAACGTCGACAAAAAGCGTGTTTTATTGTTTTTTTTTTTACTGTGTTTATACATGACTGCTATTTTCTTTACCATAAACGTAGTTCTTAATAGAGCAGACTATTTTCTATATAGTTCTTTTACTGGAGGTAATTCTAATTTTGTTTTTATGTTGTTGCGAACAGAGTGTTTGGAACTCATAGACTCATGGAGTCTAGGATACAAAATAGGTCTTATATCAACGTTGCAATCTTTATTCGACATTGCTTATGGATGTTGTGAAGACGATATATATTTTATGAGTGCTTATGACTATAATATTCCACTCTAGGTAATAAGATATTATTCATAACTACCCAATAATTAGTATCCAGTGTCTTTCTCTACCTTACTTGTGGTTGTTATGGAAAGAAACCATAAGGAAAATCTTCTCGAAAACATCCGCTGTTAATGAGGTGATATGGTCATGTTCAAGCATTTTCGATATAATGAGCTTTCACTAATTAGGGAGATATCAGACAATCTGTGTCAACGGTTACATGGTTTTGTGTCAGCAAAAAAGAGAATAATGTTCTAAATAAACAAGGGTTCGTGACTCATAACAATCGTTTTGAAACACGGTTCGTTTCGGCATTTCGTTTATTAATTTTCGTCTTCCGAAGATTGTAATTATGTTTTGAGACCAGTAATTACATAATAAAAATAAACTATACGACATAGATGTACTCCAAAACCAAACCAAACTACTTATACTATTATTATTTAAGCAAGTTTTACCCGCCATATTCAAAAGTATCTGTAGTCATTGGCCCGAAAGTCTGACAACCAGTCTTACCAAGGGGTATCGTATTGCCCGGAACTAACTGGGTTGTCGCGGCAGATAAGCCGTCGCTCCATGTAAAATACTGGCATTCAGCTGCATCTGGTTAGACTGGAAGCCGACCCCAACATAGTTGGGTAAAGGCTAGGCAGATGATGATCTTCAAAAGTTTATGGCTGCGTTCCATCTAAATGTTTTTTAATTGACGATTTGATTATGAACAAACTCACTAATAGCTTTGTCACTGAAAAGGTCAGTAAGGTCAAGTTCGGCTTTAATTGATTATTTTTGTGCTGGTCATGATTGAAATTTTATCTTTTATAATTGTTGATTTTTATTTAAAATTTATGCATACGATCTGAAAAGCATTGAATTAAATGAATTTGAATTTATTTTTTGTACTCTAAGTTATGCAATGATGTTCCCTATGTTCTCTCTTGTGTGTAAATAAATGATAAAACGTATAACTTGGAAAGCAAGACAAGACCTTTCACTGTGACGAACTTAGGAAGTTCGCACTTCAAATATTGTTCAACAGATAATGAAAGCTAACTCCACACAATTAACAGAACACTAACTTAATTAGGCTGCCTAAAAACGGAGTCTATGTTTTCTATACAGCATTTTCGGCGTTTATTGGTAGTAGCTAAGCGTTAATACCATTAAATTCCGTACGACCGCCCGAGTTCCACCATTTTATGGGCTGTAAACTTTAAAATAAAACAAAACTCATTTGTACTGTCTGTTTTATGGAGGAAAAATGTCCGAAGTATTATTTTCGGAAAGGAAATTTCCAGAATTGGGGGATCCCAGAAAGGAATTTACGAGTTTTAACGAATTTAATGTTGAAAGATTTTAAATATGAATATGTAATGAAAATATATTTTTTTCTTGTTGAAATGGACGTATAATAAAAGCTTGCAGTAAAGTTTATTTATTTTTATGCTGAATGTAATTTTTGGGCATGAGGAAAATTAGGGATTTTTATGAACGTCGTCAGAATCTTAATGAGGATATTATAATTTCCTTATATACTGTAAAGACGGGCCGTAAAAACTGTTTTGGTATTTCATTCTTATCTATGCAAATAAATAAAATTGAATGTCTGTTTGTAATATCAAAATAACAGCCTTTTACTGAATGCATATGAAAATATAGACGTCACTTATAACAAAAACACTTTTTTTTCTATTATTGTCTGTCTGTTTGTTTCGGCTAATCTCCGAAATGGCTGGACCGATTTTGACGAAACTTTTTTACTGGCAATTAGCTGATGTTATAAGGTTTAATATAGGCTATTTTTATTTTTGAAAAATAATTTGGGTTCCGTGCAAAAAAATTGAAACCCTTGAAATTGGTAACAAAATCCAATTCCAAAAGGGAAGTAATATTTTTTTAATATAATAATAATTTCGAACGAAGGTCGCGGGCAACAGCTAGTCTATAAATAAGTAGGAATAAAGTACCTAACTGCGTGCTGCGACACTCGGTCGTAACAGAGCAGAGTGGAGGCCCAATAATAACGTTTAAGATTTGCGAGTTGTGTCTTCTAGGTTCAACCCAGGATGAGCTCGTGGCTAAATAATAACAGCCGCTCTAATCAATCTTCAGGTTAAGCCACGCTTGCCTAGGTTGATCTGTGGATGGGTGACCACCCATTACATTCCGAGTTTTCTCCGTGGCTCGGAAAGCACGTTACAACGTTGCTCCCGGCTGTCATTTGTAGATCTTTGATAGTCGTTACAGGTAGTCAGTGGCCCGAAAGTTTGACAACTAGTCTTACCAAAGGGTATCGTATCACCCAGTACCAACCGGTTTGTGGAGGTCATATAGGCAGTCGCTCGATGTAAATTACTGGTATTCAGCTGCATTCGGTTAGACTGGAAGCCGACACCAACAACATAGTTGGGAAAAGGCTAGGCAGATGATTATGTTGTAGGTTCAACCCTGGATGCTGCGTTGCATCGTCTTATTGTTTTAATTACCATTACTTTCAAAATGATTATGGAAAACTTCGGAAACTGGTATGTCTTAGAACCAAAAAAATAACAACATGTGTCATCTAGCAACCCGCACTGGGCCCTTGTGTTGGATTACGACTCACTGCCTCTGACAGAGGGGAGGCCTGTATTATAGCAGGGGAAAATTATAGGCTGATTTTACTAATTACATACCATCACAACAGTAATCCCCGAAGAATTAGGCAAGTACACATTTCGCCAGTTAAGTTTAAGTCCCATGTAATAAGGAACGAGCCTGTTCATCAATCTGGCACAAATCCAGACACCGTGGCTGCTACTAAGAAATCCTTGAACGAAAAACCCAATAACACTTTGCCCGACCTGGCTTTGAACCCAGGACCTCATGCTTAGCAGTCGCGCTTGCAACCACTAGACCAATAAAAAAAGAAAAAAAAAAAGTTTATTGGCACAAAAAAACCTTTGTATACAATACCAATACATTCCACTTAGGTACATTGAATTTTAGGAAAAGGCTGTACAAATAGTTTAAAACCCTGCTTCAAACTAGGGGGACCCTGTGACCTAGGAGTCATTGTGGCAGTCAATTAAATTTATTTAACTAGTAACTAGTTATGAGAATTTCACTAATTATGCCGTGGATAGATAAGTATCAAAACATTGCATAAGTATTATATTCTGACTAACATAGTTTCAAGATTGTAGCAGCTGTCATCGACGTATGTCATCGCTATTGGTAATAGGTAATAGTGGTAGGCTAACCACTTACTTCCGTGTATATATTTACTACTTAAGTAGGCTGTCCCAGGTAACAGATGTCAGTGATTCTTAGCAGGCTTTTTTTCCAAATAAATTAGGAATCCAAATATCGTTTTACTTATCTCCTCGTACGCAAAATACGCGCATTGGACGTGGAGTTGCGGACACCAGCCCGTTAAACAATACAATACAATACTTATCTCCTGACAACTGGTAAAGTGATGACCCCGACGTACACTGGAAATGGCAATCAACGACAAAGTAGCGACCGTAATGTCACTAACAAATTACGGACATTTTATTAGTCTGAATTAAACGTATTTTATTTAAAAAAAGGTACTAAGGTACCATGCTGAGATAGGGGCTTTTGGCCCCGTGCAGGACCAATTTAGTTTGTCTTATTACTAAGACTCCGCTGTCCGTCTGTCATCAGGCTGTATCTCATGAACTGTGGTAGCTAGACAGTTGAAATTTTCACTTGTTTCTGTTGCCGCTATAACAACAAGTAATAAAAAAAAAATTAAAGGGAGCTCCCCTATTACGATGGTACGGAACCCTTTATGCGCGGGTCCGACTCGCACTTGTTTTTCTCATGTTTTGTTTTTTACACAATTTTGTTTCATTGTTAATTTAACCATTTTGTTTTGTCCTGTGCAAGACAAATAAAACCTTTTTGGTTCTTTCAAGTCAAAAACACAGGTTCGATTTGCGAGTAGTATACCGTGCCAATCCGTGTTTTTCCAATGTCTGTTTTAGGTATGCAAACAATTGAGTGTGGCCCATGTCAATACACGGACGGCAAAATTAGTCACTCGTGGCCGGTGTGACATAAAAGCCTTTTTGTCAACTCTCAATTCATATCTGTGTACGTGTCTAAGTATTTACCTGCTTGTTGATTAATGTTATCGTATTTATTTAAGCTTGGAATATTATATCCCTACTATTATATTATATTAATATTATAAATGCGAAAGTAACTCTGTCTGTCTGTCTGTCTGTCTGTTACGCTTTCACGTCTAAACCACTCAACTGATTTTAATGTAATTTGGTACAGATATAGAGTTGACCTTGAGAAAGAACATAGGATAGTTTTTATCCCGTACTTTTGAAGAGTTCTCTTGGAAACGCGATATAACCGAACTCGACACGGGCGAAGCCGCGGGCGGAAAACTAGTACATTTATAAATTAAACTAAGCAACTAACTTGACAATACAATAAACTATGAAAAGTACACGGGTTGTAAACGGACCCTTCACGAAGCCATTAACCAAGCATTATGTGCATCAAACTAAGTAACTTTACGTAAAAATGATGATGATGATTTTTTTGGGGTGAAAAATCACGTTTTACGGTAGGACTCAATGTAACGCACTCAAAAAATTGTGCTGTCGAGTGCATTGACTAGTACGGGGGTCGTGGAGGTGTTTAAAGTAAAAATATAACATTAAAAACATGAATTAAAAAATAAAAACTTGTGAAAAAGTTGGAACTTTGACCCCCAATATCTCCGTAACTAGAAGGTTTCCAGGTATGGTTTAAAACAAAAAAAATATAGCAATGACGGGGAAAACAATTGCCTTTCGACTTCGTTAAGGATCTTGTTACACGCTTTATCTAATATATAAAATTCTCGTGTCACAGTTTTCGTTGCCATACTCCTCCGAAACGGCTTGACCGATTTTGATGAAATTTTTTGTGCTTATCCGGTATCTATGAGAATCGGCCAACATCTATTTTTCATACCCCTAAGTGATAAGGGGGTAGGTAGGTAGGTAGGGTAGGGTAAAAAAGGTGCATTGCAACGCATGCCGGGCACAGCTAGTAAAGTATAATATCTAGATTTTAATTATGTTGGTTTGATTCTTTAGACTGTCTCGTTGTCTCATGAAGTCCCGCGTTCGATTCCCGGATTGGGAAAATTGTTATTGGGTTATTCCATCAGGAATTTTGCGGTAACAGCCATGGAGTCTAAATTTGTACCAGATTGATGGCAATAGGCTCGCTCCTTATTACATGTGACTTAAACGTAACTGGCGAAATTTAGTGTACTATTAGGTACACCTCTGCCTAACCCTTCGGGGATTACTGGCGTGATTGCCCAAATATATTGCTGCGACCCGGCTGGTTTCCATGATAACACTGGCAACATTGCCACCTGTTTATATACAGTTATTATCGGAATTGTCCGTAGACAGAGAATGCTATAGACTAATTGATATGTTTTGTCGCATTCACACAAGAAAAAGAACAACTTATGCCGATGTCGTGTAAAGAAATGAAACAGAACGATAAAATTTTTTGTTTCATCGAGCGTGCCACGTTTTTTCAAGGTCAGCACACTAGTTTGCTAAACAAAGTTTGACAGCTGACGTGCAGCTAGCCATCGTCTACCTTTAAAATACAGTTTTTACGTGTTATATGTTAAGTAATTTATGTTATATTTTGTTTTGAACAATTTAGACTTACTATTTCAACCATTTATACAAAAAAATGGTGTGGTGTAGCGTTAAAGGGTGTAAAAGTGACAGTGGAACGAAAATCCCAGGATTGTCTTTTCATTCGTAAGTATGCCAATCTTTATCAGTTCTAGGCATTCAGTAACATTTTATTATGTTCATATGTTGTGTATAATGTACGCTAGACGTACGATTCATCCTTAAAAAGCACAAAAATAACAATTATTATTCAATTATAAATTCTAACCTAAAAACGTTGGTGTTGCCAACTTTTCTATAAATTATTACCCACTATTATGGGAAATAATAATATGATGGCTTCTGCAGTGAGTATTAATTAAATATCTGAAATATTTAATGACTTTTGCAGTTTCCCTGAACCTGATAATTTACGTCAGAATTGGATTGTAGCTACAGGACGAACAGATTGGACACCAAAACCGTCATCAAAAATTTGCAGCAAACATTTTGAGAATTAAAAAGAAAAATATAAGTTAATTAGAAAGAAGAATTCATAAATAATCATTTTGAAAGTCAACCTTTTATTGGAAACCACAAAGTTTTACATATTAAGGCAATTGCCATGCACTGTTTTGAACTGCGTATACATCACGCAACAAAAGGATTTGAACCTAAGCAAAAAATTAGAAACATACGAAGCTTGTTTTATTTAAAGGACAATAATGTGTTAAATCAATAAAAGCTTATTAAAAATAAACATGTTCTATTATTTACCCACAAACCCAAAACCTACTATCACATCAGAAATGGCAGTAATTTAGAACCACATCATCATCATCCATCGTCACTCCTGCCCTCATCGCAATTAATTTGAGTTCGGCAGCATGTCTTCTCCGCATCGCATGCCTTTGCGTACCGATGGTAACGGATATATCATTGGCATATTCAGGCTTTGTCTTACGTACTAATTTCCAATTCTCATAAATTGTGGGGTAAATTTTTCCTCACCCGGTAACCCTAAATTCGTGACGTATTTATTTTTTGTCTCTTTTTGCGACACGCTTTGCCGGTGTCTATAGGATACTCTGTCTACGGAATTGTCCCTTAACAGACATGATGTCAGATTTAAATATACAGACCAGCCGTGAAAATCAATTTTTTAAACAATTATTTCACCTACTACATTGCAGCCTCTTTGCTATATTTTAGACTTTTAATTGTCTCCTCAATTACATATATTCAACGACGACAATAGGACACGTCTTAGGCGTCAAAGTACTCCTCCGCATCGCTGTCATCTGGAAACGTGCCCAGAAGACTGGCAGCATTGCCACGTTGAATGGCAATGCTAATTCTTTGCTCAAAGAAAGAGCCAGCCCTCCAGTCGGCGAGAGTCTCCTCAATTTAAGTTTCTTTTTCTATGTAAATTAATAAAATGTTTGCTTACTGGTCTCCCCAGGCCGATAATGATGCCGTGCCGGACGAACAATGACGTCCCTCACAGGCCCCAGCAGACGTATGACGCTATGACTCTTAGCGGTGCACTCGTCATTGCCAACGCAGCCGACGGTGGTGTGTAACGTGCAGTGAGTGGCTGGCGATGACGGGATCTTGAGGGGGATGATTCCGTAGCCTGAAACAAAGAATAAATTGACCTTAATATATATTAAAACACCCATAAATGGTACTAGGACGGATTTAATGCCATTCTCTGCCAGCTACCAAGGGTAGTGGAGATCATAATCATATAACATAACATCACACCTGTAATCCCCGAAGGATTGGGCAGAGGCGTACCTTATAGTACACCCACGTTTCGCCAGTTTTGTTTTTAAGACCCATGTGGAGGCAAGCCTATTGCCATCATCCGGGCACAAATCCAGACTCCGTGGCTGCTACTGAGAAATTCCTGATTGAAAAACTCAATAACATTTTGTTCGATCTGGGACTCGAAACCTGGACCTCATGACTAGACCAAGGAAATAGTCAGTCATAATCAATTCATCTGAAATACGTCTATGGCTATACATAGGTTTCGCCATTTTAAACAGTCCTCTGTTTCACACATCCAGTGGATTCCTGCAACCGTCAGCAGCCACTTAAGTTGGTTTAACTAGTCCTATCAACGACTTAGATGAGAATATTGCCCACATTCAAAATCATTTATAAGAAAACTAGTGTCGTTGTCGATGATACAAGTCTGCCTATCCCGTCGGGGAAATCAGGCGTTAGAAAATTCTATTACAAACTTATGTTTTATAAAAGAACATACTTCATCACTAGACAAGAGAAATAAATTAAAACTTCACTTCAACTTGACGTCTAGTGTCCGCCATATTGCATTTTCAGTTACTTTATGTTGCTAGGAACACAATTAATTGAAATTGGTTTAGTAGTTTCAATTATGTACGACATTAACCTCTTAAAAACTGTTGTTAGATTCATCCTTTTTGTTTTGGCGAGGTTGTTACCGTATTAAAAATATGTACATTAACAGTATTTTTTCTTAAATTCCTCAGTTTTATTTCAGAACCAACTTTATAATTAAACACTGAAACAATACAGTCCAGCGTCCTGTTTTGCAATCCAGAAGACATACGACCTATTCGCAAACAAGCATGCATTAAAAACGTCAAAATAAAAACATAAATTACCAGAAACAAAAGGAACATCATTTACGATAATCACTGGTCGTTCGCGACACCCGCGTAAATAATGCCGACACTTATAAACTGACACATTTATTTATGCGTGTGGCAACATACAGAACTAAAATGAAATGTACTGAATTTGACAGTTGTTTGACATCTTTATGTAGCAAGTAGCGCCGCGATGTCGTGTACGGATAAGTTTGTCGACATTTCGATGGCCCCACCGAATAAACGTGTAAGAGAAAAATGACAACTTTTCAGGAAAAAATAAAAACGTTAAAACTTCAATAACGCTCATTTCATTGTATATAGGTATAAATAATGTACTATCGAATTATAGGTAAAAAAATAAACTATTGACTTGTATACTTACTTTTTTTTAACATCAACGAGTTTCAAGAAATTCATGAAAAACTATTTAATTTTTTTACTCTTGTGAAATTTGCATGACTAGGTCGCAGTAATATATCATTACACGTTTATTCGAGTAATAATACACAACGAATAAAACGCACTGTAATGTTACACTATTATTCTCCGTAAATCAGTTTATTTTGGAACCCAGCTATAACTTTTTACACGCTTGTTTACAGTACATTGTTCTGCTATTATACGATTGTAAAGATCGTATGCAATTATATTAGTGTTAATAAGATCAGTTTTTATTTATGTAATACATCTTTGTTAATGCATGGTAAAATAATATAAATAATTTTGTAAAAGGATGAAATAAAATACAGATGTATATAGAATTAATAAATATAATTATGTATTATTTATCCACGTAAAAACAAAATACTAGTTTTCTTGATTAAAAAAAAATCGAATTGCAATATTAGAAACACTAATCCTCTCTTTGTAGCCGTAAGTAGTTTTGGATTATATTTTTCCTGAATAATAGAATCCCGTGACTATTTTAGTAGGTAGGTACGGAACTTTAAAAAGAAAGTAGGTATCGACGAGACGTCAATGATTGATAAAGCGAGGGGAGATTATGGAATCCGTGGGAACTCAACTCTTGGATTCCATATTCCTTGGATCCCTTTCCTCAACCGAGACCTACAAGTATTTGGGTATGTCCTAAGCATTAGACATCAATACTGCTGACATGAAACAATCATTGACGGAGCGCTTCTTTGGTCGCCTGAATAAAGTGTTAAACAGTCTTTTATCAGGCGGAAACAAGGTGCGCGCCTTTAATGGTTGGGTCATGCCGGTTTTGATGTATTCTTACGGCATACTCAAATGGACTCAAACGGAACTTGACGTCCGGGTCCTGGATAGGAGGGTCCGCACACTATTGACCGCAAACCGGATGCATCACCCACGGTCATCGGTGATGAATCTGTATATCCCGCAGAAGTGCGGTGGTCGTGGCTTCTTAAATGATAAAACCTTGCACAACCGTGAGGTATGAAGTCTCAGAGAATACTTTCTCGAAACCGACGTGGGGATGCACCGAGACGTGGTCTCAGTATACAAGGACCTCACCTTGACTCTCCTTGGCTAATGAGATCTGGCGCAAACCTGTGATATTGGATACTAATGACCGTAGGGAGGTATGGCAGAGCAAGGAGCTACACGAACGCTTTTTCCGGCCCCTACATGGACCTGATGTAGACCTCTTGGCGTCCGTATCCTGGCTACGATTCGGTGATCTCTTTGGAGAAACCGAAGGTTTTGTCTGTGCGATTATGGATGAAGTTATCATGACGAACAATTATCCGAAATACATTGTCAAGGACGGTACGGTTGACATCTGCCGGGCATGCCACCGTCCCGGTGAATCGATCAGACATATTGTTTCCGGCTGTTCTCGTCTTGCTAACGGTGAGTACTTGCACAGACACAATCTAGTAGCTAGGATTATCCACCAGCAACTTGCCTTGCAATACCACCTTGTGGGTTCTGAAGTACCATACTACAAGTATGTGCCCGACCCAGTTCTCGATAACGGTCGTCAAATAAACCTGATATTGTGGTGATAGATCGCTGAGAGCGCCGTGCAATGATTGTTGACATCACTGTCCCTCATGACGAGAATCTTGTGAAAGCTGAGAATGATAAAAAAATCAAGCATCTTGATTTAGCACATGAGGTTTTCGACATGTGGGACTTGGACTCTGCAATCATTGTACCGATAGTCGTTACGGTTAATGGACTAATAGCAAAGAGCCTCGATCAACACCTTATGAGGCTCTCACTAGGGCACGCCACAATAGTGGCGATAAGTCCCCTCTTTGAGTAGTGGCTAGAGAGGCGCCACGGCGCCCTCACCTTCCGCCTGACGCAGGTCCTCACCGGACACGGTTGTTTCGGGAGGTACCTGTACCGAATCGGGCGGGAGGAAACACCCGCGTGCTATCATTGTGAGGATCGCCCGGAGGACACCGTGGAGGTCCGTGTCCACGTAGCGGTGATTGGCGGCGGCTCGCGTCCGGCCCTGGTTCAAGCCATGGTCCGGGGCGAGAGGGAATGGGAAGACGTCACCTCCTTCCGCGAAGCAGTCATGCTAGCGAAGGAGGTGGCGGAACGTGAGAGGGAGATAACCTCACGTCCCAGCCGCCGCGGGAGACGCCCCGGGCGCCGGGGGCCACGTGGTGGCTCTCGGCCACCGTAGGCGCGGGGTGGACGGTGAGTAATGGGCTAGCTCGCCGTCCGACCGTCTTATGACGACAGACTGTGTCAACGGCGCGTTCGTGTTCCACGCGCGCCTCAAAGAAATGTCAGAAAACAGGAGGGGCCCGCAAAGGCCGATGCCTACCAGGGCTGCGGGACTGTTCGAAAGAGATACCGCGGCCCTGGAACACAAAGGGCAAAAGAAGGAACATGAATAGGTTTTATTCAGTAAAAGTCTGACACTCCCTTCCGCTCTGCCCAGAGCGGGAGTCATTTGATGATTTCCCAATCCCAAAAAAAAGGTGGGATTGCTGGGCGATAGATTTTTTTTTGGGATGGGAAATCATCAAATGACTCCTTCATTTGATGATTTCCCATCCCAAAAAAAAAACGGAGGCTCTCATTGCGCGGCTAGGTCAAGCCCTTGATTCAGTGCGCAGTACTCCTGAAATTATGTAATAGTGCGCATATAATCACAACAAGACTGACCTTCCGAGCTAATCACCTAATTTCACACGCATCTTACGTACGATTGCAATAGAATTTATCGCGTAAACATTTGTTTATTCACCGTTACTAGCTATAAACTTAAATATATATCAATGCTAATATGCAAGGAATATTAATGTTTGAATCTATAGCACAAATGTTAGAAAAAAATAATTATAGTAAGAGACAACGCAATACTTTAATTTTAATACCCTATTTATATTCAAACTTCCATGTTGTGCGATAAAACATTACTAATAAAATTTGCATAAATTTCTACACGAATAAACGTGTAAGAAGACATTACCCAAATTCGAAAACAATCACAAATCTTCTCAAACGTCTGTAGGTTTTAACATGTTTATTCTTGTGTACTTGGCGACTCAAAAAGCATGTAATCAGACCATAAACTATTATTCCTGTATTTTTTAATTACTTATTTCCCTAGAATAAAGATATTCACTACTATAATAGGCGTGTTTTGAGTCTAAAATTCATAAAAAAAATTAAGTAGGTGCAGGATAGGCAAAAGAAACGAAAAATTAAAAAAAAAAAATCGTGTAAAAGCTCTTGCACGTTTATTCGGTGGGGCCATCGATTTATAAAAGTTTGCAACACAGTACAATGTGTTTGACAGAAGTGATCAACTTTTTGTTTTGTTGTTGAAATCTGACAGTATCATTAGTAGCAGTCTTGTACAGTACAGACTATTATTCTTGAGGAAAAAATGACAAGTTGGAGATTCACAAAGGAAAATGTTTTAATGTGTATACCTACATACACATTATAACATTGGAAAATGAACATGTTGAACATTTTACACAGACATTTTGTGACAAACTGGCAACTGACATAGATTTAATTACTTTATCTCTAATTTACTCATCACGTATTCAAAGATGAAGTTATAGCGACCCATGCACCGACACAAAATAATATTTTTCTGTGGTTTATTTGAATGAAAAGAAAACGAAGCTTAATTTGTACATTTCTATGGTAATTACAGGTAAAACAGTTTAGCTACATACTCCTTCGACTTAAAATTCCTCGATTCACAGCAAATATAAGTTTTTCTACTGAGCCTCAGAAACCAGCCAATATCTGTCTAGAAACACAATAATAAATAGCACTTGCACTTCATTTAAGGCCACTTCGATTTATAAAAGCTTTTGGAGCATCTCCAAATGGAAGGATGTCGAAAAAATTCCCGGTTCTTCTGGAAGGCGAACACTGAAATGAACCAAGAACTATTAAAAGGTAAGAGTTATTATATCGAGTAAGTACTTGACGGAGAAATACTCTCATCGGTCCTCTTTCAAACGTTTTGAAAGGAATTTTTCTACTTTCTTTTCAATTGGTTTTAGTTAAGATTTTTTTTTCTGTCTCGTCGCTGTTGGATACTAAGTATTTCTTGGTGATCATTAAGACTGAAGAATTATTTTGTGTGTTTTGTGTTTCTTTTACTTTCGCTAACCAATTTAATATTTAGGTATGTAAATGGGGACTTACAGGTTTTGTGATTAATTTATAAGTCAGTCTGCAAGTTTATTTGCAGACTTGATACGCGAGACGCCTCATAGACGCATCCTCCTAACTAATATTATAAATGCGAAACTAACTTTGTTTGTTTGTTTGTTACATTTTCACGCCTAAAGCATTGAACCGATCATCCTGTGTCAGGTGTACAGAAACGGACATAGGGTACCTTTCATCCCGAAAAAAGTACTGTTCTCGGTAAAAACTACATTAACGTTCTTATTATAATAGATGGCGCCACGTGTCTTATGAATGATGATTGAATTATATTATTACAAGCAGAGTATAACCCGAAATAATTGTCAAATTTTAAAATAACGCGAACGAAGCCGCGGGCAAAAGCTAGTAAATAAAATTTTTGTTCATCCTACTTTTGTATAGAGCTTTAGCTAACAGAAGACAATAATTGTAACCTTATTTATTTTTTAGCTATTTTGGCGTACAATGTTCATACCGACACAATTTGCGTTAATTTTGCCTTATATTAAATTACTGTTGCAGTCCTAAGGGTAGGAAAACCCGGACTAGTTTCCACCGTGTACACCAATCATCGTTAGGACACTGGCACTGTTATAAATCACTATGAGAGAGTAGGCGGAGTGGGCACCGGGCTGTACAAGGCTAAGGTAGGAAATATGTGTAGGTGACAGAGGCTTAACGAGTTCAATACAGATGGTGTATAGAGATCAATGGAATGGAAGAAAACGATACATTGTTTGAGGTCAAAATAATTAGTGTAACAACTAGACATTCTATCTGCGATTATGGTGAAAATGCAAAATTGGGATGACGTAAACTACCGAAAAGTTTATGTCAATCTGGCAGAGTCATTGTAATAAAATATAATACCTAAAAAACACGCTTTAGAGTGACTTCATTTTGTTGTTTATATTTTTCTCAGCAAACCCTTTCATTTGATACCCATATCATGGGAATGCGTAAAAATTACCAGTCCGCCATATTGGATTTAGAATAACGTCACTTAGCTAACCAAGCATTGTTATCAAAACTAAACATGTATGCAAAATTTCGGGAAGTGGGTCAAATTTAACTTCTAAGATTGTTTTACATAGTAACAAGAAAATATGCTTTTAAAGTGATTGCTTCTTGTCTATGCCCTATTTTCAAGACGGTAATAATGTGATACAACACTGTCACCCATTATTATCTTATTTCCCCTGAAAACTTTTTGAAAGAACTCCAGTGACTCCAATACATGTAATGGAAAAAGGTAATTTGATAAACATCCATCACGATTTCCGCAAAAAGCGATAAAGTTTATTGTTTTAAAATCAGTAACAACATTTAACTTACCATACCTAAATGCAAGTAATGTGTAAGTAATGAGAAGCAAGCATAGCAATATCATGCTTGAATAGAAATATCATCATCATTATAACAAAACCCGTGTTTTGCGTATTAATTGATATTCTGGGAACCTCGTCGATCTCACAGGCGCAATTAAATGTATGTGTTACGCATGTATGTAGTTGTAGGTACATTTATGTTTACATATATGATACCGATATTAGTATTTTATGTCCTACCTCTCCTCGATAATTCGATATCAGAAGCGCAATAAAATGTATGTGGTACTGCGTAACGCTCCGTTCACGTCCTCAGGCGACGCGGCTTATGATTTCACGTCAAACGAGAAGCGATTGTTTCCTTTGCGTCGCGCAATATGGCATACAATAAGAAAAAAAATGTTTCCTTCTCGGAGTACAGTCGCGTCGTTCGCGGCATGCTCAACGCAATTGTTTTCATATTTTGTTTTTCTCTCACTCCACAGCCAGACATTACTTATTTTCTCATTAACAAAATGTATGGCATCGAGTAGTATTAGTATAAACTGTTAACGTATGTGTACCTGCTAACTTGTGCCGACGAAAAAGTTGCTTAAAACTAATACATTTTTTTCTTAAAGCCGGATATTTGTTGCAGAAGATATTGATAAAATTTAATAATTAATACTGCCTGACACTTCCCTTCCCCCAAAAAAAATGACTGACGAGATTTTTCGCTGTATAGTTAAAAATCTCGTCAGTAATTTTTTTAATATTTGATACTCAGATAATTATTTTAATAATCACTGTTAACAGCTAGGCCGATTGTACGAGTAAGGTCGCAATTAATGGAAATATAGGAACACGCGTATCACTTGAGTGTGTAGCTCTAGCTCGTGGTTAAGCTGTATGTATATTGATGTACATTTATGTATACGTTGTATGGCACTGATATTACAAGTACATGCCGTACGTGACAGGTAGAGTACTTTCAGGTATTACGTGCTGGGAATTAATTATAAAACTAAGGGCTGCCTCTTTATATTCTGGGCTATGTAACAGCAAAAGATACGTGAAAAATCTTATTTGTGTTTATCGAGGATCACAATGGCTAGTTATGAATGTAGATGGCAATTGAATTTTTTTGCAATTGCATAATTTATTTAATTGGAATATCGTGAAAATAACTCATAACTTTCCGAAATATATGATTCATAATTCATTTATTTATTGTTTGTCACAGGTGAAAATACAGATCTTTCAATTAGCATTATTGTATCACTGTAACATACCCATGTGGTGTACAATATTTATATGCATGTCAATATACATGTGATGGTTGTTATCCGTTGCATTGGTTGTTACTACTATACTAAAATATGTTGTTGATTTTAAAAGACGTTATGATATAAAAAGCTAAGCTTTTTGTGCCTTTTGTTTGTAATTTGTATGTCAGTAACGACAAAATATAGCAAGAACCTTAACTATTTATAAGATCCCTAATGTTAACAAATAAATTATTCTGATTCTAAGACCATATTCGCGTGGCGAATTATAGCTCATTCCCCCGTCATAGAGAGGAGGCCGGTGTCTCAGCAATGGGAGCAATATAAGCTGAATATGCTTACTAAGACTAAAATAAGGAGCATTAAGTACATTATAGGTTTCCATCGCAATTATAAGAAATCTAACAAGATCTTGTTTTCCGTGTTTCTTTCCCCGTGGATTGCAAACACAAAACTGATTTAGTTAAAAAAAGAAAACAATGTTGATGTGTTTTTAAATACATTTCACAAAAACTGACATGGTCACTATCATTAATACTGAAAACGAGATATTTATCATGTTTACTATTTAATACGGGGAACTCAAAAAGAAAAATGTTTTGAGAAAATAAAAAACGTTATCATTTTTAATTTTATCTTTATGTGTTAACAATCTACTTACCAAATGGAATCAATAGACTAACACTACAACTTAATCAAGGCTTAACAAGACTCCTCATTCTGAAAGCAACAGAAGTATTCAATTTGGGACGCACGATGTTGCCAATAATAGCTTTCTGAAGCGTTCTCAGCGAAAATGAGACCATGCAACTTCGTTCGTGTGTCGCGAAGAAATTGTGGTCATTGCCGCTCGAACTTTTCTACCTTCGACTTGAAAGCTGTTACTGGGAACTCTAAAGCTATTCAGAAACATGAAGGTTTTATTAAAATTTAGATTGGAAATTCAAGCTGCACAATACTCGGAATATTATGTGGAAAATACTTTTTATAAAAACTTTCTTTTAGTTTTATTTCAGTAATTGCTTTTCAGCCAAGCTTGAAACGAGTACACTAATCTAAATAGACAAGCTTGCTCGTGTTTTAGTTTTTTCTATGTTATTTTAATTCCATATTATTTTAAAGTATTGTAGAAGTTTGCTGTCACAATTTGTGATTTTAAATACCACTTTAGTTTTTCTATGTTTTTATAAATACGTCAATTGAATTGTAAAAATATAAGGCTTAAAATAAAATAAAAACTAAAGAAAATACTGACCCACTTAACAGAACAAACCTATTCAGAGAATAGTATTTCACGCTACGCCGTAACCCGTAGCGTCGTAGGTGTCTACACGAGCTACGCCGTAGCTTGTAGCGTGTGCTACGGCGCTACGAGTGCTATGAGGCGATGGTGGAATGTTCCGGTTCCGGCTCACTGCACTTATCCCCTTTTGTTATATTTATTTTATTTGAAAAAGGGTTATCCGTTAGACTTATTTTTTTTAACTTCTGTTTTATAAAAAACCTTGTCACAAACTCACAGTGAGTTGAGAGATTAAATTATCTTCAAAGCTCTACTATTGTCTAGTTTACCAATGTTTTTAAAAAACAAAGATAACAAGCAATCATTTCATATATTATTATTTACCGATCGGTCGATTAATGCCTGACCAAACATCTGCGTAGCACGCCGAACTTCGACGAGAAAACTCAACAATTATTACGAGTCTATCTTTAAAAAAGTAACTCAGCTCAGTGAACTAGTTAATAACTATTATCTAAACACAGTTACAAGCTGCTATAATCAGTTTAAACTATTCTTCAAGTTACCGAGTACAAACTTCCTAACAAGATATCCAATTATTTGTAACTGGCTCATAGCTGTTGAATTTCAGTCATGGGGATAGTATTGCTTTGACTATTAATGCTAGTGAGAAGCAAGGTTTTTAATCAAAGGTTTAGTTAATACTTTCACTGCGGATCACACAAAATCGGCCCGATATGGTGCTTACCACTGCTGAGCACGGTAAAGACTATATCTTTCTCGTTGGTGCGGAACGATTATCTTCGGTATTTGTAAATGTTCGACAGAGAAAAATATAGATTTCGGCTCGTGGTTACAAATGTAGGTATTTGCAATTAAATTTTGGCATGGTGTCAGGTCAAAAAGGACTGATACGCACTGTCGAAAAGGTCGATGGATGCGCATTCCGTCCGCCACCGCTTCAGATGAAAGTTTATGATTTTTTGCCGCATCTAGCGTGTTAAAAATATATTTGTTAAAGTAAGAAATCATTAAGTGTTGTTTTTACTAACATCTTTGGCTAAAAACAGCTCCTGTCTTATAATTATCAAGAATCTAGTCACAGTCCTATTTTCAACATTCAAACTATAATCAAAGATACATCTGAACCCCATAAAAGCTACGCAATGTTTAATTCCACCATCATTAATTTCATTCCGAACCATTCTTTTCTACGTTAAGAATACAAACGACTTCATTACATCCAAACATGGAACAAAACATTCTCTCAGCTACTTTCCCCTTTTATTATTTTGTTAAAACATACTTTAATGATCTTGGTACATTGTTCTCCTTATTTTCCAAAGAAATTAAATAAATTAAAGGAGTTCTCGTTAAAATTCATAAAGATGCTTTCATGAAATAAATGTTTTGTTTTAAAATAGAAGTATTTAGTGTACTTTCTGTATACTGTCTGGTTGTGACTGCCTCGTTGGTCTATTGGTCGCTGGCGCGACTGCTGAGCATGAGATCCTGGGCTCGATTCCCAGGTTGGGCAAAGTTTTATTGGGTTTTTTCAGCAGGAATTTCTCAGTAGCATGGATTTGTGCCCGGTTGAAGGCAAAAGGCTGCAGCAGCAGAGCAGAGCTTGACCTACAGGTGGAGGTTGACATTATTTTATGATAGACAAAAATCGATCTATTTACAATCAATAAATTTAAAGAGGCAACCGACTTCTACCGGCCAATTAGTACTTCGCAGGCCCACCGTGAGGTGTTTTTTTTTATACTACATAGGCTTGCGTTCGCCTGGTGTGAAACGATGACGTGGATGACCTCATAATCCCCTCTCACACAGAGGAGGCTTGCGATGCAGCAGTGGGACGTATTTTTTTAAATTTATTAAACGTTTGTGGCTCTGCTATGCCATTTTTATGGTTCACAAATTAAACCACCTGGTTTAATTTGCGAACCATAAAAATGGCCATTATGACTGCGGTAAAACTAGTCACCTCACATCGCATTTGACGACCTCTCAATGGTGTTTTTTTATACTAAAGACGTTTTTACTTGGCTGCAACTAGCCTGATGATTTGAAACGATGATGTAGCCTAGGATGGAGCGTTTACATAGAAGAATCCCATTCACTCGAACCTTGAAATGTTCCAGATTAGAATGACCGGAGAATAGAGAAGTCGGCAGGGAATTCCACAGACAAGCGGTTCGCACAATAAATGTGGAAGATTAGCACTTCGTTTGGGTCCGCGGAACTTCAACCACACAACGGTGACGCTTCGCCATATCTCTCCTCGTCCGATGATGGAATGGGATGGGGGAATTAGGTTGTTTGGTCCTGCAGGTTAGGATATATTGGATGCGGAAAGCAAAGTGGTCTGCAATAGGCTGTGTTGATGGATTGATTTTTGATGCGAAACATTCATATGCCTAGGCAGTAAAACCGACTCGGAAAATGGCATGACGCTGTCATTGCGTGATGTCTCCTCTAAGCCACGTAAAATAAACCTTTTCCCATTAGAATAAAGTTTGCTTTGGAACGATTGTTGATCTACATAATATTTCGTTTTCGGAAGTTCCATGCTACTCAATGAAAATCAATAGTTGAAAATATATGTAATAAATATTATTTTCAACTATATAATATATAAACAATATTTTACAGTAAATAAAAGAATAACGTCTCTTTTATTATTATAATTAAAATAATAAGAAAAACAAATTTATTTTAATAACGTAACTATTTTTTCTTTATGCTTTATTTTACTTCATATTTCGTTATAGGTTTTTTTGACAACAGAGATGCTTCACATCTGCCGGGCGTCCCGTGACCGCCAATTCTTTTTTTAATTTATTTATTTTCTAACATGTAAAAACTGGTTAGTTGGCATGCATTAAAATTTCATGTCACAGTATTAAGAGTGTTCTCGGTAAAAAAAATCAATAATCATAAATTCGGGGATTTTTAAAGTGAAATTACTCCATTTTGCCTGGGATTTGTAAAAAACTAATTTCAGTATCACATTAAGCATATCTTTAAATTGTATTTGTATAGAATAAAACATTGAAAAATGACAAAAGTTGCGCTGCGTTATTTATTAGTAACTTTGGAATTTTATATTGTCGATGTATTAATGTAATGTATAATTTTTTTTTTGGTTTTCTATTTGCCTGAACCCCACTTAGAAATAGTGTTTTTTTTTTAGTTATTTCTGCCGTAATAAAATATAAAAATGATGTTTTAGAATGCAACATTTAAGTAAAGGAAATGTATCTTTTTTTAGGGAGTTTATGGATTAAAATTACTTTTCTATTCTATACAATAACATGAACAGTATCTTGCCTTCCGCCATGATTTTTTCCAGACTTCCACGACTCATTGTTGATTCACAATTTCATTCCGAAATTCAGCCTTCTCGCAAAATTCCAAAAACATGTGTTTAAAATAAGCTTTATTTTTGATAACTTTTGTCATTTTTCAATGTTTTATTCTATACAAATACAATTTAAAGATATGCTTAATGTGATACTGAAATTAGTTTTTTACAAATCCCAGGCAAAATGGAGTAATTTCACTTTAAAAATCCCCGAATTTATGATTTTTACCGAGAACACTCTTAAGGTACACCCTATAGGTGCACTGCAAATTTTATATATTGAATTGTTAAATTACATACTCGTAATATAATATTATGATTTTAATTATTACAATTTATAACATTAATTATAATTTATTATATGTAATAATTTATGGAATAAATTATTATTATCAATTCGTTCATTCATTTTAGTCATAATACATCAACATAATTTGTGAAAGTTTGCGATCAAGTTGCAACATTTTGCATTCTGCATTTACACTATAAACATTTTTTTTCTACCTCAACAAGATCCTACACAAGATCCTACATTAATTTTCATATCGAGAACCAACAAACACTTTCAAAGTATCAAAAAAAAACTTTTATCACAAGTCGCATATCCATATCAAATGTCCTTGTGAGGGTCGGAAGAAGGAAGATTAACGACTACCGTTCTCCATCTGCCCTTGAACCTTGTTTGAAGATGTTCAGTTGAACTGTGTTTACGGCTATATGAAAACTTATGCTAGAATCATGTGTGTTACTGTGAATCTATCTTTTAAAGTGGAAGTTTGTATGTAGGAGATAATCTCCAGAATTAATGATCCAATTCTGAAAAATCTTTCACTGGCTGGAAGCTATGTATCGACTATAAATTATATTTCCATTATGCATATTATTGGCCGAGCTAGCACAATTTTCGCAGACGATTTCGCGGGCGGAGTGCTAGTTTTATTATAAGAAAGAAATAAAAAGTACCTACTTATTAACTAACCCATAATCCGAGCGCACTCGGATGGTTTGCTATGGGTTGCCACAATACGAATTGCGTCCGAGTAGGTATCCGAGTCCACTCGGTCCGAGCATACTCTGATCGTGTCAACGCGGCTTAAGCGACAACTTCCTCAAAGCCTAAATATTACTGCACTGTCCATTTCCACCCTCTGTCTCTTAAGCCGAGTGTTGAAAATCCAACATTGTATTTATATTCAGGGATCATTCATTTAGATGTTATAAAATGAATGTGAAAACGGGTATTTTATTTTGAATTGTTTTATTTACTAACTTATTTTAAGCTCTTATTAAGAGCATACACATCGCAACATACACAATTAATATTATACCATTATCTCTAAATCAATAAAACTTACCGTTGACATACAAAAGCCTCACAAATTTTTCTACCACACACACAAAATACACCTTAAATAACTGCAATTAATCACTCCAAAAACAGATTGCCACATAAACCTGAATTCAGAGCAACCTGTTCTAATTAAGAAACTAAATCCCCCTACGAATTAAAACCACGTACTGACAACGGTATTAACCAACCAATTTGTAAAGGTATAAAGCCGGTGGATCCCTAAGGCGCTGGAGGTGAACCGTATTTAGCCATCTTACACGAAATCACTGGGGCGATACAATACGAAGATTCATGAGTCTCTACAAGGACACGGAATAGATAAATACAGAAGGTTAGGTCCAACATGAGAAAACGCACGCACACTTAAACACACTTCACTAAAATCATGAATTGTTGATTTTCGCTTTTAATTCGGCATCTTTTACTTAAAGTCAAACAAGTGAATACAAATTGAATCAAAGTAAAAGATGAATTCCTTATTTATCTTTCACTTACCTACCAAATGAAAAATGGAATAAAAGGAGCAGCTGAAAGTTTATTCTCGTTTTTAACATTGCCGAAGTCGTGAAAGTGACCTTCTGTAATTATATATTCTGTGTTTTCACTTCTATACAAGGATTTAAACTATTTATTGTATGTTATTTCTGTTTTTTTGCTCGTGAAGTTTGTATTTTCCATGTTGCATTCTTGTAACTGGATTGCTTTCAGTGATAAAGTTTTCGTTTTTAGTTTAGATTTCTGTAAGTTGTGCAACCTAAAGTGCATTTGTAACATTAGTTTTCGATTTAGACAAGATCTAATTATTTGCTATAATAATTGTTGCGTTTGAAAATCCTCGTAGATGTGCGCTGCTTTGGAGTGGGTGAAGGGTGGGGTCTGTCAGACTCTTACTGACTAAAACCACGGTGTTCTTTGATATAATATTTGCACCTTTATCATCAATGTGTATATCATCGTGTGTAGGTTGTAAATTATAATATACTAGCGGTTCGTCCCGGCTTTGCACGGGTGCCTATGTTACTCAAGGTGAATGTAGCTTTGCAATGGTGAAAGAAATTTTGAAATAGGCACAGTAGTTTTTGAGTTTATTCATTACAAACATACACACACACAAAAATACAAATTTTTCCTCTTTATAATATTAGTATAAATACCTAGTTGGTATCCGATTTAACTAAAGTAACTCGGGATCAATTAAACTAATAAACCATTATTTTCCATCGCAAGCTGGCTGATAATTTGGACGCTACAGATTAACACCGTCCACATTAAATTATATTTCATATTAGCATGAAATATAATTTCCGTATATAAAATATAAGCTCCGAGTACCTAAGCTCCAGATGTCACATTCGATAGTTAGGTTCGTTATCATGGAAAGCACGTTAAGCTGTCCCTCCTGTCATTTCTAGATCTTTGACAGTCGTTACAGATAGTCAGTGGCCTGAAAGTCTGACCAAGGGGCATTGTATAACCCAGTGCTAACTGGGTTGTGGAGGTCAGATAGACAGCCGCTCCAGGCCAAGCCATAGTATTCCAAACATGTGTGTTATTATGTTTTATTACATGAGTTTACTAAAAAGATGATAGAAACCATGTTTATTGTTTCCTATAGAAACATGCTCATATTTACGATCATAATATTATCTTTTATGTCCAATAGGTATAAATATTCGGATCACGTACACAAACAGGAAAAAAAAAACATTTCCTTGAATTTATCTTCGCGAAAAAAGCGTGGCCTACCAAGACGAAAAAATAATAACTTTTTGGAATAGGTGTGTTATAGCAATTCACTACAAATAATTGCGGGTATAGAAATGAAATGTAGGTCTATTACAAAAAGCTGTGTAGGTGTTTCATTCTATAATAGAAATAAGTTTTCTCTTCCGTGTATTCGGTGACGTTCCAGTTAATTTATGTTTGCCTGGTAGTCCGTTTTAATAAATAAACAATTAGGAAAGTTGATTTAATACTGTCTATCGATATCTTTAATGAATTCATCATACCCCTCTCTATTTTTCGTCATGGTTGCGCATTGAGGAATAATTTGAATTTGAATTTGTGAGCGCAACTAATGGTTGCGCTTCGAGGAATAATTTAGTTGCGCTTAGTTGATTGCGCTTAATAATAATTGCGCTTTGAGAAATACCCCGATATCATCATCTGCCTAGCCTTTTCCCAACTATGTTGGGGTCGGCTACGAGTCTAACCGAATGCAGCTGAGTACCAGTATTTTACATGGAGCGACTGCCTGAAGTCTTTAAATGTAGTTATTATATAGCACTCAAAATTCAAAAATTAAATGCAAAACATAAGTAAGTCCTAAACGTTAATAACTCAATTCAGGAACTGGCAATTGGTAATTCGTAACAAAAAAAAAAAAAAAAAAAGACGTCCGTCGACTCAACTGCATCCAATCTCCACGTTCTCTCAACTTTTAAACCATAAACTCTCAAGCAAGTTGACTCTCTAGTGGACACAAAACATGTAACCACAGATACAAACAATAAACCTTATGTGCACATACATAAGTACCAACATTTAACAGAAAGGTCAGCACTTAACAGTAAGTGGTCACCGTTTCTTGCAGACAAACGCAATTCACTTAGTGTTCCCCAACTTGGTAATACGGAACCCTAAAATTCCGGAACTCATTTGCTGATTACATAAGTAGATATCTTAAGGTCATCTGAATAGCAGGAGATCATGAATTTAGAATTACAAGGAAATATATTCTTGACATTTGAGTCTTATACGTAAACGTTTTTCTTGTGAAGATCATGGTAAGATCATAGACTAATTTAAACATTGGTACAATTATTTTCACTGAACGCGGCAGACCTAGTAGAATTTGGTGGGACATTAGCCCTGAATCGGCAGAACTGGAAGTCATGGGGAGAGGTCTTTGTCCAGCAGTGGGATGATGGAGGCTAACAAAATTTACCCTGTATCTATGACTATTTGATTTATTTGACTCTCTCGTTGTTCTAGTGGTCACAATCTGCAACTGCTGAGCATGAGGGTCGAGCAAATTGTTATTGGGTTGTTTAAGCAGGAATTTCTCAGTAGAAGCCACGGTGTCTGGATTTGTGCACGGTTGTTGGCCATAGGCTCGCCCCCTATTATGCCTATAACTGAATAATCAATTTATTTAATCTAATGTCTTAATCAATCGTCTTACCTACACTTTAAAAGCTACACGTACATTTCCGCATCGCTTAAAAACAAGCGTCAAACAATTCAAGTCAATTCGAAGTCTCCATTAAATTATACCGAGCCCGTCACGTCATCTCCTTAAGTGTCTGAACAAAAGAAGCGAGGCTAATCCGGTGTGCCGAGATAATTAAATCACTTCGCTACTGCCACCTTACCCTTAAACCTGCTCGAATGATGTAAAGCTCCTTGGAAAATGAGAGCGAAATAAAATATTGGACTTAATTTATTTTTCTGGAATTTTGTTAAATGCTTTGAAAAGGGCACCCTCCCTTTTCAAAGCATTTTTCTGTAAAGTGTGTGTGTACAATCGTAATGGTGTAAAATGTGTGTGTACAATCGTAATGATGTAAAATGTGTGTGTGTACAATCGTAATGGTGTAAAATGTGTGTGTGTGTGTGTACAATCGTAATGGTGTTACTCGTAACTGTTTTATTGGGTTTTTTAGAAGAGACTTTTTAATCCCTTGTAATAAGGATGGGGTATTACAAAGGATGTAAAAGTACCCCTAAAGCAACCCAAAAGGCACAGGTTCTCCCCGTCATTGCGATATTTTTTTTGTTCTAGACCATACCTGGGAACCTTTTATTTACGGAGATATTGGGGGTCAAAGTTCCAACATTTTCACGAGTTTTTTTTTTTAAATACATGTTTTTAACGTAAGAACTTAACTTAAAACAGCTCCACGACCGGACTACTCAATCCATCCAGCATAATATATTGAGTGCGTTACATTGATTCCAACCGTAAAACATGATTTTTCCCTCAAAAAAAAGTCGTTTCCAAGCAATATTTTTTTTTAGTTTGATGTACACGAAGCAAACTTAATCGGTTTGCAGGGCACCCCACAAAGATGTTGGTGTGCGTAAAATCAACTGGTGTATTACTTCGCCTATTTGTTAGTGTTTGCTTCACTATAGTATATGTATAATATGAGGTAAAGAATATGAAGCATCAATTTAACCCTATGACTAACCGGTGTCGTGGCATAGATGTGTAATCATTCGGCTGGTAAATCAAGTGTCGTAGGATCGAATCTGCGCCGCTGGCGTCAACTTTTTGCATTATTAAAAAACTTTTATTTTCATTTTGTTGAATTTTTATTGTAATTTACCTGATAATAAGAACATTATTCGAAAAAAAATATGGAAGTAAAAATTAAACAATTTGTATTAAGAAATCAACAACATTTATTGACTAGGTTTTTTTTATATTATAATCACAAATTAAAAAGTTTTGTGCATGACAAATATTCTAAGTCGGACAAGAAATAACGTTACTTTTCTTATTCAAGTGGGTAATTTATTTATTAGTGAAATGAATAAACATGTTAATAAGATAGATATTAAGATACAGGTATCCTAAATTGTTATCTCACTAACAATAACATCACTCACATAAAACAAATCGAATTACCCCCTGATATTTTTATTAATATCCTATTGGTGCGCCTTCGCTATCTATGACTTATTCATGCACGAAGTAAATGTCTCCACTAGACCTGCATGGAAGAATATTTTTTTTTATGATAGCGCTCACCATCTTTTCGCCACAATATTTTGCGACCGTCCTTGTCTGATTTAAAACATTTTTCATCTCTAAATATAACTATATTATTGCACCAATCAAAATCTAAATATTCTCTTGCGAAGCGTACCCGGTTTTGCCTGTGAATATCTGACATTCAAATTTTCTTGGCTGGCCTACAACATTTCACACCAGCTGCTCGCAAGTGGTTTCGTACAGTTTGTAATGTCACGTCATGTTTAGTTGCCGTGGAACGAGTAGTGAGGAAGGGCTCAGCGGTATGCGTAGCAACTATATCAGATGCCAATCTGTGAATGCAAATCCAGCCTTTGGTCCCGGTCGGCAAGGATCAATGCTTCCCGAATCTGCATAACGATGGACCCACAATTGCACAGTCCTTCTCTGTGAACAATAATAAAATATTGTTACAAAAAACAACAATCAATAACATGTGGATTATTTAAACATATTAAACTTCTAAACATCATAATAACATTTTGTTACTCACCGATATCTTTAAACGTCTCGCAATTTCACTAATTGAAACATTTTGCTCATGCAAAAGAATTATTTCAGCTCATAAAAGTGTGGTTCAATGATTCATATTGATTCACAAATAAAAGCACTTCTCAAAAAACGCAGGGTATAATGTCTAAAAACGTAACGAAACCCCAATAGTCAATAGCATTATGACGATGAACTTAAACTACTAACTTAAACATGATTTGTCATTTTTAGAGGGTAGACAACTAATACATTCTAACCCAAATATAAAGAGACTTGCTAATAGTTAAGCAATAAATTGAACAAACAAATGTAAAATATTTTATTAAAACATACAAAAACATTAAGCTGTTGGCAGTCGGATTCGATCCTACGGCGCCGGCGCAGTAAGTAATTATTTATCGCACGCTCGACTAATGCGCCACGGAGACGATTGTATGATAAGCTAAATTTATGCGTCATATTCCCTGCAACATTAGTGACAAGAAATTTTATTGTGTGTGCGTGGACAACGGGTAGCAAACACTAATAAATAGGCGAAGTAATACACCAGTTGATTTTACGCACACCAACATCTTTGTGGTGTGCCCTGCAAACCGATTAAGTTTGCTTCGTGTACATATTGCTGTTGAATTCTTCGTTAAGAGTCCGTTTACACCCTCTATAACATGCACCTTCCACCCTGTTTATGTATAATAGGCAAGCTTAATACCTTTACCTATTTCGTCCATCTATGTATCTATTTCAAGCGTCAAAGCTGCTAAAGAGAGGAACATTTGCGACATCGTACTCATCATAACTCTTCATAAGATCAGAATAGCTCCCAATTTTACTGTTGAAATTCTTGGGACATGCACCTAGGTTTTCGTCATACTATGATAATGTTTCTAGAGATTAACTATAATAATCATATACATATCAATGCTGTGGGCTGCAATATTGTTAATACTACATATGTATAATAATATTATTGTGATTTGTGAACATTATTATGAATATATTGTAGCTGTTTATTGTCCCATAATAAATAAAATAAAATAGTTGGTTACCAACGAACTTTTCAATTTAGGTTCACCTAATTCATTATTTGTTGCGGGCACAGAAATTTTATTGGAATATACAATTTCATTGTAAAATAACAAAACCCACAAACTCGTTTAAAATTTGAAACATCCGTGGTTAGATTTCAATATTGTTTACCATCGAACAAAAACATCATGTTTCTATCACCGTTTTAGTTGAACGAAAAAAAGCAATCCATTGATTCAAATATAACAATAGAATTAACCAGAGACAATCGAGTTATTCATTTTTAAAACTGGCTGGAATCGATGACAGTCCCACTGGAACAAAATCTATTTGTACCACATTTATTGAATAAATATTGTACATGCCAATAGTGCTGCGGTTGAAAAGGACAGTTGTCATCAATATTTTAGGATGTCCAGTTTTTGAAATATACAGTAAGTAAGTAAAACTTGTCACAAAGACATGACGTGCATACAAATGATGAATGAATGACAAAAATACAAAATAAACAATGAACATACAACATGACGGAACAGAAAAAGTCTTTATTGCAAAGTCGAAAGAAAATCATACGGAATGTAATGCAGGTCTGTTTCGGCATCTTATGAGATGCGCTTACTATTCGAACCTCCTAAAACCTTTTTGTTGAGGAAATACCAATTTCGCAACGTTTTAGATCTCCTGTGTGCCGCCATCCAAAGAAGGCATCTCTGTAGATTCTTGTGTTATGTAATTATTTTAAGCAGGTTTTTTTGTTTATTTTTATTTAGAACAAAAGGTACAGTTTCCATTACAGATTTATAGTAGATTTCACATTTAAAATATTTCAAAATTATTTCCATTCATTTTACAAAATGATATTTTAAATTCAACTGTTATTGGTACTTCGTATTTATTTTGAAACGAAACATTTCATTTCATTATTAAACGTTTTATGTTTCTATGACGCACTTGTAATGCCCACCCACGGCTATGAATACCTAAATCCTTTTATTTTGTAAAAGTGCTTTTAATAACAAAACGGTAAATAATAATGACTACAGAATATATAAGAGGCCCGAATAAATTGAAATCGTTTGTAAACAAATACAATTTTATTATTCTCTACAAAGTTTTTCATCGTCAATATTTATTTTATGAGCCTGTATTTTTATTTATTTATCTACCTGATACTAATTTACATTAACAACCAAAAACGATAACAAATATTATTTTTCAATATTGTTCATTGTATCTTTTTACTCTGGACGCTCTTGCATCCTGGTTTTTTTTTAAGTTTTGGTTTCCGGGAATTCGGGAAAAAAGAAAACTTTTCATTCCTTCATAGCATATCTCCTATACAAATAAATAAAATTGAAGTGTCTATATTATTAAAATAACAGCTTTTTACTGAATGCTAATATACGGCACTTATAACAAAAACACATTTTTTTCAAGTTTTGTCTGTCTGTATAATAATTTAACGCCAAAGAAGGTCGCGGGCAACAGTCTTTAATAATGACCACAGCAACACACAAAATAAATACCTACTCTAAAACTAACCAGTACAGTATACAAAATGAACAAATTCCAATAGCAAATTTATGCTGTTTGTATAACCATTTCACAAAATAACCTCATTCCTGCCACGCTAACCTCGTTGCGCTTGCTCTAAGCTGTTTGCTGTCCCAATTTAAGCCGCGCTTTGGGCTTAATTTTCAAGCTGCATACAATTTAGCAAATTAGGAGCTTAACAGCTTCATCAGGATCCGATGAATGGGATCATTTGGTGTTGTGCACAGTCGTGTAGTCATTTGAATCGTTGATAATGTTTTTGTTCATATTTGTATCGTATTAGAGTTACGTTGATTGGTTCATTTGTAAGTTATCTCTGTTTTGGATTAGTCTGTTAAAATCAACCACGAGTTTGTCTTTAAGTCAATTAATACCTTCAGGGCCAACGGAAGGCAGTCCTAATTAAATAACGTTTTCAGGTAGTAGTCGGCGCTATTTATTTAAGTATTAAACTGTGAATTTTAAGAGTGTTGAATGTCAATATTGATGACTGCAGAGGCTAATGAAAAGAGGTGAGAAAGGTAAAAAAAGGTGTCATATGAATAAAAAGGAGTGAAGCGTGATGATTGACAGGGGAGAATGGAAGAAGACATCATTTTGCGCCGATCCCAAGTTTCATGACACAGGGGCCGAAAGATAATTCTGATGATAAGGAATAAGCATTATATTTTTCCACTTTTTTTAAATAACAAAATGAGCCTGCTCTTGACCTCGATCACGCCTGGTGGAAAGCGATGGATGACGTCTATGATGAAACGAGCGTGCCCAGAAGATGCCTGTTCACTCTTGCTGTGAAGGCAGACGGGTTAAATGTGGAAGGGAACACAGATACCGGCAGAGAGTTTCCAAGCATTAAGATATTCCATAGCCAAAGTATAGCATTTCTTCATCATTATCATCATTTTACTGCCCTTCGTGATAACAAAAACAAGATTCTAAAACCCATAACGGTGTAAAGATTGATACTTAAATCAGAGGAGAATAAACACGACAAAACTTTTCAAGTGACAAAATATTGGAAATTGTAGCTCCTACCTTCGATTGATTTATTATACTTCCGTGCGACTTGTAAAAATCAACAAGATTCGAAGAGTTCTCTGATGTGAAAGACTAATAGTCATTATTTGTCGTCGCCAACATTGCAACACGATGGAAAGTTGAAATCGGGATAAGATTATATAAATAGACCATATTTTAGAACAGAATATACTTTATTGCACACTAAAATTGAATCACAACTGTCTTACAATATTGTTAATTTCATGGTCAGAATGGCGGTCTTATCGCTGATTTTACTCTGATTTCGTCATCATCTGCCTAGCCTATTCTCAACTATGTTGGGGTCGGCTTCCAGTCTAACCAGACGCAGTTCAGTACCAGTATTTTACATGGAGTGACTGCTTATCTGACCCCCACAGCCCAGTTAGTACTGGGTAATACGATACCCCTTGGTTAGACTGGTTGTCAGACTTTCGGGCCACTGACTACTTAACGACTGTCAAAGATCTACAATTGACAGCCAGGACCAACGGCTTAACGTGCTTTCCGAGGCACGGAGGAAACTCAGTATGTAATGAGTGGTCACCCATCCACGGACCAACCTAGGCAAGTGCGGCTAAACCTGAACATCGATCCAAGCGGCTGTAATTAATTGGCCATGAGTTTTACTCTGATTTACATTTACTTTAAAAACGTACTAAAATAAACCTCAAATAATATATTATGATATTCATCGTGAGCTACCTAGTCCAAACACAGACTGGATGCCAACTACTAACCTTATCGTAAAACCTAAATTTAGGTAGGGTAGGCTCTACCAGTCTAGCCAAAAAGCCTCTGAAATATCAGTATTTTACACGGATAGGTTAGTTACTGACCTCTATAACTCAATTACTGGGCTATGCCATTAGCCCGAACACGAATTTTCAAAACCCGCATTTCTAATATTAATACGAACATTAATGATGTCCGTTCCATCATTAAAATAATTATAGCGTTCACGACAAAACGGTAACTAAAATAAATGTCAGAGATGAATTTTCTCTTCAAAGGAAAAAATGTAATCCAAAAAAAAACTTGAAAGTAATTTCTTTATTGATAACTCAATTAGATTATTACTAAAAGCTTACCTTTCGAATCATTTGAAATAATCTTTTAACATTTTCTCTTGTAACGAATGTTAAATGTTATATTTTGAAGATTAAACGTCGGAGTATCGGATTTCGAGAACATTAAGATCAAATCGAAAACCTTTGAAGAAATCGTATCGGTACTTAATCTCTTCCCGAATCGTTTTTCTTTTAAATTGATTATACGAGTGCGGCTTCTATGGTAAAACATACCTACATAAAAGTATAGAATTTAACATTACACATAAACCTATATTTGTAATGTTAAATTCAATTTTTTTGAGGAATTATTCCATTAACGTCATAATTTCTTTCTTTCCATATTCCTTCTAATTTTCCAAATATTTACATATTTACCTTTCACATTTCCCATATTTCTTCTTCAAATCGTCATCATCTGCCTAGCCTTTTCTCAACTATGTTGGGGTCGGCTTTCAGTCTAACCAAGTGCAGTTCAATACCAGTATTTTACATGGAGCGACTGCCCATCTGACCCCCAAAGCCCAGTTAGTACTGGGTAATATAAAACCCCTTGGTTAGACTGGTTGTCAGACTTTTGGGCCGTTGACGACCTTAAAATTGGTATATACGGGGTGGAAGGGACACCGTGGCGAAAACAGTTACCACGCTTTCAGTAGGTACATCATTCTTAGCCCCCCCCCCCCCCAGCCTACATAGAAATTTTTATTTATGATATAGGTTATTTAAAAATAATCAGCTGTTTCCTACTTAAGTGCAATACCTACACGGTCAAAATCTATGGAACAACTGTTTTTTCCGCCCCGTATCCAATTATACATCGTTCGTCTTCAACTATGAACAGTACTACTTTCTAAACCTTAAACTTATACTGTCACTTACGGGATATCTGCCTTGATTATTCATTATTAGTGCTTGCGATATTTTGACGCTGTTGCAAGCGCTATGACACAAAGGATATTTCATAAGTGACGTTTAGTTTTAAACCGTGACACTTTAAAACAGAGTTTTCTAAACCTTGTTTTACAATTTCCACACACAACTTTACATCCCTAACTATCGATTTCACCAGGTCACAACAAATCTATTAAATAAAGTAATTAGAAAAGTATCCATCGGTTAGGTGAATTCAATTAAAACTTTCCACTGGAGTTAAATTTCTGTGCCACAAGTATGGGGTAATACGGGGATCAAGTGTGACTTAGAGATTTTCTGGGGATTTACGCAGTGAGGGAGACATCATTACGTCTAATTTAGTTGGGATTAAGTGACTGAAGCATCTTCAATTCGTCTCGTTGGAGGTTAAGGAGGGGAAGTAAAATAAATTAAAAGTGAAAAAAAAAATGGCAGAGAACGTGAGTGTTTTGATGAAAACATTTTAAAGTATTAAATAATGTAGATTTTTCGGGAGACTGAAAATTTTAGTTTGATTTTACAATAAGTAAAATTACATTATTAGTTACTAAGGTAGTTTACATGTCTAATGTAAAAGTTTTTTTTTTATTTGTTTACATGTCTAACATAAAAGTTTTTTTTTAATATTAAATGGGCCTACTCATGACCTCAATCTTGTCCTGAGGACAGAGATGAGGTCGATGATGGAATGAGTTAACCCAGAAGAAGCCTATTAACTCGGGAAGAAAGAAAGAAAGAAAGAAAAAAATATTTATCGACGCCGGAACAGCGACGCAGGCAGGGAATTCCACTCCTTGACTGTGCGCATAATAAAAGATGTAGCAAAGCGCTACACTTGAATGAGTGGAATATCGACAAGGTATGGGTACCCGGGTACAGTACGTCTGGACAGATAGAGCTCGTGTAACTCCAGCTAGCATAAAATCCAAAGAAAAAAAAATGGTAAGTCATTAACATCAGTCTGCCAATTTAAGTTCATAATACCATAACACCCAGAAGCGATTTAAAACAAAAATAACCTGACTAACGAAATCACATTTATTCCTCTCAAATCCTCGAAACACATTCACCAATCTAAACTCGACGTAATTGCGGTATAGATAGAACTTAATTTCGTGTGATCGAGTTCGGTAGGATTAACCGTACAATTTATCAGTGCCTGATGTACGGAACTTGATTCAGGAACTTGGTTTGTTTAACAGATAAAACTGCGGGAGTGGTGTTGTATCCGCAGTGCTGATCGTGTGGCCCATATACGACGAATTCAGCGTTAGTAAATGCCCCGCCAAAAATGCCCCGAACATATTTTTGGTGATAGTTTTATAATGCGAGGTAAGGATTGTTAATGGTAACGAGAGTTTATTACGGTAGCAGGTAGAACGAGTTTCATTTGCATTCCTTTTTATTTAGGAAGATATGCAAAAAATCTTCGTAAAATACTGATGATCAGCTGCATCCGATTAGACTGGAAAACGACCATATAAAAAATACCATCACCAAGATTGAGAATGCCTCACTTACCTAATTCTCTTGTATACCTACCTATGAATTTATCTTAGTTCGTGTGCTTTAACCATCATTAAACAAACTACGTAGATGTTGCAACTACACTAAATTATACTACTTCATATTTAAAGACTAATTGAAACACAATTTTCACATGAAATAATCAATGTAAATAATACCGTTCTTTTTAAATATTTATTTAAATAAATCTAGCTGGAACGCTTTTACAAAAAGCAAACAAAAAGTTTGCGTTTGAAGACCGCACTTTTCACTGGAAACTGGCAATGAAAAAAGAAACCTAACCGCATTGAAACTAGCGTAGCTGTCATGTACGGTTGCCATGTACGAAATACAGTATTGTGTTAGATTTACTATGCCTTTTTTCTGTATTTAGCGGAGGTTTAGATGTTCTAGAATAAGCGGTTTATGTATGTCGGATGTTACCTACACTGGATAACAAAAAAAATACCCTATAAGTATATCTAAACTACAACGATAAAGCGTGATGTTAGGCTCCGCACTTTCCCTGCCGCCGCGGGAGACGCCCCGGGCCGTTGTCGTCGCGGGCCTGTGGACGGCGAGTAATGGGCTAGCTCGTCGTCTTATGACGATGGGCCGTGTCGACGGCGCGTTCGTGTTCTACGCGCGCCTCAAAGGAAAAGAATGGTAGGGTGGTAAGTAAGCAAGGGACGATGCCTGCAGCCCCGGCAGGCATCGACCCTTGCTTGCTCACGATATCTCTTTCGAACAGTCGTTCGAAAGAGATATCGTGACCCTGGAACACAAAGGGCTAAGGAAGGAACATGGGTGGGTTTTAGTCAGGGCAAGTTTGAAATTCTGACACTCCCTTCCGCTCCGCCCAGAGCGGGGGGTTAACCCAGGTACTCTCCGCGAGATCTTCAAACACCAAGGCGCTGCTGGCCTTTTTCGAGGAACTGGGGTGGATCGAATGATCGATTTTCCCACCCGTACGCAAAATAAGCGTATTGGACGTGGAGTTGCGAACACCAGCCCGTTGTACAATACAATAGGGTCCGTACCCAACCTCGGACTATACGGCTTGCATCAAACAGCATGCTTGTGCATCTCTTGTTTCCGTGACTCGTGTGACCCGGCCTAGGGTGATGAGATTTGTGACAAGACCTGTTTCTGTCTGTAGTTCTATAAATGAGTCTGACCACTACACCACCCATTGCACAATCAGGGTCTCGGTCATGGGCAGAATCCTTAAGTCGCTTCGAGGTGTTATCGCTGTTGCAAGTCACGCGTCACCAAAGATATAATCTCAAAATGATGGCACTAAAACTTTACAGCAAAATTTATAACTACACGAACATAATTTAACAAATAGTTTTTGACAAAGTTCTACATTCTCACGCCTATCAGAACAGTTCAGAATTACTTTTTAAAACTAACAAACAGTATGAAATTGAATGAACATTGCAACAGCTATCCTACACGGTAAGGTAACCTTCATGAAAAAAAAACCTACATGAAAAACTGCCAGTTTCGAATATTTCTAGTTCACAAAGAAATATCGATCATAGATAAAACGCGGAGCGATAACGAACCGTCGGAACATATTGAGTTCGGTTACGTTCAAAAAGTTCAAATAAAAAACATACAGTGTTATGAACCCTCTACTCTCCAATTTAGAATTGAAAAAATATGTGTTGGTAATATGAAAAAATATTTGCGGGTCCAGTTTCAATTTTTTGAGATTTTTTTCTGGTTTGATGGAGGTTTTAGCCGAGTTTGATCATGCTGGCTTTTTTACTGGAGAAGTATTATAGAATCTTTTACGATAAAAAAAAATCTTTTTAAAAGTGACTCAAACAGTTTGTTTTTGTTGTTTAACGTAATACTAAGTTGCCATATTATTACACAAAAAAAAACATCGACACCTTGAATAGCGTCCTCGTGAGTTGTCGTGAATTGCACAAGAAATGGCCCCCTTTGCCCACGAGTGAGACAATATGTGTTAACTAAAAAAAACATCGCAACGTTTTCCTCGAAGGATGAAGTAGAGTTACATTTTACCGTACAATAGGTATGTATAATTATAGTTAAGTATATTTTGCTCTCACGTTATAGATATATTTCTACTAAGCAATTCTTTGATGTAAAAAACCAAGATAATTCAAAATTAAAATATTTTATTTCAGATAAAAATCCGTAAAATGTTAGTAGTATATAATAACTTAGCTTAGTGTTAGTATTAAATTAAATTAATAATAATAAAGCACTAATGAACCATTGTACTGTTCGTTCAATGATACATTAATTGGTTTTAGAATCAGGCGTTACTTTGCGGAAAAAAAACGCAGAATTTAAACTAAATATTATTTGGTTTATTTTCATGATGATTAAATTATTTACAAACTACAAATGTTTTATAAAAATATGTACAAATATCAAAAGGGTTTCAGGGCGTCCAAAAATTTGTCCACATTGCTGTCAACAGGAAAAGTGCCCAGAAGGCTGGCAGCATTGCCACGTTGGATGGTAATGCTGATTCTTTGTCCAAAAAATAGGCCCGTCCTCTGGTCACGTGAAGAGTCGACCAACCGCTTGGCGATTTCCCAAAATACTAGGTTGGCACTCGGATCCCATGGCCCTACGGTTTTACATTAAATATTTTGCATAACATTTAATGTAACAAAACAAAGTAACACTACACCCAACCTGGTATAAGAAACCCGGTATTTGCTCGGCAGTAACCTCCACTACTAGACAAACGAGGCAGTCTAATTAATACCCTAATCAACATAACTAACGCAGCACTGTATAATCAGTACTTTTAATATTGACGTTGGAGGTAAGCCATTTCTCCAAGTGAAAAATACCGTTCAGTCTGAATCGGCTGCCAAGTTTCTCTAGCAAGGCAAATCTGTCCATGTGCCGGAAAATTGGAATCTTTCTGTACGTATTTTATTTACAAGGAGCCGTTCAGAAGTCAATTTAGTCTTTTTTTTCTTTTGGATGTCGAGAATGTTGATTTAGTTCTTTAGTTAAACTGTTGAATCTGTTTGCTTAAATTGTGTAATGCAAATTTTGAGAAATACGTTTCGTCACACCGTTGAAAGAAGATAAAACGATACTGTAATTAAAGCTCATATGACATTGCATGCAATGGAAAACTGTACAGGGTGGAGACTACAATAAATTAAACTTCGTGTTCCACATAACGTTCCCAGTCTGCATACAAATATTCAATCGAATATATCCAGTTGTTTAGTCACAGGACATAATTTTTAATCTACACTAATATTATAAAGAGGAAAAATTTGTATTTTTGTGTGTGTGTGTGTATGTTTGTAATGAATAAACTCAAAAACCACTGTGCCGATTTCAAAAATTTTTTCACCATTGGAAAGCTACATTCACCCTGAGTAACATAGGCACCTGTGCAAAGCCGGGACGAACCGCTAGTTTTTAATATTTTTAACCTGATGTTTCTGTTAATAGGCTGCACCGACAGGTTAACAACTCCGCATCGGTCTAAACATAAAACACACCCAGCTCTCTAAATCAAAAAAACCTTCTCCAAATTCGTTGTTTAAATTTTATTTCCTGAGGCAATTGGTGTAAATTATACGTTACCTTTTTTTTTCGGATGGGAAATCATCAAATGACTCCTCCCGCTCTGAGCGGAGCGGAAGGGAGTGTCAGACTTTTACTGACTAAAAACCATCCATGTTCCTTCTTTGGCCCTTTATGTTCCAGGGCCGCGGTATCTCTTTCGAACAGTCCCGCAGCCCTGGCAAGCCTGTAAATTATACCTTATGCCCGGAACCAATATTTTATTAATAGTGTCCTATTTCGTTTATAGTTTTATGCTATTTAGTTAGTACATTTTTTTTACTTCGATTTTAGGATTTATTTGATAGTTTAAGCATATTTCTATGAACTATTTTGGGTTAAGCTCGCCGTTGTGATGAGCTATATATTGTTATGTTGTGTGTATATCTTTTAATTTTGTGTGCAATAAAGAATAAGAATAACAATTTTTGCCAGTGTTTTCATTTATGAAAATCAAAGAAAAAGCGTTTATTCGTGGTGACATCCTAAGTATTAATACTTTGGCAGCAATAACATTTTTTGTAATTACAAAAAATGTTATTGCTGCCAAACTGTAACCCAGTTTATTGGCAGATGCAGTTCCCATATATAATATTACCTATATTTTATGTAACTATTCGTAGGTACTTTTCCATCAATAACGAGGATATAACCATTAACTATTACTAAACAAATATTTTACTGTAGAACAAAGGCTGACTAGTAGTGAATTGAAACGCTTCTACGCAATTCAAAATGCTATTAGCATTAGCCAATACTGTTCAGCTAGCCACAAGTTGTTGCTGTTTGTTTGTTGTCAGCCATTATTGTTCGTATTGTTGTCTCCATCTTGTATAATGATGATTTATAATAATAGAGCAAAAACATTGAAGTTCAATAGATTCAAACACAATTTCATGAATTTGATATTTTTATAATGAAACTAGCTGTTCCCCGCGGTGTCACACGCTGCGCGGCTCCTAAGGGTCGTAGCGTAATGTTATATAGCCTATAGCCTTCCTCGATAAATGGGCTATCCAACACAAAAAGAATTTTTCAATTCGAACCAGCAGTTCCTGAGATTAGCGCGTTCAAGCAAACAAACAAACTCTTCAGCTTTATAATATTACTAGCTTCCGCCCGCGACTTCGTCCGCGTGGAATAGTTACTTTGGGCTAACATGACTGCCCGGCTTTGCACATTGTGCGCGCAGTACCCGATCATTAATTTGCTGTGATTTTATTTTAAAACTGCGACAGCTCCTAAGATATTCACTTAAATCGAAAGATGTAAAGAGCAATTTTGTTTTAAATGAAATACTTGTGATGAGTAACGTATTTATTTGGATAAACTCAAACTCAAACTCAAACTCAAAGCATTTATTTCAATTAGACCATTACAGGCACTTTTGAAAGTCAAAAACAAAAAAGCTAAGCTACAGTCACATTCACAAGGCATAATAACTTGCGAAAGTACTGTAGTTGCACATTCCAAATCGTAGATCTCTATGGAGAAGAATGGGCAAGAAACTCCATGGACACTCTTTTTAATCAAAATATTGTTACAAAATCTTGGTTACATCATTCATGTTGAGATTATACATATAAGTATGTGAGAACGATGTACAAAGACGTGCACATTAAGAGCGTCCAGAGTAAAAGATTAAACTAACAATTTAAAAATAAAGTAATTAAAATAAACCGTGACAGCTAAGAGATGACCAGTCCCAACTGACAGCGCCCGTTCACGAACATGACGCATGGATCAGCGCCATTCAACTCAACCACATTGAAGGGAACTAAATGACCTGACACACCCGCCACCATCAGCGAGACATTTGTGTGAGCATGACATTCTCTCAGCTACCAGGGCACATTCAAGTCAATGAAGATAACTAAATGTAAATGGTAGCTTTACCGTACATAGTACTCACACATGTGCTATGCGATTATATAATACTAAGAGATTGAATCTATACAATTCAAAGATATTTTTACAATCTTCTGCAGCTTCCACAATAACTTCACATGGCAATCAATTAGTTTGCCCCTATGGTTGTGGAGCAGGACCAGCATTGAGCCAAGCATTTTTATCATCAATGTAATCCCCCAACTTATAATATGCTTGCCTACATAGTGTGCGTTTTATACAAGATTTAAATTTCGTCTCATTCAGTTGTAGAATGTGGGGAGGTATTTTATTGTAACATTTTAAACAGTACCCCATGAAAGATGAGTCTACTTTAGCTAGCCTGAAACCTGGTTGAGTTAGTTGGTCCCTATTTCTAGTATGATAGTGGTGTCGGTCACCTCTTTTACTAAATAAATGCAAATTTTTCCTAACGTACATGATGTTTTCATAGATGTATTGACAAGGTACTGTCATGATGTTAATTTCCTTAAACAGTTCTCTTAGAGAATCGCGTCTACGTAGATCATATAAGGCTCTGATAGCTCTTTTCTGCAGAATAAATATAGACTCAATGTCTGCAGCCCGTCCCCATAGTAAAATACCGTATGACATAATACTATGAAAATAACTAAAATAGACTAGCCTCGCGGTATCTACATCAGTAAATTGACGGATTTTTCTAACAGCATATGCTGCTGAACTCAGCCGTCCTGCAAGAGAAGTTATATGCGGACCCCATTGAAGCCTTGAATCGAGCGTGATCCCCAAGAAAACAGTTTTTTCGACGAATTCTAGTTTCTCTTATATAAGGATTAATATCATGTTTATAAAAACACCTCCGTAAATAATGCATTATTTTAGAACAAATTTGGTTAGCATAAAAAAGGTTATAGTGAGCTAACCTTAAAAGATAGACATATGCTGTCGCGGACTTTTTTTTTAAACTTTTAAAGAGGAATAATTCTGTAATACATGATTTTTGCGAAACTTTAACCGTTTACGCAGCGCACGCAGCGGAAGCTCTCAATAGGAAAAAATATCTCCCGATTTTGAAACATTCTTCATTAGTGCTCCGCTCCTATTGGTCGTAGCGTGATGATATATAGCCTATAGCCTTCCTCGATAAATGGGCTATCTAACACTGAAAGAATTGTTCAAATCGGGACAGCAGTTCCTGAGATTAGCGCGTTCAAACAAACAAACAAACAAACTCTTCAGCTTTATAATATTAGTATAGATTAGTATAGATTATTTACGTATACAAACGACGCACCATCTAAAACCGCTGTGTCACATGGCGAGACAATTATAACAGAGGTTTTGAAAATTCATCCATTTGTCAATATTTCATTATCGCAATGTCTGTTGATGGCAAATCCCATTGAGTATATAGCTTAGTAAGCATAACATACAAATCATCTCAGTCTCCATAAGTATTCAGTCTCATTTATTTCTAACTTCATACTTTTAAAATGACTTCTTAAAACAAATGGAACAGTTTAACTTAAAAAGAACGAAACATTAAAAAAGATTCATTTTTTAACTTTCCACTCGCTTCTTAAAAATAAATGTAGGTCGAAAAGTTTACAGGAACAACTTCAAAAGAATCACGGGGGTGTCGGAATAGAAACACTTTTTAAAAAGGACTGAATTTTTTCAACTGGCTACTCAGCATTCTTTATTCAGCGGCGAACGATATAAAATTTCCATGACACAGAGTAACAATGTATAGTAGCTACGTAATATTTTGTTCAGAGGAAGTCTTTAGCATAGAAATCTGAGAGATTGGCTTTGTTCGGACGCATAAACAAGCAAGGTTTGCGCTCAAAGGCATTCAAGTCTGTGTACAGGAAACGATTCGATTGGACGAATAAAAACCTTCCTTTTTGCGTGTGAAGTGAAAAACTGAATTAATAACTTCTATATTTTCTGTTTCACTGCTGTTTTATTTTTTTGTTGCTTTTCTCTTTTTATTCGCAAAAATACATTTCGAATGGTTGATTAATTATTAACGTTTCTGAAGCCAGTGGGAATGTAACATTGCCTTTGCTGGTTCAAAATAAAGAAACATGGTTTTTAGTCCATGATAGACTCATTTATAATATACCTACTGTTACTCTAATTGGCATTGTTATTCTAGTTGGCATAATGTTATTCCGTTTGCAATTATTGATAATATTTTTAAATTTTTATTAATTTTACCAGGTTTACATTTTTTTTTTTATATGTAATTCCAATGACAGCATGTCATTGGAATTATTTATTATAAATTTATTATAATTGTAAACCAACTATTTGCATGTCCATGTGACGGCAAAATGTGGAGAACCTTATTAAAAAAGAATGTACAATGTTTTGCAGGTGAGTGTACCTCTATTACCCATGTTTGCAAAGAAATAAATGATTTGATTTGATTTTGAATCAGTCGCATTAAAATTAACATGATTAATCAATAATCGTTGTATTTCAGTAGGGTGCGGTGGGTATCATTTTTATTTTGTTCTGCTTGCCTGCCTGCTTAGCTTTTTTCCAACTATGTTGGGGTCGGCTTCCAGTCTAACCGGATGCAGCTGAATAACAGTATTTTACATAGAGCGACTGCCTATCTGAGCTCCACAACCTAGCTAGCACTGGGTAACACGATACCCTTTGGTAAGACTGGTTGTCAGACTTTCGAGCCACTGACTACCTTAACGACTGTCAAAGATCTACAAATGACAGCCGGGACCAACGGCTTAGTGAGCTTTCTGAGGTACGGAGGAAATTCGGTATGTAATGGGTGGTCACCCATCCACGGACCAACCTAGGCAATCGACCGGCTGCTATTATTTAACTACGAGCTCCTCCTATTTTGTTCATTCAATAATAATAATTTCATATCTACACTTTTATGAAAAAAATATTGCTTTTAAATCAAAAGCTTCCCTGCGAGAGATCAGTCTATATGGTAATTTGAGCCGCCATTGTCCCCTGGCGTTTAAAGTCGATCGGACCTAGTGTTATGATTGCAATCGAAATGTTAATAAATTGATGGATTTATTAGTTAGCCTGTATTGTTATTAGTTAAGTAGTAGTATTTATGTTGATCTTCATTTATAATTTATCAATTTTACCAATCTTATCAATGTAATTGAATTTAAATTTAATTTTATCTGTTTACCAATGTTGTCATTATCAAAAATTAATTAATTTTATTTTTAATAAATTTTGTCATTTTTCTGTTGTTCACTATTTACAATTTTAATTTTATTTAATTGAATATTGGCGCTTAGCTTACTAAGTTAGCTTATTTTCAGAATTTATTGATTTGTGCATATGCATCCGCATCCATCATCATCACCAGCACAATGTTTTGAGTACTTTTCATTGAGTCCTACCGTAAAACGTGATTTTTTTCCCAAAAAAAGTCCTTTTTCAGCAATAATTTTTGCGTCAAGTTACTTAGTTTGATGTACAGGATGCTTGGTCCACGGCTTCGTGATGGGTCCGTTTACACCCTGTATAGGAAAATTATATTAATTCTTACTAAGAACAAAAGCATGAACATTTCTAAAACATTACCTCCAATCTCTCACACGAAACCATCCAAACTATGTTCAAGCAAAACCGATTTTCTCTCTAATAAAACTGTGCATATGTACGTCACGGCAAATACGTCTCTTATACAAACAAATTCCCTCGCTCTCGCTTCTATATTTGCTTGTACGTTTACATATAATACGGCTGACTATAACGAGAAGCCTAACAAGAACATCTTCCTTTTGCTGTACGTGCAATCTAATTTTTCCGTATGATCTGATGAGATAGTACAGCTGACACCGACGCGACGGTTCGCTTCGTTAGTTGCCGCAAAGCAAATCGGATTTCTTTGAGATAAAATTAGCAATCGCTTTGAAGTATTAACACCTGATGTACGAGTTGAATGCGAATCGTAATTGGTTTGGGATGGAAGTATTTCAGAAAGAAGATGGAGAATAAGGAGTATGGCTGTCTTGAATAGTGTAAATCGTTTTATGCACAACCAACCAATGAGGCAGTTAGTTTTAAATAAATGCATTATTATACATTTATTTAAAACGAACTGCTTCATTGGTTCCATTCTGACTTAAACAAAGCTGGCGAAATGTGGGTGTACTGTTCCTCTGCCTAACCCTTGGGAATTACTTACTGTGATGTTATTTTAGTTATTTAAAGGCAGTTAGTTGTTCGTCAGAGATCATACTTTTAATTAATGCCGTATGTAGTCACACGGTTTTAGAACTAGCATTTTAAACTCGTAGTTTGGAAGAATGTAATTTTCTTTTAAATCTTTGTTTACCTCTATCATCGTTAATATCAGACCTAACGACCCCGCTTACAACTCCAACCATTTCAAAATCACAAACAACTCTGCCACCATACACATCGATATCTAATTACCTAAAACACACAGAAACAAACACCTATCGATGTCTGTATTTATCGACATCGCTTCCATGCGTTCACAACACTATCGGCACTGCAATCATGATTCATTAGGCCACGATCCGATATCTTTAGAAGGGATTGCCAATCGCTTTGAGCTATTAACACACTGATTTACGAAGTCCCTGTCAATGGTAGGTTTAATGTGATGATAGGACCTACCTCATATTGCCGGGTATTGATTTTGAGCTAGAAAGGGATTCAATTAATGGAGATAGGTTGGCGTTTTTGTCAGTTTGATTGGATTGTGAAGTGAGATTTTTTGGTGTCTCGTCTTTTTGTGTAATATAGAATGCGATTGTAAAAATATATTCAGTACTTAATAGTTAGACAGAATACTACACCCGCGTTTCGGCAGTTATAGAGGGCGACCTTATTGCCTTCAACCGTGCACAAATTCAGTGTCTGAGAAATTCCTGATGGAACAATTCAATAACAATTTGCCCGACCCAGGAATCGATAGGTTCGATTCCTGGGTCGGGCCTCATGCTCGGCAATCCCGATTACGAGTACTAGACCAACGAACCAGTACACTGTCTCGTTTCGTTTTTGCTTCATAAAAAAAAGTTTAACAATAAAAAAAAATATCAAAGGCATCAAAACATAAAAATAATGTCAATAATAAAGACTAGATTGTAATTTTAACTAGCGACGTATCTCCTAAATTACATTCATTGGCAAAAGTAATTTGAGAAAAAAAGTGTGTCGTGCGGCACAAAGGTTTAATCTACAGACCTTTTTATGACATATCAGAGGATCTAATGAGTCCATTTACATTTTCATCAGGATAAGAGGTTTATTATTTGTGTTTTCCCCCTTGTGTTATACAACAATACTTATGTACTATACCCTTTGTCTATTTTCTGAAATAGCTTGAAAAAGACGAAAAAAAACCGACTGTTCGGACATTGGTATACAAGAACGGCCTAGTAACGCGATAAAACTACCAAGTCTAACCATAATTAGGTTTACTAGATAAACTCAATTATCTAAATAGCCACTTTAAATAATTCTTACTCCGTTGTTGTTATTTTTTGAGGAGCTCGTGGCTAAATAAATACAGCCGCTCGGGTCGATCTTTAGGTTAAGCCGTGCTTACCTAGGGTGGTCCGTGGATGGGTCACCACCCATTACATACCGAGTTTCCTCCGTGCCTCGGAAAGCACGTTAAGCCGTTGGTACCGGCTGTTAGTTGTAGATCTTTGACAGTCGTTACAGGTAGTCAGTGGCCCAAAAGTCTGACAACCAGTCTTACCAAGGGGTATCGTATTACCTAGCGCTAACTGGGCTGTGGAGATCAGATAGACAGTCATTCCATGTAAAATACTGGTATTCAGCTGCATTCGGTTAGACTAGAAGCCGACCCCAACATAGTTGGGAAAAGACTAGGCAGATGGTGAAGTTGTCATTTTGATCACAATTTCTTTGGGCACTTAAGTACTTTGTACCGAATAAACAGTTTCTAGGGTAAGTTTTAAACGTGGTTTACAGCCATAAAAAAAAAAAATCAAAATAATGATGAATAATGATACTTCAGTTTTTTTTTTGGGATGGGAAATTATCAAATGACTTCTCTCGCTCTGGGCGGAGCGGAAGGGAGTGTCAGACTTTTACTGACTAAAACCCATCCATGTTCCTTCTTTTGCCCTTTGTGTTCCAGAGCCGCGGTATCTCTTTCGAACAGTCCCGCAGCCCTGGCAGGCATCGGCCCTTGCGGACCCCTCTGGTTTGCTGACATCTCATTGAGGCGCGCGTTGAACACGAACGCGCCGTCGACACGGCCATAAGACGTTGTGTCGTCATAAGACGGACGGACGGCGAGCTAGCCCATTACTCACCGTCCTTAGTCGTTAACCTGGGTTTTTTTCGGACGTCGAATTTTCCACGTTATTGTTGAAACAAAATGGAGGTGGTGGCGGCAGTACCGTTTCCATTGTAGATTAGGTAGGTAGGATTTTTGGTATAATCTTACCAAAAATCCACTTATATTCGATGGTTAAACACCATTTTCGAATTTGATCGATCGAACGACGAGATATAACTACTTCAAGTATTTAACGAAGTATCCTATCGGCTGTGCCATGTAAAAGTTGTATGTCAATTAAACAGCAGCTCATACCGCGGCCCTGGAACACAAAAGCAACAGGCAAAAGAAGGAACATGGATGGGTTTTAGTCAGTAAAAGTCTGACACTGCCTTCCGCTCCACCCAGAGCAGGAGGAGTGATTTGATGATTTCCCATCCAGAAAAAAAAAGGTTAGTGAGTAAATCCTTTATTCCTCTACATACATCTTGTTACCTCCCTACCCTCAGTTACAATTATAATTTCCGAACTTACAATACCGACAAAGGCCTCCTCTCTTTCCATTTCTCATGAACCCACACGTCCTTCTGCCAGTCCAGATGTTTTAGTTTGTTCTATAAAATATAACCGATCATCCGATAGGCAAATCATCATTTAAAGCTTATTGAGCATACTTAAAAACCGTCAAAAAAGCTTCACTAGAAAAAGACAAAATAACTCCACCCAATATTCCCAAAAAAACTTAAACAAATATCAGTCATATTTGAAAAATGCGAGCGTAAAATAGCAGTTCCTAACTTTTTTCACAGCGAAGGACAGACGTAATGAAGAAAGAAGTAGGCTCGTAGTACCGACAAACAAGCTCAAACTAGATTGCACTAGATTTTTTTACGCTTATTTTAAAGTTTTTCTAGGACTTCAAGAGAGAGACTAAAATAATAAACCCGAGAAAAGTCTTCGGTTATGAAAGCGTTATCAAATCTAATCGTTTTTGTTGTTTTAGGTTAGCTAGCGTAGAAAACATATTTTATCATAAAACGGGTAACGTTTTTAATACTAAATAACGATGAAATCTTTACTGAATCCACTTTCGTGTCACAACAGTTTGTGTAGCGACATCCCTTAGCTAAGATTTTAAAAAGCACTTAAACCAAAATCAGAAACCCAAATCATCAACAGGTGAAGTAAAAATAAAATAATAGATTAATATATTAGACTTATAAGTCTTGCAGAAACCTCGTCTGATATAAAATGTTCACGTTCGGTCTGATCCAAATAATGTAAATCGCACTTACTTAGATGCAATTCAATACAGCTGACCTTAGGAGAAAATAAAATAAAACAGAAGGACAAAGCTACATAATCTAAAGCAATTTAAAACATATCCGGACGTGCAGTGAAATAGCCAGAATGGGGACATCCGACCCAATTGCAGCAAGGTCCATATATGTCCCAGACGTAACTCGTAAACCCGTGACGTAACGGGAACACTTTGCAACAATATCCCCATTTTATACGATAAGCGGTTGGTTCGCAATCAGCCTCACAATGGACAATTCAACGCTTTCTGTTAATTACAGCAGTAGCGATAAATAAGGTGCTATAATTAGCCTCCTGTTTCTCGTGAAATCGAAGTTTAAAGCTGTGATGTTTTGGTTAGCAGTTGTTACCGTAACGCCGCGCACCAAAAGGGCCAATTTTATCGTTCCAAAAAGAACGATAAAATTGGCGATTTTAGAGTGTAACGGTACCAGGGCTGCGGGATTGTTCGAAAGAGATACCGCGGCCCTGGAACATAAAGGGCAAAAGAAGGAACATGGATGGGTTTTAGTGAGTAAAAGTCTGACACTCCCTTCCGCTCCGCCCAGAGCGGGAGGAGTCATTTTTTGATGATTTCCCATACGAAAAAAAAAGTCGCTGCATGTAAAATACTGGTATCCAGCTGCTTCCGATTAGACTGGAAACCGATTCCAACATAAGTGGCAAAAGTCTAGGCAGATTGTTAGTCCCCAAAATTTATTTTAAATAGAATTTGTTTATCATTACTTTCATTAAAACTTCTGCGAAGATCAAAAGTAAGACCTAGAAAATCACTGTCTTGGACTCCTTTCACCCTTTTATTCAATAAATTAACCCAATCTTACTAGAAGAAAAGGGTGAAAATCCATTACTTACTAATGGCTAGTTACGTGCCTAATCTTATTCATTTATCTAATCGAAAGTTTTATCTTATCCAGAGATATTATTTATGTTACTCCTTAGTAAAGGTACCTCTAGATTTTCTCAAGTTTATTCATCTTCACTGTCGCTGATCGACGACGTTGTATTACCTGCATTGCAGTTTTTCCAATACGTTGGGAATGCTTTTTTTGTATTTATATAACGAAGATTTAGATTTTTTGTTTTTTATTTATTTTATTAAAAAGAAAGTTTACAAGAATCTTAGCTTAAGAACTAAAGAAAGAAGAAATAAGATTAAATTAAGATTAAGATTATTATTAGTATTAAGATTTGAGGGAGGACTTAAGCCAGCATTGGGACAGAGCTGAAATAAAAATTAAAAATAATTTAAAACAGCTAAATACCAGAATTTCACATGGACCGAAAGCCTATACCTGCACTACTACTCGGTGTATGATCCCTTGCTAGACCATGCATTACTTTTAGATGATGGATGAATGGAATAAAAGAAAGTAAAGTACTGAAACACTACTGTATTGTCCGAAAGGTACTTAAAGTAAAATGAGCTTAATGGACTGATGGTGTGGAAATGAAGTGAGTGACGCGGCCCTTGTTGGCTGTAACGAGAACGCCTGGCTGACTTGATAACTCAACGCGAACTGAACTAATTGTTATGAGTTGAAATGAATGTGGCGTAAACTGCTGAATTGCAGAATGTGCGGTTGCACCGTACACTCGGTTACTGGGTAATAATCGATAAATCAAAGATAAAATAGAGCATCATTTCGCTTGTTTGTGACAATAATGACATAACTCGAAAAATAACAAATATTATTATATGACAGCGTTTTTATAGTTAAACAAAAATAATTTTAATTATATTGCCAATATTTTTTTGCATAGAGGTTTATTTTACGTATTTCGTTACTTACTTTAATACTCAATTTCGTTAATTTTATATTCAACTACAAAAAACATCGAAAAACATAAATTTTTGAGTTATGTCATTCTCGTCGCAAACGAGCGATTTGTTGATTTATCGATTCACCATAAAAATGGCGATCAACTAACAAAAAATTTACTCGATTCAGTTTGATCACACGTATCGATTCAAAACTCGAGTAAGTCTGTAGTCACCTTAAGGTTACCTAAGTCTAGCTTTTATTTCGTTGACTACATTCGTTCCCAGTTTATAGTCTTTTAAGTGCGATACTTAGACGATACTTTATTTGACGAGAAAACTCACTTCAATTTTATTCGACTTTATGTTTTATCAAGAAGATAGTAAAGTTAGTTTTAATGTAATTCGTTTGAAGTTTGAATTAGATTAGATAAATAAGCTCTGTTGGGGATAAATTTAGGGGTTAAATGTAGGTCTCACTCTTCGTAAAAGTAATTGCCAAGGACTGTTTTAAAACACAACAATGAACGTCCTGCTGATAAAATGGTTTATTACGTAATTCCTTATGTTTTTTATAACTGAACAAAGAGCAGTATCCTCCAATGCGAATGCAAAGCCGTTTAAAAGCCTCCTTTTAAACAGTAAAAGAAATGAGTATGTGACATCTAGCAACCGGCACTGAGCCTGCATGGTGGATTACAGCACACTCCCTCTCATAAAGCGGAGGCTTGTGCCCCAGCAGTGGGAATATTATAGGCTGATTAGGTGTGGCCTGCGCTTTATACCCTTTAACATCTCCCGCGCCTATGCTAAGAGGCTAATCTCCGCTGAAATTGTCCACCGCGACCGAAAAACGGCCAGAAAGACTATTTCTTCTTACCGAACAGTGCTATTACTAAAAGGCTAAACCATCCTTTATTTTTTTAAACACAACAAAAGAATTCCCATTTTAAATTCAATCGACGCTCTAAAACTAATTAATCACCCCACAATATTGGAACCCAAAACTCACACAGAAAAGTCGTTAAATCAGTTTCACCACAAACCATGATCGTATAACAGCAAGTTGAATGGAACAAAACTTTATTCCACATTGAAGTAACGACAATAAAAGCTGGCATACTGCACCGACACGCTTGACGCTGCTTCCGACGTTATCTAGACAAAGATGAATGTGCTCGAGATTGTTTCTCTAGTATTACTTGCATTACTTATCGAGCCGTGTGCCAGTTGGAGTTTAATTTCATGCTGCTCGCCTTTGGAATGTCATCTTTTGCTGGTAATTTTGCCCGAATTTAAGGAAATTTTTATTAATTTACAGGCGATCTTATTTAAAATGTTTTCTTTGCCCTATCTTATGACATCAAATAATAAATAACTACGTCAACGGTTTTTTTTAAATTACCGTCCCTATTATCATTGATTTCATCAATTAATACATACATATTCTTTGACTTTTTTATGTAATTTTTGTTACTAGCTACATTGCCATTGACTTCATCGATGACTATTTTTGATAAAGTGAAGAAGACGACACTTTTGACATTATCTAGACAAAGATGAATGTGCTCGTGATTGTTTCACTACTACTATTTGCATCGAGTTGAGCCATTTGTAGTTTAATTTCAAACTTGCGCCTTTGAAATGTCATCTTCACACTTTAATTTCGCTTTAAGTTATTTTTAAAAGCTAGTACTGTCCGTAAAGTTTTGCGCCGACCCCAAATAGAATGGGACAAAGGCATGAAGAAGAAGAAGCAAGAAGAAGCTTGTACTGTCCCACTGCTGTACAGAGGCATCCCCCAATTTTTTCCAAGTGCTATTTTCCCGTGACTTCTCGAACCATCTCTCGCGGTACGCGACTAGATCGTCTCGTTTTAATTTAAACAAATAAATATTGTTTTACAAGTGCCATTATCTTCATGTTTCTGTAAATCATATCCACGTTATCAATAAATAAAGTACCAACTTTTTAAAAGAAATGAGACTTGTTTAAAATTATCATGCCGTTGCCAACCAGCCTCAGGAAAAATAACAAGAGGCCTTTAGTTTTTTTCCCTTATGGCTAATATCTAGTAAGGGAGAGTTTTGGGTGATAAATTCAACAATTTCTCACATAACTTCAAATTCAAATTCATTTATTTTGTGAACATAACTAAACAGTAGGTGGTATAATATATAAAATTCAGAAACTATGTATATCCCGCCGTTAGGCATACAAAATGTTTCTCCAATTAGGTACATACAATTAAATAAAAACTACTACTAAATAAAAACTTGCGTGAGACTATGATCAACTGAAACAGTCATTAATTTTCCTCCTATATCCTCATCCAGACCACAATAAATAAAACGTAAAGAGCACTTATCTACAACTATGAAGGTAAGTAACTGCGTAATGAATTTAAAACCAAACAATAAGAATACGGGACACGACAGTAAAAGGAAAACTTTAGTAAGAGCACCACCATTTCATGGTAGTGGAATGGCTGAAGTTTGCGTCGAGTACTCCAAATGTCTTTATGATTCCCTCAGACATCGTAAATTGATATATATTCTGAATCCTTTACCCATTGTGCACTCACACTGGAAATACTCTTGAAAAATAGCTAGTGTGTTTTCGTGTATTCTAAGATACATGGTATAAAACCATATAAGTTCAAGTTAACGGGTCTGTAAAGTTTTCGTGTTACAATATGGGTTTAGTTGATGATATTACTACACTAGTTTTACTATGTGCAGTAGGTACGATAATATATGAAAGATACATTTTATAGAGGTCTTCAAATGGGCGAGTTCGGAAATTCGAGAAAATTTTTGCAGTTTTACAGTGAGTTATTTCATTAAGATTTTTATCTTTGAAATAATTTGAGCATCGCGCCTCGGTGTTTTATGACCTCGTTTATTACTGGATCTTGTGTAGCTGTTTTAATTTTGGATTATCAAATTAAGATAAGAACAAAAAACTCTCTTATCTTACTCTCAAGCTCATAAAGGAGTGGCGTGAGATGATCCTGCAGTCTTCAGACGAAGCGTGGAAATAGCGGCAGCTCAATAGACGGATCTCTAAATCCTTGAAAAGCGACCTCCTTGAATACCGAGCATATTAAAGACGCAATTGAATAAAGGCTCCAAGGTATTTGCAAGAGATCTGGCTATTGGGCCAGCTCACGAAACTGAAGACCGACGATGTATCGTACGAGTATCCGTCAAACTGGAGCTTCTGAGGGAGATCAAGAGATTCTATGGGCAGTTGTACACGTCAACCAGTAAACCGGTTGTCGATCTAGCAAACGACCCAAGAGCTAGACTGGCCCGACACTATACCGAAGAAATCCCGGACATCAGCCTGTACGAGATTAGGATGGCTATGAAACCGCTTCAAAACACCAAGGCTCCGGGTGATGACGGAATTACGGCCGAACTCCTAAAGGCGGTTGGAAAACCGGTACTTAGGCAGAAGAAGCTTTAGAAGCTGTTTGATTCCATTATACTCAAGAGGAAAACGCAACAGGCATAGTGACGACGTTTAGGGGAGGCCTAAGTCCAGCAGTGGACGTCTCGGCTGATGATGATGGTGTTGATGACATTAAGATACTTTGTGTCACGTAACACAAACGGAAAGACTGATCTGTAGAATACTATATTTTTCATTTTAATCATTTTAATTACCTACGCTCAATATAAAAGCATTCATTTCAGGTAGTTAAAACACAAAAATATAAAACTGACTGTAGTTTCATATTTTTGTGTTTTGTCACAAAGCATAATAACTGTTAAAGTACTGTTGCCAATTCCAAAGAGTAAGTTTCTATGCAAAAAAGCAAAAAGTCCTTGTACACTCTTTTAAATAGGAACTGTCAATAATCATAGATGTAACTGTATAATAAAAAAGGCCTCAGCAATGAAGACGACATTTTCCTTATTGGTATTGAAAATAGCAAGATTTGGCCTTTTCACGTAAAACTGTCAGTAAATAAAATGTAGTGCAAACCTATTCACGGGCAAATATTTCTCGAGTCCCAAACTACCTTACAATTTGGCGAAATATCAATATCTCGGGGCTCTTGTAAGGAAAATATTTCCGGTTACGTGCATTTTGAGCACAGTTTATATCTATTTGGCATTAAGTCGAGTTTTCAATAGCGACGTCTGTTGAACGAAATGAGATTTTTACTACGGTAGTAATAACTTGATCGAATCTGGGACACGATTCTCAGGATCGAAGCATCGAAATCATATTAGAAGGCGTTTCCTCCAATTTTATTATTACATTTTACGACAATTTTCATTTCGATATTACAATAAAAGGCCTCGTAATAAGTATTTCTGTGTGTACATGTCTATTTTAGAGTGTTCGTCGGAAATCATTGGCTGTCAAGATTCCGTGTGTTGAATTGAATATAAGCTTTGGCGTGGGTTTTGTTTTTACCATTTTATGGCTTTATTACGTTCCGATTATATTTATACCAAGAGAATATCTTTGTCGTGAAAACATTTGAGCTGCGTAGTGTTACGACCTTTGTTGTCAATAAATAATCCTTCATTAATGAGTATCGTTACTCTGGCAGTTTATTATATGTGGCTCGTATTTCCTTTCTGCCACGGTACTCAGGGCCATTTTATTGGTATCAGATATAGAATATTAATACCCGCTTTTAACAAAACCTAATAGCAGAAGAATATTTCATTATTCTGCAACAAAGATAACAACGAAAGAATCCAACTTGAGTTTTTTTCAATTTATAACAATCTTTCAAACAGCAGAGCAATAAAGAAAAACCTTAGAGAAACTGGAAGTTGATAATAAATCTTACCTTTTTATAGAAAACTGCACCTTTTACTTTGAAAGCTTTTGAGAATATCTTTATTGTTGTATTGAGAGTACCTATCATGAAGGAGCTCAGTGTTTTTTATACCAATGATGAGAAGAAAACTGAAATGATCATGTTTCATTCAAATGGTATCAATTAAGGTACTGATATTGTTTAGTTCAATGCGAACTATGTCTTCTCAATGAAAAATGAGCAACTTTGAATTGAGAATAGATTATGATTTGTACGAAATGTAATTTTATACAATATATTTTTCATATGATTATTGTCTATCATCATTCGCTTGAGTTAATAAATACTGTTCTTAAGATGGAAGCCTGCGAAATTCAAATTTTCTTTGATTTTTTTGCAATTTGTAAGTCAGTGTCAGGTTGTATGTTGATGAAAATTGAGTCGCGCCAGTAACAAGTATGTAGTTACAGAATTATATTCATTAAAATCCTGAACTCAACCCTCCAAGCTCATTTAACCCCATTCAATAACTATTTCATAAAAAAGACAGTCAATGGGGTTAAATGAACTTAGAGGGTTTTATTGATGATTTTAATCATTATAATTCTTTAACTACATACGTTTCACTAGCGCGACTCATTTTTGTAAGTACAATGTTTTTTGTTTTCAATGTTTTGTTTTGTTTTTTATGTTTTGTGTGTTTGTTTTGTTTGAATAAGTTTTCCAGACATTCTTTCATTATTTTTGTTACGAGTCTTGTTTAGCGTAAATAAATGTTGCTTTCTTTCTATACTTTTTAAACATCAAATTATAAATCTACACTCAAAATATTAGTAAAGACTTACCCATTATCATTTGACTTGCAGTTGTCAGTAGTTTCACATCGTTATTGGCGTCTTGGGTTTCAAGCCTCACCGTGACGTTGAGAGGATCTAGGGTCTCATCACCAGCTCTTCCATGAAGAGTGACTAGGATTGCAGTTGTTTTCCCTGGCACTGCCACTTCTGGTGCCACTACTGAGAAGCCACTGGAAAGAAGGAAAGGTATTTTAGAGTTTATGTTATTTATCCAAGTGTCTAAATTACAGTGTGCTTAGTGAAAAGGTTGGTGGGTAGTAGGTATACTTTTCCAAGTTCCATAAATGTTTATTTAGAGTTAAACTTTGGCATTTTATTAGGCAGAGCCTAATCAATTTTTTATTTAAATGTGGATGATAACTCCTTTTCTTATGGAAACTAATCAATAAACACCGTTGAAGTGATTATTATTAGTTGAATATTAGTGTGCGAATAAATAAAAATAAATAATTAAACCTTTATTCAGAATACCAGAAGGTAAAATACAATATCTATGAATCTGAAACTAAAAATGTAGGTATAATAATGTATGATGCCTGTACTAGGATAAGAATAAGAATAATTTATTTGATTAAAATACAGGAGTTTCCAGTTGTTAAAATTGGTGGTTTAAGCACAAACCATATTTTGCCTTTTAGGGCATGCAAATATAATTTTACATTATTATATAATGCGTATTAAGTAAAATATAACAAATATTTCTATATGCTATTTAAAGTTAAACAATTAATAAATAATAATAAAAAATAAAACCTTGACACATATTGCACATTAAACTATAGGTAATACATACTCGTATATCTTAAAATTAAAGTGTCATAGAGATTCATGTAAACTGTAAGAACAATTTTCTATCAACCTAACAATATGCTATTTGTAGGACAGAAGCTTTTTGTATAATATTTAACAATACATAATAAATAAAACACGGACTTTACGCCCACAGCTCAACATATTTTTTTTCCTACAAAACATCTACACACCTATACAAAATAAATCCCTCGTACTGGATCGACCGCTATCTGATTTTGACAACTGGCCAAATTCTCATCAACAAAAACGAAATAAAAGTTCGCTCGTAACTGTAGTTTGTCAACTAGGAACAGTGGAACAGTAAGTTGCCATCGGCGTAAAAGTCGAACAACATAGGTCAACAAAATTCAATTCTAAGCGTAGGGAAATATTGAAAACTCTCCAAACCAAAGTCTGCAATGCGACAAATCGGTTGGACACGTTCGAATTATTGTATTTTCCTACGTGTGCACAGAATACTGAATTTTGTTTGACGAAACCGTTCGTGCTACATCCTGTTTGAGCGCAAGAACGCGCCTGCGTCTGTTTGAGTTTCCTGATACTGTTTAGTTAGTTTTAAACTATGCACTGAGATTTTCATTGTTCATTACTGTTTGCGTATTATTGTCTGCTTCGGTTTGTTTTGTTTAGTGCTCTAAGCTTCCTAGATTTATTTCATTTTCACTCGCTTTTGCGAAATCTCCTTTTCTACCAAATAATTGTATGAATCTTCTTCATCTCTTTTCATTTCCTGTTTGTAATATTCTCATTTCCTTAATAATCTTGTGTATAACATTTTTATTTGCCGCATCATATTTGATATACTCCATGTAATTTTATGTTACGTCATAATAGAGGGAAACGAAGCTCAAATAAATATGACAACAAAAAGAAATGGTGTTGTCTCTTGTGTAATTTTTTTATTTGCTAGACGAATGGCTCCATAATGTCTACTTTTGATAAGGGTTACAGTCGATACGTCGTGCACATTGGATGTGTATTTCCGTTGGAGACAAGATTTTATTTGTTTTTGTTAGAAGAACATTGAATGATATTTACAAAGTATTCGATGACATGGAAACGAAATACTTATTAAGAAACGACAACATTTTAAACATGGGTCACGATAGGTTGATATTATGAATTGGTCTCGAATATCGAGTGGGTAGAAGATAAGGTTTTTCATACTAGCTGTACCGTAGTATTTTATGCAAAGTAGGCTTATAGGTCAATATTCAAGGTTGAGTAAATTAAATATTAATGACTAGCTTTTAGATTTTAGAATTTGACAATTAAAATCTAAAATATAATTCAATCATGACCCGAAAGACACATGGCGCCCTATTATCATAAGAACGTTATTGTTGTATTCCTCGGGAATCGTACTTTTTTTCGGGATAAAAGGTACCCTATGTCCGTCTCTGTACACCTCCACACCCAAATTTTGCGTAGACGTTGTCCTACGCAAAATTTCAGGATGATTGGTACAGTGGTTTAAGTGTAAAAAAGTAACAAACAAACAAATAAACTTATTTTCGTATTTATAATATTAAAATATAGTTAGGATTAGGATGTTTGATGTTGATGACTTTTAAACGGGTTAACGAAGAAATTTAATTTAATTCTACGAACCTTCACAAGGCCTTTATGATTTTAAACGTCTGTTAACGCGGGATAAATTACACAAGATTTTTCAATGATGTTTTTGTATCGACTTTAATGTCATCCCAATTATCACACCCAGAACCACCCTTAAGTACTCGTAACAAGGCGACTTAACCACGTGTCAAGCCGACCGCATCGAATGACATCTAAAGTCCAAGGAAACTAAGTTAGAACGAACTACAGTGCGGGTGGAACTTATTTCAAAACTAGTGTACTCTGGTTTCCGGGACAAGTTGCCTGTTTATTTGTGCACTCGCTTTGCAGACGTGTGCCGTTAGCTTTGAGCAAAGCTTTATGATGCCCGCCTCTGTTTGACTAGCTCAAATAAACGATTCTTGTCTTTCTTTTCTTGTAATTGACATTTTCCCGGTTGTGTTGATGTGATTTTCTGCTGGTGTAAGTTTTTTGGTGTTGATATTAGATTAGGAAAATTTGTATTTTGATTTGTGTGATCTACTTTTAGGTGAAATTGAACTAGTTGGCATATTGGTGAAGTATGCTTTGATAGGGCTTCATCATCTCCTGCTTCACCCACTGCTGGGTGAAACCCTATTTTTGTTTGTGCCAATCTCAACGTTCCTGTGCCACCCTCATCCGGGATTGTGTTTTTTTTTTTCAGTAATTGCTAAGACAAATACTGAAAGCTACGTAAGATGAATCCGATGTGTTAATGAACACCTATTACATTAAATAAATTAATATTTAAATTTAAAACAGTCCCTTTGATCACAAATTATGTCATCTCACTAATCAACTGACACAATTCCGAAGCTTGGCAGAATGGCATAATTAACGAAACCTCGACGAGAATGTCAACAATATCCACAAATTCTTCTTTGGGATTCTGGTCACGTTTTGGTGCGAATGAAATTAATTACTTCCTGAAAGGTGACCGGCGACGTTGTAATTAGTGAGGCAACTGGAATAGAGTCATTACCAAAAAAGTTTATAGGAAAATTGTGTGAGCGACAGGAAGTCTTTTAAAATAACTGTAAATGGTGCCGAATCTTTATAAATAATATACCTAATGCACAATTTATTTATTTTTCTTTAATTCAGGTTAATTACCCATAAATTTGTTAGTATTTCTTAACCTATGTTACTATAATTCAGGCTGGTTTTATAGTCACGCCGCTAGACGCGCCGTTGGGTAGCGCGCTGTTGAACAGGAACACCGAACGGCGCTGCTCAAGCGCGCGAATTTGAAACGCTACTACTACCCCAATACATATCCGAGCGCGCGCGCTCCCGACGGCGCTGCTGAAACGCGTGACTATAAAATCAGCCTCACTAAAACACACATTAAAACAACGCTAAAGATTAACTTATAAAACTCAAATTAATGTACTCAATGTGTTTTTTAATATCATCTTTAATGTACAAAAACAACATGTGTAACAATGTTGCTCATTTATATGTAAATGTATTATAGGTTTTTTGTCAAAAGTAGCAACTCTGTAGATAATTATATATCGTTTCCTGTTTAATTATGAACCCCTCTCAGGTGAAGACCTCTTCCAAGGATTGCCATTCTTCTCAGTCTTGGGCTATCTGTTTCCATTGCTGTCCAACTATTTTTCTGATATCATCCTGCTGAATCTTTATATCTGTTTACAAAAAAACTCAATCCCGTCGGACTGGCTTCGCCCACAAAAACATTGTATGTGGCGGCATGTACATACTTTTGGAACGAATCCGAATAACAAAAGGCTCGCAAATGGACACTTGCCAACCCCGGTACTACTCAATCGATATGAATCGCTCTAGAAAAGATTGCTTCTCTCAGTTTCTCAGCTCCGTATAAGCTAGACGGTACAATAGTGATAGCTTTTTAATGACCATTTTTATATTCGTAAATCCTAACTTTTCTTGTGAATTTTTATTCTTTTTAAATTCTACTTTGTTTTCGAAGTTGGTTGAACTTTTTGGGCTCAGATTTCAGTACAAAGAATTGTTGGATTTTTTAACAACAAACCTTTGAAATCTCTTTGACAGTCACCTACCTCCCCGTGCAAAACAAAGTGATAAATTCCGTGTGGTTACATTTTCCCGGCACGAGTGACCTCCAAAGATTTCATAGAGGTCGAGTAAGTTTTTATTTTATTCCAAAATTCAGAGGGAGGATTTCGGCAAAATAGTGTTATCACTGACGCACAGTTTTTATTAGACATTAGGGTGACTTAGCATAATATAATTTTATTTATTATTCAGTTTTAGTAACCTGTCTAACGTAAAACAGGATTGAGATTAACATTTTTGCTAGCTTAAGTTTACCCTTGAGACGGGGTCAATTGTTATTGTCACTACTTTTTTCGGCACGAGTTTTTTTTTTGTTGTACCATTGGGCGACGATTATTATTTTTCTAAGGTTTTTTCTTCTTCAAACCCACTTGATATTACAGATATTTTAAGATCCAAGTGCGTGGCAGCATTCTTACATTGAATGACTCAACCCTCCATTCGATATTTCCGAACAAAAACAAACCCTTCGATATATTTTAAGTCCGGTGGCAGAAAAGTGGTGTGCGTCCGTGACTACATTGTTGGCAGCCGATACTTGACGCGGGTTGAAACGGCCTGCTACAAATAAATAGGAATGGTAATGGCTCATACGTGATACTCGAAACGAAGGAAAAATCCTTCTGTCAAGGATATTTAAAGCCTTCTGGGTGTTTATGAAGAGGGTTGGCTTTTCGCCATTTGCGGTTTGTTTAAATGCACTATGTGAGATTGTGAGTAGTTTTTGGGGTAAGAACCTTTCAAATGATATGGCGAAAATGTTTTTTGTCCGAGTTCGCATTCGAGGGTTGAATTTAGTTGACATTTTCCCCAAAAATCTGCACGGAGTTATTAATGTAACAAGATTTCCAATTTAGGGGACTTTTAATTTGTAGATGATTTCATTTTAGCACCATCTTTTTTAATCGGACCTTTTGTTCAACGTGCATTTTTACCCTGAATGGACAGTCCCCATTTTTAATAGGTTTCTCTATGTCGTTTGTTTAGAACAAAGTATTGTTTTTCAAGTCAAATCAATATTTTTGTCACAATATCAATATTTATTTTATAAGTCTTTGTAATTGAATTTAAAATGATACGTTGAAGAGGTCTCTACACCTATTTTTGTATTTTCATTCACGTCGGCTTATCTTTGGGATCACGCCAAGTTAAGCTTTTCTTCTTTTTCGTTTAGCACAATGTCTCAATATTTTTAATTTTAAAGTAATTTAAACCAAAAACAGTCTACAATGCATTTCATTTTTAATTAAAAAGTTTACTTTCTACTCGTGGCTTGTTAATGTCATTATCCTTGCTTATAAACGAAACTAACTCTAAACTCTAATGATTTGTTACTTTAGTAAGCTACCGTGTATTTTAGAATTCAGAAACCAGATGGCAAAGACGGAACCTTAATAATTTCTTTGTGTTCTTTTTTTCTTTTAAGGAGACCTGAGTCTTAATAAGAAACAACAGCTGTCATTCGATTATTATCCAACTTTCCTTACAATATTTGGTAGCATTATTAGAAATATAATATTCTTTAGAGAAAGGGAACACAAACAAGCACGTGACGGCAACATCTGGTATTGTACCCTCTATGTTCACTGATTGAACGATACTTGTATTTCCAATATACAGCAATTTGGCGCCGAATACATTAATAATGTTCGATCTGACATGGAATGGGGGAATTAGGATGTTTATTGATGTCGTTTTGGTATTCTTTAGGGCTCCTGAAGAAATCATTATGTGGTTTATATATATTATATAGAATTCACATAATAGGTGTAAAAATATTCTTAAAAAAATCCAAAAGGTACTTCTTCTCCCCTTTATTGGCCTATTTTTTTGTCCTAGACTATACCAGGGATCTTTTTAGTTACGGAGAGGGTTCAAAGTGTTATTTATTCACAATTTATTTTTTGATTACAAGTTTTTAATGTTATAACTTTACTTTAAATACCTCCACGACCTCCGTACTATTCAATGCATCCATCAGCACAATGTTTTGAGTGTGTTACATTGGGTCCTACCGTTAAAAAAACGTGACGTTTGACCCCACAAAAAAGTCGTTTCCCAGCAATAATTTTTGCGTATAGTTACTTAGTTTGATGTACAGAATGCTTGGTTTTCGGTTTCATGAAGGGACCGTTTACACCTTGTATAAAGAATCATTTTAGCTATCAGTTGGAATTCATGAACCAACTAAAGTGACAATGACTATAACGACGACGTGACTAAATAACGTCACATCATGCCTGTAATCCCGGACAGGTAAGGCAGAAGTGTACATAACAGGACATCAGCATTTCGACAATTATGTTTGTCCCTTGTACATAATTGGAGGCGAGCCTATTGTCATTAACTGGGCGCAAGTCTAGTCTCCGCGACTGAAATATTAGTGAACGAAAACCTAATATTACACTTCATGCTCAGCAGTTGCTTTTGCAACTAATTGACCAACGATCGATTTAGGTAGATAGGTTTTTCTTTGCTAGTAAGGCTTTTTCACAAACATTCAACATTCCTTTCATAATTATATGAGGGTACATGTCTTTTTAAGTACATTCAATCACTTTTAAAAATGTATTGTGTGATACAGTATAGAACAACCTACTCCCTGAGGGCCTTAACTCTTTAATATCACAAACCCCTAAATCTTTCTTATCAACTTCCCCCCAGATAACCCAGATACTAATCTCTCCCATAAATCCGTTCCAACCCTACCCTACCATCTTAAAGACGCGACTTTCTTTTTTGTAAAATCATTAAGGTCGCTGTTAGTTTCGTCTTCCATAGATTCTCTGTTGGGTATACGGTGTGACTGAATACTTGCCCGAGGCTCATTACGCTCTGCTGAATAATTCATACGCTAGCGCCTTCGTGAGCATTCGTGCGCCTTCGTGTTTCTTCGTAGCCAAGCCTGGTGACCTGTAGGAGTGAAGGCTTTACATCGGTAGCCTATTGACAGGTCTTTAGGTGTATTATTTTATTTTCTAAGACTTTGCGGAGGTGAATTGATATTTCGGTTGCGTATGAAAGGATTATTTTTGGGTATGTGGGAGGTTTTACGTGAATTACGAAGAGGTTATTTTTATTCTTAAGGTTTTCAGGTATTTTCTTGATATAATGACTTGAGTGAATAAGAGGAGCATTTATATTTGTATTGACAAAATGGTACACCAGCGCTGGTCTACAAGTTTCGCCTTGGACAGGTATACAAATTTTAAAGAAAACAAATCATTATATATTACGTAGAAGAAGGAAAAGGGGGAAATAGAAATTATATTGTACACAATGAGACAACAGTGTAGTATTTATAATTCAATATACTTTATCATCGCAATAAAATATGATAGTTGAAAATAATTGGTCTTAAGTCGGAAAAGCAATGAAATACAAAAAGATCTTCCCATTTTTATCAGAAGTCATCATCATCATCGTCATTTCAGCCGAAAGACGTCCACTGCTGGACATAGACCTCCCCCAAGTGTCACCATATTAACCGGTCCCGTGCGTCTCGCATCCAGCGGATCCCCGCAATCTTCACCAGGTCATCGGTCCACCTAGTGGGAGGCCTTCCAACGCAACCTCTTCCGGTTCACGGTCGCCACTTCAGGACTTTTCAGCCCCATCGGCCATCCGTTCTGCGAGCAATGTGCCCTGCCCACTGCCACTTAAGTTTGGCAATTCTTCGGGCTACGGCGCTAACCGGTCAGCTTCGTCAGAAGTGCATAGTAGTAACTTAAAATTTGTTTTGAATAGTTCAGTTATATATGTGCGTTAAACTGAGTTCTTCAATAGGTAATATTGGGTCTAAAGTTTTGTTTACTTTAAATTTACCGAGTTTGACCTTTGACCTTAGGTCGTGACCTAATCTTGACCTCGCGAGTAAATAAAACTTCGCAGAAAGCAAAACTACTCCTGCAAATACAATCTGAATAAAATATCTTCTTCGGAATTTTAAATTGCGAGCAATGTACGATTCGGAAAGGTCATAATTTTAGGTTAGGTTAAGTGTTACAATATTTGCTCGGACTTTTTTTTTTAAAGTGTAGCATTACAGAGTAGTTGCTCTCTTCAAACTGATCCTACTTTTGGGATCAGTTTGAAGAGAGCAATTATTTTGTGAACGGTTTTCGGTTTTAACTGTTTGATGTGTTTTTTTTTAATTTTTATAAATAATCATTTTATAGATATAGATTTGTAGGAACATATCCAATGAATACCCTACTGGCTTTTTCTATAACTACCTCATTGGTTGATTGTTCACAAGTACGACTGCTGAGCACGAGGTCCTGGGTTCGATTCCCGGGTCGGGCAATGTCTTATTAGGCTTTTCCATCAGAAATTTTTCAGTAGCAGACACGCAGTTTGGATTTTTGCCTGAGTGATACCAATAAGATCGCCCCCTGTTACATGGGACTTGAATGTTCACTTCTGCCCAACCCTTCGGGGATCATACGGCACCGGCGTGATGTTAATAAGTTATAGGTCACCGTGAAATTATTATTCCTTCGTTTTTACAGTTGATATTCGTTCTATTTCAATAAATAACAGTAACAAATTCTATTCAGAATAAGATGAATAATACCTCGAGTAAGCATAAAATAACTAAGATTACCTACATCATTAACTGTATAATTATATTAGGGTCAAATTTCATATGTATACCTACCCCCACATGGGCTCGTATAAAACGTCGAAAAAAGGTGCACGGTTCGGATCGGTCGATTCCTATGGAGAAGAACCGGCATTAAACTCCATGGTTACTGTTTTCAAATCAAATTTTATTAAAAATTAGTACTTAAGTATGGGGGGACAATAAGTCGTTGCTTACTAATGCTTACCAGTTACCACACAAAAAATGTAAAGCAAGATAATAAGTTAACCCACATTTGTGGAATCTAGTCTAACCTCCACAACACAGTAAGTACTTGGTAGTACGAAACCCATTAATACCAGTAAGACTGGTTGTAAAACTTTCGGGCCACTGACTACCTATAACGACTGCCAAAGATCTTTATTTGATAACCGGGATCAACAGCTTAACGTGCTTTCCGAGGCGCGGAGGAAACTCGATATAAAATGTTTGGTCACCCATCCACGGACCAACCTAGGCAAGCGCGGCTTAACATAAAGATCGACCCGAGCGGCTGTTATTATTTAGCTACGAGCTTTTCGTTATTATTACCTATATCAACACAATCCTAAATAGTGGCAAATATCCTGTTGTCTAATATAAACTACAGGTACTCGTACAATTTTGCAGAACAAAAGGTCCAGTCACAATAGACAAGATAATACCTAGTATTCTGTCAAGGATGCGTAGTGAGGGATGTGTTTGTTAACACCCAGTAGAATCACTTCATTTACCTAGCCTCGCTCAGCGCATCTCTAATGAAAACGGCTCAGCGGAGCGAGGCTTTTTACATATAATAATTGAATAAAATAATTAGTTAATACAATTATAGCGATACCGTTTTTCTTTCTGAATTTTATATTTTGTAAGCTAAGTAAACTCTTAAAATTAAGTAGTTTTTTACTGTTGTATTTCTTATCTAGAGCCACTCGTTTTTTTTTTTTTTATGTTATCATATTTTTGTGAATGCTGGTTAATGCTGGGCCAATAATTGGCGCCTGTGAAAGTCAAAGACTGTAAAACCTATACTTAAGATATTTTGTTGTACACAGAAGCTGTTAGTGATAGGTACACTATTAATAAATAAATAAGTGTGATATGGATGCGAGCGAAAAAATAGCAGTTAATCTGAAACGAGCCCGCTACACATCCTCGCACCGCGCGTCTATGCACCGTTTCGCAGCGTCGCCATGCATGTTTGCACCGCTAAGCGGCCTACCACATCTCTGGTGGAAACACTCACACCGTTCCACAGCCTCGCTATGCATCCTCGCACCACCCTCGCACATCTCTGGTGAAAACGCAGCCTAAGTTTTGATCAATAACTGTAGTCTATACGTTGACTAACAAAGGAAAATGTTAAAGACCGTATAAGCCAATGTTTGGGTTCTAGATATAGAGTAGAACTGGAAATGTCAAAGTTTTAGACTAGTAAGTAATCTTGTCTTGAATACAAAAACTTTTTGTTATCAGGGGAATTAAAATGTTCGTTCTAAAAATGTTTTTCAAGATACATTATAAATGAATAGTTGACAATTCAAAGGTGACTAATTTTTTTCATTTTTCAAGGTCTTTATTTGTACAAATGGTTTACAAAACAGTATACAAACGATCTTATTCTATTTGTACACAAATCACGGTTTATGTCGTTATACAGGTAGCTATTGCCGTTACACACATTAAAACATGTTCTTACGTATTAATATTTTACAATGATTTAACTTAAATAAAATAAAAAATGTCAAAGGTGACTATGGAATTCAAAAATCAGAGAGGTTTTTCGGAACGAAATTTATCGATGCGTCAAAATAAACGCAAATCAAGTAAAGTTATTTGATGTAATTAGTAGTTACGCGTCTGACAAAGCCGCTAACATTTTTTTTGTAAAATGAGTTATTGTTATTTTTTTTTTCATTACTCTCATTCATTCATCATTATTAATCTAATATTAAGTTGTTTTATAATTTATTACTTTCTATACAATGTATTTTGCTACGAAAAATAAATGACTTACTGTCATGATTTCCGTTCTAGATTCTAGAAAAGAATCGTACCGAACCGAACCGTATAAAAAAATGGCTATACCTACAAAGCAATTCTCACTAAAATATTCTAGACCTTTACATCAGTTAGTTTTGTTTCAAGACAGAATCTTTATCATTTAAGCTCCTTCAGATCTTCTGACTTCATGACCTAAATAGGTAACCAATTTAGGTGCAAAACTAGTATCAGCTTTGGTCAATCCCTACATTTCCATACGATTTGCATCTGGTTGCCTCTCGAGGTGTTTCGATTGGCTACTGTTTGGAACAGGACAATAATACTTAATGACAGTAAAGATACCGCCATCTTGGATTCTAACTAGTAGCTTTTGTTCCTGGGGATTGATTAGGGGTTATTGTAGGATCGTGTTACTGAATGGCTAGGTATTGTCTTGGTATTATCAACTGGTGTTCTGTTATTGGCTACAGTTGTTTATCTACTGATTAAGAAACAAAGATGTGTTTTTCTGGATTATGACAATAGGCTCTTCGACACCTGTTACTTCGGATCTTCACTACATAGTATAAAACAAAGTCGCTTTCTATGTCCCTATATCCCTATGTATGATTAAATCTTTGAAACTACGCAACGGATTTTGATGCGGTTTTTTTAATAGATAGAGTGATTGAAGAGGAAGGTTTATATATATAATACATGCACCGGTGCGAAGCCGGGGCGGGTCGCTAGTAATCTATACAAATAAATAATATTGAAGTGTCTGGTTGTAATTTCAAAATCAGAAAAGAAACAAACAGCTTTTTACTGAATGCATATGAAAGTATACATACTAATAATAAAAAAAAAACTTTTATTTTAGAAATAGAAATACGGTTTCGTGCAAAAAAAAAATTAAAATACTTGAAATTGTTAACAAAATCTGGTTAAAATAGGGAAGATATATTTTTATAATAATTAAAATGAAAAGAAGAAAATTTGGTTTATCTGTCAACATTAAACGAGCTATTAACCGATTGCGTTTTCTCGTAAGGAGGCGATCCTGGCTGCAGGCAGCAAGATGTCATGTCTGTCATAAAAATGTGTTGTCACCTGTATCAACGGTTTGTGCAAAATTTCAGTTCAATCGAATATCAAAAAGTGGTCGAAAAATCTTGTGCAAATTTTGAAGCGGACAACTTACATACATACGAACAGTGATCATAAAGGACCACGTGTTTTATGAAGCCAACGGAAACTTCAGCGCTCAAAACTCAGAATTTAAAGTTGTAAACCTTTAAGGATGCGCTGGGGTGTGTAACACCCCACGCGACCAATTAAGGGTTAAGTTGTAGTGAGAAACCTTCAAAGTTTAAAATAATGTCCAAAGCCATAATTATTTCGTTCTGTCTTCATGAAATATGATATTCCCAATAGTAAACTTCGTTTGTTATTTCCAGTAACAACAACTCGATGTTTTGATGTAACATCAATACCCGGATGGAGAATAATATCTCGGTAGGTGAGCGTTGTTTGTCTCCTTTATGCCATTCACGGCATAAAGCAAGTCACTATGGTAACAAACATGGCCGAATACATACAGTCTCTGACAATGATAACGAAATTGTTTCCAGAAGGTTCTCTTTGTTACAAATTAATTTCAATAAATTTATTGGGGCAATTTTCATATTTGTTTGAACTTAGTCATGCATTTATCTTTATGGAAATTAGAAAAGCGATGAAGAAAACATAATGAGAAAACGGTCACGTCTTAGAACAGAAAATGCGTAGCCATGTGATAATTATACACCTGATGACACCGGGCTTGGTGGGTTTCGACCCAGGTTCCATGGAGAGGTGACCTGTGTTCCAGCAATGGGAACATTATACGTTGATTATTACGTTGGAATTATACAATAGTACACATGTACAGAAAACGAGTTAAAATGTTTTTTAACACGCTTTTGTTAACTTCACTAACTAACTATGTAAAAAATCTTAGATGTTAAATTTGTCCCAATTCGCGGCTTCCGATTGATCTGGGACACATGTTTAGTTTGGATGACAATGCATGGTAAGCTAATGGCGTCATTCTAAATCCAATAATCCGTTTTTTTTAAACTAATGTTTTTTTTTAAACAGTGAAATTGCGGAGTAGAACTTCTGCTGTTCATATTTTATCTTTGAAAGTCAATACCATTGTATCACAGTTCACCGTGTGAACCTCACTATTCGATGGTAGAATATTAGTTTACCTGTAAACCAATTTTAGTTTGAGGCGCAAAAAGTTCCTGGAATTATAAAATAGAGATACACATGTCAGTCAGGTTTAGTTTATTTCGCTTTCCGTTACACCAGTTTGTTGTACTAAAGTTCCAGGAATTCTAACTGTAGTAGTTAAAATCGCTGGAACCTAAGTACAACGTTATGAAACACAATTAAAACCGAAGTGATTGTAGGTACTGTGGCTCCAGCGATTCTTACAACTAGTAGTATGGTATGAACAACGCAAACATATTAAAATATAATATTAATTTCTTTTAAATAGCTACTTTTTACAGCTGACCGGTTGACCGTACTACTCTTTTTTTTCTAGAAATGAATTACATCCATACAAGGATGTTTTGGCGCTCGGATGACGTTGACAAAGGGGCGCTGTTAGTGAGCATTTGGAAAAATGTTTTGTGAAACGTGTTGAAAAACAAGATGGCGGCGTTGGTTCAGATTTGTGACACGCGCCAAAAGCTTGTGTATGTAATCTAAAGTGGTTATCTCGTCTTTTATTCCCATGATTTATAAAATACTCGTGGACGTTGATTTAAAAGGCTATCCAAATAGAACCTCTATAGTACCAACCCAACATGATCATCATCATCTGCCTAGCCTTATTTGTATGAGATGATCTGCCAAGTAAGTTAATGGGATCTTAATCGTAACTGGTGAACCAGCGCGGGCCTGTGGACGGTGAGTAATGGGTTAACACGCCGTCCGTCCGTCTTATGACGACAGGCCGTGTCGACGGTGCGTTTGTGTTCCACGCGCGCCTCAAAGAGATGTCAGCAAACCAGAGGGGTAAGGACCGATGCCTGCCAGTTGCCTGCCAGGGCTGCGGGACTGGTCGAAAGAGATACCGCGGCCCTGGAACACAAAGGGCAAAAGAAGGAACATGGATGGGTTTCAATCAGTAAAAGTCTGACACTCCCTTCCGCTCCGCCCAGAGCGGGGTGAGAACATAAAAGGAAAAAAAGGTGGTTAACCAAGCCCTAAAGCTTTTAGCAATGAGCTGAAGAGTTTGTTTGGTTGAACGCGTTAATCTCAGGAACTAGTGCTACAAATTGCAATATTCTTTAAGCGTTGGATAACCCACTCATCGAGGAACGCCATAGGCTGTATAACATAACGCAACGATCAATAAGAGCTGAGCATCAATGAAAAATGTTGCAAAAACGGGGAAAACAGTATTTTTATAATCATTTCACGCGGAGTAACACCATTCATACAAAACACACAGTCTACAAGAAATACGTGTGAACCCGAGTTTTAGGGGACTCCGAAAACTTACGCAGACATAGTTCAATACTCTCTCAGAGCTCCCCATATTGTGTTCATACGAATAAATTGACATTCAGCGAACCGTTAAGATAATTATTTCTGAAGACGAAACGTTCATTATAAAAGAGAAATTGCCAGGATAACGTAGTGATTCTTCGACAATTGTTCTGTTTTTCATTTATCTTGTATTTATTCTTACGCTAGGGTAGGTTTTCTTTGAGTATTCTAGAGAAACGAATGTATTGGTTTGGCACTGTGGTCGCTTTCTAAGATGGTATGAGATGAAACAGGACTGGGAACGATATCAGTGTTGATGAAATTATCGATCATCATCATCTTCAGCCTATAGCAGTCCACTGCTGGACATAGGCCTCCTTAATCGCACGCCACTCAATCGATCAAACTGAGAATCGATCTCAGCAACTCACATCTAGTTGCTACCAGCCACCCCGTGAAGATCGTCACTCCACCGAGCCTGAAGGCGTCCCACCTTACGTTCACTGATTTGATTTGATTAATATGAACGGTGCGGTGCAATGCCACTTCAGCTTACTTATTTTATGAGCTATGTCGACAACTCTCTTTTGTCGGCTCACTTCGTTTCGGATGCGATCCCTCAGAGAGACTCCAAGCATAGCCCGTTCCATAGCTCGCTGAGCGACCTTGAAATTATGGACCAGCCGTACCGTGAGAGTCCACGTTTCGGCCCCGTAATTCATAACAGGCAGGACGCGCTGGTTTAAGACGTTAGTCTTTAGGCTCTGTGGAATACGCGACGAGTTGATCGAAATTATCGATAGGTGTTCATAATTATCATCATTCTAAAGCGCCGAGGTCTTCTGCTGGATATGGACCTTCTCCAATGGGTATTTTAAAGGGTTTATTCGGCGCTCATGTTGGCTGCAAGCGTCATTAGTTAGGTTTATTCAGTTAATTAGGTACTTCTATTTTATTTTGAAAGTCTTTAATTTGATAATAGACAGCTGTTGAAAACACAGCCAAGCAAAGGCAGAAAAACGGAATGGAGAAAAAAGGTTATTTCAGAAGTGCCTGCATTTTCGGAAATTGAAAAAAAAAAATTTAGTAGCAGAGAAAAAAAAATCCTATCCCAAAAACTCGGTTACCGTAAACCTTTAACAATGAAAAGGGCCACACATCCCCTAAAATGGCATCGCTTAACCGTGCGTACCGAACATCAAAAGCTCATGCCGCATAACCGTTGCGAAAAACTTCGAGGAGGATTGCCGTTAACAATAAAAAACTTATAAGGGAAACTTTAACGGGTAACTTTCGGAAATCCCGTTCACTTCGCCCCTTTTCGCGAAGTTGCAAAGTTGCCTCAATTAAATAGATGACTTTCTAAAATAAATCGAGTTTTCTAAGCCCTTACCCGGTGACGTCGAGTAGTAAATTTTATTAGCGCGGGAGAAAATGATTAATTGATTTTCTGTGTCGAGGCGCGCCGTGTCACGGGTGACAAACAGAGTTTATACAGGGTGATGCGAGAGTGATGTAGGTAGTGCTTGTACTTATAGTGAGTTTTGGTTTATACTATTTTGATGTTGTTGTAAAAATATTTAAATCTTTTACATTTAGTAGCTTATATATTTATTAATATTTAAACTTTTATCTGTCACTTACGGGATATCTTCCGTGATTGTTCATTATTTTGATCCCCCGATATTTTGACGCTGTTGCAAGCGCCATGATCGCGGGTTGACTGACTCAAAATCATGAACAATCGCGGAAGATATCAGTTATGTGACAGTGTAAGTTTAGTTTTAAACCGAGAAAGCTTATAACAGTGTTATTATTATTTATTTATTTATTTATTTTTATCTCTTTAAAACTCTTTAGCGATGTTAACCTAATGTGATAAAGTTACTATCAGCTATAATACTATTTGGAATAGACATTATAGTAGATAAGTAGAACAGGGTGTAAAGTTCTTCATCCCTCACATAAAAGGGAGCATCCTCCGACCAGACGGGTGTTGTGTCTGGTGGGCTACAGCTGCCCGACAGTCGTTGTCGGGATTTTCTATACAGTCTTAAGTCGCGGAAAACTTTAACTGCGCGATTTAGGATTTTGCTGTTAGTTCTTCATTAGTGTCATAGATGGCGTTGTAGTACTTTTTGTACTGTGTTGCTGTAGTACTTTTTGTAGTGCCGCTACATAATTGATTAATTTACTTTTTGTTCCATCAGGAATTTCTCAGTAGCAGCCACGGAGTCTCGAATTTGTGCCCGGTTGATGACAATAGGCTCGCCCCCATTACATGGAACTTAAACATAACTGGTGAAATGTGGGTGTACTATTAGGCACACCTCTGCCTAACCCTTCGGGGATTACAGGCGTGCTGTTATTTTATGGTATGTGTATTGATTATATTTAAGGAACGGAATTGTTTTCAGTTACTTTTCAAGCAAATTGAGTGTAGTTTACTATAACAGTAGGGTCTAGAATCAACTTTGTCGGTTAAAATACGCGATCCTTGATTGAAATATTTTAACTAACTACAAAACTAACAAAATAACGCTTAAAACAGTGAGCTAACTCGCTTCTTGATATAACTATAATAAATCAATAAGGACATAATCGGAAAATTATTAGAATCATTGAAGTTAGAAGTTCAAACATTTAATAAAACTACAAAAGATCAACTCTAAACTAAGGAAAATTCAAGTTAATAAATTATAACACAAGTATAAAGTGTTAAAAAATTGCTAGTTTTGATAAGATTAAAAAAAAGACATTTTGACTCCCTCGTTAGTCGAGCATGAGGTCTTGGGTTCGATATTCGGGTCTGGCAAAGTGTTTTTGGGTTTTTCCATCAGGAATTTCTCAGTAGAAGCCACGGAGTCTAGATTTTTGTTCGGTTGATGGCAACATCCTCGCCCCCTATTACATGGGACTCAAACATAACTGGCGAAATGTGGGTGTACTATTACTTTTGTTGTATACCTCTGCTTTACCTTTCGGAGATCACAAGCCTGAAGCGTGATGTTATATAATATGTATGTAAAAAATCGCTGTTCTTATAAATATTTCGAAAATGATTCACCTGTATACAAAAGTAAACGAAGGGTATTGAAATATTCTAAATGAGAAGGTTCCAATCAAAGTGAGGCTGTTTTACTTTGTAAGATAAATATTATCCTGTACCATTTTACGGAGTTTCGGCTTTATGTCTTTCTAATGACTATAGTTACTGAGCAGTTTGGAGGCCAAGCAGGAATCTCAACTTTGTATAAATTACTAGCTTTTGGCCGGGAACGTTTTAAATGTAGCCTATAATACTCAGGGATTATGTAGCTTCCAATTAGTGAAAGAATTATCGAAATAGGATCAGTAGTTCCAAGGATTACCCCCACATACAAACTTACAAACAAATTTTATCTCTTTGTAATATAAGTATAGAGTATAGATTTCATCACTACGCTATTCACTCGAACATGACCAAACCAAAGCACAATTTGCAATATACGTACCCCAATTTTCTTATTTCTAAGTCCCAGATAACTGTCAGATATTTCAGTTTATAATGAGGGGATAGCGGAGGGAAAGCACCCTCAAAGAATTCTTCTCTTCTGTGAAATCATTATCAAAATGTCCATGAATCAAAATAATGCTGAATCTGATAAGTTTATGGAGAAAGAAATATAAAAATAACAAGCTGTGCAAAGTTAATGGGATTTCCCGTTAGCAAAAAATGACTTACTTTCGTCGCTTGGTTTAGTAATTTTCAGTCTGCAGTAGTTAGTTATTTTTTAGTAGTCTAGGAATTATTTTTCAAAAATCTTTAATTCTTACTTTCGTTTTATAAAAATAGACAAGAACACTGACAACTGTGCTGCTGCTATACTATGACTGTTACTCAGATACTGTAATTTTTTCTACGGTTATCAACCCCCAAATCAAAATAATCGTTTACTTTATTATAATCATAGCAGCCGGGGAAATAGGCACGTCGACCGGCCTTGTTACCTTATTATCAGTCCACTTTGTGGGAAGCCTTCTAAATCCTTCCTAAACGTGGTCGCTTCTCCAAAATCATTCCTGCGCACTACGCAAAGCTTCACTTAGACGATACTCACACGACACCGCTCGTCCGCGCGGTCGGGCGGTGAAGCGAATCTAACGTCGCATTTAAGTTTGTCAATTCTTAGAGCTACATCGGTTACCTGTTCCTGCAAATCTTTTCCTTTCTGATTCCATCGCAGGGCCGGCAGTCTCGACATAGATACCGACAATTTCGCAAACTTTTGATCGCTTAATAATGACACTAAAAAACAACGTACATAACGTTGCTTGCGAGAAATGCAAGTCTCAACATCCTAGATGCGTTTCTCGCAAGCAACGTTATTGCAACCGATTTTTTCTGTTATTATTAAGCGATCGAAAGTTTGCGAAAGTGTCGGTATCTATGTCGAGACTGCCGGCCCTGAGCTTGTAAGCATAAATCTACAGTGTTCCACAAGCGAAACATTTCCGAAAATAGATTAAAAACCATTAACACTAACACGGTAATCCACTCCCCTAAGCCAATCTTCTGATTTAGGAGAGAAAACCAAATCACAAGCGTCATGACTTTTCATTAATTTTCAGTTCGTTACAGAACACAATTAATGTTAATGTCTTAAAAAGGCTTTAAACCTGACAACCCGTTTTATCAAGGGGTTTCGTGTTACCCAATAACTAGGTTGTAGAATCAGATCATGTGCCAATTAAGATACTGGTATTCAGCAGCATTTTAAATAGACTGGATGCCTGTTTCACATTCTTCAGAAAGGTACTGTTTGCCAATAATATGGCTAAATTTTTGATCTTTAATTTGAGTAGGTAGTTACTAAGCGTGTGTTTGTAGATCTTTGACAGTCGTTACAAGTAGTCAGTGGCCCGAAAGTCTGACAACCCCTCTTACCAAGGAATATCGTGTTACCCAGTACTAACTGGGTTGTGGAGGTTAGTCGGTCGCTCCATGTAAAATATTGATATCCGACTGCTTCGGGTTAGACTGAAAGCTGACCCCAACATAGTTGGGGAAAGGCTAGGTAGATGATGATGACCAACTACCGAAGACTAACTGGCCAATATTGTACCTTAAGCTAACTTTATTTAGACGAAGTTTTCTGGAAAGAAGTAAATTTTAAATTAGAAGATGTCCCTTGTGAAACTTTATACACACATCGTCTATTTCAATTGTATGTATAACTAATAACTTGAAACGAAAATTAAACGATCTGTCCTTTAGTTACTTGTGTGTTTCTTTTTCCCAAAATACAATAAAACCTTACTACCTCGAAATAGAAACGATCGAGCTACACGATAAGTAGACAAAATATTATTTTTCTTTTGTTAATTTTTGACATCGAACAAAATAGAAAAAAAAATGCTTGAAAAAAATTTGGAACAGTAAGTTTCTTTTTTATAAATCTATCAATTTTATTGCAATATCCGGTTGGTATGGACTAGGTCCATAGAAACAAATTAGGGTCTGAAAAGCATAACCGTACGACGCACCGTTTCCGAATTATGGGCCATCGTTTGTTTTTTTTTTTCATTTTCTATGTAAAACGATATCTTAGAATTTTTCGTTTATTCCGTGGCCATGTTACGCACTCATGCTGAATGTTCTCATTTTAATAGCTCATAGGTACCTCATATAAAAATAAAAGTACAAACCAACCCAACTCATTAAACGAGATTAATTAAACAGTTACAAATTAGTGCTGATCAAATTAATTAAAATCATTACATCACTTACCAACTATTTGCCCAATTAGCACAAAAACTGGCAATGCGATAGGATAATGAGTCGGTTTAACATTATATTTTCTTGCTACGCATTCCTTTGTGCAATTGAATATTCGGTTTACGAGTTTTCTCTCCAAAGTTATTTACAAAAAGTGGTTATGCTGGACATGTTCTAGGATAATGTGCAGTAAAGAAAGAAGACACAAAACACATTTATTTGGCACGTGCCTCAAGTGCACACTGAAAAAAACTGAAAAAAGAGGTAATTGTATGTCTCACGGCTGCGTCTAATAGGCCCAGTTCAGCAAACTGCCGAGCAGCTAATGCCCGACGCTGGTCTTCAAATGGAACAGTATAGCGTTATTTATTCAGAAAACTTTAACAATTATTGCATACACACATAAACTCACAAGTTTTATTTTGTGGGTAATAAAAAACTATAGTACCCCACCTGCTACGATACATACTCCTTTTACTTTGTCCACGTTCTTACATCTGGGGGTCTAAAATGGCCGCTATAGCAGAATCATAATAGGATAATAATATGAATTACATTTAAATTCGTAAAATAGTCACAAGGTGACAATTCATAATATTAGGTACGTCTATGACCATTTTAAGAATTTAAATGTAATTCATATTATTATCCTATTATGATTCTGCTAAAGCGGCCATTTTAGACCCTCTGGTCATACACGGATGCCGGTGACGAGTAAAACTCAGTTGAATTTTCAGAAGAACGTCACCAATAAGGTTGGGTATTAAGGGAGGCCTGAAGGCTACATGGGGATTTACTCGAGCGTCGTAGGGACCTACTGGATTTTGAAAATTTGATGGTAGAAACAAAAAAAGATAATATATATGTACACCCTTTCACCGGTGGGGGAAGCGTCTACAGATTTTCAAAAAGTTAAAAAAAAAAAACATGGAAATACTCGAGCGCGTATATAGTCTATGCCCTTCTAGAGTCTAGAGCGTCGCCCTCCTTGCGCTTCATCATTAATTAATTAATTAAACAATAAAGAGGAAACTAGGCATAATTGTATCACTTTAATTTCTCAATAATAATATTCATGGTGATCCCTACAAATCCTTTGAAAAGTCACAATCTCTTTACGATGTTCCCGTCACCACTCAAGCGCAATTCTACTGATCATTAAAAGGTACCTGTTCGCTAACCGACCAAGTTAAAAGTCATTAACTCGATGACTTTACAGAATAAAATTAGCCCCTAAAGGGACCTTTTGTTGCAAGTCGTTATACAACCGTGGGCTTTTGAAAAATGATTATTTGGAAAGTTTCTTGTCGTTAAGTATTATTGGAAAGACATTATTATAGGGAGTTGCTGTTTGGTTTTGCTCAGATACTTTGACGTTAAATTAATCTATTTGAAGCGACTTAAAAAAAAAGGAGGAGGTTCTCAATTTGGATGTATTTTTTAATATTTGTTACCTTATAACTCCGTCATTTAGGAACCGATTTGAAAAAAATATTGTTTATATGAAAGGATATACTTTCCGATAGGTCCCATAAAAATACATCAAAACCCGTGATTTAAAGCTGGTTTAATACGTATATTTCCTTGGGCTATGCGGATTACATGATGATTCTTTAATACCTTCTAGTTGTAATGTAAAAATTAATCCATGACAAGAATTTGTGTGATACAACTTTAAGGGTAAAATAAAAAAAAACTCTGCAAAAAATATCAACTTCCAAAAAAAAAACACTAAAATAACTTTACTTTCGGAATTTGGTGATAAAAGTCAATAAAATAATCAAAGTAAAAACTAATTTATACACTAGAAAAGGTCACTTATCAAGTAATCTAAATCATTATTTTTGCCTTACACAAAATCAACTAGATGCCGATTGAGAGTATTTGTAAACAATATAACACAATCATCAACATCGAATGGGTAGTTCGACGGAATATAAAGTTAGAAAATACCATTATCATTAACACTACAAACGACATATTTACCATGTTTACTGTTAAACACATGGACATAGTAAATATCCAGTTTCTAGTGTTAATGATAATGTTAGCGACCATGACAGTTTAAAAACTTAGAAAACACCGGCTCAAAGTGTAGCGAATCATTTATTTTCTTCAATGCTGTCGCTATGACACTATCGGATCAGTAGCGTTTTATTTTGGTTCCGTTTTTTATTTTTCTTATCGTTTTCTTTTTTCTAACAACAATATTGCGACTTCGGTTTTAAGAAGATACGAACAAATTTATTTCTCATTTTAATCCTTACCGTCTTGTAACCAACAGCAGACAAAACAAAACAGTAACAGAACTATTTTGACACAAAAATCTATGTCAACCCTGCAAAATAGTCATTAAAAAAACAAAAAACCTTCCCCATTATGCCGGTGTTCCACAGCCTAAACACTCGAGTTAACAGGTGCAGTATTTACTACTCATGTGACGCTTGACACGTTTCCACTTTCCACTTTCTCCCCTTCCCTAGTGCCCGACTTTCAAGGCGGGTTGAGTTTTATTTAGGGTTCCGTACCTAATGGTACTAACCGTTTTTTTTTTCGGGATTTGAAATCATCAAATGACCCCTCCCGCTCAGGGCGGAGCGGAAGGGAGTGTCAAACTTTTACTGACTAAAAAAGGGTACTAACCCTACGGTGCATATTTTAAAATAAAAAACCTATCAATATACTTTAGCTTAGTAGTTTACTATAAGAATAAAAATTAGCCATACAAAGACGTATTAACATAAATTAATTTTAAATTACCCAAAACTTGCTTTTTGGAATTCAAATGTTCACAAACTGATTAATTTTTATTTTATTTTGACTTTTCATGTGTGTGTGTTATACTTGGTTTACTCGTGTGGACCTACTCTGTGTTAAAACAAAATATAACAAAAAGAAGGGACCTAAACTGTACTGTACTGTTACTTTTGGTGATAGGTACGGAGCTTTTTAGCACAGGAGCTGAACTCACACTTTGCTAGTTATTTTTCATTCAAAAACACGTTCTCCTTTCACGTAAGGTCAAGTTACTCTTTTATATTTTTTAATTTGAATGTCGTAATGAAAGTGAGAAGTTGTTTAGCGCGACTTTTCACCGAAGTTTTTTGTAAAGGTTGTTATTTAAGTTTCAACTGGTAATGTGCGATTTTCCCGGTTTTCCTTTAGCGAGAAACGTGAAGTAATTTTCTTTACAGCAGTTAACACGGTAACTGCTGTAAAGAAAATTACTTCACGTCGAAAAAGAACTTTGTGTCGTGATTTTATTTTTGTTTAGATTTTTTTAATAGACTTTTTGTTAAATCGGAAGTGTACGAGTTCTTTTTATAGCGGTTAGTTGGTAAACAAGTGCTATTCAATAGTTTGAAAAGCGTTTTCTTCGTTACCTCTATGATTAGAAACTGGAATCGTCGTAGACGTAACGATAACATGATCACATCACAACATGTATGTAATCCCTGAAGGGTTAGGCAAAGGTATACCTAATAGTACACATACATTTCGCCAGTTATGTTACAAGTCCTAGGGGGCGAGCCTATTGCCATCAATTGGGTACTAATGCAGACTCCATGGCTGCTACTGAGAAATTTCTGATGGAAATCCCAATAACACTTTACCTGACCCGGGAATCGAACCCAGGACCTCATGGACGTTAAGATGTTTTATTGAAAACGTACTACACAACACACTGTTCAATCTTGGATGTTGGAGTTTGATATAATGGAGCAGACATTCAAATATTTACGAGCGATAGACGGGACAAGACGAAGAAAATCGTAATCCAATACTTGTTACTATTTAGTAACACATCGTTTTGTCTAGTGTCATACGCCCGTTTGTCAGGTAACATTCGTGTGTCAAAATAAAAAATGTCCAGAGCGGACATTGGGAATATTTTCATTCAAAAATTTTGATCCCGAACAATTTTGATAAGTCTTTTAAATCTCTTTGTAATGGAGTATAAATTTTTTTATCATATTATTTTTCTAAACATTGAAAATATCTCAAAACATCTCTGTCCTAAGGACTAGATTGAGGTCAAGAGTAGGCCCATTTAATATAAAATGAAAAGATTGTACGTAAATTATGATGCTGGGTTTGGTAAAGCATTAACTTTAACTATCAAAGCAGTTCTTTCTGGCCTACTGACAACCACAAGGTATTTAGAAGGCTTTTAACATACTGGGAACTCCTAATAAAAGCCTATTTTTTAATAAAAATCAACTTACGTGGTACACTTCCCGGCGCTAGCGACTGCAACTTGCAGCGCGATCAACGCCAACAACGCAACATAACCCGCCATGCTGGCAAGTCAGCGCATTTCCTTCAGCACCGGATATTGCCCGTTGCTAGGCAGATCTGCAACAAAATGATCGGTCTTGAATAAATATGGCAGTGTTTGAGCAGGGATCTTGTTCAGTGGTGAGAGATAGTTGTGAGTTCAAGTTGTTGTGTTGTAACTAGGTTTTCGTATGGAAGAGTTTTGTGGAAAATTAGGATACTGCGACAAAGGTTCGACAAAGAGTTCATTATTGCTAATGAATCTGGAGACTTTAGTTAAAACAGGGTAGTCTATCTATCTTCTGTTCATACAAAATGGTAAACTGACTGACTGACTGGGTAATACATCAATACACAGCCCAAACCGCTGGTCCTAGAGAGATGAAACTTGGAAGGTGTGTTCTTTGTGAAGAGTAAGTATCCATTAAGAAAGGATTTTTGGGAATTCCACTCTTAAAGGGGTAATATATGGGATGGATGTTTATATGAAAGTCCCTCAGTTTTGAAGTTAGAATCTTCATATTTTGTGTCTAAGCGTTTTTGATAATTCTACCCCCGAAGGGTTAAAAAAGGAGATGAAGGTATGTAACTATGTTTGTTACCGTAACCTGTATTAACCTATAATATATTTTTTAATCCCGGTAATTATTGTCGGATATTTTTCGACATCCACGCGGGCAAACTCAAAGACAAAGATTTATTTGCAGATAAATATGGTTTCAGAAGTTCTTACAATGGTAGTATAATAGTAGCTTAACATATTTAATTATAACATAATGACATGCAAATTTTTGTATAAGTACAATTACATCATTTGGGTTTAAGCTCAAGGAATTCTTTTATATTATAGAAGGGATTCTCAATTAACCATCTTCGATCGATCGAAACCGCGGGCAAAAGCTAGTATTGTATAAAATTCGGGGCCCAGAGCTGGAAATCGAACAGTGCAATTAGAACTTATTCTCCCTACTCACTGGATCTGTGGTGGTGTACAAAACTTTGTCGAAGTTAGAGTTTTTATTTGAAGTGAAATGGGCTCTTACAGCTTAGGAAATAATCTGCCGGGCTGTCGTTTGAAACTACAACTTAAACTTGAAACCTAACTTAAACAATACGCGCCACAGTGCCTTTGTAGCAAGTTCACAAGTTATTTGCTAGTCTTCTCAGCATTATGCTTGATGTAGTACAAGGTTTTCGATTACCCCTATAGTCCTGGGAACACTTAAACTAACTAAAACCGTATTTATGACACATAAAACCGTTTTACAACTCCTTGAAACCCGCTGACCTATTACTATCGGAATTGACGTTTAAGGTTCTACAGACGATTACGGTCTGTCGCAGCGACAGTTTTATATTGATTGTGTGACCTCTCGGGATTGGTTGAAATGTTTATCGAAGTAGGTATGGGGAATATATAGTGGGAGTTAAAAAAGTTTTGCTTAAAAGGGTCGCTGTAGATTGTGGTTAGAGTAGGTTAGGTCGTTATTTATTATGGTTATGAGGGCCGTATGGGAGAAAATTATGATGTTGAGCAGCTATAAGTTACACTGACGGATATGGACTAGGAGAAATTGTGTATACTTCTTAGTGCTTATGATGTAAAGTAGGAACCAATTGTGCTTTTTACAACCACTGGATGAAAACACAGGACAAAAACTTATTTATTATAGTGATCTTTTTTTAACACATGACAGATTCAAACCACCGAATGATTAATACATATATTATATGAATTGTATATTAACAAAGATTATTTTAATAAAAGTTTTAGTTTAATCACATGTTTAAAAATACCTACAACAAAATGAAAATATCACGTAACCATTGTAAAACACAATCGCAACTGCACCCCACTAGTGTGGATACACCTTAACAATTTAGTGACCTTACATTATTTCGCGACGTGAGCCAATACGTGACGGGAGTACTAACTACGCTGTAAAGGGGAATAACGTACTGTCATACATATTATATAGTTTGAGAGCTATTTGGTATAATGTTCTTAATGATGATGATAGGCGAACCGTTCATGTCCTGAATATGAGATGGAGTAGGTAGGTACTAATTGTGAGGGAAAGTTAATGATGTAGGTCGAGAGAAGTCTTGAGTAGAAAGAAAAAATATTAGGAGACTTGCTTCAGTAAAGTATTTTTTAATGAGGATTTAGCGGTTCATTTTTTTAGTAAAACTGTAAGGTATACAAATTGTGAAGAAAATCTGGCTTTGGGAAAATAATTATCTAGTAGACTTTGGTAAAGAAGTCTATAGTATTTTTAATAGGGATAGGTTCAAGAAACCGTCCTTTTTTATTTCATAGTACCTATTAGAAGTATAAGGTAGGTAGGTAGATAGGTAGGTTATAAAGGTATTTCATTTTCTAAACTGTATCCGCCACAGTATTTTGCCAACTTTGAGTTCATGGATTTCTTTGCTTACCTAAAGCTGTATTACGGACATTGTGTAACCCAAAAATTTTGCGAAAAAAACCGCAATAATAGTATTTTTAAACATAAACATAAATCATGGTACCTATACAATAGTGTTAAATAAAATTAAAATAGTTCAAACATGTTTAGCTAAGATAGAACATAGCGTGCAAAATTTTAGGGTTTAGCAAAATGTTACAAAGCATCAACATTTTTTATCCATGAATTCCTTTAGACTATAGAAATTACATTCACTAATCAACTTGTGCAATTTAATCTATAGTAATAATAATATTATAAAGAGGTAAAGTTTGTGAGGTTGTAGGGGGTAATCTCTGGATCTACTAAACCGATTTTGAAAATTATTTAACCAATTGAAAGCCACGTTATTTGTGGTTGTCATAGGTTATACATTAATCCGAAAAATGAAAAGAGTTTTTCGTGGTAGTCGGATTTGCAAAGTAAGTCGGAGAAAAACCGGTCAAAAATATTTATCACTCAACGAAGTGAACACCGGTCAGCAGTCTTTAATAATCTTGAATTTCAAAAATTTCCACATCCAATATTTCAGTTACAAGATAAAGCAAAAACAAACAGAAAGAATTAAATTCTCAACGTCAGAAAAGAATGTAAACCTCTTTGTCAAAAAAGGGCATCAAAAAACGGGTTAAGTTGAATAAGGTGTAAATTATTACGACTGTTACAGGTTGGGGTTCGTTTTGAGGGATAATTACAAATGAATGGGGTATTGGGACCGATGAACAATTACCGGGCAACTGTGATTAACGCAATTCCCTTCCCATGCCCCCATTAATGCTAGGACTAATTAACGCAATTCAATTTATGTTCATATGATGTGATTAATTTTAATTTGATTACTGAGTATTACGGTGTTTAATTATTTCCTTTATTTATGGAACATATACATAAATTATATTTTTATAAAACTAAAATATAAGAAAATAGTAGCCTACCGGTGTCGGATTATTAAGAAGCTCTCTTACAATATTTGCAATGCCCTTCACATTAAAAATTATAGACAGTCTCCTAAAACCATTTTCGTGTAGCTACAACGGTTAAAGTAGTTCCCCTTAATGCCCCGCTGAAAGTTTCCATCCTGTACGAGTATAAGCTGTGACACGACAGTCAGTTGGACTCGCAATGTCATCGCTACGATAGTTAATGGTGTATTTTTTTGGGAAACGTTTTGAGACTTTAAAATTAAAATTATATATTATAATACCTTAAAATTGTTTACTTATACAAGGTGTTTTTTTTAATCCCATAACTCTAGGGGTCTTCTTCTTGCGTGTCGATGGCAAATTTTTCATTAAATATATTTGGCCCAGAATTCATCTATCCGAACTCCACTCGCTGATGCAGTCATAAGATCGTCAACTGCGCAGGTGTAAGGGCATGCAGCGTAAGATGGAAGGTAGGCAATTGTCTGTGGAGACACGCCGCATACACACTTGAGATCTGAGTCGTCCATGAACCTCCATCTAGATTGTCTTTGTCGGCCGTAGGGCCGACTTGGATTTCGAGTCTATTTAGAGATTTCCAAGTCGGTCACGACAAAGCATGTCCAGGTGAAAGGCTTTCAGACGGCTTGATGAAGCCGTCAGCTTCCGCCAGAGATCACATCTTGCTGTGGAAGCATTACTATTAGCTGGACTAGCTGGGCCAACGCACCCAAAAAAGCTTTTACGGGCACTGAAACGTAACTATGCATTGGGTGGCGTGAGTCAGCTTATAGCTTCATTCTCTCGGTGGAGCTGGCTATGGTCCTACGAACTTTTAGAGGCGCAATCCCAGTCCCACTCTGGGGTTTTAATCTATAAGTAAAAATAATACAAAAAGTCCTAGATTATGTGGTTCAAAAATAAGCTAAGAAAATGCGACGTTGCCATATTTCACGTAAGGGTGTTTTACATTAATAATCGTACCTATGTCGAATTATTTGGTTTCTATTTGTATGAAAAAAGTAACCAAAAATAAATATAATTAATTTATAAGTCAGTTGATTCTTTCTTATTCTTATTCTTTATTGCACACAAAATAATAAAGGATACAAATTGCAATAATATAGCTACAGCTTTGATACAGTCACATTCATAAAAAACACGTTGTATATGGTACCTACTCTTAAAGTTTACTTTGCTTAAGTGTCTTAAAGATTGTTATAATAAGTCTATGAGAGCTTGTCTTTTTACAAAGATAGATGGATACATAGTGGATAAAGTTGATTTCCTACATTTTGTTTTTATTAATTAGCTCCAATATAAAGGATAGAAATTCGGATCCCTACAGCAAACTGGGTAGGTATTACATTGTGATCAAAATTGATGCCAAAAGAATACATTGTCGTACTAACGATTATTTTCTGTCAGCAAATAAACAGATCCACTTTCAGGTTCCAAAAACAACCTTATAAATAAGTTAACAAGAGAAAAGGTCAACATACAATAATAATATTTGACCCTTAACCTTTATTCTTGCCAAACTTTTAAGGTCAGAGTATCATCAATTCCATACAATCTTAAATATTGTACGAAGGTGTCAAAACTTCGTGAAGAATTATTTTTACCTCTTTTTAATTAAAAAGATTAATTACTCACATTTCTTGGTGTTAAATCTAGATAAAAAGAGTTCAACAATTTGTTATTTGAACGCAGAAGAAATACTTTTCAACTGTTTAATGCCAAATAACTTCCTGTTGTTAGGACTTTTTTTGCAAACAAGCTTGCCTTATTTTAGTTTTGAGGTCAAACTCGAAGCATTTATTTCAATTAGACCATTACAGACACATTTGAATGTCAGAACAACATAGAAAGCGAAGCTACAGTCACATTCACAAGGCATAATAACTTGTGAAAGTACTGTGGTTGCCTATTCCAAAGCGTAGACCTCTATGCAGAAGAATGGGCAAGAAACTCCATAGACACTCTTTTAAATCAAAATATTGTTACAAAAATTAAGATTGTTACAGGAGTAAGGGTCGATTCCACCATAGAAACAGAACACGAATCGCACATTATAAACCTCGTTCAAGAAACTTTGTTACCACTTCAACGCGGTCTCGATACACTGTTAGCCTTCAGTTTAAATGGTGAAATTCGCTCTAAGATCGTTAAGTTTGCATTATCAGTAGTATAGTTCCACTCTCCACAAAATCTTCAATAACATAATACCCGTCAACTCGAGTGCGCGTAACACTTATGTTAATTTGCTCCGACAGAAAAAAAAGGATATCCGTGCAAAAAGTTGTTCCAGTGATTTGGGTTCGATAAAAACCGAAAGCATTAAGACTATCATAGGCGTATTGGTATAAATGTGCTATTAAGTGTAAACAACAGTGTAGTGACAAAAAACAATTGGCAAGTAATCATAATATACCGACATTAACTGTTGATAACCAGCCGATTGAGTGAAACGCGTAAGCGACTCGAATCCCACGGCGCTTACGACGTTCTTCTCACCGGTTCACGTCGCGTCGACTCGTTGAGGGCCTTTATTAGCGTGCGATTAATTAACGTGCACAAGACTTTATTTATCCCTTTTTTCAAGTACATTTTCATTGGCTAACCATCAATATGAACTGTGATTGTTGTTCAGAAGTTATAGTCGAAGGAAGTTCCATTTTTAAGTGTTCGTCGTGCCAGAAACCCTACCACCAAGCATGTCTTACAAACTTGCTGGGCTCCGATTTCCAACTAAGTCAACAGTATAACTGGCTGTGTCCGACCTGTAAGCCAAAGATGCGAAACGCAGATAACACCCCCGTACGCAACAGCCAAGGTGGCGATCCGAACATAACGCTAAGGAAAAAAGGAGCATCGACAAATATATCAGTCGATGTATCGCCCAAGGAAGCGCCTGTTACGTCAACCGAAGTTAACCGCATCATGAAGAAGCAGATAGACGATCTTATGCGGCACCTCAACGAAACTTTGGCGAACTATGTAAACAAAGAACTGAAGGCGATAACGGACAAAATAGAGGGAATTAAAGCGTCAATGGGATTCATGAACGAGAAGTTTGAGGAAATGAGGACAGAGTTTTCACTGAACACCAAAGTAGTCTCTGACATTAAGAAAGAAAATGAGCAACTCAAGGCCACCGTCAAAGACTTGAGTGGGAGATTGAACCAGATGGAACAGCAAAGTCGTTCTTCGAATTTGGAAATTCAATGTTTGCCGGAGCATAGCAACGAAAATCTAGTGTCTACTGTTATGAATATTAACAGAGTTATATCAGGTGATTTAACAGAGAACAGCATACATCACGTCACTAGAATTGCAAAACAAACACAATCAAGCAAACGCCCAAAATCTATTGTTGTTCAATTCAGCTGTCCGCGAGTTAGAGACAATTTTCTAGCTGCTTCTATTAGGTTCAATAAGAATAAAACTACGGAAGAGAAGCTCAACACTGCTCTGCTTGGGATTGGAGGTAAAAAGGAAAATGTTTTTATTGTAGAACATCTCTCTCCCGCGAACAAAGCCTTGCATGCTGCTACTAGAATTAAAGCCAAAGGTTTGGGTTATCAGTATGTATGGGTTCGTGGCGGAAGGATTTTTGTAAGAAGAACTGATGGCGCAGACTACAAATATATTAGGGATACCGAAACGTTAGACAAACTACAATAGGCCACATTGGAGTTTCTATAAGGTATTAGATTAAGATTATAAATTTCGATCAGTTAAAAATTTACTACCAGAATGTCAGGGGTATTAGATCAAAACTAAATAACATTTATCAAGAGGTCGCCTGCTGCTCATACGATATTATTATGTTTACTGAAACGTGGTTACTGAGTGGTATCTTTGACTCGGAGATCATGGATGGGCGATATACCATTTATAGGCGTGACCGGACCATTAATATGTTTAACAACAAAACCGACGGTGGTGGGGTCCTTATTGCTATTTCTACAAAACTTAACTCACACAGAGTGGTCAATTTTGAAAGCTCATGCGATGATCTCTGGGTTAAGTTATCACTTGGAGTGGGTGGAAAAAATAAAGACATTTATCTTTGTACTATATATTTACCCTCACCAATACAGCCCAGATTGTTGGAGCACTTTGTTGACAATACAAACAAAGTGTTGGAGCGTGTTGGTGACTGTTTAATAATAGGTGATTTTAATATGAAATCTATAAACTGGCTCGGTGCTGATGGCAATGTGATCAAAGTACCCCAGAGGACTTGTTCCAGTTTGGAACAGACTCTTTGGGATTTCATATTGCTTAACAATTTATCTCAGTATAACTATTTGTGCAATCATAATAATAGAATTCTTGATTTGGTATTTACAAGTTTGGAAAATGTTACTGTAACTTCACCAGTGGATGTTCTCTCTAAAGTCGATCCACATCACCCCCCTGTACTGTGTGAACTCTCATTTTCTCATGTTCTAAAACCACAGAAATGTATTCCTAGAACTAGATTAAATTTTTTAAAGGCAGATTATGTGGCAATTGAAACAGCATTAATAGAGGTTGATTGGACGAGAGAATTGGAGTTTTCCATGACTGTCGATCAAATGGTGGACAAATTCTATAATATATTGTATGACTTAATACAGAGATACGTACCACAAGTTGTAATTAGAGAAAATAAGTATCCATACTGGTTCTCTAAAGACCTCATTAAAAGGCTAAATGAGAAAAACCGCTTACGACTTAGAATTAAAAAATACAAAAATCCCTTAGACATTATTGCTTTGGAGTCGCTAAAAAAAAGATGCAACCGTATGGCTACTTCCTGCTATAATACTTATATTGCTGATATAGAGGCTAAAATTACATCAAATCCAAAGTATTTTTGGAGTTATTTAAAGATGAAGAGAGGTGGAGCTAGTAACTACCCTACTTCTATGACAGATGGTGTGAACAGTTCCGAGAATATTAACGAAATTTGTAATTATTTCGCAGCCCACTTTTCTAAAGTGTATAGTACTGATCAAAGTGATAAGCATGTAAATTTAGATGGCTGCCTGAGTAATAATATTTTAAGTCAAATAACAATATCCCAAGATCAGATCCTCAGAGAGTTAAAGAAAATAGACGTTAACAAGGGCGCTGGCCCGGATAATATACCTTCCTTGTTTTTATATAAGTTATCAGATAGTCTCTCGTTGCCATTAAGCATATTATTCAATGGTTCGTTACTTCAGGGTGTTTTTCCAGGCATATGGAAGGAAACTAGAATTGTACCCATTTTCAAGACCGGTGATCCGTCTGATGTCACCAACTACAGGCCCATAGCTATTCTATCTGTACTAGCAAAAGTTTTTGAGGCACTTATATGTCCTGCATTGTCCAGACATATGTCACAACTAATAATAGATAACCAATATGGGTTTATGAAAGGTAAATCAACTGCTACAAATTTGGTCACTTATGCTGAATGTATTATTGAAGCAGTTGATGCGCGTATTCAGGTTGATGCAGTCTATACCGACTTCAGCAAGGCATTCGACACAGTTGATCACAGTTTGCTTATTGAAAAGCTGAAAATGCATGGTGTGTCGGATCCCTTGCTGAGTTGGTTCAAGTCATATCTGACAAAGCGGACGCTTAGGGTTGTGATGAATGGCTGCAACTCGGATTCATACATAGCCACTTCAGGAATCCCCCAGGGATCTCATGTAGGACCACCTTTATTCCTCGTTTTCATCAACGACATATACAAGTGCTTCCAGAACTCTAGAATATTTCTATTCGCTGACGACCTTAAAGCCATAAAATCAATTAGAAAGCCTGCGGATTCGGTGCAGTTTCAGGACGACTTAGATAGGCTGAGTAAGTGGTGTGAGCACAATAAAATGTCTTTAAATATAAAGAAATGTAAGCACATCAAATTTACAAAAAAAAAAATGTCTCACCCACAGCATATAACTTTAATGGTCAACAGCTGGAAGAAGTGGATTCTATACGAGACCTGGGCGTTCAATTTGATAAAAAGCTTAGTTTTGTTGAGCATATTGACAAAGTTACATTAAAGGCAACAAAAATACTTGGTTTCGTCATAAGAGAGTGCAAAACTTTTAAAAACATTAAAACCAAAAAAATTATGAACAACTCGCTAGTCAGAAGTCACCTAGAATATTGTAGTGTTGTCTGGTCTCCTAAATATAATGTGCACATCAAGCGTATCGAACGATTGCAGAAAAGATTCTTATGGCATCTTACTTATCATTGTGGTATGGGTAAACGTCTGAGATCGTACCGGGAAAGATTAAAATATTTTAGGATTGCCTCGTTAGAGAAACGAAGAGATTTGTTGGATTTAATTTTCCTTAAAAGACTAGTAACAGGCTCTTTGAACTGTCCTGAATTGCTTAGTAGAGTATCCTTCCATGTGCCACGAAATCTCCCCAGAAAATCAAATAAAAAATTGTTTTGCATGCCAAAATGCAATACAAATCTAAGGCAACATTGCCCATTAATTAGAATGTATGCTGTTTACAAGGAACACGATGAAGACATCGACTTACATCATACATCTGTGCCTACTATCAGAAAATTGTTTAAATGAAATTTACAAAAAAATTAAATTCGATTCTGTTTGGCTTAACTTATTGTAAGCGATACTGTTGCTGTTTTCATTTTATGTTTGTATTTTTATTCTTTTTTTTTTCTCACTGTTAAATTGGCTATTTAGGCGCATAATATAGTGCATGTAGTGCTCTTCTTTAAGTAATGGGGCACTTAGACTTAAGTTTGAAATGTTTTACTATCTATGTAATAGTGTACTCATTGTTGAAGAGCCAAATAAAATAAATAAAAAAATAAATAACCAACATTTCAAAACTCATCTCAGATGCTTGTCCATCCATACAAAATACAGTCTCAAACAATGAATAACAACAAGCATTTCCAATTAGACGTCGATACAATGCCACAATTCAATCACAAACGTGAACTATTGTTCAGTTCAATAGACTGAAACTAGTTCAGTTGTGTGATTCTGTCCCGGGAATTCTATTTTAAGAATGATCAAAGACTTGATGGCGGATCAAGAGGTATACATGTGAATGAACATGGAAAATTGTGAGGGAGTTTACGGTTTGTGGAATAGAAGACAATTATTTCTGTTAACTGGAAATCTAGTAGTACTTCATACATTATGAACTCTTCATTATGTCTGAATACTATTCAGAATTTATAGTTCCGTCTAAGATTCGTATTTCGGGAATGTTTTTGGAAGCACGGGTTCATGGCTTTTAAACCGTCATGAGAAAGAGGGCGGCCTCATTGTTGCACTGTATACGGGTAAGCTCTAACAACATTCTAAAAGTAATAGCGGACAGGCTAGATGGTCTGTTTGTTAAATACTGGATTGCTCTCCACGTGTCAGGTTGACCGCGTTTGTTTTTTTTTTTGTTTACTAACGTAGTTCTCAAGTACATAAGTACTAACACACATGTGGATCTGTGTCTATTATACGGGGTGGAGGCCCACCGACGCGAAAACGGTTACCACGTATTCAGTACATCATTCTGAGCCACCCACAAAGAAATTTTTCATTAGTTATTTAAAAAAAACAAGCTGTTCCATGCATTTGACTGTGTATGTATTGCACTTTTGTAGGAAACAGCAAATTTTTTTTTTACTCAGTATGTTGATGGTCTGAAATAAAGTTCTTATAATTATATGTATGTATATGAGCCAAAAACATCAAAAACACTGTAGAAGAAGAGAAGACACGTTGTGAATAGTTTAAAATTTTCGTCAAGGACAGATCAATAGACATGTTTCTATTCAAAATCTATTTTCCTCAATTGAAAATAAAGTGTATGAAAAGCCTCAAATTATTTTGACCCAAAAGTAATACATTAAACCAATATGTACTTAAGATTACTGTCCGTAAAGTCTAGTTTTCAGCGAACTAAAAAGGGCCTTAGAGTTCGTATTCTGTCATAATCCGACTATTAAAATGTGAACCTACTAAGCTCCTCTTAAAAACATTTATATAAAAAAGCTTCAAAGCCAGGTTTCCACAAAAGAAATTGAACGAACCTACTCAATAGAAAGTTTTCGCGTTTGACATTAACCCTAGTACACAAAGGTGTTAAACAGTTAAGGTTGGGGTTCACATAAGGATTTGAAATTAGGGTTGGTGCTCAGCTGCAAGAGACAGGTGAAACATAAATTTAAGGACCTTTTGGGGCTCGTATTACAAAAGTGCCCTTCGGCCAGCATAAGGCGGTAATGCGAGTGAAGTCGTGAAAAGATATAATTAATTATTATGCTCTTCTTCTGGTTGTGGCCTTGGGCTAATTTGTTGTTTTTTCTTGAAGATTTCTAGAAAATTCGTAAAGAATATTAATTAAATGTTGGTATTTATAAATATCTGTATTTTTTTCAAACTGCTGTTACTCGTTATTAATTAGCTACATTACAAGAATAATCATTTTGTTGCCGGTGTTGGTATATATTTTTGGGAAATTGTTTTGATTTAGCAAGATAAGTCGTTTTGAGTTTCAATTTTGACTACGCATCAAAAAGTTCATGCATGAATCCAGATAAAGCCACAATATAATACAAAATAGGGTCTTAAGCTTATACAAGACAGTCAAATAGTTGATCGTACTTTGTTTCAAAAGAAAGAAGGTTTTAATCGATGTTTGAAGAACTTTCTTAATCAAAAATGTTAAAGTAACCTATATATTATTTACACGAACATTACTCACTAAACTAAACTTCAGCCAAACAGCCATTACCCGAGATTTCCCGAACCCTTCCGAGACATTTAATGAAGCTGCCTTGCTTAAAAAATTATGCGTGTCGTTTAAAAGGTGATAAAAACGTTTTGTTACATCACAGTGGCGTCTGCGTCGCAATTTATGTGACAACTTTTTGCGACACTTTTATTAATTAGCCGAGATACTCTAAGGGCGCGGTCACACGGAGTGAGCAGACTTGAACTTGGCTTAACCATTCGTCAGATTTATATAGGAAGATTCACCTTGTGATTAACAATGAATAATTGTACACGTGCACTAAATGTTGCGAATACAACTCAAAAGTAGACACCTAATGCACAATTTAATTTGCAGAGATTTACTGCTTTAGATGTACTACACTGCTGAACATAGGCATCATCACATCGTCTGGTCTTATATTTCGGCTTTCAGTTGAATCCCGCGACCATCACCAGATCATCGTTCTGAAGGGGGCTACCAACAATACCCCAGAAGTAGGTACTCGGTAATTTTGGCCATGCACGATTCTACTCGCGGCGAGTACTTACTCCACGTGAACGAGGCTTTAAGGGCCGAGAGCTCTGAAGTTAATGGTGCCCTAACGGGGGCTAAAAACGAAAAGAGTTTGGTGACTGATGGCATCATTTCGTTGTTTTAGTTTAGTTTAAAAGGATCTGTTTCCTTGCTTGGGGTGGAAATAATGTTTAATTTGAGACTTTTTGGGGTATCAAGATGGGGTTGGATGTGCTTGATACTTCTTAGTAATGAATGGGACTAGAATTGAGTAAAGTAATTATTACGAGAAAAATTCAAACGCCATAGTATTAATTGCGTAAGTCTTGATTTGTGTAACTTTAACAAGTGGACAGAACGAATTCACTGTGCTAACTATGTCACTTGAACGGGCATTGCTCGGTAAGTTAAAATGCAGGTTTATTTTGTTTATACAAACCGACCCATAAAACTCGCAAAGTTCAAGACAAACAAATGACGGAAAGCGTAGTCGTTGTTGTTAAACGACCGCGTAGCGAGTATAGCGTAGACGACCCCTACATGCTACGCCGTAGCAACTCCGTAGCATATTTTTAATATCAATTACGTATACTATAAAGACTTTCAAAGTGACACTGTCTGTTTTTAAAGGAGTGGCCAGACTTACCGTCATGAAGTTGGCTAGAGCTGGTCAGGCCGAGCTTTATGTTAGGACGATGCGAATCGACACCGCATCTGTATTCGCTTTTACTTTTTATGACCGGATCAAGAGAAATACTCGCCTATAAATGTGATCACTCCCTTACAATGCTAATCACCCAAGTAATCACAACGACTCCAACAACAACTGCCTAGTCAAAGCGAAGCTCCAAACCCTTGAACATCGCCACAAAGTTGCCAGCCTATCGATTTTTTATCAGTTACATATCAGAGAAAATAGCTTTGGAATTACACAATCTAATTCCCCAATCCTCTTCTATCATCGGTCGAGCAGAGATACGCCGAAATATCACCGTTACATGGTTGAAGTTCCATAGACCCGAACAAAGCGCTATGCTTCCACATTTATAGTGCCAACTGCCAGTCTAGATCTCTTCAAAGTTCGAGTGAATCGGTTTATTTTATGCAAGTGTACTCCCTCTTAGGCCTCTTACATTAGACGAGGACCTCAGGCTCAGCAATCGACCTCTAGACAAACAACCACATATTTTTATGCTTAAATAATTTCACAAATGTTTTTACGAAACAAACAATAAACAAATATCGAAAACTCAACAATTAAAATTTTATGAAATAGTGTGTGATCTCTTGATTATGTTTACTCCGTAATAACGCATCTGATATTCCAATATTGATGTACACATACTGTAAAATAATTTAAATGGAATTTTATGATTAAATTCGACATATCGTAAACCCATCTTTATAGAATATTTGAATTAGTTTTGCCATGCATTTTAATGCGTGTACGGTGTTTTCATGCACTAATGACCCCTTTTTAATCTACATTTTTAAAATGAAAATAATTTAGTATTTCTTTTCTAAGTTCTGAAATTCACCCCATTGTTGATACAGGAAAATGTCAATGCTTTCAATTGTGATGATTGAAATATTAAAGAGAAAAAACCATCAATATTTTATTTTTATATTTTTAATACAGGGTGGAATAAGTAATAAAAAAAAACAGATATTTCATATATTTTAACCGTGTAGGTATTGCATTTGTGTCCCTTCCGCCCTGTATAGCATCACACATGATGTGCACAGTAATGAAAACCATATTAGCTACGTACAAATGTTTTCCTACACACTGCATCGTTCTACAACAAACCAAATATTGTAAATAACATACATTGCAGTCCATATATGTTGACCCAATTACCCAAAAATATTTACCCAAAGCCTGAAATTCAAGCTAACAACCCATTATTTACGAGAAAAAAACAAAAACTTTCAACCACGCGTAGTGTTGCCCCAAAAAGTTTTATCGTTACTAAAAATTTCAACAACGTGCGAATGTGTTAGTTCTTACAAAGTTTAATAAAATTAAAAACTACACTGGCCCTGTTAACGTGGTAGTAAAAAACTAGGGCACATACTTTTGGGGCTTGCAATACGGCCCAACGCGGTGGCATATTCAAAGTTTAACACTTATGCCTGTAAACATACGACCCTGTATCACGTTTATGGCAGCCGCGGTTCGCAGGTGCGTTCGTTAGCACTGATATTTAGTGGTGAGTAAAGTTCTGAGCTCTTAAGCTGGCTGTTTGTATGATGTAAGGTGTGTTGTTAAGGGTATTAGGTTTCTCCGAAAATTGACTGTACGTAGAAGGATCTGTAGAATTATCATAAGTAAGTCTATCATTAATCAGGTTCCTTTGAAGGTGGTTTCAAGCAGCTTATCATCCCATCACCTATCAGAGAATGAAATCTTTATGATACCACTGAACTAACTCATTTCTAAGCCTTTATAACACAAAAAACATTGAACTAACAAACTAAATTAGTTCCTAATTTAAACCGCTCCCCAAAAACTAAACCTAGTAACCGCAACCGTCACGTCCACAACATCACCCCATACAATTAACAACTCTATGTGTGTGATGTCGTACGCGCAGAGATAAGTACCACTTTAGACTTTGTCTAGTGTGGTGAAACATACTAATTTTCACACCCTTTCGAGGTATAAAATGCGTTACGAGCATAACGAGCACCCTTTCTGCGGTGTTTTGATGCACACTTTGCTTCGAGCAAGAGATTATGTTGGTTTCTGTGGGGAAAAATGGAATTTCTATGTTAGGAGAAACATTATTTTCGGTTGGGTGTGACCCAATGTAGATAGATGGTTTATAGTTGAGCTTTTCGGGTTCCACAATACCTACATGATGCTTAAGCTGAAAATATGGAAACTACTTTTCTTGGTTCGAAATTGACCACCAGAAAATCATTAAAACGCAAACCTATTGTTACGCGATTTATTAAACGTTTTTTTCGTTTATTCAAATTATGGTAAGAATCAGCACTTGTGTAACGTAAAAATTAGGTAAAACTGTACCCGAAAACACCCACCTTTTAGCACTTCCTAGTGTTGTAGCTAGAAAGAAGTGGTTCATTATAATCCCAGCAGACTCATAAGTGAGTATGAAATATCCATCCTTCTAAACTATAATAATATTATAAATGCGAAAGTAAGTTTGTTTGTTACCTTTTCACGCCTAAGGGTCAGCTCACACCGAGACGCGAAGCGACGCGACGCTGCGCGCCCACTTCAAAACAGTCACTCAAAATATAACTTTATTTTCTACACGAAAAGATACACATTTCCTTGTGAGAATTTAGAATACGTTGCACCATGCAGCGCTGCGCCTCGTGATGCCTCGCGGCGTAGAGCGATACATCGCGACGCTGCATCGCCGGTACGCGCGGCGTGCAAGAGCGGCGCTGCGCCTCACGAAGCCGCGTGACGCCGCGCGACTCCGCGAAGCGCAGCCGAGGCTGCCGTGTCGACTTGTCTCTACTATTTCGCGGCTTCGTGAGGCGCAGCGCCGCTCTTGCACGCCGCGCGTACCGGCGATGCACCGCTGCATCGCAATGCATCGCTCTACGCCGCGAGGCATAACGAGCGCAGCGCTGCATGGTGCAACGTATTCTAAATTCTCACAATGAAATGTGTATCTTTTCGTGTAGAAAATGAAGTTATGTTTTGAGTCGCTGTTTTAAAGTGTGCGCGCAGCGTCGCGTCGCGTCGCGTCGCGTCTCGGTGTGAGCTGACCCTTAACCACTGAAACGATCATCCTGAAATTTTAACGTTCTTATGGCATCACGTGTTTTTCGAATCATGATTGAATTATATTATTATAGAAATTTTAGTAGTGTGTTAAGAGTTTAACTGTCAAATTCTAAATTAACGCGAGCGAAGCCGTCGACAAAAGCTAGTTCAAAACAAAGATATTATATTGAGTGAGTACCGTTACCCACTCACTTAAATGGTAGGTACTCAGATTCGAAGCTCGACTTGCTAAAGGTAACAACTTCAACTTGATACAATATTCTGTAAACAGTCTGTAATTATTTCGGGTAATTCCAAGAAGCTTGAACTAGCAGAACATAATTGACTAATAGATATCAACTCGATAGAATATCAAATTCGTAATACTGATGCCGATAATTTACGTCCTCTTCAATTTAACATGTTGAAATGTTGTTAAACTAAAGACATAAAAAAAACCGGCCAAGTGCGAGTCGGACTCGCGCACGAAGGGTTCCGTACCATTATCTATAAAAACGGCAAAAAAATTATATCTGTTGTATGGGAGCCCCCCTTAATATTATTTTTTTTTTTAATTTTTAGTATTTGTTGTTAAAGCGGCAATAGTAATACATCATTTGTGAAAATTTCAGCTTTCTAGCTATCACGGTTTATGAGATACAGCCTGGAGACAGACAGACAGACAGCGAAGTCTTAGTAATAGGGTCCCGTTTTACCCTTTGGGTATGGAACCCTAAAAAGGGAGATAGTCTATACAAATTAATTATTATAAAATCACGGAAACACACCTTTTAACAAAAAAACATATTCGAAAGTCGTACTTATCAATATTCCACAAACATTAATGATAATGATAAGATCTTGAACTCGATTTAGATGTGTTCAGTCTCATTGGTGAAACTCTTTCTTAGAAGCAAACATTCAATGTGCAATACAAATAAATAGAATAAGAATTTGAAAGACAAATTTCGAGATTAAATCACCAGTTTTTGTCAAGCACCTACACATTCGATGCAAGAAGAAATTTTTGAAAAAGTATCATTATTACATTTTGTAACATCATCATCTGCCTAGCCTTTTCCCAAGTATTTTGGGGTCGGCTTCCAGTCTAACCGGATGCAGCTGAATACCAGTATTTTACGTGGAGCGACTGCCTATCTGACCTCCACAACCTAGTTAGTTCGGGGTAATACGATACCCTTTGACTGGTTGTCAGACTTTCGGGCCACTGACCTGTAACGACTGTCAAAGATCTACAAATGACAGCTGGAACCAACGGCTTATTACATTTTGTAGCACTGTCATAATTATATACTTACTAATTCTGTAGCTCATTATCATCATCACCTAGTCATTTCCCAACTATATATATGTATGTTGGGGTCAGTTTCCAGTCGAACCAGATGCAGCTGTATACCAGTAGTCCAGTAATCTGACCTCCAAAACACAGTTACTGAGCTAAACACACACACAGATAAAATCACTATAGATAGTGACCCAGTACGAGTGTAGCTGTATCGTTACAAAATACCAGTTCAAATAAAACCCAATGAATCGGCGAAGACCTCCAACATTACCGAAAAGTTTTAAATAAAAGATTCTTTCATCAATAAGGTTTTATATGGATTTATCCAAGTGATAATTTTGCGAGAACTATCCAAGAAGTAGCGTTAGTGCTCAGTGGTACGGAAATGAATGCTCTGCTGTGACATTGTCAACCTACCCGAAACTGTGAGTTTTTCCCAACCAACCTTGAACGCTTTAGAGATAAAGTTGAAAATCTATTAAATAAATTTGACAGATTGTAGTAGCTTGATGTGCTGGCGTCTGTACAACATTTAAAGATAAAACACAAGGTAACTTTTAGCTTTTGGTTTTTAGGGACCTTTGTTTTGCTTTAAATGTTATAATCATAACAATATTCTGCCGCACTCAATGACAACTGATATTAAATTCTGTAAATGAGACTTAAGAAACACTTTACCATGTCAAAAAATAATATTTTAAAACTTGATAAGGGCATTTATAGTATGGGAGTCAGGAGAGCTTCAGTCCGTGCATAGTCCTGAGCTGATAGCCACTTAATAACTTTGGTTTTATAAGTATGCTTTGAAGAATCCACTATGTCCAGCATTTTGTTGACATGCTGATAAATGACTGGTTTGAGGTACTTGTCGGTGGAAGCGTAATAAGACAGACAAAAGGAAAAGCAATCTTATCCTAAGAACTTCACATTCCTGATACAGCCTATCAGTGGGATACCGATAGGGCCTTCCATAAGCAACCTTTAAGATGCCTCTTTGTGCTCGTTCATGTTTAATGTGCCTTTTTCCAAATTTTTTTGGGGTCGGTGCAGCATGTCTTCTTCTTCCATACTTCTCTATTACTCGTCATTTCATCAGACACCTCATTTCTAACCATACCATCCTTTACACAGTCCATCCATCGTGTCTTTGGTCTTCCTCTACTCTTATACCCATCCACATTCATACTCAAAACTTTCCTCACGACATTTTCCTTCTTCCTCCGCATCACATGCTCATACCAAGCCAACCAATTACCACACAACTTTTCAGTCACCGGCGCCACTTTCAGACTTCCTCTTATGTACTCATTGCTTGTTTTATACATTCGTGTAACACTACACACCCCCCTTAACATTTTCTGCTTAGCCGCCTTCACTCCTTCGACATAGACTTTAATCAGCATCTTCCATGTCAAAAATATCCCGTGATACAATAACGTTAAGTAGCTCAGAGTATGAAGTTACAATCTTATCAAATAATTAAAAACTAATTAAGATGTTATAGGCTCAAGAAGCGAGACGTTAATCAGAATATATAAATCTAACTAAATGTTGATATTGCAGGGCACGTTTGGAAAGTAATCGTTGTTTCAGAATTTATGAGATGAAATCTATTCTTTAGGGATTTAGGATAAATTTTGGATAACTTAGCAGTTGGGGTGTTTTGATCAAAAGGAGGATCGGTGCACTGCGATAGAAGATTTTCATATCAGAAAGTTGTAGGTTTTTACTTAATATCTTATGTCCCCTAGATGGGACAGCGAACATCCACAATAGTCTTTTATCACGAAGAGTCTTTAGCTGTATTCGCTTCATCTTACACCACGTCTCTTCTAGTAAAGGTTCAATGAATCGTATGTCACCATCATAATTTCGTCTGATCGTATCGATGTTACTTCCTTATTATACCGTTTGGACCCAGTAGGTGGCCACGTTTATTGCAGCGTCAGAGGAATAAACGAATAGTATCTAATCGTCTCATATTATGTGGAAAGTTGAAAGAGTTAAAGCAACAATTTTGCAGTGACTTAACGTTGCATAAAATCTTCGAATGCCAAGCTCAAGATATACCTCTTTATTAACCGACTTCAAAAAGGAGGCGGTTATCAATTCGGATGTTTTTTTTTAATGTATGTTCGGGCATAACACCGTCATTTATAAACAGATTTGCAAAATTATTTATATGTTTTATTTTTTTGTTCAAAAGGGGTTTATTTCGAAATGGTCCTATTTAAATTTGGTGAAGATCTGATGCTGATCTTCGGAGATATAAAATGGAACTCTTCAATTATAGACAGCAAAACTACCGTGATTGCTGCAATCGCTTCGATGTTTGTTGTATACATAATGTCGTAACCTAATATAACGCCAGTATGCTCTGAGGGTGTACGCAGATGTGTAAAATACACTCAGATTTCGACAGTTAAGTATGTTAAGTTCCATTTTTATTGAAGATAAGCCTACTCGTATTACCATGAAATGTATTGTTAACAATGTAAAATAAACGCATAGAAAATATTTGTACAGGATATTGTAACGAAATCGGCCATTCTACGAAGTGGCCAAAATTCTGTTCGCTTCATATATCTCCTTTTTAAATATAGCTACATTTTAACGAAAGTGTGTATTTTGCTTTATTTAATGTTTTCTATCATCACATATTTCAATTACCACATTATATATTTTATTTATTAAGATTTTGCTCGTTTCCTGTAGACCAAATCACGTCCTGTAGACTGTTCGCGACATAGGTTGCCGGATCCAGAGATGTTTTAAAAATACTTTCACGTATTTTGAAGTAGCTTATGTGAACCTATCATATTGCAGATATAATAAAGTAAACATTCGTGTAATTTATTAAATTTACGACGTTTATATATTTCAAGTTACAAAAGATTCTACAGTGTTCGCAAAAAACTAATCACTCCTGTAGACAAACATGAAAAATCTGGTATTTTTTTAAATATTTTGTATAATAACACTATTTAGTTTTGCTAGTAACACTGAAACACGTAGTTATCATCGTCTGTCTGTTATTGCCAGCCATAAGACGTTATTTCCTAGTTTTTTATAAGATTTGAGTCATTCTACAAAGTATAAAAGTTGGTGCGTCACTTCTAAAGTCGCCAAAACACAGTAAGTTCTTAATTTAAAATTATTATTTTACTTTGGTCTTGTTAATTAGCGGTAAAATGATAGAACGTGATGGAAGCCACGTTTTATAACCGCAAATGTTCGCCTCGGCATGGACTAAAGTATTTGTTCATCACATTTGTCGAACTCACTTCTGTCGACAACCGGCAAAAACAAAGAAACATCAAATGGAAATATGATGATTGAGAGCCCAGATAGGTCCTCTGCAACCCCCTTGCTTGTGGAACCTAATATAGACGATTACTCGAATCGGAATGAGTCAAACCCGACGTTTCCCATTCAAAAAGGGCTTTCAGAGCCCAGAATGTTGACCAACACTTTGCAAGGTCGCGACTTTTATAGTGTGCTACAGCATTCATTTCATCTGATACCGAAGCTGAATCAGAAATAGAATTTAACTTTTTGACCGCCAGAGCATAAAAGCACGCGCGTGCCCTCCACGCCACGCCACAATTTCACCTACTATTTTGTCACATATTTGTGTCATTTGTCGTACAGGGCACGCGCTTGCTCGTCACGTATATGTGACTATGGCGGTCAAAATGTTAATCTACCAAGTGATGTGATTGAGAAGAAGAGTAGAAAACGAATTCGATTTGGCAGCACTTATGATGATAGTTTTACTAAAGATAATTTCTCTTTTTAAAAAGAGAAGAACTCACTGGTTCATGGAGTAAAGCAATATGGAAAAGGATTTTTTTCGGACGGAGATTATGATATTGATATTTTCTAAATGATTAATTATCCTACGTAACTGATTTATTTCTTATATTCTTTTGTATTATTAAGCTCATTATAATATCTACAGAAGTGAAGTCACATCTGTAGACATAGTTTATGTATTTTTTATTTTGTAACCGTTGGTTATTTTCATGATAATTATACCTTAGCAAGTGAGAAGACACTTAATTTTTTTGAGTTTATAACGTTTTTTTTTTCTTAAATTGTATTTATTTTCGTTATTTTGCAATATTGTCTATTCTGTCGATAATAGCGTCACATCTGTCGACAGGCAAAAATCTTAAAAGTGCCACAAATGCTAATTTTGTGATTGATGATCTCTAAAACTATTTTTAGATTAAATTAAGGTCAATTTTATTTCTTCCTACTTCAACAAAAACACCTAATAATTGAATTTGTTTTTATTTAAAAAAATAATTACGTTCGTAGAATGGCCGAAATATGAAAAAATAAAATAAGTCGACAAAAGACTGAATCAAACAAACAAAAGTCACTAACTTCTGAAGCTAAAATTATTTTTCACTTTTGACGTGACAACGTCTTAAATTAGGTTGCGGCTCGGAGTCACTCATGAAAAAGTGTAACGCCCGCTCACGTCTGTTACGATGAGTCACCGAACGAGAGAACGCCCGCTCACGTCTGTTACGATGAGTCACCGAACGAGAGAGAGGCCCGCCGGACCGGCGAATGCCTTGCGTCTCTCTCCCACCCAAACATGATCGGTCCGCCGCGCGCGCAGCACTAGAGAATTAGGCGCGTTGAATCGGTGCGTGCTTGTGTCTCTGTCTGTGTAAGTTTACATGTACAATGTTTTAGTAAACAAAATATATTTCTATAGTTAAAATTTGTGCAATTCTTATTTTCATTCAATTCCTTGTTCCTATTGTGCAATTTAATAATATTCATATCAATAAATATTCTACCGAGAAAAAGACGTTGTCACTTCAATCTTCGCCCGTAAAACCGACTTTACAGGCAACCATTTTTTTTTGTGTTTTTGAAGTCGGTTTTATTTTTTGCAAAAAAGTTTTTCTTGGCAATGATAAGCTAAAGGACTAGTAAGTTTTTACACTATATTTATGAAACTCGGAGTTAGTATGAATTGCCACATAAAACCGGCCAAGCGAAACCTAAAACGATTTTACTATAAGTCGTGTTCCACGTTTATCTAAACTATTCCAACCAAGTTTCCGAGAACTAAAATAGTTGAGAGAACTAGCTTTGAAAGCCACGTAAGTAACCTACCTAGCACAAAGACGATACATCAACCTTTACCGGAATATTCCGAAGACAACCGATTACACATTGATACGAAGCTACTTTCTACCTATCAACGAGAAAAAATAAAGCCCAATACTTTTTTTCGTCGCCGAAAATACAACAAGAAATCGGTTTTCTCACTAAAATTTTGCAAAAGCCGTCGGAAGGTTGACGTCTAACTAGATACCCGTAGAAATTTACGGCCTGATAAAACATGGCCAGGATATGTGGAGCTCTCACAACAAATCGCTTTACCCGCATAGGGCTGGGGCGTTTGATAACAGCGATGTTAGGAGGTTCAGGTTGAACTGGTCGTTGTATAAAACTTGTCTGGCAAATGGATTACCTCGATTAAGTATGAGCGAACCCTGACCCGTATAGGTGGACGCATGATTAGTTCCAATCCTCAGTTTTACGGCAAAGCTTAGGGATTTAGTGCATAGCGTTTTAATTCTGCATGTATTTTGCATACATCGGTCGTTTTGTAATGAGTTTTGCGGGTTTATGTTTATTAGACTAACTTGAAGCTGGATTTGTTGAAACTGAACGATTTGAATTAGTTTTTTCATTCAGCGTGAATTAAAAATATTTGTACTATTCCAGTTTTGCTACTGGAATTTGAACAGTGGAAGTCATTTCTTTGTTCGTAAGATCAGTTTTTTCTGCAATTATGCTTATCGTGAGACTATATCATTCAGGCTTTACTGAGAAAACCTTTTCCTTAAAATGTAGGAATACAAGAATTTGATCAGTTCAGCGGGATTCATCACAGTACGATTTTTCTGGAAAAGGCAACAAAATTCTGCACTCCTCGTTATGCAATAACTTTTATTTCTAAATCTCGCAAAGGTTTTTTGTTTAAATATATATTTGAATTGAAATAAAAAAAAGTCAGATTACACAGACAGACCAGATCACAAGGTTGACACAATGATACAATTGCAAGAAAGCAACGCAATAAGACTGCTGGTAAAAAGACAACTAACTGCATTACCCATTTGTCTTCCCCAAAACCCTTAATGACCTCCAAAACAGGAAAAAAAAACATTCTGAAGAAAAGTGATTCCCTACAGCAGCTTTTCCCGTTACTTTACATTCTCACAGCGATGAAAAATGGTGCAGAACCTCAAACGGGAGTTCGACACGTTTTCCTCATCCAACTGTAGAAACTTCAAAAGAAATATCGATGTGCGAAGGCAGCCATTAATTTGGGTTAAATAAAAAAATGGCCGCCAGGAGGCACGGGCCGCGTCAAACGGGAGGGCATAAATTTTTCAAAAGGGGCCATTTGGTACACAGGCACCGTTTTTTGCATATCTAAATGTGTCCAATTACAGAAAGGGCTTGTTGCGGTGGTGGTGCAAAGTTGGAGCGAAAAAATTACAAGCTTAGTTGGTATTGGGAGCAAGTGAAGGGTCAATGTCAAGCCTAAATCTTGTTCGTAGGGTTTTTCTTGGGAGGTAAGCGTCAATTGAGGACCTATTAAAATTTACATTCTTCTGTTTTTACACAGAGTTAGGAGCATTATATTTTGAGTTTTTTCACTCCTGATAATATTGTGAATCATCTAAGTCCTTAGAAGTCGAAATTATATAGCTGCCTATAAAAATAATGAAACAAATTCTTGGGACGATCAAGCAAGTGAAGCTTTCTTGTCAACTCCTCGACAGCACGAAACACAAAACAATTCCGGCACTTATCTCTCGTACTTCGTTAGTACTCATCAAACAGCACAATTAACAAAACTACCCAACTACACCGCTGTATACCCACTACTTGTACCCCAGTAATGCGGTCGGAGTTATACGCGCATAAGCCCACGAGCTTTATGTGATATCCAGCGATATTATTGTTACGGGAGATGGCTGTAAACTTACTTTTGTCGACGTCGCGATTTAATGTGTAATTGGTATTAAACCTGCTTATGATGACTTAAATGTGGGTAGTTTGATTAGACCAAGCAAATTATTAAGTCAGTTGTTTTAAGTTAGTTAGTATTGAGGTGAAGGTAGGGACTATTTTAAATAATTATTCTATTTAACCTGTGTTAATAAATGTTCCAGGAGAGCCTCTGTTAAAGTACCTGCTTTGAAATTACGGAAACCTAAACCTTATGAAGGAAAAATACGGTATAGCGAAAGATGCAAGCGGCTGAACGAGTTGTATTAGTCGATCTACAATTCTGCAGTAAGAAGGACTCCAATGAAGTCAAGTGAACAAAATGTTTGAATTTTGCAATCGTAACTGGAATTGTGGGGAAAAACGATATTCAATGAGTAAGAAAGTTTCTCTAAGTGCAAATATCTGCGATGCTCGCTGTCCTAGATCATGAGATCATGTAATAAAATAATGCTAATAAAAGTGACAAAATAATAAGACACAACGATGATACCAAACAATTAATTAACGTCATCATTTAAAAAGAAGGCACATTGCCAAATTGCCAGCCAAAAACCACCCTTAGTAATCCATTTTCTTCTATTGATACAATGTTTATTGCGCTTACGTCTGTCGCATACTAAGTAGCTAACTCCTTTTCGGTTTTCCTTCATTGTCAGATGTATTGAGCAATCAATCTTTTAACGATTTTGAAAACTCTCCTAGGGCACGATTCTGTGGCAGGACGACTTTGACTGTCGTCGGATCAGGTCAATCAGTCTAAATATGTCACAGTGTTGTTGATCAACCGCGGTTGTGTCGGGTGTAACTAGACCGCAGTTGATTTCTGCCCTGTTCATGACCTCGGGCCATGCCACTTGCTACGGCACTTGTGTCAAGTGACACGCGCGCGCGCGTGACCTTCCTCAAGGAAGAGTTTTGGCCGAAGGGTGTCATTTATCGGCGTTTCCGCGGAAGGCTACGAGACACCACGCAGCGCAACACGACGTCGTCACTTCGTGTACAATAGTTGCATACATTTTCTGGTTTTTATAAATATGTATGATAGTCTATAAGGTATATATGTTATGGGTCTTTGTTACCTGAAATAAATGATATACTATATTATTTCCTTTATTTGTTTTACACATATTGTAGCCCACCGGTATCGGGAACAGGGTCAAAGCTACCGGGGGTCGGGGCTACAGAGAGAGGAACCTCCTAACTATACGAGCTGTGTCCAGAAGTACTGCTTTCTGAATCAAGCCCTTGATCCAGCTGCCTAACGAGAACCTCCTTAGATATTGGTCGAGGCTCTTGGCAATTAAGCCATGGGCTGACACGACTATCGGCACAATGATCGCCGAGTCCACATCCCACATATTATTATTAATACTTCTTTCCTGCTCATAAGTTGCAAGTCGCCTGTTGACTCATGGCATACCGCATTTCTTTCATTTGATTTGTCCGCTGTGGCAAAAACCTTGTCACGTAAACTCGTAGCCGAGGTTAGGTATTCATTCTTACTCAACCGTCTCTCTTTGCCTAGAGAATTAGAACTCCTCGTAATTCAAATTGCTAGTTTATATATTCTTTTTTATTTAAAAAACGAAGCTTTTATATTCTTTCTTTAGAACAAAGGACAACGTCTGCTAGAAATTAAATTAAGGTTGGCATCTGCATATAATTGCACAGTCACCTCGGCTATAAAACGTTACTCACATAAAGAATATTTAATAGTTTTCTTTTTAGATGGACTAATTACTTTCTTTGGAAAAAGCTTTTATTTTAGCAGTATTTTAATTAAAAATATTCTTCTTATTATTTTTTTGTTCCTAATTTCATCTGTATTTTGTTTTTTTCTGAATCATTAAATCAACTCTTAATTCACTAGAAAAATATTTTGGTTGAGTAACCTTCGCGAATGAACTGGAGTCACGAGTGCTGCTGAGCTGTATCACCTCGCAAAAGACAAGGAGTATACATATTCGGAGTTTATGGCCTGCCTTCAGTAGTTACTGGAGAGGCACTAGGACAAGTAGAAGCTGAAATGCACACGTATACATCGTGAAAATGTATAACCCTGTGTCCATCAAGTAGATGTTTCTACCCGTCGTACTAAATAGAACCTCATATCCGATACGTGAAAAAAGTCAATAAACCAACCAGTACACAGACTATTTTGATGCATGTACGAAAAGCATTTATTTTTCGAATTAAACTTATGCGGTCACTTAAGGGATATCTTCCGTGACTGTTTATGATTTTGAGCTCCCGATATTCCCCCTATGTATTTTTCTGTTTTTGTTATTTTCCCGATTGTCCCGTAAGTGACAGTAAGGCTGGTTTTATAGTCACGCCGCTAGACGCGCCGTTGGGCAGCGCGCTGTTGAACAGGAACACCGAACGGCGCTGCTCAAGCGCGCGAATTTGAAACGCTACTACTACCCCAATACATATCCGAGCGCGCGCGCTTCCGACGGCGCTGCTGAAACGCGTCACTATAAAATCAGCCTATAAGTTTAGTCTTAAACCGTGAAAGCTTAAAACAGTGTTTTTTCGAATTGTTTAAGTTTTTATAGCAAAATTGGTTTAGTGTATCGGGACGAATCTTCCCCTTGAAGGCCGGTCGCTAAGTCAAAGAAAAATCACGTTTTACGGTAGGACTCAATGTAACACACTTAAAACATTGTGTTGATGGATGCATTTAATAGAACGGTGGCCGTGGAGGTATTTAAAGTAAAATTGCAACATTAAAAACTGGTATTTAAAACCAACTTGTGTAATAGTTGGAACTTTGAGCAAGTGCCTTTCGACTTCGTTAAGGGTATTTTTACCCAATTATTAGAGTCCAATAAAGAACTAAATTCACTGAGAAGCTGGTTGACTTTAGCTTAATCCACTTATTTCACACATTTCTCTTAAATCGCAATTTATCTGCATACGTCACAAGATAATTATTTATAGCTTAAATGGCTGCTTTGCTTTTCAAGATTGTACCTTAGAGCCAAGACAAATAGGAACTTCGATAAAGATGGGAAGTCAAACATGTATTACAATTCAGTTTTAAATCATTGCAGAAAAATGAAAGCTTTTTAAGCTATATCTTATTGGTTAGGCCCTCTGGATAAAACATGGGGTTTGCTCTTACTAGCGATCCGGCTTTGCTTCGAAGGGTTTATACTACCCGACAACCCCCTGAAACATTCTTTATTTTTTTTTTTAATACTTAATAGGCTCGCCTGAAGTGAAGCGATGATGCGGCCTAGGGTGAAACACGCTTGCCTAGAAGAAACCGATTCAATCGAAATTTGTAAGGTAAACGTTCGATTAATAATAATTTGATCCGGAATAAATTCTCTAAATGATGTCTTAACCACATGCGTTGCGGAGTTTAAAAGATCGAAACGACCACACAGACAGATTCAAAAAGTAAGTTTATTTCATGAATGTATTGATTTTTATTTATTTTCTTTACCAACGTCGTTCAAATAGATTACATGCTTAGTCTCTGAAACCGCAAGACCAACAAATTGAACAAAGGGGCGGGAAAATTACCTTGTCAATCCTGTGACGCTTGAGAAACTGTAGAACTAATGCCTCAGCATTGTTCGAGGCTACTATTAGTAGTATTAATAATTCAAAATGGAGAGTAATGATCATGTAAACAGCATTATTAGAAAACTAATTTTAATGACGACATTTATCACTCAATTGATAATGACGATAAGGTCTAAAACAATGACGAAAAACATGACGAGACTAAAATGATCTAGAACCGAAAGTTCGAAGACATGTAGGAAGCATATTTATATCGATATGCAGTGGGCCCGCGTGTGGCATTACAGGCCACTTGTTCACACAGAAAAGGCCATAAAAGTTATTATCACGGTAATTTATCTTCTTCTTGAGTCGATGGATTCTTATTAGATATGACAGAATAGTCTTTCTAGGGTTCCGTACCCGAAGGGTAACCAACGGGACGCTATTACTAATCCTCCGCTGTCCGTCCATCCGTCTGTCAGCAGGCTGTATCTCGTGATCCGTAATAGGTAGACAGTTGAAAATTTCACAGAATGTGTATTTCAGTTGCCGCTATAACAACAAATAATAAAAAATAAATTAAAGGGGTTGATGGTAGATACGGAACCCTTCGTGCGCGATTCCGACTCGCACTTGGCCGGTATTTTAGAGTTCCGTACCTCAAATGGAAAAAGAGCTCTTAAGGATCACTTTGTTGTCCGTCTGTCTGTCAACTGTCAAGACCCTTTTTCTCAGGAACGCGTAGAGATATCAAGTTGATGTCAAATACTCGGGTATACGGTCTCTTTTAGCTGTGAAATCAAACTTCGTCCTCGCGAGATTAAAACATATTGACCGTTCTTGTCGCATATTTTGCAATTTCACAAGGGAATCAAAACTTACAGGGTACTTCCCGTTGACCTAGAATCAAGAGATTTGGCAATACACACAGCACATGTAAAAGAAAAATACTGAAATCCGTAAATATGTAGTTTAATAACAAAATACCTACAAGTTTGTTTAAAACGCAGTTAACAAATTCCACTGTTTAATTCAATTGAAAATGTCAAAGATTATTTGCCAAAAATCTAATTCTACAGAAATTTTCTAGACAAAGTCAACATTTGCAATGTAATTTAGTACATAGCTCAACTGCGGACATTACTCGTAGCTAAAGTGAATTCCCATAAGAGTTAGGTAAAGTATCAAACTCTAAGTCAATTTGTCGAACAAACACCATTTGTCTTCTAGTAACCGTAGCGGACTAATGCAATGTTACCGGACTCCAGGCTGGCCCGGCTCTATGTGCTTCCGTGAAATTAGATTTCAACGTATTTATTTTTGTGGAGAGATTTCGTTGGTTACGTCATAGATGTGAAAGTTTTTGCTGCATCAAAAATGGCACGTTTGCTTTTTGAAAAATTAGTTTTCATAATCAAAATATCCAAGCACTTACTGAACGCGTATATTTTAGGGTGCTGTATTCTAGGGCTGCAAGACTGTTCGAAAGAGATACCGCGGCCCTGGAACACAAAGGGCAAAAGAAGGAACATGGATGGGTTTTAGTCAGTAAACGTCTGACACTTAAGATTAGCCGGCTAAACTTAACATAACCTAACCTAGTTTAGCCGGCTATCGTAAATTTATGTTCACACCCATCTTTAGCCAACATATACATCATAATACCATCCTTATTTGCCTTTCACGCTATAGGCTGATCATCACATGCCAACCTTTTCCCAACCATGTTGGGGTCGGCTTCCAGTCTAACCGGATGCAGCTGAATACCAATATTTTACATATAGCGACTGACTATCTGACCTCCATTATCCAGTTAGTACTGGATTGACTGGTCTGGTGTTCTTTATAGTACTTCAATACGATGCCCCTTAGTAAGACTGGTTGCCAGAGTTTCGGGCCACTGACTACCTGTAATGACTGTCCAAGATCTATTGTTGATCACGGTACTGAAATTATATAGGTAACATATTATAATTAAAATACATTTGGGCTGAAGGTAAAGATTTAATATGTAGATCACTTAATTTCTAAAGTAAAATTAATGCACATATATGATTTAATTTAATACACGAAACAAGACCAAATCAAACACATATAACTTTGTATGAATTATGTTCATTTGAATATAATTTATACAACGTTACATGTTTTTGACATGGATTAGACAGCAGCTTCTCAAAGTCTTCAAAAGATGTGGACGCTTGGGACTTTCTTGAATAATTCAAACGTAAGCTTTTAATTTGTTTTGCTTTCACATAATCTTGACTTAAATTACTGAGTCAATTTAAAATTTACAAATTGAAAACTTATCAGCAGATTCAGACTTGACTTAAATCTCAATCTCAATACCCATATTGGTTCGAAGTGCCTTCTCCAATTTACCAAATGTATTTGGGTCTAATTGAACTAAATGTTTGCCAATAGTCTGGCTGCATTCGTCTGCAGGATTTGGTGAACCACTAAAAGCTTTGTTAAAATTTGTTCTCAATTTAACAGCAGCTGAATGTATTTGCAAAAGAAGACTAACATTGAACGGAATAATGTTAAACGAATAAAATTAGATGGAACTAGAGACGGTGGAGTGCGTAATTTCCATTATGATTAATTTAATACAAATATAAATTTTGGACAAAGTTTTATTCGAGTGACTGCATTCACCGCTTTGTTGCTGACGTTAATTCTCAAAAACAGACATAGTTTTTGTTGACTATGAAAAGACAAGATAGTTTTCAAAAAGTGCGAGCTGCATATACCTACTCATGAACAGACTCTTTTTGTCCGGAAGGATTTACTGCGCGAATAAATTACATCAACGATTTCTGTGGTGTAGATGGCTAAAGGCATTCATAAAAATCTTGACCAAGAATGTTACCAGGCTACTAAAAGATGGTGTATAGTCACGAGCACCAATATGTAAACACTTTCCTAAAAAAAACAATTTTCGCGAGAAATAACGATTGGAACTTGTAGATTTGATCGTTTTCATAATAATATGAGTTCTAAAATGCTATGTTCGTAACAACATAAAATTTTAATTAGAACAGTAGGAGAAAAACACTTTTTATAGTTGTTAAGAGTTTACGTATTGGTACTCGTGATTGTACGCTCGTTTATGAAATTATTCTACGTAAACGTACAAGAGGGATATAAATGATTGACTGAATGATTGATGACTTTTTTTGTGGGTGTAAATGTATGCTAAATTGTATTGAAATTCTTTCAACCGTGAAGATGTGTAAAGGGTACAGACGGATCAAGTTATGTTCGCATTAATTAATGCAACGAACTAGTTTGCTTCGTACACAATAGCCAGCGCCAGCGTGTGCAATATTGTTTAGTGGAGGTTCAAGTTTTCGTACAAAATCATTGAGTTTAAATCTATTTAAATTTCCGTACACTGCGTTTAGTGTTTCCCGAGGTATTCACACGAGGTAACAACTATGACGTCATACTCTTGTTTATGAAAACTAATATGGGTACACCGGTTTCCAGGGTACAACCTCATTTCTGACTAACTACTATAACATTTTCCTCTCTAAGTTATTGTAGTTGTTCTACCGCTTTTACTATATCAGATTTAATAACTATTATCAGTACTACAGCCACAAAAGATTTGGGGTCCAAAAACAATAGTAGTCAGATAGATTTTTTCTTTTTTATGGCAACCAGCAAAAATAGTGTCTTACATTTCAATTGACCACCTTTGAGTCTCCCGATCGTAAACTATTGGAAAAATAACTTCTTATACGGGTTGTACAGTATTAAACAACATGATATTAAAACTACATCTTCTCCCAAATATTAATATTTGATGGCGAGTTAACCCAAAACTCCGAAGTTGGAAAAAAAATCTCAACAGGACGGTGACAAAGATCAAAGTCGCTTGGAGAGCTCCCGAAAATCTGGCATCTATTTCATCGAGTCCCATATAATCGGATGGTAGGAAGGCAATATTACTTATCGGGGCATGTTTACTACCAGTCACCTGTTCAGTAACGTAAGGATGTGCGGATTCAAAATGTTTGTCGATACTTCTATCTATCTTATCTTCGAGCACAATTTCTCTTGCAGGCAGTATGCAAGCGGTTCTAGTACTAAATCTGTTACTGTCAACGGTACCTTTGCTAAATGTGTTAGTGTCACAGCTTCGATGCATAAGGAATGGTGTAAATGCTCCTCTCACGTTCTGTTTTCGAGTTTCATACAGCATTTACGCTACTATGGTGATCAAAGTATTGGTAAAATAAATACACATCGAATTTTAAAGTGGTATTCCATTTAACTTTTCATTAAACAGAAAAGTCCTTTTTGATAAATTTTCGGAATAAAATATTATAAACTCACTGTGAAATTTCATTAGTCGTGAACTTACTGATACATTTAATTCAATTAAAATAACAAGAGTTTTACTCGTTGCCCGGTAATTGAACCTGAAATATGAAATTTAATTTAAAATAATGAAGAAAAATATTTTCCATGTATCAATTTAGAGACGTCACGAGTGAATTATGTACCATGAATCACACTGACATAACAAGCAGATACTGATTGAACAGACTAACGTAATAGACAGACAAATCCGAACATCAAGACACTAATCATGCCATACACCTACCATTCCATCCATTGTTGCAGTGTAAACAAAGGCTTTATGTTAACCATACACGTTTTTTTGTCAAAGAGCGTATAAATTCCCAAAAAGCCTCTGACCTGAGGGGTATCCGTGACAATGTTACTTCGTTACCTCAATTTTCGGGAACAGTATGAAAAATATACGTTACAAAAGGCTGCATAAAAGACTTTTACCAAAAACATTTTCAGCCATATCCGTTGGCATATAAAATTATCGACATATTATGTCCTTGTTCGTGCATCACTTTGGCGGGACCAAGCGGATGCGTCCCTAACATGATTAGCTATATAACTACGTCCTCCGCTCCGTTGCGTACGAACATCGTTGATTTTATACGTATTAGTTACTGTTAATTAGTTCTCCATCGAACCTATGAGTTTATTAAAGTGTTTCTAAGGATTACAGCTGTGGATATAGCGAGTGGGTTTCATCAGGTCAAAATGTTATATTATTTAGATGATCTTGTTGTGTTGTCTACGTTAATAGTCGGTTGTTTTTTGTTGTTTTCTTATAATTTAATTTTGTTTTGTCTTGTGCAAGCCCAATCAATACTTTTTCCTTCTTTTCTGTCTTTTCTTTCTCATAACACCTACAATTTAATTTATAGTATTGTTATAGGGAAGACATGAGGAAACCATATTGCTTTTATGTATACATTTACATAAAAACAATATGGTTTCCTCGTGTCTTCCCTATAGCATTGGCAGAAGGTTCCATACAACTCGATTCCTTCCGGCTTCCTTTTGAAAAATGGCGCAGTCAGTATTCTATAGACAAATAATATAATCACATTAAAGATATTATGTAGTCCGGCTTACCTCTGACAAAAATTGACCCTTCGCTACTGAAATGTATGTAAGTAAGACTAGCTTATGCCCGCGGCTTCACCCGCGTGGATTTCGGCAATTGTCCCGTGTGATTGTACTACCGGGGTAAAAAATCAATATGTTAATCCTATGTAACAATCCAGGTTATAAAATATCTGTGTGTCAAATTTCATCCAAATCCAGTCAGTAGCTTTTTCGAGAAAGAGTAACAAACATTCATACGTCCATCCATCCTCACAAACTTTCGCATTTATAATATTAAGTAGGATAGAATGTATGTTGGTTGTAACGTCTAACAGCGACTTTTATCTGCTTAGATTCTTAAATAAAAGATCCTGGTATCATCTTCCATAATTATTATCATCTATATATAATTTCTTATTGAAAATTGCATTTTTCTCACCATGAATACATTTCTGAAGAAAACCACAGAAGATTTTTTCACAAATATTAAACAAGCTTTTGAAACATCTTCAAGAAATATCACGGAAACGAACCCCATTGTTACTTCACCCTACACAAACAGACCATTTCAATACAATTACCGTCCATCAGGCCATCATAATTGTTTATTACAAGCCCATAATAATCGATGCCCCAAATTAGCTTCGTCAAAAGAATAATTCTTTCTTCAAAAATGCCCCTTGTTGGCCCAAAAGGGGCTTGAGCAAGCAATCCATTAGATACCGCTTTATCAATTCATAAATTTCATCAGCTATCACTGTTGGTTGTCAGTCCAGTAATATATATACGATCGACATATATAGATACGGGATTTCGAATGATAATAAATTACAACGAGGAATGGTCACTGCAAGTTTATTCATCAAATGCTGATGTATTTATTGGGTACATGTGAATTTGTAGGTACGAAGCGTAAATAATTTACACGAGTAGTGTTATAATCGGATTAGTAACGATTGTTATTGGGATTATACTATTGTGATTTTAATGAATAATCCATGTTTATGTTTAATGGCAGACGTTGACGTTCGGTTGTTATTATATAAACAAAGCAATTCATTATGGCACTATCATTTTACAATAACCCTTAGTTTTTAATAATTGTAATAATTTAATTATTATTTTTTCCCATCATTTTGCCATTATATATTTGTGAATTTTCATGTAAATTAACAATAAAAAATAACAAGGAAAAACGTTACAAAAACGCAACAAAAAAGTTATTAGTATGTATATTTAGATTAAGGTATTTATCTATGGGTCCTTGTTACCTGAAACAAATGGTTTATTATTATTATTAAATTGATTATAAGCATTGATTTAATTTGTACACTTCAACGCACGACACATGGACTCGCTACAATATTTATTTGTACCTAACACCCCCTAAAACCTATGTTTACAAAATAAAGAGTTCATTTAGTGTTGGTGTTGCTCAAGACATAAAGATAAAAAATCAGAAGGCAAGAAGTCAGACTTCTATCAATGGCCCAGTGTATTTCTTAGATTAACAACACATATTGGACCTCATACACTGAACTCCACCGGATAACAAAACAAACCACAGAGCCGTAGAATATTCTCCTGCACCAGATCAGACGGTGAACTTTAAGCAAATGTTGGTGGTATTCATGAAGGAAACAACCCCTGACATTAATTCACTAATTAACATTTCGGCTTCCAACACAATAGGATACGGGATTTCCTACCAACTTCCTCGAATCCTCCACGATATTGTTATTTGGAACTGTGTTTCTATTAATTTTCATGTTACGTAATTAAGAATTGCTATGTTTATATCTTTTCTCGTTTATTGGGTTCGGGGGTTTTTTGGGATCAATTTATTAGATGTGGGTTATTTGAAAATTTTATTTTGGAGGAATTTATTGGATTAATTTTCTGGGATTTTTGAGGGACGAGAAGTTTGGCAGTGTTATTGTAATTTTAGAAGGAACGGTGGCCCTAAATCTATTTCAAAATCTTTGAGGGATGAATTTGATTTTGTATCAAGATTGTTATCCAGAACTAAGCTTTGTCAACTTCATCGGAATTTACTTCCAGTTTAAATATATCTGGAAAATGATACTGTTTTCTGAATCGGAAACTAAAGGTAATCGAACAATTTACAAAGCAATTGAGGATTGCTTGAAACGTTTTTGTTGTTTTCTTCATTACAAGCCGTGCAACCCTATGGGATGACCCCTCAGCGAAACATTACGAACTTTTTTACAAACTATTCCGTTGCTAAAGTTTTGTGCTAAATTGCAATCTTCTAGCATCAGCAATTTAAGCGTTGCGAAGTCTTTTAGGGAATTAAATTGTATATATTTATAAGATATATTTGTACCTACATACAGGGTGTAAGGGCAGCCCTCCGCAAACTGATAGGGTGAGTTCAGTACATCATACTAAGATGAACGGTACATGAAATTATTTCAGGAACGTCATGGGAATCCAATAAACCTGATTTGTTTATTACCTCACACACACTGTATCGTTACCGTGACAAACCGCACGTAGCGAACGGCAGCGCAGCAAGCCTTCGGCCGCCCTCCCCGGTGTTTTATTTACATAAACGAAGTGCTGCGTACAGAGAATGTAATTTTACATTGAAATAAAGAAATATGAGCCGAAGAAACGGTGTAAAAAAATGAAAATTTTCCGGAAAAAATTTCCGGTAGAATATGATTCAGAATAAGGAGCTGAATGCACCCTGTAAGTTTGCGGAGGGCTGTCCCTTACACCGTGTATATCACCAACAAATCATCCATTAATAAATGGGATTGATATTTTATGTTAAATCGTCTAAGCACATTCTATTAATCATCATCACCTATCTGCCTAGCCTTTTCCCAACTATACTGGGGTCGACTTCCAGTCTAACCGGCCGCAGCTGAAAATAGTATTTTACATGGAGCGACTGCCTATCTGACGTTAACAACCCAGATAGTATTGGTTAATACGATACTCTTGATAGGACTGGTTGCCAGACTTATTCTTACCACATACTGTTAATATTAAATCTAATCCTTAATTACTCTCTACTAATTAAATGGTTCGTTGTCCATAGATTAGTGGAACATACCGTTTACAATTAGCTTAACCGCAAATTGGATGTATGTATAACACGAGATTAGATATTTACACAGGATTATCTTGGTAAACCATATAAATGATTGGATGACCAGTTAAACCTTAAGTCGACTGGATTAGGCTGATTATTGCAGTTATATTAGAAATTCTGGGCAATTGTTATTGTACTGATATTTTTCTTACTGCAGGACAATGCCTTTTCAACACTGATCGGTAAGATAGGCAGACGCTCCATGTAATACTGGTATTCAGCTGCATCCGGTTAGACTGGAAGCCGACCCCACCATATCTTGGAAAAGGCTAGGCGATCAATTTCGTCCACAGAATGCCAGTGATGTCTTCGATAGACACAGAAAATATACTAGAAACTGTAATAGTCACATAACTATGAGTACCGCGATCGAATGCCCATCTCCGTGTTTCAGAAGCGTCTATAAACAAATATTACAGTACGTAAGGTAAATTGTTTACTTATTATTATACTCAGTAAACAAAATAAAGCTACCTGCTCAGTATACATGCATATTGAACAAATAAATAGGTAGATGTAATAACTATTTCCAACTGGAAAGTTTACCCTACGAGACCAACACTAGAGAAAATCGACTTTGCTGTGAAGAAACAAAGTTGAAAATAGAGTGGAGGTGTAAACTGCTACTATTAACCATGGAAACGGTGACTAACATGGCTCTATAAACCCTTACGATGTTTGATTAGCTCAATACTCTATGTTTGTGTTTGTTTTGTCCACATAGTGTGAGCGAGACAGCTAATATTAGTCGTAAACACCACCTACTGTGACTAAATAACAATTTCGAATTTGAACCCATCATTTTAGGGTTGTTTTTCGAATGTGAAGGTGTGGTTCAAAAGTTGGACAACAAATCCCCGTGGCAGTTGATTTTAAGCAAAAATAATACTCGTGAATTTGACATGATTGAGTAAATCAAGAATAGCAGAAAATGTTTTTGAACATCTAACATCGTTGAAAATTACAGTCAATAAGTTAGATAAATATAAACAGAATAGCTTTAATAAAGCAAATAGCTTCTAAATCCATATATACTTTCGCCAGTTATGATTAAGTCTCATTTAATAGGGGGCGAGCTTATTTCCATCAACCAGACATGCATTCTGACATCACGCCCAGGTCGGACTAACAAGTTCAATCATAGTGATGATGATGCCATCTAGCCGATTTCGGCCACAGCGACTGTATTGGACGGCTTTCTAGAGTGATTGTCGAAAGCTTTGGTGAGCTGCTCTTTCAATTTCATATGCTCTCAAGTGGCAATGTCAATCATAGTACTAAATCTATATCATAGTTCTAACCTTGAGGTTATGAGTCGAGCTACACGATGTCTGACAAATGCGTGCACTGACTGGACAGGTACACTCAAATCTGTGTGTTTTTTCTTTAACTATGGTGCTTGAACGTGGATCTGCGCTATCCCGTAGTACTACTGGAATGTGGATCCACGACTCAACCACATATCGCGCTTTTTTCTCAGACATTTCAGACACTAATCATTAATTATACTTCATCAAACTGGCAAATTGGCATCTCTTACTAGGAAATAGAAAGAAAACACGCTCACGCACACACGCACGCATGGGCACGCTCGTTTCATCATAGACCTCATCCATCGCTTTCCACCAGGCGTGATCGAGGTCAAGAGCAGGCCCATTTTGTAAAAAAAAAATTAGAAAATTGTGTTTATTTGGCATTAAAACAAAAACACCTTAAAATTATACCAAATACATTATGCCAAACAAACAGACTTGTACTGACTAAAACCCATCCATGTTCCTTCGTAGCCCTTTGTGTTCCAGGGCCAGGGGTATCTCTTTCGAACAGTCCCGCAGCCAGTACCAAAAGGGCCTCAGCTCAGCATAATGCTGGTTGGCAACACAAGATGCTAGGACGCGACACTGTACCCGACGCTGCTGCAGCCCACGAGTGCCATGCGCTCGAAAACATAAACAAACACATATATAAGCCTAAAATATTTTGCACAAATACCAATTAAAATAAGATGTCGCAAATAATGATAACACCGTGTTCCAGTTGTAGAATATAATATAATTAGCAACCCGTCATAATAATTTGTGCATCATGGTAATGTAATGTTAATCCGATGTATCATTGTTATCAATGGATTAATTAACACTAGTACATTGACCTATGCTGTTGTTCTGACAAAATTAGGTATAAATAAAGGTTATAGATAAGGCAAATAAGCGCACAGACTGTTCACACGAATTCATCGACTCACCAGCGTTGTCAATTTTCGTAGGTTATGAATAAAACAGCTGTTTCATTCATTTTGACCTTGTTGCAATTTCATATGAAACAGCAAATTTTTAAGGTTCCGTATAACAAGGAACCCTTATAGTTTCACCATGTCCATCCTTCTATCCGCAGCTTAGCTCAAAGACTTAGTACTAGAACGCAGTAATTTGGCATGAATATATAGTTTTTTTTTCTCGAATATCCTATAGTGTGACATCCCACACTATAGGATATTCGAGAAAAAAAAAACTTGGATTGGTGGTGTTCAAATAATTTTACGATTAAGGGATTCGTTTGTGAAATATTACCGACCGGACCTTATCGGACCGTAAAAAGAAGTGTCCGCATATTTTGATGGGTAACTACAAACCCTACATTGTACGTGGCCCGACACGCAAAACATTTGTGAAATCTTCGAAAAAGTTGTGTTAAAACAAATGTTGAAAGTGGTCTAAATAAAACATTTCGTTTTTGAAATATTCTCCCAACAAAAATCGTCAGAATCAAACAATACTTTTTTCAGTATTATAAATTGACCAATAAGATGGTATACCGTTTCAAGAATCACATCAAAAATGCCTTAGTAACACACAGAAAACCAACAAATCTCAAACACTTTGACCTCAGTTAACTAAATAACCCTATTACTTCCTCCGGGCTATTACTTCACGCAGAAAACTTCGACCACTCCTAAGAAACTCAAACAAACAAGAGTTTATAACTTCATACGCACGGCTATATACGCATCGGCCAAAGGCTAATTGGGGTTCGTTAGGAATCGATTGTTTGTTTGTTCCATCGGCCATGACCGTATAACAGATAGGCCGAAGAAGGACAACGAGCTCGTGTCACTCCACGTAAGTCGCGTCACATTTGTCGTATCATCACTTGGGTCAGAATAGAGCCGGTATCAGAATACCAGCGCTGTGACATTTTTTTTTTAATGTTACTGTACCATGCAGCCTTCTTGCCTCTTACAGTCAACAGCAAAAGTAGATGATCAAAATCAGAAATTCAGTACTAATGAACGGAGTTCGCGTCAGAACTGTGTGGCGTTGAAGTGATTTAAAAGTAGGTATGTGATTGTAAATTAAAGGCAAATAATTCACTTCGACGCCACACAGTTCTGACGCGAACTCCGTTCATTAGTATTGAATTTCTGATTTTGATCATCTACTTTTGCTGTTGACTGTACAGGACCAATACTTTTTTTTTATCCTGTGTGTGTCTTGTAAATACTTTTCCTTTCTTTCATTCAAGTTGCATCGCCTGTGATCGGCGTAGTAGGAGCAAAAGTTTCCTCCAGAATTGTGATTTTGCTTTTCACATTAAAGTAAACGTTTCATACAAGGTTCATACCTGGTTCTAATGTGTATGTCGGATTGTCAGGATTTATTCCGTTAGGCACGTACATCATGTGGGCAGCAGATGGGTTTCGTGCAATGAAAATACTGCGGTACACTGTTTTCTTTAAACCAATAAATTACTTGACAGTACAACTTAACAAAATAATGCGGGGCGCAATGAATCGGGGTACAGTTCCAGGACGTCTCTCGAATCCGCTGCGATCAGACCTTCCATGTCCACTGTCACCTCGAGCTGAAAACTTCAGGGCTCTGTAGAAATACGCAGTGGTGCGGGCAGAGACTTGACAGTAGGTCGCGTGATGTCACCAGTGGCGTGCTTGCGATGAATCGCAGTCAGTTTTAAGTCCGTACCAATGACCGGATCCGACATGTATAATACCCATATTTATAAAAGAAATGTAAGCAAACGTTTTATACCATAATGTGGTCTAAGCATCTTGCCAATAGACACGTACAGAGATCGTAATCGGTTTATACGGCCCGCTTACACAATTAATCTCTAAAAGCGTTTACTGCTAAACGTATTAAAACATTATCTTGTCTCTGCCATCGTCAAAAGACTGTCGGAAATGAAACAATGTTTAAATTGACGGCACAGTTGGCGCAGAGGCTGAGTGATTGTCTGTTGTGCTTCACGTCGCGGCTTCAATTAGCACGGAACAAATATTTATATGGCCAGTCAAGGCAACAGCAAGAACCGGAACAACTACCTGTGTTGTTCCGGTTTTGGCTGTTTGTGTATGTGAATTTAAATGTTTGTAAGCGCACCCATCACCATCATCTTCCTGCCCATGTCCCATTCTACTTGGAGTCTGCGCAACACGTTTTCTTCCTCCATTCTCCCCTGTCAGACGTCACGGCATCATTTACTCCTTTCTCTTTCATATCAGTCTTCACACATTCCATCCATCTTTTCTTTGGCCTTCCTTTTCCTCTCCATCTATCAACATTCATGTCCATCACTCTATTAGTCACATGCCGTTTATCCCTCCTCATTACATCATGTCCATAGCAAGACAAACGCAGCCACAATAAAAAAAAAAAAACAAGTTTGGGACAACTTTTCTATTTTACTAAATTATAAATAAAGGAAAAAAAAACTAAATTATAAATGAAGTGAAATATAGTGCAATAAGGCCGAAAGTTGCTCAAATCGAGCGGACTAGTTATTCACAGCGGACTTTGACAGATATTTAAGGTCAAACTCTCAGGTTCTCTATCCAGCCCGTCACACCTTTATTACAGTCGTGATTATGAAAGCATTCTCTTGAAAAGCGACGAAAAGCGTGTCTATGTGTGCCTGCGTTTCTGCTCGTTGTATGAGGCTTCTGTATCTATCTGTGGCTATTGGCTATGGCTATCGAGGAGACGTGAATGTAAACATGAGGCCTAGATTTACACGGTAATTGATGTTAGAAGGCTTCTTGGGAGGGTAGCGTTATTTATTGATGTCGTTTTTGGTTACAGGAAATGGAGCCTGCAGTTGTTGGTTTTCAGAGTTGAGAGGAGCTCGTGGCTAAATAACAACAGGTTAAGCCACGCTCGCCTAGGTTGGTCCCTGGATGGGTGACCACCCATTTCATACCGAGTTTCCTCCGTGCGTCCCGGCTGTGATTTATAGATCTTTGACAGACGTATCATGTAATCAGTGGCCCGAAAGTCTGACAACCAGTCTTACTAAGAGGTATCGCATTACCCAGTACCTACTAACTGATGGGTTGTTCGGGACATGCACTCCACGTCGTTGCTGGTATTCAGCTGAATCCGGTAAGACTGGAAGTCGACCCCAACATAGTTACTTTGAGAAAAGGCTAGGCAGATGATGAATTTATGGTTTACAGAAGAACATTTGAAGAGAATCCCCACTATAGTATTAGCTTCATTATTGTATACAACTCTATAGTTCTTTTCATTACTGGCTTACGTGTCATTTTTTCACAGTTATAAAAATAAATTTCGTTTATTTGGAACATGTCACAAGTGCACACAATATAAAATATGATCAATGTTGAATAAAACTTGCAAATGATCACTGATACAAGAGTACCTACATTCTACGTAACAGCTCTGTTATGTTTAACAAACTAAACGTGCCATGGGCAGAAAAAAAAACCTTTGTTTAAACAGTCAAATACAATAAGATTTTAAACCAATATCTCTTGAGACTGATAACCAAGTTCATAAATAAACTACACAAAACCAGTCAAATATTGACACAGCCCATTCAAGTCACAGGTACCAGGCAGTCAGAATATCCGAGGAGATGCACGAGTTCGCAGTCTAACAAACTCCGTTCCGGACGTTTGATTAGTCCCCTTGAGATACAGACGTTTTAGTCTCTGCAGAGAATCTTACCACATTAGTCTCCAGACTAGTTGCACGACTTGTTAGGCCAAGGAATTAATTAGGTTATACCAGGAATATGGTGAAAACTTAATGCAGTTTAGAAGTTGGGGCTGCGTATTCTGAGGATGTTTACTTTGGGAATAAATAAATTATTTTGGCTTGAAGTTTCGAAGTTTGAGTAGTTTTAACCGAAAATATGCTTTGAAGGAAAAAGTTTGGAATTCTAAAGAGAGCTTAGCACAGGCATGCATCTGAAACTGGAACTAGAATTTTTTATCTGGTAGAAGGCATTTTAAGAGAAAACGGTGCCAGCTCCTTCCATGTGCGGATGGTGACCACCGGGGTGGTTTTAGTAAGGTAGAAATCCCACTCCCCAAAGACCAGTCGCCTTTTGAAAGTTTCCCCCCGAAAACAAAAAAAAGGTATGTGCAGATGCTTGAATAATTTTGATTCACTTAAAAAAACTCCTAAACATAACAGCTTTCTATAACTCAAAGCACTTAAATTCCGTGCTCATTGAAATGCTCCTTCAATAAAATATCGATATCCAGAAGGTCGTTACATTTTATGAGTCTTCAAAACCTGAACTGTTGTAACTCCTAACGGTGAACTAAGTTGCGCAAGTCATATTGTACCTAACTACGTACCTATGTCAGCTACATAATATATTGTCCCGGCCACATAGGTAACAAATTAGAAACTAGTTTAGGTCGCTGGGGAAAATCAATATGTAGTTATTCTAAGTGAGTTTAATATTAAAGTCTCAATAATTGACTACAAATTAATATTACTAGAAAATAAATGTTCATAAATTAAAGTAGTATGAATTTTCCGTTGGTTCCAGTTAACATCTGTAGATTTTTGACAGTCGTTACAGGTAGTCAGTGCCCCAAAAAGTTACCAGTCTTACCAAGGGGTATCATATTATCCAGTACTAACTGGGTTGTAGAGGTCAGATAGGCAGTCGCTCCATGTAAACTACTGCTATTCAGCTGCATCCGGTTAGAATGGAAGCCAACCCCAACAGAGCTGGAAAAAGGCTAGGCAGATGATAAAAGTAGTATGAATTTGGATGGTTACAATGAGTAGAGGAAGATCAAATAAACAATGGAGAAAGTGTGTCAAGGATGATAGATACTAGAAAAGACGTGAGTGCTGGGATGATGAAGAACAACACATACTGCGCCGATCCCAAATAAAATTGGTATAATGTCAAGAGAATGATGACGGTAAATAAATTAAAACACTACAGAACTCAGATGGTATGTCCATAATTTTAATAGACGAAATAATCAAAGATGAAAGAAGATATTAAAATGTAATCTTTATTCAGTAGATAATGAGCTTATCTTTTGAAACCACTCCGTATAATAAAGAGGATTTCGGTAAAAGAAGGTAGGTACGTAGAAATACAGAAAACAGTAGATACAAATAAGTACAATAATGTAGTTACTTTTAATTACGACGAATATAACACCACAAATTTATAAATTACAAAACATTATATTCGTAGCAAACTAACTTTAGAATAACTAACGAGTTCGGTACATCTAACTAAAGAATATAATTTCTCTCGAAATTCTGTAACTTAATCTTTTTCAAATTCAGTTACGTATGCATTGCACTGAACATCACTAGAGGTGCCCGTCTGCGTCCTACATTTGACTTTCTTTTTACCGATAGTTTCTTAAAATATTCGTTAGCAACGGCTTGAATGCCAGTGTACCTTTAAAATGGTTAAATATTGCAATTGACTATTTTCTTAAGCATGCCAAATAACATTCCCTTTTGTGCCCATACAAATGTTAGCCTCTTAGCCTATCAAAATTCATCGCTTCTATATTCTTGTTACTTAAAATCTTATACATTTTATTAGATCAGCACGAAACAATTTCAGTTTTGTAAATCAACGAGACAATATTTTGTGATTTGATTCGAATTGAATATTTCAAATATTATATTCCAGGAGTTGCCAATTAAAACGATATTCAGTAGTCATTTCAATTTAACTCATCAATATCTGTTAAAGAAAAACAATCTCCAATATCTTCATCTTTCAGATATTTCCAGTTCGTTTGTTTCCTTCGTCTAATATTCTGACACTCATCTTATTTTTTTATATAATTCTAATCTTTACAAATGAGTCTCACAGAACATTATCGTATCCAAAACAATACACAATTAAATAATTTATAATCATTTCGTACAATACCAGAAACAAAACGTCAAAATAAATCCGTCTATACGGACACAGGTATTGTTTAAAACCATTGTCACGTTCAATTCCAAGCAAATAATATCAGCATTAATTTTGTTATCATTGGCTATAATATCTCTACCATCTCTTTCTGCTCAGTCCACGTGGAAAGGACCATCATTACCATCTGTTTATCATCCTAATGCCTCCAAGGTGTGAAAAGCTTCACGTTTCACCGTCTTCCCATCTCTTTGATGTGCGATAGGCTGCTATAATTGCCAATAGCTGCAGGCAACTCCTCAGTACAGTATGACGCAATATATAAGCGATAACGTGCTTCAATAGAAGTGGTTGTAAATTTAAATTTAGTACCGCTTTTAACGTTGGAAGACATGACGGAGGATGCAGGCTGTGTAATAAAAGAGTTTACACCGTTGACTATAAAGATTGTCTTTGAGAATTTTGAATTTAAAATGATGCATCTAAAGTCCAAAACTCAATACTACAATTTGATAAAAGTAGCGTTTTAGAAAATCAGTTTTACCAGCGTTGACAGGTACCCACGTTGCTAGCTCTGTAGGTTTGCTAAATAAAGCAAAGCAAGGCTAGCAGTCAATGCACATTGAATAACTTGAAAGGACGTAGACCGAAGGGCTTAACGAATGCACATTGAGAAACAAATCTACGAGATCTATAAATAAAGTATTTATTATTGTTGTAGGTGGGTCACAAATAAAGGTGGTAAAAATTTAAAAACTATATTTACAACAAAAACGGATGAATAACAAGCAAACAAAGTCTTCTACAAATTCATAGCTGAATAAAGTAAAAGACACAGACAACAAACAACAATGTATTACACATGTAACTATAAAAACTTCTTATATATCCTTGAGGTCTACAATATATCAAGTTTTCTTCTAAGTTTCTCTTATAAGCCTGCAACTTAGACCGTGATTCAAGTTTTCCCGAGCCTCAGAGGCCCAGTTTACGGCTGCTATCTTACGGGAGCTATTTTTAACAGCTCTGCCTCTTATCTTAATAACTCTGTTTAGTTGGTGACTTTTAATCGGGTCCTTTTGTTTCCTTTGAAGAACAATGGCGTTGTTTTGTTTATAGGAAATGCTTCTGTTATTGTTTATGATAACTGTCTTTGCGTCGGTGTCTTCATGTAATGAATACCTGGGTGGTGATTTGGGGAATCTTGTTGGCTAAGTAATAGTGAACATCTTGTTTACGTTTAATACTGTGATATTATTCGCCTTAGCTAACATAATTATTCAGATGTTTTGTTATGCTACCTTATACAGGGTTATTTGTAAAACACCAGTAACCTCTTAAGAGTACTCATCATTATGAACAACTTTTACTATGGGACCAAACCTGAAATCGCGAAAAAAAAATCAGCTGTTCCCTACATTTTGACGAGTTAATCGATCATAAATGTAGGGAACAGCTGATTTTTTTTATATAAATTAAAAGTGGAGAGATTTTAATAAAAAAACAAAGCGATATAGTTCAAACAGAAAGAGAGTGTGTGTGTGTGAGAGAGAGAGTTAGTTAGTATTTTCAAATCCCATGTGATAGACAAGTTGAATTTGGAAGATATTCTTTGTCCTAAAAATATTAAGTACTTCACTTATTGAAAAGTTAGAAAATAGTTAGAAAGTTAGAATTGAAAATTTGTAAGTGAAATTAATACACACTATACCCGAAACCAAAGCAATGACAATTAAAACCAAAACACATAAAATAAATAATCAAACAACAAAAGTACACTCACGTAAGTAATTCGGCGGACGCTGGACAGTGAGTTCGTTAATTCTGCACAGGTTTACGATCGGACATACACTCAGCGTTTCCGTCGTACGGATCGTAGAGCCAATAAATATGACAGACCGGGAAATTGGACAGAATTTCTGCTTATTCGGCATCCGTTCGGAGAATGAGAGTGTAGTTATTGGCAACCCGACTGTACCTATTACTGGCGTATGGTTACTTGGATAGACTAGTTATGAGGAAAGGTTTCGTGTCTGCGAATTTTAGTTTCGGATATTGGTAAGAGTAAAATAAATTGTGGTCTGAATCGATTCTATGTACGAAGAGATTACTGTTCGGTTTTGTTTTGATGAATAAAATATTTTTCTGTTTATTCGGGGAGACAAATATCGAATATTTAATAAATGTCTAGACACATTACATAACCAGAAGAAATCCTCAAATAGTTTTAGAAGGTCATGATAGATGGAGGCATGAAGGACATGAGTAGGTACTGTAGAGACACCTTCGTGGTCATTCAGGAATTAACTCTGGCACGTTGTAAAGAAAAATAAAATAAACAATATGGTTCAAATTAGAATATGAAAAGTTGAGACAGCTTAGGCGTGCGTCAAAAGAATGACTTGTAAAAATATAGTTTTATTTGATACTAGCTTTTGCCTGCGGCTTCGCTCGCGTTAATTTAGAATTTGACAGTCAATTCAGGTTGTTATCTGCTTGTAATAATATAATTCAGTCATTATTCGAAAGACACGTGGCGTCATCGTTGTTTTTCTCGGGGTTTTTCGGGATGAAACTACCTATTTCCGATTTTGTGCACCTGACAAGTATGATCGGTTCAGTGGTTTAAGCATGAAAAGGTAACAAACAAACTGAATTACTTTCGCATTTACAATATTAGTTAGGATCTAAATAAATATTGGATTCGGCCTTAAAACGACTTTTATTTATTAAACACTAAAACCACCCCACAGTACCTACTGTTATACTTAAGACGAGCTTTATGTACAGATAATTTTTCACATAATTATAAGTATGTATGCCTTAAGAATAACGATGAATCAATATAAACAATAATTAGCGTATGCATTGCGTAATTGCCCAATTAAGACGCTGCAAGTACAACTTGGCAAAATGGGGTATTACAGACCATTTCACACATAACGTTACTGAAGTTTTATCCAAAACACGACTCACTTACTGGACCATCCTTAATTTCCATACAAGAGCACTTTCGAGAACCTTATACACACCTCTAATCCTGCTATTGACGTAGCCTTACTGATCGGAAGAGTACCATCTTCATTCTGCTAAGCCTTTTCCCAACCATGTTAGGGTCGGTTACTAACAGTCTAACTGGATATAGCTGAATACCAGGATTTAACATGGAGCGACTGCCTATCTGACAACCATAATCCAGATCTGAAGAGTCCATCGTCTAGAAAACAAGAAAACCAGGCCTATTTAGCTCAATTATAGTTAAACTTATACTGTCACTTACGGGATATCTTCCGACATTGTTCATGATTTTGAGCTTCCGATTTCGACGCTGTTGCAAGCGCCATGATCGCGTGTTGACTGGAGAATGCGGGAGGATAGAAAATAAATTGTTAGGAGCAGTCACGTCTGTCTACCTTCTTTCTTTGTCATTTGCTACGCGCACTACTGGAACTCGACACTAAGTCACGGCAAAACACACTCACAGTATCACCGGATTTTGTGGATTCCTTATTACGATGCCGGCTGCTACTTTTGAGCATACTCAAAACTGAATTCCACGCACGCTTGCAACAGTGTCGAAATATCGGGAGCTCAAAATCATGAACAATCCCGTAAGTGACAGTATAAGTTTAGTTTTAAACCTTGAAAGCTTAAAACAGTGTTTTGAATTATAGTTAATGGCGAGACAATAATTCCATATCATAAAACACGAGCAGTAACAATTTACCGACAAATTATATCAGTAGAGATAAAAGCCCTATATTTCATACATGTCACATTAATATAATAACCTCGCGTAAGCACAGGCTTTACATCCCTGATTACAATACCCGTACATTTATATTTCACGATGGAAATTAATTTTGTAGGGGGGTAATACATTCATGAATAATTGTGTCGGATTATGTGTGTTGAAATCATAAAAGGGAACCTACTGATAGTTTCTAATGTCTTAGTTGAATGCCATAATTAATACGTCTAAGAATTTAAACTCATCATTATCTGCCTAGCCTTTTCCCAAGTCTGTTGGGGTCGGCTTCCAGTCTAACCGGATGCAGCTGAATACCAGTATTTTACATGAACTGCCTATCTACCTCCACAACTCAGTTAGTACTGGGTATACCCCTTGGTAAGACTGGTTGTCAGACTTTTTGGGGCATTAACTACCTGTAACGACTGTCAAAGATCTACAAATGGTAGCCGGGACCAATCTCAATACAAAAAGATTTAAATGACAAAGTGTAACTAACCGTGAATAAACCAATCACTATCTATTATAAGTGCCCTGAAACAGAGGCTACAACACATCAAAAGTAAAAAAATAAAGGAAAGGATTTTGAAAAGAGTATCAAACAGAATTGCAAAAAAAATGTTACAAATCAGGTATGAAAATCCCAAAACAAGTAAGAACTAAAATGCCAAACATTTTACCAACTTTATTTACTACAAGATTTTGGTCCAAAGAAATATAAGTAAAGTAATACCTACTAGAACTAAAATATGAATCCCAACAGTTGAATCGGATCCCTCACGAATTTATCAATATACCTCCATCACAAGAAGACAGACATTTTCTTTTTTACTTAACTTTACTCGTCCCCTTTCGGCTTATCCAAGCTTTGACATTTTATATTTTTAGAAAAACATCCGTTTACTGAGTAGACATGCGTCTTAGCAGATGAAAGTCATACTTTCAAAAAAATATCTTTTAGTTGGTAATAACTAGCTATCGTTTCTGATATTTACAGAGCTGGAATTATTTAAATTTAAACCTTACATGTCAAAGTCCTCCATAAATTCAATTTGTTTTTAATCTCCATAAACTGTTTCAGAGTTCTCAGTCATAAATAAAATGGATTGAAACATTGCTTTTGCTGCAAACAAATTATGTATGACTTTTGTGAGCTAAAGACTATTAAACCATGATGAACTTCCTAATCATGACAGTTATAGAGGTGCTGCTAAAAATAAATTCACGAATGAGTACGCTCCGAGCCCAAAATTTTCATAGTGATATGTGTTTTAACTTATTTAAGTTAAAACACATATCACTATAAAAATTTTGGGCCAGAAAAAAGCTTCAAAGGATTAATATAAAGTTAAACCCTTTATGACACAAAAATATATATCAAAACTCTTGCTGTGCCCTATAGGGTCCGTATGTACCTTAGCTTTAAGCCCATTGTAAGATCTTCAAACATTATGGAATGCAAACAAAGTTATGAAATATAGAAATGAATGTGAACTCTGTCACTCACATCCAAATCCATATTTACTTCGCCCACGCGAAAACGGAATCAACATTTGACTTGTCATGTATCGAAACAAAACAAACGGATTCAATCAAAAATAAATATGTATAATTTGGGACAGAAACGCAATTATGGACACCCCAGGTGGCGGTCCGTCGGTCCCAATACATAAATATTTATCAACTATCCCACAGGACTCTTGCCACTACACCAGTACGCACTACGCACTATATTATACGCATACCGATACGCACCGTGGATTCGTGAACAAAAGCCCTGTGGTTGTTCCAACTGAATATTGACACGCGGTTCAAAAAGGACCAACATTTTTGATGGAATTTGGAATTTCATGTTTTTTGTTGAAGCTATGAATCAATAGCAACAGGATGGTCAGGTGATGAATGATCATTTCGGACAACATGTATGTAGGTATTGTAAGCTCTGTGTTGTTTCATGGTTTGAATTGTAAAAAAGATTCACAGTCCTATTCTATTCATAAATGCGTTAGGGTCGCCTTGCAGTATAACGGGATGCAGCTATATTATACATGGAGGGTAACACTATTATATAATATTAGGACTGGCTTTCAGACTTCAGAATACTGGTAAACTCTACTCCAGATGTACTTCCGCATTGACCGTGAATTATCTCATACACTCAGACAAGTACCAATTCATTAGTCTGGTGCGGCCCGACTGCTGAATGATCAGCCGGAACCAAAAGTTTAACGTGCTTTCACGGGCACAGGAGTCTCGTTATGTAACGAATGGTCCCGACCAACTATGGACCACGAACCTGCCGCTTGCTTAACCCTGAAGATCGACCCGTGCTACTTTTACTGCTTATCCACTAGCCGCAATTGAAAACAATAAAGAAAAACACAGAATCATAACCAACCATAACGTGAAAGTTACTGGCAAAGACATGATGAAAGGAGAAGGTGCATCAACCGAAACATGACTAATTCATAAATTAAAACTGTAGCAGCGATTGCTGAAATGGGTTCCATGATTTAATAACTCCAAAAGAAAGCAAAAACGTTTGATGACAGCACTACAAAGAGAACGAACCCTACACATAACAAAATCAAAATACAGAAGCCACTGGAAGGGAGATTGTGGGAGCGACAAATGGTTTTAATGAAAGTAGAGGAGGGTTCCCACAGCTACCCCATGTCTTTACGCATTTCAATTAAATTTGGGAGGTCGCGCCCTGAATATTACTATTTTTTGGTCCCGTTTCAATTATTATTCATTGTTTTTACACAGATTTTATTATGGAAAAAGATTCTAGCCTTTTTTACTTTTTATAAATATTTAAGTGTTTATACAGACCATGTTTTGGTGGGAGGTTAACAAAAATTATATCATCATAATTCCTGTTGAAAAACGTTCGTACTAAACTCAGCCCAAGACTCTTCCTAACAATATTTAAATAAAAAAACTCACATCAAATACAAACAAAATCTTCTTCAACCCATTAAAATAAAAGGAACTGAATTTCAATTGGTTTTATTCCAAATTCCAAGTAAAACAAAGCTCCATGCTATAAGAAACGCAATTCTTGCCTCCATTCTCAACGGAATAAAATCCAAAAGTTAACGAACCGCCATTTGTATTCTTTGAAGTTTTTAACAGTAGAGAGTACAAGGCAAAATGCTTCTTAATGTAACCAATTAAATGTTCCAAAAACCTTTGCTTACTTTCTATTATAAATTCTATTATGTGATACGGAACTCAGGAAACAGCAAACCGTTCTCCGTGAAATAATTTCGTATTTATTAGTTGCTTCATCCCTACTACGCGTAGCGTTGAAGATTTTACAAAAACTCACCGTAAAAAGTATTTTCTCGAAGTTGCATTTTCGGGAATTACATTATACCGTTAAATTTGTTTACTTCCAAACTCGTTAAAAGTTCATCTATGGAAAATAACAACCTTATTATTTTTATTTAAGAGCGGCCGCACAGATGGCGACTAGTTGCTACCACAGTAGGGTTAGTCGACCTACGGAGCTGCTGTTAAGAGGGGACATGGGTTGCGATTCTCCTTACAAATTTTGACGAATTAGACGTTTCGTATTCCACTTTTTTCTACCTGAATAAAGCCACTAGAACAATCATTTCATAACATCAAGGTTTACTGTAGACACGTCCCTGTCATTTCCATTTTTTCAGCAAAGAAAATGTGACCCTCCTAAATTTACAAAAAATGCCAAATTTTTACGGCCGTAATTAGAGGAGTCCCAGACAAATTCGAAAAGTTTTTAACATAACATAAATTAACTGGGACCTATACATATTCTTTCTTAAAATGTTAATGTCAAAAATAAATGAATCAGCTCAGTTTTAGAGGAGAACAAAGAGGAATACGAAACGTCGATGCCGTCATTTTTTTTTGTCGGTCTGAGCTGCAGCTGTCCCTATCGCACTCTACGGGGGCAAGCTCGAAACAGTGCGATGGCAATAGTTTCTTCAAATACCTATTTTTCAAATTCCTCGCAGGCCCTGTCCCCTCTTAATGGTTATAACCATTTTCATTTACCTAGCCGCATCTCATTGAATTCACAAGATGGATTTACCCAGATTTACCCATCGTGAGCGTCAGCAAGCGACTGAGTTTTTGACGTACATACATATTGCGATGACAGTCACTGACTTAATGACTGACTGACTCTTAAATGACAACAGAAGATTGCTAAGTTAATTTAGTTTAACATTAATAAGATAACAATTTTAGTTTCGTGTCCTTTTTGTTTTAATACTAGTAGTATCTTTGTTACCTATATTGTCAATGTCAATCTGACTTGTCTATTAATAGGATATTTTAATTTTTACATACTTTATTATCTTAATCTTTCAGTTGCCCCACCAACACCAATATGTTGGCAACACAACATTTAGTTTTTATTCGTATCTCATAAAGACCCAGAGGCCATTCCAAAAATATCTGTCAGTTACAAAATGTCATCTATGGTGTATTAATAATCTATGGTTTACTGTACAAGAGGACAAGAGAATATTATATACAAACGTATTTGCAACCAATCTGCAGTTTTAATACAAATCAATAACCCAACATAGGTCCTAATTTATATGTGACGTAACCGTGAAAACTAAATAATAAAAGAAAGACCAAATCATGACACGTCATTCCGAATGCAGGTACACAGACAGACCGTAATCAAACCCAATTTCCGCCAACTCATTTATACAATTTTCTCTAACAATACCGGAACCACCAAACTCTTTGAGGCTATACTGCTTAGTCACATCTATTTATGGGGTAAGGTCCAGACGTTCGATTCTATAAGCCTCAAGGTAGTGTATATGGACGCATAATTGGTGAGGGCGGGCTAACATAAAGCCTATCAAATCGGATATTCGGGCCGAGTGCTCCTAAATAGACTGGTCGTCTGATTCTGTTGCTGAAGGGAATAATAGGCATATTATGTATGTGGTTCGTGGGTGGAATTAAACATCAGGTTTCTGTATATTCTTGATATAATGTACATTTAATTACCTATGTTTTCTTTCACGACAGTTAATTTTTATTCAGAACAGTGTAGTAGGCAAAATAAATAAAACCTGGTACTTTTGGGCTGACCTAGAATTGACAATTTTAGTTCAAAGCAAGGTCTTACAGCAAATAAAAATAAAAAGTTGAAAATTAAGGTAAATTTTGGTACTTACAAGTTTTCGCGAAATTCTAAATTTGCCCATATCTTTTATAGTGTTGACTCAGGACCATGATTTTTATATACCTAATAGGTACTAGAGACCCCAGTATAAATATCAACTTGCTAGGTCTACCAGTTCTTGAGAAAATCGGTGGTGACACACGGACAGATAGACAGACGGACAAGAGAGTGATCTTATAAGGGTTCCTTTTTTACCTTTTGAGTTACGGAACCCTAAAAACAAGTGAAATTACACTTAAAATTATTAATACCTGTTAATGTGTCAAATTAATTAAACATGACAATGTTTATAGTTGCACACATTTTTAGTTCTGTTTTTGAACCTGCACAGATAGGTAAGTTGGTTGAAGTTTATGCGTTAATACGTATGTACGCCTGTTTGTCTTCTAAACCTACTACTCTGAGTGCTTAAAGAACATGACCTCCTTTGATCATTTACGTGTGAAATCTTTCAAAGCAACCTATCGGGAATCAGGCTAGGCGTTCAATCACGTACCGATAACAAATTTAATAAAATGACAACGATTTGCTTTGCCTCCACATTTTGAACAACGAAAATTCGAATCGCACCCGTGAGATCGGAGCAGAATGCTTGAAATAAGAAATATTCTCACGGACATTTTGAATAAGGAAATACAAAGTTAAATAAGGATGAAAGTTCGGGATTCGTTTTTGGGGAAAGGTTTACGTATTTAGGACTGAGTTCTGCTGTGTTGTATCTTTTTTAGGGTTCCGTACCCAAAGAGTAAAACGAGACCCTATTATTAAGACTCCGCTGTCTATCTGTCCGTCTGTCACCAGGCTGTATCTCATGAACCGTGATAGTTAGACATTTGAAATTTTCTCATATAAAAAATATTTAAGTGGGGCTCCCATTCAACAGATATGATTTTTTTTTTGCCGTTTTTATAGATAACGGTACGGAACCCTTCGTGCGCCGAATCCGACTCGCACTTGGCCGGTTTTTTGGATTTGAGTGAACACGGTTCTGTGTAGTATAATGAGTTACGAAACATGTTATGATGGAGGTTTATTATTCCAGGAAACCATTAACATGGTTGTGTTGACAACATTTTGTTGTTTAGTATGTTTTATGTCTTTATATTCTTTTGTTTTTAACGTAACGTTTTGAGATTCTGAGTATTCTTCTAAATCAACCGTAGCCCTCAAACACATGGGAAGAGAGGTTGTACGCGAGCGCAGGTTTGGAGATACACTCGCAACCCGATGTTTTTATACCCGTAGTAGTCCTAGTGGGCTACTCGTTTACATGGACAAGTGCAAAACTTTTTGTATTTTTATTACATTTTGTATTTAGGTTTGTATTTAAACATTTTATTTCTAAATTAGTATTTATTTCAGAGTACGAAACAACTGATACACCCCGAGATTGAAGCAAATTGCTCATATTTTGTAAACGTTTGAGCCAACTGCTGTAAATAATGTTTTCATAACAAAGCCTTACTCTATGTTGAAAAAAGTTCTATTTGATTTCGTAAAAAGTGTTGATATTCGTAATTTTCATTTATAAGCATTAAAAAAAGTTTAATTCTTTTTTTATTCACAAGATAAAAGAAATTGAATTTCAAGTTTAAGTAGAAAAAAGTTCCATTTGATTTCGTAAAAAGTGTTGATATTCGTAATTTTCATTTATAAGCATTAAAAAAAGTTTAATTCTTTTTTTATTCACAAGATAAAAAAAATTGAATTTCAAGTTTAAAAAAATCGACATTTTCTTTTTAGTTATTAAGTAAAACTATAGGCCAAATTAACGGCTTTTCTGTTAAATAGGAAATAAAATGAGTGATTATAATAAAACATTTTTTTTTATTAATATTTTTCTGAATCATTCTGATCTCTGAAGCTCTTTTTTTTTGGTAACAAAAATACATTTTTTTTAGTAAAAAGTATGCAATGCTTCATTTTTTATGAATGAAGGTCTAAAGTGTAGGTACATACATGAAACATTGGTTTTACAGCTGTTTTATTTTTTAATTATTTCATTAATTAAAACCAGGCTGTTTTTGCACCTATTGTAGTCTTATTAGTATAGATGTTCATTGTAGCCTTTAAGGGTAAATACAGAATACCTTTACCTATATTAAAAAAATAAATAAAAATTTGTTTATAAATACATAATATTGCAAATTTAGTATCTAGTACCCACAGCGTCAGTTAGTGCTAACCGCTTAAGCTTTAAAATGTTAAAGCTTGACGGGTTAGCAATTACTGACGATGTGTTTACAAAACAAGCAATCCATCTTTAAATTATTATAACGATCCAGTAACTTTCTCTTTTTCAAACAAAATCCTGCACTGCGGATAAGATTTTAATCTTTTTAAACACATTTTCATTCGATTTTTTTCGAAGATTAATTTCCTAAACATCACAGACACGTCCCTAAAATATGTAGACGCGCATCATTCATACAACATGCCTAAAAGCTCTTACGTTTAACGTTTCAATATTTAATAAGAGCAATATGCTTAAGTGCTCCAAAGGTTATACAGCGCTGAAAAGTTTATTCTTCTTCACACGCTGGAATCTTTTATAGCCCTCGTCTAGAGTGAACGAGCGGTAGCGGGCGCGGTGGCGGGCGCGACTTAAACGGTATAAAAGACTTCACTTTTCGTATTTTTTTTGTCTTTCATTGGCCATCTTTCACTCGAAGTGAAACGTCTGACTACGAAATGAATAAAAAAATTACATTAGGAGGTTTCATTACATGGCGAGCTGTTGCAGCCGGCCGTAGACAAACGTAAAACAATTGACGCGGGCAACGACAGGATAGACTATTTTTGAATATTCACGTCGGCATCTCCGTCGTATATTCTTGTATACAAATAAAATATATGACGGAAAACCACTGAAATTCATTCTCAGAAGCTGCATAGTAAAGTACAGCTCACATAAAGATTTTGATATTTCACGTCCTACTTACCACCCGCTTAAGGTTCTCACACTGGTAGAAGCCTAAAGTGGCCTGCTAATACGTATCTTTTCTATAAACTTTGTGATATCTATAAAAGAATGTAGATTTCTTGGTATCGGTTTATTCGAATCGTGGAGAATGATACAAGAATTGCATAAATTCAATATTGCATTTGAATATCTCTCAGGGGTTATTGGAACTATTTATTTCTAGACGAGATTGCATACTTGAGAATGTGTAGCAACGTATAAAAGTGTTTTTCACCTTTTTTTTTCAGATGGGAAATCATCAATAAATGACCCCTCCCGCACTGGGCGGAGCGGAAGGGAGTGGCAGAGTTGTACTGACTAAAACCCACCCACGTTCCTTCTTTGCCCTTTGTGTCCCAGGGCCGCGGTATTTCTTTCGAACAGTCCCGCAGCCCTGTTTGCTGGCAACTCTTTGAGGCACGCGTGGAACACGAACGCACCGTCGACACGGCCTGTCGTCCTAAGACGGACGGACGGCGAGCTAACCCATTACTCACCGTCCACAGGCCCGCGAAGTGTTTTTCACCTATTTTATTGATTTTAATTTTATGTTGAACGTTACGAATATATCATTTCGAAACTCATTATTGAAATAGGTCTTATATTTAAGTTGCAATCGGTATATCACTAGATAATCACTTTTGAGTTTTACTAAGTGTTTACATTATTTGAAATCGAGATTGTATGGGGTAAATATCACATTTTTGTTAAGAATGAAAGATGACATGGAGGAACTCTTGGCTCAATAATAACAGCCACTCGGATGGATCTTTAGGGTAAAGCCACGCTTGCCTAGGTTGGTCCGTGGTTCGGTGACTACCCATTACATACCGAGTTTCTTCCGCGCCTCAGGAATCACGCTAAGCCGTTGGTCCCGGCTGTTATTAGTAGATCTTTGACAGTCGTTACAGGTAGTCCGCGAAAATCTGACGACCAGTCTTACTAAGGGGTATCGTATTACCCAGTACTAACTGGGTTGTGGAAGTCAGATAGCCAATCGCTCGATGTAAAATACTGGTATTCAGCTGCATCCAGTAAGACTGGAAGCCGACCCCAATAAAGTTGGGAAAAGGCTAGATAGATGGTGACACATGTAATTAATGATACTCGTACTTATATCCTCCGATGCCCGATACTGTTTAAATAAAGAAAGGATAACGAATGATTTGTCTAAAGTATACAGCTCCTCAAACTAGGTCCGCGTATTTCATCGTAAGTAACACTGAACATCTCACAAAACTCAATTTCAGTCCAATATCATTATTTGTCTTGAAAATTGCCTTTCTCTCAATTATTTTTAGGTCAGCAAACTACAAACACAATAACTCGATTCGCGGAGATATGATCTTTTGTTATTGAAGTTAAAATATATATATTTTAGGCTACACTTTGATTAATATTGTCCGTTATGTTTGTTAGAAGCAATTGATTCTTTGAGTGATATTGGTTGGCAAATAAACAGGCGATCCATCAAAAGGTCTACCGTCACTCCTTATGGCAGTACAACTTTAATCTTAATTCAGTGTGGAAAAGAGAAAAAGCTATACAGGACGTCTAGCTGCATCTCTTTCATACCCTGAAACTAAGATTAAAATCGGATATTAGTCCAGTCCCTGAAGCGGTCACCGTCACCCATGAAAATCTAAAACACTCAAGCGTTCACCGTTGGCTGGTTGATGTTCGACGGACCTGAACAAAGCGCTGTTCTTCCACATTTATAGTGCAGACTGTCAGTCTGTGAAATTCACTCTTCTCTGTTCCCTGACCATTATAATCTGGATCTATTAAAAGTTCGAGTGAATCGGTTCACCCGAGTTGCGGCCAAACGCAAGCCAAAAAAAAAACTCAAGCAACACAGGAGTATCGGAATATCTCATGAACAGCTTATAGAGCAGCACCCATCGGCCTTACTTTCAAACTGGAATGCAGTAACACTGCTACATGGCAAAGATGGGTCTAGATAGGAGAATGTACTCATTTGTTTTGTGTAAATTCAAGTCAAAAAGCCATCATGGACTCTTCATCTGTGAAACATTAACCGCGGATCCATTTTCAGCAAGCTCACTACTCTATCTGCTGTTAATACAAAGTTTTGAAACTAATGGTATTGACACTAAAGTACGTATATAGGTTTTTTATGGATGACAAAAAAAATCGTTTAACTTTTTCTTACAATGTTATATCAACAGGGTCATTTTGTTTATTTATTTTACGAAAGGTAGCTTCACAGCACTTCACACAAGTGAGTGAGTGAGTGAGTGTGGGTGGGCGAGTGTGTGTTTTAAAAAAATTCGTTTAACTTTTTCTTACAATGTTATATCAACAGGGTCATTTTGTTTATTTATTTTATGAAAGGCAGCTTCACAGCACTTCACACAAGTGAGTGAGTGAGTGTGTGTTTTAAGTGATAACTCGTTGATACCTAAACAAATGTGGATACCAAAGCCAACTGTTGGATTTTTTTATGCTAGGCTCAGCGCTGAGACTCAAAATTACACTTAACAGATAAATACTTCAATTTTCCAAATACATAATATCACGTCTGCAATCCCCGAAGGGTAAGACAGAGGGTGACCCAAAAAGTACACCCACATTTCGCCAGTTATGTTTAAGTCCCATGTAATAGGGGGCGAGCCTATTGCCATCAACCGGGCACAAATCCAGACTCAGTGGCTGCAACTGAGAAATTCCATTTGTATTTTTTCCCATTAGGAATTTCTCATAATACATGTTAGTTATAAAAATAATAATTATGTTACCCTAAATATAACATAAAAACGTATTTACTATAATATTTAACCATAATTTCTATGAGCAAATTTCCCGTAACCGGCTTTCTAAGCAATTACTAACTTTATATCTATTTTGGCTTACTGCCCACTGCGTATGAAATGGTACAGTGGCGGCCGAGAAAATGTATGCATTTTGACTGTGTACTTGGTCATTAATATTTGCGAGAGAATAGCCTAATAAAGTTAGCCGAAACAAGTTTGTTACTTAGTTAATTGTGTTTTGTGTAGAGGAAAATTTGGTTTTGGATTTTTGATTTAGATTATGTAGGAAGTGGAACAGTTACTTTATATTAATGACGCAATAGAAGCATCTAAAAATATAAATTTGATTCAATGCAGATGAAGAAAAATAACTTACAGATATTCTTTTACAAAAAGTTCAAATCTAAGACAGCGCTGACCTTTGAGTAAGGACAGGTTTTATTATGCAATACAAACACGTTCGAAGGAATATTCCAGAATTTTTGAAAATCGAACACAAAAACTTTCAAATACAAGACACTAAGATTGTTTTTAAATAAAAACGTTTTCTCAAAGCGTAATACCTAAACTCCATCTGTGTCTGACATGACACGCGAAAATATTTGAAAATGGAATGAAATATTCAAACGTATATTTTTCAATGGCCCGCAGTATTTTCAAATAACGCGAAGTAATATGCTAAAGTAGAGTAATATCAGTAAGTACTTTGGGCTGTATATGACTACATGCAATTTAATAACGTTATGAAAGTAAAATCGGACTCACCGAAGTTTGAAATAGTCTGAAAGGAAGTTTCTAGAAGCTCTCTGGATCTTACCTGAAATATGAATTAATAGATATCAAACACTGAACAGTAAGTTGAAAACTTTACAGAGTTATTTATAAAGCGTTCTTTCATAAATTGTTTTGCAATACCTTTGCTTTTGCGAGTTGTAGTCAATTCAAGATTGTTGAAAATTTAAGTAATAAAAGTGAAGCAGACTTAGTAATATCAAGTTCTGGTGAAATTGCTTAGAACAATAGCATTTTTGTTTAAGGTTCAACCGAGTTCTCTGACGGTCTTCTACTTTTCACCCTTATGGCCTTAGTAATAAGGTTGAAAAGCAGTCGACCATCAGTACTTCGGTAGTATATTACATCAAAAATTAATAACATCAACACAATACTATTGAAATTGGATAACTTTAATGGTATGATTTTGATGTAATTATTTGCTGTGCCAAATTAAACCCTCATTCATTGATTATTTAAATGTCAATATTAACTCCTCTTTGTAAGTCATGTGGTCAATTTTATTATCATATGATATAGCCTAGAATTTTCCAATACTATTACACCAATTTTTTACAGACGCCAGCAGATCCTACCCGAAACTGTCAGATTTTCCCAACCAACCTTGAACGTAATGCTTTAGAGATAAAGTTGAAAATCTATTAAATAAATTTGACAGATTGTAGTAACTTGATGTGCTAGCGTCTGTACCAATAAAATAACGTTTCGTAGATACATTCATTTACAATACAAGAGCACTCATCAATGCCTAATTGGTTAATTGAAATTTTATCTGCAAACAGAATTCAACTTTAATATTACAGCTTGAAAGTGTAAAATTAAACAAGAAATCATAATTGGACTGATGGGCTTATTACAAGCCCTCGGGGCCTTAAGCTCAACAAACATAAAATTTTGGGGCTAACTTTGATCTTGTTATTAAAATTGAATTAGTGTAATTAATGCTCATTCTGCTTCTGAATGGTCCGTCCATTAGAAAATTAATAGGTCTTAAAATATGGTGATGTATTTTAATAGCTGATAACCCTGACGAAACGGGTAGGGAAGATTCCTGCTATGAGTATTAATAAATGTTCAATAAAAGCCACCAATAACATCTTCTTGGCGAATCGATGGCAATTCAAATTGCATATAAGCATAATCAGCCTATACTGTACCCACTGCTGGGACACACGGCCTCCTCTCTAGAGAGGAAATGGGTAATAATCCACCACGCGGGCCCAGTGCGGGTTGGTAGATGTCACATCTTCGAATTTTAGTTCTGTTCGTAAGTCCGGGCCGCCACCAATGAGCCCCCGCTGCTCTCTGGGCCACCGCTACTCTCATTTAAATTGATTTAAATCATGGCTGCATTTAAATTGATTCAGTTCAAAATTTGGCGACGAGTTTGGCTCTTTCAGTTGCGTCCATCAGCTCCTGTGACGTAAAAACCACAGGACACGCCACACACCAAATTTAAACTCCGGGACAGTCATCTATGGTTTTTTCGAGAACCTTAACCGGTTTTCCAATTATTATTAATACTGAAAACGGTAAAATTACCATGTTTACTATTTGTTTTGAGTTCCCGAAATTTCGCCGCTGTTGCATGCACCATGTTCATCACGGATAAACTGAAGTTATCAGTTAGTTAGTTTTCAGTGATAATGTAACCATGTCAATTTAAAAACTTAGGTTTTCCAATAACTAAAATACAGGGTGGAAGGGACACCGACGCGAAAATGGTTACCACGTATTCAGTACATCATTCTAATCCACATAGAAATGTTTATCGGTTATTTAAAAAAAAGCAGTTCCATATATTTTGACCGTGTAGGTATTGCAATTTTGTAGGAAACAGCAGATTTTTCTTTAATAACCGATGAAAAATTTCTATGTGGGGTGTGATGTACTGAATATGTGGTAACCGTTTTCGCGTCGGTGTCCCTTCCACCCCTATAGCTTTGGTCAGGAAAAGAAACACAAAATTAAAGTATCAGAAAGAAAAGGCTGAAATCCAGACATTCAAATATTACTGAAACCGCAAGAAAACTAAACGTAGAATTTCTCTTTAAAAATATTGGATACATATTTGTATGTACCGGGAAAGATCTAGTTTTGCGCCAAACATTGCCTCGGGCTGTACCAGCTTAGTCGTGTCAATAAAGATTTGTTCATCGAGTGAAAAATTTAAATTCACCCCCGATATTGCTCCAGCTTTGAAGAGACTACAAAAAAAAAGATATCCGGATTTCATTGAACGCTCGCAATCTACTGTTTTGCGGTTCCTGAGGTTCCATTTTCTCTCTAATTTACAGACTCGTGTGCCTTTTCGAAGTGCAAAGAGACTTTGCCGAGCTAACCCAAATTACGCTTTGTCTTTTGGTAATACGGTTGAAGAAATTCGAAACACGTTGTTTTCGTCGAATGTAAGTTTATAAATCTGCATCGTAATGCTTTTTGGATTTGCATTTGGGAACAACATTGGATTCATTTTAGTGCCGATAGTAGACACTTCAACTGCATTCAACATTTTTTTCCCGCTATCTTGCTATTCAATTTTTATGATATTCGTATATTGATTATATAATAGTTCTTTATAAGGCTGCTTTCCACCAGAGATATGCGAGGATGCGTAGCGAGGAATGTGTTTGTTAAGAACTAATGGAATGGAAACGGTTCAGCGGAGCGAGGTTTTGGAAATACAAAACAAGGGGAGGATGTGTTCGTGTTCCACGCGCGCCTCAAAGAGTTGTCAGCAACGGGAGGGGCCCGCAAGGGCCGGTGCCTGCCAGGGCTGCGGGACTGTTCGAAAGAGATACCGCGGCCCTGGAACATAAAGGGCCAATGAAGGAACATGGGTGGTTTTTAGTCAGGAAGAGTCTGACACTCCCTTCCGCTCCACCCAGGGCGGGGGGGGTCATTTGATGATTTCCCACCCACCAAAAAAAAAAAAAAAAAGGGGAGGATGTGTGCGATACTTGTGTTGCGAGGGATGTCTGCGAGGGATGTGTTGCGAGGGAAGTGTGCTAGGAACCGACACAAGCGAAACAATAGCAGTCAGTCTGAAACATGCCCACTACACATCCTCGCACCGCTCAGCTGCGCAAAGTTCACAGCGTGTCGCTACGCACCCTCGCACCACCCAGTTACGTCACACATTTCTGGTGGAAACGCGGGCTAGTAACGGTCGGCAACAGGAGGGTCGAACTTTGAATCGCCAAATATTGTTAAATATACCTAATTACTCAATTTAAATAATATTTTTATTCATCTACAAACGTTTGAAAGCCACGTAGAATCTAACTAATAGATATTTTACAAGTAAGTAGGTACCTACTGACGTGATGACTAATGCGATGGTAAAATAATTACTTAGATGAGGCAAAGTAACAGACTAGTATACAGTAACAAAGCATTGTGAGATTTTTTTAGACTTCGATAAATTTTTCAACGGTATGCAGACCCTACTTGAAACTACTTACCGACCCCTGTGGCCCCTACTAGAGGGGGTTTCGAATTCTGTTACTTCACAAACACCCTTTACTTAAACGTCTCATTAATCCAGTCGCCACCAAAATATCGTAAGTGCCATCTCTGCGTGCGACCTTCTCTAATAACTCACATTCTAATTAAAATACTAATGAATCTGTCAGTTTTTATCACGTTTTATGCGCATGTAATTACGATTTTTGGTGCTTAGGAAATTAGCCAATAAATTTCATCGTTATAGGTTACAGCGGGGTTGTAAGCCCGGGGTTACTGGCGGTTTAATAAGGCTTGCCGTCTTCGGGCGGATGCATAATTCATAATACAACGTACTGTATATTATCGTCATACACTGTTGAAGTGATAATCTTGGCATAGTTTGTAGAGATGGAAGTTGCGGGTACAACAAAGGATTTCATGGAGCTAGTGAACTAGGTAACAGTATCAAGAGATTTTGTTAAAGTAGAATAGTTTGTGTTTTGGAATTTGTTTTCAAAGTATGTCAGCCAAAATTCAAATTTTGCCCTCGCTTCCTCAGCCTAGATCGTTCTATCCCGCACGCAGAAGATTATGTTAGGGTGAACTTCACTATTTATGGAACGATGACTAATCCTCATCATCTGCCTAGCCTTTTCTCAACTATGTTGGGGTCGGCTTCCAGTCTAACCGAGAGCCATTTAATTTTCACAATTTGTGATTATTCTGGCCCTTCTGCAGCAAAACCGTTCCTGAGTCGTATGCACTCGCTCGGTTCGGTTTGATTCCGGCACAACCGGGCGAAAAAATATACATTATACCATTTTGCCGCTCAGCCTGTGTCGTATCATGCATAATTACTCAGAGCCGAACATGTAGCAGCACCCTTCAGTTTCATTTTGTTCTAAACGGTAGAAAATCGACCATTTTTCTTAAGTTGCTAGACTAACAAAGCAGAATGATAAGTAAAGCAGGTACGTTATTCATAGCAGGATTGAACGCGATGGTTTTTATATCATGATCGCTGGACCGAGGAATATTGGTTTGTCATTCCCAAAGGATTCACAAATTCGTATTCGATACTTCAATTTCATAGTTCTTTTCCCAAAGGCTTTACGCACTTGTTATTTCACACGCGACTTGGACCAAAGTAAGTTTTGGTGAAAAAGTAATTTTATGCTTACCAAGTTAGCAAGATTTGAATCTCGGTTATTATACCTTGGATTTTTTGCTACCTAAGATAAAACGGAGAAATTATTTTTATAGTCTTGTCTGAGCCAAATAGCTTCTGATTTCCTTTCAGATTTAAAATAAAACCTTTTTTTAACATGCTGGCATATACCTAAGCAAACTGTAAGTTAAATAAAATCAAATAAAATCGAAATGGCCGTCAAAATAACTGATCGAACTTTCATAGTACCCAATATTTGAGGCTAAAATCTTTATAGCTATAGGAAGATAGCTATCCATAAAAACCTTATCAACTCTTGAATGTCTGTAAGTCGATCCTGATTACATTTTGTTCCCACCATTCCCTCATCTTAGTTTCGTGCCGCGAAAACTTTTTTACTTTATTATATTTACAAGTTCTATACCGTACTGATTGCTCTTTATAGAAGTGTTGAGTTTGATATACATAAACTTGCGTAAGAAATTATGTACGTGATGACTACTCTAACTACATATTTTCTTACTAAATTTAGTAATATTGATGATGTAGAACTTTTTTTCTATACAGACATGTATCAATTCAGGTCTAGATACTGGACATAATATAACCGATACTAAAGCAAACGCGTAAAACAACGTTGGAAATAAAAACTTTTTACTTATTGCATTATTACTCAATTTTCTTAAAAATAAAGTCAGTCAAGGGTAATTTTAATAAACAAAACAAAAAAAAAAATTGGCATTCAAGAGCGAGCGAAACGAGCTCGGTGCTTGGGACACCGGGTTACTTTAAACACTGCAAACAGAAATAAGAGGCCCGCGCAGCAGCCTTACGCCTTATTACAAAATATTGATATTTTGAACAATTTTATTACAGAAGTCAGCTGTCAGGTATGTTAAACTTCTGCCAGGGCTGCGGAACTGTTCGAAAGAGATACCGCGGCCCTGGAACACAAAAGGCAAAAGAAGGAACATGGATGGGTTTTAGTCAGTAAAAGTCTGACACTTCCTTCCGCTCCGCCCAGAGCGGGAGGGGGTCATTTGATGATTTCACATCCCAAAAAAGATGTTAAACTTTTAGTTTTAGATATTTACGTACCCTCATAATCTCAAATTAACTATCTTTACCAGAATCAGTGGATAAGGACAGCCATAGGCATCAGTTAGATTTAGGTACTATAAATACTGACATATTTTTAGGTACATTTTTGTGTTACTAACCACACCAACATTTGTTTTTTTAATGTTTTTATGTTTAGTGATACATAATAATGTAACTTATATGGAGATTCTCCGAAATAAAATAAAAATAATCACTTTGTGACTGGTTTAGAAGATTTATTATAGAATTATATTTAGGTTAAACGTGATTTTGCCAAAAGAATCAAAATATTGAATGAAAAATGTATAAATGATTAAGTATTTGTAAAAAGAATCATTTGGCAAATTAATGTTTTACAAACAAGCGAGTATTTATAAAACAAAACATTTGCGGAATAAGTTGTTTGTGAAATAAATAGTAAAAGAAACGTTGGTTATAAACTAAAAAAATGGCAAAGGACTTTTGTTGAAACATTAGTAAACCGCTGAAAAAGCAGCAAATCAAAGTAATCGTTCAGAACAAGTTAACAACCCGTAAATTAGTACTCAGACACAAGATGAAACATCAGCGAGAAACCACCTCATCTCGGACAAATTCTCGGCAGAACTTACATTGTATACTCGAATAAAATTAGAACTGCTTAAAACTACAACTATTGTTTTTAGTACTACAAAGGCTTTATTAGGAAGGAATACAAGAACATTAAACAATGGAGAAACAGTTTCGAAATTAGCACTACTTTAGTTACGAGAAACTGGAGCAACAAAATTTTATTTAGCTGACGAAGATTTCTTTCTTCTAGCGTTTGGAAAAAAACATTTAGGGTAAGGTGTTCAGCTACAAAAACATTTGCAGTTTACGATTCTAGTCCGACAGGCGGAAAACGATAAAAAACGGTGGAAAAAAATGGCGACTATGGGAAAGAACTTCGCACATTTTAGATGTTATAAAATGTATTGAGATATTTTTGTTACTGCGGAAAAGGGTGGATTAAAAGTTCAGAATATTTTTATATATTTACAATAATATACAAGGTCATTTTATATATACATATGTAAAAGGTCAAGTAGGTCTGAATCGTCGTCAGTATTTTTATTTGTACCATCAAAGGACTTATTCTTATCCATAAAAAAATTCTAACTGACTGTACACGTACTTAACTGAATTCATCATAATTGTCACCTTTGTCTAAAAAAACGAATGAGAAATGGATTTACGGAATACATTTCTTTATCCTGACATTTACACAAAAACTCCCGATTCAAAGCTTACAAAGAAATCAGAATAAGCCTTAACGATTCTTACAACTTTTTTGCCTAACATTCAAATTACGGGCGTTGGATCAGCTGGGAATACATTTTCTTCTAAAATTATTTACATACGTAAGCCTGGAGAAATCCGGTGACGAAAATAATCACGAATTGTCTTTTTTCCTATGTCTGCGAGTTTGTGCTTGTGTATGGATCGATCAATAATTTTCTCTGCATCAACCAAGGTAGCAATTAGTTGTGTAAATAATTTTGTTTCAGGGGTTTACCTTGCTTTGCTTTGATAACTCGTTAACAGCCACCGTTTTTTCACAGGTGACCACTGCAAACCAGCGCTGTCATGTCACAGCAACATGCCCCTCATGTTACAGCAACATGCTGAGTGGTAACCTGTTTGTCGCAGTCACGACGTGCAAGCTGTCAACTATTTTTTTTTTCCGTCCTCTTTTATTCTAAATGTTTGTTATGATGAGTTGTATGTCTATTTTATTTTTGTATCCACGTTATGTCCCTACGACAAATAAATATTTTTTATTTCTTTCTTTCTACAATATTTGACAAAGATACTAGATACTTGTTATTGTCTTTTCAGTAATTTTTGCTGAGATCTTTTTTTTATGATGAGGTAATGCGGCTAGTTTTTTACTTTTTTAACAGTAAATTTGAACAACCATTGGTTTCAGTTATTTCTGAAATGTATGGTGTTTGTTGAATATGAGGACTAGGATTCCCAAATCTAATACAGAATTAAGGAGTAGAAATTTCTTTGTCTGAAGTATTGATCTGTGCCCGGTTTGTGGCAGTATGATCGCCCCTTTGTAACATGGAATTTAACTATGAAAGGTGGGTACTATTGGTAGACAACTACCTAACCCATAGACAAATACTCAAGTGATGTTATAGTATGCTATTTCTCATAATCAAGCTATTGTCTGACGTATATTCACCGAACTCCACCAATCAAATCAAAACATAGCACCCAGAGAATATTCTAAACAAAACAATTGACGGCGCAAATCCATGCAAGTTCCGTGTTAGATATTTCGAAGGCGTTCCATCGCTCCCGGTAACTTCATTAAGCAGTTCGAATTGAGGGGACCGCTCATGGCCTGAAGTTGACGCTTTGTAGTACACGTGACCGGAATGTTTTGATTGCGAGGTGGCTTCATGGTGTGCGAAGATTCCCTCTATCAGCATTCTCGAAATGGTTAAGCAAGCGCTTGAAGGAACTTGAGATGGTTTAAAATTGTGATTGCTTGGCGTCTGAGATTTCCTTTAGAATTTGTAGGAAGCGCTTTAAAACTGATGTAATATGTACCTAGTAAACGAATAACACACTAGGTATTTTACTTTCGGTAGTCAGCTTCAAGCCTTTAAAAAGATAAAGAATAATACATAACAATGTAACAGAAAATGACAGCATGAAAAGCTATAAAAAATGTCGTAACTCGACATAATGGTAATCGACGTAAAAAGGGGTTTATTCAAGTAAACATTCAACTAACGAAGATTTTCTCTAAACGACAAAATAGAAAACTAGATGAACAAGAAACTTGAAAAATAAAATCTATAATGATCGAGAAAATGTTCAACCTTGATAGATTGCGGGGCAAAACAAAAGAAGCGGAGTGAGCTTTAAGAGCGTATATACAGAAAGTGGGCAACGTCGCAAATAGCTGTCAAATATTCCGCTGTTTTGATTAATTTGGCAATATCACTGTATGGAAATATGAAATATGGCGAACTAGTGAGCTAGAATATTAATAATGAATTGCAAACATGCAGTAATATTGCCTAATATAGGTAATATAATGATCGTTGCGCGAATGGACATAATTCTTATATACTTATTGTTACAAATTAAAACGTTTTTGTGTCTATCTGTACCACCTCGTTGTTCTTATAAGTGCGCAACGTATTTTGATGCAGATGTCGTCATTATTTACCGATTTTATTCCCTAAGGTTTATTAAATACATAATGTGCGATTGACTGCTGCGCTGCATGTCGCGGGTTCGATTCCCGTACGGAACAAATATTTGTATGACCTACAAGTAGTTGTTCCGGGTCTGGGTGTTTTTCTATCTATAATATGTATGTATTTACAAAAAAAAAATGTATATATGTAGTTTATCAGCCATCTAGCTACCATAACACAAGCATTAGGTTGCTTAGCTTGGGACTAGATGGTGCTGTGTGAAATGTCCAGGGATATTATTATTATTATTATTATTATTATTAATGTATAAGACATTTCAATTAAACTTGCTTATTAAGATATTTTAATATCATGTAATGTCGTAAAATTCGTACGAAACGGACGCTAGTGTATGAATAGTTAGCCATTTTGTTTCCTAATATTGCGTAGAGGAGAACGATTCTTTGTAAAAATATTCTTAAATGAAGATTAAAAGTAATCAAATATTCATCTCATTAAGGCTACCTGCTGATTTATTTACGTTAACTTAATTACAAGAAGCATTAATTAAGGATAAGTTCGTTATGTACTTTATAATCTTTTTTAATGTATTAATCTTCTCTTGTTCCTCTCCATCATGTACTATATACTTTAGTACATATATACTTTGTGTTCTTAGTATAAATTATGTTTTTCTTCGGAGAGTTACTTCGCGAAGTGATCCCTTTTAGAACATTTTGAATTATTCATGAAGACGTATTGATTGTTTTACTCCTTCAGCTATGTAGGGTACCTACCGTATTTATGTAATAAGACGATTTAAAAAAAAACCGGTCAAGTACGAGTCAGACTCGCACATGAAGGATTCCGTACCATCATAGTAGGGAAGCCGCCTTTAATTTTTAATGTATTTTTTTTTTTTTGTTATAGAGGCCACATAAATACACATTCTGTAAAAATTTCAACTGTCTAACTATCACGGTTCATGAAATAGATCCTGGTGACAGACGGACAGACGGAGTGACACCGGAGTCTTAGTAATAGGGTCCCGTTTTACCCTTTGGGTACGGAACCCTAAAAACATGTTAACGGATAAAGTAAGATAAAACTAGATTGTTTCAAAAAAATAAAATTTTAATAATAGGTACGTACATACATAAACTCACACCTTTTTCACATGGGGGTAGGCAGAAACCACAGAACACCACCTGCCACGATCCTTACATACTCCTTTTGCATCGTCCACGTTCATATATCTGGTCATACACTCACGCCGGTTGCGAGTACTCCGCACCTGACCTTCCTGAAGAACCTCACCAATAAGGTCAGCGTATGTCATTATAGGGTGTCCACTCCCTCAATAATAGGTACAATGTTCCATTAAACGATAGAAACAAAAACATGTTTTCAGTAAACACCAATAGATTAAATTAAAAATTCTTATTAAATTGGGCCACCGACCGAACTGACATCATTCTTGAAGAATGTCTTATTCCACTCTTAATCTGACTTGAGCGAAGCCTAATTCTATTACAAAAGGAGCAAGTATTTTTCTGCCAACATTTACATTGAATGGGTAATATATATAACCATCTACTAAACAATTCAAATGGGCTTACAGTACGCTACTGTCCAGGGAATAAATGGACTAATAGCGTATTACATTTTTTTTCTGAATAAACACCATTATAATTGAAATTGTTATTTGGATGATGAGGTATAATATTGGGAGCTCTGCCTTGAGGTTTAATGATCAGAAAAAAGTCGTTTCCGATTCCGCAAAGGCAATTTTCTTTTTGTTGAACATTTCGATTAGAATTTGACGGATTCTTGTAAATTCAGATTTCATTACGAGTTTTAAATTTTTGTGTTCCAGATTCTTTTATTTTTGTGACGGTCTGTAATTCATAATTACGCTATATTTTATTATTTTCTTATCTCTGGTCGATGTTCAATATACTCGTCACAAAGCAGTTGTTATTAACAGGCAGGTAGACCGTAACGGTCGACGTCGACGTAACTGTTGGCTAACCGAATGATAAAATCCTTATCCTCTCCAGTACACCCTATTTCGTCAGTTATGTTAAAGTCCCAAGTAACAGGGAGCGAGCCTATTGCCATCAATCGGGCTCAAATCCAGACGCCATGGTGACTTCTGATGGAAATCCCAACAACACTTTGCCCTACCTGGGAATCCAACCTAGGGCCTCAGGCTTAGTAGTCGCACTTGGGACCACTAGACCAACAAGGTAGTGATAAAATCCATATGATATATCCATATGAAAAAAACCGGCCAAACGCGAGTCAGACTCTCGCACCGAGGGTTCCGTATAAACTTGTAGGTATTTTGTTATTAAACTACATATTCACGGTTTTGAGATTTTTACCTTTACATGACTGTGCTCTAAGACATTGTAAAATTTTATTATTCTAGGTCAACGGAAAGTACCATATAAATTTTGATTCCCATGAGAGTATCGAAATATACGTTTTTTTGCGGCCGTTTCTTTTTTTTACGTTAACTTAGAAGTTTTGCAGCTTCAAGGGCCTGTAAACCTGAGTACCTATATGGTTTTCATTTCCACTCGATACCTCCGCGCGTTCGCGAGATTTAGGGTCTTGACAGACAGACGGACAGACAGACGGACAGACAGACGGACAACAAAGTGATCCTACAAGGGTTCAGTGTTACCTTTTGAGGTACGGAACCCTAAAAACTGCGACATAGACACACTTATAAAACTAAAACTAACATATTTTCCAACAATTTATATCATTTCATACCAGAAACCCAATCAAGTAGAAGAGCTTGCTAATTAAGGCGCTACCGGTTCTTTACGAAAGCCCTAAAGAAACCCTGTGTTGAAATGAAGACGCTGGGAAGAATAAGACAATAGCCCGCGGCATATCTCTACCAGTTAGTCAGTACCATTGCTCATTAAAATCTTGAAATAAATACTATTCTCAAAGTAAATTCTTAATTTGCCTGCGCCTTCAATTGCGTGGAGTTCGGAAATTATCACACGAGAACGTCTTACCGGTACAAAAGTATTTTCTGTTCTTGCCCAGATGATAGTTCACCTGTACACGACCTGGACACGAGTTGCCATGGCTGACCTGGAAGTCTTTAAATAGACTCCTTACACAGGTTAGCCGAAGTAAGGAAGACCGTTCAGGTGGATCTCCACATAGATGACTCTGCCCTTTTTTTTAGGCTTTTTTTTTCTGCCATTTTTTTTTTTACTGACTAAAACCCATCCATGTTCCTTCTATTGCCCTTTGTGTTCCAGGGCCGCGGTATCTCTTTCGAACAGTCCCGCAGCCCTTGCAGGCATCGGCCCTTACGCGCCGTCGACACGGCCTGTTGTCATAAGACGGACGGACGGCGAGCTAGCAGATCTACCCTTTTTTTTTTTTTGGTGGGTGGGAAATCATCAAATGACCCCCCCCCCCCCCGCTCTGGGCAGAGCGGGAGGGAGTGTCAGACACTTACTGACTAAAAACCACCCATGTTCCTTCATTGGCCCTTTATGTTCCAGGGCCGCGGTATCTCTTTCGAACAGTCCCGCAGCCCTGGCAGGCACCGACCCTTGCGGGCCCCTCCCGTTTGCTGACAACTCTTTGAGGCGCGCGTGGAACACGAACGCGCCGTCGACAGGGCCTGCCCGTCGTCATACGACGGACGGACGGCGAGCTAGCCCATTACTCACCGTCCACCGGCTCGTGCCTACGGTGGCCGAGAGCCATCACGGCGTGGCCCCCGACGCCCGGTGCTTCTCCTCCCGCGGCGGCTGGGACGTGAGGCTCTCTAGCAGATCTACCCTGGAGTGTAAATGTGGTGCTGCCCCACAAACGATGGGACACTTGATATCGTGTCCGGCCTGTCCTGTTGTTTGGAGTTTACAGGAGCTTGGTGGACGATACTGAAAGTGCCAAACTCATCGCCAAAGTTTGAGCTGCCTCAATTTGAATTGTCATAGACTCGCTAAGAAGAAGTCCACAAGTATGTCATATTTAATCGAAATCCGATCAGCTGTTAAGGTGTGGAGGCAGACACACAAACAAACTGACTTTCACATTCACGTCTACCTGTTTGTCTCTACATCACCTAAAAGCATTAAGTCCAGCTCTGTGCTCTCTGCTTAAAGTGTTAAATAAATAAGTACATATATATATAAACTCATGCCATTTTCCTTGGGGGTAGGCAGAAGCCACAGAACGCCACCTGCTACGATCCTTACATACTCCTTTTGCCTCGTCCACGTTCATACATCTGGCCATACACGGACGCCGGTTGCCAGTACTACGCACCTTACCATTCTGAATAACCTCACCAATAAGGTGAGTGTATGTCCTTCTAGGGCGTCGCCTTCCGGCGTTGCCACTCACATCTGCCTTGTATATACCTTTTGTTAGTCGCCTTTCACTCATCTCCACATGATCAAACTATCTAAGCATACTCTTTTCAATTCTTATCACGTACATCTTCTTTTAAACCGCAACATTGTCGTATAACCTCATTCCTAAATTTAACTAAATAGATATTAGTTACTATTCCTACATATTCTCTTTGAATGGTTTCCTAACACGTCATTTCTTTTTCACGCCTATAAAAAGATATCCATCTACAGTACGGTGTTTTTATTTAAGTTGAACCCCACACTACATATAGTGTTTTATGTCCGCGATTTATGCGGACTAACACTCGCAAACGCCGTACGGTTGTTCTTTTACAACCCCTTGTTTAAAGGGTCCACATTCGACCCCAGTAAATCTTCTCTATCGGCGGTTCTTATGTTAACAAACGTTATTACCCCTCGTACGTTATTTCCACCTTACACAAACACGTTAAGGTCTAAATTCGCGTAAACTTCTTTATCAGAAGAGAAATAAATTATGAGAAATTAGTTGTTTGGAAATGGTATGAAAATATCGCGCCGGGAAATTATTGTTTCAGTAATTGTAATAAAAACTTATATGGAGGAATGGAATGAAAATGTAGGGGGTTATTGCGTAAATAGATTTACTGCCAAAAGTGTTACAATAAGTATTTTGTTTTTATTAGTGAGGCTAAAGTCTGCTTTTTATTTGAATATGATTCACTAGGTATAGTAAGGCACAAGTTGTTATGTTATGTATTCAGTTGTCGGGAACTTGACTTAGTTACCTATAAAGTTAGTACTCAAGACAGCGTTGACAGTTATTAAGTTTTGAAAACACTGTTTGTCATTTACGGTTTAAACTTAAATGTTTAAGTGGTGTGTGAGTGTGTTTGGGCGTGGGGTTTTTTATGTTTTTTCTATTTTCTTATTATTATTTTTTTTAGGGTAACTTCAATGTTTAATGAAGTCCTGAGTTACCAACGCAGTAACAATCGCCGTAGATTTCGTAGTGACTGAAGAACGCGGGTGATAAAAAAAAATTACCGGTAAGATCTACCTAACCCACTTACCTACGATTCGAGGGAAAATATCCTAAAAAACTAATATTATAAACGCGAAAGTTTGTGACGATGGATGGGTGAATGGATGGATGTTTGTTACTCTTTCACGCAAAAACTACTAAATGGATTAAATTAAATTTAGCACACACATAGTTTAGAACCTGGATTAACACATAAAATACTTTTTATCCCGATAGTATGATCCTGCGAGACAATTATCGACCTCCACGCGGGCGAAGCCGCGGGCATAAGCTAGTCGTGGATATTTTTCTGTTCTTCATGATTCCAAATCTATAGATATGCCTCAAAGTATAACATGACCGACTTCGTTACAGTTTTCAATTCCATCTTTTATATCCCTTGTTATGCTTCAGTTTATGACGGTACGAGTTTTCTCAGTAGCCCTAATTTTGTTCGTCCAATATTCAAGGGCTAATATAAAAATATGGGAAAGAGCCCTTCCTCACGCACCGTTGTCCCTTAAAAGCGTATTAGCTTCTAATTTTACATTGAATTTATTTTCTTTGGGTTTTAATGAGTGGAATTTAATGGTGAATTAGGATTTGGCCTTTGTTATTGTTAAAGCAGGGTTCAATTTCCGGGTCGGGCAAAGTGTTGTTGTGTTTTCCATCGGAAATTTCTCAGGCATGGAGTCTGAATTTGTGCCCGATTGATGGCAATAGGCTCGCCCCCTATTATATAGGATTTAAAAATAATTTGCGAAATGTGGGTGTACTATTAGGTAGACCTCTGCCTAGTCTTTCGGGGATTACAGGCTTGAATCAGTTTTTTTTACGTTCCATTGAAAATATTAATTAGGTAAATAAGAGGTTTTGAATTGCCATTAAACGTAAAAATATAAACTAAGGACCGGAGGTGACCCAGGGCTGCGGGACTGTTCGAAAGAGATACCGCGGCCCTGGAACATAAAGGGCCAATGAAGGAACATGGGTGGTTTTTAGTCAGTAAGAGTCTGACACTCCCTTCCGCTCCGCCCAGGGCGGGGGGGGGGGTCATTTGATGATTTCCCACCCACCAAAAAAAAAAATAAAAAAAAAAAAAAAAAAAAAGGACCGGAGGTGAAAAATAAAAATATTAAACCGACCTCCGGAGAACAGAATAAAGCAGAGAAATTGTTGCATTTGGGTACCTTTTTTTGAGAAAAAACAAGGTATTCTTCAGAAAATATTTGTCCAAACTTTATTAAAGAAATTCATTTCAGACAGAGAAAAAAATATTCACTAAAAAAGTTATATTGGCAATGTTTCGAACTTGTACAGTTAACACAAGTTTATAATGAACTCAGTCTGAACTATTGGACAGATCTAATAAGTTTTCTTTATTTCAGTGTTAGTTTAAGTTTATTCAACGGGACGAGTGACCTTGTTCATAATTTTGTTTATTCTGTAAAAATTACAAAATCTTATTGTACAGCCTGTCTTTCTTAGTGCGTTGAATAGATTGCACAGCACACATAATACTGCTTAAAGTTAAATAAAATGTGTATAAGCAGATATGTAGGCATGCATAATATATTCATGAACACTGTATTATGATAACAAAATATACGTACCACATCAAAAACTCCATACTTCGCTCCAAAACCTAAATTGCTGATGCTGGTATTACAGATGCTAGGTTGAAATGGAACTGGGCTGATCACATCAGCCGCATTTCGGACGAGCAATGGGCAAATATAACCACTCAATGGATACAAAATCGCAATAAACGACAATGCAGCAGGCCCAGAAGGAGATGGCGGGATGAGCTGGACTCTTTCGCAAAGGATTGGCCTACAATCGTATTAGATCATGAAAATTGACAGGAGGGAAGGGAAGCCTGTGCCATGCATTGGCACAATAATACTAATAAAATGACTGCAAGCTAACAACGTTCTAGTCATATACCTAGTAGTTGGAAACAGACGAGAGTATGGCATAATCAGCCTATAATGCTCGATTCCCTCTCTAGAGAGGGAATGAGCTATAATCCACCACGCGGGCCCAGTGCGGTCAGTTGATAGATGTCAAATGTCTTCGAATGTTTGGTTCTAGGACATGCCGGTTTCCTCACGATGTTTCCCTTCACCGTTTTTGAGAGCAGTGGTGATGAAATAAATTACACAAACTAATGCGCCTGCCTGGGTTCGAACCTATGACTTATTGTTCGCAAGTCGGGGCCGCCACCAGTGGGCCACCGCTGCTCTCCATATCATCATCATCATCATCATCAGCCTATAGCAGTCCACTGCTGGACATAGGCCTCCTCAATCGCACGCCATTCAACTTGATTACGAGTTATTCTCTCAGTATTCGTCCCTATAAATGTTTTATGTGAAACTATACCATTTTAGTTTTCATACAACACAAACCAACAAGAAACCTTTCGAAAACAACACCTATTTTATTCACCCCGGCCAGAGATCCATGTCTCTTCATTCAGTTCCGATAGATTTGCTCGCACACTCGGTCAGACAAATCTCGAATAGTGCACAAAGCACTCCCTGTGAGACTGGTACTCTATAGGTCTTGGTTATAGGGATTTGAATAGTACCAAACAATACTTGAGTCTAGCTGGTCGTAAGTTGTAAGGCAAAGGTGGAACACAAAAATAAAAATAATTTAATGAACAATACATGAAAAGGCAAGCAAAAGTTTAAAATAATACCTAAAAAATAAAAACTCAGTTAATTTTATAAAGTTTAAAGGAATTATTATCGTAAACATTATTCCGTTGTTTCAATGGAATTAATTCAGTCATATTCATTGTGTTTGCATTCCACAATGTTAAAAAAAATGCTACAAAAGGCTTACAGCTAAGTACAATATCATGGCCCGTGGTAGGGCACAACAATATAGACTTTATACTATTTAATTTTAAATTTTATACAGTTAATATATATGTACGAGTATATAATATGTGTGAATATAATATATGCAGAAAATAAATAATCATTTCTAATTTTATATCTTATTCACCATTTATTATTTTATCAGTCCGACTATACGCGATAGAATTAATTTAGTTGTCTTAAGAATTTGACTGAAGCTGCAAAGTAGCCACCAACTGGGCTCTAAGAACAGTAAGTAGTCAGTTATCGGTGACACGAAAAGATGATGAATTGTTTTAGTGACCACTTCATTCCCATAATTTTCAATTGTTAGTCTTGACACACTGCGTCTGCTTTTTTTTTGGGATGGGAAATCATCAATGACTCCACCCGCTCTGGGCGGATCGGAAGGGAGTGTCAGACTTTTACTGACTAAAAACCATCCATGTTCCTTCTTTTGCCCTTTGTGTTCCAGGGCCGCGGTATCTCTTTCGAACAGTCCCGCAGCATCGAACAGTCCCGCAGCATCATCGTCTGCCTAACCTTTCCCTAACTATGTTGGGGTCGGCTGCCAGTCTAACCGGATGCAGCTGAATACCAGTATTTTACATGGAGCGACTGCCTATCTGACCTACACAACAAAGCCAGTACTGGGTAATACGATACCCCTTGATAAGATTGGTTGTCAAACTTTCGGGCCACTGACTACCTGTAGCGACAGTCAAAGATCTACAAATGGCAGCTAGGACCAACGGCTTAACATGCTTTCTGAGGCACGGAGGAAACTCGGTATGTAATGGGTGGTCACTCATCCACGGACCAACCTAGGCAAGAGCGGCTTTACCTAAAAATCGTTCCGAGTGGCTGTTATTATTTAGCCACAAACTCCTGTCATACTTGGCCAATAGAATCTTCTAGTTGTCCAATCTCAATATAGCCAGCAAGTTTATCACTTAGACCACCAAGAAAGCCTTAGCAAAGGGAGGATTTGGGTCAGTCCAGGCATGTGTGGTCTTCTTCTGATAGATTTGATTGTTACGCCTCAATTGCCAATAAAATTATTAAACGGCATTTGAAGAGGAAGATCTTTGAGAGATTAGCCTTTAATACAACCAATCTAGATATTGATTTATGAAGTTTCTTCACCCTGTTGTGTTTCATTCAGAAGTTTTTACATAAGCTTTGCTTCATTATTTCTGTAAAAGAAGGTCTAGGGGTCCTGGGTTCAATTTCCGGGTCGGGCAATTATTAGGTTTTTCCATCAAGAATTTCTCAGTAGCAGCCACGGAGAAATTCCTGACTGATAAACCCAATATCACTTTGCAAGACCTCATGCTCAGCAGTCGTTCTTGAAAGAAAGAAGAAAGAGAGAAAGAAAACATATTTATTTGTCATAGGGACATGACGTGCATACAAAAAAAAAGAAATAAATAACAATAGTCTTAAGGCGCATCAAATATTATAAATTCAACAGGACAGAAACAAAGAAAACGGCTGAACAGCTTGCACGTCGTGACTGCGACAAACAGGTTACCACTGAGCATGATGCTGTGCTATGCTATGGGGGGGGCAGCACAGCGCTGGTTTTCAGTGGTCACACGTGAGAAAAAAACGTACGGAAATCAAGACAGTATAAATATTAGATTACATGAATCAGGAAAAAAATAAAATAAACAGTACTTAGATTATAATATAAAACAACTATGGGAAATATAATAAAAAACACTACAAAAATATAAAAGTATGTGCGTAGGCTAGAACAAAATAAACATAAATACAAAGCGAAAACATGGCGTGTTTTTTGTCTTGCTCCCACCCCAACTTCGCGTCGCGCCGCCGTCTTCGCTTGCGACCACTAAGACCAACGAGGCAGTCCTCGTAAATCTAAGTACCAACACAACCCTCAAAGATGAATCTAGTTTCCATAAACTAGCTAACGACGAAACTACTGAGATACAGCTAAATACATAAGCTCATAATAATATATTGCAAACATCACGGCTACACTCACTACTTAGTAGGCTTTGCATTCGGGAAGACAGCCAGACTGCGTGTTGTCTCAGCCAATTTTCAGTTGCAAACCTAAATTAGACAAACTACAACTTCAGACACACAGCGTTTAGAGTTAAAATTATTTAGTTGTATTAAATTCAGCTTGGAGTTTAAGTTTCTGAATTATTGTGGCGGAAAGTTTAGTAATTAGGGTTTGTTTATTAACGTTATTAGATGTGTATTAGCAAATTGCATTTAAACTAACATTACAAAGGGGCTCACTTTTGTTAGTAAAAGGCCCCACGTTGGGCGCCACTGTAACGGTTAGGGCTCAGCCGGTAAATGAAACTCTGAAGAGTAAATTTAAACAGCAATATAATTATAAAAAAAACAATTGGATGTAGGTAGGTAGTTTACTATAATCCTTCAGGATAGTGATTTTCTTTAGGCGGTCTATAACCAACACGAGCTCGATAACGAGAACTCACGCCAGTCTTCTACTTACTGGGATTATACTCGTAGTAAACTACCTACCTACATCCAATTGTTTTTTTATAATTATCTTGCTGTTTAAACTCACTCCTCAGAGTTTCATTTACCGGCTGAGCCCTAACCGTTACAGTGGCAATCACTGAATGTACGAGTAGGTACTGATCCAATCTTAAAATACAGGGTGTAAACGGACCCTTCACGTAGCCCGCAACCAAGCATTATGTACATCAAATTAAGTAACTCTACGCAAAAATTATAGCTGGGAAACGACTTTTTTTTATGGTGAAATATCACGTTTTACGTTAGGACGCAATGTAATGCACACACAAAACATTGTGCTGATGGATGCATTGAATAGTGCGGAGGTCGTGGAGGTGTTTAAAGTAAAGTTATGACATTAAAAACTTGTATTTGTGAAAAATTTGGACCTTACCTAGAAAGTTCCCAGACATAGTCCAGTACAAAAAAAATGATCGCAATGACGGGGAGAAGCAAGTGCCGTTCGGCTTCGTTAAGGGTACTTTTACACCCATTAGATAGTCTCGTAGGATAATGTGTATGTTTGACTTCTATGCGGATAAAGTCGCCGGCAGAAGTTAGTAGTGAATAAAAAAGTACTTAAATCATGACCAAACCTCTAGCTGTAAAAGGTTTTGCAAAAAAATTGAAAATAGAACATAGAACCAACTTAACTAACGAAAGACATAAAAATAGTCCCAAAGCGTATTTCATGATGATAGAATTTGGTCTGGTGGAAATTTATTTAAAGACTTTGGACGACTTACAGCTAAATACAATAGTGATAAATAATAGTATGATAATAATTGTTCTACTTAACTTACAAGAAACGTAAATGACTACGTTATATTAGGATCAGAAATCAGATGTAGCCAAAAACCAAGTAGGTATTTTTGGTTCTTACCTGCGTCTAACAATTTCTAAGAAATAGTTAAAATAAAAAAAAGGTTTATGAACTTTCATTCTAAGTATTTTTGTAAAGATAAAGATAAAACTTACGAAAATACCAGACCATCTACTAAACAACATATCGCGTTTCAGACGAAAATGTTGAAAAAGAAACTGAAGACAGCCTAGAGGTATGCTCTAGGCTGTCTTGTCTGTCTGTCCAAGTAAATCTAACAGTACTGTCACCTACGAAATTCAATAACCATATTCTAGTATAATCAGGAGCAAACACTACGTAGGTACATTTGTTTGAGTATCATTGTAAATTTCGCGGATGATGTTACACAAAATTAAATCTACATCTACTATTTTACTCTAATATTATAAAAAGGTAAAATTTGTACGCAGGGGGTAATCTTCGGCAGTACTGATTCGATTAAACAAATTCTTTCACTAATGGGTACCTATATTATCGCAGAGTGTCGTAGGCTATATTTCAAATGTTTCTGACAATGTTAGACCATAACGCGACCGAGGCCGTGGGAAAACTCAAGTAACATAATAAAGCTGAAGAATTTGTTGGTTCGAATGCGCTAATCTCCGGAACTGCCAGTCAGAATTAAGAATATATTTTTGCTATAAACTTTGATAGCCAAATTTTTGAGAAAGGTTATCGGCTAACATCATGCTAAGACCGTTAAGAGCTACGTAATGAGTGAAAGCGCACACACAGGTAGTTCTAGTATAATCATATGTGTACACATCGTACACTTCTTTGAGTATCATTGGAAATTCTGCGGGTGATGTTACACACGAAATAAATAATAAAACTGGTAGAGCGTCACGGTTTAGTAGGATGTTTTCATCGTCCGCTCTCAGAATATAAATAGCTCTAATTTAAAAGCATATGAAATAGTAGACCGCGGTACCATATCATACACATTTAGGTAAGTTTTGCCTACTATATTCAAAAGTGTTTTATTTAGTAGGACTCTCTTTTCCTTCGGTGGAATGGAATAACTTACTTCAACTTTGAAATTCATAACAAACGATAACATTTTTGTTTAAGATTTTGTTTATGATACACTTTCTTTATCGTGTGGTTAGTGCCTAACCTAGTGTCAGAGTTTTTATGCCACCCATGGGCCTCTTTCTTGTCTTTGCATGCTATCGAGGGATATCTCTGGATGTAGATACATTGACTAAACTTCGCGACCGTACTCTAGCTAGATAAATACAATACACACATGAATCCGAAAAATCAGAGGTGCGTGTCTTGGGTTCGAACTTGAGACCTATAACTGTCCGACGGACACACCACTAGGCTATCACTGCTAATAGTAATCTTGCCCTACCTGTCCGGTAATAATAATAATAACTATCTCCATCTCTGTTTATCCAATTACGCGTAATAGAGGCAGCATACTTTTCAAATCCACACTTCAACAGTACCTACCTGTGATAACACAGTCTATATCTTCATTAATAATTGTAGGAATTAATAACATGTTTATCGGTTGTGTGTGATGTGAATATTTAATAGATTCTCACACTAGATCCCTCTGAGATCCATTAGTTATTATGGCCTTGTCCTAGAACGCCACCTCTAGTATTGTCTTTATATCAGATTCTGTTTGATTCAAGAATACATGCACTACTTACAGCTGAGCATGAGGGTACGATTTCTAGGTTGGTCAAAGAGTTATTGACTTTTACATTAGGAATTTCACAGTAGCCCCGAGTCTGGATTTGTTGATGACAATAGGCTCGCCTTCTATTACATGGGACTTCAACTTAACTGCTGAACTGTGGGTGTAAGGTGGTACACACTGCATTACCTTTCGCGGAAACAAACGTGATGTTAAATTCACAACATTGACAACTGTAACAATTTTAAAGTAGCATCGATTTCATTACAAAACAAGATGGGGGGGGGGGGCGATATAATACCTTGAAACTGTATAAGAAGAAAATTCCAACATGGATTCAGAATCGATTTCATACGTAACAACATCACTTACATCTGTCTCTTTCGCTCACTTCTCAAAATTGAAGCGGGAGAAGGACAACAAGACATTCATTTGCAATCATTGAACGTTCTCCGTGAATATCTCTCTCTCTATGAAAGGTCGCGGTGAAGATATAAAGGAATTATGAATATGTCGTGTTCTTGAAACAAAGTTGTGTGGAGATTGTGAAGAATACGGAATATTCAAACGCCTGAAATTGTAAAAATGTGTAGCTTCGGCTGTAAAGTTATTCTAAAAACGGAACGCTCCAGAATTTTGTTGTTGCTGAATTTTTGTACTCCTATCTTTAGAGAGAATGGTCTGCGCTTTGTTTTTCTGTATTATTATAAAGAGCTATTCAGACCAGCTTGCAATATTTCTAGCTTTACGTAAGGTTATGTCTGGCTAAAATTTCACGAGTATTTTTTATGCATACTGCTGTTAATGATTTTTTTGTTTCTTCATTTTCATTTGTTCTACTTTTAGGTTCTTACAGCCTTTGGACTACAAAACAAATAACATTACTTTTCAACCCACATTTATTAACAGTGATATTTCTAAGTCCAAGAATTCAATAAATATCCGGACAACTGGACACCCTTTTCAAAAATATTCCAACGATATTCCCGAGCTAACCCAACATGTCCAATAATAAAGCCTGGGACATCTTACACGCAAATCTAACACCGAACTTACACCCAATATCGTACTATTTTATCAAGATTGAGATATTGAATTCCTGCGCACGTCATGAGATGTAAGAGGTATTTTATTACACCGAATAAATAGAAAGAGTCAGGGAGAGAAAGAAAAAAGATAGGTATTACAAAGGATGGATGCTAGAACGACGTGTTGGGAAAACTTAATATGGGAAAGTCATTATAAGGAAGTTTTTTATTGCCTTTGTGGTGTATTTCATTAATATGGCTGAAGGGGAGGTATAGACATAATGATTTAAAGTGTTATAAAAACAGTCAATCAAGTCATTTCAATATTTTGATAGGTACTCATTATTAATAATTATTAATTGAATTTAACTCTTAACACTGTTTGTTATCTTAACTCTAATTGTTAACTTATATTTTAGATATCAATATTTGCATGCTGAATTTTTAGTAAGCGGAATATGTAGAACCTGTTCATATTTAACACCTCAATGTACCATATTTCACGCAAATAAAGATTATTCTATTCTATTATATTTGTAGTGAACGACTGATGAGATCAAGAGGATGAAGATTTTCAAACTTTGCGATTAACAATCTGTCCACTTGTGTGTATCGATAACTAACTAATTATTTCCGATAGACTGTCGAGGATCGACGTTAAACGTGAGGCCCAGTGGTTAGTAAAACCCCAGGCATGCGTTTTGTTTATGTGAATAATTTCATAATCACTGCTCTCAAAACGACGAAAGAAAACCCTCAAAACGAAAATCTTGAGGAAACCGCTACATTCCAGATTCGAACATTCGAAGACATGTGAAATGTATCAAACTGCACGGGACCCGCGTATTGAATTACGGCCAAGTAGTACGGTGAGAGGAAAATGCCCTCTCATAGAGAAGAGGTCAGTGTCCATACAATGGGAACATTTTATAAGCTGATTACGGCTTCAGTGAAACTGCTCCAGGGTGTGAAATACAATGATATTGATCAGCTGTGGTTGATCCCTTGTAAACGTAATCTTACGTAAACTCATTATCAATTTAACTCATTATACAATCATCAAATAACGTCGTCACCAACTTCAACACTCCCAAAATTGGGTCGAAACTACTAGAAGGAATACAATATTCATTACTAATGTAACTATCTTGTATCCGATCGGATCAAAGGCCTTTGTTATATCGAAAATCAGCGTCTGAACTTTTGGTCCAATCAATCAATCAATCAAAGCATTTATTTCAAGTAGGCCCGTTACAGGCACTTTTGAACTGTCGAAACAAAGACAACAATGAAATTTAGCTACAGTCCCAGTCACAAGGCATAAAAACTGTGAAAGTACTGTAGTTGCTCATTCCCTAACGTAGATCTCTATGGAGAAGAACGGGCAAGAAACTCCATGGACACTCTTTTAAATCAGAATATTTTTACAAAACCTTGGTTACATCATTCATGTTTAGATGGTACATTATGTGAGAGCGATGTAGCAAGATATGCACGTTAAAAGTGTCCATAGTAAAAACAAGGAAAAGAACAATTCAAAAAATAAAATAATTAATTCAAATAAGCCGTGGCAACCAAGAGATGACCAGTCACAACTGACAGCGCCCGTTCACGAACATGACGCATGTATCAGCACCATTCAACTCAACCATTTTGAAGGGAACTAGCTGATCCGACACACGCGCCACCATCAGCGAGACATTTGAGTGAGCATGACATACACTTAACCGCCAGGGCAAATTCAAGTCATTAAAAAAAAAAAAAATGACGTAGGTTATCAACGAAGGATAGCTTTCTATTACATAGTACTCACATAATATGGGCTATGCGGTTATATAATACCAAAAGAAATTGAATCTATACAATGCAAAGATAGTTGTACAATCTTCAGCAGCTCCAACAATACTATTTAATGCTATCCATTAATCAGTTTATGCGCCCCTGTCCATGTGGAGCAGGACCGGCATTGAGCCAAGCATTTTTATCAGAGATATAATCGTCCAACTTGTAATATGCTTGCTTACATAGTGTGCGTTTAATGCATGATTTAAATTTCGTCTCATTCAGTTCAAGAATACTTTGTGGAATTTTATTATAGCATCTTAAACAGTACCCCATGAAAGATGAGTCTACTTTAGCGAGTCTGAAGCCCGGCTGAACTAATTGGTCTCTAGTTCTCGTACTGTAATTGTGTCTGTCACCTCTTTTATTAAAAAGATGTAGATTTTTTCTAACGTACATTATGTTTTCGTAGATGTATTGACAATGTACCGTCATGATTTTGATTTCCTTAAACAGTTCCCTTAGAGAATCGCGCCTACGAAGATTATATATGTCCCTTTAAATATGTATGAAATGTTTCATCGCGGTTCCAGCATAGCCGCAAATCTTTTATCTTTTACTTTATCGTTCATTTCTGTGAGTCTTTCTCAATTTATAAGTCGGTTTGTCTGTCTGCCATGTCTCTTGGCAATGTCTGTACGTTTTAGTCGACCTTTCTCGAGAATAATGTCAGATTTAAGTGACAAGGTAACCTCTGGAGTATGGAAATGTGGGGAGACAGGTCTTGGTATAATTTTTGTTTTTGAATATTACTTAACATATTACAGTCTTGTTAGTTTGTTGTAGTCCTCCTGTTGTTACAAGAGTATCTCATCGTTGGCTATTGGCTCAATCTCCGGGTCAGCAAAGAGATTTTATCTTTCTGAAATTCCCAGTAGTAGGTTTGGATTATTTAATATTGCCCTATTAAATAATCCAAACCTACTACTGGGAATTTCAGAAACTGACAGACTTACTCTTAATTCAGACCAGACCTCAGGGTTTTGAGAAATTGTTATTCTTTCAGCAATAAAGATGATAACAAATTCAAAAATGTAGGCCTTTTAGATTTCTAGATGCTTGTTAACTTTTCTATCTTGTTTTACGCTTTTGTGAAGTAAGCAACGACTTATTGGGCCTACGGCTGTCCTCCCATACTTAAGTACTAATGCTGTTACATAATAACATTGTAAAACGAAATAATTTAAAAGAGTAGCCATGGTGTTTCTTGCCGGTTCTGCTCCATAGGAAACGACCAACCCGAACCGTGCACCTTTTCTCGACGTTCTATAAGTGTCAATGGGGGCCTTTTTAAAATAAAATATTTTGATTTTGATTGAATGTCCGAGATTGACCAAGCTTCCGAAAAGCTCAAGTCAATCAAGTTTAAAGTTGTATTTTATTCATGTATGTAGAAATATGAAACGCTTAGCACTCTTGTAAAGTAAATAGTACGTTACTGATAACGATACAAATTAGTAACATAAAAAATATTAGCTGCTGTAGGACACATAACACATGAATCATTACATTAGTCTCATTCTCCACACTGCATGCATGCACCAACAAAGAAAACAAAACACTATCCATAATTCATTTTAAAGCATTTCTTTTTACCCACCTTCCGGTGTAATAAATTTAAGGGGCGGTCTACACCGTATGTACGTACCCTTATCACATGAAAATAGCTCTGCTACCGAGTAACCGCGCATCTGCACCTTGCCTAATGTACCGGTATATCGCGCCTAATGTGTTTCTGCTACAAAGAATGGTACATTATAGCACTTGTGTTATGTGGTAGCAGGATTTAAAAAAAAACATGAGTATCTATGGAACTATTCTTATTTTTACCCTTACTTATTTTTAGACCGATAAAATATCTGGAAGATAACAAACTACTTTCAGATAATCAATTTGGGTTTAGGCCTAAAAAATCAACTAACCAAGCAGTAAACAAATTGATTAATTACATTTCTACAAATCTGGATAGTGGAATGCATACACTGGGTATTTTTCTAGACCTTGCCAAGGCCTTTGACACTATTTCTTGCACTACTCTTTTGCAGAAGCTTGAATCACTTGGGATAAGAGGAGCGCAGCTTCTACTATTATCTGATTATCTTAACGATCGACAGCAATGTGTAAAAATTGGTCCAACTACAAGTTCTGATCATTCTAATACTTGTTTTGGAATTCGACAAGGCAGTATACTAGGTCCTACATTATTTTTAGTCTATATTAATGATCTTTGCAGCCTGACACTCAAAAATGGTGTTGTAATGTCTTATGCGGATGATACTGCTCTGTTATTTGGATTAAATCAAGGGCTGAGGCCTATGAACATGCTCAGAATGGTTTCAACATTGTATCTAATTGGCTCCAGAATAATCTTCTAACCCTGAATGCTGATAAAACAAAATACATTTCATTTACAATGAGAAATACTAACATACCGCTTACTAACCAAAAAATTTACGCGCATACCTGTAGCACGTACGCTGACACTGCATGTTCTTGCCCTACTTTAGAAAAAGCTGACCATTTGAAATATCTTGGTGTCACTATTGACTCCAATCTAAATTTCCGTAAACATATCGAGTTACTATGTGCTAGAGTGCGCAAACTAATTTATGTTTTTAAGTATTTACGTAATGTAGCCGACTATAAATTAATAAAACAGGTTTATTTAGCGTTGTGTCAGTCTATTCTAACCTATTGCATAACATCCTGGGGGGGGGCGGGAAATTCGATTCTTCTCCCTCTAGAACGTGCTCAAAGAGCAATTCTAAAGGTTGCTACCTTTCGTCCGTTTAGATTTCCTACACATCTGCTCTACAAAGCATGTAATGTGCTCACAGTACGGCAATTATTTATTCTTCACATTATACTACAGCAGCACTCTACCCTTCCCTATGACCCAGTTCCTTCCGATAGGAGAAGAAAAGACCTGGTTTGCACAAAGCCTCAAACTAGACATGCGTTTGCTAGTCGATTTTATGTGTTTTTAGGACCTTTTCTGTATAATAGACTCAACAAGAAACTAAACTTCTATAGTCTAAGTTATAGGAAATGTAATTTTGTAATATCGGATTATTTAGCGATGCTTAATTACACGGACACAGAAAAACTTCTAGAAGTCCTGGTTTGATTTGATATGTCATCTCCTCGTATTTAGTTGTACATATTGTTATTAAGTTAGTTTTAATGTTTACTGTTTTTGTTCCTAGATTTACTTTATTTTAAAACTTTTCCTGTCCCAATTAAATTATGCATTGTAAAGTGATGGCCTGAAACACAGGTTTAAATAAACCTAGATCAGGCAGGTCGCTACCTAACATTTGATTTCGCCATTATCGTAACTTGCAACGGTTATATATATTTTAGTTATAGTTTACTTATAAGCACTAATTATACAATTGTTTAGAAATAACACTACTGCACCTAAATGTACACTTTTGTAATACCTACTTTTTTTTAAATAAATTATTCTTATTCTTATTCTTATTATTCGTCGTGGTTTTTTGTTGTTTTATGTGCCGACATACTATTTACGAAATTGCAGTTACTCTAGAAGTTTCTCTCGAATTCTACGGGAATTTTCAACTTATACTGGGTAAGAATGTATTCGTGGAGCTCGTGGCTAAATAAGAACAGCCGCTCGGGTCGATCTTTCGGTTAAGCCATGCTTACCTAGGTAGGTCCGTGGGTGGGTGACCACCCATTACATACCGAGTTTCCTCCGTGCCTCGGAAAGCAAAGACGTTGGTCCCGGCTGTCATTTGTAGATCTTTGACAGTCGTTACAGGTCAGTGGCCCGAAAGTCTGACAACCAGTCTTACCAAGGGGTATCGTATTATCTAGCGCTAACTGGGTTGTGGAGGTCAGATAGGCAGTCGCTCCATGTAAAATACTGGTATTCAGTTGCATCCGGTTAGACTGGAAGCCGACCCCAACACAGTTGGGAAAAGGCTAGGCAGGTGATGATGATGACTGGGTAAGAATGTATTCTGTGTTTTAATCTAGAGCATGGTCTATCTGTATTTCACGTTTAACCTCTAGAGCGCCAGCGGCACAAATTTGTGCCACCAAAAGAATCGATTTTAAAACTTATCTTTACTACAAATACAGTTCTAAATCGGTCGGGGTTTATATCCGTTTAGCTGTTAAGGTGTGATTTAGTGACAATCATCTTAACATACTTTTCATCCACATATAAATTAACTTCACGTACTTTTTCCACAGTTTTGGAGATTTGAAATTTTAAAATCTTTGCTACTAACATAGTTCTACATTTACAACACAGTTTTCCTTTTAATTTCAGCGTTTTAGAATTTGAAAATCTTTAATTTCACACTGCGTTTGAATTTACAATTTACTGCATTAAGATTTTTCCATCAAATGTTTACATTTACCTCAATCCGTGCGTGCACCCTTTTGAATGTGCCTCTCTACCCTTTAATGTGTTTTGAAACCCATTTACTCCAGGCCTTGATAACACCCACACACTCCCTTATTTTATTATATGCATAACTTTATGTGAAACTTACAAGTTTATCGTTTAAAAACACGAGCCTTAATGGGTTTAACATAGACGAATTACATCGCGATTAGTCGCTCCATACAGAATATCCGTATGCAGTTGGATCCAGTTAGACTGGAAGCCGACATTTTCTACATGTGTTATATTGCGTCAGAAACCAATGATGATGATGGTTTCATTAAATTAAATCAATGTCCTGCACCAGTTAAAAGACGGAACTAATATTCTAAGACTTGTTACTTACTGCTTTTTAGCATTATTCTTATTGTTTAAACGTACGACCGAATGTTCTCGGTACATCATGTGCACCTAACTATAGCTATGTAAGTCAAACGTCATACAGTCCACTAACCTACCTTTTTAGTGAGAAATAAATCTTTGTAAGGGACACACGTCTATTTAATTCAAAATCCTGCAAAAACAAAATTCAACCTTAGCGCTTTAAACACTTATAAATAAGTCTAAGTTCATTATAAGTCTGAAATGTTATCAAATCAATTGTATAATGTAATAAATTGATGGGTTTAATTTAATTTAAAGACTTTTTTTTTCTTTGTAGAGAATTTAAATAATAACATAACATCACGCCTGTAATCCCCAAAAGGTTAGGCAGAGGTGTACCGGCAAAATCTGGATTAATATATTTATACTAATAATATTTATAATTTTATTTTTCGCTGGTTTCGTGTTCTCCTCAGTATAAAAGTACATAAAAAATAACTAGTCTGCCATCTTTGGGAGTCCGCCATATTGGATTTAGAATGACGTCACTTAACTAACCATCCATTGTCATCCAAACTAAACGTGTACTTATGCAAAAATTCAGCTCAACGGGTTAGGGATAATTGTTTTAAATTCAGTTGCAACATACGTACAAATATTGCAAGTTAAAATAAAATTTTGTAGGAAAACAATGCTCCTGACCGCTGCACGTTAGTAATGAAAACAGATTCACTTTTCTACACCAATCCAACAATTTTTTTTTACCCTTGCAAACTTTATTTCCCATTACAATTTCCTGCTATCTAGGCATCTGCTACGCCTAATGTACCATGCCCCTCGTAATGTATTTCTGCAAAGCGTTCTCTCTAAGCCGGGATGATACCAGCACGACTACACTGCCAACTGCACGAGATTTTTTACTAGCACCGCCTTTTCTATGCGCTGAGCTTGAATATTTTATTTTATCGCCCTCCTGTGTTGCTTTTCCTTAGTAATCCGTCAAAGATGGAATATGAATGGAAGTTCTGTGAAACGTTTTGAGAAGCTCCGTATATATTTTTTTAAACAAGTAAATAGAAGAAAATCTAGATACTGTATATTCTTACCAACCGTGTAAAGTATTGTAGCACAGTATACTGTGTATTATAAATTCGTAGCTGTGGTTTTCTTACCCCATATACAGGGTGTAAACGAACCCTTCACGAAGCCGTTAACCAAGTATTATGTGCATCAAATTAAGTAACTTTACGCAAATATTATTGCTGGGAAATGTCTTTTTTTATGTGAAAAATCACGTTCTACAGCAAGACTCAATGTCACTCTCAAAACATTGTGCTGATGGATGGATTGAATAGTACGGGGGTCATGAAGGTGTTTAAAGTAAAAGTCTTACATAAAAAACGTGTATCTAAAAAATAACTTGTGAAAAAGTTGGAACTTTGACTCTCAATATCTCCTTTACTAGAAGGTTCCCAGGTATGGTCTAGAACAAAAAATATTCGCAATGACAGGAAAAACAAGTGCCTTCAGCTTCGTTACGGGTTTTTTTTACGTAGGTACCTACCTAAATATTTGCAATGACAATTATCAATTTCGACAGCCATTTTTACGTCTGTAAGTTGATCAGACATGTCCTAGCTGTCATTAAGACATCCTAATCATAACAGTGGTTTAGTAATAAAATCCTTTTATTAGTTGATCTAATAGGTATAAACTATAAATATTTTCGTCACCCGCAGGTATCCTAATACACATCAAAATAACATTTGTACCTGATTTTAGACCATCCCCATGATAACTTTTCAAAAAACCGCTACTTCCCAACCTGTTTAGCCAATCTCCAACCCAAACATCGCGACAACATACATATAAAATCTTGTACCTAAAAATATCGCAGTGCGGTAAAAAGCAAACGTTTAATCTTTCATACAATACTGTTGAAGAGACTTGGACTTGCGAACGGGCAGCTGAGTATAAAACAAACACAAGACTGCGTCCTAACCAAGGCGATGGTCGCATTAACACAGCATAATACCCAGCCTATTATGCCCCACTGCTGGGTATCTGTCATAATGATCTGCTAGAGAGAGTGCTCATTTATTTACTGAACTCTTCATTATGTCTTAGTACACCGTTTTAGAGCAGTAGTGATGCCTGCAGATCTAAACCTACGAACTGAAACTTGCGAATCGGAGTCATTTCCGCAGGCCTACTTACTAGCTGCGGGACTGTTCGAAAGAGATACCGCGGCCCTGGAACACAAAGGGCAAAAGAAGGAACATGGATGGGTTTTAGTCAGTAAAAGTCTGACACTTCCTTCCGCTCCGCCCAGAGCGGGAGGAGTAATCTGATGAATTCCCATCCCAAAAAAAAAATAACAAAAGGCCAACTTACTACTCCTAACGCCGACAGTTCGGGATTTACCTATGAACGCGCAGACCGTTTATGCGCGTGACTGATCGCTATGTTTAGAACCCGGAGTAAGAAATGTAAGACAGGTAATCTTGTTCCTCCAGTGAATAGTCCTAGATTCGAGACGCCACTTGAGTTATAATGTATAGTGGGGTTGTGACGACTTAAATTAATATTTGAAAATATTAAAATGTACTAATATTATTATACTAGCTTTTCCCGCGGCATCGCTTGCACACTACTAAAGTTTCTATAATAATATAATTCAATCATGATTCGAAAGGCACGTGGCGCCATCTATTATCATAAGAACATTATTGTGATTTTCCTCGGGAACAGTACTTTTTTTCGGGATGAAAGGTTATGTCCGTTTCTGTACACCTGACAAGGCATTATGCATAATTTCAGGATGATCGGCTCAGTGGTTTAGGCGTGAAAAGGTTGTTACCTTTACCAACAAACTTACTTTCGCATTAAAATATTAGGATAATTAAGACGTAATTTTTGTAACTTTGGGTGTAAACACTGATCCGATTCCAAAAATTCTCTAACTGATGGAAAACTACAATACTCCCAATTGTCATAGACATTTTTAAACCGTTTCCTTAGAATAATTTCAGACCATAACGCAAGCGAAGTCGCGGAAAAAAGCTTGTCTACTAGAAATATAGTCATTTTCTCTCAGTATTGTCTGACCTTTCTCGTTGACTAATTCATCTTCATTCATCAACACAGAAATATAGGTCGCAAGCTTCTGGTCCAGAGTACAAAGTACTTGCACGGTGGTTAAAACCCTTGGGAAAACCTGCTAACAATGAAAACATGTTGTGAAAACTGTCCGACAGTACGACCACATGGTTTTTGTTCAAATTTTAGGGTACAAAATATCACAGTGACAGTTCGCAATGGTTGAAAAATAAATGGTGCCTCGGAAAGCATGTTAAGCCGTTGGTCCCGGCTGTCAATTGCAGATCTTTAATTGTCGTTACAGGTAGTCAGTGGCCCGAAAGTCTGACAACCAGTCTTACCAAGGGGTGTCGTATTACCTAGTAGGTACTAACTGGGTTGGGGAGGCCAGATAGGCAGTTACTCTATGTAAAATACTGGTATTCGCTGGATACGGTTATATTGGAAATCGACCCAACATAGTTGGGAAAAGGCTAGGCAAATGAGTTCGCAATGGTAGAAAAAAGGTGAAAACTAACTGACTACCTCGTTGGTCCAGTAATCCCTAGCACTACCTTTGAGCTTGACGTACTAGGCTCGATTTCCTGGTCGGAGGCCGAAACTGTGCCTGGTTGATGGCAATAAACTGGTTCTATATTACAAGGGACTAAAACGTAACTGGCAAAATATGAGTGTATACATCTATCCACTATGGGTAAGTACACCTCTGCATTGTCTTTTGGAGATTACAGAGTGTGTCGTGTAAGTGATGTTATGTGAAAAAAAGGTTTTAGTTCGAAATTCGTATCTATAAAATCTCGTACATCAAACTAACCAACCATTTAGCTCAATTCCACAATCGTTGAACAAATGTACATCCGTCTTATGTTTGCGGAGATCTCCCGTGTTTTCCTTATGTTTAGATACTCGGATGAGTGCGTATGTACCTACAAAGGGGTGAATAACGTGCTTATGTGGAAGCAGAACGTATGTAAATATTGTTTAGTTGAAGACTGAAGTCGGTAAGCAAATAGTTGTGTTTGCAAGTGAGAGAAATAAAGGAAGTTGGAGTGAAGTGCAGATAAATAATGATACAACTTCCTAACATGTCGTGGTTTAACGTAAAATCACGTTTATACTCCTTGGAGATTAGGCAACAGTGTTACAGTACAGTCACAACCAAAAAATTAGGGATTTTTTAAACCAACATTTTTTTAAAGTTTATAGTATGACCTAGTGTACATTTTTTACCATCTACAAATTATTACTTCAATCATTGCCCAATCGAACTGAAATCCGAAGTAATTAAATCAAAATAGAAAATCAAATTATAAAATTACTCATTAATAAGCAGTCCCTTAAACATAACGTAAATAATACATACCTTTCTATTACCGGGTGCCCCGTATTTACACGAGCACCCTTGGGAAACGAACAGATATTACAAAACCAACAATTACTCAGAATATAATATAGATATAATTATATGAAAATGTTCGGCAATTATCTACTGAATGTTTTGATAAAGATTTTAAGGAAGAAGAAATTATTTGTCTGTGGAATGTTTCGTTCTGAGAAAAATTATTATATTTTGGTTTTTATTTTTTACGGTTTCTTTTGATTAAATATTTATTTCTGTAAACATGATCGTTTAAAGTCATTAATATAATAAGTAAGTGTTTTGCCCGTTTTTTTTTTAAACTGAATGGTTTTATGTGATGATTTTTCTTTTTATCAAAAAAAATATTATTTGTAAATGTTTCTTTCGTAGTAAACTCACAAAAATAGCCAGGCAGTACCCAAAAATAACACTAAGTCGTTAATAGAATGTCTTGATATTTGCCAACGACTTGTTGTCGTGATTTTTTATGATATACCTAGGTCGTAGATTTCCTCGACACGGCATCTCAGGGCACACACGACACAAAATCGCATCGTGTCACGTTGCGACATCGGCAACGCATCGAGTCTATGTGTTTAAGCCCTTAGACCACCATTGGTAACATCCATATTCCCTAGTTACAAATCCCATTCATTCACAAAACACGTAATTTACATCAATACATTGGAATACACGCCCAAATTAAGTTCAACACCCTCATATTAACGTAAAGAGAACTTAATAGACTTCTGAATTCAGCAGTGTTATGCGTATGAATATTTAGAATTTAACCCTTAATGAGGTGAGGCTCTATTAAACGGACCTTTGTGTTGAAATTAACACTGTTAGAATATTAATTTTCGTTTGCTTTTAGGTGTTAGAGTACGTAGATATAATCTCAATTTAAATTAATGTAAGATTTTGATAGCAATTATAAAGCAGATGGAATTTTAAATGCAATTACGTTGATGAAGTCTGTAAATTAAATTATTAATTTTGTTATAAATGTGAAAAAAACTTTGTCATGTAACAAATTAATTGAATTCTACAGAAGGACTCATATTTCTCGGAAAGTTAAGAATTTTAAAGATCTTAATTGAAGGTAAAAAAATTATGAAATATTAACTCTCTATAATATAATGGTATACTTTGGCACACTCATTACATTTAATTATTTCTAGTATTATTTGTAGTTCCTAAATAATGTAAATACATAAGCGTTAGCGTTATCAAATACATAGTAAACATAATTTCTGAGCATTAAAATTTGGGCAAGTTTCTTATACAAATATATTATCTTCTCAAACCGTTTTCTCATACCGTTTTTCGTACTCAACGCAATTAAGTCCAGATTTCACCAATAGAACTGGACTCCATCAGCACATCTAAACGGTGTTTAAAAGCTGTCAATATTCCATAGCAATTATGATTTTGTCAGCTCCTTAACGCTAAACGGTTAGGTTCTTCTGATCACGTTCAGTTCCATTGACAAAATTTGCCATAAAATAACTGCTCATATCACCAGCTGACAGGACTTCTAAAATAAATTTTACCTGACTACGGCGAAGCCAAAAGGAAGGGTTATGATTTTATTTGTTTTAGCAGTCTATGTATATTTGTAATTACGTATGTTCCTTCGTAGCGCTTAAACTATTCATCCGATTTTGATGAATAAGGTGTCAATCGATTCGTTTTTATGGCCCGGGTAGGCTACATTTTAACCGTCTTCAACAATAGGTGGAGTCGATTTTACCTTGTAAACCGCGAATTTAGTTAGAGCGTAATTCCAGTAGTCGGGTTTTTTAATTATAATATACCACATAAATTCTTGTTACAGGCAATTATTGAGTGTAACAAGAATTCATGTGGTATACTATTTGATTTTATGTGGTATAACTTTTGAGTGACAGCCGACAACTTTCAAAGCAGCGTAGCCTTCAACTATTCCATTAAGAGAGTCAACAGCTCCAGTACTTACGTCCGAATAATTCATATTTCCATTAGGCAGATGAATTACCTAGTCCTGGTCTAAATGAGGGCTTTAGAAAGTTTTTGTACAAATATAAGGCACTTGAGGGGCCAGTGTCACTCTTATTTGGAATGGGGGATGTTACCTAGAGAATAAAATAGGGCGGGCATAAAATTTATTATGCGAGAGAGGTTTGTAAATATTAATAGAAAAGCTGGGTTAATGAAGTTGATGGATTACGTTTGTTTTGATACCTCTTAAAAGGAAGAAAACATGGCATAGCATATCTATCGTCAAAAATGACGAACTTTCGTGAAACCATTAAAAACACATTTCACAATTTTGAACAGTACTTCCATAGAGATCAAACAAAGAAATGTTGTGAAAATACAAGTGCAAGTATATCACAAGGAGCAGCGGTAGGCCCTGTTTTAGTTCAGTGAGTGAATGAATTCAAGATTATTATTGTGTAGATTGCCTAACTGCCTCGTTTAGGGGTCGCGAGTGCGACTGCTGAGCATGGTCCTGGGTTCGATTCCCAGGGCGGGCATAGTGTTATTGAGTTTTTACATTATGATTTCTTAGTAGCAGCCACGGAGTTTGGATTTGTGACCAGTTGATGGCAATAGGCTCGCCCCCAATTAAATGGAGCTTAAACATAACTTGGGAAATGTGGGTGTGAATTCTAGGTACATCTCTACCTAACCCTTCGGGGATGTAGATTTGCCTGACTCATAATTCCTCTACCCTTATCCCGTATATCGGCATTGCCTGAGTAAAAAATAAAAGTAAAAAATAGATCCTAGTTTTGAGATCTGATTATGTGACAAAGACGGAAGTTGAAGGTAACAGAAAGTCGTGATTTTATACTGAATTTATTCCCGAAGAAAATCTCAATCTAGACTCGTCGACTTTGATCTGAAGACCAGTGGCGTGCAGTGGTTCTCCACGGAAGGTAGGCCACGCATACGGATACCCAAAAAAAAACTTCGCGCAACATCACAACGTCGCTCTACTTATGATGATGACCCTAAAGTAGTCACATTTATTGATTTATAATATTTAAAAAAAAAAAATTGAAAAGAAAGCCTGTAAAAACAACAGTATGGTGGGGGTGTAGGCTATCCAGTGAAAGAAACAATAGTTTTATAGCACAAACGAAATCAGTTTATTATGAACACACAACTTGTAGAAGCTAAGGATGTAAGTACATTCACGAGATTATTGCCGAAAACGCGTGTTATAAAAGTTATAAATACAAGAACTCACCACATTATTCAAGGTTCAAATCACGATTTTCTGAAGATTCAAACTCAGTCACAGTCACTCAAACTCGTCTCGTATCTTTATAAATAACTTAAAATCATCAAAATCAAATCAAGTTGAATCTTAACATTAAACGATAATGCGAAAACTTACTACTTTGAACTTCTAACAAACACACATTATCAGCGCAAACTTCACAACAGAACACCATTTTTAAGTAGATAAACAAACAATAAACAACAAATTACTTTTAATTGAGTACGTTAAAAAAAGCAAAACATTCAAGATCGCGGATACACAAATATGGCTTCTTAAGAAACCAAATAATAATTGCATCATTTTGCCGGATTGCCACAGTTATTTTCCTAACTTCCCAAAAATCAAAGCGAAATTTCACAAAATTTTGGGAAAAAATAAAATTCATGTATTTTTTACTATTTTAATAGGGCTTTTGCTATTCCTTATAATTTATATTTTTTTGGAAGGTTTATATTCGACAATACCACCCTGTTTTTTTAAAGTAGCAAGTCATTATGGAAACGATCGTTTCAGTGTGTAGTCTGTTTCTCGAATTCCCCGCGATCCGGGGAAATCTCCACAAATTGGTAACCCTGCACTGCATTTCATTCATCTTGACTGGCACTTCTGATTGGCTGGCCTTCAAGGCCAGCCAATCAGAACTGCGCTGGCGGTCTCCTTACGGCGGAGTTCCCGCCCATAATCTATACATGTGTGCCGTTCATACACACGAAAATATGCACCAGTGTGCGTAAATTCATCAATGAGTCGATGAGAAATGAAGGCAGTTCGTTTGGTGGCCTAAGGAGTAGTAGCGTGTGCCCGTGTGACGTCACACGGGCGCGACAAGTTGCTATAAGTGTTATAACAGGAGTTTTAACTTTCTTTTTATATTTTGTATTTTTTATTAAGTACATGATTGTTGATTTGTTGTAATAAATGAATTTGGCTAAGGTAGGCTAAGCCTATTTGCCTGTATGGACGGCACGCCCCTGCTGAAGACTCATTAATAAAGATGGTCAAGGTTAGGAGGCTGTTAAGCCGTCTAGTGCATCAACGGCTGCCAGATTCAGATAAAATTTCAAGGCCTGTTAGATAGGTTAAGATTACAAGCGTCAATCTCTGGCCTTGAATTTTTTACTCACAAATTAAGGTGGTTAGGTGGACGCAACAATATTATAGTAATCTATGTATCCCGAGATCCAAGACAACTCTAATGCGAAAACGTATATTATGTACGTTGCCAAAACATTGGCGGGGAATATACAACAGAAAAACTAAGAAATAGATTAAAAAGCCTTCTGTTGGAAAAAGTCTATTACAGCACTGACGAATTTCTAACCGATAAATTAATTTGACTTGCTTATAACATCCCAATTTTAATAAAAATTACTTTATTATTTTATTTGCTATGCTTGCTGTAGACGATGATGATGAATATGAATATCCCGTACAATACATTTACTTATAGCCCTTGTACATAAACAAATCAATAGTATGTTTAGTCCGGGACACATACTTTGTGACCCCGTATTTTTGTAAAGAGTGCCTGTCGACCTCCATAAATCTTTCATTCGATACTGGAAGAGGTCAGTGAAGCCACAAATCTTAGTACAAGTGAGAGGCACAAGCGTGTGTAGATATCTACTTACTTATCTCTTATGTGAAATCAGCAGGATTCCAAGCGTTTGCAGGGTGAACTCGTTTTTTTTTTCGATTGTTAATAACCGTTGTGTTTTGGTTCATTCGAAAAATGGTGGGTAACTGTTATAGACAGATTGCGGCCCGGCTGCGGACACTGACAGATAGAGTCTGATGTCTGGAGCCGCCTGTTTGACGAAAATGATTTGTGTCGACCACACAAGTCTCAGAAAAAAAATGCTTAGAACTAATGCATTTGGTAGCTCCAGAATTTATTGCCTTTAACCATATTACGGCTAGGTATCTATAAAATTATAGTGCCTATCAAAGGCCTTTCAAATATCCAGAATATGTCGCAAGCCTCGAACTTGTAGTTGTAATTGTAACAGGATGGTGATGAGCTCCCCACATTCCTGAATTCGCATCAGAACTATCGTCCTGTATTGTCCGTAGATCTTGAAACTGTTCAAGGGTTGATATTCACACTTGGATGGCAATTGTTGGATTACTAGCTAGTGCGATAGGGCTCTTGTCTAACCGTGAAGAGGAGTGGAGCAGACTCAAGTGAGGCCAATATTGGACGTTACAACTTAAGTGGGGCAATACAGCCAACCTTGGTGACAGAAATGTCTGGACTCAATCGACAAACCGTCTGTGACCTCAAAATAATCGTTTCCTAATCAAGAACTCAAAAAAAATGCAAAGAGCACTTCCTTGATTTCTGCTCTGTCTTGCTGTGTGTTCTAAAAGTCAGCACCATCATTCTCCTGCACTTATCCTGATGTTTTATTCTTGTGTCCTTCACTATTAATTATCATCTTATAAGTCGCCCCTTTCTAGCCATTTCAACTTCCACACAATCCATCTAACGATTTGTTACTTGTAAAATATACTCCGAATAGTTTACTAGATTCTGGAATCTTCAAGCTACCAACTCTAACGTATTATTGGAAAAATATTAAAAAAGGGGCATAAAATTTGAATAAAGTTAGGACCATCAAATTCAATGGACCTCCACACGTTCTTAACCTCAGAATAAACTTAGGCATAGAAAGAATTTCTGTGCAAATTCAATTTTGTGGAAAGTCTCGATAGATGTAAAATAACTTTTATATCTATTATATCTACAGGGACTGGGGTCTCGCTTTCTTCTGTAAAACGGACCCGAAATCGAATGGGAAATTTTTGTGCCTTGCCCTTTAGTTATGATAATGCCACGGTCGGATTCCGTTGAATGAGCAAATAAATTGTGGCGTTACTGTAACTATGAATATATTTCTTCGTACGAGGTCGACTCTGTATTGAACTGTGACCAATAGATTCTGATGGAATCGCAGTGCTTTAGGGGGAAATTGTGGGTCTGGAAATAGAGAGAAAAAGAATTTTGGAAAGATTTAATAATGCCCGTAAAAATCTATAGGTATTTCAACTACAAAGAAGCTGCCATTTCGAAATTAACATGATGATATTAATTTTGGAAAAGGAAGTAAATGAAAACACATGATTTCAAGACACGACAAATGAATTTTCAATAAAGCTTATTTTCTTAATGCCACGAAAAAAGTGTTGTTTCCTCCGAAAATAAGCCGTGACTATGTGCAAGAAAACTGTGTACGCGTCATTGGTCTAGTGGTCACGAGCGCGACTGCTGAGCATGAGATCCAGGGTTCGACTCCCGGGTCTGGCAATTAAATAAGCTCGCCCCCTATTACAAGGGACTTAAACAGAACTGGCAAAATGTGGGTGTGCTAATAGGTACACCTCTGCATACCTAACTGATTACAGGCGCCATGTTATGTTTATGTTATGTCACGTGCAAGCAAACCCAGCCTATATTTTACCGTTCCGTTGTAGTGTATTCGGAATTACAAGTGCTGTTGAACTGTTCCACTTCAGAGTGGATGGCATACCTTCAGTCTTGGAGAAGCACCAGAAGAAAAACAAGATTAAATTGAGTAAATATCAACGAAATTCCTCTTAAGATTCTCTAAGTAACATCATGATATTTCTGATAGTAACGCAGTAGTCCTTTCAATTTATTTTCTACTTTACAATTTCCCCGCCAATAGTTGCCAGTAATAGTCGATATAAAAGCTTCCCATTGAACCAGTACATTTGTGGTGACAGTCCCCACTTGACGGCCGGACGTCGAAATTTCAATTTCCGAAAGGAAGAGATAAATTTTCTTGTCGTTTATTGACATTTCTTTTGCGTTGTGCAGACGTCTGCTTCACCCACGATTGATTGCTCCTCCGTTGATAAAAAATAAAAAAATATAAAAGAGATATTTTTCGGCGAGTAACTTTGATATTTTTTGGAACTGATATTGTTCAAAGTGAAGTCGTTTGAAAGTTTCGTATTCAAATTAGGTTTTTTTCCTTTATTCGTGTTGAGAGCTGATTGTAGATTTGTATCGATAAATTTTTTCTCCCTAGTTTGAATTAGTTATTTTAGGAACATCATTTACAAAGGCTTTATAGGGTCTGAAGTTATAATACCTAACTAATACTTTAGTGTCTGGAGTTTATCCTCTATAAACTGTGTTACAAAGGAGCTCGCGGTTTAATAATAACAGGTGCTCGGGTCGATCTTTAGTAACCTAAAGATCGACCCGAGCACTGCCGTGCTTGCCTAGGTTGGTCTGTGGATGGGTGACCGTATTACATACCGAGTTTCCTCCGTGCCTCGGAAAGCACGCTAAGCCGTTGGTCCCGGCTGTCATTTGTAGATGTTTGTATCGCGTATGTGAGTTTAATATGTTTCACCCAAGATACAGGAGAAATTCCAAGTGTGGGGCAACGCTTTAAAAAAAAAAAATGCGTAAACTCAATGCGGGTTGGTGGGCAAATTTTTGGTTCTAGAACATTTCAGTTTCCTCACAATGTTTTCCTTCACCGTTTTGATTTGAATATATTTTTTTCTATTGACTACATTTCAATCAAAACAAAACCTTGAAGTTTTAATACACCACAACATTTTTCCCCGAAAATCACAAACCGAATATCCTCAAAGTTCAACGCACGCTGACAAAAAGTTAATCCGTACGCTAAAACGATTAAGTACGCCAACTCGCGTACGATTGAAAAATGACTCCCGACTCCGCGTTTCTGTGGTGATCGTTTGCATATTTAGACGACATTTGCCTTTATATCCGATTGTCTTCAATATATCGTATTGTCTTATCTGTTTTATATTAGAATGAGATTGTGGGAATGTATTAACGTTTTTTGAATTCTTGATTTCGTTAGTTCTGCTTGTGATATCTTACACTCTTTTAAACGCTTTCACGGTTAAAGACTAAACTTATACTGTCATTTACGGAGTGTTCATGTTCATGTTTTTCTTTTTTATCCACCCATTTTATTCAGTCTACCCGCGATCATGGCGCTTGCAACAGCGTCGAAATATCGGGAGCTCAAAATCATGAACAATCACGGACAATATCCCGTAAGTGACAGTTTAAGTTTTGTGATATCTTAGGTTTTGGATAGAAAACTTTGTCTGCTTAAAACCCAGAGCATCATCACTCCACCTGTCCTTTTCTTAACAGCTATGTTGAAGACGGCTTGCGACTAGTTGGATACTAATATGTATTTACACCAGCGCTGTGCTGTGGCCCCCCCATAGCACAGCATCATGCTGAGTGGTAACCTGCTTGTCGCAGTCACGACGTGCAAGCTGTTAACTTTTCTTTTTGTGTTTCTGTCCTGTTGTATTTATAATGTTTGATGCGCTTTATAATTATCATTTTTTTTGTATGCACGTCATATCCCTGCGACAAATAATTATTTTTTCTTTCTTCTTCTTTCTATTTTGTATGGAGCGACTACATACCTGCCTTTTCTGTCTATTAGTCCGATACCACCCCTTTAAATTAATCAATCGAGATAATTTACACAAACTGACAGAAAAAAATACATTTTCAAAGTCGATTTGAATAAAGATTTACGACATTTACACCCGTTATTACTAAATTGAAACATCCATTTCGTAAAAAAAATTGGACTCAATAAACAAAACACATTTAGCAAACAAGGTGAACAGGCGAACGTACTCGGGTGGCCATTTATAATTCAATTGTACACTCCCCGGATTATTTGGTATAACAGAAACAAATCAATTATTCACAGCCCACCTGCATCTATTTACTGAATTTCGTTTGTTAAAAAAGGCCATTTTAAAATTACATTTGTTTGATGGACTGATATTTGTATACTGTGGTTATCTGGTTGTCTACATTGTAGAGAAGGATTTGAACTACAAACCAACTAAGTGCTAATGCAAAGTCCGCCGTCCATTGAAGTAACAACTAAATTATAAATGCAATCCAAACTAGACCTAACGTCTATTTCATTCGGCTCAATTTGACTGCATAAGCCATTTATTATACTCACCATTCCGTTTCTTCATTCAATTACTAAAGTCTACACAGTCCTCTTAACGCATTCTCCTTGCCTAGTCTCGCTTCAATAAGACTTTTTCTTCTTTTTGAGATTTCAATTACTGGTCGACTTTCAGCAGTTACCACGAACCCTCAACCAGGCTCCAAAAACCAATGAAGCTCCAATAATAGCTGTCCTTTCCGGCTTAATTCTGCATCCTTCCAATCAGTTTAAATTCAGAAGTGGGTTTTCCAAAAATAAAAAAAAGATTATTCAGGTACCGTTTGAAAACCATAAGGCTCATGTAATGCATTCGGCTAAACAAAATTTGCTTTCCCATTTAGAACGCTGCGAGTAGTAGATGTTGCCATCAAAAGGATGTACGTAAATTAGCTCGCAGAGGAAAAACGGAATGGAAATATGAAAATGTCAGACGCTATTAGGATTATCCCCCATCTCGGTTTAGTGATGTTAGTTTAAAATTCCGAAAGGATCTTTTTTTTCTACGGTGTGAAAAATAATTGAATTTCTGATGTAGGGGCTGTGGCTTTTTGTCGTACTTTTTTTTTGTTTTTATTATTTCGGTGTGCTTTTTAATGACTGTTTGAGGTGAGAATGGTTTGTTTTTATTATTAAAGAGGGTAATTGGATTTTATAATTCACTCATTTTTACAAATATTTTCGGTGTGAAAATCTTTTATCTAGAACTAAATTATTTTAAATATTTACAATTTTACTTATAAAATAAATATATCTAATGTGAATTACATTATTTAAAAAATAAATAGTAAAGTTAAGCCATAATCCTTAAAAAAACCTTATTTTCATATTCAGTACTTTGCTTGCCTGAATAAAACGTATATTTTTTCCCCATCATTTCAAACGACTTGATTAAGTTCCCAACTACGTAGATATACCTATCTATCTACATGACTGTACAAACATTGTTTCACAATATTTGTTGAACAAAAGTAGGTCGTACAAGGCGCCGCTACTTTTGGAGCTTCGCATAAATTACAGTATTCAAAATGTTATTTATTATTCCACTATGCGAATGGTTTTGTTCTATGCCAGTTTTTATGCGACGTGAAGTGAGAAAAAAATAAAAAGATACGACGCGTCTCGTTGTGATGTTCTTTTTTAAGACAGCTGTTGGAAAGCGTGCTGAAGTTGCGTATTATGGGAATAATAAATTGAACTACAGTATTTTGATTATGCCACAGTCTGATGCTGGACTATGATTGAGGATTTGCATTTGGAACACTACACTGCCATAATATTAAAATAGCAGAGATAACAAAATAACAAATTATTTGACTTTTCAGCATCGCTGAATCGTTGCAAACTCATACATGAGTCCTCGAAAATCTGATCGTTTTATCGATGTAAAAAGTACTTCTAATTCCTATCAACTTTAATTGAACAATTAGACGTAACTCAAACTGTAAACATCAATATTCAAAAAACAACAATACAAATCCATTAAATGATTTGCAAACATAAAAAAACGCTCTAAAATTGTGCCAGACTTAATTCTATCGCAGAGAATGGCCTTATAATAAATATGGACAAGCGTGGAATGGATTTGATTAAAAATAAAGCCACAGGGATCCAGTCCATTAGCATCCACGTGGGGCCATGTATGTGTTTACGTAGGTACAGCTATGTAGTGACGTGTGTCAGGTGTTATTTTAACATTTTCACATACACAAAGCAAAATAAAATAGAATTTTTAGAAAGAGGATAAATATTTAAAAATATTTAAATAATAGGAGCCTAAATGAAGAGCCTGATGGTAATGTAAATGTCATTGGGTTTAAAATTAAAAATAGAACTGGTCAAGTTACAAAACACAACATTAAATAACATCATGCTTGTACTTCCCCTAAGGATTAGGCAGAAGTGTACCATAGTCCACCGACTTTCACCAAATTAAATATGCTTAATTCCCTTATAATAGTAGGCGAGTCTATTGCCAAGAACCGAGCAGAAATCTAAACTCCGGGTGACTACTAGAAATTCCTATTGTGAAATGGCAATAAGATTTTGTCCGACCTGGGAATCAAACCCGCGACTACTAGACCAATAAAGTAGTTAACACAAGCCAATGATTACAAAAACAATTCTATTAGCGACAAAACAAACGACAAATTAATCAAAATAAATCTTCCAAATGAAAAAGATAAATGAGACATAAGTAAGAAGGATCACTTAGCAAAAAGACGAACCAATGCGACTCACATATCTACTCATCCGTCTCAATCGATTCTTACAAGTTCCGCTGAAAACACAACGGACCCTCCCCAGCATCCTTCTAATCGCCTTGTAAGAGTTCTAAGCGTCAATTTGATGTCAACTTACAAGAGAAATTTAGTTACAGCAGTTGTGTGATAACAAGTAGACCAAAAATATCAGCTTTGTTTCAAGAAAAATAATTTGGCTATGCTTCTGTTATTAGAGTTTCCCGTAGGAAGGACCACTTACTTACAGGCACGCGTACAAACACCATAGAAATAGAAGATATAGTAGACAAAAACAGATTGTAGAAAACATTCTACGGCCCGATGATAAACAGGAAGAATTAATGTCACTTTAACATCATGCAAGGAGACTGTCTCCTTGATTGCCACAGATTAACATTTACTACCAAAACTCGTGCAATACAAAAAAAAGATTGTGAGAACCGAAACGATAGCAGATACACGCTTTAATATTCAGATATTGTACTACCCAAACTTCCTTCCAATCCCGCTCTAAGCTAAAACAAAAACGCGGCAAAAACACTCTCATTTTCTAAGTAAACACGTGGAACGAACAGAATTTTATATCGGAAGGCAAAAACAAAAACACCGCAAATTGTTGGCACTGAGTTTTCCAAAAACAACGAAATCGCTTTGGAGGCCAATGGAAATTACTTTTCGAACCTGTGCCGACGGAACCAAGAATGGTAGCTAAAGACAAACGGAAAATAATAAATGGGCGAAGAAAACACTCGGTCGAAGTATTGAAGAAACGTCATTGGCAAATTCGTGGAAGGAATTCGGATATCTTGAATAAGAAATTCGTCTTTCAGGGATTATATAGAGGCCTGCTTTTGTGGTATTACTTATTTTACTTTAGTATTGTGGTTGGCTGCGAAATCGTTGTGCTCGTTTATGGCTTTTTATGAAAAAAAAAATTAACAACTTAAATCATTCATTCAGATAATCATTTTTATTAATTCACCTAATGTTCTTCATTAATATTTGAGATTCTACCTAGTCACCTCAACCGGCCACATAAATTATCTTTTAAATTAGTCACAGAATTTGCCAGACAGAAGCTCCCTGTGGAATACCCCTAAAATTACTACGCGCAAATATAAACGAAAATAAATTATACGGTTCAGATGAAATTCCCGTTTGACTGCACTTCCCTGCATAGAACGAATAGAAAATCTTATTAATTCATATTAACTGGAACGTTACACACAAAAGTAAGGAAACGTTAATCAAGGCAAGCGGAAGGGTCACTGGCCAGCATAAAAAGATCCCTGAATACCCGCAAATTGAGTTTTATGTCTCGAGTTTAGGACGTTCGAGAGGTCAAGCCTAATTGGGTATTGTTGGGTCTGAAGGGACAAATATTTTCGTATAAAGATTCCAATTAACCGGCGGCAGGTGGACGCACAATTTGTGTTTAACATGTGCAGTGGAGTGGTGAATAAAAAGTTTTATGTAATACAGAACGATAATCGTTTGGGTACCATCTATTAAACGCACACGTTTCGTTGGAACCACGGGACAATGGTAATGAGTGTCTTCTGTCTGATTAGAGTTGAGGCGACGATTTGGTAGAATTCTCTTTTAATTGAAGGGATTTTAGGTAATAATGACTAATAGTTACGACTTTTGCGAGGGAGATTTTGTGGAAAACGATTTAAAAGAGAATAAGTGAATATGTAGAAAGACTGAAATCCGGTGAAAACAATTCAAGTCAAAAGCTACAAGAACTCTTTGACAAAGGCTGCCTCACAAAAATTCCCCAACACAAAAAGGACGACAACTTGCGCCATTTTTAAATCTAAATGAACTGAAGAAAAAACTTTCTCACAAAGAACGTACAAAGAAAATCACGAGGCTAATCAAGAACCTTTTCCAAAACATTTCGCTGAAGCAAGGCAATTTAGTGAGAGAAAAGAAAATATTAATAACGGAACAATAAGCAGGAGTATGCCAATTGGCCGTTAAATGAGCTATTGGACTTTTTCTTATAAAAATGCAGTCGTTAGAGTCGTAGGGTGACTAAATATTTGTCTGTTCAGTGTTCAGTCAATTTATTCTGTTTAGCAGCCCCGAAGTATTTGGAATTCTGAATATTCCTTCAAATTGACTGTTTTTACAAGACTGGGAAAAATTCGAACCGGTATCTTCATTAGGTGCAGTAAAAGCAATCGGAGTTACGTGATAGTATTTAGAAAATGCTGGCTTGCCACCTAGACCCGTCGTATTACCTAATGTATTTTCTTCGATTCGCTTTTAAAATAACGCCAATTCTATATTATTACCCGACTGCGGCGAAGGCCAAAAGGAGGGTTATTAGTTGTCTGTTTTGTCGTTGCTTCGAAATATCAGAATATAGTAAGGATTTAGTACTGTAGAATAGTACTGGGATGAAGTGGCGGCTATGACGCCACATACAAATTATGCTCTCCATTGGACGTCACACAAACCCTAAATCATGAAGGAAAGATAATGCGCAACATTAGAAAACCTTTTGGGCATAAGCCCACCAGAAACAGCACCCATCTCAACGGGGGATTCTAACTTTTCAACTGAGGGTGGAGAAACTTCCCAACCAGTTTCTCAAACCCCTGTGGGACTATGTCCAGCAGTGGTACAATCACATGTACAAAGTATATTATATACTTTCAGTACAACCCAAAATCTCAGTAGAAATAGTTAGTGATTTAACATAAACGTTAAATCTTTTTCTCTTTTCACAGCAGTTAACTTTCAAGACAGAAATTCTTAGTCTTTACCTAGTTTTGTTTCTTTTGTCTTTAACTTGAACTACTCTCTTGAATTCTTTAAACTAGTTTCCTTTTACATTAGCATTCAAACCGACTACAAATTATTCTACCTTGTTATCTATACCTACGTCTATATCTAATTCGCTATTTATGTGCTTTGTAACCGCCTCTCATTCAATAGATGTACATACTAGACAATTAGTCGGTCTTTAGTCTCCTAAAACAATGGAAGCTCGCGAAACCTCTGATCCTCCCAAATTCGAGGGTTATGTTACAGAGTAGAATAATGCCGTACAAACGAACGCTCAGATTAGGGGTGCGCACACGAAAACGTTCTAATTGTTTGTTATCTAGTGCTTTTGTTCTGAGTTGTGTTGGAATTTGTTACGAGTTTGTAAGCATGTAAAGTTTAAAAGACGCGTGGTTTTATGTAGTACTATTTACTTTGTGTTTTCTTATATTTCTGACAAAACCTCTGTCTGCCCTTTCAGGGAATATACTTCTTATGTGTATATGAGATGAGTGTGTGTTCTTTGTAGTTACGAAAGCATTGTAAACTTGCATACAAATTATTAAGTCATTACATTATATTGTTACAAGGCTCCAGCTGTATTTTACTCACTACAAAGACGAATGTAAAAAAGACAATATATTTTATAAAAAAAAGTTTGTTCTCCATTTTGTTAATCAAACCTGTTTCAATTTATTCCCTCTCATCACTTAGCCCACACGTAATACGCTTCGATATAGCTTTCCTTACACAAAGTCCGTGGAAAATCGGTTTTTGTGCCAAAGTGGTCGGCCATCGCGCCATCGTTGACGTCTGAACGATTTATAGGAAGCTACAGTAACCAATTTGTCAAGTTTCTTGCTAAACGAGGCTATCTATACAAATGGTTGGGTTTTATACTGTAGAAAATGTGTCGGTAAATTTTCTGATGTCCCGGGACAATGTTTTTATAGAAGCTCTATTTTGAACCGGACTGGGCTTATGGCAGTGCCTTGAGGTAGTTCTTTTGAAAATACAAGGATTCATATTTTATTAGAAACAGTGTAATTTAAGTCATATCTTACGTTTGGGATCTTATAAAACTGAAGAAGAACCTGAAACAAATCGACAAAAAACTCTATGGCTATAGAAATAACCACCCCATTGTTATGAAGAAGGTCAAAAGCTTTAACTCTTTTAGAATTAACTTACTTTACCTTAACTCTCAGGAACATTCCTTTGTGAACCTGATTCTAAAATATTTTAAACGCTACGGTTTAAAATCTTCCGATTACCTCTTTGATTATAATCTTTAATGATTAAAAGGTTAGATTTATTTTCAGACAAGTTAAGCCCTTAATTATTTATTTATAGAATAAGGAACAGCGTGATGAAGCTTAAGCTAGCAAAGTAACAGTAATGCTGATAATGTTAGTTAGTCTTATAGTGGATTGCATTCAGTCTAACAACTGGATTGACCCTAGAATATAACATTCTGAAAAACTAACTGAATTTAAGAGACAAGATGGCAGATTCTATTTATATCAAAATTGACTTCAATATAGGAAAATTCACTTCCATAAAGCTTGAAATGTAAACTGATAATGAAGGTAGGATCATAGGTTTATATTTTTGTAAAGATAGAGCCAATGAACATCTAAAACTTAGGCAAGATTTATGATTTTACGGGTAAGTATGAAAACATAATCAAGAAGCAACTTGGACAGAGCTATTTATGTTCGAGTCTTCGTTGTATCAAAAGAACTATGTAGGTAATATTGTTGGGCCCTGATTTCACTTATTTATAGCGTTTCAGTAGTTTCTCAATTGTGTTTATTGACACATTTTGTGTGAGAAATAGGCAAATTAATCTTTTTTTTTTCGAAAATATAATTTTGTGCACATTGCATCCGTTACACTCGTGCCGCTGGTCTCTACTTTCATGCGGTTCGGTATTGCCAATCACGTGACCCTATCGCCGTCCCCGGAGAATAAAATGATAACTGCCATTATCTTAGTTTTAGTGTTATGTCATTTTTGGGATCTGTGGGTGGTAATACATCTGCTCAATTTTTTCGAAATTTTTATACAGTTATTTGACGAAGTTACAAAATTTTACAATAGTATTCAAAGTTTTAACACAGGCCTTAAATTACGAGAATAAAGTGTTAATATAATATTATCGAAATGTTTTCCTACTTGTTAATATGACAAACAGTCTTACAATTATATTCTCGTGAAAAATATTCGACTGGATAATGATAAAAGCAGTTATCGTTTTATTCTCGTTCAAAATCAACCAGTCGCTTCGTATAAAGATGTGTTAGTAAAACGACTTTTATGGTTTTGAACAGTAAGACATATTGTCATCATCATTTGAACCCTCTCAGCGCACTGCCGGAGGGTTCAGGTCTAGGATATCGGTTGAGGAGAGGTGGTCAGGTCATATAATATCACCTTCTTTACAAGGATGATCTAAAACTCTTTGCCCCCCATAAATTGCAACTGACAAAACTACTGAAGGTAACAGAAACTTTCAGCAACGCCATCAGGATGGAATTTGGTGTGGACAAATGTGAAGCGAAGGGAGATTATGGAATCCTAGGGAACTCAATCCTCAGATTCCATACACCTTAGATCCCTCTCCTCAACAGAAACCTACAAGTGTTTAGGTATGTCGAAAGCATTAAGCATCAATACAGCCGACATGAAACAATCGTTGAGGGAGCGCTTCATTGGCCACCTGAATAAGGTGCTAACAACAACAACAACATCCATTTATTTTCAGGCTACTTTGACCCATAGATATATGTATACCTTACAGACTAACGTACATAATGATATAATACAAATTGTGTTAGTAAATAGAACCTTAAAACTATATTAGTAACACTTCACTTGTGCACTGTGCCACTAAGTTCATGTGGCACTTGCTCGTGGAAGCGACGATCCTAAAGTCCTCGTCCAAGACGAGGTGCTGATAACAAGAATTGTTGACTTTACGGCGCGACATAAGCAGTTACACTCTCGCTACCTACTTGGTCTTCTGACGCAAGTACTCAACGATGTCCTCCACCGTAGTGGTGTAGTGTAGGCGGGAGATGTACACCGGAGTGTTTGGCTTCGCGGCACGAATAGGCACTAGGCACGTTGGGCTCCACTGGCACTGGGCCGTACCGCAGCGGTGCTTATTGGTACGTTGACGGTGCTTCCTATTCAATACTGTCACAAAATGATCACCAACCTGTTACAGTGCCTTTTCAGGCACGCAGCGCTTAAACAGGCTTTTGTTAGGCGGAAACAAGGTGTGCGCCTTCAACGGTTGGGTCATGCCGATTTTGATGTATTCTTTCGGCATACTCAAATGAACTCAGACGCAACTTGATGCCCGAAATAGGAGGGTCCGTGCACTGGCTGACAGCAAATCGGATGCAACACCCTCGTTCGTTGGTAATGAGACTGTATATCCCACGGCAGTGTGCGGCATAGCTTCTTAAATGCTAACTAATAAACTAACCGTGAGGTATCGCGTCCGTGCACAACCGTGAGGTATACAGTCTCTCGGAATACTTCCTAGAAGCCAACGTGGGGATGCACCGAGGTTTGGTTTCAGTGGACAAGGGCCTCACCCTCCCTGGCCAACGAGAACTGGCGCAAGCCTATAGTATTAGACACTAATGACTGCCCTGCATGGGCCCGATGTAGACTTCTTAGCATCCGTATCGTGGATTTGCTTCGGTGACCTCTTCGGCGAAACCGAAGGTTTTGTCTGTGCAATAATGGACGAAGCTATGATGGCGAACAACTACCGGAATTACATCGTGAAGGATGGCACGGTTGACATATGTCGGGCATGCCACCGTCCGGTAGAATCGATCCGACACATTATTTCTGGCTGTTCTCGTCTGTCTAACGGAGAACTTGCATAAACACAACCTCGTTGCCAGGATAATCCACCAGCAACTTGCTTTGAAGTACAACCTTGTGGAATCAGAAGTGCCATACTATAAGTATGCGCCTGACCCAGTTCTAGACAGTGGTAATATCACGTTGTGTTGGGATCGATCTGTCATCACTGACTGGACTATTGTTGTCAATAAGCCTGACATTGTGGAGATAGATCGATTAGAGCGTCACACAATGATGATCCAGAGAAAAATGAAAGCAGAGAAAGATAAGCAGTTCAAGTGTCTAGATCTGGTTCGCGAGGTTTTCGACATGTGGGATGTGAGTACAGCAGTCATTCTGCCGATAGCTGTGTCGGCCATTGGCTTAGCCAAAGGTCTCGACCAACATCTGAGGACGCTTTCGCTTAATTCAGAAAGCAGAACTTCTGGACACGGCGCGTATTGTTAGTAAATTCCTCTCTCAAGAGCTGCTCCTGATGCCGGTGGGTGGACTACTTTTTTAAAATATTTTTTATAGGAATACTTAAAAATGTATTAAATGTGTATTAGAACAAATAAATGAAATAATTCAATAATATAAGATCATATAGCAGCGACTTTGATTAGGTAATACCAAATAGTTTTTTTTCACTATTGATTTGATTGTTTTTTTCATGTATTTATTTTTGAGGAGTGAGAACCTAGTTTTTTGCTATAGAACGATTTGGAAGACATTTGTTACAAAGTTAATTTTCAAACACTAGAATTTAATTGATTACCGTATCATAGTTTTATTGGGAAACCAAATTTAAAGTCCATAACAGAAAAAAAGTTTCACAATATTTACGAGAATAAGACGATATTAAAGTATTATCATCATCACTTGCACCCTAAAAACCCGTAGAATAAAATGATAAGTAATGAGTGCAATATTTGATTCTGATCAGGCTGTACGGAGAATAAAATGATAACCGACATTATACAACTTAGACGATGACTAATTTTGACTAACTTCTTATTTTTTTAATAATATCTCTATTTTAATAATTAGGCGTATTTCACTAAAACATTTCAAACACACAAAAAATAACTTCTTTTCAAAGCTAGGAATCATCAGTCTACGTCCAGTATTTAAGGAGCAATCGAAGAAAACATGTTTTTTATTTTTCCTGAAAAGTTGCGTTTTTGTAATTATCATTTTATTCTCCGGGGACGGCGCTATGATTTTCTCTGTCTAACAGCTTGACAATAAACTAGATGAATTATTATTTTTGACCTAATTTTCCGTCTTGGCCGACCGTCCAATATGTAACACACACACACACACACGTCACAATGTAGAATTTTGATTTTAAATGTTTGTAAATTAGTGTAATCAATTATACGTTGACTGCACAGGGTTAACTCATCCTAACATAAAATCAATACCAACTATGTAAGTAAAGTATACCTGTAGGAGATCCCTCTACACCTCTAAAGCGAGGCAAAAGGCACTATCTCCTCTACAATGTGACATTCCACTAAACTTCCCTAAGAAACGGCTTTAAAATCTGTACAAAAATGTTGTTTATAGTGTGGTAATTTACAGCGTCTAACTTTTATTCGGAGGCCTTGGCCTTCTATAAAACTACATTGTAGCTTGTTCAACTATGAAACCGTGATATATCACGCCGTTTTTACTTGAAGTGGTGAGCAGATTTTTCAGTTTCTTTTTAGCCTCTTTGTACAACGTAGAAAAACTTTAGTTCTTTCTTCTTTATAAGGTGGGTGGGTGGTTTTACAAATGTTTTAAGAAGATAATTCTCGTATGTAGCGTGATAAGTGACTCGGGGATAATGACAGGAAAATTAACAGAATTGCCCGTTTTCTTTGCTAAAGATTATCCTAACTAGTCCTAACTATAGTATTATAAATGCGAAAGTCAGTTTGTTTGTCTTTTTGTTACCTTTTCACGCCTAAACCACTGAACCGATCATGCTGAAATTACATATACCTACCTTGTCAGGTGTACTGAAACGGATATAGGGTACCTTTCATCCCGAAAAAAAGTATTGTTCCCGAGGAAAACAACAAAAACGTTCTTATGATAATAGATTGCGCCACGTGTCTTTCGAATCATGGTTGAATTATAGTATTATAGAAACTTAAGTAGTGTGTTAAGAGTTTAATTGTCAAATTCTAAATTAAGCGAGTGAAGCCGCGGGGAAAAGCTAGTTGTAAATAGATAGTTCAGAAGCACAGTAGACACAGTTAGTTAACTATTGACTGCGACAAACCTTGTGGTTAATTTTACCAAAGTGATAATTAGCAATCCCATATCATATTTTTACAGACGAAAAATTGATGAATAATTTCTCTTTTAATTATGAACACGTAAATACAAACTCTAAACCGCATGTTATTGAGAACATTTTAGCAGATCAATGATGAAGCGGTAATTTAGTTTCAGAAACATGTATTTGCTTCTAACCTAAATGTTAAGCGTTATGGAAATAGGTAGATGGTAATACTCGTATGTCATGTTACTACAATGTTGGATGTAGAATAGAGGCTAACTGACAAAGTTACTTAATATGAATATAATTATCATATTGTACTCTTTTAACGCTGTTTTTCGTATTACCCAGTACTAACTGGGTTTTGGAGGTCAGATAGGCAGCCGATCTATGTAAAATACTGCATTCGGCTGCATCCTGTTAGACTAGAAGCCCGCGCAGTAAAACCATCGATCATTACCTTAATGATTAACCAACTAACTGGTTTATATAGTTCCAGGTCTCTCCCTCCTCACAATGAATGATTAATTAATGAACACAAAATCTTAAAACTTGAAAACAGAAGAAAGAAAGAAAGAAAACACATTTATTTTAGCAGCAGAAATAGTTTTCTCGAACTCCGTTCAGTGCTAAGCCATGCCCAGATTACCTAGACAGAAAAACAGTTCTAATAAGAAGAAAAACAAATAACAACAAGACAGTCCTTAGCACAGACTTTAAATTACTATTCCTGTTAATTCCGCTCGAAGTTCTGATCCGTAGAAAAAATCTAGAAAAAACACAGTTCTCCCCAATGCTGCAAAAATGTTTAAACTTTATTTATTTAATGATTATTAACCAACACCTACAGCGGAATTAAAATATGAAATTTATGTCGTACTCGTATTTTGAGAGTAACACATAAAAATGGAACGAGTGCAGTGTTGCAATCCAAAGTTGAGCATTTTGAACATAAATTCCTGATCTCGAGGTTCGTTTAGTACGATTTGCCTACTTTCCTTAAACTACTCTTAAATTTTTAACGAGGGGATCATTCAGTAGGTAAAGGGGTCACAAATCGGACTATAGAACCATGAAAGCCGAATTCAACCGGCGTGCGTGTATGACCACATGTACGGACAAGAACGAAGCTTAACGAAAATGTTAATCAGGACATTCTGTACTTTCTACCTATCCTCGTGTTAAAAAGGTGAGAATGTATGTGTATGTAGAAAATTCAAAACCTCACCCTGAAATATGCGTAACTATTGCTGACCCAACCCAAAACAATATGGAAGACTTTGAAAAGGTCTGTAGTAACCAACAGAACAAAAACAAGTAACAAGCCTGAGGGGACGTTTGAAGGACGAAAAGAACCCGCACAGTAAACAAGCAAGTAGGTCACAAAACTACTGGTACAAGTTCAAACGCAGCACAGACTCAGCCACACTTGAAATGAAACGGTGTCGCCGTCTCTCCCTAACTTCTAACGTTTGTTACATTCTGCCTCAAAATAGCTGCCGAGATTTTAAACTTTGATTTGTTTTCTATACATGAGAAGAAAACACAACGATTTGTTCAGGTTTTCTCAGAAGCGAAGTAGAAATGTTTCGTAACAATTTTTCTTGAAGGAAACTCCTGAAATGAATCATGCTTTTCAGGGAAACAATAATTTGACAAATCAATGGAGTAAATGAAACTAGTTGACATGATTTGATGTTGCGTAACCCATTTTAATGATACTCGAAGTTACCAAAAACCCTTGTAGATAATATGCATTTTGAAAGAGAAGGAAAAACGAGCTTTAGAAGAGAGAGGAAGATAAAAAAGAAACAGCACGAGCGCACAATGTAACAATGTTATTTCACACTGTTCATATGGATAGGTAAGATCGCACACATATGTTTCAGTGTCGGCGATGATTCTTGCAGAAATACCAATGATCAAACTCTACGGTTTATTAACAGATGCTCTCATCGTAGTTTTCCTTTTGTTCGTAGTGAAAGACCTTAGACCTCCCACTAGGTGGACCGATGACCAGGTGAAGGTTGCGGGGATCCGCTGGATGCGAGTCGCATGGGACTGCTCATTGTGGCGGCACTTTTGGGAGGCCTATGTACAGCAGTCTTTCGGCATAAATGATGATGTTGAAAGACCATAGGATTTTTTTCTCATACTATTAAATCAAAAATCAAAATCAAAGCATTTATTTCAAGTAGGCCCGTTACAGGCACTTTTGAACTGTCGAAACAAAAATAACAATGAAATGTAGCTACAGTCCCAGTCACAAGGCATAAAAACTATGAAAGTACTGTAGTTGCCCATTCCCTAACGTAGATCTCTATGGAGAAGAACGGGCAAGAAACTCCATGGACACTCTTTTAAATCAGAATATTTTTACAAAACCTTGGTTACATCATTCATGTTGAGATGGTACATTATGTGAGATGCAGCGATGTAGCAAGATGTGCACGTTAAAAGTGTCCATAGTAAAAACAAAGAAAAGAACAATTCAAAAAAATTAAATAATTAATTCAAATAAGCCGTGGCAACCAAGAGATGACCAGTCACAACTGACAGCGCCCGTTCACGAACATGACGCATGTATCAGCACCATTCAACTCAACCATTTTAAAGGGAACTAAATGATCCGACACACGCGCCACCATCAGCGAGACATTTGAGTGAGCATGACATACACTTAACCGCCAGGGCACATTCAAGTCAAAAATATAATGATATAGCTTTCTATTACATAGTACTCACTTAATATTACCAATTGTTAGTAGTTAGAACTTATTTTTCTATTATAATACACGTGTGCGAGAAAGTTCAAGTTGCCCTTAGTTTCTCGATCGAGTTATAAAATACTTGTATCAAAACTGGGCTGTTAACGTACTCCGCTTCGAAGTCTCCTCGCAGGTAAAGTTTTTCAATTGCATACAAATATTCTTTTTTTTTATTTTATGATAACTTGAGACTTGAATATTATTTTATTTCTGAGTATGTTGTTAGACATGATTTTATATTCAGGTGACAGCATGTTTCAGGCTTTCTTACGACTTAGTATTTATTAATTGTGTTTCAAACTCATAGCATTTATTTCAATTAGACCATTACAGGCACTTTTGAAAGTCAAAAAAAAGCGACGCTACAGTCACGGTCACAAGGGATAATAATTTGAGAAAGTACTGTAGTTGCACATTCTACACTCTAAGGAGAAGAATGGGCAAGAAACTCCTTAGTATCTTGTTAGTTTATTCAGCTACTCGTAAAAATACTACAAATATTTACATTATATTATTCTTAATTAATAAACTAAATGCACAGCGTCGACCGTGTCAGGACTGTGCATAGGAAATCTAGGAAAATAATATTTTCTAATGAGAATCGGAAGTCCTGGCACCACGAGTGTCGTAGTTATCTATTTCGTCATTTCAACTTCAGTCGTAAGTCACAACCGTTAAAGTCGAGTTTCAATCACTTGTAAATAGCAAAGACAAGCCATCTGTCAATCTTACCCATTAAAACAAGTCCTTAACACCACTAAGCACTCCAAGGACCGTTTATAGTCCCCAAACGCTTGTTAATAAACTAAATTCACAGCGTCGACCGTATCAGGAGTGTGCATTGGGGGTCTAGGAAAACAATACTTTCTAATGAGAATCGGAAGTCCTGACACCACGAGTTTTCTATTTCGACATTTCAACTTCAGTCGTAAGTCACAACCGTCAAAGTCGAGTTTCAATCACTTACAAGGACAGTAACAAAGACAAGTCATCTGTCAATCTTACCCATTAAAACAAGTCCTTAACACCACTACGCACTCCAAGAACCGTTTATAGTCCCCAAACGCCTGTAAAGTACCAAAACATTTCACGTTATTGTCACTTAACTAACTCAGTGGGCTCAAAACTATTTTAAGACTGCGATATTACCGAGCACCAACAAGGAAAGTATGCGCCTACCTACTCCGTGCCTACCCATAATTATGGCCAACATATCCTCCAGACATTCCTTACATTCATTCTCTCTGTAATAGTGGTCTACACACTAATACTTGCTTAACTATCTTAAGGTTATGGCGGTAAGGTTTATTTTCCCGTGTTCTGTTGGCCAAGATAATTTTGGAGCGCTTTAAATCCGCTTTTCTCCAAATGTCTGTGTTCAGACCGCTATCCTATTCTTTCCCATCCTCCTTTATGTTATCCTAAAAGAAAATTAATTAAGTGCTATTGTTCTCTTTGAGTGCCGTTTTGTCGGCATCTGGGGATTCTTATTGTTACAGTTTTTGGTGTAGTAATATGTTTTCTGCTTATTCATTCTAAGTGACGAGATAATTAATTGAAAAAAACAATGGGTCGAAAAATTTCATTAGCACGTCCATGACGGTCAACCCTGCTGTCGCCTACTGTTAACTGGCTGTTCTGACAACAGAAAAAAATAAAATACGAAGGTTTAAAACGAGCCATCAACATCTCTAAAACCTACGTAAACAAAAGCAAACATAAAATTATACGACGTTGATCCAAAAAAGAAAAACTCTGCAGATGCACAGCGCCCTCTATTTACAAAACCCGTAATCTAGTAACGACATCGGCTTACTAACCCTCGGGTACCCGAGTGGTTTCTAAAATCTTACGATACCGGTCTTTTGGGCCCCCAAGCCTTTGGCTCCGTGAGCTGCAATCGTCAGCGGTAAATAACTTTGCTTGACTTATTTTTGTTAAAGGAGACGAATAATAAGGGTTGTGGGTAAAATGGCTTCCAATTTGTCTAATGTATGTGTCGTCTTTTTCCTGCAAAATAATAGGATCACAATCTTTATCACAAGGCACTGTTGTCAGCAGTTACTAAGTACTAATAAGTGAAAAAGCTAACCAAATTCGAGATTAACTTCACCAATTTTCTATATACACATTCCATTCGAAAAAACGATAAATAAATCAATTGACATACACTCTTGTCCGTCCAAAACCGAAAACGGGGCACAGCAAAAAAGTCCCACGAATCAATGTACCCATGTCATTCGCTGTCGCCTTTGACGAGGGCCACCATATTAATAAAAGTCCTTCGGCCGAGCCAGTAGTACCACTTTTATAGTTGAGCCACAAGTTTATATTCATGCTGGGTTTTGAATTTTTTACGTGTCGATTAAGTAAACCCCTGTTTTCATGGTTCTGTTGTTTTGATGACGTGAGCATTTGAAGGTTAAATAAAAGAGGTGTTACTTTTTATTCGTTTGTTTATTTTTTTCAGAATTGGATTTTCTATTTTCCTAAAAATATATTCCACGCAGACGTTTGAACATTTTTAAGACATTTTTAAATTTTCGCTGGCAGGCTTTGTTTCAGCGGTAACAAAGAGATTTTATTTTATTTTAATTTCTTAAAAAAAGTTACGGTTTAGCAATAGAAGGCCAATTATAAGTTTTCAGGGACAATATTATGGTAGAACAAGAGACAGTAGACAAGCAATAGAAGTAAAAGCACTCGGTGTGAATTATTAATCACTAGCTTATGCCCGCGGCTTCACCCGCGTGGAGTTCGAATTTGTTCGTAATTGTCCCACAGCATCTTACTACGCGGATATAAGTATCCAATATATTAATCCAGGTTATAAACTATCTGTGTGCCAAATTCCATCCAAATCAGATCAGTAGTTTTTGCGTGAAAGAGTAACAAACATCCATCCTCACAAACTTTCCATTTAATGATACTAGCTTATGCCCCGCGGTTTCGCCCACCTGGGTTTCGATAATAATTGTCCCACGAGATCATACTACCGGGATAAAAAGTTTCCTATAGGTTAATCCAGGTTAAAACTATGTGTGCGCTATATTTCATCCAAATCCGTTCAGTAGTTTTTGCGTGAAAGAGTAACAAACATTTTTATTTTTTATATTACATGGGCCTACTCTTGACCTCAATCTAGTCCTGAGAACAGAGCTGAGTTCGACGATGTAACGTTACACACAAACAGAGTTACGCATTTATAATATTAGAAGGGATAGTTAGAAGTAGGATTCAGGTGCCATAGAGGAAGGAAACTATTTGAAGAAATGTCATAGAAAAATTGTGACCTAGGGGGTTATTATGACGTCTTAAAGCAGGAGTAATTCCAGTGTGGGAAAGAGACAGAGCTATACAAGTTGTCTAGCGCCATCTCTTTCTCTCACTGGAATTACTCCTGCTTGATGTCATGGTAGCAGGCCACCTGTTGTCCTAGTAGGGTCATAAAGTTAAATAACATAGTTCCTCGAGTTTGACCCGCAACAACCAGTTGTTCACTTTGTCCTGTCTCGTTGTAATTTAAATGTCCTTGGTACCTAATAATAAGCGACGAAAACCTATCAAACCATCATACTCTTTCAATCACCATCTGCCTAGCCTTTTCCCAACTATGTTGGAGTAGGCTTCCAGTCTAACCGGCTGCAGCTAAATACCAGTATTTTACATGAAGCGACTGCCTATCTGACCTCCACAACCCAGTCAGTACTGGGTAATACGATACTCTTGGTAAGACTGATTGTCAAACTTTCTGGCCACTGACTACCGGTAATGACTGTCAAAGATCTACGGCTTAACGTGCTTTCCGAGGCACGAAGGCAACTCTGTATGTAATAAGTCACCCATCCACGGACCAACCAAGGCAAGCGCGGCTTAACCTTAAGATCGACCCCAACGCGGCTGTTATTATGTAGCTACGAGTACCATAATACTTTTTCAATAAAAGACTAAAATGAAACTCTCTGAAATAAGATGTTACGATGAAATGTCAATACTTTAGTCCTTAATTCTATCTTGTAATAGATTTCGGCCATTTCTGTTTGATAACTCTCAAACGTACTTAAATTGAGGGCAGTCTAGAGGGGTTTGTTTCCAAAAATTCACAATAAGCCGAGCCAAGGTAAAAGCACTTACGCAAAAGTTTTCTTACTACCGGAAAATGAACCGTAACACCGTAGCACAGAACTTTGTTTTGAATAGCAAAGTGGCTAAGGCTACTTTGAGTTCTACGTAAACAAGCTTTTTCTTTTCAGTAAAATTTTAATTAGCCCTTGTTTACAGAAATAACAAATGTTTCTGTATGAATTTTACCGTTAGAAAAGCCGAAAAATAATTCGCTGGCGAAATATTTATGTTGCTCTTACTACCACAAGGGGTGACATATTTCATTAGGGTTTTGGTACCAAAGGTATCGTTTTTGGCGTTTATCTCACCCCTTTAGGGTTATCGAGGATGATCAGACTGAAGTTTAAAATGCAAAAGTGTTAAACAGGGCTAAATGCCGAACCAATTTTGATAAAAGAGAATGACCAAAATGTATGGAGCGCTTTTTTTATTTTTAGGAGAAAATAAACTAGCAAACGGAATTTTGTATGGCGGTAAAGCTTGGAACAGTCCGCACTGAGTTAAATCTATTTGTACAGGTTGACTTTTCGTATAATTGCAATAAAAAAAACCCAACTGCGTAAATAAAAACTAACTAATAACTTTAAATAAACTTAAAGTGAAAAGAAAAATCAACTTCAGTCCAGAAGTGTAGAAATCATTTTAATTACTACAACATTAAAATAATTTCATTAGCAGTACACACACACACACACACACACGCTTTGATAATTATTAACAACACTATCGGTTAGTGTGGTAATGCAAGGCCAAACTAACAGGTTGGATTTCTGGAACCTGCAATAGCTTTTTCAAAAATCTAATACTGCTGTTAAGTTCTCGTCCAAAATCTAATTAATGGTTCCTTTGACCACTTTGCTCAACTACCTATTATTTCAGATTTAGTTCGATAAGCTGACGTAAAAATCAACCTGTATAAACTGATGTAACTCAAACACTGTTTTCTTTTAAGCTTTCACGGTTTTAAACCAAACTTATACTGTTAATCACGGAAGATATCCCGTACAGACAGTATAAGTTTTGATGTGACTCAGTCTGGACTGAGTTTCAAGATTTAGTTTCATGCGAAATTCTGTTTCTTATGTCATTTTCTGCTATGTGTATACAGGGTGGAAGGGACAGCGATGCGAAAACGCTTACCACGTATTCAGTACATCATTCTGAGCAACCCTCCACCCTCGCATAGTTTTTCATCGGTTATAAGAAAAAAACTGCTGTTTCCTACAAAAGTGCAATACCTACACGGTAAAAATGCATGGAACAGCTGTTTTTTTTTTTTTAATAACCGATGAATAATTTCTATGTGGGGGTGCTCAGAATGATGTACTGTTTAAGTGGTTTTCGTGTCAGTGTCCCTTCCACCCCGATATTTTCGTTAGGGGCTGCAAAAAAAAATAAAAGGCACCAATGTTGGTCATTGGCTTTTAGCGACGAGGTACCTTTATTTTTCTAGAAGGACGAAGGATACTTAATCTACGATCCGTAAATTTTTGCACGTAGGTGTAAGGTCCATAAACAAAAGTAATTAAGCTGCTCACTTATAAAAAACAGTTTTGAGATTAAAATTAACAGATGCTGAAACAATGTTCTAATTATATCTGATTCTAGTCTTTTCACCGAATTGTACCTTTAACAATAATTACGTAACATACCATCACGACTGTAATTCCCGAAGAGTTAGGCAGAGTTGTACCCTAATAACACAACTACATTGCGCCAGTTATGTTTAAGTCCCATGCAATAGGGGGCGAGCCTATTGCTAGCAACCAGGCACAAATCCCGATACCGTGGCTGCTATTAAGAAATTTCTGAAGAAAAAAGTGAATAACACTTTGCCCGACTCGGGAATCGAACCCAGGATCTCATGCTCAACAGTCGCGCTTGCGACCATTAGAAGAATTTATTTATCTTTAAATGTCCCTTGAAGATTCGGTTTGAACTGACTCCCTTTTTGTGACAACGTGATCTCTGATCAGTAAGACTGGTTGTTCCAGTGACCCAGTGTTTCCGCTGTTGGGTCACAGCCCAGGTTTCCCCTCCATGCGAGAGACTGGACCGTAACCATCTTGAATTTGTTCCAATTTTTTTCCTTTCTCCCAATGTTTATCTTCATTTTTTTGAGAACAGTAGTAATGAAATCCATAAAGTAATATTACAGAGAGAGAGTGCGATTTTTGTGAGTTTGTTTGCATCTATTTGAAAAAATCTTAACCGTAGGTACATGTACCTTTCAAATGGTACATGAGCTACTTTAAATCCGGATAACATACGAGCGAAGCCGCGCACAGATGCTAGTAATTTACATAAAAGCAAAGATACTGTTACTTGAGTTCTACAACTTGTAAGTCACGCCGTTTTGCAAATGCAGTAGTTTCGTGTGCCAGCTCCTGTGAATGCTTGCATACTTATAATAAATACGATTTTTTTATAAACTACATTGGCTTGAGTTTGTCTGCAACTTGCCTGATGTGAAGCAATGACGCGACCTAGAATGGAACACGCTAGCCTAGAAAAAACGGAATCACTCGGACTTGAAGAGATCTGGATTATAATGATCGGGAAACAGAGAAGCCGGCAGTGAATTCCATAGACTGGCGGTTCGCACAATAAATGTGGAGGCATAACACTTCGTTCGGGTTCATATAACTTTAATTATATAACGATGACGTTTTGCCGTATCTTTCGTCCCATGATACATGACAAGGATAATTGAATCAGGTTTCAGAAACCGATTTCTGAATCTCAATATTTAGCCCTCCAAAATGACCTAAGCATAAACTAATACTGTCTTCTATCATCTTCCTGCCCTTGACCCATGTTATTTGGGGTCGGCGCAACACGTTTTTTTCTTCCATTCTCCGCTGTCAACCATCACGCTATCATTTACTTCTTTATCTTTCATATCATTCCTCACACCCATCCATCGTTTCTTTGGTCTTCCTATCCCTCTCCATCCATCAACGTTTATATTCATCACTCTTTTAGTCACATGCGATTGCGATACTAATACTGTCTATAAAGACCAATAACTAGAACCCAATATAGTTCATAGGACCACACAAATAGAACGATACGAGATGCTCTTTAGGGACGGCTTGTTCGAATCTGTTACAGTACAAAGTAACGAAGTCGATATCCGCATTCCGCATACATCCGTTTTGAACTTCAGCTGTTAGGTAAGTCTTGCAGGATTCCAATATTGCAGTTGGCTTGACTTGATTGTTTCAAGTATTAGAAAAATGTGGATTTGATTTTAACTTGTCTGTGCTGTTACTCCGCCTGTTCTGATCTTAACGCGTAAAAAAAGAAAATAGTAAGTTAAGTTACGAAAGAATCCTGCCAGGGCTGCGGGACTGTTCGAAAGAGATACCGCGGCCCTGGAACACAAAAGATGGAACATGGACGGGTTTTAGTCAGTAATAGTTTGACACTCCATACCGCTCCGCCCAGAGCGGGAGGAGTCATTTTGATGATTTCCCATGTCAATAAAAAAAAGTTACGAAAGAATGATACGCAAGAAGATTCCAAGGTCTTTCTTTTGTTGTAGGCTTATAAATCTACTCTCTCTCGTTTGTTAAAAATGTGTATTGTTTAAAGATTCTTCGATTTTAAATCGTTTCTGGAACCTTTACCAAGAGTATAAATACTACCTTATAGGTGTACAGTGTGTTATAGCAATTAGCTGACCCACCTTTGCATAAATGGTTGGGATGTTTTTAGAATACGAATCGGTAGAATTTTATAATTATTTTATTTATTTGAGAGGTGCTCGTGGCAAAATAACAAAAGCCGCTCAGATCGATCTTTAGGTTAAGCCGTGCTTGCCTAGGTTGGTCTGTGGATGGGTGACCACCCATTACATACCGAGTTTCCTCCGTGCCTCGGAAAGCACGTTAAGCCGTTGGTTCCGGCTGTCATTTGTAGTCAAAGAACTGTCAATGCCCCAAAAAGTCTGACAACCAGTCTCACCAAGGGGTAGGTATTACCCAGTACTAACTGGGTTGTGGAAGTCAGATAGGCAGTCGCTCCATGTAAAATACTAGTACTCAGCTGTATCCGGTTAGACTGAAAGCCGACCCCAACAGAGTTAGGAAAAGGCTAGGCAGATGATGATTTTATTTATTTGAGAGAAGTAAATAATATATAAAAGAATTACAAAATTTTACCAATTCGTATTCTAAAAAATCTGAACCATTTATGCAATGGTAGGTGGAGCTTATTGCTATAACTCACTGTTGTACTATACAGAATTTAATACAACAGGATACATCTCATCGTCGCACATTCTTTCAGATAGAGTAGATATCCATCCTTAGAGACATACAGGAGTTACGTCATTTTACCAGCAAGAATATTTATTTAGGCACTAGCTTATGTGGCTTTGCCCGCGTGGAGTTTGGTAATTGTCCCACGGGATCGTACCATCGGGATAAGAAGGAACCTATATGATATTCCAGACTATAACCTATCTCTGTGCTAATTTCATCCAGATCCGTTCAGCCGTTCTGGCGTGATTGAATAACAAACATTCATCCATCCAAACTTTCGCATTTACAATAGTAATAAAGTACGTAAGGTATTGGAAAATTGATACAGATTAACGTTATAGTTTCAGTACGATATCGTTTAAGATGGATGCACCAGGATAGCCCGCGAAATTTAAATTTTCTTTAGTTTTTTGCAATTTGTAGGTCAGTGTCAGGTTTTATGTTGATGAAACTGATTTTTTTAGGCTTCCGTACCCAATGGGTAAAACGGGACCCTATTACTAAGACTTCGCTGTCTGTCTGTCTGTCTGTCTCCAGGCTGTATCTCATAAACCGTGATAGCTAGAAAGCTGAAATTTTCACAAATGATGTATTACTATTGCCGCTAAAACAACAAATACTAAAAATTAAAAAAAAAAATTATTAAGGGTGGCTCCCATACAACAGATATTATTTTTTTGCCGTTTTTATATTATATAATAGTACGGAACCCTTCGTGCGCGAGTCCGACTCGCACTTGGCCGGTTTTTATGAAATAGTTATTGAGTGGGGTTAAATTAGCTTAGAGGGTTGAATGATTTTAATGATTATTATTCTATAATAGATACGTATTACTTGCGCGACTAAATTTTCATCAACATAAAACATGACTCTAACCTGCAAATTCAAAAAACTAAAGAAAATTTTAATTTCGCGGGCTGCCCTGTCGCATCCACCTTAACCTAAACAAACTAACAAGCAATCCATTACACACAAAACTTCACACCACCACGCTCCAATAGAAACACTTCTACAGCTGTAGTTACGTCTCCGTGCAACTACCCAGGGAGTTCCAATCCCATCTCCTTTGTTCTCCAAAGAAACAATTTACTAGGTCAAGAGACACACGGCATTCAAACAGCTTGAATTTTTAATCGACCACAGTTTACTTTCCTCAAAAGAGACAAAAGCAAACAGCAGATGCACATTTAGTTACCCTGATGATGTTTGTAAAGAAAATATTCTTATTTGCATGAGATTTTTTCCTTTGAAGGCTGCTTGTGGATTTTCAAACCATTTTGTGCCCAATTTGAACACCCGCAAGTGTTCAAATTGGGCACAAAATGGTTTGAGTTTGTTGGTTGTATAGGTAAGTGTTTGGATGGATGGATGTTTGTTACATCACGCCAGAACGGCTTTAAGGATCTGAATGAAGTTTGATTCAGAGATAAATTAAAGACTGGAATAGCACATAGGCTACTTTTTTTCTCACATATGCATCAAAATTTCCACGCGAACGAAATCGCGGACAACAGCTAGTATCAAACATAATTGAAGACCAATATTATTTTCCACAAAATAATTTGGCACAAACAATTTTCTGGTCCTTGCCTAAAATAAATGGCGATGATTTCATTCAATGGCGTCACAATTGAAAAATTTATGCTTACATAGTAACGTCAATATTTTATTTCCAAAAACACTTGATTAAGCAATATCATCAATTATATCATAACGGCATAATGAATAGCGTTACTCAAAACGGAAGGAATCAATTAATCCTCCAATTGTTAGCAATCACTTCTCCTTAAACTTGCTTTGAGGGATGCCGAGAAACATTTGATTGATCGCATTTCCACTTCCGTCTTTTGCCAAGCCCCTTTACATTATACATGTGTAATACCCACGTATGAATGCGTAATGTAATAAGAGTGAGAAACCGAATGGAATGCTGGTAAAAATGGTTTTGAATATTGCCATCAAAAATGGAGTGGAAGAAAGGGTATATCCATATCCAGCCTTGTAAATTGATGTGGTAAATATTACGAATGCATTTTTTCGTTACCAATACTGGCTTTCTTGTATATTTGGTCAGTATGCTGAAGAATCATAAAACCAGAGCCAAAAAAGGTTAAAACTGATCATTTGTCATTGGGGCGTATTACTTTGTGTAATTTATTTCATCACCCCAGGCCCTGCTCTCAAAAACGGCGAAGGAAAACATCGTGAGGAAACCGGCATGTACTAGAACCAAAAATTCGAAGACATGTGAGATCTACCAACCCGCACTGGGCCCGCGTGGTGGATTATAGGCCATACCCTCTCATAGAGAGGAGGCCGTGTGTCTCAGCAGTGGGAACATTATAGGCTGATTATGCTGATGAGCGCAAAGATGCCCAAGTCTTTAAAAGGATTTTATTATATCACATATCAAATCAGGTGAAAAGAAAGAATGCCAGGCTCTATTGCAACAATGCATGGTCTTTTGGCATTTAATGACATTACCAGAACGCGCCTGATGATAAATGTCAACTGTTCTTTTTTTAAAAAAACAAGATGGCGTCTTTAATTTCGATTTGGGCCAGTCACCGATCCTAGTCCAATCTAAAGTTAAAAATAAAATACTAAGACACGAAAAAAACTATAGTTTTGTACACAAAGCTCCACTACTGCTATTATTTTTAATTACCTGTCTTGCTAATTACAAAGTATGCGTAGTAATTTATAAGAAATTGCTTTTAACGCGCAGAATGTCCACGGACCTATTTTACATTTAAATACAGAGGTACCTCTGTTCCATGTATTTATCTTTACTTGGTGGTCTCATAGGTCTAGTTGCTGGTACCTACTACTGTTGAGCAATATATCCCAGACTTGATTCCCATTTTGGACAAAGTCTTAGTGGGTATGAGAAAGTTATCAGTAGTAGCCCGAAAACCGGATTTGTTTCTGGTTTATGGCAATGGTGGTACACGCGCAAAGGTCCACTTAAAGGACTTAGTGCGGAAAGCAAATCCATTAATATGGAACATTGTAATAGGCTCGTCCCTCATTATATCGCAGTTAAACATAAGTGGGTTTACTATTATGTAGACACAACTTTGCCCAATCCTACATAGAAAATCTTTTTTTTTTAATTTGTTAGATGTGGCAAACGTTGCTTATACTGCCATATTTATTTTTATTTTTCTTAGCCTGTCATGTGTCCCACTGATGGGTAAAGGCTTCCCCTTATATCTTCCATACCTCAAGACAAGATAGATCTTGTGCTATGTCAGGCCATGTTCGCCCCGCAAACAAGATCAGATCGTCACACCGCCTTCGTCAAGGTCTTCCTCAGATGCCATAGTATATAATAATATTCTTACAACAAACATACCGACACAAAAGTTTCAGAAACAAAAATCATCATTAGTTTAATCAGTTCAATACTCCCACAATTGGTATCTACCTTTTGATTGGAAGTAATAATCAAGGAATAATGCTTCATTACGAGATAAACAAGAAACCTCTTACTCTCAGGAAATAAATCAAAGAATTATTATGAACATGATAACTTTATTGGACCCCTTGATTCGTCGACAGTTATGCTAGCAACATTTGGGCTACAAAAACAAATTCTCCGTTGACCTTATATGACCTCCTTTCCTTCTATATATTCGGTTTCTTATACGTTTCTGTTTAGGTATAGATGTCATATATCCCTTGATATTTACTTAGGCCGTTTGTGCGAAGCTGTGATAATATTCTTAGGGTCATTTGAGAAGGAAAAATAATGTTGTACGGTTTCTTTGGTGATTATGTATTGGCGCAAAATATTTACCTATCGGATTAGCAAAATATTTAATGTTGAGCTTTTGAAATTTATCAGATCTCTGTGATTTGTAATTTGTGGCTTAAAGCTAAAGTCCGAATAATCTCTTCAAAACATGTTTTTTTCAATACAATATAATGTGAAGCATTAAACTATTGCATCGTTATCAGTAATAGAGTGCCATATTTTATCTTATAGAACCATTTCACAGTCTCAACTCCTATTAGGGGTTTTTTTAGTACGTTTTTAATTATTTTTAAAAGGCTCGCCTTCTAATGACATGAATAAATAAGGAAGAGTCGGATGGACTTACAACAGTAATTCATACACCACCGTAGCTTTAAATTTTTAACTTAACTTGACCTCATTTCATTTGCCCAACAAGCTGTTTGTTCACCAACCTATTAATAAATTAAGCATTTGCCCAGCAAGTTCCCTCGCCGTCTGACCTTCAAAACTACACAACAATTATGTGTAAACTTATATTCGTCAACTATCATAATCTGCCTATATTTTCTCCAGCTATGTTTAAATCGGTTTCTTATCTAATCTGATAGATGAAGGGCGTAAAACATCCTTAACGAAGTCGAAAAGCGTTCATCCCGTCATTGCGATATTTTTTTTGTTCTGGACCAGGAACCTTCTTGTTTCGGAGACATTGAAGGTCAAAGTTCCAACTATTTCACACGATTTTTTTAATAGAAGTTGTACATTTACTTTAAGTACCTTATTTGCCCTTGTACTAGTCATTGCATTCACCAGCACAATGTTTTGAGCGCTACCGTACACCAAAACAAAAGTCGATTCCCAGCAATAATTTTGACGCAGTGTTACTTAGTTTGATGTACAGTATGCTTGGTTGACAGCTCCGTGAAGAGTCCGTTTACACCGTGTATGGATGGATATGGAGTGACTGCCTATCTGACATCTCTTACCCAGGTACAGGGGTACACGATTGCCCATCGTAAGAGTATCTATCAGACTAACGGGGTTTTCAAATGAAAGTCGGCTACATGTGCTACCAAGGTAAGGATACACATAGCTTAACCATCGGTCGACCCGTGTGGCTATTATTATTTAGCCACGGGACCCTAGATTTGTCAACTCGTTACTTTGATAGATGCACAACTATTTGTCCTTAGTGCTCCCAAGGGCTTAAGTGGCTATAAATTGGTTAGGACGTCGGTCTGGCAAGGGTGAGGTCGTGCGTTTGAGCTCCGGGCGTTGCACTATTGACGTAAAACCACTACTATTCGTATCGTAGGACGCTCGAGTGGTTTATTGCGGTTGGAGACAGAATTTAATAGAATGGTAATGCGTGACCGTCTTTACACCGCACTGGAAATCAATTTAGCCTACAGTATAGTAATAATTTGTGCTTCACTGTCCATTGGCAATATAACGTAATAAGAGGAACGGCCCGCACGCAAAATACGCGCATTTGACGTGGAGTTGCGGACACCAGCCCGTTATACAATACAAGAGGAACGGCACGAAACGGCAATATACGACACTAATACAATACTCGTTTTAGCAATTTTATAAGGAAAAAATTGTGTACGGGGCATGCGATGAATGAGGAAATTGTCGTACGGGAAGTTTTGAGTAGTAATGTGTGAGTGATAATGTAGAGGAAGACCACAGAAAGGATGGAGGGACTATGTGAAGAATGGCATGGCTAGAAATGACGTGACAGCTGAGATGACGAGTAAAAGAGAAGTATGGAAGAAGAAGATATACTGCACCGAGCCCAAAAATTGGGATGATGGCAGGAGAATTATGATAACGATTAGGAAACAACATGCTAGAACACCACTTTCCACCGTAGATTCCATGTTCGACGGCTGTCGGGATGGTGCAGTCAGTAGTACAACCTCGGTAATTTTCTAAAATGCCCAATTCGGGATTCCAGGGTTTTTCGTACTGGGTTCTTCTGTATGAACTGATCTGCTATTGAATGGCTGCGCTGCAGAGGCTGAAGCTGGACAACCAGCGTGCTACGCACTATCCACGGATTGGAGGACCGACCGACCTACCTACCTACCTACTGGCTACTATCTGTCGTCACCTACGCGCTGGAACCTACAGGATAGTGGTTTTCTTTAAGCGGTCTAGAACCGACACGAGCTCGATTAATAGAACTCACGCCAGTCTTCTACTGGTTTATATCAACTACCTACCTACATCCAATTGTTTCTCTTTTTTTTGTAAATATATAGATGTTTAACTGTCGCTTCCTAGTTTAATTTTACCGACTGAGCCCTAACCGTCCTCTCGCGTCCGGCCCTGGTTCAAGCCATGGTCCGGGGCGAGAGGGAATGGGAAGCCGTCGCCTCCTTCTGCGAAGCAGTCATGCTAGCGAAGGAGGCGGCGGAACGTGAGAGGGAGAGAACCTCCTCACGTCCCAGCCGCCGCGGGAGAAGCACCAGGCGTCGGGGGCCACGCCGTGATGGCTCTCGGCCACCGTAGGCGCGGGCCTGTGGACGGCGAGTAATGGGCTAGCTCGCCGTCCGTCCGTCGTATGACGACGGGCAGGCCGTGTCGACGGCGCGTTCGTGTTCCACGCGCGCCTCAAAGAGATGTCAGCAAACGGGAGGGGCCCGCAAGGGCCGGTGCCTGCCAGGGCTGCGGGACTGTTCGAAAGAGATACCGCGGCCCTGGAACATAAAGGGCCAATGAAGGAACATGGGTGTTTTTTAGTCAGTAAGAGTCTGACACTCCCTTCCGCTCCGCCCAGAGCGGGAGGAGTCATTTTATGATTTCTCACCCCCCAAAAAAAAAAAAAAAAAAAAAAGCCCTAACCGTTACAGTGGCAGTCGCAAGCAACGTTATTGCAACCGATTTTTTCTGTTATTATTAAGCGATCGAAAGTTTGCGACAACGTCGGTATCTATGTCGAGACTACCGGCCCTGTTGTGGTCAGATTCACGTCTATCTGAATGTAGCAGTGTTTCACGTGGAACAACTGTGTATCTGACCACAACCCAGTCACTAAGTACACCATGCTCCTTGTCAAGGTTTGTTGTCAAACTGTCGAGCTCTTATCCTGTAATGACTGTCAAAGATTACGTACTTACCGTGGTACAGCTGGCTCTGGAAATGTTATAGATGGATGATCGCAAGGGGAGGTGTTTACCCAAAATAGATTGCGCCTGTTTTGTATTTGTTGTCTAGGTCATTGCTTAAAAGATAAGGATAGTGACGCAACAGTGGCAACAACCCCATTAAGACGTCTAGACCACCTTTAACCCTTAATTAGGCGCGCCTAAAAAGTTACGTAAACGTCACGTGGGGTGCGTGACACCCCAATCATATAAATCAAATACGAAATACATACAAAATCACGATTTTGTATGTATTCCCTTTTCTACTTGTACATATTTATTACTATTATAGTTTTGTAGTTTGTAAATAATTTAATTATCTTTGAAAAATCACGATTATATGCTGGATACTTGATCATAAAGGATACGTGTTTTTATGAAGCTAATGGGAACTTCAGCGCTCAAAATTCTGAATTCAAAAGTTCTAAGCCTTTAAGGATACGCTGGGGTGTCTAACACCCCACGCGACCAATTAAGTGTTAACCTAAGATGACGCCTACACGTAAATGGTTTATCCCTTTTAAGTCCAGTCTTATTTAGGCCCTAGCTGAATAATTTATTTAGACGTATTTTTACTCGATATATTATTTATATTGCCACTGAATAGTCAACGAACGAATGCTACAAGCGAACTGAAAGAAAATATAAAGGAAACACACATTTGCTTGCTACTGGGATATTCCTGCAGTAAAAGCCCAGTTATATTTTTCCCGACTCGGGTATCGAACCCAGAACTACTAAACCAAGCTTGAATGAATAAAAAGTTCTTTTTTAGGGTTCCGTACCCAAAGGGTAAAACGGGACCCTATTACTAAGACTTCGCTGTCTGTCTGTCTGTCTGTATGTCTGTCTGTCTGTCTGTCTGTCTGTCTGCAGGCTGTATCTCATAAACCGTGATAGCTAGAAAGCTGAAATTTTCACAAATGATGTATTACTATTGCCGCTATAACAAAAAATACTAAAAATTAAAAAAAAAAAGTTAAGGGGGCTCCCATACAACAGATATGATTTTTTTGCCGTTTTTATAGATAATGATGATGATGAGAACATTCATGAAAAAGTAAGATGTAATTAGGTAAACACCTCGTGAGTAAGTTTTTAGTACTTTCTCTATAAAGCTCTTGTGACAGAGTTTTAGGTAAAATATCCTTGAGGGTATTTCCTTAATGCCTCTACGTGTTCATCGATTTTTCTATCTATTTGATGATGATCAATACTTTCCTGGTATTCAGGTAACCGACCTTTCGACCTTCGTTGGCCTAGTGATCACAAGCGCTACCGCTAAGCAGTGAGTCTTCGATATTAGGTTTTACCATCACGATTTTTTAGTAGCAGCTCAGATTTTGGATTTCTGCGCAGTTACTGACCAAAGACTGGCCCTCCATTTCATAGGACACAAACATAATTACCGAAATAGATGTGCTGTTGGTACACTTCTGCCTAATCCATCGGGGATTACAGGCGTGTTGTTATACTCCACTTATCCTTGAAAGACTTGTATCATCACACATTCCCGCGCAATTTCTAAGGCTATCCTTCAACCTCACGTTTGTCATATTTCACTTTTAAAATCCGATACGTCTTTGGCGAAACTCGTTTCAAACAAAAATGAATAACATTTATTTTATGACTAGCTGTGCCTCGCGACCTTCGCCCGTATGAAATTATTATAAAAATATTACTTCCCCATTTGAATCGGATTTTGTTAATTTCAAGTCTTATTTTTTTTGCACAGAACACTAATCTTTTTTCTAAAATAAAATTAGACTAAGTTACTCCTTATAACATCAGCTATCTGCCAGTAAAAGCCCTTTATGTTATTACAATAAAACAGGTTTTTTTTGGCGAACAAAAATACCTTAAAACATAATTATGTAAAATACTGGTATTCAGCTGCATCCAGTTAGATTGCAAGCCGACCCCAAGATAGTTAAGAAAATACCTAAGATGTAGTATCGACACTGTTTTCAAAGAACAATGTGTTATTAATTACGTGAATTTCAAACGATAATAGTTTTTAATACCAATTTTATTTGATTCCAATCCACACAGTACTCTCCACGAAAAAGTATCCACTGGCGTACATAATAATTACAGTATAACAACAAAAATTATAATATGTAACGGCATCGGAATTATCCTTTTTACTCGACTGCTGCTAGCTGCTGAAGGAGGTTAGTGTTTTACTCCAATTAAGCTGACGCGTGACTAGAACCTCACTTGATGTTAAGTGATGATGCGGTCGACGATAAAGCATAAAAAAAACAGTATTTTTGAGCTCTTGACTGAGTCCAGAGCTTAGAGCAATTAGCTCAACAACAACAATTCCATTCAACTTTTTTATCAAATGACGGGTAAAAATGATGACGATATCATATTTATAGAATAAATAATTTAATTTTTCAGTTAATAATTTTACAGATTTTTTTTTCAGCAGTGGGGACAATTTACACTCATGACAGGCTAAGAAATAAAAATTTTTAATTCTCAGTTTTTCTTTATCGCAATGAAAAAATACATCTTGGTATTGTAGAAAAATATGTAAAATAGGAACAAGGAGAAAAAATATGGTTCTGCAATATTATTTTGGGTAGAAAGTATGATGTTTTTACCCGACTGCTGCGAAGCCCAAAAGATGGGTTATTTGAAGCCGCACTTAATATTCATTCATTCAATACACACGAATCATATGGGATCGTCCTCTGTCGGATAATAAAAACCATGTTTCATTCATGCAAAGGTACTTTTCTGTATAGTTGATAGCAGAAAAAAAAACTAACATACATACGCAATTTCTGAAGTACACAAAAATATTTTGACAAGTTTAGTTTTTTTTTCAAAAAGCAAAATTTTGGACTGTGGAGACAAAATAAAATTTTTATCCAATAGAAAAATGCTGAATGGAAAGCCAGTACTCACCTTACGTACAACTAACTCCACGTGCAAACACCTCAAATAGTCAATGTCCACACACACTAAACAAACACTCGAAAGTGAAAGGTATCATTCAATTTGACAAAGTGTACCGATACATTGTACACTGTACTCCACGAAAAATAGCACACAATTTTTAATTTAAATCGAATTATTCGAGAAGATAAACGAAATTCGGGGTGTGACAATCGTGTCAAGGTCCCCTTTTGGTTGCTACGGCGTAGACGTCCGCTTCGTAGCGGGTCTCCCGTACGACAGCCTCACGTTGCTACGAGCTACGAGGGGAGATTCGTAGCCAATCGAAGTGAAGCTGCGCGAAATGGGAGTGTGCTCCACTTGGATTTTTGAGATTATTTTACAACGCACGGGATTAAGGGGTTTTGGGGGACTTATTATTTTATTTATTTTTATTAGCATTTTATATCGGGTGTACGAAGTGTTCTGACACAACATAATCCCTTTTTGAATAATTTATGCAACAGAAACGAATACGCGATAATGTTTTTGTTTTTCAAAGGGGTAGCATTACTAAAACTTTTTCGAAGTTTATTAATTTTTATTATTTCTCAAGATAAGTCCGAGTGCTAAGATATTTCCATCGCATAACATTATTGAATAAATACATAATGTAGTCATAAAATCTACAAAATGTATTCTAATTACATTTCTTCAAAACACTTTTTTGCTCACTAGAGCATACTACAATTCTTTATCCTTACAAATGCATAGAAAGGAGATAACATTAAATTTGGCTTCACGCATATTGGAGAGAGAAAGAACTTACTCACCATAACGTGTTAGAAAGGGACAGAATTACCAAGGAGAGAGACATCTAAAAAAGGCAAAGTTTCTTCTGTGAATTATTATTGAAATGAATTATGTTTTATTTTACTCTTTGACTCTGTTGGGGTTGCTACTTTACCTTTGCTGATAATTCATTCGTTTTTGAGTTTTTGGACATGTTAATTAAGTTAAATCCTTACTCCCACAGTTCACGACCTCAGACGATGTGCGTTTTGTTTCCTCCGCCAGACTTACATATGTACGTCATGTTATAAAAGCTGAAACTTTTTCTGTGGAAGTACCTTACTATACAATAGATAAGAACAATTGGATATTCGGAAAAGTCGATCGCAGTGGTTTTGGCAGATATCAGGTAACAAAGGTGTGGTAAATAGCTTCTAAGTTACGTCATACTGTAAAGCGTGATTTTTGATATTATATAAGGGTTAGTATGACGATTCACCTCTTCCACTGCCAGACACTTTGTGTGGTGGAAAACTCCCGCCAGACACCTTTAAAGTATATTAAGTTTGTAAGTGAACTAATTAAGGTACTTCCAAGGGATCTACTTTCTAAAGCGACACATACGTGTGTGACTTGCACTGTAAAGGAGTATCGTGGCATATTCTAAGCAATTTCTTTCATTTGTTTTTGGCGCAGTCGTTGTCGTGACACGCGTGTTGCTTGAGCGCGTAGCTCGTGGCCAAGGGGTTTCGGCAAGATTTTGAGTAAGGTTAGATTTTAAGGTGATGACATTATCTTACGGGGTTGTGTTGGTGGGGAAAACGCTTTGAATGTGTGTTTGCTGAGATGTTTTATTTGTTTTACAAAACTTTGTCCTATAAGTAAGTGGTGAAGGGCGTCTTGGGGACTATCTTATTTAATTGCTGATTTTTAGCCAGAAAATGGTGTTTTGATTAGATTTGAATTTGGAGACACACGGAACAATTTACTTACTATAAAGATCCGTGAAAAAGCTACCTTGTCGAGTGTTTAATGGATCGGTTGAATTGCGGACTCAGCACCGGACACGGACAATTGTCAATATCTGGTGTACAAAGCCACGTTCGCTACTTGTACGTACCAGTTTAATTGATCATTTACTTACTGAAATATTCGTCAGTGTTTACATCCGGAGCCGTGTTCACACTTTGTTATATTTTTAAGTAACTACAGTACGAGTCATCGTCTTAACGAATTTTAAAGAAGAGAAAGTTTAAAACAATCTGATAACACTCACAAGTATACGTACCGAAAAGTTCTCAGATTCCAATCGATACTTCCGAACAAAACTGATTTAGAATATCTCAATGTGTGAGATAAAATGTTATTACTGGTACAGATGCCAGGACATCAAGCTACTACAATCTGTCAAATTTCTTTAATAGATTTTCAACTTTATAGCTAAAGCACTGGGTTCAAGGTTGTTTTAAGAAAATTTGACAGTTTCAGGTAGCTTTATGTGCTGGCTGGTACGTATCTAGAGTAGTAATATTATTGCACTTTTACTTATTGTGTTCAGTAACTGGGTTGTGGATATCAGTTACACAGTTTCTCCATGCAAAATGCTGGTCTTCTTCTTTCTTTATCGTGTGGTTAGGGCCTAACCCAGTGTTAGAGTTTTTATGCCGCCCTTGGGCCGTTGACTTGGCTTTACATGTCGTCGAGAAATATCTCTCTGACATGCTGGTAAATGCTGGAATTTAGCTGGATTTGGTTAGGCTGGAAGTTGATCACAACATAGTTAGGAAGAACCAAGCAGATGCTGAACTATGTACCGTTTAGTAACGCTGTCTTAACGAAAATTAACTTTCAGGTTTTTTTTTTCATAATAACGTGTTTATTTAAAATATTAATTATTTACAAACTAAAAAACTATAATAGAAATAAATATGTACAAGTATAAAAGGGTTACAGGGCGTCCAAAAATTCGTCCGCATCGCTGTCAACAGGAAAAGTGCCCAGAAGGCTGGCAGCATTACCACGCTGGATGGCAATGCTGATTCTTTGGCCAAAAAATAGGCCCACCCTCTGGTCACGTGAAGAGTCGACCAACCGCTTGGCGATTACTTTCAGGTTAGACATTACTTTTAATTTAAAATAACTTAACATGACACCTGTAATCCCCGCAGGGCTAGGCAGAGGAGTACTTAATAGTAGATCCATATTTCGCCAGTTATGTTTAAATCACCTATTGCTATCAACTGGGCACGATACAATCCAGACTCCGTGGCTGCTACTGAGAAATTCCTAATGGAAAAACCCAATGACAATTTTCTCCAGCCCGCGAATCGATCCCAGGGCCTCGTACTCAGCAGTCATGATTGACCACTAAACCAACGAGGCTGTCAAACTTTTAAGTTGCGGATGACTTTATGAGGATACATCAATAACACAATATAGACATCATGACTACGTCTGAATGAACGACCCAATCCAATCTTCTCCTTTTACCAAAACGCACTTTGATGACATTATTATAATTACACACACAAACACATAGAAACACATACACAAACGTATTGACACTGGTTTCCGTTCATAACTAGAGGATAGCCAGTATATCTTGACATTTTGAGCTCGGTACTACTCGGAGAGAAATTATGTCAACAACGTTAACTATTCCGGCTTCTACTTACTGAACGTAATTTAAATTAAAGTTTTATTAAATATTCATAAACGTACAAATGTCAGCTGTCTATAAGGTTCAAAGTCAGACAATAAATAACCTAGAATTATCTAAGTTTATTATTGTGGTTATTTTTTTGTGAATGTATATTAATACTGGGATAAAGGTCAAAACTAAAAACTTTATTCAAAATATAATTCAGTTTAGTTTAGACGTTAGGGTTCATTTTGATCTGTTTACTTAATTACTGTACTTGTGACAATATTATGATAAGTCTAAAATGTATTTCCTCTATTTTCAATATAGATAAAGATTCATTCAAAACTTTATTATTCCCTAGATATTAGGGTTGAATAAAATGAAAAAAAAAACAATAATCATAAAATATTCTTAATGTATATTAAACAACGTTCTTTTGGCTCGTTGGAAAAATTTCAACAAACGCGGCCATCTTGTTTTTTTTTCAATACAATTCAGAAAACATGTTATCACCACCTTTCAACATCATTCGAGTGGCAAAAAAGCATTGTAGCCTCTAGCTTCTAGTTTAACAACCAACGAAACTTTTCCGTCGTCGTTATTTTTTCTTGATTACCAATACTCTTGCAAATACTTTTTAATTTTAAATCCTAATCCTTCTTAGCTAATATTCTAATTGCGAAAGTAAGTTTGTTTGTTTTTTGTTACATCTTCACGCCTAAACCACTGAACCGATCATCCTGAAATTTGGCATATACGTTTTCAGGTATACAAAAACGGACATAGGGTACCTTTCTTCCCGAAAAAAAGTACTGTTCCCAAGGAAAACAACAGAAACCTTCTTAAGATAATAGATGGCGCCACGTGTTTTTCGAATCATGATTGAATTATGTCATTACAAGCAGAGCACAACCCCAATTGATTGTCAAATTCTATATTAACGCGAGCGAAGCCGCGGGCAAAATCTAGTTTAAAAATAATTTTGTTTGATTTTGAATTCACAATCAATATTGAGGAAAGTAATTCCCCCGTTCCATCAGGGGTCAATTTATACTAGCTGAATTGTGTGAGCTTATTAATGTTCCTGACAACTCGACCAAAAGGACCCCCGGAGCTTCGGATGGAATTAGGGGGTCTGTCAGCAATGTCAGACATTATTCTTACGATCCTTTCATGATGTATGGAACTGTCAGGGATTAAATTGCATTCGGAATTTCGTTTCAGAAATGGGGGTTATGCAATCAAGTAGGGTGTTACTGTTTTTGTATGATATTTCTTTACCTTACGTTAGAGGAGCTCGTGTCTAAATAATAACTGCCGCTCGGGTCGATCTTTAAATTAAGCTGCGCTTGCCTAGGTTGGTCCGTGGATCGCCATTACATACCTCCGTGCCTCGTGGATTTTGTGATTAATAAATAAATAAATATCCAAACCGTCAAGAATAGCCATACCGAGCGAGAAGTTCGAGTGCCATTACACGGAGCGACACCACGCCAGAAGGGTGATCAGGAAGTACATTCGAACATAGACCGCGAATCTTCTTCTTCTTAGAGTTTCGACTACTATTCGGATTGACTAAGCCCAAAATTTGACGACGAGTTCAACATTTTCACCGTGAAGGAGGAACTAAAATTTTATTGTATTTGATTAATCATACAATCAAATTATGTTTAATTTAAGTCTCTAAACCCCCATAAATCCCTTAATAATAATTATTTTATTCATTCTGATATTTGACAAGACTAGGATTTTTTCCGAAAAGCGTTTGCAATGGCGATTTGGCCAAAGTTACTATTATTCACCTTCACAACTAAATTAATTCAGTTGCAATTATCCAGCCAAGCAAACAGGACGGGTCATTTGACCCCTGCAGCACTGCCAGAGGGCTTGAGCAAAATCCGAAGTCGACTTGGACGTACCCAAGTTAGCTTTGAGTACTACCATTACAATTACAGACCTTGAAGTACCTTGAGGTCAGCTTAAACGAGCCTTACTCAGCGTTAACCCAACTTGATTTTGAATTAACACTTGGCCACAAGCTTAACGCTCAAGCGAGACGCGTGTTGTCATTGAAAAAGATTAAAGACAAGACTTACGTAGCTATGGTAGTCACGCGAAGGAAACATATGCCATAAAGGCTTTTTGTTTGATCGCGACGCTATTCGCATCTCTTGGGGTCGTGGACGAGGTGGTAATCCTTGTGTTTAGTGGTCCATGTTTATCTTCGAGAGTTTGGGTGCAGTGGGTTGAACATAAAGGGATGTAACAAGGCTCTTAATAAAGCCGAAAGGCACTTATTTTCCCCGTCAATGCGATATTTTTTTTATTCTAGACTTTACCTGGGAACCTTCTAGTAACGGAGATATTGGGGGTCAAAGTTCCAACTTTTTTTACAAGTACTTTGTTTTTAAAGTAAGATTTTTACTTTAAACACTTCCACGACCCCCGTACTATACAATCGATTCATCAGCACCATGTTGTGAGGGCGTTACATTGAGTCCTACCGTAAAACGTGATTTTTCATCCAAAAAAAAAGTCGTTTCCCTGCATAATTTTTGCGTTAAGTTACTTAGCTTGATGTACAGAATGCTTGGTTGAAGGCTTCGTGAAGGGTCCGTTTACACCCTATATACTCGTAATATAATATAATATTAATATAATATCTTGGGACAACCAACACACAACCATTTGATCCCAAACTAGGCAGAGCCTGTACTATGGCAACCAGACAACTGATAAACATACTTATATATTTCTAAATACATACATATTATAGACTAGCTGTGCTCGCGACTTCGTTCGCGTGGATGTCGGAACTTAACAATGTATTTATGCTAGTGCTTCTTTATAAACAACATTAGCTGTGGAACCATCTGGAGCGTACACAAAAAGGTTATTGGGGTTTACGCGAGAAAAAGCTACGTATAGTTGACCATGGGAAAAGCATCCAATACTTAGGTCCACCCCCGCAACGGATAATGTCTGGCCCTGAGCTTTATTAATTGTCATGGCATAACAGAGACTGACTGGGAATTGCACTCGTTTGAAAGAGAAAGGAAAGTTGTTAGGAATTATTGGTATTCTTGGAATAAAAACAATATCACCAGCGCCGCAACCGGTTAATATTTCAGCTTCGATTATGTTTTGCTGTAGATTTGTGACTTTGAGCCGAGTGCCGTTACAAAGTTTGGAGGACATAAATTTCTGAGGAGAATTATTGGTACACCGATTTTTAAAACTATTTTGTGGGCTGGAAGTCCGGGTGTGTTGAGGGAATCCAAAAATTCTACCGGGTAGTACGTGGAGTCATCTTCTTCCATAACTGTATTTATAGAGGTGTATTCTCTACTATTCCCGGACACATGAATCAATATTTTTAAATTAATTGCCGCAGCTTGGACATTGCGAGGAGTCAAAATAGCTCGCTGACATAGCCAAGAACCGGCTTGTTATCCCATGTTTGTGGAATCTCCGTACACAGAATAAATTAGCTCCTGTTGTGATGTAACGCAAGAACAGAGATTATCAACCATATATAATAACTTTTCCATCTTCTTGTACGGGGTATGTGCCATCGCCTATTTGTAACAATAAATTGGGAAACTCCTGTGCATTTTTGCAGCCTCGCAACTGTGCACGCATATGTACACTCAGGTGTGTAGATGATATATTGCGCCATAAAACAGAACTCTTCAGACAGGCAGCAATTTCTTCGGCTCTCGTTCCTCGGGGTACTATCGGGAGTGTCTGCCGAAAATCACCGCAGAACAGCACCGTAATGCCTCCCCATCGGCCGGTCATTTTGCCTTATGTCCTGTAAAGTTCTATTCACTGCTTCTACAGCTTTGCGGTTTGCCATAGTGCACTCGTCCCAAAAAATTAAAACACAATCGCATAAAACCCTTGCTTTATCGCTATTTCACGATATGTTGCAAACCGGGCTTTCCGTGCGGTCTAAGTCGATAGGAATTATAAATGTTGTGTGTGCCGTTTTTCCTCCAGGCAATAATGTGGCTGCTATCCCTGAAGAGGCGACAGCAAGGGAAATTTTATTTTGGTTCTGTAGCGGCACTACAAAAAGTACAACAGCGCCATCTATGACGCAGAGGATAAACTAAAAATCGAAATATATCTAAATTCTACATCGCGCAAGTTATTCGCGACTTAAGACTATACAGAAGAACCCGACAACAACTGTTGAGCAGTAGCCCACCAGACAACACCCGTCTGGTCGGAGAATCCTCCCTTTTCAATGGGGGTTGAAGAGCTTTACACCCTGTTCTTCATACTCCTAAAGTTCCTTATTTGAGCCAAAATGACTTCGGTTAGGAAAGGTTTACCTGTTCCGCCCGGTGCGTCTAAAAACAGGATTTCACCCGAGGCGTTTTCTACACTGCAGCATACCCTATCAAACGTCTGGCGCTGTTCCTCTGTCTTTGCGCAGCCATTTTGTAAAATTTCTGTGAGTTCCACGGGTTTTTAACTAATTTCTGATACGTATTCTCTGGTTATACGTTCCCCATCGACTGTCGGTGTGGGCAAACCGTATTGCATGATCGGGTTCCCTGGTATACTTATAACTATCTCTTTAATAGCAATAAGGACCTGTTGTGACAAATTTCACGTACCCTATAGGTCAGGAATTTCTCCATCAGTATTTAGTTGAACATGCCTCAATCAGAAAATGACGTCACACGCACAATGCCATCTATCGAATATCCATAATCAATGCTGGACGCAGTTGAGCTCTAGATATAGTCCAGTCTGAGTTCGATAGATGGCGCTGTTTTAATATTTTACTTCGGAAACACTATTATAATTTTGTTAATTTACATTTTTCTTTCTTTTCATTTATACGGTGTGAACTGATTACTATGAAACCAAAAACTTAATGTTACTTCAATTTACGAAGTTACGGGAAGTTGTGAGACCAAGTGCACATAACCCCAATTTTACTTCTGTAACACTTTAAATTCAAATATCTTTTGATAGACTGAACCGATTGCAATGAAACAAAAACTAAATGTTATTTCAAGTTACGCTCAATCGTTGTGTATAAAAGTTATCTACATTGCTTTTGTACATTTTACGTGATGCCCGAACAAATACACAGACAAAAATTCCAAAAATGCTGGAAATGGGTTCTATTGGTTGTCCTTTAACACCCTGGCTATTTTTTTTGGAATTTTTTTCGATGTACAAAAACGACTTTTCTACAGTTTTATTATATGTATAGATAAATTACAAACCCAGATACAGAACAAATAATCGTACTCATCGCACAAAGATTTGTCCTGTGTGGGAATCGAACCCACGACCTCCGTCCTAGCAGTCAGGGTCCCTAACCACTAGACCAACAATCTATAATCTTGAGCAGAAGTGTGTGCGTAGTCACAGGTGCACTCTCTGTTCTTTTACCCTCATGGTCCAATCCGACACGACTGGATGGAAATCAGGCGCAGGACCAACGGCTTAACCTGCTTTTCGAGGCACTGGGGATACGGCAAACTTCCAAACTCCGGGCTACTACTGAGAAATTTCTAATGGAATAACAATAGCAGTTTTTGCCTGACCCGGGAATTAAACCCAGGACCCGAGGTTCAGAAGTCGAGCTTACAATCACAACACGGGAAAATAGTAGGTACAGTGCAATTGTATCAGTAATAGTAAGTTATCGTACCATAGTGGTGAGGAAAGCATTTGATGTGTAGGGCAAAACAAGGTGACAAAAACAATAATTGCAACACTCATTTCTCCCCGTACTTTGTATGACACTCCACCATTTGTCAAAATAATATAAACCTGCTTTGTGCAAGTGCATGGATTACTTTCAGGGCTGACCAAATTTCACCAAACAAAGTCGGATTAACTCCCATATAAAATTTAAATGCCTACTTGACCCAAATGTTTGGGACAGCTGAATTTTCTTAATGATACATGCTTTTCAATGCATGCGGAGTTTTTCCGGTACAGTCAAACTGTACATGACATGCAGGAACGTGTCTAGAGAATACCGTACAGTTATTATTAAAATATATTATTCAGGTAAATAGTATTACATAAAATTGTATTGAATTGATATGGATTAATTTTAATTGTTAAATTGCACTGTTAAATTAGTTTCGTTTTAAATTGATTGTAATAATAACTGTTTTTCTAAAAGTCATACTAACATAGTTCTTAAGTACTCACTACTACCCCATATGGACTCTTGTTCGAAATAAAGTACTTGATTGATTGATATTCTTTCGAATGAAACTCGGTTTTGCAGGAAGATTTTGCATGTAAATTTAAAACTGTCATACATAACCTAGCATTTATAGGTATCTTTGAAGAGCGGCGCTGCCAGCCCCTTACTGATACAGGCTTCAGTCTTAAAAAGACAATATTTCACTCCGAATATTCTCAACATTACAGCATTTCAACAGGATCTCTACAACTTTAACATCTCGCGTATCTACACCTAGCTCCAACATCACCGCTTCCACTGCAGCATCATTACAAACGTCATGATCATCATCATCATCATTGGCAGCCTTGTTCCTCCCACTGCTGCACTTCCTCTCTTTCTTGTCAATATTTCCTTAGGCTCTACAATGGCCGCTATAGCAGAATCATAATAGGATAATAATATTTAAAAACAAATAAAGGGAACAAAGGCTTAAAAAGGTAAGTAGTAAATAATAACTGCCGTTCGGGTCTATCTTTAGGTTAAACTGCGCTTGCCTAGGTTGGTCCGTGAATGGCTGACCATCCATTACATACCGAGTTTCCTCCGTGCCTCGGATGACGTTAAGCCGTATGGTCCCGGTTGTCATTTGTAGATCTTTGACAGTCGTTACAGGTGATGATGTTACAGGTAGTCAGTGGCCAGAAAGTTTGACAACCACTCTTACCAAAGGATATCGTATTACCCAGAACTAACTGGGTTGTGGAGGTCAGATAGGCAGTCGCTCTACGTGAAATACTGGTATTCAGCTGCATCCGGTTAGACTGGGAGCCGACCCCAACATAATTGGGAAAAGGCTAGGCAGATGATGATGCAAAAACTAACTGACTATTTTAAGTATTTTAATTAAAAATCTTAATTAAATAATTTTAATTAAATTTTAACGTAATTCAGAGAATACTTTGAATTACGTTAAAATACTTATTCCTATTATGATTCTGCTAAAGCGGCCATTTTAACCGGCCCCCTGGTCTACGCGAGTCTCAATCAGGTCTTACCATCACTAATTACCAGTTACCCTATATAGTACAAATATCTGTTTTGCTTCAGTTATTTTATCACTCAGCTTTAAAAGAAACACTAAATTAGTAAATCTGTAAGTTAAGTAAGTAGGTATGTTTCTTTGTTGAGTAAAATGTGGTAAATAAAGGAGACATAATGAAAGCATGGATATTAAATAACTACACGAAAATAAACCAATTATTTATTGTGGGAGGAATACGTCGTCCTCCTAATAATCATCAGCTATCCCAAAATATTTTTGGTACAAATCTTGGTACGGATTAATCTTTTCCTGGTTATGAGCTATCTCTAACGAATGTTCGCCTATGTGGCCGCAGTAGCAGACGTGATCTTTTCCGCAGAATGCTGGCAAATTGAGCTTCATACATTTTCTGATGCAAACCCTTGCTTGGTTGAGGTCGGGGCAAAAATGAGCAATATGGTGCCTCAAAACCGATTTAGCTACCAAGTTTTCGTCGACACTGTTTGATTCTCCATTGGATGCTGTTTATGGAATTACAAAATAAAAAAATTATCGAAGTGTAGACAATTTTTATAACACAAGTGCCTCAAAATAAGGGTAATGTTTTTTGTTGTGAACATCTATAGGCACGCCTTGGCAGTAAAATCAACTACTATGCCGTGACGGGAAATGGCATGACGCTGTCATGGCGTGATGCCCCCTCGACTCCCTTGTAAAATCAACCTTTTCCCATCAAAATAACGTTTGTTTTGGATGGATTGTTGATCTATTATCAACATGGGTGTAGTTATCATAGTTATCGGGGTCGGTGATAATGAAACTGAAAATCTATGATACGAAACTCTAATTTTTATTACATATTTCGATATAGGTTTTAGTAATTATGAATCCTAATATTCACATGGCTGACAGATATTGCTGAGCGTCCCGTGACGGCCAATTTTTTTAAAACTGTCATGGTCACTAAATTATATTATCATTAACACTAGAAACGGGATATTTACACATGGTAAATATCCCGTTTCTAGTGTCAATGATAACTTTTTTTATTTATTTAGATAGTTAACAACCTCTATTTGATTTCCCGTCGGTATTTCGGTGCTGGCGTATTAGGCATTGAAGAGTTTTCGATAAATGAACATTCTTATTTCCTGAAAAAAAAACATGAAAGAAATTATATAGCTTCTGTTATTTATACACGACCTGATGAAATTATACAAACTTATATATCCTTGAAACGAAGCACCCATTTTTCCAATCAACCGTTATTCGTTCACATCACAATGTGAAGTGACACAAGGCACTTTCCGATTTATTTATTTATTGCGATATAGATTAATTGATTGAAATTGACAGTTTTCATTTAAAAAAATACGAAATTTGAGGACTCAGGAAACAATAGCAAATAATCGCTCATGGAAGTTAGTGGTTGGTTGTGGAAGACAGAAAACGTAACATAACCTCACAACTGTAGTCCTCGAAGCGTTAAGCAGAGGTGTACCTAAGACCTAAATATCGATGTACACCCCACATTTCACCTAACGCCATCAACAGACTGAGAAATTCCTGATGAAAAAATCCCAATAACACTTGGCCTTACATAGGAATCGAACCCAGAACTTCATGCTCAGCAGTCGCGCTTCCGAGTCATACGACCACTAGACCAAACACGAAAAATATTTAAAAAACAAGAGTCTAGTCAGAGATGATATTAAATCTATTGTCTTACGAGATTCGTTCTCATTCACAAGTTCTTCCCCTGTATTCTCTTCTTTTTCTTCGCTTGATTTTACTTCTTGTGATTCTTCAACTGAAACTAAAAGCGTTTTGTTATTTTATGAGAGTTGACGATTGACGAATTGCACTTCGAATATAAGTAAATACCATGTTTGTGATTGCAAATGCATATAAAGCTTATTGTATATAATGCATATTTGCTTGAGCATTTGCATGTTATGGGTGTTTTTTTAAGGTTATGCATATTAAGTATTATGAAAAAAAACTTGTTAAGTTGTAACTATGACAAACGGTTTAGGCAGTGTTTTTGTTGTAAGCTCTCAGACGGCTTATTTTTTTCCGACACCTCCAACAAATATCATTATATTTTAGCCAATGTATATAAAAACTTGACTAATTATGTACTAAAACCTTCCTCGAAAACCACTATCCATTGGTGAAAACAGCATGAAAATCGGAGCTATAGTTTTTGAGTTTATCGCGAACACACAGACAGACGCGGCGGAGGACTTTGTTTTATAATATGTAGTGATAGTGATTAGTACTTACCCTCTACAGGCGGAGCCCTGTCTGCAATATCAATACAATCACGGCCCGGTGGTAAGCAGGCATGTTTTGGAGTAAGGGAAATCTCGGCAACTAAAAATAATGAAAAATGATTGCCAAAGCATCACAATATGGTTCTTCCAAAGTATTATTAGGTGGCAACCACATTGTGATTTAAAGTGTAGCATAGTAGCTTTTAAGTCCCAACAAAAGTAGAATACTTATACATTTCCGAAAATACAAAAACATTTGTTATTCGAAAAATTTTAGATAAAGTGCATTTGGAATGGCGGGCTAAATAACTGCTATTTGCGAACGTTACTAATAAAACCACTTTCCATCAATATTTCGAATGATGAGTGGCAGGCAGCTGGCTACCATAACAGCTAACAATTTAGGACCCATTCATATTAATTTTAATCTGTGGTGCTCGGCAACTGGGCTTTTCCCAGTTGTAAACGTCGCTTTGTACCTATAGGCCTTGCTCTGTTTTGTCTCCTACGTGATATGGATCCCTCCATATCACGTAGGAGACAAAACAGAGCAAGGCCAAACAGTGGAAATTATGTCGTTCTTACACCAGGGCTTTTCTTTCTGATTAATTTGTTTAGCAGGTCCAAGACAGACGGAACGACGGATGGCGGGTCGGATTTCGGGGTCACCAATTTGGGGTAGGAAGAACAGGGTGTAAAGTTCTTCAACCCCCATAGAAAAGGGAGGATCCTCAGACCAGACGGGTGTTATTGTCTGGTGAGCTACCGCCCGACAGTTGTTGTCGGGTTCTTTTACATAGTCTTAAGTCGCGAATAATTTTAATTGCGCGATGCAGGATTTCGATGTTTAGTATGTCCTCTCCGTCATAGATGGCGCTGTAGTACTTTTTGTTCTATGTTGCTGAAGTACTTTTTGTAGTGCCGCTACAACAGTTATCTTGTTTCTGCGGGACCTCGTCGAGTTTCATTTCTTCGGTGCATTTAATTCTAGCTTTCAGGAGTTGTGGTGCTTGGGAATAGAGCGGCGGGCTTTTGCCAATAGACAGTTTGGATTTAGGAGGGGTAGGTCAACTGAAGATGCAGCCAGACTCCTAACAAATATTGTGTCGTCAAATGTCGATAAAGGAGAACACACTATGTGCGCTTTCCTAGACCTGGCTAAAGCTTTCGACACTATTTCAATAGATCTCCTTCTAAAGAAGCTGGAAGCATCAGGTATACGTGGTACTCCCCTAGATTGGCTTAAAAGCTACCTGTCTAATAGAAAGCAATTTGTTAAGCTCGGTGATATCTCTAGCAGCCTACTTCCTATCAACTATGGAATCCCGCAAGGCAGTACGCTTGGTCCGACGCTTTTCTTACTCTATGTGAATGACATCTTGAATATTTCTCTCGCCAGCGCTGAAATAATAGCTTATGCAGACGATACAGCGGTCATATTTCATGGTAAAAATTGGGACCAGGTGTACCGCATTGCCGAAGAGGGACTACTCACAATTATTGTGAGTAGTCCCTCTTCGGCAATTTTGACAAAAAAAAACGAAAAAAAGACTAAAATCATTACTTTCTATAATACCATGACATCAAGATTAGACCCCCCCAACACCTAACTCTCACATTTCATTCTTGCTCCGATAACCCTAACTCTCGAACTGCGGGCTGTTCATGCACTGTGATCGAGCGTATACATTCCATGAAATATTTAGGAATTACTCTAGATGAGCACTTATCTTTTAAACCACAAATACACGCACTATCCGGCAGAGTCAGGAAACTTATATACATCATGAAAAAACTACGTGACTGCACACCCACTCCTATTCTGCGTACTGTTTACTTTGGTCTCTGCCAGTCCGTCCTCCAATATGGTATCTCTGTCTGGGGTGGCGCAGGTAAGGCCACATTTATTGAAGCCGAGAGAGCACAAAGAGCGGTCATTAAAGTAATGCTCAAGAAACCTTTATTGTATTCAACTGACAATCTCTATAACCGGTGATACGCTCACAACCGATTTAAAGACAGAATTTTTAAAGCCGTTGTCCGCTCATAGCCTATATAGTGGCAATAGTGCCGCGTCGCCATTATTATTGCTTCTACCTTCATTCCTCTGTGTTTAGGATCGGTTTTCTATTTTTTACTTGAACTATCGAGAATATCCGCCTTAAAAAAATGCAACACTGGCCGTCATAAATTTGTCTGTGGTTATGACATTAATTGTCAAAGTCAGTCATTTTTCACCGTCGGCAAATGTTTTGTGCCAGTTTTATGCCTGTAAATAAATACTTTTTTACTATGAGGTGTGTTTGAGGTGTGTTTGTATTTTTTTTCGTATGAAGATAGAACCCTTCCACCAATAAAAGCCATAAAATATATATGGTATCATACCCGGTCCTCCGTGTCCGACAGCTTTTTATCCTAAATGCAGTACTACAAACACACAGAAAATTAAAATCCAGACCAGACTACACAGAGATAATGTCAAAACGAACATTTAGAATACCCATCCCCGAAGCAAACTCTCTTATGGCAAAACGCTCTCCAAACTATTTATATCCACGCATTTACAACGAAGCTGTAAAAATCTGTAACATAAAAGACCTCAAAATATCCTTGTGTAAAAAGATTATAAAGAACTGGCTCCTTACACCGAAACAGAAAGGATTATCTACAAGTAGCTTCATAAGAACTAAGACTACACAAACCAATAGCACTCTAGCACTCCTAATCTCACTCAGATACACACACACACGCATACACGCACACACGCACACACGCACTCGCGTACACACATTTAACTTGAATTTTATTTGTATAATTTTTTTCTTTTATTTGTTACCAAATTTTATTTTTTTATTTGCCTACTCTTAATTATATGCTCCTTATTTTACTTAAATTTAATTTTACTTTTAATTTTGTTAATAATCACCATAAATGTCCACTTTTGATAATAACGAAAATGTACAACTCTGATCCCCAAGATACAGACTAACGTCTAGTTTGGGGATCACCGTTCAAATTGTTATGTTATTATACTTCATTATTAATAAATAATTTTAATAAATATTTTTTTTAAGTACAAAAGAAATATTAAATAAACTACTTGCCTGCATTAATAACTAGAAATAAAATTAAATAACAAACAACGAAATACTTTTCCGTATAACTAAGAGACATCATCGTAAAAACAGTCAGATTAACATTATGATCGATTGCAATGGTTTGCGTGAAATACGATCAGTAATTGATTTCACACTTTTTGGAGACTTACCAGGCAATTAGTAATTCAATCCGTCTTATCTTAACTAGCTTGTAATTAAAATGTCACTATGAGCATGTACCTAAGTATTATAAAATCTGAAAAATCGTTATCGGTTCACATCACAGTGTGAAGTGACACAAAGTACATTCCGATCTATTTATTTATCGCGATATAGATTAATTGATTGAAATTGACAGTTTTCATTAAAAAAAATACGAAATTTGAGGACTCAGGAAACAATAGTAAATAATCGCTCATGGAAGTTAGTAGTTGGTTGTGGAAGACAGACAACGTAACATAACCTCACACCTGTAGACCTCGAAGCGTTAAGCAGAGGTGTACCTAAGACCTAAATATCGATGTACACCCCACATTTCACCTAACGCCATCAACAGACTGAGAAATTCCTGATGAAAAAATCCCAATAACACTTGGCCTTACCTAGGAATCGAACCCAGAACCTCATGCTCAGCAGTCGCGCTTCCGAGTCATACGACCACTAGACCAAACACGAAAAATATTTAACAAAAACAAGAGTCTAGTCAGAGATGATATTAAATCTATTGTCTTACGAGATTCGTTCTCATTCACAATTTCTTCCCCTGTATTCTCTTCTTTTTCTTCGCTTGATTTTACTTCTTGTGATTCTTCAACTGAAACTAAAAGCGTTTTGTTATTTTATGAGAGTTGACGATTGACGAATTGCACTTCGAATATAATAAGTAAATACCATGTTTGTGATTGCAAATGCATATTAAGCTTATTGTATATAATCTTATTGTACATATTATGGGTGTTTTTAAAGATTATGCATATTATGTATTTAAAAAAAAAAACTTGTTAAGATGGAACTTTGACCTCTTATGTTTCCGTAACTAGAAGGATTCTAGGAACGAAAAATCAATCGCAAGAACGAGAAGGACAAGTGCCTTTCGGCTTGGTTAAGGGTCTTTTTACACCCTTTATCATAATCTGCCTAGCTTTTTCCCAACTATGGTCAGCTTCCAGTCTAACCACATGCAGCTGAATACCAGTACACCCTTTACACCCTTTATGGAATAGTTATATGTTTTCTCCCAAGCTAAGCCACGACACCCTGTACGATTTTCGCATCCAACGTGATGCAGCCACCATTTGAAGGTCGTAGGTCCTACACTATCCTGATGTGGACTGCGATGGGCTGAATCGATTGATTGATATGACATTAAACAAATTAAAGACCATAGTTTTCTGTTTTATAAAGAAACTCCCATCATCACCTGCCTAACTTTTTTTCAACTATACTGGGGTCGGCTTCCAGATCACTGACTACCTGTAACGACTGTCAAAGATGTACAAATTACAGCCGGGACCAACGGCCTAACGTGCTTTCCGAGGCACGGAGGAATCTCGGTAGAGTGTACGACTAAACGCCGACAGACACTACGCCGAATGACTGAACACCGACAAGACTTTACTTCGACGGGATTCTTCGCCGACAGGTCACTTCGCCGACGGCACACTTCGCCGAACGCGATCAGCGACGCAATTTATCTCCGATAATCAGAAACTTACTTTGGAAATCGATTATGATTTTCTTGTAATTATACAATTTATAAAAAATAAATATCTTGTATGTAGTGGGTGGTCACCCATCCACAGACCAACCCAGGCAAGCGCGGAAATCGACCTGAGCGGCTGATATTATTTAGCCACGAGCTACTTTAAATAAATTACAAATATCAAAGCATGCATTTAGTCAGTAGGTAGCCATTATGTCTGTATAGTTACCATTGCCATTTTTTTTTTTTTCGGGTTCGAAATCATCAAATGACTCCTCCCGCTCTGGGCGGAGCGGAAGGGAGTGTCAGACTTTTACTGACTAAAAACCACCCATGTTCCTTCTTTTGCCCTTCATGTTCCAGGGCCGCGGTATCTCTTTCGAACAGTCCCGCAGCCCTGGCAAGCATCGGCATCTTTTATTAATTTCAAATTTTAAATTTGGAACGTAAAGAATCATGCCAGGATGCTTCAAATAACATGCCAATACATCGTCAAATTAATAAAACCTATTTCTTGTTCTTCTTCATTGAAGTAGAGAAAAAAATCTAAAGTGCCCGTTTTTTTTGCAAAACAGTTTATATTGGGGTTGGCTTCCAGATCACTGACTTCCTGTAACGACTGTCAAAGATGTACAAAATACCGCCGGGACCAACGGCCTAACGTGCTTTCCGAGGCACGGAGGAATCTTGGTATGTAGAGGGTGGTCACCCATCCACAGATCAACCCAGGCAAGCGCGGCTTAACCCGAAAATTGACCAGAGCGGCTGATATCATTTAGCCACGAGCTCCTCCATGAGCTACTTTAAATAAATTCCAAATTACAAATACCAAAGCATGCATTTAGTCAGTAGGTAGCCATTATAATAAAAATAATAATCATTTTATTATCAGGCAACAAGATCCACAGACAAAATGCACAAAATAATTTTACACAAAGATAAACTAATACATATTTTAAAAACCTTAGAACTACAATTGCCATCAGGTACTCACACTTTAGTAATATTTTAAAACTAGCTGATGCCGCGGCTTCGCCCGCGTGGATGTCGGTTATCGCGACCAAAAGTAATCATGAAATTTTGATCCCGTACCCGCAACCCAGTATGTTATCCTTAAGAGATAGACATATGCCATCACGGACTTTTCTGTAGACCTATATAAGATACCCAATTCCACGATACATCATTTTGTTATATCTCAAACAGTTTAGGCAGCGTTTTCGTTGGAAGCTCCCAGACGGCTTATCTTTTTCCGACACCTCCAACAAATATCATTATATTTTAGCCAATGTATATAAAAACTTGACAAATTATGTACTAAACCCATCCTCGAAAACCACTCTATTCATTGGTGAAAACAGCATGAAAATCGGTGCTGCAGTTTTTGAGTTTATCGCGAACGCACAGACGGACGCGGCGGAGGACTTTGTGTTATAATATGTAGTGATAGTGATTAGTACTTACCCTCTACAGGCGGAGCCCTGTCTGCAAAACAAATACATTGGCCCGGTGGTAAGCAGGCATGTTTTGGACCACATATTTCATAGCAAGTTTTTTGCATTTCTTTCGTGTCACAATCTTGTACGAATCTGTCACTTTCTGAACTTAAGACCTTATCGGTGCCAAAGTATTGAGCAAGGGAAATCTCGGCAACTAAAAATAAAAAAAAATGATTGTCAAAGCATCATATGGTTCTACCAAATTATTATAAGGTGGCAACCATATTGTGATTTAAAGTATAGCATAGTAGCTTTTAAGTCCCAACAAAAGTAGAATACTTATACATTTCCGAAAATCCAAAAACATTTTGTTATTCGACAAATTTTAGATAGAGTGCATTTCGCGGAATGGCGGTCTAAATAACTGCTATTTGCGAACGTTACCAATAAAACCACTTTCCATCAATATTTCGAATGATGAGTGGCAGGCAACTGGCTATCAATTTAGGACCCAGTCATATTAATTATAATCTGTGGTGCTCGGCAACTGGGCTTATCCCAGTTGTAAACGTCACTTAGTGCCTATAGGCCTTGCTCTGATTTGTCTCCTACGTGATATGGAGGGAAGTGGAAAATATGTCGTTCTTACACCAGAGCTTTTCTTTCTGATTAATTTGGTTCGCAGGTCCAAGACAGTTATCTTGTTTCTGCGGGACCTCGTCGAGTTTCATTTCATTTGAAGTGTGTGCAGGACATCATCACGTTGATGAAGAGCACCGACCCGGACGACGTGCCCGCTTTTGTGGCGAAGGAGCTTCATAAGCTGCCCCCAGTCACGTTTGACCACGTCGACGTCACCAGGTTGCTGAAGGACATCACAACTCTCAAGGCAAGCCTGGCCGAGGTACAGTCCAAGTTGGAAGTGTCGAATAACACCATTGGTGAGCTACGTGCCGAAATGAAGTTGTTGCGCAGCGCTATTACGGTAAATAGGTCACCTGATGCCTCTAACGTGAGCACATGTCGCGGAGCGAGAAACGCTAGCGTCGGCAGTTTTGGGTCGGCGAGCTCCACTGCGTCACCCGCTGCTGATACTGCACGCGTTGCAACTTACGCCGCCGCCGTCGCTGACTCGATGCCGGTCGAAGTAGTGACTCGTGTGGGTACGTCGACCCCAAAACGTGCCTACACTGCTATTGTCGACACGCACAAACCTGTGTCGCAAAACAAGAAGGGGGAAAAGAAGAGCTGTGAACCTGACAACAGGGGTTCGAAACAGCAAGGCCCAGCTACGGGCACGTGTGACAAGGATGGCTTCGTGAAGGTGGAGAGGAAGAAGACGAAGAAGCCCCCTAGTCGGAACCAGTGCGGGATCGCGCCGGCAGGACCCAATGTGCTGCGTCCGGCAATACCAACGACGCAGCTTTATGTGTCCCGGCTACATCACACCACGAAGGTTGAGGAGATCGTGGAGAATGTCCGAGCGAAGACCAGCTGGACCTTGAGGGTTGAGAAGTTGGAGTCGCGCCACAACACGAATTTCAAGTCGTTCGTGGTGCGAGTTCCGACTCATCATATTGAGACCTTCCTCAAGGAAGAGTTTTGGCCGAAGGGTGTCATGTTTCGGCGTTTCCGCGGAAGGCTACGCGACACCACGCAGCGCAACACGACGCCGTCACTTCGTGTACAATAATAACATTACGTTTTCTGGTTTTTATATATGTATAAATATGTATGATAGTCTATAAGGTATATATGTTATGGGTCTTTGTTACCTGAAATAAATGATATATTATTATATTATTATTATTATTATTATTTCTTCGGTGCATTTAATTCAAGCTTTCAGAAGTTGTGTTGCTTGGGAATAATGCGGCTGGCTTTTGCCAAAAGAAGTACAAAATAAATTATAAATAAACTACTTGCCTGCATTAATAACTAGAAATAAAATTAAATAGCAAACAACGAAATACTTTTCCGTATAACTAAGAGACATCATTGTAAAAACACTCAGATTAACATTACGATCGATTGCAATGGTTTGCGTGAAATAAGATCAGTAATTGATTTCACACTTTTTGGAGACTTACCAGTCAATTAGTAATTCAATCGTCTTATCTTAACTAGATTGTAATTAAAATACCACTATGAGCATGTACCTAAGTATTATAAAATCTGAAAAACTGGTGACAACTCTAAATTATTATTTCATCATGGGTAAGAAATGCAGCTGTACAGGATGGACAGCTTGATCTCTTTCACTTGCTGAAGTAAGATTAAATAATACTGTTTATAGGTAATCGCCTAAAGTGACGCTTTGCCAAGTTATTTGGACGGAAATATTGCTTTGAGATCGATATAGAACTTAACCCTAAAAAACTCACCCGCACTATCTCAGTAAACGGGCTCGATGCACATAAAATTTAAAATAAATAAGATTTCAGTTCGACCTCACGTCATTTTAACGGGAAAAGAACCGTAGACAGAGTATCCTATAGACACCGGCAAAGCGTGTCGCAAAAAGAGACAAAAAATAAATACGTCACGAATTTAGGGTTACCGGGTGAGGAAAAATTTACCCCACAATTTATGAGAATTGGAAATTAGTACGTAAGACAAAGCCTGAATATGCCAATGACATATCCGTTACCATCGGTACGCAAAGGCATGCGATGCGGAGAAGACATGCTGCCGAACTCAAATTAATTGCGATGAGGGCAGGAGTGACGATGGATGATGATGATGTGGTTCTAAATTACTGCCATTTCTGATGTGATAGTAGGTTCTGGGTTTGTGAGTAAATAATAGAACATGTTTATTTTTAATAAGCTTTTATTGATTTAACACATTATTGTCCTTTAAATAAAACAAGCTTCGTATGTTTCTAATTTTTTGCTTAGGTTCAAATCCTTTTGTTGCGTGATGTATACGCAGTTCAAAATAGTGCATGGCAATTGCCTTAATAAGTAAAACTTTGTGGTTTCCAATAAAAGGTTGACTTTCAAAATGATTATTTATGAATTCTTCTTTCTAATTAACTTATATTCTTCTTTTTAATTCTCAAAATGTTTGCTGCAAATTTTTGATGACGGTTTTGGTGTCCAATCTGTTCGTCCTGTAGCTACAATCCAATTCTGACGTAAATTATCAGGTTCAGGGAAACTGCAAAAAGTCATTAAATATTTCAGATATTTAATTAATACTCACTGCAGAAGCTATCATATTATTATTTCCCATAATAGTGGGTAATAATTTATAGAAAAGTTGGCAACACCAACGTTTTTAGGTTAGAATTTATAATTGAATAATAATTGTTATTTTTGTGCTTTTTAAGGATGAATCGTACGTCTAGCGTACATTATACACAATATATGAACATAATAAAATGTTACTGAATGCCTAGAACTGATAAAGAGTGGCATACTTACGAATGAAAAGACAATCCTGGGATTTTCGTTCCACTATCACTTTTACACCCTTTAACGCTACACCACACCATTTTTTTGTATAAATGGTTGAAATAGCAAGTCTAAATTGTTCAAAACAAAATATAACATAAATTACTTAACATATAACACGTAAAAACTGTATTTTAAAGGTAGACGATGGCTAGCTGCACGTCAGCTGTCAAACTTTGTTTAGCAAACTAGTGTGCTTACCTTGAAAAAACGTGGCACGCTCGATGAAACAAAAAATTTTATCGTTCTGTTTCATTTCTTTACACGACATCGGCATAAGTTGTTCTTTTTCTTGTGTGAATGCGACAAAACATATCAATTAGTCTATAGCATTCTCTGTCTACGAAAAGAACTGATTCTTCTTTCAAACAAAATTATGTCAAACTAGCATCACTCGACAATAATGATCTTGAGTACGGCCAATAACAGACTGTTCGATGACGATTGGACGACTTCACTCTCCATGACAGAGGGTTGACTGTAATTCAGTGTAATTCAGTGTTAAAATAACTAAAATAAAAAATAAAAAAACTACCGTCTAAAAATCCACTGAGGAATCAATCGTGGTCTAAACCAATTATAAAGTCTTATAAATCAGCGACAAAATGTCCGAAGTCTAAACAGGAGTGCTTCAAAACTGGCGTCAAACAATGCCAAGTTAAGTCCAATTACAGCGAAGTCTAAACGAGTCCCGAGTGGGTGAAACTTCATTTCCTTACTTATAGAAAGTGAAGTATTTCTTCTGTGATATCAGTGGTACTAGTGGAGGAGATGAGCGGATATGACTAGCCGGCATGAAACATCCCAGCTGTAGCTTATTCAAATTCATTTAATTTAATCTATTTCAGATCATATAAGTAGTATACATTTACAATATTACACAATATTATATTACACAATATTGCAAATTATACAATGCTTCGTTTACTTAGCGCAATCACCACGCGACGCCAACTCGGGCCCATGTGCTTCCCCAAGTCCATCGCCAGCAGGCCACATCATGGGGGTGGAAGAGAGTATTGTCAGCCCTTCTCCTGCGAGTGTGGTGGAGTGGTCCCTCTCTCTTTCTGCTGCCTCCTTCGTTGCCATCATTTTTTCAACGTAGGCAGCTACTACAAGCCATGAGTTTTCGCTTCCAAACATTCATTTAATTACAGCTGTGAGAGGTCTGACCCCACTTTACTGAAAATAAACTACCAAACTATGTCCTAATCCAATTTGACCCTGCCACCTTTTGAAGTCGTTGGTTCCTCTTGTTGAAAGTTATACCAAACTACGCTTGCGGATACGCGGTCTCCACTCCAGGACGCGTTTGCTCCAGCGGCCATTGGTCCTTCGAGAGACCTGACTAGCTCACTGCTACTTTAGCTTGTTTCTCTGCAAGCTATGTCGGTTTACAATGCATACTTTGGCGATGGGTCTTGATAATAAGTCGTGTCGACAAACTAAAACAAAACCAATCATGATTATCCCTGCACATTTTCGACTGTTGGTGTCCAAATCACATTTAACTTGAAATAGCAATGGGGTCGGGGCCCATACAAAACCACCCATTCTCCTTTTCGTTACAACCAGATCTTGTAAAATCATTTTATATAATGACGACGCTGTTTTCCAATCTTAACATAAATGAAGTAGGAATGTTTCCGGACTCAAACCACAGACTTATGCCGTCACAGAAAGAAATATCCACCTAATTAGTCCAACCCGCTTGCGTTCCCAAATCGTGCCAAATAACAAAATAACGACGTTCTTAATGAACTCTCCCTGTAAACTGTTCCAGAAGTTCTGAACTAGTCCACTGGCGGCAAGCGTTAACATTCCTTCAACATTTTTATATGATTAAAGCGCTGTGGTATGGATCTACTGCATTTTATTTAGAAACTTTATTTTACATCTTAAAGAACAAAAAGGACAAACAGGTTTGAAAGTTGTGTACAATGTATGTGACCTCCCAACGTATACCTACTCATGTGGAGGTCTTATCACACCATTTTTATTTTGTGTAGCGTTTTCAATGTTTTCCTGTATTCTAGTGTACATACGAAATACCTTATACATAAGTACTTCTTTTTCTCATGATGCCTGCCCTTCGTCCATGTTCATACCTCATACACGCCACGTCAAACGTACTACTTAGTACTAACTGCTTTAAATATTGCTCGAACCAATAAAGTGCTTTGGTAACTACCAACACACAGCCGAAATAAACGTCACACAAGGGAGCAAGATGTCCTATAATAGAAACCGTTGCGTTGGTCTATTGTCATCGTACAAGTAATACAGGGGGTAAACGGTCTCTTTACGCAGCCGTCAACTAAACATTCTGTACATAGAACTAGGTAACTCTACGCAAAAATTATTGCTGAGAAAAGACTTTTATTTTTGGGGTGAAAAATCACGTTTTACGGTAGGACTCAATGTAATGCACTCAAAACATTGTGCTGATGGATGCATGGAATAGTACGGGGGTCGTGGAGGTATTTAAAGTTAAATTATAACAATAATAACTTGTAATACAAAAAAATACGTATAAAAAAGTTGGAACTTTGACCAACAATATCTCCGTAACTAGGAAGTTCCCAGGTATTGTCAACTCTAGAACAACAAAATGATCGCAATGACGGGGAGAACAAGTACCTTTCGGCTTCGTTAAGGGTACTTTTGCACTCATTATATTACACCCACATAATAAAGAATCCTTGTAATGAAAAAAACTTTACTTTTCTTTACCTGAGAAGGTAAGGTTTAGCTCTAGGGTGGTCAAACGGTGCTTCAGCCTCCTTATGAGTTTGCGTCAGATATCTATTGCTCACTTAAGTTGTTAAATGTATTAAAACAGGATATAATAAATAACAGGATATAATAATAGATACCAGGATCAACGGCTGTCATTGTTGATCTTTGACAGTCGTAACTGGTCAGTCAGCGGTGCGAAAGTCTGTCAACCAGTCTTACCAAGGGGTATCGTATTACCTAGTACTAACTGGGTTGAGGTCAGATATGCAGTCGCTCCATGGGAAATATTGGTATTCAGCTGCATCCGGTTAGACCGGGGATCTTCATTGTCAAAGTACAGTCCTTTTAAATGAAATATCATAACAGGCCTGTTTTCACCCGACTGCGGTGAACCCCAAAAGGAGGGTTATGTGTTTGACCTGTATGTATGTATGTCCGTTTCTACGTTCCCTCGGCAACTTCTAAACGGATTTGGATAAATTATACGTCGTTAAATTTGTCTTGGTGGCGTCAGTGTTGCTGTTTACATTAAAATTAAATCAAAGGAAAATGGAGGATTTGGGGTGCCATATCGGGGAGTTCAAATTTTTTTTTTTACGATGGCTTCGAGTGGGGTATTAAAATGAAGGGTTTTAAAAGGTGATTACAAAAATATAGGTATTCAACTTATACGTTTAAAAGTAATTCGAAGTGACAAATCGTATAAACAAAAGTAAAAAATCGTATACAATGTGTTTGGTTAATGGTTACCGATACTTTAAGGACATATTATAATTATACTAATTTCTATCGACAAATACACGTTTACAAATACTGCTATCCCAACACACCGCGAATGGCAACCATCTTGTTTTTTTATTCGGCTGATCTAGGGTATGTTCAATGAAATGCCTATATCTTACCGGTGGTAGCGTAATGTTATATAGCGTATAGCCTTCCTCAATAAATGTGCTATCGAACACTAAAATAATTTTTCAATTCGAGCCAGTAGTTCCTGAAATTGGCGCAATCAACCAAAACTAAAAAACTCTTCAGCTTTACAATATTAGTATCTTAGATTTGCCCGCCTGCTTCCAACTTTTGTACAATTTAAAATATGCTTGTTTTTTGCTTTTCAGTTTTTTCGGCCGGGTTTTTTAGGTTTTTTCAACTACTTTTAGTTGTAGTATACCACACAAATTCTTGATGTTTTGTAATGTCAGGCGTCACGCTATTAGGTATTAACTCCTTTTTTCCATGATTTCATTCCTCATACAATCAATCAATATTTTCTTTGGTCTTAGTCACATGCAGCAGTTCATCCTTGCTCATCATATATGTCTATTCTAAGACAGACGATTCCCTTTCAACTTTTCTGTAAACCAAACTTGGTAGTCAATAAACCAAATTAATTTTTATAAATAACTACCAACTTGTTAACACACCTGTTGATAATCTCAGCAGGGGTTGGAGGGGGGTGAAATATTACATCCCTTATGTAGAATGCTGTTATTTTAATAAGGGACTTACTTAAGGAGGAGTTTCAGTAACTTTTTTTGTTTCACGAAGAAAAAATAACGGAATTTCGTTATGCAATAAGCTGAAATTATGCTCAGTCTTAGGGAATCTTGAGTGAAACTGCTTATAAAACAGTTTTAGCAAGATTATAAACATAACATCACGCCTCGCAGCATGCATCCTGTTATGTTCAAGTCCCACGTGGTAGGTGGCAAAGTGTTATTGGGTTTTTCCATCAGGGATTTACCAGACGTTGAATACATGCCCATTTAATGGAAATAGGCTCGCCCCCTATGACATGGGGCCGTAAAAATATTGGTCAAATGTGTGTTCGTGCAATTACGATAATGCAATTGGGGCTGAACCACAGACATTTCTGCCCTACCCTTTAGAGATTTCAGGCGTCATGGTACGTTATAAGAAAAATATACAACAAAGAAACTTGACCGCAAAAACTCTTTCCGTCTAGCTTTGCCTTAACAAAGTAGCTTATTAAAACAGTCATCTCACCAAGAAATTGTTTCCATAAACCTGAGGGAAGCCTGTTTTAAGCTCGAGGGATATACTAAATTGAGTTCGGGCTGCGTTAAAAGTAAATAAATGGATTGTAATACACATAGTTGTTGTTAGTTACTATACACATGCCGTAGATATTTTGTTCTTAATTTTATTTTAAAAAACTAGGTGCTCTGATGGATTAGTCATGTTGAGAAGATGAATGAAAGGCTTCTAGTATAAGGTTCCCAGGGCCGGCAGTCTCGACATAGATACCGACATTGTCGCAAACTTTCGATCGCATAAATATAACAGAAAAATCGGTTGCAATAACATTGCTTGCGAGAAATGCTAGTCTGAACATCCAAGATGGGTTTCTCGCAAGCATCGTTATTGCAACTGATTTTTTTGTTCTTATTAAGCGATCGAAAGTTTGCGAAAGTGTCGGTATCTATGTCGAGACTACGGGCGGTACAGGTCGGAAAAAGTGTTATTGGGTTTTTCCATCAGGAATTTCTCAGAAGCAGCCACGGAGTATGGATTCGTGCTCAGTGCTCGCCCCTTAATAAATGAGACTTAAACATAACTGGTGAAATGTTGTAGTACACCTTTCCCCCTTTGAGGATTACCGGCACATGTTTTGTGTGCAGAATTGCCATAAGGAGACATCCTAGAATAACTTAGACACACTGACCTAATTGGTAATATTCCTCAGAAAAGTCAGGTGCGTTGTAGTCACAACAGGCGCGTGGATGACCATCCAGATGTACTAACATGCATGTTGCATAAAGCAAAAGCCTTTGGAAGCATCGTAGCAGGTTGCGTTTTGAAGTTATTGCCTGTCTCCATGGATAAGGCGTTAGTATGTGCTAGTATGTCCTTTGAGAAGAAATCCTTGGAGAAGGAAATTTTAATTCAGTTAGCGATAAGAAATTTTAGCATGATAATTATAAAATCGTTTCAGCGTTTGTGTACTGTACTTTAGTTAATCAAGTAGATCAAGTGGTTCGGTTTTCTAACAAATATCACGTGATCACCTTTTTTTTTGGGATGGGAAATCATCAAATGATTCCTCCCGCTCTGGGCCTAGCGGAAGGGAGTGTCAGACTTTTACTGACTAAAACCCATCCATGTTCCTTCTTTTGCCCTTTTTGTTCCAGGGCCGCGGTATCTGTTTCGAACAGTGCCGCAGCCCTGGCAGGTATTGGCCCTTGCGGGCCCCTCCTGTTGCTGCCATCTCTTTGAGGGGCGCGTGGAACACGAACGCGCCGTCGACACGGCCGGTTGGCTGACGGACGGACGGCGAGCTAGCCCATTACTCACCGTCCACAGGAATATGGAGATTTCACATCTCATCTGCCTCGCCTTTCGCAAGTGTATTAGATTTGGCTTCTAGTCTAACCGGATCTGTATTTTGGAAATGAAATCTTTAGAAGCTATCTGTCAGTAAGAAATTGATGCTGAAACTAACATTTTATGGTCTTTATTTTACCTCTAAAAAACCAAGCAATTGCAGCGAATGTCTTATTTAAGTTCTTGAAATAAGAGCAATATCAGAGAGTTGATAAAAAACAGTAAAGTAGTATTAATTTCACCGTTGTTTTTCTATCCATTTCTGTTAAAATCTTTACGAATCGAAAAGCAAAGGAATGGAACTTTTCAGAAGTAATTAGAACAAAACTAATTTTGGAGTCTCGAACGGTTGTCGCTGACAAAGAGTTGTAATGTTTGTTTGGGAAACTTTATCTCGAAATAATTGAGAACGCTGTATCTTTGATACTTGGATCTTTATTACTTTGATCTTTGGTCATACGGCTTCAGTTGATGGATATGAAGTGTTTGTATGAAATGAAATTATTTATTCTGTTAATGAGTATTACTTTCTACGTCAGTATCGTTGAAAATATGATGGAGCTGACATTTTCTATGGAAATTAGAGAAAAAGGCAGTCATTGCCGTTAAAAGTGAATCTCAACCTAATTGAGAATGGTGATATAGTGTATTTATGAAGAGACATGTTTAATAACAACGAGCTGTGTTCCTGTTCTTTCTTACAATATTCAACATTTACTTTTTATTTTTTTGACGATTTTAAACTGGACAAATTGTGAGGAATTATATGAAGAAACAGGAGTAAATGATAGGGCGTCGGTTGACACGAGAGAATAGAAGAATAAAAAAATAAATGTAAAAAAATAAAATATACCGACTGCGTAAAAAAATAACTAATAACTTTAAATAAAAACTGAAAAGAAAAAACAAGTTCAGTCTAGAAGTGTAGAAAGCAATTTAATTAGGTACCACAAAATTTCATTATCATATAAACACATAAAATAAAACAAATAATAAATTCTATTACGGAACATATTGACTGCAATATTCGGGACCCATATTGGATAGAATGATTTTAGTCTAGATTACCTATTTAATGGGTCCCGACTCAGCCCAACTGTTGCAGTCAATATGTTCCGTATCCTTCCTTGGCAGTCGGGTAAAAAAAACGTCTCGCGGCGACTCTAAGTAACATGGGACAAGGGCAAGAAGATGATAATACTGAACAAGTTAAAATCATATCCAAATTCCAATATTCTTTTATTTAAAGAACGAAACATCAATATATTTTAGGTACTACGTAAGTTCCTCTACCAGCTATGTACTCTTTCACGCCAGGTAGATTCTTAATCTTTTCCATAACAGCTTCGACTGCTGGATACTTCTTCTCCAATGCAACGTCCAAGAAGAGATTGCTCGCCTCAACTATGCCGCATAACACGAACTCGGCCCATGAAAGCTGAAAAGACAAATATAGCATTGACATAGACTATTTCGTTGGCCAAATAAAAAATCCGGCCAAGTGCGAGTCGGACTCGCGCACGAAGGGTTCCGTACCATTATCTATAAAAACGGCAAAAAAATCATGTCTGTTGTATGGGAGCCCCCCTTAATATATTTTTTTTTAATTTTTAGTATTTGTTGTTATAGCGGCAATTAAATAGTAATACATCATTTGTGAAAATTTCAGCTCTCTAGCTATCACGGTTTATGAGATACAGCCTGGAGACAGACAGACAGACAGACAGACAGCGAAGTCTTAGTAATAGGGTCCCGTTTTACCCTTTGGGTACGGAACCCTAAAAATAATAATCAGAAAGATGAAGGCCTTATGAAGTTTTTTTTTGTATTAATCAAAACACACTTTTACACTATTTCAAAACTCAAACATACCACACAAACCATCGTGGGTTTAACAGTGGTATGCCACACACGGCAAATCGGTGCCACAACAATATTAATATTAATACCAGGTACACGAAATAATATACATTATAAATATTATAGGAAAAAAGCACAGGTACCAAAAAGACACTTCCTATGTAGATTGTACCACAAGCTAGTATCTCTTTAGCACCGTCGAGCAATTTCTTACATTTATTGAACTGCAGATTTACAGCGGTAACTCGTAAGTGAAATGGTGTCTATATTACAAGTGGGTCAAATTCACACCACCATCTATTATTGGAGTAGAATGCCCAATAAAAAACTTAGCCACATACAGCTGGGCCCAATTCATTTGATAAAACAAACCCTCGACACCAAATAAGACGAAGACAGTATAACTCAAATAATCAATCTATAACCCTCCAACTGCTGATTCCATATACAGGGTGGAATTTGTCAACCTCACCTGAAGGGAAAGTACTCTAAATACTGGAGATGGCAAAAATTACTCAAAGGAAACTTTCCTTAATTTATAAAAAGAAACAAATATCCATTAAAAAATTTTCGAGAATTCGCTTGCCACACTCGGGAATCAAACCGGCTGAAATCCTAAAAAATAACAACCTGTACTTTTATGGCATCGATCGATGGGGTCAATAATAAGAATGAAATTTCTATAACAAACATGATTAATTAAATGAAAGGAAAACCATGAAATCTAAACTTATAAATTCAATGGGATAAGATAAAGCACTTTTACTCAAAGGTCTATCCGATTACTTATGTTACATAATTAACAATTTATCTTTGACGTCATTTATTTATTAAAATGACGAAGAACAATTTAGATAAGAAGATCGCAATTCGCACAAACAAACACGTGCAAATTGAAATCTTCTTTCTTCAATTGATAATATTAGGAAGGCATGGACGAAACTCGGTATGTAATGGGTGATCACCCATCCACGGACCAACCTAGGCAAGCGCGGCTTAACCTAAAGATCGGCCCGAGCGGCTGTTATTATTTAGCTACGAGCTCCTCCCTCCTATACAGTTATCAATGAAGCAATTAATATCGCAGTTCAATGACTTGTGTTTTACAATGACTTCATTGACTCATCAATAATTACAAGACAAGAGCATTTAGAACAAGAGATCAATTTCTTCAGCAGGTCAAGTGCGTGACCTCATGATTAAGACATCAATTGCTCATATCATGACACTTGCACTTTTAATAACTTAGATAACTTTAGTTATATTTACTGAGGAATGATTAGCATATATATTGTTTTCATGCAGACGTTAATAGTCTTATACATACTTTAAATGTTAGCTAAAATTGTTGAGCGTGATCAACCAATACCTTAACGAGTTATAGAGTAAAATGGAGATCGTGGGATACTCTTGTGCCAAGCAAATATTTTTGAGAAAGCTAAATTTTTCAAGAAGATAAGGACTAAAATCTCTCCACACGATGTTTTCCTTCACCGTTTTAAAAGCTTTGATGATAAAATTACACAAATTAGAGCACCTGCCAGGGTTTGAACAGCCGTCCGACAAATTGCTAGTTGGGTCCGTTCCACTAAACCACCAGTGTTTATGATGAGAACACAACATAGTACAACATCACGCCTGTAATCCCCGAAGAGTTAGGCAGAGGTGTATCTAATAGTAGACCATGAGACCAGTGAGAGCATTGCAGAAACTAAATGCCAAAACTCGTGAATCGAGACCGTTACCGGTGGCCCACCACTGCTGGACATCATATTAATGCTTTTTTGGATATCAGAAAATCTACCAACCCACTGCCTTGTTGGCGTAGTGGTCGCAAGCGCAACTTCTGAGCATAAGGTTCTAAGTTCGATACCCAGGACACGCAACGTATTCAACGTGTTCTTGGGTTTTTACATCAGGAACTTCTCAGTAGCAGCCGTGGAGTCTGGATTTGTGCCTGGTTGTTGGTGATAGGCACGCCGCCTATTACATGAGACTAACATAACTGGCAAGATGGGAGTACTGTAGGCACACGTCTGCCTAACCCTTCGAGGATTCGAGGCACAATTTTATGTTATGTGTAACAACTAAGCACAGACCAAATCAACATTTGATCAAATAATAAAGCAGCCCGTAAATTACACGTGTCAGAGCATCCGATATACTTTCTTAACCTAATTAAAACTGGGAGCTTCCAAACAGTTATCAGTTTACAGCGCTGTCGAAACAATAAACTGTTTGACGTGAATTTTCTGATTAACTGTCTCTTACAATATTATTTAACTCTAGGATTTTGGGTGGCAAAAAGTTGCAAAGACCCGTTGGGAGTTTCTGGTATTTTTTGTTCCAAATCTACCATACTGCTTCCGATAAGTAGTGTTTCGGAAATTCATGACATTAAATGTTATGCAAAATATTTAGTTTAAGAAAAGATTCAGGATGCAGGGTGCAGCACCGCTCTTCGCCCTCAAAAATATGCAAATGCAGGAAAAACAATAGCATGCCATGCACCCAAACCCATACAAAAACCTAAACTGTTTGAGGTCAAATAAAACTCAGAATCAATCTTACACGTGGCAAAGACACAGATTATGAGAAGACACCATAAAGCTTAAAAATAGGTAATAGGCTTATGATTAATAATTCCACGGCTAGGAATAATCATAGCCGTGGAATTATTACAAGCACGCCTAATTGAAGCTTACCAGGAAAAAACATGTATCTCGGTTGGTTTAGTATGGTCACAGACTGCTTTGCTCCTAGTGCTAACACTGTGCTAACCGGCCATTGCATAAACAGATTTCTATTATGGTAGAAACGGCAGGGTAACCCGCGAAATTCAATTTTTCTTACGTTTTTCGCAATTTGTCAGTCAGTGTCATGCTGTATGTTGAACAAACTATAATTCACGACCCTAACATGTGTGTATTTACAGAATTCGTACTGAAATTGTAATCCCATTAAATGACTTTTTCATGACAAAGTAATGTAATGGGATTCAATGAACTTAGGGGGTTATATGGATAAATTTAATGATTATAACTACCATAAAGTCATATTTGTTACAGCCGGGAATCATGTTTTCATCAAAATACAAGCTGACGCTAACCTGAAAATTACAAAAACCGTGAGATAAAAATTTCGCGGGCTACCCTACCGCAAAAATGATATTAAATAATACCTTGCCAATGAAATATCCACCATTTTCATTCAGTTGCTTTTCCAATCTTGAAAAGAAATAATCAATAATTCCGTCAAGTAATTCGGCCTTCGCTGCTTTCTTCTTTTCAGGATCTTTTTCTTTCCTGAAAACCATAAGCTCTGAAAAAGAAATAACTTTCGTTGTAATTACTTTTAATTGTTGATTTAATTGTAGGTTAATCAATTGACCTACAAATGAGAGTCACTATTAGCCAGATTTGGGGTTAGTCGGGTCACTCATCATCTGTCTAGCCTTTTCCTTGTCGGCTTCCAGTCTAACCGGCTGCAGCTGAATACCAGTATTTTCCATGGGGCGACTTCCTATCTAACCTCCACCCGGTTAGAACTGAGTAATACGATTTCCCTTGGTAAGACTGTTTGTCAGCCTTTCGGGCCACTGACTACCTATAACGTCTGTCAAATATCTATGTGCCGTTAGCAAATTGGTACACAGAGGCATGCTGGAAGAAGTTACACATATCGTGTGTATAGTATAGGTACTCAGTCGGACCGAGGATCGGTCCTTGAGCCGTTCCATGATGTGTCGGAACCCTGTCGCTGAGCACCTTCATTATACTAACCACATTATACCTTTGTTTGTGATAATTTTTGAACCACTCCAACATTGAACCTCGTATACCATTCTTCTGCATTTTTGTGTAAAGTACCATAAAATTTAGCGTATCAAAAGCTTTGCTGAAATCTATCATATGATTACATGTGTTTTACTGTTAAGGTGATCATTGATTTCATCTGTAAACTGTGATGGCAATTGCGTGGTATTTTTATTTTTCTGAAACCCCACAAAAAGTCGCTCACAACGTTCCCAAAGTATTTTTCAATAATTTTATCTATGCAAGAAATAATTGTTATAAGTCTGTAGTCGTTGGTATCTAAAGAGATTTAAAAGTCTTATAGAGCGGACATTGGGAATATTTTCATACAAAAAATTTGATGTAAATTATTTAATAATCTATAATAATAATTTGTCTATTTTTTTAAATACTCCAATTGTTTTTCCATATTTCTAGAAGTTATTTATTTTTATTTGACATAAATTTTAGTACGTTACATAAGTTTTCGTTGCTGTACCTATGTAAAAAAAAATAAAAAAGTAAAATCAAATGAAAAGTAGGTTTATAATTTGTAATTCCAAAACACTCACTTGTCCAGTAATCGTAAATGCTGTATACGGTGCCTTCCAAAACGGCTTGCAGCCATGGATCTACGGGTATCAGGTCTGTGTTCCTTGCCACATACTTGATGATGGCCAGCGATTGATGTAAAACCTTTTCACCTTCTACGTACAAAGGTAACTGGCCGTATGGTAATTCTGGAATTTAAAATCGATTGTTTCTATCACCGTTACTAAATTAATCAGAAAATAACAACTGAGGAGTAAAAAAAAACATGATTTTCACTTCCCTCCATGTCAAGAAGGGGGGGTGGGGGGTGAAATAACCCCAGTTGCTTAACATCTAGGTCTTAAATATTGTGAGAATGTGAGCTGTTGGTTCATTGCCTCGGTGGTTTTCTAGTGATTGCCACTGATGATTCTGTCGATTCTAAAAAATAACCTTTGACGCGCTAAGTAAGATTTTAGTTCTGAAATGATGTAGAAGCCATTGAAGACATGCAGAAAATAGAAAATATGGTTTAACTGATTATGGTACCTAATATGATTGAGGAATATATTACTAGCTATTTGTTTAAGCCAGAAATATGTTTTCTATTAACATGACATCCGTCTTACGTTACAAGATTTTTCAATTAATCATTTATGGTGGTTATGTGCAATTTTTTAAAACCGTTTCTTTCTTGCATATTGCTTTCTTTTCTCGAATCCATCATCAAAGCAGAAAAACAATACACTCAATCAGGGACATAGAAAAATACGGAGCCCCGAAAACAAAAACGGACAAAAACGAAATGAACTTTCGTAAAATTTGGCACCATTAGAAGTACGAGCACGTTTTGGGTTGTTTCAAACATTTCTCTGCGGTTTTATTTTGATAAGTTTCACACTGCTCATTCTAATGACGTAGAGGCACGGGAAACGAAATGGAAATGTTTTTTTTGTTCCTTTGACTATTTACTAGGTACTTGTTTTGGAGGAGTAATAATTGTATACTTTTATTAGGAACTAGCTGACCCGGCGAACTTTGTTCCGCCTTAATGTCAATAAATAAGCAGATTTTTTATTTATTGGAAAAAATAAAAAAAATAAAAAATTTCTACATCAATCATTCATAATTATTTCTGTATTTTAGTACATAGGTTGCTCTTCATTTAAGTACCTTGTGATACACGACATTTTTTGTTTTATTATCAGGCGCAAAAACAAACAACGCAGATGGTCTTCCAACCCGTGAACATGCCACGTATAATTGGCCATGGGAAAAACATGAATGTTCTAGATTTAAACCACAAACTTTTAAGGATTGGCCTTGTGATTTGTTGATGGTCATGGCAAATGCAAGACGTATCGGAAATTGAAGTCTTTTAAATTCAAACGGCATATCGGTTGGGATCATCGGTATCCTCGGAATGAGAACTTCCTCACCTTTGAATTTTCCTATCATTATCGTAGCGTAAATTACATTGTTCATCAATTTTCTAACCACCAAACGCGTACCGTTGCACAGTTTTGGTTGGTTTATGTTTCGAAGCATGATTACTACGGAGCCAACCTTTAGGCGTAAATTGTGCGGTGGTAAGCCAGGCACGTCCAAAGAGTTTAAAAATTCAATTGGATAGTTGGTGGCTTCATCTTCATTTGTGACGCAGTCAATAGATTTGAATGAATGCATTGTTCCAATGATCTTATTTTGAATTATGTAGTTTAGGTCATCTACATCTTTATTCTTAGCGGCTAAAATTGCTCGCTCACTCAACCATTCATTATTTTTGTAGTTAGAAATAATTTCTGGAAATACATTGTTGATAAGTTCGTCTTTTGATGAGACAAAATTACAGAAATTATTTGGAAATGATATTAATCCGCTCGATTCATCGACAGGTACTTGACCATTACCGATAGTCAGCAATTGCTCCGAGAAATCTTCAGCAGATGTATCATTAAGCAATGTAACTCTCATGTTTGTTGTCAGTTGCAGTTTCTTCACATGGCGCCATAGAGTTGACGATTTGAGGCAAGCGTTTATTTCGTCGGCAGCCGTAGATCTTGGAATTACTGGCAGTATTTGGCGGAAATCGCCAGAAAGTAAAATCATTGCTCCTCCAAAACATCTCGAGTCATTGCGTAAATCTTTTAATGTTCGGTTAAGTGCTTCTAATGCACGTTTATGCGCCATTGTGCATTCGTCCCAGATGATGATTTTCGATACTGCTAAAACTTTGGCTATTGTTGAGTGTTTTGCAATATTACACGTTGGTTCTTCAATAGTTTGAAGATTTAACGGTAATTTGAATGCTGAATGAGCCGTACGGCATCCTTCTAACAATGTGGCTGCTATTCCAGAAGAAGCAACTGCAACCGCTATGTTAGATCTCGCCCGAACAGTTGCTAAAACTAATGACATGAGGAATGTCTTGCCAGTTCCACCAGGGGCATCTAGGAAATATAAACCACCATTTTCATCATCGATTGCTTTCATTAAAGTATCATAAACTTCCTTTTGTTGGTAATTCAACAGGGGTACATTCGTTTCAACTACTAAATCTAATTCCTGGTGATCATATTCACGTTCCCGTTCCAATTCTCGATTAAATGCGTCATTCATTTCACGATATGGTGCTGGCATTCCTAACCTGATTAATAAATTACCGCACATGAGGTAACACATATCTTCGATCAAGAGTAAAGCACGATTATGTATCTCCTCATTCATCTCAATATCGTGATTTCTGGAACTGACACGAATTTGATGTAAAATATCTTCTGACATATTATCCTTGTATTTGTGCCACAGGTTACATGGGTTTGATGGAAAACATGTCGAAATTATGATAGCGAATAATGTGCGTATCTGACTTGGAGATGCAGAGATAATGGCTTCAGCGATTGTCGTATCCCAATGACTATCGTTTTCTAATAACTTCAATTCTTCACATGCAGCACGATATGTTGGGAATATTACACCATTAACAGTTCGTAGTGACTCAAATGACGTTGGCCCACGCACATTTACCAGCAACAACCGCAAATAGAAACATTCATTATTCTTTGGATGAACTGTATACATACGACCAAGAGCATCAGTAGAACGCACATCTGGATACCCAGGAACCGCATCGCCTTGCTTCCGTCTTTGAAAATTCTTCGATGAAGCATTCCAAGTATAATAACGTGGCATCTCCGAGTAAAGCAAAGTTCGTGCAAACTGATCTCTTTGGCAGATTGCAAAAAAACTGGTCAATGTAGTTGCTGGAGGTGTTTCAGCACGTTGCGTAGCATTCGAAGCCGTGAAATATACTCGTTGACCATTCTCCAGATGCACCGCCAAATGCGTAACAGTAGGATGACGTTCGTGAATGGGAAATGCGAATATACGCCAAATCGCTTCATTACAGTTCACATAACGACCAACTTGATAGCGTGAAATTTCATCGTTGGTATTCGAGGATTGCAATCCAAAAACCGCCATATCACTGCCTTTCGTGACATATTTGCAAATATATTTTATGGACTTAACTGAATTGCAGTATTCAACGTTGCAATGTGTCTTGAACGATTTAGAAATAAGTGGCGAATATGGAACAATCCAACTGTTGTCGACAACGAAATCCATTCTTTTCACTTTCGTTGTGACAGTTCGACCGTTGTCATCTGGTGATCGACGCCGATACAGCGGATAACCATCATTGCCAGTGACAGTCTCCGCCGTTAATTTCCGTGGATATCGTTTAGAGCACTTTCCATCGACCATGCAAGGTGATTGGGGATTGATGGCACCACACGGTCCATGAATCATATTAGTAGTAACAACATCATGTAGGTCTGGATCGACTTCATAATCAGGAATCTCAGCACATATGATATCATCTATTTGGTCAGGCTGAATTCTTTCCACTAACCAAATAAGAATGTGTGCGTGCGGCAGGCCTCGCTTTTGCCATTCGATTGAATACATCCAGCATCGAGTATCTCCAAAGACGCGTTGTTTAACAATAAAGTTCATCAGGGACCGAATTTTTTGCCTGAATATACGTGCTGTGATGTCGTGTCTATCACTTGATGTTTGTCCGGGAAGCAGCAATTGAGTAATTTCTATCCATTTTGGATTACAGGTAAAGTAATAAAGAGATCGGGCCGACCGTAATGACGAACATATGTCATTGCATCTTGTGCATATTCATGCATATGACGTGGACTACCAATGTATGTCGCCGGCAGAATAGTTAATCGACCAATATTAGCTGCATTTCCTTCAGTACTAACTGCATCACGTAAATGGATGTACTCCTCAGAACGCAGTTTGGCTTGGTTCAACCTAATGAATGTTAAACGTTCCGTTTCTATTTTTACATACATGTCAACGCAATACTGCTGAAACAATCGACGAAACCGCAGCAAATAGTTGTCAGCATTTTGACGAATCATCAAACGATATGCGTAATAATTCATTGAGCTAACTTTCTTTGTAGTTTCTTCACCTGAAATTAAAAATTTGATAATTAACCATTTCAAAGGCAAATTTTAAAGGCAAACAATACAGACATTAACCATTTTTTTAATAAGCATTATTTTTAATCAGTGTCTTTCACAAATAAATGAAATAAATAATGATACTGATACTCACCATTCAATGGATTTTTCATTTTAATATTAAAATAATATCCATCTTCTCCTTGCCAAAACATCAGCGGGTATTGCAATGTGTCATATGATCGATGAGTTTCAGATATTTGTTGCAGTTGCCCAGTATCGCGACGTGTAAGCACAATATCGCGTTTTTCCAATTGTTCACCAACAATCAGGATGGCAACTTCGTCTACTGTTGGAGCATTAAATGTCCTTTCGTGTGTTCCAGATGGTCGTTTATCTGCTTTGATGACAACTTTATAGTCATCACTTGGCATGCGCTCTAAAGCACTCTTAAACAACCTGACCAACGCATGATGTTCATGAAGCAGACACTGCAAGTCTTGAAGAATTGCTCGCTTCATTCCTGCATTGATCTCTAGGCGTCGATCAAGTTGTTCTTCCATGTTGCCCATGAAATATATTTGTAAAAATGTATTCTGTGTATCTTCGAAAGGTAGTAATGATCCAATTCGATGATGAATCTGTCCTTGTATCTACAAAATAAAAACCAGACAGTATTAACTGGGTTATAAACACTTTTTTCGGTGGGAGAGTAGAGTTCAGAATTAGCAAATATACTACATAGGTACCAATAGATAAAGTAAGTTATTCTTTAACTACATTTTATATAAGTACAAAAATAAATACCTTAAATGTCGGATTAAATCCCCGTTCTTCGATAATATCTGCCCCAAATGACGTCATCTGGAAACAGCCATTGTATTTTTGAGTATTTGCAAGAAAGTGGCGTGATTCTTGTGTTTCGCCACAAAGCAATGAATACAATGGCTCAGGTGGCGGAGTCAACAATGGCAATTTCACTTTACCATTAAGGCAGCATAATCCAGGCGTTTCTCCGGAAAACTTTAATGCACCACAATACTCGCAAACTACGTCCATTTGCCCAATGCAAACGCTAGGATGCAAGCTATAATCATTGCTGTAATCGTATTGAAACGCTGCTCGATTCAAATCAGCAATTGATAAATATCTTGTTCTGCGTCGCAAATTATCTATATGTTGACTTCTGTTGTTCGCTCGACGATTCTGCATTGCCAACCGAGCTGTTTCACGGGCTGCTTCACTTTGCTCTCGTGATTGAGAAGCACGAAGTCGAGCCACACTATCGCGGCGCTGTTCACGTGCAATTTCTTGTTCTTCTTCAGTCCTTTCATTTGCAGTATTTCGTATTCTTCTTGCATCACGGCTTTGTCGGGAAAGATTCGATCGTCTTGGTCGCGGCATTATTAATTAAACTTCACTTCACCTAAAAACTTAAATTTTCAACCATACTATAAGGACATAGGATACTTTTTATCCCAATTTTCAGCTAAATCGGTTCAGCCGTTCTTGAGTTATAAGTGAAGTAACTAACACGACTTTCTTTTATATAGATAGATTTTATAGTTCACTTCACTGTTTATACGAATGGGCAATTGGGCAATACTTAATGTTAATTATTTATTTAATAGAAATAGTTTTATTATTGATTTCTTACAAATATCAAATTGTCATTCATACGTCAATTTTGTTATTCCAAGTCTGATTCTTTTTTGTTATACCACGTTTTATAGTGACTGACGTTACATGTCAAGTCACACGGGAATGCTGTCGAACGGGATAAAAAGTATCCTATGTCCTTCTCCTGGCTCTAACCTACCTCCCTGCCAATTTCCTACCACCTACCTACCACCTACCTACCACCTACCTACCACCCACCTAGCACCCACCTACCACCCACCTACCACCCACATACCACCCACTTACCGGGTACTAAAGTACCAGGCTGGCATGCATTCAAGGTGGTATTTTAACAGTTGTGGATCTTAATCATAATTTTTTGTAAAAAGTACCAGGCTGTCATGAATTCAATATGCAAAATTAAATGTATATCTAGAACGGCTGAACTGATTTAGCTGAAAATTGGGATAAAAAGTATCCTATGTCCTTCTCCTGGCTCTAAACTACCTCCCTGCCAATTTTCAGCTAAATCGGTTCAGCCGTTCTTGAGTTATAAGTGAAGTAACTAACACGACTTTCTTTTATATATATAGATCTCACAATCAAATCTACATATACTTATACATTTCGATTATCATGCAGCATGCAATGAAGATAATACTTCTTCATGATTCTGGACTCCTGGTAGTTTGTGTGACTTAGGACTATTGGGAAAAAATATTTCCATTAGTTCTATCGTAAAACTGTTTAGTGAAACTAGGGGAAACGCACCCTTGTTTTGAGGGAATTAGATTAAAATGTAATGATTATGAATGCAATAAATGATAAAAGAAAACATACAGGCTGGAGGGACATCGACGTACGACGTACGACTACCTGTCCGCACTTTTTACAGCTTTTTATAGGAAACTAGCTGTGCCCGGCATGCGTTGCAATGCATCTTTTCCTACCTACCACCCACCTACCACCCACCTACCACGCACCTACCACCCACCTACCACCTACCTACCACCTACCTACCACTACCTACCACCTACCTACCACCCACCTACCACCTACTTACCACTTACCTATTTCAGAACTGTAACAGTACCAGGCTGGCATGCATTCAAGGTGGTATTGTTCTATGTTCTATGGGGATTTTGGTTTCCGCACCTTGTTAACAGTTCTGGATCTTAATCATAATTTTCTGTAAAAAGTACCAGGCTGTCATGAATTCAAGGTGTTAAAATACCAGTTCTAGAACTTTATCATAATTTTCCGCGCAATTATTCTGATATTTTAATTGTTATTCTGCTAGCTGTTCCCGGCATGCGTTGCAATGGATCTTTTCCTACTTATTCTGCTAGCTGTGCCCGGCATGCGTTGCAATGCATCTTTTCCTACCTACTACCACCCACCTACCACCTATCTACCACCCACCTACCACCTACCTACCATCCACCTACCACCCACCTACCACCTACCTACCACCTACCTACCACCTACCTACCACATACCTACCACCTACCTACCACCTACCTACCACCTACCTACCACCTACCTACCATCCACCTACCACCTACCTACCACCTGCCTACCACCTACCTACCACCCACCTACCACCTGCCTACCATCCACCTACCACCCACCTACCACCTACCTACCATCCACCTACCACCCACCTACCACCTGCCTACCACCTACCTACCACCTACCTACCACCTACCTACCACCTACCTACCACCTACCTACCACCTACCTACCACCTACCTACCTCCTACCTACCACCTACCTACCACCTACATACCACCTACCTATCTCCTACCTACCACCTACCTACCACCTACCTACCACCTACCTACCACCTACCTACCACCTAACCTATCACCTACCTACCACCTACCACCCACCTACCGGGTACTAAAGTACCAGGCTGGCATGTATTAAAGGTGGTATTTTAACAGTTGTGGATATGTCAAGTCACACGGGAATGCTGTCGAACGGGATAAAAAGTATCCTATGTCCTTCTCCTGGCTCTAAACTACCTCCCTGCCAATTTTCAGCTAAATCGGTTCAGCCGTTCTTGAGTTATAAGTGAAGTAACTAACACGACTTTCTTTTATATATCGATGCCCCCAAGCAATAAGTCGGTAATGTACTATTATGGACTTTTTATTGTTATGTCAAATTCGAAACCTATGGGTTAGGATACATCTTAGTAATTTATTTCACATTTTTCGTAGTGATATTTACGAAGATATCGTGAAAAACACTTTTATTGTAGGGAAATTAAAAAACGAAATTATGTCGAGAAAAATATCTTTACGTATCAATACAAAAGTGTATTTCGTATTTAATTTTGGTAAGTTGCTATTACTGACTTATTGGCGTGAATGAATTTCGTGCAGTTCCTGGTAAAGGCTAGCACGTTGTTGTTGTCGAATTATTTTTAGTCAGCTCAGACCGTAATGGGAACTAACAAGGATTATAAAGTAAATAATTCATTAATAAATATGTGTAAAATTGCAATACGTATCTAATTTGAACACGTCTGGTCCCGTTTTCAATCTTGCTGTTTATATTTTTGCGCCCAACAGTTTGCAAGACGCATTGGTCTCTTTCTTTCTATGGTAATAAGAAAGTAATAGATATTAGCCACACCCCCAACACGTGATATGGTCGGCCGGCCGGTGCGTAATGTTTGTTTACACAAACAGTAGCATATTTTCCTTTGATTAAACGTGACGTGTGCTCTAAAATCATTTTACTACTTCAAGTGATTGCGATCTAAACAGTGTATTTACATAAGTGTTATGGATAATGGGGCCATTATTGGCACTCCATTTCAGCCCCCTCCCAGGCCCCCTGTGAGGGCCCCGCTGCGGGAGTTACAGCAGTGGCGGCAGTGGCAGCGATAGCGGCGGCGGCGACGGTGGCGGCGGCTGCGGCGGTGGCGACGGTGGGGGTGGTGGCGGAGGGCCTTCGCCTTCCCCTGCCCCTGGCCTTAGTGGGTTATAATAATAATAATAATAATAATTTATTTGTATAGAATGCAGGTGTTACAATAATGGTGTTAGTTTCAGATATATTCCCAATACATTCTGCCTGTTGGCATACAAAAAATACAGTGGTTGACTTACAGATAAAAATTTAGAAACTAGGTACTTAAAATAAAGTGAGATCATGGATTAGCTACGTCTAAAATTATTTACATAATATATGAAATAAAGTGAAGCAAATATTACAGTTCATCATCTATAAAATCGGTTACAGAGTAATAACATTTCTCTGTCAGCAACGACGACAGGAGTTTCTTGAATTTTATTAAGGGCTTATCCTTAATACAATTTGGCAATTTATTAAATATAATAGGTGCCATACCAATAATGTTTTTTTTAAGCAAAGCAGTGTTATATCTGCCATTACATAATAGACTCTGATATTTTGATCTCATGGCAGTAGTTCGCATCCTCGTATCATTTAATGCAGGAAATAGATGCTTGTTAGTTTTAACGAATTTAGCTACTTCGAGAATGTATAAACTAGGAAAAGTTAGAATTTTGTGTTTCTTAAAAAAAGGAATGCAACTATCTGTAACCTTGAGATTGAAAATGGATCTTATGCACCGTTTTTGGGATTTAAATATAGATTCCCTTTCGGAACAGTTACCCCAGAATACTACACCAAACCTTAGAACACAGACCACCAAACCGTGATATGCAACCAGTAATGTATCAACGTTAACTTTCTGTTGGGCGCAGGCCTTGCTCCTAGCCCGGTGATCGGCCGGCTTGCCAGCCGCCGCACATGCAGCGCAATGCGGCGTGGCGGAGCAAGCCGCGGCCATGTGACCGGGCTGACTGCAGCGGAAGCAGAGGCCGCTGCGGTCCACCTCCGAGGTGCATTGCACCGACACGTGGTGCCCCACGTGGCAGCGGAAGCACCTCAGAGGTCTGGGCTCCAGCAGCTTCACCTGCGCTGAGACCCACCCCACCAGGAGCCTTCGGCCCTCCACAATAGTTCTTGCCGCCGTCACAGGGCAGCTTACCGTAATGGCTCGCATGCCCCTGTGGTCCGGACGTAGGGTGCCTGTCTTGACCAGCTCGGCAGGGCACCCCCCGGTCCTGGTGACGGCGGCCACCACCTCCTCCTCGGTGACCGAGTTGTCCAGACCCAGGATGCGCAGGTCTGCGCATCTTACGGGCCTGGACACTCGGGCCTCGTCCGCATTTAGGGACGCTATGAGCTTTTCAGCCAGAGCGTCAGCGGACGAGCCACTGTTTTCACCGGGGATCTCCAGCACTCGCGCCCCTGTCGCGGTGACTTTAAGCCGGAGGCCCCCGGTGATCCCGAGCTCCCCTAGATCCACCGTCGCCTTCGCTTTGGCCAGCACGTCGCGGTAGGACACGCCCCTCTTCTCCGCGTCCGGCTGTAGTGTAATCACTACAGCTGCGGTCTTCGGGGCGCGGAGCCTAGCCGCGACGCTACGCGCTTTTTGCTGGCGCTTCCGCTCAGCACGCCTTGCCTTTTTGGCCGCTTTCCTCCCCCTCTGCTTTTCGCCGACAACCTGCCACCCGGCTTCGGCCGCGGCTGGCTTAGGGGGCGGGGGCGGGGGGAGCGGCCGCTGCTACTGCTGCGGCGGCGGTGGCTGGCCCGCCACTGGCGCTGCCGCCTTGCCCTTCTTTTGAGCCACCGCCTTGCCCTTCTTCTGGGCCACCGCCCCCTTAGCCGGCGCCGGTTTCACCGGAGCTGGCTTTTCAGGGGCCAACACAACCCTGCCGGAGGGCTGGCTAGACGGCCCCGATCTGGGGGTGGCAGCCGTCAGGCGGGCAACCTCCGCCCGCAGTTTGGCCACTTCGCCTGGCAGAGGCCTCGCGTAGGCGGCCTCCGCTGCCGCCAAACTGGAGGCGGAAGCCGCAGGTATGGCCCCAAATTTGGCGGAAGGCTTCATTTTGTGGGCCACAACCTTCAACGCGGCCTCCACCTCCGCCGCAAACCTGGACTTACGCTCCGCATCGGAGCCGCCAGCTGCACCCGCCTCGTCACCAGAGGTGCCCGAAGGGGCCACCCCGTGACCGGCCACCCCCGTGTGACGCCCCTCCTCAGCGAGCCGCGCCGCGCTTTGGGCCGCCGAGAGACCCCGCCCCTTGCCCCGGATCCCACCACGCTTGCTGGTGGGGATCTTGCGGGCCGAGGCCAGCTCGCGGGGGCTCTCTGAGCCTCCCCCCGCGCTCACATCACTGGATATGGCGTCGGCCTCCGACCTCGCATCCCTTCTCTCCTCACTCTTGCCTTTGTCGGCATCATTTTTGTTTGTGTTTGTTTGTTTTTTCATATTATTGTCCATTCTGTTCCCACGAGTGTGGGGGATTTAAAATGTCCATCTGGGGTACCCCCTGTACCCAGATAAGCCTACAACATTTATTACCCGCCAGAGGGTCGGCTGGTACCCTGGCGGGGACACGCACTAGCGACTGATTTTCCCGTCAGCCATACATCCCCTCGCGGTGCGGCGCCGCTTGGGATTCGGGGTAACTTTTTATAGAGGTTTTCTACCTCGTGGTCCGGGCGGCCAAGCCAAGACCCTCGGTCCCGATCGAAGCCGCGAGACGTGATCCACGACACTTCGACGACGGGATTACGATATCGACGAGGACAGTGAAGTACGCAGTCCTTCACTGTCTGCTCGGAGGCAGGGTTAGTGCACACCGAGCCCGCCCCACTGCGCCCTCTGCGTTTCAGAGGGTCGCGCGGAGGAACGCCCCGTTGGTCCAAACTGGACCCCACCGTGTCAGAATATTGGCTACGACAGTAACATTCCCCGAGGAATAGGAATCTCTTCCCATTCATCGGGGAAGGATACTGCCGCGCCCAGGATGCACCGTCCCAACAGCTGCTGTTCCCTCCAGACGTATCGAGAGGGACCGGCAGTCACTGGGCGCCCGAGGAGGTTTTCTGACCAAGCACCCCAAGTATTTGTAAAACCCAAGATGTTAATTTTGTGACATTTTTTATTGCTGTGTTTAATTATCGTTGATATAGTTCTAGTTTAAGGTTTAATCATGAATATTGACATGACTGACTTAATTTTTCTAAAGGTTAAGATGTTAATTTTCAACTCTGATTTTATTATTGTGATTATTATACGTTATTATACTCATCATCTACAGTCTTTTCTTGTAAACCTAGACATACATATTACACTTTAAAAATTCGATAAAAAATTATTAGCACTGAATGGTTACACTAAAATGTTTTTCAGAATTTTCCTCCAAAAACAATGTTCTGTAACGATACTGGTTACTGTGTCAATTTAAAATAACCACAATAACACCGTAATAACGAATTATGTAACGTCTTCAAGATGAAAAATTACGCTGGAAAAGTCCGTGTTGTAATGTTACGCACCAATATTGTTTACAAATTTACTGCAATAATGGCGCAAGTGTACATTACTTAATCAATATACCTAATATATTTTTGTAACATTTATTTTCTTAAATTGCAAGGCTTTTCACGCACAAAATTTAATGTTAAAAATAATGATTGAATTAAACAAAAAATTAGCTTTCGTTTGATGTATCAATGACCTCACTACTCCGACTCGTTGAAAAGCTATTCAACAAAAACAGAAAAACATTTCTCCTGTAAAATTTAAGTTTTACGATTACCGACTTATTGCTTGGGGGCGTCGATATATAAGATAAAAAAAAATCTGCTGTTTTCTACAAAAATGCAATACATAGGTACACGGTCAAAATGTATGGAACAGCTGTTTTCTTTTTAATAACCGATGAGTTTTTTTTTTATGTGGGAAGGGGAGTTGGTATGATGTACTGAATACGTGGTAACCGTTTGTGGGTCGTTACCCCTTCCATCCTGTAGGTAGTAGTTTTAGACATGAGACTCACTATTACTCGTCATCTCATCAGACACCTCTTTTCGTGCCATATCATTCTTCACACAGTCCATCCATCTTTTCTTTGGTCTTCCTCTACTCTTATACCCATCCACAATCATACTCAAAACTTTCCTCACGACATTTTCCACATTCCTCCGCATCATTGTCGACCCCATCGCCTCTAATTATCATGAAGTCTTTAAAAGCCAGATAATTAAATTAAAAAAAAACTTACTCTCTTTAATTTCAAGTTTCGGCCAGGCCTCACGATTATGTCTGATGTCTTCAAATTCTTGTTTAGTGTAATGAAGAATATACCTTATTGGCTCACCAAGACCGTTGACATTAAAGTAATGGAGTTTCTTTGCCATTGTTGTTGCTGACAGTATGTAGGTACGCAAGCAATGACTAGCAGCGACTGTTTAAATGTTTTTAAACTCAACAATACGTATCTGTTTGCAATACTCATGTATATGATAACAATTAATCAAGGTCAACTAGGCGTTTCTTTCGGATTTGCTTGCAAGAAAATCATAAAACCCAACTATGATAAGATAAGATAAAATAAATTACTTAGACCTAATAATGGCGCTTTAAAAAATGTAGACTTCCATTTTTTGTGTGACTACCTTCCGCTATATTTGACTGATTTCCTGTGACGTCAATTAAAATAATCTAAATACGTATGCCAGACTAAAGCCCAGTTTAGCTTGCTCTTTTTACCCGACTACGGCGACGCCAAAAGGAAGGGTTATGATTTTAGCAATCTATGTATGTATATTTGTATTTACGTACTAGCGACCTGCTCTTGCTTCGCACAGCGCCACCTATCTGGTCCAAAACTATATCTATTGTAGCCTATATTTTAAGTTAAGCATCTAGCAGTAAAGCGGTGAAAACTGCGTTCAAATCCATGCAGTAGTTTTGGCGTGATGCGCACGACAGACAAAAATTCTGTCTCCCGGTGAACCCCAGCTGTTTCCTACAAAAGTGCAATACCTTTATAGAACATCTGACTTTTTTTTTACTAACCGATGAAAAAGTTCTATGTCCCCACATAGAACTTTTTCATCGTTTATTTAAAAAAAGTCAGCTGTGCTCAGAATGATGTACTGATTACGTGGTAACCGTTTATGCGTCGGTGTCTCTTCCACCCGATATTTATTTTGCGTTATGACGACTCACGACGTAAGTAAAGCATCTTCAGTAAAATGAATGAATTAACATTCTAATTCAGTTGCCAGATCAAAACCTGGGGCGGCGGCGACCTCTCGCATCCGGCCCTGGTTCAAGCCATGGTTCGGAGCGAGAGGGAATGGGAAGCCCTCACCTCCTTCTGCGAAGCAGTCATGCTAGTGAAGGAGGTGGCGGAACGTGAGAGGGAGAGAACCTCACGTCCCAGCCGCCGCGGGGGAAGCACCGGGCCTCGGGGGCCACGTGGTGGCTCTCGGCCACCGTAGGAGCGGGGCTGTGGACGGTGAGTAATAGGCTAACTCGCCGTCCGTCCGTCCTATGACGACAGGCCGTGTCGATGGCGCGTTCGTGTTCCACGCGCGTCTCATAGAGATGTCAGCAAACATGACGGACCCGCAAGGGCCGATGCCTGCCAGGGCTGCGGGACTGTTCGAAAGAGATACCGCGGCCCTGGAACATAAAGGACAAAAGAAGGAACATGGATGGTTTTTAGTCAGTAAAAGTCTGACACCCCCTTCCGCTCCGCCCAGAGCGGGAGGAGTCATTTGATGATTTCCCATCCGAAAAAAAAAGGTCAGAACCTGGGAACTCAGAGAGGCCCATTACTCAATGCGGTTCCCAAGATGAGGAAAATGTTACGTGGAGGAGTGGCAGAGAGACTACCGGTTTTTCCGACCTTTAAGACATGTTTGCATCATTGTCGACCCCATCATCATCATCATCATTATCTTGCCCTTGTCCCAATTTATCTGGGGTCGGCGCAGCATGTCTTCTTCTTCCATACTTCCCTATTACTCGTCATCTCATCAGACACCTCTTTTCGTGCCATATCATTCTTCACACAGTCCATCCATCTTTTCTTTGGTCTTTCTCTACTCTTATACCCATCCACAATCATACTCAAAACTTTCCTCACGACATTTTCCACATTCCTCCGCATCATTGTCGACCCCATCACCTCTAATTATCATCAAGTATTTAAAAGCCAGATAATTAAATTAAAAAAAAAACTTACTCTCTTTAATTTCAAGTTTCGGCCAGGCCTCACGATTATGTCTGATGTCTTCAAATTCTTGTTTAGTGTAATGAAGAATATATCTTATTGGCTCACCAAGAGAGTTAACATTAAAGTAATGGAGTTTCTTTGCCATTGTTAATGCTGACTGTATGTATGTATGCAAGCAATGACTAGCAGCGACTGTTTAAATGTTTTTAAACTCAACAATACACGTATCTGTTTGCATAACTCATGTATATAATAACAATTAATCAAGGTCAACTAGGCGTTTCTTTCGGATTTGCTTGCAAGAAAATCAATAAAACTCAACTATGATAAGATAAAATAAATTACTTAGACCTAATAATGGCGCTTTAAAAAAACGTAGACTTCCATTTTATGTGTGCCTACCTTCCGCTATATTTGACTGATTTCCTGTGACGTCAATTAAAATAATCTAAATACGTATGCCAGACTAAAGCCCAGTTTAGCTTGCTCTTTTTACCCGACTACGGCGACGCCAGAAGGAAGGGTTATGATTTTAGCAATCTATGTATGTATGTATGTATTTTTGTATTTATGTACTAGCGACCAGCTCTTGCTACGCATAGCGCCACCTATCAGGTCCACACCTATATCTAATGTAGCCTATATTTTAAGTTAAGCATCTAGCAGTAAAGCGGTGAAAACTGCGTTCAAATCCATGCAGTCGTTTTGCGTGATGCGCGTACAAACATAGAGACAGACAGACAAAAATTCTGTCTGTGTGTTCTGTGTGTCTGTCCTTCTGTCTGTATGTTTGTGAAAAATTCTAAAAACAAAACAAAACAAAAGTGCAATACCTGTATGGAACAGCTGTTTTTTTTTTAATAACCGATGAAAAAGTTCTATGTGGGGGTGCTCAGAATGATGTACTGATTACGTGGTAACCGTTTTTGAATCGGTGTCCCTTCCACCCTATATTTATTTTGCGTTATGACGACCCACGACGTCGTAACGCAAGAGGGCGACGGACGCCATCGCAACGCACTAGCGCAGCGTCTTAGTGTGGATTTCAGGCTTCATTCGACAATGGATCTGAACAAACGTGTTCTATTGTTGTTTTTTTTACGAAACAATACAAGATTCTGGATATCTATGATAGTGATGACCAGTTTAATAATGATGTCAGTTCATCGGAGTTCTGACAGTGCAGCGCATCACCCTGCTTCCACTTCGTCTCTCGTCCATCGATTCGTTGAAACGTCGCGTGCGACGACGCGACGCATAACGTGGTATGTCACTAAAAAACATAATTATGTAAAACGACGGAGCGTTGACGCAGCGCAACGCAACGCACTAATGAGGCCTCGCTCTAAACGGTTAAAGGTACGTAACAATCATGTATGACAGAATTTTTTCTCTTAAAAAATTCTAAAAAAAAAGCCGCAATAACTTAAGACTACCTTTTAAGGTCGACTCACGATAACCTTTTTTAAGGTAATCAAATTTGTTCTAAAATAATGCATTATTTAGATTATTTGCGAAGCTGTTTTTGTAAACATGGTAATAATCCTTATCGAAATAAATACGTTATTAATCACAAGTATTTCATTTTGAACAAAATTTAAATCATTTGATTTCAATGAATATCTTAGTTTAAAGTATTCGTAAAGTAATGATCAAGTACCTACCGCGAGCGCATCTTCGTTATGCGGAATGATCCTCTTGAATTGCATTATAGGTGCCTACGTCCCACTCTCTGCAACCCTTTCTCTCTCTTAGGTGACGCAGAAGAAGTTGCGCGAGTCATCTAGTTCAATAATAAATAATCCGAAATATGGATACGAAAACATAAACAATAATAATGATGTACTTCATTTTAAGTTACGGTATGAGTTTATTTTTCCCTGTTATGGTGGCCTTTTTTTTGGGATGGGAAATCATCAAATGCTTTTCCCGCTCTGGGCGGAGCGGAAGGGAGTGTCAGACTTTTGCTGACTCCATGTTCCTTCTTTTGCCCTTTGTGTTCCAGGGCTGCGGTATCTCTTTCGAACATTCCCGCAGCCCTGGCAGGCATCGGGCCTTGCGGGTCCCTCCTGTTAGCTGACAGGCGCGCGTGGAACATGAACGCGCCGTCGACACGGCCTGTCGTCATAAGATGGACGGACGGCGAGCTAGCCCATTACTCACCGTCCACAGGCTATTATGCTGGCCTACCTTGACGTCTTAAAGCAGGAGTAATTCCAGTGTAGGAAAGAGATGGCGCTACACGACCTGTATAGCTCGGTCTCTTACCCACACTGGAACCACTCCTCCTTAAGACGTCATAGTAACCCCCTCTGTTCTTTGTTAATAATGTAAGCAACGTTGAGGGTAATTTCGACTTTTCGAGTGAAATCAAAAAGAAAAAATATTTTTATTATGAGTTCTTTTCAACGCCTGCTATTTATAGTACGTTAATCATTTTCCAAAATTCTTAACTTTTTTTTATTAGGGTTCCGTACCCAAACGGTAAAAACGGGTAAAAACTATTACTAAGACTTCGCTGTCTGTCCGTCCGTCTGTCTGTCACCAGGCCGTATCTCAAGAACCGCGATAGCTAGACAGTTGAAATTTTCACAAATTATGTATTTCTGTTGAAACAACAAATACTAAAAATAAGATAAAATAAATATTTAAGGGTGTCTCCCATACAACTAACGCGATTTTTTATAGATAATGGTACGGAACCCTTCGTGCTCGAGTCCGACTCGCACTTGGCCGGTTTTTTATAATCATTTGTAACACATTTATTTTTGTACCCTTTGGGGCACATTTTGTGAATCTCCTTTGTCGTTAGTGTTAGCACACAACAAACAAACGTAACTTGTTATTTTTTTAATGAGTGTAACTATAGGTTAGTTACAATCAGTATGTCGGTCTTCAACCTTATATCATTGAATGTACTGTGTTATCACCGTGATAACAAATAACAATTATGAGCATAACAATCTGTTACCAAAATAAAATAAAAATGTTATCTGTTTTGTTTTATTATCTTTGCCCCACACTGTTATTTCTACTGTCTCATAATAATACACAAACTTTTACTGTTTGACCCAGAACTTTCAAGCGAGAATTGAGAACTAAACTAGAATTAAATTCACTAGTCATCATTACAATAAAACTATAGACCAGGGCCTAAAACGCTATAAGGTCAGTTCACACCGAGACGCGATACTACGCACACATTTGAATAGAGCGACTCAAAATATAACTTTATTTACTACACGAAAAGATACCTATTTAATTGTGATAATTCAGAATACGTTGCACCATGCAGCGCTGCACCTCAAGATACCTCGCCGCGTAGAGCGATACATCGCGACGCAGCGGTGCATCGCCGGTAAACGCGGCGTGCAAGAGCGGCGCTGCGCCTCGCGAAGCCACGCGGAGGCCGCCGTTTTGATGATACATTATACAAACATTCGTAGCGCTGCACAAAAAAAAATAACTCTCCTCGATCTTCATAATGCACCCGCCAAATATTCGTCTTCTCATGCGCTTGCAAATGGTAGACTGCAATGACTGACGGCGAATAGACACGTTCCGAAGCGCCGCGCGGCGTTTCGCTGCGCAGTGAGGCATCGCGTCGTGCTGCCAACGATTTTACGATGCGCCTCGAGACGTTGCGATGCGTCTCGCGGAGGCGCGCGGCGCAGCGCGAAATCACTGGCCTCTTCCAGTATCGTCGCGTTTCGTCGCGTCTCAGTGTGAACTGTCCCTTAGCAGAATCATAATAGGATAATAATATGAATCACGTTAAAGAAAAAAATCGTCACAGACACAGTTAATATTACGAATTGTCACTTTGTGAACATTTTACGAATTGTAACGTAATTCATATTATTATCCTATTATGATTCTGTTAAAGCGGCCATTAAGCCCCCCAGGATTGTTTTTGTAATGAATGATCAGCATCTATTTACCCGAACGAAATCCATTGCCAGCCTAGGCCTTCTCTTAAGCTTTGACATAACTATTTATAAATCTAATAACACTTGTGACCAGCCCCTGATTTGCACGGTTACTATGGCGGATAAAATGTAAATAACTACAAATGAACCGACCCGAATAATTTCCGTAACTAATGGTTGAGTCCGTTGCTGAGTTTTGGACAACTACGCAAGCACACAGCCGAACACAAAAAGCAACTTTTTTACACTATAGAAGTACATTATTTTGATATTTTATGAAGAATTCCCAAATAGGTACCTACATTATATATATCTAACCGGCGCTCGGCGACTGGTGACCTCGACTGTCCCCGAAGCAATTTTATCGTCAAGCATACATTTAGGTAACAAAAACAGTGAACAAGGTCATGGTACATAAGTTTATCCTCTTTTGTATGAAGCTGAGCTAGAATGACAAGCAAAATGCTACTCTCTGTTTCCAATAAATGTGTTTAATTTTGAATTTTGGACTTTGTGATAATTGCAGCATGTAACGTTTCCACTGTTGGGACACAGAGTCACATACCTCTTCTCTGTCAGAGACAGCTGAGTTAATTTGTAATGCATATAATAAGACGGTTTCTCAGGGAATGGGTGACCATTTTTACACTGACATAAGATTGTAAACCAATTTTTTACACCGACTTGAGATTTAATCATATCTTAAATACACTAAGTGATTTCCACAGAGACTGGATTTATGCCTGGTTGATTGCAATAGGCTCGTCCTTATTATATTACATGAAACTTAACCATAACTGGCGAAATTTGTGTAGGTACGCCGCTGCCAAACCCCGCGTGAAGTACGGGCTCATGTAAAGTTAATTTGTTATTAAAAAAGAAACGATATAATAAAGAACAATTATTTATTTTTTGTCATCAAATTTGGCAGGCAGTGTGTAAGTTCCCCTAGTTTTAATGTATTCTTTGACTCCTGGCAGGTTCCTGATCTTCTCGACCGTTGCTCCTACGACGGGGTATTTCTTCTCCAGTTCTATTTTCAAGAACAAATTGCTGGCTTCAACAATACCGGTCAGTATAAACTCTCCCCAGGATAGCTGAAAAAAGACGAAATATTAACATAAGCATAACAACCATACACCAACCAACCAACATATGCATTGTGTAAATTACCGACCAAAGCTGATTCCAGGCCAAATGGTTTATCCTAAGCCAAATACCAGCCATACCCGATATCAGGCCAAAGCCAAACTCGGATGGATTTGGTGAGGTTGGTCATAGTTCTATGACCAACAACGTTTATACAATATTAAGTACTACATCAAATTGCTTTAGTATACACGATAAACCACTAAGCCGGTTTGGCCTAAGACAAACTAATTTGACTGGTAACAAATACATTTCGGTAATCCATGCAACATGTTGGAACAACCATGAGTTTAGCTGTCAGGATACAGCCCGTTACATCGGCTTTTAAAGCATTTCCTATTATACATACACTTCCAGTAAGTATTGACTTTTTCTACATCGTTAAGTTAGAATGTCACTTTCTAAAGGCCCTCTGGATTGATATAAGCTATTTCACTTCAGCCAACTTATCTGTGCAGGCGGGAAAACATGGAACTAAAATAAATGTACCAAGTTAGACTTAATGGTGAATTATTTCTTGACAAGCAGCGCTACCTTGAACTGTACACTTAAAGTGGTCATACTGTCAATAACTGAAGTCAAAGTCAAACTCGAAAACGGTTACCACATATTCAGTAAATCAGAACGATTTTTTTTGGGTCGAAAAATTATCTTTTACTGTAGGACTCAATATAACGCTTTTAAAAACATTGTGCTTATGGATACGTTGAAAAGTATGAAGGTTATGGACGTAATTAAAGTAAGTAACCTTAAAAACTAGTGTTTAAAAAAACCTTTTGAAAAAGTTGGAACTTTGATCTCCAATATATCAGTTAACTACGTTACCAGGTATGGTCCAGAACAACAAAACTATCTCAATAACGAAGAGAACAAATGTCTTTCGGTTTCGTTAAGGGTCTATTTACACCCTTTATAATTACGTAACGAATAGCTTGTCTTTTCCATCATCGTAATTGTAAAACCCGAAATATATTATACCTGACACATGCACATGCACAGACACTATGCAAGTAGCTTGCAAGCCATTCGTATAATCACCAATCAGAATCTGTTATCGCACAATGACATCCAACCTACTTTTTGCAAGTGTATTGTGCAAGTTACTATCATAATAATAATTATGTATGCCAGCCTTATCGATTATATATAGCTATCTAGATTATATAGATTTTAGATAGCTTGACTTTTCCATCATCGTAATCGTAAAACCCGAAATATATTATACCAGACACATGCACAGACACTAAGCAAGTAGCTTGCATGCCATTCGTATAATCACCCAACAGAATCTGCTATCGCACAATGACATCCAACCTACTTTTCGCAAGTGTATTGTGCAAGTTACTATCATAATAATATGTATGCCAGCCTTATCGATTATATATAGCTATCTAGATTATATAGATTTTAGATAGCTTGACTTTTCCATCATCGTAATCGTAAAACCCGAAATATATTATACCAGACACATGCACAGACACTATGCAAGTAGCTTGCATGCCATTCGTATAATCACCCAACAGAATCTGCTATAGCACAATGACATCCAACCTACTTTTCGCAAGTGTATTGTGCAAGTTACTATCATAATAATATGTATGCCAGCCTTATCGATTATATATAGCTATCTAGATTATATAGATTTTAGATAGCTTGACTTTTCCATCATAGTAATCGTAAAACCCGAAATATATTATACCAGACACATGCACAGACACTATGCAAGTAGCTTGCATGCCATTCGTATAATCACCCAACAGAATCTGTTATCGCACAATGACATCCAACCTAGTTTTTGCAAGTGCATTGTGCAAGTTACTATCTTAAGTAGGTATGCCTGTCTTATCGATGTTATCACCGTGATGTAACGTGGATTCAATAATTACCTTTCCATTGAAGTATCCACCGTTTTCAGCCAAATGTTTGCTGAATCTTGAGAAGTAGTACTCGATGGTTTCGTCGAACAACACTTTTCTCAGTTCTTCCTTCTTTACTGGGTCTTTTTCAAGGAAATATGGAGTCACATCTGCAACAAAAACATAGTTCTAGAATGTTCGACACTTCAACATTAACTGATCATCAGGCAGTGATGAATAAAGAAAAATGATCACTTCAATAATGTTTGTCTTTTTTACTTCAGTTTTTGCAATGATAGATTTTAAGATGTCCAAAGTTTGCCCTTCGCATAACACATGAGTGCGGAAGAGAGGCAATCTTCCGCACTCGTGTGAGTTTTTTCTTTTCTTCTCAGATTTTTTTCCCGGTCTTTATCTCAACCACACCAAAATAATACAGTGAATGAAAAGAATGATCATCTAGGTCCATCCACAGACACCAAGGCCTCAACTCCACCAATTAGGAAACAGTTAAGTGGTTTCTTCCTTGTGTGGTTTTTACAAAGGAGATGTTTCATTTTCGGCCGTATGATGTACATTTATTGAAAAAGAGGAAAAAATACCACGAACTTAGGAAAAATATTCTTTCGTGAATTTAAGCCTGATTTGCTGTGAGCAAAAAGTAATAGTTTTGCGATTATTGCCATATTCTATTAAACATGGCGTCTTACAGTTTGCATAGTCTGCTTTCGTCGACGTTAAATATAAAAAATATGTGTTCTTGTAATTAATTATTATTCTCTTATTCATCAAAAATATAATAGGTACTACTTTTCTGGAGTTTACTTCTGAACAAAAAATTCAAAATGACATTTTGTTCTGACAAAACCCATCGGTGACAGTCAAGATGATGATGTGAATCCTAGGTTACGTAAACGCCATCTCTACAACCTGTCATGGCTGCCATAACTCTCACGACAAACGTCAAACATTTTTAATTTCTATTATGTGCATAAAAACCATATAATCTTATGTAAAAAATGTTACTTTATTCTATTCAGAGGTTTGTTTCCCAGCTTTTCTGAAAGGTACAGGTTATGGCCGGAGTCCCATACAAAAATGAAACATCTCCTTTACAATACAAAATATCTCAAAAAGCAATCCCATATCCACCCATTCCGAGTGTAGGTCTCCTCCAATGCACGCCACGTTTTCTAGCATAGACTTTTTATTTAAAATTCAACGGTCTGTAAATTAAAGGAGTGCCCTGGAGTCCTAGGAACTTTGGCTGTTAGCCAAACCTTAAAATTTTAACTCATACACCAACGCTATTTAGTTGCAAAAATAAGAAAATTTCAAATGATCTAGCTTCGAGGTATCAAACTTACTTTTCCAGTAATCGAAAATGGTATACACCGCAGACTCCACAATGGCGTGCTGCCAAGGATCAGCTGGTATCAGTTCAGTGCCTCTTGACACGTACTTTGCAATGGCCAGGGTTTGGGTCAGCACCTTGCCATCTTCTTCGTATAGGGGAAACTGGCCGTACGGGAGACCTGAGAACAAAAGATTAGAAATTATGACGAGACAAATCGATATAAGGGGTGGAATCCCTTCCACCCCTTATATCGATGCGAAATAAGGGGTGGAACCACCGCGGTTCCACCGACGCGAAAACGGTTACCACGTATTCAGTATTTTGGGCCCCCCACAAAGAAATTTTTCATCGGTTATTAAAAAAAAACAGCTGTTTCCTACAAAAGTGCAATACCTATACGGTCAAAATGTTTGGAACAGCTGTTTTTATTTAAGGTGAATGCTTCAACCAACCCGCGAAATTCAAATTTTCTTACGTTTTTTGCAATTTGCAGGCCAGTGCTAGGTTGTATGTTGATTAAAATATTATTCGCGGTTGTAAGACATATGTAGTTACAGAATTATAATCATCAAAATCACCAATACAACCCTCCAAGTTCATAAAAGCGTAGGAACAAAAAAAAAACAAAAAAGTCATTCCTACAGCTTTATGAACTTAGAGCGTTGTATTGATGATTTTGATGATTATATTTTTGTAACTACATATGTCTTACAGCCGCGAATAATATTTTAATCAACATACAACCTAGCACTGGCCTGCAAATTGCAAAAAACGTAAGAACTTTTGAATTTCGCGGGTTGGTTGGAGCATTCACCTTAATAACCGATGATCAAGTACTGTTTGGTTATTACATTAAAAACCAAACAGTACACCCTGTATTGTTTGGTTTTTAATGTTTTACACCAAATACTGAAGTAATCAGCTTAATCCGTTTGTTTGGAAGAATGATCGACTTGCGTAACCCTAAGGAAATAATGGCAGCATGACGGTAGGTGGTAGACAGGGGGGCACAGCTGAACGACGCAAGGTACAAATATTTGTTTGACCTACAGTTAGTTGTTCCGTGAATGGCTGTTTGTGTACGTGAGTTTAAATGCTTGTAAACTCACCCACGGTACAGGAAATTTTTAGTATGTTGCGTTTTAAAAAAATATATTGAGCCGACCTCAAGTATAGGCTGGGCGATTCATAAGCATAAATCTAAACAGCATATTATTAATTTATTCCCACTGCAAGAGCACAGGCCTACTCTATAAGAGAGGGAGTGGGCCAAAATCCACCTCGCGGGTGCGGTGCGGTTTGGTGTAGATGCCATGTTCATATTTTTTTACTCTAGAACATTCCTGTTTCCTCGTGACCTTACATTTACAATTTTAGAGCACTGGTAATAAAAAAAAATACACAAAATAAAGTGCCTTCACCACTGGTCACAGGACGAAATGATAATGGTAATAGAATGATTGCATCAACAATTGAATGGGTACTGTACGCACGACGACCAATCAAGCAATACAAAATCAGTTTATGCGGATCTCTCATTGTACATACATGAAATCTATACAAAGCGAAGCCATGTTATATTGGAAATGTACTGCTTGATGTGTCGACGAGTGTACCTACAACTCCAGCGCCTACGGATTGTACGTGTTTTTGATTAGCATGGCTAATATTTGCTATGGACGATAAGATCTTTGTGTTTGTTTGAGTACTTATCTGCAAATGCACACTATTAGAAAATTACCAAAAAGTCCCATGTAATAGGGGACGAGCGTACTGACATCAACCGAGCACAAATCGAGACTCTGTGGCTGCTAAACCCAATAACACTTTGCCCAACCGGGGAATCGGATCCAGGTCCTCATGCACAGCAGTCGTGCTTAAGTCCACACGGCCAACGAGGCAGTCAAATACAGCATAAGTAACTCGATCTGTCTGTTACCATTTAATACCTTAACGGCTGAACGGATGCGGGTTTTTTGTACAGGGGACGACTTAGGATTGATCTGGTGGTATAGACAAGACAGTAACCATCATAAAGATGGAACTGGTTTAGAGCATTGGATACTTTTTCTCCCAGTAGTACATTTCCGTGAGATGATTCCAACCTACACGCAAGTGAAGCCAGGACCAAAAGTTAATACACAAATCATCGTCTGCCTAGCCTTTTCCCAACTATAGTGGAGTCGGCTTCCAGTCTAACCGGCTGCAGCTGAATACTAGTATTTTACATGGAGCGACTGATTATCCAACCTCTATAGCCCAGTTAGTACTGGCTAATACGATATCCCTTGGCAAGACTGGCCGGACTTGGCCACTGACTACCTGAACGGTGTTTACCGTGGCCCGAAAGAAACTCGCCATGTAATGGATGGTCATCCATCCCCCTCGATCCTCAAAACTGCTAGTACACAAATAGATGAATAAACAGACATTAATTCCGTTGATGACCCCATGAAAGTAATTAGTAATTCATGACGGACCATCATGAGATTCTTTTGTCATTGTTTCTACCACGAGCTATTTGATACCTAATTAACAATCCAAGTGTCGATCACAATCAAGACACAATTAATTATCTATTGTTAAAGACTCCAAGGGGGTCTGTACCTTCTAAATTCCTAGAGGCTTGTTAACCAATTGTTTATCGTGTTTTACGTTTTTTTTATGAAGTAAGCAACGACTTATTGTCGGGCTTACGCTGTCCTTCCATACTTTAAGTACTAATGCTGTAACATAAAAATATTGTAAAACCAAATAATTTTAAAAAAGTAGCCATTGAGTTTCTCTCCGGTTCTTCTCCATAGGAAACGACCGACCCGAACCGTGGACCTTTTCTCGACGTTTTATAAGTGCCCACTTAGGCCTATGTGAAATAAAATATTGTGATTTTTATTTTTACGCGCATCTTGATTAAAAATACGCCACACCCGAATGTTTAAAAATGTTAAAAGAAATAAAATGTTGATAGTGGAACTCTCAAATGAGGATAAACTGATCGTTGGAATTGTGACCCTCAGTGTTGATTGAAGCATTTAAAATCCAACAGTGCTCTTTAAGTTATTAATTTTGGTGATAACATTAGATTATCAACAAATATTGTAATTCCATCTACTGCACAAACTCAATCACCGAAAATAGATCACAAAAATCCACAGTCACAAAAACTAGATTAGAAAAATAACACTTGTACTCACTTTCTTTTATTTTTAGATCAGGCCAGGTATCAATGTCGTGTCTAAAATCCTCAAAATCTTGTTTAGTGTAGTGTAGAATATATCTGATCGGCTCAGCTAAGCCTCCTATATTAAAGTACTGGAGTTTTTTCGGCATTGTGAACTGTTATACGGCGATACGGCTATCGACCACGGATACTAGCAGTGGACTGAATTCCTGCTCCTAACATCATCATTATATAGAATTACATAACAAGCATGATACAGCGGTTTCTGAACAAGTTTTTGTGTTTATGTTCGCTCATGTTCAATAATTGTGTATAGGTATAATCTTCTCGACAATGATGGATCTGTGTTTTAAATTTTTTGAATAAAATGCATCATTCATTGTTTTATCTCATCCGGTGATAGAAATGAAAAGTGATCTGTTGGTGTTATTGAACTAACATTAATTTATTGGCAATACATAAGTATAATATGGAGCCTATGTATAAGAACAGGCTTTGCCTTGTAAAACTGCCCCACGGCAATAATAGACTAATATGGAAGTTATTTTCTCTACTCAAATAAACTTTTGAATGACATTAGAAATTTTAATTTATATAAAAAGCACTTACAAGTGTTAAAATAGTTGCCCACTGTTGCGATAAGGTCAAAGTTATAAGTTATTAATTACATTAAAAATATTGTTAATCACTATTCATTTTATCGTTTCATCATCAAAAAATGCTTATACTTTTTTAAATTCATTGTATTCAAATACACTATTTTAATTTTTTGTAAATAATGTTTTAATTAAAAAACTAAAATCTAGTAATAAATCAATATAATTATAAATTACTTAAAAACTGTTTTAAATTTAAAATTACTGGTGGTAATTACTGCATATATTTTTATTTTTATTCAGCCGTTATATTATCATCAACGGCTAAACATGTTATTGTGTGTACGACTGTGACCTTGAAAGTGTAGTTCTATAGAAAAATAACGTTATTCAATTTACAGAAGAATGAGTCATCTTAGCTGTTGTTACCAAACGGACGTGTATTTAAGTATGGCCACATGTAGAGACTATTTTTGTCAAGCAGTCTTGTCCGCTAATCAATCTATCAAATCATTTGCAAAGAATGTAGGTTAAAATACAAAAAAGTATGTTTATTAGGTACATAATTATGTTCAAAATAATATTAATTATATTTTTTTTAAACACATTGCTGATTAAAAATTTTTGTCCACTAATAAGCAAATGATTTAACAAATCCATGAGGAAGAATAATTCTCGGTAACTTTGTGCAAGCATGAAAGAAGAAGCTGTAATGTGATGTGGAGAAATGAGGAAATGTCATAACCATAAGGAAAGTCTTGAGTGTGAATCTTGAAGGCTATAGAGTAGAGGAAGACCAATCGAACGATGAATGGACTGTGTGAAAGATGATTTGTCTTAATAGCAGACGATTACTGAAATGTAGAGAAAAGATGCCAAATAAATTGGGATAAAGACAAGAAAATAATGATGCATCACGAAAGAAAAATAAGGAGAACTATTAAATCGATTTTGATAAGACTACCAAGGTTTATCGAAATAGGTTAAATAGTTTAACTTTCGACATATATTTTGAAGTTTAAACAAGAATTAGGAAAAAATATTGTGACAAACACAGTGTTAATTTACTTAGATAACAAGAAGTTGACAAACAATGCACCACAACTTTCCACTTGAGGATGCATCAGAGATAAATCGAGTACTTAAGGTGAAACCACCATGGTAGCCCGCGAAATTATTTTTTTTTACGTTTTTTGCAATTTGTAGGTCAGTGTCAGGTTGTATGTTAATTAAAATATGTTTCGCGGCCGTTATAAATATGACTCTATACATTTATAATCATTTAAATCATCAATACAACCCTCTAAGTTCATTTAATCCCATGAATCGTTGAATGACTATTTCATTAAAAAAAAACTCATTCAAATTGCAAAAAACGTTAGAAAATTTGAATTTCGCCGGCTTACGCGCTTTCCCTTAACGCAGATAGTTTCGTTATTTTAAATATTTGTTTTTGTGCAATTTTATCAGTACAATACTACGGTCGTACATGTATTGCTGATAACTGTTATTGAATACATAATGAAATTATTAACCAACAATACGAAACCAGTTTTATAGCACTATAAAATTGTTCGATGGAGTGAAATTGCGTATACCCGTAAATACGTATAAATAATTTAGGGGGATTTGAAGAAACATAATATTCGGTAATTTAAATTACCGAATTCACATGGTAACATTACGAGTAAAAACAAGACTGTTTTGTTGTTCAAGTCGTCACAAGCCCGACTGCTGAGCTTTATGTCCTGAGTTCGATTCCTAGGTCGAGCAGTGTTATTGGGTTTTTCCATTGGGATTTCTCAGTAGCAGCCACGAAGTCAGTTGATGGCAGAGGTGAGGGGACGCTCACTATTACATGAAACTTGAACATGACGAGCGAAATGAAGGTGTACTTTTCGGTACACCTGTGCCTGACCTTTCGGGGGATTATAGGCTTATTATAGGATTTATGGTCCTAAAAAACAACGATTCCGAAGTATTGAAAAGCTCCTCCTTTTGCTGGAGTCAGTTTTTATAAAAGTAATAACACTTTTACTCACTTGCTTTTAATTCCGGGTTAGGCCAAGTATTAATATCATGTCTGTAGTCCTCAAAGTCCTGTTTGGTGTAGTGTAGAATGTATCTGATTGGCTCAGCCAAGCCATTGAAGTCAAAGTACTGAAGTTTTTTCGGCATTTTCAACTGAAAACTGTAAGACACCTATCTAGCACGGATACAAGTAATAAACTGAATTCCTGTTCCTACAATTACCTTTATATATATTATTGGTTTAATAAACAATGAAACGGCATTTTCTGAAGCAGATTTTACAGGTTTATGTAAGAGATGAAATTACAAATTCTAATCGGAAACAACGTAGTTTTATTGTCCACTCTCAGATAACCTTCCTACTTCTTGATCTTCTTTATCGTGGGGCTAGTTCCTAACCTGGTGTCAGAGTTTTTATACCGCCTATTGACCTCCGACTTGGCGTTTACATGCTGTTGAGAAATATCTCTCAGGCACGTTGGTTTCCTCACGATGTTTTTGATAATTGTGTCGGATGGCCGTCCCATGTGACTCTAAGAGTAAGGGAACAGACAGTGCACCTGTGCCTGCGCACACACTTGTGCACTATTAGAATCTCCCGCGCCAGTAGCTAATCTCTTAAGGCAATTGGTCGGTCTGATCGAAAACGGTCAAGAGGTTATATAATTGTTTATTTTATTTTATTTATTTAACTACACTTCTCATCAAAAAAATCGAAACACCTCGCAGTTTATGATTTGATAAGGATTATCAGAAAAATGTGTATATTTAGGAATAAATGTAAAATGTCATTTAATAGTGAGTAGTATGAGGTTTTTAAATCCTAATGTTATTGTTCTAAATTCAAATTAAGTCTTCATAGGTTTCGTATTTTGTATAATGAGTAATTTTTACCCTGTATGGAATATGAAGGAAATGGGTAAAACAACACGCGTAAATGAAAAAAAAATGTAAGAAACGTTTATTTAATAACTTGTATTCCCTCCGCGAGCTCTTATTACTGCTTCCATACGGTTCTTCATCGATCGGATGAGAGTCACGATCACATGTTGTGGTATATTATCCCATTCCTCTTGGATTGCATTTTGCAGCTGGCTAAGTGTTTCTGGGGCTGGATCTCTTGCTCGAATTCGTCTCTTTAATTCATCCCATAGATGTTCAATGGGATTCATGTCCGGGCTTCTTGCTGGCCATACCATAATGGAGATACCGACTTCGGTAAGATAATCTCGTACGACGCCCGCGGTGTGAGCTCTAGCATTGTCGTGCATGAATATGAAGTCGTTGCCAATAAAATGTGCATAGGGCATCACATGAGGTTCAAGACACTGTTCGATGTACCGATGAGAGTTTAGTGCAGGCAGCCGTGGCCCAGACACAAAGGCAAGTTCTGTCTTACCGTCGGCGCTGATTCCTCCCCAAACCGTCCACGAACCGCCACCATAGCTGACCTTTTCTTCAATGCAGCATTGTGCAAAGCGTTCTCCATCTCTTCTGTAGACCTTGTTCCTTCCGTCGTTACCATACAGCATAATTTTACACTCATCAGAAAACAGTACTTTGCTCCACTGAAGGTATGACCAAGTTAGGTGCTCGCGTGCAAAGTTAAGGCGCGCTCTTCGATGGTCTGCAGTTAATTTCGGCCCATTCGCTGGCTTATGCGGTGCCAATCCGCGTTCCTTCAACCTTCTTCTTATTGTAGAGTCACTTACAGCTACTCTTCGTACAACGCGAAGCTGCTGCTGCAGTTGAAAAGCGTTAAGGCGTCGATTTCGTAAAGAAGTTGTTACAATAAATCGATCATCTCGCTCAGAAGTGACCCGATTCCTGCCAGATCCTGAACGGCGCGTGAACGAACCAGTCTCCCGATAGCGTTTGTAGACTCTATGAACAGATGATAAGCTTAGATGCAATCTTGCAGCCACAACACGCTGACTAAGTCCAGAATCCAGCAATGCCACCACTTGGGCGGCTTCTGCGGGCGAAGTATCCATATGTTTTAGAAAAAAAAGTTTTTTCAGACGTCCCAAAGTCACAGTAAATGAAATAAGAAACAAAAAGTTTAAAGACAAGCGCTAATTTTTAGTTTTTAAACGAGAAACGTACTCCAACCCTAAATACACATTTGTCTCAAAACAGTGATTAATTTCATTTATAGGATAAACAAATGAAATTCTAATTTCGAATTTTGATTTTTTTCTTCTTACTGTAATGACCAAACTGCCAGCTACACAATAATGTTTTTTTTTTCATGGAATTAATTCTCTTTTGTAAAAAATTAGGACAAAAACAATAAAAACGAAAGTGTTTCGATTTTTTTGATGAGAAGTGTATTTATGTACACACAGTAGACAACACAGTGTTCTACAATTTTAAAATGTGAGTATTATACAGAGTTGATACGACAGAGGGGCATTAAATTACACTACGTATACTATACGTGTTTAGTATTAATTCGATACGGTATAAAAACAAAAAGCGCCAAAAAAGAGAAAATATTTTTTTCAAAGAAACTAAATAGCTTACAAATCAGAATAAAACGTAACCATCCTGTGTAAAGAAATTTGACGGTTGTACTTGTGACATGCGTCAGAGCGGCAACAACGCATCGTAAATTTATCGTTGTAAGGTGCATGACCTATGCTTAGACATAATCAGCTGTTAGGAAAGATACATCGTGTCAAATGTTGCAAAAACTTAAAAAATCATTTGCGGCTAAACTACTGCTCCTATTTAATTGATTTTTAGTACAGAGCTTGAAAATGGTACCTAGTATAGGCAGTTCAAAGGAAAGCCCCTCTGTCGTATCAACTTTGTATAGAAGTCTGAACCAATTAATCGCTCGGAGAGTATCTAGGACTGGACCACGACGACATAAAACATCTGTTTTTTTATGGACACTTGGTCTGGCCTTGGGAGCCAGACATTGGTATAAAGCATATACATATTTACATTGGTGTTTTTCATTTGTATTTTATTCACACGTTCAGTACTACTATATTTTAATGCTAATCATAGTCTGATAGGTATCATCAATGTGCAGTTTGCATGTATAATGATAAAATAATTGTGTGTGCCTTAAAAGTTTTACACTGTTATATTTTCAACTCTGGCTCAGCGCCGAGAGCTCAAATTCTAACAGCGTAATATTATTGAAACAAATTAAAAGCTTTTTTTTTATACCACTTTTTTTTTAGAATGAAAAGCAGAAAATTAGGTTTATCTATGAAAATTGAACGCGTATCAAAGTTTCGGGTCCGTGGTATTAATTACCGTTGAGGAGTTTTTTGTGGGGAGGCGATCCTGGCTGCAGGATAAGTCATGTCTATTAGTATCATAAAAATGTATTGTCACCAGCCAGAACCAAAAGTGTGTGCAAGATTTCAGCTCAACCGGATGGGGAGAACTAGTTTGAAATCATCATCATTCATTTTCCTAAGATACAGACAGATTTTCTGCCTAGTTTAGGAAAGGGAGTCCTATGACACATTTTATTTATGTTGTACTGGTTCTATTTATTGATAACATCTAATTGTATAAGACAACTTTGTATACCATGTACAAATTACTTATTGAATAAATTATTATTAAATTATTATTATTATAGCCCGACTTCATCCACTGCTGGGTATAGGCCTCTTTTTGCTTGTATCGATCTCCACGCTCCTGTGCCAGCCTCATCCAGGATATTCCCCCAATGGCAACAATGTCGTCTGTCCATCTCGCCGCCGGACGACCAACACTTCTCTTTACATTCCTTGGACTCCACTCGATCACAGCTTTACTCCACCTGCCATCACCGCGCTTTGCTAGGTGTCCTTTTTTTTTTATTAAGCGGTGAAAAATGCCTAACGCATACCGCACCGTCCGGGGAGACGGCTTGGTTATGTGGGGCTTGCACCCACTAAAAAACACCGCCGTGAGCCTACTGACGCCTTTGCGGATGGGCCGCGAGAACTGCTACGCATGACATTCGCGACCCATCCAGCTAGGTGTCCTGCCCAACTCCATTTAAGTTCTATAACGCGATTTTCAATATCGAAGACCTTCGTACGTTTGCGGATTTCGACGTTTGGAACTCGGTCTATTAGTTTTATGCCGAGCATGGAACGCTCCATGGCTTTTTGTGCTACTCTGAGTCTGTGTGAGCGTCCACGTCACGTGGGTAGAACACTGATTAACAATCAGTGTGTACACACGATTAACTGACCAATACATACTAACTTACTAACCAACATGGCAAGTTAAATAAAAGATTATGACAAGCATTTAAGTTTCGCTTAATATTAATTAAAACGGCCATTGGAGAACCTAATAAAAAACCATCTTTGTCCTTTCTCTTTAACCATTTTTATCACAAAGTTGATAAACACCTACTCTCTACCACACTGAACTTTAAGACTGCATTTCTTAATTAAATGATTAATTATTTCTGTAGTCATAACATTGTTACGAAACAAAAAAAACATTTGTGATTATACTTAACAAACAAACTAACTTTGTGTCAACCATTTCTAGGTAGGTACAATGAAACAAAGAGATAAGTATGCATATTACACATGCTGAATAAGACGAAGTGGCAATTGACCGATCATATTAGCCGTAGAACCGATGATCGTTGGGATTGGGTGTTCTTGAGTGGAGACCTCGAATCGGCAAACGTTTGGCGGGACGCCCTCAGGCTCGGTGGAGTGACGAACTTCGCACGGTCTTTGGTAGCAACTGGATGAGAGTTGCTGGGAGTCGAGTTGAGTGGCGTTCGATTGAGGAAGCTTATGTCCAGCAGTGGACTAATGATGATGATTACACACACACAGGCTACTAACTTGAAACTGCTTTTTTACTATGACCTGATGTACAAGTTACTATGCACGTTGAATATTCTTGTATGCTAAGAAGTCAATCCTTTTACAATAAACTAACTTAGTACGTTATATGTTTCAAAAGTTTGTAGTTATGTCAGTACAAATGGAATGATCATCATCTGTCTAACCTTTCCCCAACTATGTTGGGGTCGGCTTCCAGTCTAACCAGATGCAGCTAAAAACCCGTATTTTACATGGAGCAACGGCCTATTTGCCCTCCACAACCAACTACACTATACACTTGGTAAGATTGGTGGTCAGAATTTTAGTACAAATGAAATACTAGCATAATAATATTAGCCTGTATACCTAACACTTTTGCTGATTGTACTGACTGTAGATGACCAGCAAATATCACTCTTTAATCCACGTAAAGGTGACAGCAAATCAAAAACAATATAGTTATTTATCTGTTCAATTTCACATTTACTAAGGTTAATCCTACTTTTAATAACTTTTATAAAGGTTATATAGATAAAACGAAAGTATATAAACTGTTAATTTTCTTTCTTCATATTAGTGTTTGTGGTCCAACGAAGCTAACAACAAAATGGCACCCGTATACCAGCTGAAGTTCTTCAACTTTATGGGAGTTGCTGAGCCCATTAGGTACTTATTCGCCTATGGCGGTATTAGCTACAAGAATGTGGTTATCAACAAGGATGCTGATTGGCCTGATGTACAGAAATGTAAGTTTTATTACTTAGTCTCTATATCTCGCATTCAAATGTCAATTATAATTCTTTGACTCTCATATGGAATGGCTATAACACGACGAATTTAGCGTAGGGTGTCAATTTGCTTCACAATTATTTCCCTGCAATAAATGTGCCGCTAAAAGCATGCGTGGTAACCATTTGACATCGATAAAGCTTTTAAATAAGCTGATTTTCTTAATGCATAATTACCATTGATTTGCAGTGAGACAATAATAATGTAAGTGTATGTACACATAATGTTAAAGGTAAGCCTATTTATAGGTATCTAACTATACAGTATTTACCAAAAAAACCACAACGTAAAAGTCTAATGAAATTCTTGCATCCAATTAAAGTTATTTCCATTTAAACGAATATAAACTCTATGTGTGTGCAATATAGTTTATTTAAGAATGACTGCTCCTATTGAAAAAGTCATAAAAATGTTTGAAGTGGACGGGCAAACTGAACTTTATGGGTTTCACAGTTGTTTTTTCCCCAAAAATATATTTTTGGGAACCTACTTTAAAGTACCTACTTTATCAGTTGAGAAAGTAGTATACTGCGTGGGAATTATCGTCAGCCTCAAATTTTGAGTGTAACGGATAATTGTCATAGTTAAATTCACTGAAGTGTGTCAAATTATTTGTTGATTGACTGAATTTTATTACTCTTACACCATGATAAGAATTCTTAATCTCACTTCATTATGTTTCATCATTGTGTTAATTTGTTAATTTAGGGTCATGGGTGCTGATTACAGTCACGCTAGTTGGTCTAGAAAAAACACGTTGTTTCCATTATTTATTCTTTGAATCATCTCCATTTTTAATTGGGTTTGTTATCAGACTTTTATAATCAATAGTGCCCAATCATCGTCGACCTTTCATGATTATTATGCACATTTTCTTTCATTTGTGCCACATTTCTGCCTCTCTCAATTTTGTGCTTATTGGCGACTCGCCATCGTTTTCTGTTTTCTGCTGCAATCTCATTTGTCCATGGCTGCACAGCATCTTCTTCCTCGCCGTGTCGATTCTGGTATCGGGTAAGGTTAGCTGCGCATCAACAAGAACTCTGCTATCTACATCAGAGCCACCAAATGCTTCGGACAGGTCCCTCTAAGTGCAGGTGGAGTTGCACAAAGAACAGAGCTATGCAGATGGTATATCGTTTGTGATGAGTAGAGTTCGTATTTTCAGATGCATATTTACCTGAAGTTTGAGTATTGACGAGTACGGAGTGCGAGTTCGAGTATAAAAATAATTATTGTTATAAGCCCAGTCATATTTTTCATTTTATTCTATTTAAATATTCTCCAGCAACATTTGAAAGATGAAGAATTTTTCTACGCGTTTCCAAAAATTTCTTGCCTAGTTTTAAACAGAATATAAATATTTATTATTCATTATTCTTAGGAATACTTTTCCTACATTTTATACATACCATGTACTTTTTCATGAAATCCCGCGAAATTCATGAAGCCGCTTTTGCACCCTTTGCCGGAAAAAATGTACTTTAGGTAAATATGCATCCGAATATCCGATCCCTAGTAATGAGGCTCCACAGTCACGCACCCGAACACCCTCAGCTAAGTCATAGGGAGTTTTGATTTCGCCAGATTCGGATAGTTGCTGTCGACATTGTCAAACTTACATCCCATTCTGATAGCGCGCTGATAATACAATGTTTGTAATATTGGTGACTGCTTCGTTGTTCTAGTGGTTGCAAATGCGACTGCTGAGCATGAGGCCCTGGGTTCGATTCCCAGGTCGGGCAAAGTGTTATTGGGTTTTTTCTATCAGGAATTTCTCAGTAGCAGCTATGGAGTCTGGATTTGTGCCAGGTTGATGGTAATAGTCTCGCCCCCTTTTACATGGGACTTAAACATAACTGGCAAAAAGACTGTGTATACTATTAGGTACACCTCTGCCTAATCCTTCAGGGATTTCAGGCGTGATGTTATAATAAAAACCTTCTTCTATTCCAGCGGTCCCATTCGGCAAGCTGCCCGTTCTGGAGGTAGACAAGAAGGTGCTCTACCAGTCTGTGGCCATCAGCCGCTACCTCGGAAAGGTGGTAGGTTTGGTGCCAGCTGATGACTTGGAAGCAGCTGAGCTTGATGCTGTTGCATTGTCAGTCTTCGATTTTGGATCAAGTGAGTTTGTATTTAACTATTTTATTTATTGTTTGTAACTAAAACCGGCCAAAACAAATGTCGGAGTAGTAGTTACTAGTTAGACAGAATAGGTACAGACACCAGCACTTCAAGCTACTACAATATGTCAAATTTCTTTAATAGATTTTCAACTTTATCGCTAAAGCATTAGGTTCAAGGTTGATAGGGAAAATTTGACAGTTTCGAGTAGCTTGATGTGTTGGCGTCTAATTATTTCTATGTACAGTTGTACACCAAATAGCGAATCGAGGAGCTCGTGGCTAAATAAGAACAGCCGCTCGGGTCGATCTTTAGGTTAAGCCGTGCTTACCTAGGTTAGTCCGTGGATGGGTGACCACTCATTACATACCGAGTTTCCTCCGTGCCTCGGAAAGCACGTTAAGCCGTTGGTCCCGGCTGTCATTTGTACATCTTTGGCAATCGTTACAGGTAGTCAGTGTCCCGAAAGTCTGACAACCAGTCTTACCAAGGGGCATCGTATTACCTAGCACTAACTGGGTTGTGGAGGTCAGATAGGCAGTCGCTCCATGTAAAATACTAGTATTCAGCTGCATCCGGTTAGACTGGAAGCCGACCCCAACGTAGTTGGGAAAAGGCTAGGCAGATGATGATGATGAGTTGTACACCAAATAAATACAAGTCTAACATAAAGTTAACCTTTAAACCAAAGCACCTGGGCGATACAGCTCTGCTCGGGTGAAAATATAGAAAACTAGCTTACCCATGTCCACTTCGTTGGGCGATAAACATTTTCGACCGTTTTTTCTCAGACTTACTTTGCAAATCCGACTAACACGAAAAACTCTTTTTATTTTTCGGGTTAATATATAGCCTATGACACTCACAACACAATAACGTGGCTTTCTATTGGTAAAAGAATTTCCAAAATTGGTTCAGTAGATCCAATATAACCCCACAAGCTCACAAACTTTACCTCTTTTTAATATTAGTATGATGAATTTTGCCAGATATGCTAGCTAGATCGATTTTTTGCCCACGTAAACGTCTTCGAGAACGTGATTACAAATATGTATTTATAAACAAATATTGCTCATTTAATAGTATAGGATACATACTGTGTCTTAGATGCACCTGGAAAGATACTACGTTCAGTAAATACTGAAAATATGCCAGAGGCGCTGCATTGCATGAAATCCCATACTCGATTTCGTGTTTGTGCTAAGCAGTCCGTTAATTCCCTTTAATTGGTTGTTTAGATCTCCGATTTTCAGTACAGTTCGGAGATCTAGAGGGGATCGGACATAAATAACACCTCTTTTTTTGGGATGGGAAATCATCAAATGACCCTTCCCGCTCTGGGCGGAGCGGAAGGGAGTGTCAGACTTTTACTGACTAAAACCCATCCATGTTCCTTCATTTGCCCTTTGCCATTCCTGGGTCGCGGTATCTCTTTCGAACAGGCCCGCAGCCCTGGCAGTCATAAATAACACCTACTTTGTCGTCAAAAAAAATGGAAAAACTATTACTAAGTAAAATTTACATCAGTAGTTTAACACTTCAGGGAATCAAGAAACTAATTGCATAACAATTCATCACACCTATTATTATAATCCCCGAATGGTTATGTAGAGGTTTACCTTTAGTGCACCAATATTTCGCCAGCCTTGCACAGGTACTAACTAAAATGGTATTCTCCTTTCACAGAGGTATACGAATGGTACCACGAAGTCAACAAAGAGAGGAAGGCGTACTTGTGGAAGGAATTGGAGGAGCTCTGGTTCCCGCGGTACCTCCGTGACTTCGAAGATATTATCCAGAAGAAGGGAAGCTACTTCGGTGGTCAGGTTAGTAGTTTAGGCCATTTGATTGTCAAATGCTTTGTATTATTTTAAGGTGGAGTTGACTAAAAGTTCTTTATATTATTTCAACTAGTTCCACGACATGATAAATGTCGCGTCTTACAGTGATGAATAAATAAGTATAGAAGTTACTTGACTACACTTGCAATGAGAGCAGCGGTGGCCCAGTGGTGGCGGCCTCGACTTACGAACAGTAAGTTGTGGGTTTGAACCCAGGCAGGCGCATAACTTTGTTTAATTTATTTCATCACCACTGCTCTCAAAACGGTGAAGGAAAACATCGTGAGGAAACCGGCATGTACTAGAACCAAAAATTCGAAGACATGTGACATCTACCAACCCGCAGTGGGCCCGCGTGGTGGATTATAGCCCATTCCCTCTCTTAGAGAGGAGGCCGTGTGTCCCAGCAGTGGGAACATTTAGGCTGATTATACTACTTGCAATGATACTCCATTTTTTCTCTGATTTACTCAGTGTAGCAAAAAATAGTTCGACATATTCTAGAAAATGGAAATGACTAAAAATTCAGTCGCTCCATTTAAAATACTCGTATTCAAATGCATCCGGTGAAACTGGTAGCTCCCTTCACCATAGTTAAAAACACCTTAGGAAGATCATGATATTCTTGGTACAACTTGCACCTTTCCAAAGCTGACTCATAATTTCTTATTCTTCCCTCCAGAAAATAAGCTGGGCTGACCTCTACTTCGTGGGTATCATCGAGTCGGTTGAAGGCATGTGGGGTTCCAAGCTCCTGGAGAAGCAGTACCCCTTGCTGCAGAGGATATACACGCACGTCCACGAGATCCCAGCCATCGACACCTACGTCAGCAACCGACCCAACTACAAATATTAATGAACTTTTTAATATATATTTGAGGTCTTATATTGTTTTGTTTGGATTTTACTCCGATATTTTAGTCTGGTTTTAACCTTATCAATATTTTTTATTTAAACTGCATTAATGTTGAGTAATGGTCATTAATGACATAACACATCGATAAATGCTGAAATGATAAATGCCAATCTTGTAATGAACATTGAGTATAACAGCAAGACTGTTATTTCTGAATAGGTTGGTATAAATTATGTTAAGCCTCATATATGTGATACTATAGACATCAAGCCTAATGCTATTGTTTGACCTACAACAATATATATTTTTTGGTAAACTTACCGGCCGTTGCCTTGGGACAAAACACCATCCTTACTATTTCTTTCTTACCTCCTTGTTTCCCCATTTCAATCAACCACCACATGAACAATTTGTCAACCCGTCACCCAAGTCATAAAGTCTCACACACGATCAACCTCCTGCCATCAAACAAGGCAACACAATTCATTCATTATTCGCAAGGTCCAGGTGTGAGGGTCAGTATATCGCCGACAATTACTTAGAAACGGCATTAGGAGCAACCACTGAAACAGCCGGCAAGTAAACAGGATCCTTTTACTGCCATACCACTTAAGGGTTGTGAAGGAAAAGGCTGGTGTTGCGGTTCGAGTTTCAGCGATTTCAAAAGAAATACTGAGAATGTGGATGGGCTGTCTGATAGGACTGAATGAATATGGCTGAAAAACAAGTGACTCTTGAGATGACTAATAGTAGTTTAACTATACTAATACTAATAATAATATATAATATTATAAGGATAGAGTGAGGTATATTTCAGGGTGATAGTTTGAGTCCACTTTGGTTCTGCTTAGCCTTGAATCCTCTTAGCACGCTGCTGGAGAATTCAGGTCTAGGCTATCGGTTGAGGAGAGGTGGTCAAGTTATATCTCACCTCCTTTACATGGATGACCTGAAACTCTTTGCCCCCAACGATTTGCAATTGATGGAGCTACTGAAGGTAACTCAGACTTTCAGTAGCGCCATCAGGATGGAATTCGGTGTGGACAAATGTGCGGTCATGCATGTAAAGCGAGGGGAGATTGTGGAGTCTGTGGGAACCCAGCTCTCGGATTCCATAAATCTTAGATCTCTCTCAGCAACCGAAACCTATAAGTATTTGGGTATGCCGGAAGCGCTGGGTATCAATGTTACTTGCATGAAGCAATCGTTGAAGGAGCGCTTCTTTGACCGCCTGAAAAAAGTATTTAATAGTCTTTTATCAGGCGGAAATAAGGTGCGTGCCTTCAACGGTTGGGTCATGCCGGTTTTGATGTACTCTTTCGGCATACTCAAATGGACTCAAACTGAACTAGACGCCCTGGATAGGAGGGTCCGTACATTGTTGACGGTATATCGAATGCATCACCCGCGTTCTTCGGTTATGAGACTGTATATCCCGCGGAGGTGTGGGGGTCGAGGCTTTTTAAACGCCAAGACTCTCCACAATCGCGAGATATGCAGTCTCAGGGAATATTTCCTAGAAACCGACGTGGGGATGCATCGTGATGTGGTCGCGGTGGACAAGGGCCTCACCCCGCTCTCCTTGGCTAAAGAGAACTGGCGCAAACCTGTAGTACTTGATACCAACGACCGCAGGGAGGTATGGCAGAGTAAGGAGCTTCACGGACGCTTTTTCCGGGCCCTGCATGGGCCCGATGTAGACCTATCAGCGTCCGTAGCCTGGCTACGTTCCGGAGACCTCTTCGGAGAAACTGAAGGTTTTGTCTGTGCAATTATGGATGAAGTTATGATGACGAATAACTACCGGAGATTTATTGTGAAGGACGGCACGGTTGACATATGTCGGGCATGCCACCGTCCAGGCGAATCAATCCGTCACATTATCTCCGGGTGTTCTCGTCTGGCTAACGGAGAGTACTTGCATAGACACAACCTTGTAGCCAGGATTATCCATCAGCAACTTGCTCTAAAATACAACCTTGTGGAATCGGAAGTTCCGTACTATAAGTATGTGCCCGACCCAGTTCTCGAAAATGGCAATATCACATTGTACTGCGATCAATCCATCATCACTGACAGGACTATTGTAGCTAATAAGCCTGATATAGTGGTGGTGGATCGATCAGAGCGGCGTGCAATGATTGTTGACATAACCGTCCCGCATGACGAGAACCTCGTGAAAGCTGAGAAAGATAAGCAAATCAAGTATCTTGATTTGGCTCGCGAGGTTGTCGACATGTGGGATGTGGACTCAGCGATCATTGTGCCGATAGTCGTGTCAGCCCATGGCTTAATTGCCAAGAGCCTCGACCAATATCTAAGGAGGCTCTCGTTAGGCAGCTGGATCAAGGGCTTGATTCAGAAAGCGGTACTTCTGGTCACGGCTTGTATGGTTAGGAGGTTCCTCTCTCTGGAGCCCTGACCGCCGGTAGCTTGGACCTTGTTCCCGATACCGGTTGGCTACAATTTTTTATATTTTTAATTGTTTTTTATGTATTTGTTTAATCAATATTTAGATCCGATCCCAAATAAATTGGGATAATCGCAAAAAAATTATGACATAAAGTCACACCATTTGTTTTCCCAACGGGGTTAGCAAAAACTATATAACCTTACAAACTCCTTTTTCCGAAAGATATGTATTTTTTAATATCCTTGAATATCGCACTGCTGGGCAAAGGCTTCCATCATGTCCTTCCAGGTACTCTTCTCTTGCACCATCTCGGCTCAAATGGGATTAGGCGGACAACCAAAAGATATTATATTCCAGAATATTCGAAACCAGAGCAGTTTGTGCAAACAGAAAGCAAAATGCCAAAGTATTTTGAATCCACTTGGAAATGACAGATCCTGTATGTTAAATCGTTCTTTAAAATACAATAGAGCAATCATTCAATGAACTCTGCGTTCATTAAATGATTGCTCTTGAACGTCTCTCAACAGAGATATATGGATAACAGCAGTTAGTAGTTTAGTATCTGAATAGATACCACTTACACACACACACAAACGCCCTTTGAAAACGATTCCAGTCTAGTTTCATGCTAAGAGTCCGTTCCTTGTGTTTATGGAAAAAATAATACTCTTCCGCCTTTTGTTGTCCACGTGGAACTGTTTTGAAATAGTAGTGAATTGTTGACTTTTGACTCCGAAAATATCCGCGATCAAACGCGATATATTATCATATAGCAGCAATGATTTACGCCTACAGCGTCGTTTTTTGAGCCAGCAAGCAAATAATTCAAAGTTCCCATTAAACACTGAACAGGAGTCGACGTCACCCGTTGGAGGTTGAGCTCCTTTTTTCGGATGGGAAATCATCAAATGACTCCTCCCGCTCTGGGCGGAGCGGAAAGGAGTGTCAGACTTGTACTGACTAAACCCATCCATGTTCCTTCTTTGCCCTTTATGTTCCAGGGCCGCGGTATTTCTTTCTGTCTTGTTGCCTGACATCTCTTTGAGGCGCGCGTGGAACACGAACGAGCCGTCGACACGGCCTGTCGTCATAAGTCGGACAAACGGTGAGCTAGCCCATTACTCACCGTCCACAGGCCCGCGGAGGTTCAGCTCCTTAGGTTCTGATTCGAGCTAAACGATCACTGACTCATGCTTGCACTAACCGGACCGGTCCACGCAATTTTGTGTGGTTCTTTCTTCAAAATGCCATCTCAGACGAGAACCTGCATGACATGACCTGGCTAAAACAATATCTGCATAGACTTTAAAAGAGACATTGACCTCTGAGTTTCTTCGGCGGTTTCGTCTCAGAGTAGTCCGATAAGAAACACCAGCCTCATCTAGTTTGTAAAAAAGGTGACGTGTAAAAGTGTTTTTATAACATAAAATCACGGCGGTAATCCCCAGAGGGTTATTCAGAGGTGTACCTAATTGAACACGCACATTTCGCCAGTTATGTTTAAGTCGGCGAACTTATTGCCATCAACCGGGCCCAAATCCAGACTCCGTGGCTGCCACTGATAAATTCTTAATAGAAAAACCCAAAAACAATTTGCCCGACCCGGGAATCGAACCCAGGACCTCACGCTCAGCAGTCGTGCTTGTGACCGCTTTACCAACGACGCAATATTATTTTAACAATTCAACCAATGGATGGAGAAACAACGCGGTAATCAGTGAACAGGGTAATTTCCGTCCATGCGCTTAAGGGTATCGCCGCTGGCAGGGGCGCCGAACCCGAGGGTTGCGGGGACAACACAGAAAACCCTAGTAATTTACGGCACAGTAGTTGGTAGCGCCTAAGGAAGCGGTTTATTATCGCCCAGAGAGTGAGACTTCGCAGAATACCTCTCCATCGCACGTTTTATGTGCAGCAACTTGTTTATTTATTGAAATGCTTATTGCACTGCTGTACATAGTTTTTCTGTTCCTTTTTAGGGTTCTGTCACCATATGGCTAAACCGGAACCCGTACCTATAGATTCGTCCGGTCCGTCTGTCCGTTCGTATGTCACAGCCATTTTAGTTGGCACCATACAGTTGAAATTTGGAAAGTAGGTTTCTTCTATGAACTGCTACACAAAAGTGTTTTTTACAAGTTAGTATGCATCAAAGCCTTGTTGATATTTACTTCCTTGCTTGCCTTATTGGTGTTCAGCACAGATTGCATTGATTGATTGTTCAGTGCAGCAGTGATTTTCATCTCATCAAGCGGGGCCTCCGTTTGATGAGATCAAATCAAAATCTCCGTTAATTAAAAAGAAAAAAATAGGTTATCACTCTTTCTAAAATGTAATGAGTCTGAAAAAAATATTCATATTCTATCTGATACTCTCTCTTATTTCTTTGAAATAAGCAGTACCTTTGTGCTCTTCGATGTTAATATATTGTCCTGTTAAGTATCTGTGTACTTAAATAAATAAATAATAATAAATATTTTTCAAATATATCATAACACGCCACCTACTCAGCTCAAGTTTTTGTGCTGAGTGGCGAAGGGTCAATTTTGTAAGAGGTAAGCCGGAGTAAATATCTTTAATGTGATAATATTGTTTGTCTATAGAATACTGACAGTGCCATTTTTCAAAGGGAAGCTGGTAGGAATCGAGTTGTGCTCGTATGGAACCTTTGCCACTGGTGCTGAATATCCTAACAGAAAAGCGCTTTATCTCGCCCTTTTTTTTGGGATGGGAAATCGTCAAATGACTCCTCCCGCTCTGGGCGGAGCGGAAGGGAGTGTCAGACTTTTACTGACTAAAAGCCATCCATGTTCCTTCTTTTGCCCTTTGTGTTCCAGGGCCGCGGTATCTCTTTCGAACAGTCCCGCAGCCCTGGCAGGCATCGGCCCTTCTGTTTGCTGACATCTCTTTAAGGCGCGCGTGGAACACGAACGCGCCGTCGACACGGCCTGTCGTCATAAGACGGACGGACGGCGAGCTAGCAAGACCCGCAGCCCTGGCAGGAGCTTTATCACCCTGAGGTTGAATGTCATTTGCGCATCGATCAGTTTTATTGGTCTATGTGGCAGTTAGATAGCTAGAGACTTTTAAGTACATCATCTATAGATATAGGGGATAGGGGTCTTTTGGCCTCGTACTAATCTTCGTTGTAATTAATTTGTGTTTTACTTCCTTCGTTTTTATTTTACTTTATTTTTTTTCCCTTCAAATTCTTCCTTTTAAATATTTTTGGTCTATAAAAATGTCCAATGCAGAAATATTCGATTACAGAATTTTCTCGTTTCGACCAACACGGTTGATATCCATTATTCCGAATCGGTGTCAAAAGTGGTAAAGAAATTGCGAGTTTCACAATACAATCTTCCACACAAACAACATCATTCTTTTTGGCCCATACAATTAAAGATACATAAATAGTGTTCGATCCCATAGGGTCCAATAAATTAGTGGCCTGTCCTATATTCGGGTAGACTAATCACCATCTTGGCCGGTAATAGGAAGGTCGTTAAAACAAATATCCTTGTTTATTAGGACCATTATAGTAAGTAATTGGATAAGAAAAGTGGGACTGTTAAAGATTATGAATTGTATCGATATTTTTGTTTGTTATTTCAAGCATGGTTATAGTACCTAAGGAATTGGTATATTAGAGGAATGTTGAAGTTGCACCAGTTACAGAAAAGTTGAAAGGGAATCGACTGTCTTGGTATGGGCATGTGATGAGGAATCGCGTGTGACTAAACAAGACGTGATAAATATAAATGTTGATGGATAGAGAGGGGGAGGAAGACCAAGGAAACGATGGACGGATTGTGTGAGGAATGATGTGAAGGAAAAAGAAGTAAATGATAGCGTGGAGGTTGATAAAGGAGAATGGAAGAAAAAGACATGTTGCCAAAAGTAACACGAGACAAGGACAGGAAAATGACGTTTTTGGAATGATTTCCTTTTTTTGTATCGAAGTTAGCCACGTTAATAGTGGTCATTAGTAGCGTTTTAAAGACCTCTCAAGTGACACTTCAGCAAGTGAGCCATGGTCGGGTCAGCAGCACCGCATTCACACTTAGTGTGAGAAGGCTTTTAAATCACCAAATTACTCTCCAAAGCTGGTAAATGTTTTCGCATTGGAAAATTGATAATGCTGTAGCTGTGGGAAATCAATCGCCAGGGAATGCAAACAACTGGTGGCCTACCGCGAGTTCTTAACGCGATTCAATTTACGCTCAGGGATCGAGATGGCGCTAGACGACTTGTATAGCTCTGTCTCTTTCCAACAGCCTAAACTGGATCGCGTTAAGAGCTCGTGGTAAGGCCTTTGGTTAACATTATATAACATAGCATCACGCTTGTGATCCCCGAAGGGTTAGGCAGACGAGGTGTACCTAACAGTACACCCTTTCGCCAGTTATGTTTGCTTTGCATAATCAGCCTATAATGTTCCCACTGCTGGGACACACGGCCTCCTCTCTTTGAGAGGAAATGGGCTATAATCCACCACGCGGTTGGGGGTTGGTTATGTTTGAGTCCCATGTAATAGGGGCGACCATATAGCTATCAACCGGGTGCAAATCCAGACTCTGTGGCTGCTACTGAGAAATTCCTGATGGAAAAACCAAATATCACTAAGCCCGCCTGGGAATCGAACCCAGGGCCTCATGCTCTGCAGTCGCGCTTGCGACCACTAGACCAACAAGGCAGACAAACAACTGGTTATTTAATTATAAATCGTCTTGCAATCTCATAACATCTTAACAAAGCAACGTGCACACCACAGCACATCGCCATCTTCCTATTTCCGCTCTCTCTCTTACATTCATTCTCTCTCGTTAAGCCAGAACTGTCAAGCCCACATAGCATCAACATTGATGTCAATAAAATTCATGGAATGGATTACATTTCTTATACAAAGAAGTTACATAAGTGCCAAAATATATACCTATTTGAAGAATTCTTAAGAAACAACAAATAAATTATTCAAAACGCTACAGTGTAGTAGTAACATAGGCACCACCCCAGTAGGTATATAAAAATATCACCTCACGTCACACCTGTATCTTCTTCACGGAAATAGCGAACATACTCGCCGTCATAGTAACACCTCAATACAGACTTAATATCTCCAACAAAAATGATCAAATATGCACCCTAAGCTTTCCCTATCTATTTCTCTCGTACTACAAAACACCACTACAACTTCGCTTTGACAGATGTCTCCACACCATTACTGGCTTACAACGGCAAAGTTCAGTACCGAGACGTTGTAAACCAGCAATGGTTATCAAACAATGTGTTCTGGTCGCGTTTATCTCAGGCTATCGGTGAATAAAGTGACGTGACATGATGTTATCGATAATATGTGCTTTCAACCAAGCAACGCGGGGGTGACAGAGGAACTTTCAATGAATAGCGTCAAGGACAATATATTGTGGGAAACAGTATTGTCTGTACTGTCTGGACGCGCCATGAAAGGGTTACTTGATGGCTGCCGTGCTTGGCTCGCTTTGAAATCACCATGCTTTTGATGAGGTGCCCTAGTGTTTCGAGTATACTGTGACTCATAGCTGTAAGTATAAGGATTTTTTGGTGTGTGGCCAAAATCGAAATTATCGCTGCCTCTTTGATGAACAGCGCCCCCTCTCATAACATTCGAGCGCCAAAAGATCCTTGTAGCATTATACACAACATTAATGACATGCCATTGTAGAATTCTATATATCCTGAAAAGTACGGTCGTCGGTCAAAGTGTTACTTTTGTGTATTTGCACATTCAAAGAATACAGATAACTCAAATATAAAATTGAAAATCATCGTCTGCTTAAATTAATTAAATTAAATTAAATTCATTTATTTCAGGTTTTTAACCCATATAAAATTTAAAAGAATTATTTTTGGACTTATCCATGCTTGCACAATAAATGTTACATAATCAATCAAACATACAAAATTATAACAGAAATTAAAATTAAATTTAGAATTATAAATAAAATACAAAATATAATGAAAATGTCAAAAAATTAATTTAAAAAATGACACAAAATATGAAAACAAAATGTCACAAAATGTCAAAAATAAAATTGAAAATAAAAATGTCAAAATATGTTGAAATTTAATCCTAAAGTTAAAGATATATATATGTGCAGGCGCTGGCATGCAGCTGTAGCCATCTCCGCAAGAAAGGAGAATCCCACCGCTCGGACAACACGCTCAGGATCCCATTCGAGCCACCCCTACAGCGTCGCAGAAGCGATGCACTCCTTTTCCGGATTATTCAGCTATGTTAGGGTCGGATTCCAGTCTGCCAAGGTCAGTTGAATATTAAATCTTAATTTAAAATACCAATGACAATATCAAAGTCCAAACCAGCAAAAAATTATGCCTAAATACTAATCTTAACTTAATATAATAATGCGAAAGTAAGTTTGCTTGTTCGTCACCTTTTCACGCCTAAACCACTGAACCGATCATCCTAAAATTTTGCATATACGTTGTCAGGTGTACAGAAACGGACATAGGGTACCTTTCATCCCAAAAAAAAGTACTGTTCCGGAGGAAAACATCAATAACATTCTTATGATAATAGATGGCGCCACGTGTCTTTCGAATCATGATTGAATTATAGAAACTTTAGTAGTGTGTTAAGAGTTCTTTTGACCCGAATTGATGGTCAAGTTCTAAATTAACGCGAGCGAAGCCGCGGGCATAAGCTAGTACTACATAGTTCCCAAAAAATAGTAGCGAAAAACTACACAGTAAATAAAACTTTACGCCCAAAAAATGTCCAAGAAATATGCGTATTACGGCATTACCAGCTTTCCGGGTGTCACATTTAAGTCGTAAACTCTGCTTAAAACTTGCTGCTATTACTAGGGGAATACGGGGACTAAAGGGGAATATGGGAACTAAAAGGGAGTATGGGGAAGCTAGGGGACACTTGGACCAAACCCTTTTATGTCACGTTCAGCTGAGTTTTAAGACCAGTGTTTGTGGGACGTTGGTTATGCGAATGGAAGTAAAGTTACATTCAATTTGTCTGGTTACCTAAATATATCTTTGCGATCAAAGGAAATTAATGATTTAGTTATGTAGTTGAGAAAATAGTGGATATGTTTTGCTTTTCTCGTGGTACGGCGGGTATAAAAAAAGAAGATTGTTGATATGTTATTGGTTTGGTAAAATAAGCGTTGTTTTTCAAATACTAAACTTAATAATCTCCACTACTATTGATAGAAACCAAAGACATTCAAATATTTACGAGCGATAGACGGGACAAGTTGAAGAACCCATGAATACTTATTACAACTTGGTAACAAATCGGTCTGTCCAATGTCATACGCCTGCTGGTTAAGTAGCATTCAAAAATGTTCGAGAGCAAATTTTTTGTGTTAAAATATTCCCAATGTCAGCTCTATAAGTATTTTAAATCTCGATAGAAACACATGAAACATTTCATCAGAATCCCTTAACTATGAAAACCTTGAAATTGCTGTCTATCCATGATACGGTAACTAACATTTTATTCTATTCACCAAAACATAACTTTTAATGTTGCAGACATTGATGGGAATAAAAGTTTATGAAACATTTAAACACTTATATCTAAAGTAAGCAAATATTGAAGTTACTGCTGTCTATCATCAGTAGCCTAACAATTTTTTTCTCGATGTGGAAATCCTCAATGGATGTCCTCCGCCTTGGGGAGAACGGAGGAATCTGTTAGACTCGTACTGACTAAAACCACACCAGTCTCGACATAGATACCGACAATGTCGCAAACTTTCGATCGCTTAATAATAACAGAAAAAAACAACGTACATAACGTTGCTTGCGAGAAATGCAAGTCTCAACATCCAAGATGCGTTTCTCGCAAACAACGTTATTGCAACCGATTTTTTCTGTTATTATTAAGCGATCGAAAGTTTGCGACATTGTCGGTATCTATGTCGAGACTGCCGTGCCGGCCCAGTGTTCTCTCACACACTTGTGTCGGGGTGCAGCGGGTTCTAATGCAATTTCCGCTGCCCCGGAGGACTAGCGCCCGCTTGACCCGCGGGCCTCGTCCGTGGGGGGGGGGAGTGAGGTGTAAAACTCCCCCCGTTACGTCTAAGAGAAACACGTGTGGAACACAACGCGCCGCCGTCTCGGGTGGGTGGGTATGATGGAGGGCGACGGATGTCTCCAAATCAGTGGCCCGTCATGACACTGGATCCGACAGGGCCTGACCTGGACAGCCTATCTATACACTAACTTACAACTTAACTTTTTTGCTTCACAGCAACAACCGTAACTTGCCATCATAGGGACATAGAACTATAAAGCTTATCTACCACCTCAAAAAACTGTTCATTACCATTAAGCCCAGTTAAGGGTAACTCGACACTAAAAAATCACGCCTTTGACAACAAACAGGGACCGTCCATTACCAAACCACATAATGAATTAATGTTAGACCAGGTACAGTCACGAGCACGAATATGTTTTCACTTTATAAAATTTAAAAGCAATTTTCGCGAGAAATAACGATTGTAACTTGGAGATAGGATCATCATCATCATTCTCTTGCCCTTGTCCCAATTCATTTGGGGTCGGCGCAGCATGTCTTCTTCTTCCATTCTTCTCTATTACTCGTCATCGCATCACACAACTCTTTTCGTGTCATATCATTCTTCACACAGTCCATCCATCTTTTCTTTGGTCTTCCTCTACTCTTACATGAGGAAAGTTTTGAGTATGACTGTGGATGGGTCCACAGTCATACTCCAAACTTTCCTCATTACATTTTCGTCATTCCTCCGCATCACATGCCCATACCACGATAACCGATTACTACACAACGTTTCAGTCACCGGCGCCACTTTCAGTATACTATGTACTCATTTATTATTTTATCCATTCGCGTAACACCACACATCCCCCTTAGCAATTAGGATCATTTTCATAAAAATATGAGTTCCAGAAAACTATGTTTGTAACAACATGAAATTTTATTCAGAACAGTAGGAGAAAAGCACTTTTAAAAGTTGTTAAGTGTTTACATATTGGTGCTCGTGACTGTACCAACACTGAAATGAAAAACTCCAGTACACACCTTATTTATGACGACAACAGACGCTTTTATTCTTCTCAATATTCTCGCAAAAACAAAGGAATATGGGCTTGTTGCATTGATTTAAATCATAGATGTCTCTCACCGTGCTTTCGTCGCGCGAAAAGCCAGAGCGAGTTTACAAAGTGCATGAAAGGATAAACATACGATGTGCTGTATGAGTGAGCAAGACAATACTATCCCACCACGCCTTGAAATTCCCGAAGGGTTAGGCTATGGTGTACCCATATTTCGCCAGTAATGTTCAAGTCCCATGTAATAGGGGTCGAGCTTTGCCATCAACCGGGCACTAACCCAGAAACCGTGGCTGCTACTGAGATAGAAGGAAAAACCCAATAACACTTAGCCTGACCTGAGAATCGGACCTCATGCTCAGCAGTCGTGCTTGCTACCACTAGACCAAGCAACGAGGCAGTCGAGACAATACTTTTCAAATCTAAACGTCAACGAAATAGAAATGAGAACATTTCTTGGGGTGGTATGGCGAATCTAAGATTTAAATCTGTGGGTCGTTGTAGTAGAAAAGATGTGTAGGCGTAGGATATAAAGTTATATTTAGGAACACCTACACACTGTTATTTTTAGATCTAGACAAATATCATCAGATTGTTTTTTGTGATTTTTAATAAATAAGTAATAGGCCTGAGATAAGTGGGTTATTTTCGAAAGGTCATAAACATAAGATCACGTCTCTAATCCTCGAAGGGTTAGGCAAAGATGTATGTAGTACATTTACATTCCACCAGATATCTTCAAGTTCCAATGTAAGTAATGGGGAGCGAGCCTATTGCCATCATTCGGGCACAAATCCAGACTCCGTGACTGCTATTGAGAAATGATGGAAAAAGCCATTAACACATCATCTGACGGCACGGTTGGCGCAGTAGCTGACCGATTGACTGCTGTGCTTCGGGTTGCGGGTTCGATTCCCGCACGGAACAAATATTTGTATGGCCTACAGATAGTTGTTACGGGTCTGGCTGTTCGTGTATGTGAGTATAAATGTTTGTAAACGCACCCACGATACAGGAGAAATTCCTAGTGTGGGGCAACGTTTAAAAAAAAAATATCTATCCTGAGAATAAAAAACTGCAAATCCAGGACGTCATGCTCAACAGTATTTTAACCATACAGGAATTTTGTAAGACTGATCATACTTAAGCTCATAGACTTATGTCGTAAACCTACCAACAACTGCTTCTACACCGACCAACTGGATGGCTCAACTAGTTGTGCAGTCGGGAATGCTATTGCAAGATCCTTCCCACGGCACAACCAGAAGTGTTGTTTTATCGTTACTATCGTTACTATCGTTCCTTACTTCCTTCCCTACTAATATTATAAATGCGATAGTAAGTTTGTTTGTTTGTTACCTTTTCACACCTAAACCACTGAACCGAGCATCCTGAAATTTTGCATAGGTATACGTTGTCAGGTGTACAGAAACGGACATAGGGTACCTTTCATCCCGAAAAAAGTACTGTTCTCGAGAAAAATAACAATAACGTTTTTATGATAATAGATGGCGCCACGTGTCTTTCGAATCATGATTAATTATAATTATTACAAGCACAGTACTTACAACCCAAATTGATTGTCAAATTCGAAAATAACGCGAGCGAAGCCGCGGGCAAAAGCTAGTATTTTTATACTCGATTAGAAGTTATTCCATCTAGCGCACACAAAAAGTGTGATCACAGTTAGAGATGTACACATTGACTATTGAAAATATCGATGTTATAAATTATCGTTATTTTTAACAGTCAATGTGTACCTACCATGGAATACCTACTCCTTATAACATGAGCTATCTGCCAAAAAAGTCCCGTCAAAATCGGTCCAGCCGTTTCGGAGATTAGCCGGAACACACAGATACAAATACAAATTTTAAAAAAAATGTTATAAGTACCGTATACACTTTCATAATAAGCATTCAGTAAAAAGCTATCATTTTGAAATCACTAACAGACTCTTCAATTATATTTATTTGTTTAAATGTACAAAATTATATATGTATCTTGTATTAGTCTCTCAGTCTACTCGCACTCAATTTATTACCAACACAACAGATTTATAGCCCAACCACAGCATCCACAGCTGTTCTTCGCCTACTGATAAATAATGGGGTAAGTGGTAAACTGTACCACTTAGGTACCTTACAATTAAATATCGACTACAAATACATTAACTACTTCTACACATTGCCTAGACCTTTTCCAACTATGTTGAATAAACGGTTGCATCTGAATACTCGTGTTTCACATGAAGCGACTGCCTATCTTACCTCAACAGCCCAGTCACTGGGTAACGCGATAGTCCTTGACAAGTGCATATCTTACCTCAACAGCCCAGTTATTGGGTAACCCGATACCCCTTGACAAGTGCCTATCTGCGGAGGTCAGATTGAGGAGTCCATATGCCAGCTACTAGATAACACGATACCCTTTACGGTAGCCCGCGAAATTCAAATTTTCTTACGTTTTTTGCAATTTGTAGGTCAGAGTCAGGTTGTATGTTAATTAAAACATGATTCGCGACCGTAACAAATAGAGGTTTTACTGAGTTATAATCATTAAAATCTTCAATACAACCCTCTAAGTTCATGTAATCCCATTAAATGAATTTTTCATGAAATAGTCATTCAATGGGATTAAATACACACACACAGACACACATACACGATACAGGAGAAATTCCTAGTGTGGGGCAACGTTTTTAAAAAAATCTATACATATAATAAATCTGTTGACGTGGCGATTCTGTACATTGAAAAAATTTAGAAAAAAAGTAGTAGGGGTGTTAAAGGAGCACAAACAGAACCCATTTCTACCATTTTTAGAATTTTTGTCTGTTTGTCGGTTTGTCGGTGTGTTGGTTTGTCTGTATGTTTGTGCGCGCATCACGTAAAAACAAACAAACAAAATTAAAAATCGAAATATTGAAACATAAGAAGCATTGTTCCGAATAACATTTAGCGTTTATTTCATCAAAATCGACCAACAGACGCAAAAGATATTAATTTTTAAAAAGTTAGTAACCTCATACGCGATTTCTATGATAAATTGAATTATTTACGTAAATAGGTTTTAGTCGAAGTGTAGTCGGAATGGCTGAAAATGAATTTGGTTTTATTTTTCCTTTTGTGTTTACTCTTTGCATGGAAGTAATAAATAAATAAATGAAATGAGAGAGTTGTATCAATGATTTTAATTCTGTAAAATTATACATACGTGTTGCTCTGACCGGCAAATTGCAAAAAAACACCTACCCTGGTGCTTCCACATTATTTAAGACTACTCGGGGTTTTGACAACGCATAACGACTGTCAGAGATCAACAAATGGCAGCCAGGACCAACAATTTAACGTGCTTGCCGAGGTATGGAGAGGTCTCGCTATGTAATAAACGGTCACCCATCCAGGAACTAACTTCAGCAAGCTTTGCTTAACCTTGAAGATTGAACCGTGAGGCTGTTATCGCTTAGCCACGACCCACTACTACATACAACATACACGGTAATTGTCGTATCGGTACCAGCCTAAAGGTCGTACAAGCTACCTAACTCATATTTAATCAAGATTTATAACATTAAAACATGGGAAGTTATTGTACCCCGAAATATACGGTCGGGTCGGCTCCGTGGTTTCTGTGACCCCGGCAGATGTTCTTCGGGGTAAACTTGTCGCATGCCAAATTGTAAGGTTAATTATTTTAATGTAAAATGTTTAACAGGCTTTAGTTTATTTTGTGTGGGATTTTATTGAATTAATGTTTTCTTTTTGCAAATTTAAAAAAAAAGTCGAGGGTCGGGCAATTCACAATAATTCACGCATGTAATTACCGAACGGTAAAGCAGAGATGGGCCTACTATACTAAGTCTTTCATTTCTCTCTCTTCTGCTCCGCGGTACTCTGTTGACCCAACAATAAGCTGTTTTGTCTGATACGAGTGTATCTGTTAAGGCTTTTTAGCTCGGTGAGAGACTTCTTGGGTGGTGTCTCATTCCATCCTGACGAATCTATCTTTCAGGGTTGGGACACTATGTCTCTTCGTTTGAGTCTTTTCTGCACACGTAGCATGACCACCGTTAGAAACGGGTTTTGTCGACGGAAAAACCCGGCCTGAACCTGGGCTCGTGATCACAAGAGTCCAGGTTCAGGGAAATCTTTGCAAAGATTTTTCAGACAATGCTTAGTGCCAGTTTTCACCAACACTAAGTGTCACTTAACTCAATGTCTAATGCCCGATTTCGCCAACACTAAGTGACACCTAACTCAATGCCTAATGCCCGTTTTCACCAAAATTGAGTGTCACTTAACTCAATGCCTCAAGCCCGTTTCACCAACACTAAGTGTCACCTAACGCAAAGTTTAATTCCTGTTTTCGCCAACACTGAGTGTTACCTAATTCAATGCTTAATGCCCGTTTTCACCAACACTAAGTGTCAATTACCTCAATGCCTAATGGCCGTTTTTGCCAACCCTAAGTGTCACCTAACTCAATGCCTAATGCCCGTTATCACCAATTTTAAGTGTCACCTAACTGCGAACGAAGTGCGTTAATTATTTTTGTATTAGGTCCGAGTTAAGCTGAATCATTCTGTTCATCATTTTGTCCACATACTAATTACGATTTGACGGTCTAGACCACCAACTGGAGGCTACTGGCCCCAGAGTCCAGTATGCCTCCAGTTGGTGGTCGGTTTTTTGTTGCATCCGAATATTTTTGAAAAATGGACAATCCCCATTGGATGAGAGTGACCGTACATCATCACTTCGAGTTGCGGCCAAATGAAAGCCTATTTAATATAAAAAAGAAAAAAAAAGCGCTTGAAGACTACGCCATTGGAAGGGTCTGTGTCCAGGAGTGGAGGTGCACAAGGGATTAGATGGGACTTAATCATAATTGGTGAAATGTGTGAAAAATACAAACATAAGTTTGTATTTTTCACACATTTCAAATTCAAAGCAATCCGAGAGCAGTTTACAACTAACAATATATCACATTATATTTATAAACTAAAGTAAAGAGCATACAGAGTTGTACTACAAAGACTACACACCTCAGAAGATACTGCAGCAATAAAACAAGAGTTAAAAGAATAAGGACAAGAGGTAAGAGAAATAGTAAATGTTTTGCATAGATCTACCAGCGAGGCATTACCCATCTTCTTGGTGGATTTGGATCCAAACAAGAACAACAAAGAAATATTTAAATTAAGATACCTAAGGCAAATGAGAGTCACATTTGAAGCACCTTATAAGAAAAAAAAAATAATGCAATGCAAAAGATGCCAGAGCTCGTGGCTAAATAAGAACAGCCGCTCGGATCGATCTTTAGGTTAAGCCGTGCTTACCTAGGTTGGTCCGTGGATGGGTGACCACCCATTACATACCGAGTTTCCTCCGTGCCTCGGAAAGCACGTTAAGCCGTTGGTCCCGGCTGTCATTTATAGATCTTTGACAGTCGTTACAGGTAGTCAGTGGCCCGAAAGTCTGACAACCAGTCTTACCAAGGGGTATCGTATTACCTAGCACTAACTGGGTTGTGGAGGTCTGACAGGCAGTCGCTCCATGTAAAATACTGGTATTCAGCTGCATCCGGTTAGACTGGAAGCCAACCCCAACATAGTTGGGAAAAGGCTAGGCACATGATGCAAAAGATGCCAGAGGTTTGGACACACTAATAATCAGTACTTCAGACCATTCAGATGTGTGAAATGTGGTAACGATTATCCTACTTCTTCGTGCACCAAAATACCAGAGATAGATGCTACATGTGTAAATTGTCAAGAAAGACATCCTGCAAGCTACAAAGCTTGCTTAAAATATAAACAATAAAAGGAAAGAGAACTAAAAATAAAACCAACCAATGTTACTTGCTATAAATAATGTACATACCTAGGTACATAGAGTGACGATTGACACTACCTGTCATTTCGGCCCCTCTTCTCAATCAAATTATTTAGCGAAACGTCAACTTCCTTGTGCGACAACTCATTTACTTAACTTTTGAACCATATCACCTACCATGTAGAATGTAATGTGTATGACTGTAGAAATAATCAAGAAATAGTCAGTATTACTTTTACTCCACGACTTCTTTGTAAATTCTACAATTCTTGAACTTCACCATTTAGGTACATGGGTTCCTTTTTTCTCTGTCAAAGACTTTTCTCAGAAAGGTAGAAGAGAGCTTATCTCAGATGCTATCCAAAGATTTGCTTGAATACTAAAGAATTTAAGTCGGTGTCCCCTGCACCACTCTCCAAGATGAAAACAAAGGCGTCCTGAAAACGCCTAAAACGATTTCCATCCGCGGTAGATTTATAGCAAATTGCTCTCATCCCGCCTCCAGGCGCTGTTTTATTTCGAATGGAGGGTTTTTTTCGTATAATATCAGGAACGCCATATTCGTGGTGTTTCGGTACCATTTTACGGTGGCTTAATATTATAGAGATAATGGGGTTTATGATGTATTCCGTTCCGGTTAAGTAAACTGGTTTAATTTGTTCGGAATGGCTACATTTTCTTTTGCTTTTTTGTTATAATAACTGCATTTGACACAATTCTGTAGGTCACCTTTTTAAACTTTTTGAGGGACTTTTCTTTTAATTTGTGAGCTCTTGTTTAACTGTGTTCAAAAACATCTACTTATTTGTTCAAAATACTCTCAAAAAGGTACAATTCAGAACGCGTAACAAACAAAATGAACACATAATAATATTCCTGCCTTTTTATTACAAAGACCGCCGGTGGTGGAAATGATAATAATAAAAAAACTTTACGAGATCCTCCTGAAGAATTCCCTTAAATTTAGCCAATAAAACCTAGGGTGTAGGTATTACATAAATCATCGTCCTCAGTAACAATAAATGAAAAAATGGATCCGCCTTGTTTAAACTATTTTAAACCATGAGACGGCAGCGGATTTTAAAGATATTTTTATGGAGATAATAAAATCAAGGACAATAGATATACATTAGTTTAGAACTGTAATACGCAGTCTGCACTAAAAGTATCGGGAATGGAATATTTCCACTGTTCCTGCCATATTAAAATCTTTTTAATTGAAAACTCCTTGGTTTTAAAAATCGAATACCATTTATTTATTTAAAAAAAGATTCTCGGTCTTGTCACAAGGTTTTGTCAAACTTGTTTAGTCGTTGAGAAAATGGAATTGACTCGAGAAAATTCAAGAGCGATGATTTATTATGACTTTCGAAGTGATTTAACACAAAAACAATGTGTTGACCGGATGATTTCTGCATTTGGTGATGAAGCCCCATCCAAAACCACAATTTATCACTGGTTTGCTGAATTTCAACGTGGACGTGTCAAGCTCAGTGATGATCCCCGTCAAGGTCGTCCAAAAACTGCACTCACCCAAGAAAACGTTGATACTGTGCGTAAGCTGATTGAGGAAGATCGACATGTGGCATACCGCGAAATTCAGGCAACTTTAGACATTGGCATGAGTCAAATACAAATAATCTTGCATGAACAATTAGGTGTAAAAAAGTTGTTTTCCCGATGGATACCGCATTCGCTCTGCGAAGAGCAAAAAGCGGCTCGCGTTACTTGGTGCGTCAGAACTCTCGAAAGATTCCACGCAGGATCCTCAAATGCTGTATACAACATCGTATCAGGTGACGAATCCTGGATATACGCGTACGAACCCGAAACAAAAAACCAGTCACGAGTTTGGGTGTTCGAAAATGAGTTAAAGCCAACAAAAATTGTTCGTTCACGGAGTGTTGCAAAAAAAATAGTGGCCACGTTTGTCTCCAAAACCGGCCATGTTGCGACTATTCCTCTCGAGGGACAAAGAACGGTTAATGCAGAATCGTATGCTAGCATTTGTTTGCCACAGGACGTTTCTGAACTCCGGAAAGAGAACTGCAACCGCCGCATCATCCTCCATCACGACAATGCGAGTTCTCACACCGCGCACAGAACAAAAGAGTTTTTAGAGCAAGAAAACATAGAATTATTAGACCATCCGCCGTACAGCCCCGACCTAAGCCCTAATGATTTCTATACTTTCCCTAAAATAAGGAATAAATAGCGTGGTCAGAGATTTTCATCACCTGAAGAAGCTGTGGACGCCTACAAAACGGCCATTTTGGAGACCCCAACTTCCGAATGAAATGGTTGCTTCAATGATTGGTTCCATCGTATGGAAAAATGTGCCAAATTTCGCGGAGAATACTTCGAAAAGCAATAAATACATTTTTAAATAGTAATGTTGTGTCACTTCCTTGATTCCCGAAATTTTCAGTGCCGCCCTCGTATGAAGTGGAAGGTTCGAATATTGATCGATTTTAGTGCGCCTGTTAGATATGAGATAGCAATAAGTTTGCTTTGTGCGCGTTGCGTATAAAAGAATGGTGCCAAAATGTATGAAATCTTGTGTTCACTCCATTGGTCCACTCTGAATAAATGATATATCATTAGAAAGGTTTTCATATATTTAAATTGACTTGATTCGTGACTTTAAACGACATGTCGTATTAGTGTTCTATCCTAGAATTAAGAGAGTGTATTAGATTTTTAATACCGAGAAATAGGTACAATAGAATAGAATATTTAACTACTGGAAAATTAACACCAAAATTAAATAGCAATCAACCCATTCGAAATAAAAATCTGACTTCGATTTGGCTCACGTGGTTGCCCAACCCTCTTAGTTCTGTGGCATGTCAACAAACTGTTGGTATAAATAACACCAAGTTGGCGCCATGAGGCTCTCTCTAAGAGGCGAGACTAAATGCACTTTAACATTGAAATTAAGTAAAAATCTGAACCGAAAACTGAGCGTGAGCTCATAACTTACGCCCCAGCCAATACAAACGAGGTCAATGGGCTATGGCGATGCTATGGGATCGGTAATTTGACATAAATCCATGGAGAGCCATCGACACGCCTTCCTCCTTCAAATATATTGCCACTACTGGCAGGTATTACTTCACAAAAGTTATCACCTTTTTCCACAACTAAATATTAGTGGGGGAGCGGTTTGTTGACTAGACCCTTGCATTTGTTGACACTCTATTAGTTTGAGCGTTACAGTTGGACATGAAGTCTTGAGTTCGATTCCCATGTCGGGGAAGGTGTTGTTGGGTTATTGGGTATTTTAGCAGCCCGGAGTCTGCATTTTTGGGTGGTTGAATGCTATTAAGCTACCCCCCAATAACATGGGACTTCAACGTTACTGGTGAAATGTGAGTACACCGCTGCCTTACCCTTCGTAGATTACAGGCGCGTTGTTCCGTTATGTCTATTAACTTGAACTGAAGAGATAATTACACAATTAACAGTTTTCTTCAACAGAAAACATAAAAAGCTTCCCTGTCCACTTATCTAAGAACAGTAATTTCATGAAGCTTGTCATCATCATCATCATATCAGCCCGGAATCACCCACAGCTGGGAATAGGCCTTCCCTTTCTTCTGCTACACTTCCCGGTTCTGTGCGTCCCTTATCCAGGCGTTTCCCGTGATTTTGACGATATCGTCAACCCAACGAGCCCTAGGACGGCCCTGGTTTCTTTGGCCAAACCTCGGCTACCACTCAGTCAAAGCCTTGCTCCATCGGCCATCTCCGCGTCTAGCCAGATGTCCTGCCCAGGTCCACTTGAGGTGCACCACCTGTAATAATGTTTTAATATGAGACCAGAAATGTAAGTGGTATCAATTAATGTATAACAAGCGTGCGAGCATTTAGAGTAAACGTTAGTATTACACGATATCGAACAAGATACGCAAATCACGCAAACAGGACCTATCAAAAAGACATTGAGTAGTTTAGGGTATGCTCTCAAAACGGTGAAGAAAAACATCGTGAGGAAACCGGCATGTCCTAGACATCTACCTACCCGCACTGGGCCCGCGTGGTGGATTAGAGCCCATTCTCTCTCATAGAGAGAAGGCCGTGGTCCCAGCTGTGGGAATGATGTAGCTGATTATGCATATGCTATGCACGCAAACAATGCAGGATTAATTTGCCGTCTTTAATTGCATGATTAATGGATATAATAATTGTATTTATAACATAAGCCAAATCAGCCTATAAGGTCTCCAATGTCTGCCGCGGGAGGAGAGGCACCGGGCGTCGGGGGCCACGCCGTAATGGCTCTCGGCCACAGTAGGCGCGGGCCTGTGGACGGTGAGTAATGGGCTAGCTCGCCGTCCGTCCGTCGTATGACGACGGGCAGGCCGTGTCGACGGCGCGTTCGTGTTCCATGCGCGCCTCAAAGAGTTGTCAGCAAACGGGAGGGGCCCGCAAGGGCCGATGCCTGCCAGGGCTGCGGGACTGTTCGAAAGAGATACATGTCTCCAATTTTAGCAGTTGGAACCTTATAGCAAAGACCTATTCTTTGTGAAAGGGAGTGGCATCAAGGTTTCTCACGTTGCTCGATGTTTTCCTACAATGTTTTGAAAGCAGTGGTGATTAAATAAATTACTCAAAGTAAAGTGCCTGCTTGGGTTCCCTACAAATCGGAAATCGGGGCTGTTACCACTGGGCCACTGGACTCATGCACCGCTCGCATGTATGGGTAAGTAATAATAATTATGAAAGTATGTAAAGTGTAACCGATGGAGGATGATGACCTGGTGACCAGTCAATGTGGTGACACCTGGGGGAGGCATATGTCCAGCAGTGGGCTTCTTTCGGCTGAAATGACGATGATGATGTAGTAACGCCTTCCTGTCATAATTAACTGGATTAACACATAGGAAACTTTTTATCTCGGTAGCATACTTCCGAAAAAAAACTAAAATTCTTCTCTAATTGTGCGCGGACGCGGACGAAGCGGGCATAAGTTAGTTATGAGATCAAAACACATAAGCTGGTTTTTCACCATTCACAATCCCAAACTGTACCACTCCACCATATTGAAACCGTCACATTAAAACGTCAACTAAGCTTAAAGTTTTGCTAGTTAATTTCGGTGGATGGGTCATATTTTGCATAACTTTAGCGGGTGAACTTTTAGCGTGGGACCGCGGGTTAGTGTAGTATAATGGGGCTTGGCACCTGATGTTGTTGGTCGATTTTACGTAGTTTTGCACTAGAATAAAGTTGGGGACATTATTATGTGTAATGTCCATATTTTAGAGTGTCTATGTCTAAACTAGTATAGAACTATGACTCCTCAATTTGGTGGCAATCTATTAAAATAAATATATATATTACTGTCTCGGTGCTCTATTGGCCAGAAACGTGACTGCTGAGAATGAGGTCTTGAGTTCGATTCCCGGGTCGGGCAAAGTCTTATTGGGTTTTTCAATCAGAAACTCAGTAGCAGCCACGGAGTCTGGATTTGTGCCCGGTTGATGGCAATAGATTCGCTCCCTACTACATGGGTCTTAAACATAGCTGGCGAAATGTGGGTGTACTTGATAGGTACCCACACCTCTAGCTAACCCTTCGGAGATTACTAGGCGTGATGTTGTCTTATGTTAAAATAACTTTCATTTCGGACAAGTAACATCCTTATTAGACCATTATATCGATTTTTAACGAGATTGGAATTTTTGACGCATCGTTGCGAGTGAATTTATAAGAGGTGTTTGTAGAAACATTGTTATGAATTGAACACACTATGTATAAATAGTAAATATTTATACATAGTGTGTTAATGGAGAATAGAGTGGCCATATTCTTTGTTCTCTACGTGTCACCAGTGTGACTTCAACTGTTCATACACGTTCGTACAAGAGTCCCTATGCACTTGTTCCCTCCGTGATTGCGATCTCTTTTTTGTTTTGGACCATACCTTCAAATTACGGAAATATTCGAGGTCGAAGTTCCAACTTTTTCACAAGTTTTTTTTTTAAAGCTAATTTTTAAGGTTATTTACTTTACTTGAAATACCTTCATGATCAGTTTACTATTCATTCATCAGCACAATGTTTTGAGTGCGTTAGATTGAGTTCTACCGTAAAACGTGATTCTTTACCCAAATAACAAGTCGTTTCCCAGCAATAATTTTTGCGTAGGGTTACTTAGTTTGATGTCCTTAATGCTTGGTTGACAGCTTCGTGAAGGGTCCATTTACACCGGGTATAAAGTTTCTTTTGTTTGCACATTGACTGCATCCGCAACAACTTCAGTTTATCCTTCAAAATGGTTTTTGCAACAATGCCTCATTATCGGGAATTAGAAAGCAATAAAAAACATAAACTTATACTGTCACTTATACCTACAGGGTTATTTGTAAAACACCAGTAACCTCTTAAGAGGTCATTGTACTCATCATTATGAACAACTTTTACTATGGGACCAAACCTGAAATCGCGAAAAAAAAATCAGCTGTTCCCTACATTTATGATCGACTAGCTGTGCCCGCGACTTCGTTCGCGTGGATGTCGGAACTTAACAATGTATTTTTTTTTGCGAAGCGCTGTTGGAGGATTCCGATACAAATAATTTTTTTTTATTTATGCTAGTGCTTCTTTATAAACAACATTAGCTGTGGAACCATCTGGAGCGTACACAAAAAGGTTATTGGGGTTGTTTACGCAAGAAAGAGCTACGTATAGTTGACCATGGGAAAAGCATCCAATACTTAGGTTCACCCCCGCAACGGATAATGTCTGGCCCTGAGCTTTATTAATCGTCATGGCATAACAGAGACTGACTGGGAATTGCACTCGTTTGAAAGAGAAAGGAAAGTTGTTAGGAATTATAGGTATTCTTGGAATAAAAACAATATCACCAGCGCCGCAACTGGTTAATATTTCAGCTTCGATTATGTTTTGCTGCAGATTTGTGACTTTGAGCCGTGCCGTTACAAAGTTTGGAGGACATCAATTTCTGAGGAGAATTATTGGTACACCGATTTTTAAAACTATTTTGTGGGCTGGAAGTCCGGGTGTGTTGAGGGAATCCAAAAATTCTACCGGGTAGTGCGTGGCGTCATCTTCTTCCATAACTGTATTTATAGAGGTGTATTCTCTACTATTCCCGGACACATGAATCAATATTTTTAAATTAATTGCCGTAGCTTGGACATTGCGAGGTGACTAAATAGCTCGCTGACATAGCCAAGAATCGGCTTGATTTCCCATGTTTGTGGAATCTCCGTACACAGAAGAAATTAGCTCCTGTTGTTATGTAACGCAAGAACAGAGATTATCAACCAAAATAACTTTGCCATCTTCTTGTACGGGGTATGTGCCATCGCCTATTTGTAACAATAAATTGGGAAACTCCTGTGCATTTTTGCAGCCTCGCAACTGTGCACACATATGTACACTCAGGTGTGTAGATGATATATTGCGCCATAAAACAGAACTCTTCAGACAGGCAGCAATTTCTTCGGCTCTCGTTCCTCGGGGTACTATCGGGAGTGTCTGCCGAAAATCACCTCAGAACAGCACCGTGATGGCTCCCATCGGCCGGTCATTTTGCCTTATGTCCTGTAAAGTTCTATTCACTGCTTCTACAGCTTTGCAGCTTGCCATAGTGCACTCGTCCCAAAAAATTAAAACACAATCGCATAAAACCCTTGCTTTATCGCTATTTCGCGATATGTTGCAAACCGGGCTTTCCGTGCGGTCTAAGTCGATAGGAATTATACATGTTGTGTCTGCCGTTTTTCCTCCAGGCAATAATGTGGCTGCTATCCCTGAAGAGGCGACAGCGAGGGAAATTTTATTTTGGTTCTGTAGCGGCACTACAAAAAGTACTTCAGGAACATAGAACAAAAAGTACTACAGCGCCATCTATGACGCAGAGGATGAACTAAAACTCGAAATATATCTAAATTCTGCATCGCGCAAGTAAAGTTATTTGTGACTTAAGACTATACAGAAGAACCCGACAACAACTGTTGGGTAGTAGCCCACCAGACATAACACCCGTCTGATCGGAGGATCCTCCCTTTTCAATGGTGGTTGAAGAGCTTTACACCCTGTTCTCCATACCCCCAAATTAGTGACCCCGAAATGGACGTCAGCGCAGCCTTCGAGCAACGTGACGTCATTAACATCACTTCCTCAAGCTTCCTCAAACTTCCTCAAGTTTTCGAGCAGCGAGTCATATAGCCAGCCAGCTTCAAAATGGGTATTCCTGACCACCAGCATGCAGCGGAAGCACATTCCTGGTCAGCACCCTCAGCCTCATAAAGCTACCTTGGCACTGCACTTTCGGCCGGTTGAGAGCTGTACCTCCCGGTCGATGCGAGCAGTCAGCTACATCGCGGCGCTGTACCACGTCCGACGCAACGGAGCACATGCAGTGCCGACCCCGACTAAAGGGGTTCGCACTACCGCCGCAGACAGTTCCGACTCACCGTGAACAATGCGGCAACGACTTTCCACTGGCCTGGCAATCAACGACTCATTCTACACTCTACCGACCCTAGTCTCCGCGGGGGAGTGATGTAGCGGCACTACAAAAAGTACTACAGCGCCATCTATGACGCAGAGGATAAACTAAAATCTAAATATATCTAAATTCTGCATCGCGCAAGTAAAGTTATTCGCGACTTAAGACTATATAGAAGAACCCGACAACAACTGTAGGGCAGTAGCCCACCAGATATAACACCCGTCTGGTCGGGTTGAAGAGCTTTACACTCTGTTCTTCATACTCCCAAAGTTCCTTATTCGAGCCAAAATAACTTTGGTTAGGAAAGTATAACTTTGGTTAGGAAAGTTTTACCTGTTCCGCCCGGTGCGTCTAAAAACAGGATTTCACCCGAGGCGTTTTCTACACTGCAGCATACCCTATCAAACGTCTGGCGCTGATTCTCTGTCTTTGCGCAGCCATTTTGTAAAATTTCTGCGAGTTCCACGGGATGATAACTAATTTCTGATACGTACTCTCTGTTAATACGTTCCCCATCGACTGTCGGTGTGGGCAAACCGTATTGACTGATCGGGTTCCCTGGTATACTTATAACTATCTCTTTAATAGCCAATAAGGACCTGTTGTGACAAATTTCACGTACCCTATAGGTCAGGAATTTCTCCATCAGTATTTAGTTAAACATGCCTCAATCAGAAAATAACGTCACACGCACAATGCCATCTATCGAATATCTATATTCAATGCTGCACGCAGTTGATGTCTAGATATAGTCCAGTCTGAGTTCGATAGATGGCGCTGTTTTAATATTTTACTTCGGAAACACTATTATAATTTTATTAATTTACATTTTTCTTTCTTTCCATTTATAAGGTGTGAACTGATTACGATGAAACAAAAAACTTAATGTTCAATTACTTCAATTTACGCACTTATTGTTGTGTATAAAAGTTACGGGAAGTTGTGAGACCAACTGCACATAACCCTAATTTTACTTCTGTAACACTTTAAATTCAAATATCTTTTGATAGACTGAACCGATTGCAATGCAACAAAAACTAAATGTTACTCCAAGTTACGCTCAATCGTTGTGTATAAAAGTTATCTACATTGCTTTGGTACATTTTACGTGATGCCCGAACAAATACACAGACAAACAGACAAACAGACAAAAATTCGAAAAATGCTGGAAATGGGTTCTATTGGTTGTCCTTTAACACCCTGGCTATTTTTTTTGGAATTTATTTCGATGTACAAAAACGACTTTTCTACAGTTTTATTATATGTCTCACACACAGTCAGTACAGTTTTATTATGTGTGTTGTTTATTGTATGTGTGTGTCTGTTTTACTCGTCAAAATGTAGGGAACAGCTGATTTTTTTTTCGCGATTTCAGGTTTGGTCCCATAGTAAAAGTTGTTCATAATGATGAGTACAATGACCTCTTAAGAGGTTACTGGTGTTTTACAAATAACCCTGTATAATACTACTACTACTAATACTGGGATATCTTCCGTGAATATTGATTATTTTGAGCTCCCAATATTTCGACGAGAAGTAAAAAGCTGAAAATTAAAATTCATCACGGAATCGAAATACAGTACAGTATAAGTTTAGTTTTAAACCATGAAAGCTTATAATGTAGCATGCGCCTCAGCCGAAATGGGTTTGATGGCTTCCTGCTACTCTGAGGAGACCGTTTAAGCGGTCTTACGAATACGTTAAGATGAGGTTCACAATAGTTCTGTGCAGACAGCAGTAAAGATATGTGCAGCGTACGTACCTTAGACTGCGACCTGCACTCGTTGACCTCCCAGCTGCCGTTCCTGATGATGATGATGACGATGGTGTTGGATTACAATGAATCTAATGGCTTAATAAGGTTAAGGTTCACTCGAGATGCGCGTTGGTCGGAGGTAGGACACGAAGTGATATAACATGTTCTCAGTGAATAAAAAATATCTATAGTATCAATTTTTTGGAGGTTTTAGCGTCCGTGACCAGTGTCAGTTTTCAAATTAGATTGTAACTTGAAAATCTGACCACTTTTTTTAGATTTTAGAATTTACATGATGTTAACTTATGACGAGAGATGTTACATATTTTGTTCAACACTTGAACCACACAAGTGCATCGTGGCGCTCTAATTATCTTGGCATTTTCTACCTTTGTGTGATGCAGAAACAAACTGAGTTAAAAAGCCTTAAATAAAAAAACGATCTAGCAAATCGTTCAAAATACATTCACGAAAGTATTCGAAATCCTTTATAACAACAATATCTCATATAAGTGAAGGTGTCAGCCCTCCAGCAGGTGTCTGCGGTTTCAGGTAAACCCGACGCGAGTTTCCTAAACTTATTGTTCTAGATCTGCCATCATTTTACACCTTAAGGTTTCCCAAATAAGATCTACAATCGATGGATTCAAGTGTTAGATAACTTTGCAAAATTGCTATTGAAATTCTGCGATTTCTACATTCCCTATTCCGGTCTAAATAAAGTTGGATTTTGTGTGAGATGCACGATAAGTGGTTTGCAAAATTATGACTATTACAACTTTTGTCCGTCGACTTTAGACAGCTGTAACGATTTCGTATGTAAGAAATTTCGTTATTACACTTCTGCTGATTTCAATATGATTATTTTATACTTTTTAGTTTTGTTAGGTTATGGTTGATCGTGTTTAGTAAGTAGATTAGATTGAAGCAGCTCGTGGTCAATAAAAACAGCCGTTCGAGTCGATCTTCAGGTCTAGCCACGCTTGCCTAGATTGGTCCGTGGATGGGTGACCACACATTACATACCGAGTTTCCTCCGTGCCCCGGAAAAAACGTTACGCCGTTGGTCGCGGCAGTCAATTGTAGATCTTTGACAGTCGTTAAGTAGTCAGTGGCCCGAAAGTCCGACGACGTCTTACCAAGGAGTGTATATGGAAATTTCTTATTGATATCGCTTTTCTTGTCGCTCTCTGGCACACTAAGGTTATTACGAGAGAACTCAATTTAAAAATTGAAAAGAAAGTACTAAGTGATTCTATGTACTTATATCATGAAGGAGATGTTGGTGAACAACACAGAACTGTGGCGTTTTCATTCTTGTCATAGTACAAAACCGCGACTAATTTTCAGTAGTTAATATTTACGGACTCATAATTCTATTCGTCATGTCTTTATCACTATAAACGATAGTTATACGTGACTTTAGAGTATCTTTTACGGTTCATAAACGCTATCTGTTAATTTTTATAGCTAAGTTTCCAACACGCCATCTTTCTAAGTAACGTGATAACCATGACACGCTTTCAAATCTTACCACTGCGTTACCATTTGGAAGAAACACCAATTAGTTGAATTGAAGGCCGGTATAGTCATTCTATGGTGATTGGTGATCACGCATTTGGTGTGAAGTGGGTGCTTTTGGCCACATTGAGTCTGATAAGATTGGGTATATGGACATGCTACTTTATCACAGTGAATTTGAATGCTGTTTAAATTCATATTTAAAAAAAAAAAACAACATTTTCACTGCAGTATTTTGCATTTTACGAGAGACCACAATATTAGCTTTATAATACAGTTCAATTTCAAATATCTTGCCTTGATCATACATATGGGGTATGAGGGAGAGGGTGTAAAGTTCCTCAATTATACTCCATAGAAGAGGGAGGATCCTCCGACCAGATGCTTGTTGTGTCTGGTTGGCTACTGCCCGACAGTTGCTGTCGGATTTTTCTATATGGTCTTAAGTCGCGGATAACTTTAATAGCGCGATTCAGAATTTTGTAGTTTGCTCTCCATTTAGGTCATAGGTGGCGCTGTAGTACTTTTTGTAGTGCCGTTACATATTTATGATACACTACAGCTTTTCCAAACATTTAGATATAACATAACATCATGCCTGTAATCCACGAACGGTTAGGCAGAGGTGTACCTAATAGTGCACCCACATTTCGCCAGTTATGTTTTAAATCCCGTGTAATAGGGAGTGAGCCTACAAATCCAGACTCCGTGGCTGTTATTGAGAAACTCCTGATGGAAAAACATGCCTCATGCTCAGCAATGACTAATGAGATATAGTCACAGAGATGTAGTACAACCCAATTCTCATAAAGTAATGCCAATTCGCAAAATAAAAGCCATAAAATCAGAGTTAGTAACAACCAGTCAGTTTATACATAATAATTTCTCCTCCGTCAGTGTGGAAGTTCATCACGCAAAAGTAACACAGTCTAGTAATGTCTCAATTCGACAGATACTCGTAGCTAGTCAAATATCTAACATGCCAATGTAATTAATAGCCGTTTAAAGAACAACGCAAATGCGTGCCACTGATGAACAATCAGCAATGGAACACAATGTTTTTTCTTTGACTCGTAATGTATTAATTTTTTCTGTACATGTTTCTTGTATTCTATGATCGTTTTCTGTATATATGTTTATCAGTTCTTTGTTTCTTGTTGAAACTTCAAAGTATCACCTTTCGATTATAAGTTACTATTTTTGCAACAAAGTCACTCTAAACAAAGATTTCGCTCAAAAGGCATTTTTATCATTGAAATGAGGAAAATGTCGTGAGGAAAGTTTTGAGTATGACTGTGGATGGGTATAAGAGTAGAGGAAGATCAAAGAGACGATGGATGGACTGTGTGAAGGATGATATGGCACGAAAGGAGGTGTCTGATGAGATGACGAGTAATAGAGAAGTATGGAAGAAGAAGACATGGTGCGCCGACCCCAAATGATTTGTGACAAGGGCAAGAAATTTATGATGATGATGATGACGTTATTTTTAATACAACATACCATGTTTAATGATGATAATATATCTGTTTGAAAAAACACGCCACATCGACATAACATTTCTCCTTGAGCTTAGGATGACGACTGACTCCCGAGCAACTACAGTTCACGCGAAATCCTTCTCCACGTCAGTCCTCTAGGCCCTCGCTGGAATATTTGCTAACACCAAGATCTGCACCGACGGAGGCTCCAAGCCCGATCGAGAAGTATAAAAATATCACCTAAACATTCACCGGTTAACTTTTTACATTACTGACACAATGTATCTTTGACGTTGCAATAACGTAGGTAGGTATCTTAATTTTACACAAAGAGACATACACAAATTCTTTAATTAAATTAAATTGTTTGCACATACACACAACCCAGTGATAGTGGTGTTTTCTTGGGAATTAGAGTGGAGTAAACTCTAATACCCAAGAAAACTTCACTATCTTTTCCCGCAAGCCCGCCAATCATTGCTACTAGCCCATTCAAAGATAAGACTAAACAATTCCCCGCAGATTATTCGTATTATTCGAGCAGAGCAGGGTTAAAATCCTTCGGTCGGACAATTATGCGAAATTAGACAGAATTAATTCTAGCGTATCGCGCGTGTGTATTTTACGTGGCCTTATTTGCATTTCAAGTGTTAATCCCGACGCGTGATAGCAAACACTGGCGGCCGTGATTAAGGGGAACAGTGAATTTTTTTAGGAAAATATTGTGTAGAGGTTTTTCTTTTGCTTTAAAGTTCCTTATGAAAATTATTTGAGGAAGTTAAAAGTAATTCTTGTTATTATTCATTTTAGAATGTTTTTTGTAACTATATTTTGTTGTTTTGTAAATTATCTCTTTTTAATTGCTGCACAGTTTGTAAGTCCTGCTATCAAAGATGATAGAGGTTTGCATATAGGTGAGAGGTCTCTTATCTACGTGTATAAGCTTCTAGACTATAATGATATGACAACATTCAAGCCAAACGTGACGATCAAATGTGGTCCTAATTTAAATCAGTCCCAAATTATTGTCACTTGGCATAGTTAACCCAAAATGTTCCCACGTCTGGGACACGGGCTCGTTACGGGTTGGTGCTTGTCTCAATTCCCTCACGATGGTTTCCTTCACCGTTTTGAGAGTAGTAACGATGAAAGAATTCATGAGATACAATTGTAAGGGTCCGTTCACACAGAGACGCAACACGACACGACGATGCTTGAAGAGGCCAGTGGTTCCGCGGTCGTGACGTTTGGTAAGCATCTCGAGGCACAGCGCGAAGGCGCGGGGCATTTTCGTATTATCTCAATTAAATTTGTGTCTTTTTGTGCAGTTAATAAATAACATAACAATTCCCGGGTCGGGCAAAAGTATTATTGGGTTTTTCCATCAGGAATTTACCAGTAGCAGCCACGGAGTCTGAATTTGTGCCAGGTTGATGCCAATAGGCTCGCCAATGTGTGTGTACTAGAAGGTACATCTCTGCCTAACTCTTCGGGGATTACAGCCGTGATATTATGTTATGTTATACATATTCTACATTCATAAGATCCCCTAAAAATACAACAGGGTTGGCTCATTTAGAATGCCGTCGGACATTTTGGAATTAAACTAAGCGCGGTTTAGCTGCAGTGCGAATACGTCTAGAGGAAAATATATTTGTTTGTTGGAATTAAACGCTGGTTACATGCAGTCTAATGGACAGGAAGATTTGAATAGGAATTTTGCACCACAACACTGGGCTTTAGGTAGTTTTATTAGAATTATGTGCTGTTTATTAATATGGCGAAAAATTGAGTCGTTTTTCGAACGAACATCAGCTCTTGGAGATAAGACTATATTTACATGATATGCCAGAAAACAGAGGACATTAGAAAAATATTAGTGGTGGAAGCTGTGGAATTTGCAGTGGCTACTAGTAGTCGTATCGCTTAGCCAATTTCCACGTCATCATCATCTGCAGCAATGAAGCTGTGAGACTGGTTGTCAGACTTTCGGGCCACTGACTACCTGTAACGACTGTCAAAAATCTACAAACGACCGCCGGGACCAACGGCTTAACGTGCTTTGCGCACGGAGGAAACTCGGTATATAATGGGTGGTCACCCAACCACGGACCAACCTAGGCAAGCGCGGCTTAACCTGAAAATCGGCCAGAGCGGCTGTTATTATTTAGCCACTAGCTCCTTAGCCAATTTCCATGTATCTCAATAGAAACTTTCTTTGAATGCTTCCTCTGTCTGAACGTGAACGGTCCATGTGGACGGTTTGTTTGTATCTAAACGGTTTCATAAGCTATAATGTCATAGTGTATACAGGTTGGAAAGAACACTGACGTGAAAACGGTTACCACGTATTCAGTACATAATTCTGAGCCCCCCCTCCCACATAGAAATGTTACATCAGTTATTAGTAGGGTTCAGAATGTTCTACTGAAACCGTGGTACCCGTTTTCACGTCGGTGTCCCTTCCACCCCGTATAATGTATTTCTAAAGGATGTACTAACAGGATAAAAATTATTTAAGATCTCATTAGTCACTCATAAAGGTCAAGTGCACAATAGATATTTTTTACGGATAATACAATAGTAAATCGATTAGTAGGTACCTACATAGTAATCCTATTAGAAACGGAGAAAGTACATATTTCTATAAATAGCCAGAATACAAGTACCTAATAGCGGATTATTCACGAGTATGTACTTGTAAGTAATAATCAATGAGTGTCGGTTTCACTGGGGATCATTGTTCCATACTATTTCATCGAAGTCATCTCATATCGGTTCTTTGATAGGCCCAATCAAATTGAATGTTCGGCTATCTACATGTTTCTTTGAGTACCTATTAATGAGTGATGAGATGATTACAAATGATCTGGGTGTGATTTATCTATAATATGTATGTATTTATATGACGGCACGGTTGGCGCAGTGGTCAAGCGATTGACTGCTGCGCTGCATGTCGCGGGTTCGATTCCCGTACGGAACAAATATTTGTATGACCTACAAGTAGTTGTTCCGGGTCCGGGTTTTTTTTCTATGTATAATATGTATGTATTTACAAAAACAAAAACTGTATATAATATGTAGTTTATCAGCCATCTAGCTACCATAACACAAGCATTAGGTTGCTTACTGATAAACATACTTATATATTTAGAAATATATAAGTATGTGTATCAGTTGTATGGTTGCCATAGTACAGGCTCTGCCTAGTTTGGGACCAGATGGCGGTGTGTTGGTTGTCCCAAAATATTTATTATTATTATTATATTAAACAGAAGAAGAAAGTTAATCTGTCTTTCTGCTCGTCCGTTTGTTTGTCTAAAATATAGGATAGTTTGTTTTGTCTCGGAATACGTTCCTATGGGATATTACCAACCTACACAGGCGAAACCGGGGGAGAAGTGTTACTAAATAAATGCTGTAGGAACCGTAAGTACCTAATTGGTGACTTAATAAATAATACAGATTTTTGTATTGATTAATTTATAAATCATTTAAAAAACTTTGTTTACTATGAAACGTTATCGACATAATAATTTTGTTTCACATAAAAACAACTATTTACAAAACCATCATTAAAATTTTAATCACATACAATTTATGAGCGAGTTAAAAATCTAAATACTAATTAACTTAATGAGGTCGTACGTCAATTTATTAGCACTGCGGCTGTAGTTGGCAAGATTAAACTCATAAAAGTGAAGTTATGACTTTACAGGCTTATGTTTAAAAAGCTTTGGAGGTAATGAAAAGTCAAATCTACATAAGAAGAGGGCTCTAAAATCTTCCACCATTCAAACGAACTAATATTAAATTCTATTCAAAACACGCTGACTTGACTGCTTTGGTGGTCTAGTGGTCGCAAGCGCAACTGCTGCGCATGAGGTCCTGGGTTCAATTTTCGGGTCGAGAAAAGTGTTATTGGTTTTTCTTTATTACGGTTTGAAATTTCAATGAAATAGAACAGTTTTTACGGAGGAGCAAATTTTTTTTTTTGTTAATTATTCAAAAAAAATATGGAAATCACTTCAAGTATTCTACAAAATCATTGAAAATATTGGTACAAAAATAAAAATAAAAATGTATGAATTAGGTTTTACGTCAATTGGGAGCATCAAGAAAAGTATAAAAGATATTTTTGGTCATTATTTCCAATGTATATCTTTATAAAACTTATCTAGCTTATCTACCATAGAGCCAGTATTATCCCACTGCTGGGCAATGAATTCCTCGGCCTTAGTTTCATATTTACACTAAACATGTAATACCCAATATGCCCAAGTATACCGCACACATACTCTAATAACTAAAAAACTAGAACTGATCTGGCACACTAATGACTTTATTCATAAGTTATAAGATACAAATAAAAAAACCGCGCGAAAAACCGAAGGCCACACAAAAAAAATTTTTGTTTTGTAAACTTTTGTAATCATAAAGAAAGAAAGACAATATAAATAAATAAATATAAAAATAAATAATTTATTTGTTGTAGGAACAAAACATGCATACAAAATTAGAAACAGTAAACATATATCGCATAATAATCATTTAGGCCCGCTTGTACCACGAATCACTAAACACGTTTAATGCTAAACATATTTCAAAACGTCATTCCGTCTCTGTCATCTACAAGCCGTTGGCAGTAACAGCACAATTTTTAACGTAACGTGATTCGTGGTGCAAACGGTCCATAGAATACAAGAGGAAGGAACAAAAAAAGAAAAAAAGTATAATGCAAACAATGTTTGCATATTCTATGTAGATTCATACTTATATTATGGATGTTTGTCGGTATAACTTTCATAGAATAATCAAAGACAAAATGGCCGCACTGGTTGAGACTACGCCTGAATATTCTGGGATTAGAACATTGCCAGAACGCAAAATTTCTTTCAAAACGTAGATAATATCTACATACAAAATAATAAAGGTTTTTTTTGCCGTATTCGTGCAGTTACGATTGTTTGTTGTTTAAGCAGCAACAAAGGTTCCCCTCCTGACTCCTGCCTGCAAATTAGGAAACTATTTATTCCCCTTTTTTCGGATGGGAAATCATCAAATGACCCCTCCTGCTCTGGGCCGAGCGGAAGGGAGTGTCAGACTTTTACTGACTAAAACCTATCCATGTTCCTTCTTTTGCCCTTTGTGTTCCAGGGCCGCGGTATAAGAGAGAGAGAAAAAGAGATATTTCGAACAGTCCCGAAGCCCTGGCAGGCATCAGCCCTTGCAGGCCCCTCCGGTTTGCTGACATCTCTTTGAGGCGCGCGTGGAACACGAACGCGCCGTTGACACGGCCTGTCGTCATAAAACGGAAGAACGGCGAGCTAGCTCATTACTCACCGTCCACAGGACCGCGCCTACGGCGGCCGAGAGCCACCACGTGGCCCCCGACGCCCGGGGCGCCTCCCGCGGTGGCTGGGACGTGAGGTTCTCTCCCTCTCACGTTAACTACTTATTCACCTAATGATGACAATATCTTCTTTGTCCCTAACTGTCGCATTGTTTTGGTGGCCCATGTTGAATCGTGAAATTACGACATTATTAACCGTTTTATTTTTTCATGTGCATAGACGTCTATATCTAATTTAATTTTTAATAAGTTCATTCTTAACTTTGTTATAAAAATTACTTTCGCAAAACCTCAAGTTGTTCATAGTTGTCTTTTATACAACTACATATGTTGCAAAAATTCTAAGTTTTCGCGCACAGGCCATAAAATTCGCAGTGGATTTTGGCTAGCATTTTGTGGGGAATGCCCCTGGAGTTGTATTTTAATTTTCTGCCTTTTTGAAGCGGTTTCAACGGGACGTTGGTTAGCCACGATAAAAAAAAAAGCTTAAGCGTAACACCTGCTGGAATTGGATTACATGGTGTGAATCTACGCCACTATAAATGTGGTTGACAGATATGCCCAGTCTCCTTTGTAGAAATCTATTTTATTGCTAGAAGATAATTATTGTTTTATTATCTGTGGAGTTTATGTTTCATTGACAGTGGTAAAAATGACTTTCATTTAGCTGAGCTTGGTCACTTACGGGATGTCTTCCGTGATTGCTCATTATTTTGAGCTTCCGATATTTAAACGCTGTTGCAAGCGCCATGAGCAGGATGACTGGAGAATGCGGATAGATGGTAAATACATTAATAGGTACAGACAAATCTGTCTACCCTCTTTCTAAGGGAAAAAAGGACGAAGAAGTTTGAAATATCCAGGGAGCTCAAAATAATGAACAATCACGGAAGATAAATCCTGCAAGTGACAGTATAAGTTTAGTTTTAAACCGTGAAAGCTTAAAACAATGTAGTATAGTATCTCTACAAAACATCTACGTTAATATGTATGAGTATGACTTTTTTCCTTAGCCTATATTGTTCCACTGCTGGCAAAAGGCTTCTCCCAAAGCCTTCCGCTCTTCTCTCCGTTCGGTTTTCTCCGGTCAATCTCTCACGAACTCCTCTAAGTTGTCACTCCAGCGTTTTCTAGGCCTCCCGCGACGACGACACCCGTCTTCTGGCACTCACTGCGTGACGACTCTGGCCCATCGGTCCTGATGCATTGTGCAGTATATCTTACTTACACAAAACTTTTTGAATGTTTTGCAAAATAAAAATCAATGCTATTATATTTCGGAATATCACGATTAAAGAAAATCAGGGAAATTTTAAAATATATATATATATATTATAAAAACGTTGCCCCTCACTAGGGATTTCTCCTGTATCGTGGGTGCGTTTACAAACATTTAAACTCACATATACAAACAGCCACACCCGTTCAGATATTGGAACAAAAATTATTTTAAAAATCTATGGTTTTCCCTTTTTAAATAGCATGCCCGCGGCGTCGAGCCGTAATCCTAACGGCCACCAAAAACAATTTTATTCAAGTATTTAAAATTACTAGACCGACTTTATCAGGCAAAGGGAATTAACTCTATTCAGTTCACAAAAAGTACATTTTTTTTTATTCTTACAGTACGGTTGCCAGTGGGCAGTGAAATTTTAATTAGTAAAGTTATTTTGCTTATTCTCCTTTTCCCCAGTCCTTTACTCTCATTTTTATTTACACTTATTTTGAACCTTATGATGGACAAGTTAAAGTATCATTTGGAATACAAAAACAGCATCTTCCCACTATAAAATTTTATCTGTTGTATTTTTAAAGGCAAACGTCAGAACGGCACGGTTTATTTCGCGATGTCAATGCTTTGAAGTTTGTAAGAAAGTTATAAAGGGTACTTTTTGGGTATTGGTGGTACTTGAATGGCCGCCAAAACCAAGACTTGAGACTTTTTTGTAAAAAAGGCAATGATCTGACTGAATGAAATTAATGATGTCAAGTTTTCAAGACGATTCTTGGAAAAGGAAAAATAGAACGTTGGTGCTGTCTTAAATGCCTCTAGAGCAATATTTTTTTCCATATAATCAAGGTCTACTGTAGACACGTCCCTGTCATTTCCTTTTTTAAGCAACTTATAAGTTAAGAAAATATGACCCTCCAAAAATGACAAAAAATGCTCTATTTTTACGGCCGTTATCAAAGGACTACCAGGTTAATTGGAAAAGTTTTTAACATAAAAGGAATTGATAGGAACCTAGACATATTCTTAAAAATAAAAATTATGTCAAAAATAATTGAATCTGCTCAGTTTTCGAGGAGAAAAAACGGGAATACGAAACGTCGATCTCGTCAAAGTTTTGTGATATAATCAGTCTGAGCTGCAGCTGTCCCTATCGCACTCTACGGGGGTAGGCTTGGCGCAGCGCGACGGCAATAGTTTCTTCAAATACCTTTATTTTGACCCTGTTCCCTTTTATGAAATGTTAAAAGACCACTTTTCTTTTCACATTTTCTTGCAATAATGAATTCTTAGAATATTGGTTACAACCTAGCTAAAACATGGATGCTTTTAATTTATAAGTTACGTTTCACTTACCTACATTAAAAACAAGCTTTTCAACAAGGGTCGCTCGGAAATGCACACTAATTAGTCCGTGCTATAAAACACAATGATAGCTGAAGTTAAATACAGGGTGGAACTGACAACGACGCCAAAACGTTTACCACGTATTCAGTACATCATTCTGAGCCGATATAATTTTCTATGTAGGGGACATGGAAAATTTTCATCGGTTATTAAAAAAAACAGCTGTTGTGTAGGTATTGCACTTTTGTAGGAAACAGCAGATTTCTTTAAAATAACCGATGAAAAATTTATATGTGGCTCAGAATGACGTACAGACGCCAGCACATCAAGCTACCCGAAACTGTCAGATTTTCTCAATCAACCTTGAACCTACTGGTTTAGCGATAAAGTTGAAAATCTATTAAAGAAATTTGACAGATTGTAGTGGATTGATGTGCTAGCGTATGTACTAATTACGTAGTAACCGTTTTCGCGTCGGTGTCCCTTCCAACCTGTATAAAGAAAAAACCTAAACGACATTTTATAATTATCGCCAATAACGAACTACATAGTATTTCGCCTATATTCATGCAATATGTAAGTACATAAACTCACGCCTTTTTCCGATGTGGGAAGGCAGAAAACACAGAACGCTGCTGCTTCGCCTCGTCCTCTTGCATACATCTGGTTATACAGGCACGCCGGTTGCGGGTACTTAGCACCTGACCTTTCTGAAGAACTTCACCAATAAGGTGAGTGTATGTCCTTCTATGGTGTTTAAGATAATATTTCTGGATAATCCATAGGCTAAATCCTGCTTCTAAAAACAGGCTTTGTGTGTACACATATAGGGTGACTGGTAATTAGTGACCGATACTTATACACATGATTGTCCTCATGATAACAAACAACTTTCCCAAAGAAACATTTTTTTTTAATACTCATTCACTTTTATCACAATAATACAACAGCCGTATGAAATTCGCACGCGCGCTCCTGGACCTATTAACGGTTCGATGCGTGACGCCGCTCTGTCTTATCAGTATAGTACCATGCAACAGTGGGTAGGCAGAACATCCGCGCAGCTTGCAAGCCCGCTCCGTATGCGGCGCCCGCATCACAGTCCGGCCGCCACGTGCCATTATCGGTGTATTATTGTAATAAAAGTGAATGAGTATTAAAAAAAAAAAATTACTTTGGGAAAGTTGTTTGTTATTATGAGTAAAATTACGTGTATAAGTATCGGTCACTAATTACCAGTCACCCTATATATAAAACTGCACATTCAGCAAAATTAAAAAGATATATCTTTTTAATTTTATTAAACGGGCTAAATAAACTAATTTAAGAGCCATGCAGGTAGCTCCATTTTGGTTCAACAGAACAGTCAAATTCACATGCCAGGAAATAGAAGTTTCAGGGTGCTACTAAGAGTACCTAATCAACTATTAATCAAACCCAGGACCTCGTGCTTAGCAGTATCGCTTTCAACCACTAAATCAATGAAGCAGGCAACAAGGTTGTTGAATTTAAGACTCAGATAACACTATTAACCTACAATTTTATTTAAAACAAAACGAAGACGTACAAAATGCAGAACACGTACCTTCCTATGGTTTCTAAGTGCATGCTACTGAAGAGATTCCATCGTAATTGCATTATTGCTCACGTGGTACCAATTGCATGCAAGCCTTAGAAGTATTTGCTACTCGCTTTTGTTATTATCGACTCCGTCTTCGAAGTAGTATTTCCTTTTCTTGGTCATGTGTTTTGTTCCGTTGGTGTCTTGATCGCAAGTGCGATGCCTGAGTGTTGGGTACTGGGTTCGATTCCCAGGTCTGGCATAGTGTTGTTAGGGGTTTCCGCGGGAATGTTTTGATAGTAGCCCGGATTTTGGAAGCAGCTAGTGGAATACCCTCGTGTCTTGGAAAGCACGTTAAAGAGTTGGTCCTACGCCTGGCAACACCCTTCTGTTGTTTTGCAATTGATATCTATCAATGTTTGACCTAAAAACAATATTTTCCGGAACTAACCAATTACAATGTGTTCACATTTTATGATTATACGCTGTTGTTAAAACGAGCATTATCTATATTAAATCGTGATCCACTGTCGATATATCACGGCGCTAACAAATTACCCAATTAATGTAGCGCAAAGTGTAATTAATGCATGTTAATGATATGTATCAACAACTAACGCACATACATCCTACATTATTATGTATTAGGTAGAGGTAAATAAATAATAAGATAATAATACTCGCTTGGCAGCTTGATCAAGGGCTTGACTCAGAAAGAAATACTTCTGGACACGGCGCCTATTGTTAGGTTCTTTTCTCAAGAACTCTGCCCACCGGTAGCTCGGACCCTGTTCCCGATGCTGGTGGGCTACTATTTTTTAAATATTTTTAAATGTTTTTATAATTGTTTTATATAGGAATATTTAAAAATGTAATGAATATGTATTGTGTGAAAACAAGAAAGTTTTTTCGTAAAAGTTAGTCTTTGCATGATTTCATCAGGCAAGCCATATGCAATTAAGTTTATGATTTCTAAAACGTATGTTTCATTCTGTAAGCAGATGGGTGAAGGTCGATCTTAAGCGAGATCACAGAACAGTGATAACAGAACCAATTTACGACTTGTATGTAGGAGGGCCTGAGTTTTTATCAACATTACGTTCCAAATGTAGTTATGCATAGCGTCACAACTTAGATTTTTAGGAGTACCCACAAACTATTTATTATACCTACTAATGTAAACTAATAATTAAGTTAATACGTCAGATTAATTATAAGTCCGAGTGTCGAAGGACAATGATTAGTTTGTATATTTAAATTTGTTCTCATGTAAGTGAAATGTAATTTCTTTATGAGAATTAAATATCTTTAACCAGAAATGGTGAAGGAAGACATCTTGGGACAATTGGCACATCCTAAAGGCAAACATTGGACGACACGGGCATCCAACCCGCTCTTTGTTTGCGTGGCAACGATCCACTCCCTGTCATAGAGAGGATACCTGTATCCCAGCAGTGGGAACATTACCGACTACTTATTCTTTTATTGTTATTTTATTCAGACACAAAGTAAATCCGATTTCATCATTGACTGGCTATCAGATAGTCACGGAACTGACTTTTTTATACAGAAAGAAGATAGATGAGAGATGTCTCATGTCAGATTATTAGAAAACATGATTCGGTAAAGAACTGCATTGTAACTCTTTACGTAACATTAGACATTAGTATTGAATCTCTACATACATGAAATAAAAAGCTACACATCAGGAGAAAATAAGAAAGTACGTGATAATCAACAAACGTTACTAAACGCCATTTTGAAATTGTAAAGTTCTATCATCGTGGTGCCAATGATTTGACGAAACATAGACAAGTATGGACAGTCAGCAAAAGAGTTTGCTACAAAAATCTTATTATGATAGTAATATACATAACATCACGCTTGTTCTACAGAAACGATAGGCAGAAGTATATGCAAACCAGCTTATTTCAAAAAGCATCTCAGAGCATGGCTTATCGGAAACTATTTTTACACTGTTAAGGAATTTATGAATAGGTCAAATGGGAAAGTTGCATGATTGAAAAATAAATTTGACATTCTTAATTTAAGCTATTGACATTTGTAATTTGATAGATATGTAGACAACTCTTGATTTAGTACTTTTTTTGACATTTGATTTTTAAGCTATTTACATTTGTAATTTAATTTCTTTGGTTGATATTTAGAAAATTTGTAATTTAATAATTTTTCTTTGATATTTGTAATTTTAAATGTAGACAATTGTTAATTTGCACGACTTAACAATTCAGCATTTGCAAGATATGGCACTGTGAGTAGTTTTAGTTAGTCAGCATACTTATCTCTATCGTTGACTGTACATTACTTGTTTAAATTTTTACTTAACCATCATGACTGTTGAAATCATGTGTGCGAACGTTACACAAAACAATCTATAATTGTTTTGTGTAACGTTCGCACTGGTGAAACTATAGCATAATCAGCCTATAATGTTCCCACTGCTGGGACACACGGCCTCCTCTCTATGAGAGGGAATGGGCTATAATCCACCATGCGGGTCCAGTGCGGGTTGGTAGATGACACATGTCTTCGAATTTTTGGTCATGGTTCTAGGATATACCGGTTTCTTCAGGATGTTTTCCTTCACCGTTTTTGAGAGCAGTGGTGATGAAATAAATAACAAAAAGTAATGTGCCTGCTAGGGTTCGAACCCACGACTTACTGTTCGTAAGTCGAGCCCACCACCACTTTGCCACCGCTGCTCTCACCAAAACCATAGCGTAACCATATAAATGATAGTTTTACAGTTTTCTGTAAAATATGTACTTGAATTAACGGATGGCATTTAGAGTAATTTGATGAATTAATGTTAATTGTTTAAATTGCGCTTTATTTTATCACTTTAATGATAAAATAAAGCGCAATTTCTTATCTTTGATCCCACTTAATGTTACTTTGCCACTCCTAGTGTATACCAACTGAACGGGGTAATCTGAAGTTAATAGAAAACTAGGCATGATCGACTCGAAACTAAGAAAAACTAAATGAAATCTTGGGATATAATGAAAAAACCGGCTAAGTGCGAGTCGGACTCGCGCACGATGGGTTCCGTACCATTATCTATAAAAACGGCAAAAAAAATCATATCTGTTGTATGGGTATGTTGGGTATGTTGGGTATGTTGTATAAATTAAAAAAAAAAAAAATATTAAGGGGGGCTCCCTTCATATTTTTTTTTTTAATTTTTAGTATTTGTTGTTATAGCGGCAACGGAAATACATCATTTGTGAAAATTTCAGCTTTCTAGCTATCACGGTTTATGAGATACAGCCTGGAGATAGACAGACAGACAGACAGCGCAGTCTTAGTAATAGGGTCCCGTTTTACCCTTTGGGTACGGAACCCTAAAAACTGAATCAATAGAGATGTTTGGGTCAAACTTGGGCCAAAGTCCTTAGTTGGACTGCCGCTCCAGAAGTTCATGAGAAAAATAATATATCTATACCCTCGTCTTCAATCAACTTAGGATATCGTTGTTTACTGCAGGACATAGATAGCTGCTAAGGTGCACCTTAACACCGTACTACCAAAGACGCCGTAAATTGTATTCACCTTATTACTTACTAGCTTTTGCTTGCAGTTTCGCTCGCTTTACAGTCGGAAATAACCCCATTTTTTTCGGGTGGGAAATCATCAAATGACTCCTCCAGCTCTGGACGGAGCGGAAGGGAGTGTCAGACTTGTACTGACTAAAAACCAGCCATGTTCCTTCGTTTGCCCTTTATGTTCCAGGGCCGCGGTATCTCTTTCGAACAGTCCCGCAGTCCTGGCACGGAAATTATCCCTACGGGAACGTTCTGTTTTTTTTAAATCAGTAGTCAGTAGTTTCAACGGTTACCCCCTACATCCAAATTTTACTTTTTATAATATTAGTTTAGGTAGATTGTTAAGCGCCGGCCGTACGATTTATGAGAAACTTTTGTCGTTCCATTTCTCTATTTGTAGTTTTCATTTTCAATACAAGCGACCGAATCGGTGTCAACATTACGTCACTAGCAATAATTCACAATAACGCTTTGAACATCTTCTCAACACGAGCGGAACAGCGAAATTAATTACTATGTAACATCGATTGCTCTCGTTCCTGTGATTTGTATCGATTTTATCTCGATAGTGAATTGCGTTTTACATACATCTTTGCGTGTCAGACTTGGAACGTGAAGTGAGTTGGTACAGAAGGTCCACTTCGAGTTGCAAATGTCGAGGGTCTAATAAACCTCAATAATAATAAAAAAAAGCTAAGAATTAATTCCACAAGCGACAGATACGGCCCATAAAGCAGAACTTTTTATGTCATAATATTATTTTGCATAACAGCGCATAGTATATACTTCATTTCGCAGAAAATCATTTGGCAAACACTCATTTATCATACATAAAAACTCATAATTTTGTAGGTCAGAATCATTTTTAGGCATGAGTTTTATATTCATAAGAATTAAAAAGTAGAACCATCATAGTGCAGAAAGTTCACAGTCTGAATCGTCTTTTAGCATACCTTTCATATCGATAGTCATTAAAAGGCAGAACAATCATATCTTAGAAAGTTTACAGTTAGAATCATCTTTTGGCATACATTTCATAATTTGAAAGAAACAAGCATACACCATGCATGCAGCAAGCATGCAGCATGCTAACAAGCATACAGCAAATTCATAGTGAAATTGTACCAAAAAATCATTGCTTTAAATAAACGTTATGCTAAACGAAATTATGCAGAATTTTAACTCTACCAAAGGTAATTAAGCCAAAAAAATCATCCATTTTAAAAGTATGCCATTGTAAATTCGGACATGTAAACATTCGGCCAAACAATAGTTATATTAAATAATTTGTATGGCTTAAAAATATTCATGTAGAGAAGATTAAATAAGTCAAGTGTGTCATGCCAAATAAATTTCGGAGCATCAAGATTCTGCCAGATAGAGGGAACCCCAAGAGATACTCCTAGCTTGTAAAATTAATTTACTGCAATTATAATCAACTTCATTAGTAAAATTAAGCCTAAAAAATGAATTGACCGGCCAAGTGCGAGTTGGACTCGCGCACCGAGGGTTCCATTTAAAATTGTGGGTATTTTTTTAATAAACTACATATTTACGGTCTTCAGATGTGTTCATATACATGTGCTATAAGACATTGCATCTTGCCAAGTTTCATGATTCTAGGTCAACAGGAAGTACCCTATATGATCATCTGCCTAGCCTTTCCCAACTATGTTGGGGTCGGCTTCAGTCCAACCGGATGACCCTATATATTATATTGATATTCCCTTGTGATATCGGTAATATCTTTTGATCGCGTTGACTTACAAGTTTGTCTGTGTGACTTTCAGTTTTTCTCTGCTCGAAGGGTTAGCAGACAGTATTTGAAATTAATTTCAGCTTGATACCTCCACGCGTTCTTGAGAAAAAGGGTCTTGACAGATGGACAGACCGAGCGACGGACAACAAAGTGATCCTATAAAAGTTCCGTTTTTGCCGACTGAGGTACGGAACCCTAAAAACGAAAAATTTCATACATCTTGATTTGGTTCGGATCATGTGAATCGACTCTGTTTTGGACTACATTCATATTTTCTTTGTTTATTTTTTGAATTTGTAAGTCAGTGTCAGGTTGTATGTCGATGAAAATGAATCGCGCCAGTGACAAGTATGTAGTTACAGAATTATATTCATAATAATCTTGAACTTAACCCTCTAAGCTCATTTAACCCCATTCAATAACTATTTAATGAAAAAGTTAGTCAATGGGGTTGAATAAACTTAAACGTGGTTGTATTGATGATTTAAATCATTATAATTCTGTAACTACATACGTGTTACCTGCGCGACTCATTTTTCATCAACATACAACCTGTGTTGATGAAAAATAAGTCGCGCAATGAAGTGCAAATTGCAAAAAACGTAAGACAATTTGAATTTCGCGGGCTACCCTGGCGCTTCCAGCTACTTTCATTTACTTGGCGCCTTAACAAACTACTCAAACTTCTTGTTGTTCCAAATAAACCTTTTGTTTTAGTTACTTATCGACAGTTTTTCCGTTACGAGCGATTAGTTACAATTATCGAGTCTAATTGCAACCTGACGGGAAAAGTCGAGAATAAAACAATGCGAGTTTTTTATAGCTCTGAGAATGATAGTCTTGTTACTACCGTTTAGCTGTCTTCAGGTATAGGGGCCATCCATAAATTACGTTACACGTTAAGGGGGGGGAGGGGGTCAAAGTGTGACATTGTGTGACAAGGGGCAGGAGGGCTCCTATATTTTGTGACGTCACATTTCAAAATCTAACATAGGCATGTAAGTAAGTATTGAAACACGAACTATTAATGAAAAACTTAAAAATATTTCCAACTCTTCCATCTGTATGAACAGATAAATTCACACGTCACACTAGGGGAAGGTGCACAAATGTGAGCAGCTGTGACAAGGACGGGGGGGGGGGTCAAAAAATCATGAAATTCGTGTGACGCCTTTCGCAAGTTATTATGCCTGTGACTGTGACTGTAGCTTAGCTTTTTTTTGACTTTCAAAAGTGAGTTGAGTTTGAGTTTGACGTAATTTATGGATGTCCCCTAATAAAGAAAATTGCTCTATTTAGACATTATTCTTAATAGTTGGTAATATCTAAAGACGAAGGTTAAGGTTTGTACAAGGTTTATATAAGGTTTAAGATAGCAGCGGTGGCCCAGTGGTGGCGGCCCCGAATTACGAGCAGTAAGTCGTGGGTTTGAACCCAGATAGACGTATTATTTTGTGTAATTGATTTCATCATCACTGCTCTTAAAAAGATGTAGGAAAACAACAGAAGGAAACCGGAATGTTCTAGAACCAAAAATTCGAAGACATGTGACATCTACCAACCCGCACTGGACCCGCGTAGTGGATTAAAGCCCATTACCTCTCATAGAGAGAAGGCCGTGTTTTCCAGCAGTGGGAACATTATAGGCTAGTTATGCTTATATGTTTAGGTTTATGCTGATATTCAGCTGCATCCTGTTAGACTGGAAGCTGACCCCAACATAATTCGAAAAATAATATTCTTCTCAGTATCGCTAGCACGACAGCATTTTATATTTTTTGGTCCAAAACCACCACAGATCAAAAGAAGAAGAGTGGAAAAACGCTAGACAGATGATTAAATATCCAAACACCAAGCTATGGAACATGAAAATTCATACATACCAGTATACACCATTATTTTTAGGACGTTCTGGAATCGAATACCTAAAAATAATGGTGTATAAAAGGATTTCCATATCCAATCTCCATATCTTAGGAAATCATAGTAACGATTTCTTATTAAAAATTGCTTAACTGGTCTTTAGCAATGAAAAGGACCAGTTGCTAAATACTAAAATGCATGTATGCAGCATGAATGGTGCTAAGACCGAGACACCGGGTGTCATTATGTCTTTTCGAATTTGCAAGTTGATTTTCCACGGCCTAATTATTGTCTCGGAGACGAGAATAGCATAGAACGCACATGTGCAGTTTAACAGTTTCTCAACGTTTTAGAAATACGAAACACTTTAAAAGCTATTGCCGTCTGGCACATTTACATATACAAAATGTAAATGGAGCCTTCACATCAAACTAAATAACTCTACGCAAAAATTATTGCTGGGAAACGACTTTTATTTTCGGGGTGAAAAATCGCGTTTTACGGTAGGACTCAATGTTACGCACTCAAAACATTGTGCTGATGGATGCATTGAATGGTACGGGGGTGGTGGAGGTATTTAAAGTGAAGTTATAACATTAAAAACCTGTATTTAAAACAAATACTTGTGAATAAGTTGGCACTTTAACCCCCAATATCTCCGTAACTAGAAAGTTCCCAGGTATGGTCTAGAACAAAAAAACGATCGCAATGACCGGAATAACAAGTGCCTTTAGGTTTCGTTAAGGGTACTTTTATACCCTTTATTTGACTATGGTGTATGATAAAATCTCTCTCGTAGGGAACAGGTCTGTGTAGTGCAGTGCAGTGGAATCATTATACGCTGATTATGTGATGAAGTTGAAACGACGAGTCGTCTCAATTTAACGCTGTCAGACAAAACTGCAAGCTTTAAGATTTCTAATGTTCATGTTTCGATGTTCCACACATTCGCACAAAGCGCTTTGCTACATCGTTTATTATGCGCACAGCCAAGGATTGGAATTCCCTGCCTTCATCGGTGTTCCCAAGTTCATATAACCCCAATCTATTTAAGTCGCGATTTAATAGGCTTCTTTTGGGTTAGCTCGTTTCATCGTCGACCTCATCTCTGTCCTCAGGACTAGATTGAGGTCAAGAGTAGGCCCATTAAACATAAAAAAAAAAACAAATAAACCAGACAAAAACTGAAGATCAGTGTTTACTTTTACCTTCTAAATTATAGAACGAATTCTTTTTACCTATAGAATGAATGATCTGAAATAAATTGCAGATCTTTGTGACAATTAAGAAAAATCGAATGAGTTATGAAAAAAAAATGAATCAAGAATATCTATTCAATCAAGATAAAAATGTCTGTACAAAAGGCATTATGACGAATTTATTGAAGACATGGACAGTATTTCATGACAATAAATTATCACCCTACTTCCTACTACTGTAAAAGTTTGTAAGGATGGATTTTTGTTACTCTTTCACGCGAAAACTATTGAACGGATTTCAACAGATAGTTTATAACCTGGATTAACACCAAGGATACTTTTTATCCCGGTAGTATGATCCCGTGGAACCATTATCGTACTCCACGCGGGCGAAGCCGCGAGCATAAGCAAGAGCATCATAAATTCATGTCCGCCTCGCTGGCCTAGTGGTCGCAAGTGCTACAGCGGAGCATGAGGTATTAGGTTCGATTCCCAGGTCGTGCGAAGTGTTATTGACTTTTCTATCACGATATTCTCAGTAGCAGGTACGGAGTTGATGCTATACGAGTATTATATTATGTCATGTCCATCTATAATATAAAAATTAATCGCAAAATGTGTTGGTAAGCGCATAACTCAACAACGCCTGGACCAATTTGGCCAATTCTTTTTTTTTAATGTTCGTTGAAGTTCAAGGATGGTTTTTACGGCGAGAAAAATTTAAAAAATTGCCTGGATAAGTCTAAAAACAACACTAGGATACTTTTTTTTTGGTAGGATTAGGGTAGGAGTAGTGTAGGAGTAGGTTAAGAGTAGGGTAGGAGTAGGGTAGGAGTAGTGTAGGAGTAGGGTAGGAGTAGGTTAGGAGTAGGGTAGGAGTAGGGTAGGAGTAGGGTACGAGTAGAGTAGGATTAGGGTAGGAGTAGGGTAGGAGTAGGGTAGGAGTAGGGTAGGAGTAGGGTAGGAGTAGGGTAGGAGTAGGGTAGGAGTAGGGTAGGAGTAGGTTAGGAGTAGGGTAGGAGTAGTGTAGGAGTAGGTTAGGAGTAGGGTAGGAGTAGTGTAGGAGTAGGGTAGGAGTAGGGTAGGAGTAGTGTAGGAGTAGGGTAGGAGTAGGGTAGGAGTAGTGTAGGAGTAGGGTAGGAGTAGTGTAGGAGTAGGGTAGGAGTAGGATAAGAGTTGTGTAGGAGTAGGTTAGGAGTAGGGTAGGGTAAGGGGTAGGACACCACGCGAACGAAGTTGCGCTGGGCAGCTAGTAACTTAATAAAAGTATGCATGTCAAAATTCGCAATGGTAAGGAGGTTATCCTGAACAAGAATTTTCTAAATTCACGACGTACAATATTCCATACACAGTAGTGATACCGAATTATGACTAATATCGATGAATATGTAGATATTGATTACAAGTATACCTGCTTATACACACAACAAAAAACAAAACATAATTACGTGAAGATACCAGTGTTAAATCCTAGTACAAATCAAGAACGAACATGAGTCAGAATATTAGTCATATTCAAAGTTCACAAGAGTGATTCCCAATAGAAGACATATATTTATACCATAACATAACTTTACGCTTGCAATCCCCGAAGGGTTAGGCAAAGGTGCACCTAATAGTACACCCACATTTCGCCAGTTATCTTTAAGTTCCATATAAAAGGGGGCGAACCTATTGCCAGACATAGACAGATTTATTTGGTAGGGAGAAAGATTCAACCCGGAACAACTGTGGCACATGAATGGGATGCTGATTTGCAGTGGCGAAGGTTACATACAACACGATTCCTACCGCCCCCCCTAAAAATGGCACGGACAGTATTCTATAGACAAATAATATAATCCCATTAAATATTATGTACTCCGGCTTACCTCTTACAAAAATTGACCCTTTGCTACTGCTGCTTTGAGTTATGTTTTTCGACTGGTTTTGTCAAATAACTAGTTAGTTCTTCTTAGCGTATCGATGCCGATTCATATTGAGTTGGCCCCGAACTTAACCACGAATTTAGCGCCGTCAGATCTTTCATCAATCTTACTTAATATTATAAATGCGAAAGTTTATGAGGATGGATGGATAGATGTTTGTTACTCTTTCACGCAAAAACTACAGAACGGATTTGGATGAAATTTAGCACACAGGTAGTTAATAACCTGGATTAACACATAGAATACTTTTTATCCCGGTAGTATGAACTCCACGTGTCCGAAGTCGAGGTATCAGTTAGTTGTCCCATATCTAAATAGTCACTATACCTTTATATTGTAACTGTCGTGAAGTGCTCGTGGTTAAGTAATAATAGCCGCTCGAGTCGATCTTCAGGTTAAGCCGCAATTGCCTAGGTTGGTTCGTGGACGAGTGACCACCCATTACATACCGAGTTTCCTCCGTGCCTCAGAAAGCACGTTAACCCGTTTTTCCCGGCTGCAATTTGTCGATCTTAGACAGTAGTCGTTACAAGTAGTTAGTGTCCGAAATCAACCAGCCTTACCAAGGGGTATCGCCATAGCCCGTTGTGTTACTCTATGTGAAATATTTTCTCTTATGTATGTTACTTGTATGGTGTTCATAATAAGAATATTCTATTCTATTCCATCGTATTACCCAGTACTAACTGGGTTGTGGAGGTCAGATATGCAGTCATCATATCATCATAGCCCGGAATCACCCACTGCTGGGTATAGGCCTCCCCTTTTTTCTGCCACACTTCCCGGTTCTGTGCTTCCCTCATCCAGGTGTTTCCGACTTTGACGATATCGTCGACCCAACGAGCTTTAAGACGGCCTTGGTTTATTTGGCCACCACTCGGTCAAAGCCTTGCTCCATCGGCCAACTCCGCGTCTAACCAGAAGTCCTGCCCAGGTCCATTTGAAGCGCACCGCTCGGTCCCCGACGTCGTAGACTTTCGTCTGACGACGGCGGATTTCGGTGTTACGAACTCGATCTAAGAGGGTTATACCGAGCATGGCTCGTTCCATGGCCCTTTATGCCATGTGTACTCGATGGACAGTCCCCTTTGTGAGCGTCCATGTCTCGGTACCGTAAGTTATTGTTGGCAGGACACATTGGTTGAAAATGCGATTTTTTAGGCACTGAGGGGAGATAAGCAGTCACTCCATGTAAAATACTGGTATATTAAGCTTCATCCGGTTAGACTGAAAGCCGAACCCAACATCCGGAAAGGCTAGGCAGGTTATGATGTTGTCACTTTCGTAAACCCACTGTTAATGATGTGAAATCTCAGATCATAATAAACTATATACCTACTTTCTTTAATCTCATTACACTCATAAAGTTCCACATACATTTATTACATTTTATTATTACAAGTTGTAAGGCTGTGAATTGAAAGTGTTTTCTTTTACTCTTGAATGTACCAACATTATGTTAGTAATTGTAAAAGCAATTTCATATGGATATTGGAATTTCTTCTTCGTAACATGGGTTCCGTTATCAGGAACAACATACTGAGGTTTAATAATGAAGTCTTATCTAATAAATTATCTGGACGAAGGTCGGTGAAAACATGGCTTGATTAATGCCAACCTTTTACAAGTTAATAATACATATGGCTTGTTTTGATTTGTGGGGCCACGTGATACTAAACTGAACTCGGTTTGAGATCAAAACTACGTGATTCTCAGCTCACCATAATATATAGGAATTAATGATCTGTTTATTTGCAAGAATTAGGTCATAGTGGTAGGAATTAATTGAATGTCAAACTATATTTGACGTTTTGGTCGTCGTTAATATTAAAGGTAATAAATTATAAGAAATAAATTACATTTCAGTGTAACAAATCAAGCCAAGGACCACGGGACCATAGAAGAGACAAAACAAAACATAGTTCTATGCTTCGATCTGCCATCACGCCAAATTGAACTCATTTTGACAGATCGAGCGTTAGATTACTAGAAAATTGGACTCTGTTTCTTACACTAAATACGTCAGGTCTTCAGCAATATTATTAAGTTAGTTGTTTGCAGATTATCTCTACGAGTTTGGAACAACAGGGTGAATTTCTTCTAAACTTTATGCGAAATCGCGTGGATTTTGTGCTTCATTCATAACTTCCCCTTAAACTATTTCATCCATTGCGCACTGTCCGTACTGATTCCTATGCATTAAAAAAATTAAATATCCATTAGGTATCCATTTAAGCAATTAAGCTAAATTTTGCTGCTTTCCTTGACCGGTATTTTTTCCTGAATTACGTAAAAATAATGATACCTTTACATAACTCAGTTTGGTCCGACAAAATAACCCTATTATTAAACCATCAGTTAAAACAACACTGCCGATGTATAGGTGCTATTTTTAGCACATCAGAAATAGCCATAACGATTGGCTATATTATACTTAACTCACTAATTACATACAATACAGGTACTCACAGTAGTAAATGGGCTTCTCTGTCTAATATAATACCCTTCTTATGTAATCAAAATCACGTAAACAAATGTCAAAATGGGAACAAACGGTAAAACTATACCGTTTACGCTAAGCACTAATTATGCAAGAATGAAATGAATTCATGATGCAACATAACAAAAGAAATGTGGGAACCGGTTACGCAAAAATTCGGAAGTCTCATACCAAAAATTGTTTACACAGACTAGTTTTGCATTTTTGAGAGAGCATTACGTTTTCTGTGCTTGTTTACAAGCGTTTATTATGCTTATTCCGACAAACCGAATGGTACTTGCACTTTCGAATCGACGCGAATGACTAAGTAAGTCTGTAAAACTTTCTCTTTGGCTTGGACATGTTACCAATAACGCTCTATAGATTCATTCCAGCGGAGCTTCTTCTGACTTTTTTCTTCCATTTTTAATTTCATTTGAACTGACGTCACAGCGATTGTACTGCTTCGATGCCGGCAGTCATTTGCGTTCTAACATGAGACCAATGCGGCCGCGTTCGCCGTTCACAAGCTAACTTACAAGTGCGCGTTCACTGCGTTACGCGAAAAACTCAACGGTATTCACGCTCACGTTGTAACGTTAACGCGCGCGTTCGCAGTTTGTTATCGTTACGGCCGGTGTGGTTGATAAGGGATTTGTTTTAACGTTTTTCTGTTGTGTCTGATGGCGGATTGTGAGAGGAATTTGTGGCGTTTGCAGAAAATGGAGTGTCATTAGCGTAAAAGGTAAGTTAAGACTCTTTTTGTTTACTTATTAATAGTCGTTTTTGTTTTGTCGGCAAAACATCTTTGAGAACCTTAAGAGTGGAATCAGAGTTTCCAACACCTACCTACTTACTTTAGTTAGAAAGACGTAGGTATTTTCTTTTAAGAGTTTTCTTCGTGTCTTGAATAATAATTGTTGTAAGTTATCAAGTAACATAAACTATAAATAAAACTTTTGCAGCTACCTATTGAAGTGCGAACTGTTTATCTTGGAGAAAAAGTTTTTGAATTATTTCTAAAGTTTAACATATTTCGTTAGTTTGTTCATAAATATCTAAACTTGTTTTTACAATTAAACTGAACTCTTCGCTGTTCAGTCAGATGACTCCACTAGTTAAACGAACTTTACCTTAGAACATACGTATAAAATAATTATTAAAAAAAAAATACAATTAATCCTTAATTAAAATGAATCGCTAAACTGGGTCAACGATAAGATCTTTACTTCATCTAAAAATAAACCATATTGGGTCCTTTAGAAGACCTTTTCAACCAAAGGGTCCACCGCAAGGGTTAGTACCACATTCCTTCCTTGTCAGTACCTCCCTATCTAAGGAATTTAACCGACATCATTAGAAGGTAAAGGATTGCTAAGGAATTTTTGGAGGGAAGTGTATTACGAGGCGATTAGAGGCATAGGCAACGAAGCATATTATGGCGTTATTTTCAATCCAATATTACGTTTTAAATTATGACAAAAATATCACAAAGCATCGTTTATTTGTTTGTTGGTCTAGTGCTCCCAAACGCCAACGCTAAATATGAATTCCTAGGAATTTTCCTATTAGGCAAAGTGATAATTCGGGTCTCTTTAGGAGTTATCAGTAAACGTAGGGAGTCTGGAATTGCGCTTGGATAATGTGGACGGGCTCGCCCATAATATATGAGTTATAACTGGTGTATTGTGGGGTACCAACTATGGTATATACTAAGTAATCGTTCGGGGAAAAAATGGCGAAAAAATAAAAATGAAACAGTAGTTCCTCTGGCTCATAGTGCGAGTAATCTTGGTGAAAAAAATTGGCGTATTTGCCGCCAGTGACGCACAGCGTTCCAGTGACAGCCTCATCCATGTTTTTCCCCCGATGGCACAGGAATTGGCAAAAGAAAAGAGAGGGCTATACTCAGCAGTGGGTGAATTCAGACTGTGGATGATGACGATGTTAATGACAACCAACACTTCAAAGTCAAAGTCAAAGCATTTATTTCAATTAGACCATTACAGGCACTTTTGAAAGTCAAAAAAAAAGCTAAGCTACAGTCACAAGGCATAATAACTTGCGAAAGTACTGTAGTTGCACATTCCAAAGCGTAGATCTCTATGGAGAAGAATGGGCAAGAAACTCCAAAATCTAAAGGATTATCCCTAATGAAAGCTAGTACCCACTTAAAGAAAATTCCACTACAGGAATGTTTATATCCCACTGAATAAAAACCTGATAATTATAATCTTTTGATTACAAAGTGGTAAATCCTTTTTGTTTAAACATGTTTTAGCAATTTACTTATCTGTGAAGTGTAAACTCATTAGACTGGTTGGTTAACAAATAGCTTGAAATAAGGATAAAAATAATATTTTTTTAAAAACCTAGTTTTTGTATTCCGGTTTTCACAGTACCTTAAGTTGATAACGCCCCTATCGGCTCGGCAAAATAAATATACTAGCGTACTATCACTACCTCGGTATTAGACTCGATTCCCAGGTCGGGCAAATAAGTGTTTTTGAATTTTACAGCACATTCATTTTAGAACATTTCTCAGTATCAGTAGTTATCATGTATAAGTTTTTAAACTGACGTGGTCTCTCTCATTGCGCGGCTGGGTCAAGTGCTTGATTCAGAAGGCAGTACTCCTGGACACGGCAGGCGTAGTGAGGAGGTTCCTCTCTCTGGCGCCCTGACCACCGGCAGCCTGAACCTTGTTCCTGATGCCGATGGGCCATCAGTTTCTTTTTATATTTTTAAATGTTAAATGTATATGTCACCGGAAAATTGCAAACGCCATAATATTATTAAAATATTGCGTGAAATTGTAAACTATTTTTTTCTTATTAAGACACGGATAAGTATATTGGAAACTATTGAATTCGTATGGGATTTATTGTAAACAAAATGATTTTTTTCATAATATATCGAGAAATTATAATCTAATAAAGATTTATTACAATCCTACCGAGTCTGTAATTTTCCGCTGACATATTTACAACTGTTTTTAAAAATATTGAAATATGTAAATTATAAGATAAAAAAATTAATAATACAGAATGTGGTCCATACATACACCTTTGTCTAAAGTTTAAGAGGATTTCAGGCGTCATGTTATGTGTTATGAAAAGCATAAATACTAGAACAATTTGTTTTCACATGTGTGTAATATTACATACAGTTCAGCTAACAATATTTTAGCCAAATGTTCGGGGAAATATCAAAATAATGTTTGTTTTATTGTTGAAAATGGTCGGTTCGTGTTGCCGGGAAAATTATGTTATAATTTTAACAGAAAATCTCACTCGTGTTACAGCAAAATAAAATTTAAGTGTCCGTTTCTAACAATTGTGTTTTGTCCTTATTTTATTTACGGTTTCAAATGTGATATTTGAAATGAAAAGGATTGCTTTCATGAAAACTATCTTTAAATAGAATGTTGTTAAGGGTTGTGAAGACGTGAGACTTTTATCGGTCTGAAGTGTTGGTGTTTTTGCGAAATGTATTCGTTTTACAGATTATTTAAGTAAGGTCTGCTTCGTTAGTCTAGTGGTCGTAATAGCGACTACTGAGCATGAGGTCCTGGGTTAAATTCCCAGGTTGGACAAAATATTATTGGCTTTTCACATCAGGAATATCTCAGTAGCAGCCACGGAGTTTAGATTTATGCTCGGTTGATGGCAATAGCCATGCCCCCTATTACATGGGACCTAAACATAACTGGCAAAACGTGGGTATTCGGAACACCTCTGCCTAACCCTTTGGGGATTACAGGCGTGATGTTATGATCATGTCATGTACTGAACATCGATTAGTATAATCGTGCTACAATGATATCAAGGCGGACGGCGGACAGACCCCAATTTTTGACATTAAAAAATCTCATCTTCCTGCCCTTGTCCCATGTTATTTGGGGTCGGCGCAACACGTTTTTTTCTTCCATTCTCCTCTGTCAAGCTTCACGCTATCATTTACTTCTTTATCTTTCATATCATTCCTCACACAATCCATCCATCGTTTCTTTGGTCTTCCTCTCCCTCTCCATCCATCAACGTTTAATAAAAAAATCTGTATAATAAAAAAAACTCTTATTTATACTTATAACATTTTGACATTGATTGTGCCTTACTAGAGATTGCGACTTGAATTTGAGTGTTTTTCAGTGCGAGAATTATTGAATTTCTGCCAAAACCTACAATTCAGTCAATGCAGGATATAGGCTAATTATTCCTTGTTGAGCAACAGCACTTGGCCCTTTGGGTCCGCCCTGCTCATCCAAGTTTGCCCATACGCTTTTTTAATGCTGTCAGTTTATCTAGTTGGGGTAGTCCTAAACTATGTTATTCCGGAAAATACTTTGAAATAGACCAGTTTTACTTAGCTGCCTAAGTAAATCGCGATCAACATTTTTTTTATACTGCCGTTACGCAGGTACCGTCAGCTTAAAAATCAACGTGACCCGATGACTCTCAACAATACAACCCATTTGTAATGTTTATGCTGAAATTTCAAGCGTGAAGCGTGATACTAACAATGTTTGCAGGCACTATTACTTGTGCTTAATGTTGCTATGTAATGTTATATAATGGCCTGAAAATAACAACTTACTTTGATCACGTTGCCTGTCAAACATGGCGGTCGTGAAAATGTCTGTCGATGAGAATTATGGGAAACCCCTTGATGTTGGACATAACGTGATAATACATTCGGCTAGACGCAGAGATGACCCCCAATTGAACAAAGTTCTAAGTGGTGGTGGCCCTGACTTACACACAGTAAGTTGTGGGATCGAACCCAGGCAGGCACATTACTTTGTGTAATTTATTTCATCACCAGTACTCTCAAAACGGTGAAGGAAAACATCGTGAGGAAAGCGGCATGTCCTAGAACCAAAAATTTGAAGACATGTGACATCTTCCAACCCGCACTGGGCCCACCCATTCCCTCTCATAGAGAGGAGGCCGTGTGTCCCAGCAGTGGGAACATTATAGGCTGATTATGTTGCTTATGCTCACAAACTTATGTAAAGGAATTAAACTGATTCCTCGGCATACTCACCATATTATTTAAAGTAGTTAAACAGCTTGTTCTACAGTACATTTAGTCTAAACAAAGACACCAAGGTCTTTCTGCCTATTTCCCGAACCTTTTCATAGATATACACGTTAACAACATAACACTGACGCCATCTTGTAACACATTACAAATAAGATGTTCGCCATTACAATAGACACCATGGCAGGTATGGTCACGACTCTTAAAGTACTTACTTAACTTGTTTTTTTGCGAGCTCCTGAACTATATTTGAAAAACAAGATGTCATTGAACTTATAATGTCGATTGTAAATATTGATTGAACTGTGTGATTATCTAGCAATACTTTTTGGTTGTTAAGTATGTCACTATTATTTGAGAATTTGTTCCGAATTTATATTTCTTTTGTTTTTATTACATTAAAATGAAATACTAGTTTGTGCCCGCGGCTTTATCATCGTGGAATTCGGTAATTGCCCCACGGTATCGTACACACGGCGACACATTAAGCTATAGGAACATGTCCAGTATAATATTACAGCCTCGCTTTGTATAGATTTCCCCTACGATGAGAGATCCACTTATACTGGTTTTGTACAAGTTGATTGGTCCTTATGCGTACTACGGGAATAAAAAACGTCAAAAATCCCATGTTACCTATAATCTAACCTATACAGGCTGACTCGCCTATATGCTATCTGTGTACCAAATTTCATGCAAATCCGTTAAGTAGTTTTTGCGTGAAAGAGTAATAAACACACATCAGTTCATCCTCAGTCGTTAGCAGGTAAACAAAAGTGTTAATAGATTCAAGTCTACACCTCATGTGGCAAATCAGAATATTTTTGAATTGGGTGTTAAGATCTTAATATTTAACACAATAGGCTTGACAAAATTGTTCAAGCATTCACTCATACATAGTTTCATTAATTCACTCTTTCATTCGTATTCATTCATTCATAATTATTTATTTATTCTCTATTTCTAATTTCTAACTAGTAAATCAATCGTCCAAAGTTCATAACATGATTCAAGGCCAGTCTTATTATTGAGAAAATCTGTTGTATCACTAAAATGTTAGGTATCAGAAATATTAGATCGCCTATCTTAAACAAGTTCGTATTGTACGAACTGGTTACGTTTTTTAAGAAAGAAAAAAAAACTAGCAAGTTTTTTGTGCGTGCCAGCTACAATAGATGCCTTGTATTGTCACATTCTTAAACGTATGACATACTATTTTCATCAATGTTTGTTGTATTCATTTGGCTAGACAATTTAATGATATTGTAGCTTTATTTAGGGTTTATATTACTGGAACGTTTCTCAAAATTCTGATTTCGTTCTGGTAGACCAAAACGCAAAGACAAAGGCTTTTGAAAAACATTTTTCAAAATGGGTTTAAATTTAAATATTTTTTTAATTTTAATGTTCGGTAATGGTATACCTTTGGGAGCAGCGGTGGCCCAGTGGTGGAGGCCCCGACTTACGAGCAGTAAAGTCGTGCAGGTACATTACTTTGTGTAATTTATTTCATCACCTCACCAATGCTTTCAAAAACGGTGAAGGAAAACATCGTGAGGAATGTCCTAGAACCAAAAATTCGAAGACATGTGACAGCTACCAACCGACACTGGGCCCGTGTGGTGGATTATAGCACTCCCTCTCATAGAGAGGAGGCCGTGTGTCCCAGCTGTGGGAACATTATAGGCTGATATGCTGGGCTAATGGTATACCTTAACACTGATTTTGTTTCTGTATAGTCAGTATTAAAATAGTCTTCTTTAAAAAAAAAAAAAAAACGTTGCCTCACACTAGAAATTTCTCCTGTATCGTGGGTACGTTTACAAACATTTAAACTCACATATACAAACAGCCAGACCCGGAACAACTAACTGTAATTCATACAAATATTTGTTCCATGCGGGGACCGAACCTGCGACGCGCAGCGCAGCAGCCAGTCAGTTTTTAAACTGGCTATACAGCAAAAACAGTCACTGCCTGTAAAACTTATCTTAAAATTTAGTATAGAAAAGAATATTGCTGAAGAAGGAAAAAAGCGCCAGCAAGCTGAATATTCTTGTGACTGCATTATTCAGGGTGTTACATCAGTATCTTTTCATTTTAACAATTAGGTATTTCCAATTCTGCGTAGATCAATCGGTTAGTATTACAGTGTCGTTCACCTCGACCAAGATTGCCTGAACGTTTTGTAACCGAAACGATTACTGATAAAATATTTTAATCTTTAAATATAATCTGTAACGTAACTGGTTTAGTTAATCAACAGAATAAGTTAAATAACTATTTTAGACAACATTTAATTGTAATACTTATCAGTATTATGTAAAAGTATGATATGTGCTGTAATGTAAGTTGATAATCTGATTAAAAAACCGGCCAAGTGCGAGTCGGACTCGCGCATGAAGGGTTCCGTACCATTATCTATAAAAACGGCAAAAAAAATCATATCTGTTGTATGGGAGCCCCCTTAATATTTTTTTTTAATTTTTAGTATTTGTTGTTATAGCGGCAATAGTAATACATCATTTGTGAAAATTTCAGCTTTCTAGCTATCACGGTTTATGAGACACAGCCTGGAGACAGACAGACAGCGAAGTCTTAGTAATAGGGTCCCGTTTTACCCTTTGGGTACGGAACCCTAAAAACTGTCTTGAAAACATAGGCGATTCCTACGACGAACGACGGACGAGCGGTCTTGAGTGTTTCAGTGACACACAACAATAACTCTTATTGCCTCAAATATAAGAAGTTAGAATACCTATTAAGTTTTGCGTACAGTCCATAAACATCTGCAGATTGACTCTGTTCGAATGAAAGTACAGTCACGTTTAAATGCGCCATTTCAAATTCTTATCAGCATTTATCCAACACAAGCAGTAAAAGTCAAGATTTCATAATTTTCTAATCTCTAAGTATGTATGTATGTACTTAGGGAAATTGAATAATGCATGATAATTACGTCTTGCTTTCTGCCATGGTGTTAGGAATTAAGTGGTTTTCTTTTTGTTTCTACACACATTAACTTACACGTCTTTATCTTGCTGGCAATCACTATAAATACGAGAGTTTAAGATCAAAACAAGATCGTATGCGCCTGATTATCACTCACTACCAATTATAAAACAAAGCCCTCCGCCGCGTCTGTCTGTCTGTCTCTTCGCGATAAACTCAAAAACTACTGCACCGATGTTCATGCTGTTTTCATGAGTATTTATAATTTGTCAAGTTTTTGTATACATTGGCTAAAATATAATGATAATTGTTGGAGGCTTCGGAAAAAAATAAGCCGTCTGGGAGCTTTCAACGAAAACGCTGCCTAAATAAGACATAGGCTACTTTTTATCCCTGGAATAGGTTCCCATGGATCAAAATTGCATGATTACTTTTGGTCGCGATAACCGACATCCACGCGGGCGAAGTCGCGGGAATCAGCTAGTATTTAATAAATACGGGAGCTATTGATCTCGTGCCCTTAATTCAACCAATCTGAGGTCGGTACAGTGCGTTTTCTCCTTCCATACCGACAGAAAAAATCGTACAGACTTTATCTTGGTTTTCACTCAATTCCTTACCTTTTCTTTATAGCCATGGTCATTATCACCTAATGACGAGTTTATTAAGGCCTGCGCAGACGTGGGACTATTTGTCCCCGAACAATTTGCAACAACTAATGGACGTCAACCAATAGATGAAAAAACAACACAACAACCAATGACCAGGAATGGTAATTTCTATCCGGCGAACAAAAGTCCCTCGTCTGCGCAGGCCCTTAAAGTTACCTTTGGCTTAATTTTTTCATTTGTATATGCAGCCAAATACGTGGCTAAATATAACAATTAAAATGTCGAATATGTCTTGAGGAAAGTTTTGAGTATGCATGCATGTGGATGGCTTTAAGAGTAAAGAAAGACCAAAGAAACGATGGATAGACTGTGTGAACGATGATATGGCACGAAGACGAGTAATACAGATGTATGGAAGAAGACGAAATGCTACGTCGACCCAAAATAAATTGGGTTAAGGGGAGGAGAATGATGATTCAACCGCCGCAGATGGCGTAGAGCTGAAAGAAACAGACCAATGGTAAAATTAACAATCCATGAAATAAGAATATCTTCGCGGGGTGGCTGGTAGCAACTGGATGAAAATTGCTGAGAATCGAGTTGATTGGCGTGCGATTGAGGAGGCAGTGGACTGCTATAGGCTGATGATGATGATGATGATGATGATGAAATAAGAAAACCAAGCCAACATGACGATAAGAGCATTATAAATATCGACATGACATAACAACACAACAAAAACATGACATAGCTAACAACAACATGACTATAAAAATTAGCAAACCAGTTGCAAACTCAATAACAAATATCACCCGTACACATTTTAATGTCGAAACGCCATAACAATTTACTGTTGGTTGCATTAACATACTTTGTACCGCTTTGAGTTGAGGTTAGTTACCGATAAAATATTATACCGTTATTACGTAAAGGCAAGTGCGTTTGCGCCTGCACTTTATTGCGACAAAAGATTTGTACAGGATGCAGTAAGCTAGTGTTGTAATTTATGGAATATAACGTCAATAGAAGAAAAAGTGTTAATGATGGATATACAGATTATGATGTTATTAATATATTACATAACGTCATATCTGTATTTCCTAGAAGGGAAACTGCACTGGGCAGTGATGGGTGCGGTAACCCCAAATTTAAATTATTTCTATTAAAAAAAGTCAGTAATCCAGATTCTAAACATTGTTTGAGAAATTCCTGATAGGTTAATGCAAGGCTGCTCAACCACAGGCCCGCGGGCCACTACGTGCACTTTCATTCTACTATCGTCCTCAGATTAGTTAAACTATGAATACCTACCATAACTTTAGGCAAGTGTTTTTTACAAGATGGCTCATCGGTTGAAACGGAATATGGAATCAAAATTTTGGCCCACCTTCAAATAAAGTTGAGCAGCCTTGGGCTAACACTAACACATTGATCTACCTGGGGACCGGACCCGGGACACCGTGCCAAACAGCTTACTCGCAACGATATCATTATTTTAAATTAATAATTTACCACGCTTGGGTAACAACCACAAACAAGGTAGGAAATCAAATTTAATTATTAATTGACGATCCCCATAAAATATAAAAATACTTATTCATTTAATAACGTGTCACAATAACTTTAAAAAAAAATATTATATCGATTAACAGGACCTGAACACTCGATTCAAACATATCGATATCGGAGTTGGAGCTCGCTATATGTAACGATAGATACAGTTTAAATACGCGTTCGACATGCGAATAATATCGTTAATAACGATTCGATGTCAAATACAATATAAAATAGAAATGTTCGGTGTACGTAAAAATGTATCGCGAAAGTGGATTGAATGTTAAAACCATAACGAGAGAAAGATAAATGTATATTGTTTAGTAAGAGTCTAAATAATTGCACACCATTCTTTATGTAAACTCACGGTTCTTTCCCATGGAGGGTAGGTATAAACTACAGAGCCATTCTTTATGGATTAAATATATCTTATTAAATAAATATATCTTATTAAATAAGATAGTCGTTTTTCCCAGATCTAAATGAAAATATTAACTTAGACTGTTTACTTTAAAATATTCATAACAAACTATAACTATGTATACATAGTTATAGTTTGTTGGCTACGCCTAGGAAAATTAAGCATATGCACTTTGAGGCTGGGTATAACATCATTATATGAATCATAGATTATATAAATCATAGAAAGATATAAATTTCAAAAATGTATATTGCTGGAAATGGCAGTATTTAAGTTTTTTAAATAGTGGAACACAGCTGTCCAGTGGGTGCGCTCCACAAATTAGAGATACTCAGTGGCCCAAAAGTCTGACAACCAGTCTTACCAATGGTATCGTATTACTCAGCACTAACTGGGTTGTGGAGGTCAGACAGGCAGTCGCTCCATGTAAAATACTGGTATTCAGCTGCGTCCGGCTAGACTGGAAACCGACCTCAACATAGTTGGGAAAAGACTAGGCAGATGATGAGTATCTTACATATCTTTGAAGTCAGTAATCAATACTGAAACTAAAACGAAAGTGAGTATTTTTAACAAACTTTTATTTGACTTGATTCCAATATCTACCTTTATTATCATGTCAGAATTAAAAAAACCTACAGCTAGCTCCATAAATCGAAAACGATAAAACCCTTTTCATCCAGGTAAATAACCGAGTATGCCTCCACGTGGACTGAATTCAGGGGATAAAATGTAAGCTACACGTGTAAAATCTGTTGGTAAATGAAATCATAAATAACATCAAGCTTGTGATCCCCGGAGGGTTAGGCAGTGGTTTATCTAATAGTACACCCGCCAACGAAATTGCATGTAATAGAGGGTGAGCCTATTGCCATCAGCCGGGCACAAATACAAACTCCGTGGGTACTACTGACAAATTTCTGATAGAAAAACCCAGTAACACTTTATTATTATTATCAATTTATCAAAACAAAGTTTACTAAGAATTATGCCCCACAGAACCGTTTTCACGTTTTGTCAAAACACAAAATTTTTCTTTTAAATGAAAGGATATACAACTTCCCGATTGATTCCATAGCAAATTTCATCAAAATCGGTTCAGTAATTTGGTTTTTTTTTTCCTCACGTTAATTGCTACATCACGCGTCGTCGCGTGATAGCGGCTGCAGTGTTTTGGGTTCCGGTATTAGTTTAGGTCACTATGGAAGACATTCACCGATTTTTTATTTTGGCCATCTGGGTTCAGCATTTTGACTTGGCAACGAACGTGCATATTTTGTTTTCTTCTTGGGCTATGTGTTTAATAACTTTTAGTTACAATGTAAAAAGTAATTCATGACAATAATTTGTGTGTTATACTAAAAAAAGGTATAACAAAAATATTTCTGCGAAAATAAAAGCGACTTCCAAAAAAACACTAAAAAAGGTTATATTATTGCAATTTGTATCCTTTGTTATTTTGTCTGTCTGTGGCAAAAAAGTCAATGAATCAAACAAAGTCACCGACTTCCGAAAGTAAAGTTATTTTAGGCTTTTTTAGTGTTTTGTTGGAAGTCGGTTTTTTTACAGAAAGTTTTTTTCTTATATTGTATTATTTAGAATATTGTAAGTATATTGCACAAGTACTAAATGTTATTAAAGCACGAATAGTTCTCATCAACTTTACTCCGACACCTGACATCTATCACGTGCAATAGGCTTACAATTACAGTTTATACAGTTGTTGTGAATGCACACAAAGTCATGTGTGTACATTAGGGGGTTTGCCCGACCAGGGAATCGATCCCAGGACCTCATACTCAGCAGTAACGGAACGAAATCATACCTATCTTTTATTGCTTGGTCAAATTATTATTATTTAACCCAGGCTAGAATTACAGAAATATTTAATACAAAACATTTCTGAACCATACCGCCATTTATCTGTCTAAACTAGTCACGAATACGTCCGCAATAATTTCAGTCTAGATTTTTTACATAAAATAATTTCACAAAACGCAACACCAATTTTATGGATTTCACAAAATCAATCCGTTCCTACATTCATTATGTATAATGACAGCTGACAGATTGAATGGAATGAATAAAATGAATGAACGTTTATTAAGTTGACGAAATCTTTGAATGATTCTTTTATTGATTTGTTTGTTACGTGTTGCAACTGTTTGATGTAATTGAATAATATTTTGAGTGAAAAACAAATTAGCGAAAGATTTAAACCGCCATTTTGGCTAGTACATAATTATATTAAAAAATATTTTAGAGAGTATCCTTTTTAGATAATTCTGAATGCTGTTTAATGAGTGTACTTACGTAAGAAAACCTAATTTATGTTTAAAAGTTTGCAAGCTGTAGTCATTAAGGTTACTGGTTCAGGCACTGGTTGGCTTTGAGCGTTTCCCCACACTTTTTTTTCGTTTTTACAAAGTGTGGACGACAAATTAGATTAAGGAAACTGTAAAATAGTTTAGAACAAGACTTTATTGAGGATGGCATGAGCAAGGAAGATTTTATAGTGTTACATTTGTGATATTGATTTAGCTACGATTATTTAGGGCGATTTCGACTAAACTTTTAAAGTCTGATCCTGCAAAAACATTTTTGTATTTAGTGTATAAAACTGTCAAAAATCTCTTCTTGTCTAATCTGGTATTGACTGTATGTGTCAAACATTCAATTGTATAACTTTTTTCGATTGACTTAACACTTAAAGCAACTAATCTGTGCGGACGGGAAAAGACAGAACTAAAATAAATAGTTTACTTTTCCTAAAAAAAAATAAAAAAAATTGGCATTTATTTCAGGCAAGCACAACCCATAAACACAGAAAAATAACATTATCAAACACAACATAAAAATAAAATACAATAAAATCATAATAAAAGTCAAATGAAAATAAATCAAAAGATACCTAATAATGAAAACGGACGGACGGAACTAAGGTTATGTATTATAATTATAACTATTTTCGATATAACTACGGTTGATTCACATGTTCACAACGCATATTGGTCGACTCAAGTACTGTTTTGCTTACTTAATTTTGATTCAATTAAAATTAATGTAATGGTTTTTTTAAGATATTGGATATTTCAACTATGTATGTAACACCTAATGGACGACTCGCCTACAGTTTATTAATACTGCACGCTGGATTCATTTCTAGTGGTACTTTACGCGGTGGTAGACTGATTATCAAAATATTGTAATAAGGCGTGGTCGACTTAGCCCTGCTACCCCAGGGTCTTATTTCTCACGGGCCTGTGGACGGTGAGTAATGGGCTAGCTCGCCGTCCGTCCGTCGTATGACGACGGGCAGGCCGTGTCGACGGCGCGTTCGTGTTCCACGCGCGCCTCAAAGAGTTGTCAGCAAACGGGAGGGGCCCGCAAGGGCCGGTGCCTGCCAGGGCTGCAGGACTGTTCGAAAGAGATACCGCGGCCCTGGAACATAAAGGGCCAAAGAAGGAACATGGGTGGTTTTTAGTCAGTAAGAGTCTGACACTCCCTTCCGCTCCGCCCAGAGCGGGGGGGGTCATTTGATGATTTCTCACCCACCAAAAAAAAAAAAAAATGGGGTCTTATTTCTGTCTGCAGGGTTTCAAGTAACCTAACACGAAAGTGAAACTAACCTGTTCCAGTCCCGAGCTTGCTTCGCTCGCTCTTACATTCTAAGTTTTCCTTGCCATAATGCCTTGTTTACTTTGCTACAAATATTGACCACAGATAAATCAACAGTAGGTGAATCGCCCGTTAGTTTAATCAACCTATGGTTAATTAATTGCAGTTGAATAAACTGTAGGTGAATTCTCCTTTATTGATTTCGTTCATTAGTTATTAAAAAAAAAGGAAAAGGAAAAAAGGATCTTTAGGTTTTGGGGGTATGAAGAACAGGGTGTAAAGTTCTTCAACCCCCATAGAAAAGGGAAGATCCTCCGACCAGACGGGTGTTATGTCTGATGGGCTACTGCCTGATGCAGAATTTAGATGTATTTCGATGTTTAGTTTATCCTCTGCGTCATAGATGGCGCTGTAGTACTTTTTGTTCTATGTTGCTGTAGTACTTTTTATAGTGCCGCTACAAGGTATTTTAAACAGTAGATATTTTGACCGTAGGTATCTCGAAAATAGTTAGAATAAAATTAGGTATTATAATACGTAACCTAAGTTTTACATATCGATCAAAATTTTCTTGACAAGCAACACCACCTTGAACTGCACACATAAAGTGGTCATACTGTAAATAGTTTCACTGTGAATAGTTCGCTATAATCTTTAGAAAAGAAAAAAAAAACAATTGATTCTTCATTTGTTTTCTTTCAATGGCTCATTTAAAAGATTTCTGCGCTAGTTATTTTTAAAAAACAAATAGTAAACAGTTCGTTTCGCTTCAGTCGTTAACACTGATCCGATTCAGGTGATAACCCTATTTAGAATCGCAGAAAGGAAAGTAAAGAACTTCAAGTAGGTAGGCTATGTTAAACTCTCACTTTACCATAGAATTATTGTAATAATAGTATTACTCTTCTATGAGATAGGTATTATTAGCCAGAAATGTTACCTGAAAATTAAGTTGCATATTACGGTTATTATCTATCTAGCCTTTTCTCATAGGTATGTTGGGGTCGGCTTCCAGGAGTTCCAGGTCTAACCGGACGCAGCTGAATACCAGTATTTTACATGGAGCGACTGCCTGTCTGGCCTCCACAACCCAATAATAGTACTGGGTCATCCGATATCCGTTGGTAAGACTGGTTATCAGACTTTCGGACCACTGACTACCTGTAACGACCGTCAAAGATCTATTTACAAATGACAGCCAGGACCAACGGTTTAACGTGATTTCTGAGGCAAGGAGGAATCTTGGTATATAATGGGTGGTCACCCATCCACGGACCAACCTAGGCAAGCGCGCCTTAACCTAAAGATCGACCCGACTGGCTGTTATTATTTAGCCATGAGCTCCTCGTTAAGGTACTTGCATTAAATTAACTGATTTTTATTTCAAAACGTGACTTGTCCTCAAAAGTCTTTGGGCAAGTCCATTATTTATCTCATAAACTCAACTAAACATGGTTTCCCGACTGGTAGCCCGCGAAATTTAAATTTGTAGGTCACTGTCACGCTGTAAGTATGTTGAACAAAATATGATTGGCGACCGTAACACGTATACATTTAGAGAAATATAAACATTAAAATCATCAATACAACACTCTAAATTAATTGAATCCCTTTGAATACCCTGGCGCTTCCACCTTAAGGCTGAAGCCTATTTGTTGGGATTGGGAATGCACTGTTGCCGCTATCCGTTGTCGTTTGTTGGGTTGATTGAATTTTGACTATATGAAATTTAATTTTTGTTTAATTTGTAATTTCCAATTCAGTTATAAACAATTTTGTACGCCGAAACTCGTTTCCATCCATATGTGCATATCTGTACTATGTCACACATGTTTATACAAATAAATGCATCTTTATCTTTTATCTTTTACCGTGTTGCAAAAAACCTGTCCATCACTTTCGCTGCGGTCTGTCGCAGCTGTACTATGCGCTTTACTGTGACAACCGTCCTAATATTTCATTCTGAATCTTAACTAAATAAGACTCATTATTTTCAGGTCACTAGCTCACTAGCTCGACTAACACATTGCTCGAAACACATCGCTTTCATCATCTAATTCAATTACATTGTGATTTGGTGAGGCATCAAAAGAAATATAAATAATGACCCGCTCATTGTAACCTCAATGAAAGAACAGTTGAATGAAATATTGCTGTGAATGATCTACTTCTCATTGTTTTAAAGTGACTGTTGAAGCTCTTCTTAATATACTACGAAATAAGTTCCACGAAATACGATAAATACTTATATTATGTACCTGATATATGTAGGACTGTTTTAAAAAGAATGCTGTGGTCGCAATCGGTTAGATGTCATCATCATTGTTTCCAAGCTCTTGAAAGTTTCGAATCGAAATACGTATTTCAGCAAAGTTGCAGCGAAAACTTTCGGATTCAAATTGCTACTATGTCACTGTTTTCACACGATACTGTAACCTTTTTGCGTCAAAGGGGACTACTAGTCCTTCACACCACACGATCCTCATTTTTCAGTGTCGACCAAAAGTGACGAAGTGCGTACACTTGCCATACCGCACGTATTTTCCACAACTTCTGATTAGATCACACATTCCACATTGCCTTTCCCCCTTGTGTCAAAGGTGACAATAGTACTTCACAGTATTTTGTGTCGAATAGTCGAGTTTTGGGAGACGACTAGCAGGGTTGCGTGATTAAGGGCCAAAACGCATGTAAAGGAATTTGTAGGTTCGCCTATATAATAGAAACATTTGACACCGTACTGTCAGTACAGTAGCAAATAGTTCACACGGCAACACATCAAGCTATATATTTCCAGTATAACATGGCCTCGCTTTGTGTAGATTTTCCGTACAATGAGAGGTTCGCATAAACTGGTTTTCGATAGCTTGATTGCTCGTCGTGTGTACAGTTATGCATCTGGTCAAATGTGCAGAAAATTTGTCCAACCAAAGATATGTTACTTGTCTACTAAAGTCAAGTTAAACAAAAAGTATGTGCTGTAATGGCGGAAAATGGCTGCATTTCGGGCTTAAATCGAACTGAAAAGAAAACGCTTGATTAATTTAAGTTTGTTTGTTTGTTTGCTTAAGTTATTAATATTTTTTAGTATAGTTAGGTAGTTTAGAGAGTAAATTATTGTATATCTATGTATTAACAAAATGGAAGCATTTTTATGCACTTATTCGTTTAAAACTGTCATAATACCACAATGAACAACATCTATCCATACAAAATTGAAGTGTCTGTTTGTAACATCACAATAACAGCTTTTTACAGAATGCACATAAAAAATATACGGCACATTATAACAAAAACACATTTTGTTAAATTTTTGTGATTCGGCTAATCTCGGATACTCCTAGGCCGATTTTGACGGGACTTTTACCGGCAGATAGCCGATGTTATAAAGAGTAACTAAATCTACTTTTATTTTAGAATAAGAATTAGGGATCCGTGCAAAAAAATTGAAACCCTTGAAATTGGTAACAAAATACGATTCAAAAAGGGTAGTAATAATAATATTTTTTTATAACAATTTCTCTCGAAAGAAGTTCACGCGCAACAGCTAGTACCATAAAACTATCTATTAAAACATTTTTGAAACCGGGAAAAAAACTATTCCTTTACTAAAGTACCCATCCAACCCTGGTAACATACCTTTTCCAGCAATATTTTCCGTGACTCCCTGTTATGGAGCCAATTCGACCCCCACACTGTCTGCAAAAGCGCAAATTGGAGGTGACAGTACAGAGGCAACTAATGGCTTGAGTCCACAACGCATTTTGTTCAGTGAAGTGATTTTGACGTGTACACTTGGTTTTCTGTATTAGTTATGTTAGTTCGATATGCTAATTTACGGTACAAGAGCGAGAGAGATGCTGGCTGATGGTGTGATGATGAATGTGTGAACAACTTTTAATCACTCATTATAATTAACTAGTATTAATAACCGAATAACTCCGACTGCCTCGTTAGTCGAGAGGTGCTGAGCATGGGGTCGATTCCCAGGTCAGGCAAAGTGTTTTTGGGTTTTACCATCAGCAATTTCTCAGTAGCAGCCACGGAGTCTGGATTTGTACCCGGTTGATGGCAATAGGCTCGTCCCCTAAAGGTATATGGGACATAAAACATAACTGGCAAAATGTAGAAGTACTATTAGGTACACCTCTGCTTAACCCCTCGGAGATTATAGGCGTTACGTAATGTAAATGATAATGACTGAATAACGGACCACTAAGGTCAAAATAAACAACCGGCCCTAATATATGCAACCAATTGTTGTTTTTATTCAAAGTACTGTTGTATTGGACAAGCTATGATACTGAACGCAATAGTTGCTGATATTTAATAAACAAGTGCGAATCGGGTTCCGTACCATCATCTATAAAAACGGCAAAAAAAATCATGTCTGTTGTATGGGAGCCACACTTACATATTATTCTGTTTTTTAGTATTTGTTGATAAACAACAGAAATACATCATCTGTGAAAATTTCAACTGTCTAACTATCACGGTTCATGAGATACAGCCTGGTGACAGACGGACAGACAGACAGCGGAATCTTAGTAATAGGGTCCCGTTTTACCCTTTGGGTACGGAACCCTAAAAAGTGAATTCGAAAATAACTAAAAACCTAGATTGGCAGACCTGCTAGATCATTAGAAAATCATTATCACTAATGACAACAGTACTACAGTAAGCAAATAGATTTAAAAGTAAATAGTACTTATATCTCGAACATTAGCGTTAGTCAGAACTACTCAGAACGTCCATATTGTACCGGAGTGCGAATCCTAACGGGAGTGAGGAGTGAGTAACCTCTTAACGCCTTGAGCAAATCTGTATTGAGCGTCCTACCTACTTGAATATTAATTAGTTCAACGTTTTCATTTGATTTTTAATCAGATTACGGATTTGTTAATGGAGAAGTTGCATTTTGTCTCTAAATCCGAATATATATAATAATGTATACATTTAGAAAATATAATGTAAAACAATACAGAATATCTCGTCTGAAGAAGGGTCCGGGAAGGCAACGTGTATCTAATAGCACACCTACATTTCGCCAGTTATGTTTAATACCCATGTAGGTGATAGGGGACGAGCCTATTGCCGTCAAACGGTTACAAAACCAGACTCCGTGACTGCTACTGCAAAATTCCTAGAGATAAAACCTTATAACACTGCCCGAACCTGGGAATCGAACCCAGGACCTTATGCTCAGCAGTCGCGCTTGCTACCACTAGACCAACGAACTACTTGACACGTCGAAAAATAATAATTTTAATTCACTTCAAATTTCTGTCTACTATACCTATAATAGTAAGGGAACAAACACGACACGTCGTGATGGCTCTCGGCCACCGTAGGCGCGGGCCTGTGGACGGTGAGTAATGGGCTAGCTCGCCGTCCGTCCGTCGTATGACGACAGGCCGTGTCGACGGCGCGTTCGTGTTCCACGCGCGCCTCAAAGAGATGTCAGCAAACATGAGGGGCCCGCAAGGGCCGATGCCTGCCAGGGCTGCGGGACTGTTCGAAAGAGATACCGCGGCCCTGGAACATAAAGGGCAAAAGAAGGAACATGGATGGTTTTTAGTCAGTAAAAGTCTGACACTCCCTTCCGCTCCGCCCAGAGCGGGAGGAGTCATTTGATGATTACCCATCCGAAAAAAAAAAAGGGAACAAACACGACAATTCAGAGAAAAAACGATACGATACGATATATTAAATGGAAGAAAAACAGGATGCTGCCTACACGGTCCTTTCAAAATAAGAACACATCTAGACATTTGACAGGTTGTTAACCTGTCACCCGGCGGTTACTGATCTATTTTATACATATTTGGAGCGTACCTATAAGAAATAAATGGGCCCGATCTTCGTATATTTTCTTTCTATAGAAAAGGCGCATTGACCGCAAAAGGCATTTGAGACATGAGTTTAAGTTGTCAACTTGTACCAAGTAGGGGGGATCAAAGACCAAAAACCTCTTATCTACAGGAAGCCTGCTAAGCCTATTTCTCACGATGGGGTGGCTCGTGGCTAAATAATAACAGCCGCTCGGGTCGATCTGGTTCGAGGATGAGTGAGCATCCATTACATACCGAGTTTCCTCCGTGTTGGTCCCGGCTGTCATTTGTTCTTTGTCAGTCTTTACAGGTAGTCAGTAGCTCGAAACTCTGACAACCAGTCTTACCAGGTATCGTATTACCCAGTACTAACTAGGTTGTGGAGATCTGATAGCCAGTAGCTCCATTTAAAATACTGGGAGACTGGAACCCGACCCCAATATAGTTGGAAAAAGGCTAAGCAGAATAGAATAGAACTTTATTTTGCAAATATGGGTAATACACAATAGTTGTTTTCAAATATCAAAGGTCAGCCATATTTTAACAATCGGCATGCAAACATTTACATTATTTATGAAACATGTACTTACATTTTAAAGACCAGTTCGATTACATTATTATAATAATAATGAGGGGTGGCTTGTTATATTCATACCGATCCAGCTGAATACCAACATTTTTGTGATTGGCCTGTTGTTCTAGTGGTTAGTGACCCTGACTGCTAGGACGGAGGTCGTGGGTTCGATTCCCACACAGGACAAATCTTTGTGCGATGAGTACGATTATTTGTTCTGTATCTGGGTGTGTAATTTATCTACCTATAATATGTATGTATTTAGAAATTTAAAGTATGTTTATCAGTTGTCTGGTTGCCATAGTACAGGCTCTGCCTAGTTTGGGATCAGATGGCGGTGTGTTGGTTGTCCCAAGATATTATTTTACATGAACCGACTGTCTATCAGATCTTCACAAGCAGTGATTATACCACGGGGTATCACGATACCCAAAGACTGATTGCCATACTTACTGGTTCCTGACCACTCTTTACAACTTTCAAAGATGTACAGACGCTAGCACATCAAGCTACTACAATCTGTCAAATTTCTTTAATAGACTTTCAACTTTATCGCTAAAGCATTAGGTTCAAGTTTGATTGGGAAAATTTGATAGTTTCGGGTAGCTTGACGTGCTGGTGTCAACAAGAGACAATCGGGCATGGACTATCATATTACCTATAGAAGACTATTTTTCCTTGGGGTTCTTAGTAGTACCCCGGAGTCTGGATATGTACCAGGTTGATTAGTGGCGTGGCCTAGGGGCCAACAAGACGGCAAGCCCATAAGACAAGCGACTGTTCAAAAACCCTAACATCATGAAGATTTGTACGTTATAAGGCCAAGTAAAGTTTTTAGGTTTGAATAAAAGTACCGCCAATAGGTTGATGGCAAAAGGCTAGCCCCCATTACATAGGACTTACACGTAACTGGTTATATTTCGCCAGTTATGTATAAGGTTTACTATAGGTAAACCTCTACCTACTCCTTTCGTAATTACCGGCGTGATATACAAGGTGTAAACAGACCATTCACAAAGCCCTCAACCAGGCATTTAGTACATCAAATTAAGTAACTCTATGTAAAAATTATTGCTGGGAAATTACTTTTTTTTTGGCGTGAAAAATTACCTTTTACTGCACTCAAAACATTGTGCTGATGGATGCATTGAATAGTACGGGGTTTGTGCAGGTATTTAAAGTAAAGTTATATATGACACTAGCTTTCCGCCCGCGGCTTCGCCCGCGTCGAGTTCGGTTATATATCTCGTTTCCAAGAGAACTCTTCAAAAGTCCGGGATAAAAACTATCCTATGTTCTTTCTCAAGGTCAACTCTAACTCTGTACCAAATTTCATTAAAATCAGTTCAGTGGTTTAGACCTGAAAGCGTAACAGACAGACAGACAGACAGACAGAGTTACTATCGCATTTGCAAACTTGTTTTAAAAAAAACTTGTAAAATAGTTGGAACTTTGACCCCCAATATCTCCGTAACTAGAAGGTTCGCAGGTATGGTCCAAAACAAAAAAAGGCTCGCAATGACGGGGAGCACACGTGTCTTTCGGATTTGTTGTTATATTCAATCTGGTTCATAGTTCTCTGATTATACACAGTGCAATAAACCTCAATCGAACTATTTCGCTGAAAACACACCATTCATTCCCGACAAAAACTGATAAATTCCTATGAATTATAATTAAACTCCGATTGTAATGCGAGGTGCTGTGCGTGAGATATTACAATGAATAATTCAATTAACTAATTAGTATTGTTAATTAATCCCCTGCATTATCTACCAATCTGTATTACTGATCGATTGAAGCAAAGCGCGCCGATGGATTTAAACAGAACATGATTATGTACGGCAAAATAATTATAATTAACTAACTTTTGCCCGCGGCTTCGCTCGCGTTAATTTAGAATTTGCCAATCAATACGGTTTGTACTCTGCTTGTAATAATATAATTCAATCATGATTCGAAACCCTCGTGGCGCCATCTATTACCATAAGAACGTTATTGTTGTTTTTCTTGGGAACAGTACTTTTTTCGGGATGAAAGGTGCTATATCCGTTTCTGTGCACCTGACAACGTATATGCAACATTTCAGGATGATCGTTCGGTGGTTTAAGGCGTTAAAAGGTAACAAACAAACTTACTTTCGCATTTATAATATTAGTTACGATTAAACAGGAATAATTAAAAGAGAAAAGATAATCTTGGACATAATTGAGTTATGGTAAAACAAAAAGGTAGCAAGAAATAAATAAAACTGCTCCCAACACGCAAAGATCAAGCTAAGTAAGAATACCATCATCATCTGCCTAACCTTTTCCCAAATTTATTGGGGTCGGCTTCCAGTCTTACCGGATGCAGCTATATACCAGTATTTTACATGGAGCGACTATCTGACCTCTAAAACCCAGTTAGTACTGAGTAAACGTATTGATATATGATCAATTATTGTGTAGTTTTTTAATGGCCATGCTAAAACTTTGAAAAATAATCCACATTGAGAATTTTCACAATATTTATGTATTAAAGTGTCCTCAGCCCATTTTTATATTAATGACTGAAAATTAGTTCTATTTACTATACAGTCTAGTTACAACTTACTAAGTAAGGGGAAACGGTAATCCTTTGAGACTTTGCTAATCCAATTTTCGTATCCCAGATCAACTGTTTATTTTAATAAGTGTTTCAGGAAACTAGAACCTCTAATTGAAGTAGTCTACTTAAATTTAACACCATCTGTGTTTTCTACACGACTATAGTTAACAGCAATTAAGATAATCATAACTCTCCGTAGTGGTTTTCTTAGGTGTCAATACAATGCGTCTTTAAAAGTCATATAAACTAACTGCAATTAAGGAAAAAACATAATGTAACGTCATTACGCCTGGAATCATCGAAGGGTTAGGCAGAGATGTACCTAATAAGGTAGACCTCTGCCTGTGTGTGCACAAAGCGTCAGTAAGTGCTAAACCCTCCAACTTTAACTAAGCTTTAAGCTTGCGGGGTTAGCACTTACTGACGCTGTGTATACACACACATTTCGCCAGTTATGTTTAAGTCCTATGTAAAAGGGGGGAGACTATTGCCATCAACCAAGCACAAATCCAGGCTCCGTGGATGAAATTCCTGATTGAAAAATCCATTAAGAGTTTACTCGACACGTAAACAGAACACAGCTCCTCATGCTCCCAAGTACGGATTGGGACCACTAGACCAACGAGGCATTTAATACATCTTAAAAAATCCTTCGAAGTACCTGCCATTAAGGAAAATCGGCTAAAATAATATTTGTCTAATACGGCTCTTAGAGAACACAATACTTAAACCAATTGACCCGTTCCTCTGCAAACAACAGTATAAAATACTTTCTAATCATATCTTTATTCACAACTCTTTATTTGTCTCATTCGATTCGCTCTAATTCGCAATCGAATCGATTACACTCATTCAATCGATTGACAACCAATCCGAATTCGAATCGAGAACGTAGATTAAAAAATACAAATTAGAGGTTGACTAACGCAGACGCAAATCGAGAAGATCTGACTCGATTGCTTCGAAAATCGAGTTACGTTGCTTTTATAGAAAACTAGCTTTTGCCATCGGCTTCGCTCGCATTAATCTGAAATTATCCCACGGAAAAGTTCTAATTTTTTTTTACCTATGACACTTGGAAATAATGAAGATTCCCATTAGTGAAAGAATTTTCGTTTACAAACTTTACCTCATTTAATGTTAGTGTAGATGTACCTACGTTTCTGTTTATTCACATATTCATTAGATATTTTATTTTGTGTCGGCGTGACTCTATTGCGATAACTGTTAATTAAAAAAGCAATTTGTTTTGTATGGTGTCGTTCCGTTATTCTATTGATTTTGATCAGCATGTTGTTTTGATTGTTAGTGGGAGTTATTACTGGGTTAACCAAAAAACAAACTGGTCTGTCGGTTTAGGTTAACCTCAACGAGATTTGGTGCTTCAAACAATCTAAGAGTCGGTATCAATTTAAACTCGTTGCACGTAGTTATTTTTTATTTATTTACACAACATCATTATAACTGTAATCTCCATAGAGTTAGGCAGAGGAGTAAGTAGTTCTATGGAAAACTTACACTGCCAGAATTTTCTCATTATTACTACTTATTAATCGCATCACACTAGCGTATGATACGATTATAAGTATACACCATTATTTTAGGTCGTTCTGGAGCCGAATACCATTAACTCGATCATCGAACTCGAAACGATTGGGCCTATTTTTTCAAAAAGTAACAATAAAAAAAACACGAAAGAATAAATTAAATGATTTTTTTGTTAAATAATGAGAACTCAAATGCGTATGTGTGACGTAAAACGTATCTACGATCGGCAACAAATGCGAACGATACCCATTGAAAAATTCATTAATCGATCGATTCTTATAATCTCTCGTCACAATCGATGTTCGTCCACCTCTAAAAGAAATTCGTTAGCAAATAATTAAGCCGCTGGTTTTTAAGGTCACCCAGTGAAATGAGGATGGCAAAAACTTAATAAAGGCCAGAAGTAATAGAGCTGACACCTTTTGAGATCCAATATTTTATGAATGAACTTTTTCTACGAAGGTATTTAATTTTAATGAAATTAAAATTCGACTTTTTAATTAATACAATGTTGGTTGATGGCTTTATTAATACGTACATACTGGGTGGAGGGGACACCGACGCGAAAACGGTTACCACGTACGACATTGAAATTTTTCATCGGCTATTTTTTTTTTAAAATCAGCTGTTCCATATATTTTGACCGTGTATGTATTGCACTTTTGTAGTCTGCCTAGCCTTTTCTGAACTATGTTGGGGTCGGCATTCAGTCTAAACAGGTGCAGTTCAATACCAGTATTTTACATGGAGCGACTGCCTATCTGACCCCCACAGCCCAGTTAGTACTGGGTAATACGATACCCCTTGGTTAGACTGGTTATCAGACTTTTGGGCCGTTGACCACCTTAAAACTGGTATATACGGGGTGGAAGGGAAACCGTGGCGGAAACGGTTTCCACGCATTCAGTACATCATTCTGAGCCCCCCCCCCCCACTATATAGAAATTTTTCATCGGTTATTTAAAAATAATCAGCTGTTTCCTACGTAAGTGCAATACCTACACGGTCAAAATCTATGGAACAGCCGAAAAACTTCTGTGTGGTGGGGCTCAAAATGATGTACTGAATACGTGGTAACCGTTTTCACGTCGGTGCCACTTCCAAATTGTATACGATACTACGATATGTATCTAGTCGTGGGTATCGTTTTGCCTTATGTGTATAAATGATGTCTTTTTCGTAACTATAGAACATTAATAAGAAACGCCCATTAAAGGTATAAGACATTAAAATCAACTTATACTCGCACGGTTACGGATTTAGACATCCCTAACTTTCTATGTATCAATTTAGGCGAAGCCTACTTACAAACATCTCCAGTTACAAAAGGTCTTAGTTTTGATACTGAAGATTATAGCTGATTACTTTTTAAGTACTTATGGCAAAATCGATATTTACTTTTTAAGTGCTTAGAGCAACAGTGAAGCATATAATGAAAGCTTTCATTCCCTTGCAAGATTTGTAACCCCCTAACATACCTATGGCTATAATATAACTGGCGAAAACTCTTCTCTTTTTCTGTGGTTTGTGCCTAACCTGGTGTCAAGAGTTTTTATGCCGTGGGCCTCTGACTTGGTTTTACGTGCTGTCGAGATATATCTCTCAGGCAGGCTAGTTTGGTTTCCTCACGATATTGCCCGTCACTAAAGCAAGTGATAATTTGATAATACGCACTTGACTCCAAAAAATCAGAGGTGCGTGTCTTGGGTTCGAACACGAGACCTATGACTTGACAGTCCGACGGAAACACCACTAGGCTTTCACTAGGCTATCACTGCTGCAGTGGCAAAATTAATATAATATAAAATACACCTCTAAAAAACCACCAACACACACACACACCAACAAAACACCTCTAAAAACACCTCTAAACTTCTATAGTCTAAGTTATAGGAAATGTAATTTTGTAATGTCGAATTATTTAGCGATGCTTAATTACACGGACACAGAAAAACTTCTAGAAGAAACTTCTAGAAGTCCTGGTTTGATTTGACATGTCATCCCCTCGTATTTAGTTGTACATATTGTAATTAAGTTAGTTTTAATGTTTTTGTTTCCTATATTTACTTTATTTTAAAACTTTTCCTGTCCTAACTAAATTATGAAATGTAAAGTGATGGCCTGAAACACAGGTTTAAATAAACCTAGATCAGGCAGGTCGCTACCTAACATTTGATTTCGTCATTATCGTAACTTGCAACAGTTACTTATATTTATTTTAGTTATAGTTTACATAAAAGCACTAATTAGACAATTGTTTAGAAATAACACTACTGCACATAAATGTACACTTTTGTAATCCCTACTTTTTTTGAAATAAATTATTCTTATTCTTATTCTCTGCTTAAACCTCCGGAGATTAAAGGCGTGATGTTATGTCATGTAGGTACTCAGCGCCAAACAATCAAATAACAAAGCAAGGCTTGATACTCGCCTTACTTACCATGATTGATCGCCTATTACAACACTTTATCGTTACAAACCTTACATTATTGTTTTGTAAGACAGCTAGATTATCTTCATCGTAACATATTGCGTAGAACATTGGCAACAAAATAATGACTTTAAATTCGTCACGCAATGTAATGTGGACAATATTGTATGTGTAAGAAGTTTTAAGCTAAGCATATACAGAATGACAGTTAAATGATTGTAATTAGCTGTCAGGTAGAGACACTTTTGTTTTTCATCTGCTGGTACGCATTGTCCACTCGAGGATTTAGTATGTCCATAGTCGCGATTCAGTTGTATATGATTTTTGGGCTTAGATCATTCACTGCTAGACGTCAGGCGTCGTATTTGTTTAAAAGGGAGTGCCGTAAGCCACTTCGCGGGGTTGCGGGTACGTATGTCACATGTCATCATATAGGTTTTAAGACATGCCAGGTCCTCATGTGGTTTTCCTTCACCGTTTCGAAAGCCACTGTGGTCTTTTTGTCATGGCTTAGTTGCAGTTTTGGGCTATAAGCAATGTATACCAAGCACGCGTTTATTAAAAGTAAACAAATAAACAAACAAGCGTTCCTATAAAATCCAAAACTGAATGGTGAAAAAAAGATTATTTATTTAAGTACTAGCTTATGCCAGCGGCTTCGCTCGCATCGAGTTCGGTTATTTTTTTTTTACTACCAGGATAAAATTCCTATATGTTAATCCAGGTTATAACCTATATGTGTGCCAAATTTCATCCAAATCCGGTCAGTAGTTTTTCATGAAAGAGTAAGAAAAATAAAACTGAACAACTTGAACAACAAACACATTGCTTCTAACATTTGTCCCATCAAAAGAACATTTTTGCACGTATGACGACCAATTAAGCTAATAAAACCAAAATAAGCTGATCACTCATTATACGGAAAGCTCATACAAAGCGTGGTCAGGTAATACTGGATATGTACGGATTGATGTGTCGCAGTGTGCAAATAACTCAGTCAAGAAACATGTCGGGCGTGGCTAAATTGATAACCGCACAATTAAGTTTAAACAATTCTACATACCTACTAACGAAGAAATGCTGTAACCATTCACACATACATACGTAGGCAAGCTTATGCCGACATTTCTCAAAAATACCACTACATATTTTATTCAAACTTCATAATTTCAAACGTTACGCCATTTGAATGTTTGAAATGCGAAACAGAATCCAAAGAATCTGTGAACAGTGGAAATGATGTTGATATAAAACACATAGTTGAGATGTTTTCCTGTCATTTTTCTATTACGTATTCTCAGATAATTTAAGCGTTTACGCTGAGTAATGTCCATCGAAGCCTAAGGCGCGAATTATACAGAAATGGCGTAAGGTGAAGGCACGGCGGCGCAGGCGCAGCGCAGGCGTGAATGGATACCGAAAAGAAAGAACGGCGTGCCTGCGCCGCGCTGTTTGAGTGTAAATCACGACACATCGCCTACGTACATTTTGTATTAAAACATTTTGAAGCGGCATCGTGCCTGAGTCGCGCCTGCGCCGCGACTTCACCTTAAGCCGTTTCTGTATAATTCGCGCCTTAGTTGAATATAACTCAAAGGAGTAGAGAAAGAAGTCAAAACGTTTTCGGAAAACTAGGTTGGCTTAGATTTTTTGGCAATGGCACACCCTTGCCTGGCTCTCCGGGGAAATATAGGCGTGATGATATTACTTATTTGTGTTGTTTGCTTATAAAATAATAAACGATACCCAATGCGATTCGGTGACTCATTATGTCTATCTCGCTCGCTTTCGTAATGCCAAAAAAGAACCTAACCCTTCGGGGATTAGAGGCGTGCTGTTATGTTATGTGATAGATTCGAACCGACACGACGCTCTGGTTGAGACTCGCGCAGACCAGGGGTTCTAAAATGGCCGCTTTAGCAGAATCATAACATGATAATAATATGAATTACGTTTAAATTCTTAAAATGGTCATAGACGTACCAACTATTATGAATTGTCACCTTGTGACCATTTTACGAATTTAAACGTAATTCATATTATTATCCTATTATGATTCTGATAAAGCAGCCATTTTAGACCCCCAGAAAAGAATGGGACAAAAGGGAGCTGGTTCACAAACTGTATTTAACAGTGTCACAGAACTACGCCTGCGCTTGCCAGGTCCTTCCAGATTGTTAACGTATATTAACTAAAATATCTTGTTGAAAGCTTATCAGGTATGTTTACACTTTTCGTTTGTTATTTGACTCCGTTGACTGTTGGCACACAAAATTAGCGAAGCGCGGAATAATATATACCTCATGATATAATATGTTTACTTGAAAATATTTGAGACTAGCTTTTACCGGCGGCTTCGCTCGTTAATTTAGAATTTGCCAATCAATTCGAGTTGTACTCTGCTTGTAATTAAATTTTAATTCGAAAGACGCGTGGCGCCATCTATATATATTTTGTATTATTGTGATAAAACTAAAACACTAAAACAAAACTTTCTTTGGGAAAGTTGTTTGTTATCATGAGGACAATAATGAGTATAAGTATCGGTCACTAATTACCAGTCACCCTATATGCAAACTTTCAGGATCATCGGTTCAGTGGTTTAGGCGCAAAAATGTAACAAACAAACTTACTTCGCATTTATAATATTAGTGAGAAGTGGGGAAGTGAGGATTTAGCTAGCAATGTTGTACCTACTTATTAACTTTTTTGGATATGTATGTTATAATAATTATTTATTTATTTACAGACTACAGAGAGGTCCACTGTGTTAGTAACAATACAACTTAGCCCATGTTAGTACTTAATCTTTATTTTCAGTTTGGCACTAATTATCTAAAACACGTTAAACATACAAACACTATAGCACATATCTGAAAGACGGCCTGTGTGCCGCCATCCAGTGACACATTATTTTACCATCTACCCACATCTCATTAGTATCTACTATATTATGACGATACGCACATAGGTAGGTAGGTTTTCGGTTGTTAAGATAATATAAGGAGTTTAAAAAAAAAATCTGCTTTCTAGAGCTTCGTCTCATACTACATACTTAATATTTATTTAGATAAACTATCTGCCTAGTCTTTTTCCCAACCATGTTGGGGTCAGCTTGCAGTCTAACCGGATGCAGCTGAATAACAGTATTATACATGGAGCAAATGCCTATCTGACCTCCAAGACCCAGCTAGTACTGGATAGCTTACGGGGTAAGACAGGCTGTCAGACTTTTAAGGTTTTGCTGCCGGTAAGGAAATGTTGGGGGTCCTAGGGTCTATTAAATCAGACAACCAGCTCGATTGAATGCGATTTAATCACTAAATAAATGGGAATATATTTTATAATGCGCATTAGAGTAAAGTGCTTACTTAGCTTAAAATAATTTTAAGCTCTTTAAGCACTTTATATATATATAAGTATAATTATTATTATTATATAAGTATAATTATTATACTTATATTCTAAAGGAGCGTAGGTACCTACTACGTTATGCACTACTAGAGAGCATACATACACTTCAGGACAGTCAGAGATCTAGACGTACTCGGTTAATATAGCACATACTTTGGACATATTTCGGTTTTGTAGAAATTGGCTATCACTTTTCACATTAACTAGACAAAATATTCAATGAACAGGGTGAATATACGTAAAACTGTTTGTGAAACATATTGATAGCGGTTTTAGTTCCAATATTTAATTTTTGTCACCAGTCCAACTTGTAACAAGATTTTTTGTGAACTACAATTAAAACCCGACTACTGCAAAATCACGCTCTTATTTCTTCTTGTTTACAAGGTAGTCGACTTCTCCTATTGTTGAAGTCAGTTAAAATGTAGCCTGTGTTACCCGGGCCATAATAACGAATCGATTGACACCTTATTCATCAAAATCTCCTGATTTAAGACGTCATAGTAACCCTCCGATCTGATCTGACCTGGTAATACAAAAGTAGGTTTTATGTAGCCTTAATTCACCCAGTGAGCTAACGCAGGGCTAAGAAACTCGATTTTCGGGGAGATACTTATAAAACAGACTTTCAAGTTGAAAAAAAAGCCAGAATAAACAAAGCAATTCGATCCGATCACTGCAACCGTTCACAGCCCTGCAAATTCTCGCATAGGGAGAATTTGCACCCAGAACCGTTTTTCTCTGCGGAGGTGAGAGTGGCGTCATAGGACTAGGTGATCTGCCATCTATGTACTTAGTACCCAAGTGTTTTCCTCAAGTCAAGAGACGATTAGCGACCAATACCGTTGTAATACCCGTTTCCTGGAAAGTTAAGTAAAGGTAAAATTAACTGTAATCTTGAGAAGATAGAGCTGGAAATTGGTTGTTGAAAATTAAATAGAAGAACAAAGGTAATACGGACTTTTAAGATTAATTGGGATTAATAGATTAGGAAACAACGAATTATTTGAAAAGAATAACAAGAACGGGATTTGTATTGATGAAGGTTTGCAGTTCTAATTTTAGAATTAGGTACTTTGAAAATTTCGACGACCTCGATTCCGATGAGCGTATCATTATAAAAATGGTGTTTTTATTAAAAACCGGTTTTGTCCCACCGCAGGACCTATCTCTTCTCTTTCCACTCTCTCTGTTTAAAGTTGCTTGAAGAAGGTCTAACTATTACTGCTCATACTGCCATCTGCCGTCACTTTACATTTACGAAATATGTATGTTTGTAATGAAAAACAAGCAATTATTTAAGACTGCAAATGATGTAAATCCTCGGAACAGACGAGATCCCTATAAATTAGTGTTGAATGATTTACCTAGGCTAGCTAAATACAATAATAACTGCCTAGCAATGTGTGTGCGCATTTTTAATAAAATACCGAGGCATTTTAAAATATTAAATACAAAATTATTTAAAACTAAATTTTATAAATGGTTACTTGAATATAGTTTTTATAGCTTAAAAGAATTTATAGATAAAAAAAATTGATGTTCTTTGTTCATTGTTGATGCCTCCTTATGTATTTCCCTGTCTTTAAAATTTTGCATGCTTGGTCTAATCCTAGCTAAACATGTTTGTGCCATTTAAATTTGTTGTGAACACCTTTGTATACCATGTTTTACGCAAATAAATATACTATTACTATTACTATCTCTTCTGGAACTCTGGCATTCTTATTTTTGTTAATTTCTCAATTTCCGTGACCGAAGGGCAGGCTTTTACCTTGGCCAAAGGCTTAGCGTTGCCATACAGCGTGGCAACGCCGCCAGTCTCTTGGAGACATTACCGGTTGACAGAATTGAGGACGAGTTTTTGACGCCATTTTTTAAGTAACTTATATTAAGCCATTTTAATTTATAAATGTATATAATATTGTTACATAAATAAAACTAAATTTCCCATCGTTGCTTTTCGTACCATTTTTTTTAATCTATCTTAGGACCTTGTAAAATCAGTCTCATTTGAAAAAAATCCTTAGCAAAATTTTGAGGATTCTTGACCACGATTATATCACGATTGTGATAAATACAAAAATGTCTGGTCTCGAGTCTGGAAAAAAACTGGCGGATGACATAATTTTGATTACAATATCGCCTAGTAATGATGTGAAGAAATTCAGAGTGTCTGAATAGTAGTTCCACGAGCAAATGTGAATACCAGACACGGACAAAGACGGATACTGATATAAGTTCGGGTTTCACCGATTCTTGACACAAACGCCTTATAATGAGTTTGAGTAAAAGCGAAAAAAACCTATGAAATAAAACCATTAGCAATCGTGTCATACACAAGTCTTGTCATCATCATCATCATCATTATTTCAGCAGCAAGACGTCCACTGCTGGACATAGGCCTCCCCCAAGTGGACATTACTGTCATCCGGCTACGTAAATGAGAGAAATTTTCTTTAACACTATCCTACATCAAGCAATATTGCCGAGTACAATGACCTCTAGGTATTCAATGGAGCTTGACAATCTATCTGTAAATAAATAGAAACAGTTCACGGATTATCTTAATTTACTACATTTATTTTCAGAATAATCGAGTACATTTTTCTTTCCAATTTTCTTTGCTGTACCTATGCCGTGGGTTCAATGCCCGCAATGTGAAATAAGAGGTTTGTTATTTCAATTAATCGGTAGAATTAGAGTATTTTGATGAGTAAATAAATAACAACGGCACAAACGAATAGGTCATATTTATGTCAAGTTATAGTGCCTCAAACAGCACGAAAAGGTTAATTATCGCCAGGAAAGTGGGAAACCAGTTGTTGTCGTGCCAGTTGAGAGAAGCCTGGTTAATTAATTTTCATATTCCGTACGTGCCTTCTTTTTATATTTAAGATACGGGACCCTATTACTAAGACTCCGCTGTCTGGTTGTCCGTCTATCACCAGGCGGTATCTCATGAACCGTGATAGTTAGACAGTTGAAATTTTCACAGATGATTTATTTCTGTTGCCGCTATAACAACAAATACAAAAAAACAGATACAAAAAGGCTCCCATACAACTGACATGATTTTCTTGCCGTTTTTATAGATGCACGAAGGGTTCGTACCATTGTACGGAACCCTTCGTGCACGAGTCCGACTCGCACTTTGCCGGTTTTTTCTGTACACGGACAAGGTGACAGGAATCTGGAGTGTATAAGGATCGTAGCAGGTGGTAGCGATCTGCGGTGTCTGCCTAACCTAATAGAAACAGGCGTGAGGTTATGTATACATAAATGTATGTATAGTATGAACACTGTTAACTGTGTTTGTTTGTTTGTTTCAGGTATGGACGCACTCAAAATGGCAACCATGTTTCAAAACCGAGAGTCAGAAAGTAGTTCTAATCAGAGCTTCCTACCTTCTCACGTATGTATTAACATACTCAAAATATGTTACTAACAAAGAGAGAAAAAACTAGTTTGATAGTAGTCGGATGGACCTTTGAGTAAAAGTGCTTTATCTTATCTCATGTCGTGGTCGTCACATCAGGGGTGGTGGCAACCACTCAACCGCCGCGGGAGACGCCCTGGCGTCGGGGGCCACGTGGTGGCTCTATCCGTAGGCGCGGGCCTGTGGACGGTGAGTAATGGTCACCGTCCGTCCGTCTTATGACGACAGGCCGTGTCGACGGCGCGTTCGTGTTCCACGCGCGCCTCAAAGAGATGTCAGCAATCATGAGGGGCCCGCAAGGGCCGATGCCTGCCAGGGCTGCGGGACTGTTCGAAAGAGATACCGCGGCCCTGGAATATAAAGGGCAAAAGAAGGAACATGGATGGTTTTTATTCAGTAAAAGTCTGACACTCCCTTCCGCTCCGCCCAGAGCGGGAGGAGTCATTTGATGATTTCCCATCCGAAAATAAATAAATAAAAGGGTTGGTGGCAAGCTTCACAATCCGTCGCCATTCCTCCCGTGCTGTGGCTTTTCTTGTACATTCGTGGAGTGGACCATTGAGTGAAGTTCTGACTTGGTCGGTCTAACGCATTGGTGACCTGCCGCGCGCTCTAGTGCCTTCAACCTTTCCCTGTACTACAAGTCGCTCCACAGATGTGTCTTCTTGACGTGTGATATGTCCAAAAAAAAGTGCGAATACGACATTGGATTATGGAAGAAAGACGCTGTTTGATTTGAAATTCTTGGAGGATTGAGGCGTTGGTTTGGAACTGTGTCCAGCAGTGGCGATGGTTCCAAACAACTCGATTCTTACCGGCTTCCCTTTAAAAATTACACAGTCAGTATTCTATAGACAAATATTATAATCATATTAAAGATATGTACTCCGGCTTACCTCTAAAATTGACCCTTCGCTACTGGTGTTCAGGTAATGCCAAGCATTCTCCTCCAGCACCACATTTCAAAGGCATCTTACTTCTTCACCAAAGTCATATAAAAAACTTAAACAATAACATTTATTAGAACAATTTTGCAGTTTAACATAAACAATATCTTCACGCATTTTCCCAGCATAACAAAATAATTTGCTACGGCGATCTTATAATGGTTACATAATATCGCCGTAGCAAATTAAAGTAAATCTAACCTCTTATAAGGAAACGTCTGTTTAAAACAATAAAAAATCTGACACTTGATAAATGTCCATAGCGTGTTACAACAAACAACATAAAACACAATTATGTAAACAAAACATACACAAAAAAACAATCGACCACAATTGTGAGGTTTTTATCAAACAACTTTGACAACGCACGCAACGTTCTGAAACCGAAAGTAATTGCTAATAAATTATCAACCTTATTGACTTGTAAATAAAGCTAGCTTCCAAGAACATGATATAACATTAAGTAGTGTATAGAGAACGGATTAATAGGCGATCGCTAATCACTGATTGGATCAGTAGATTAATATGGTTATAATTAAGTCGTAATTTTCTGTAGATGCTGTTTTCACTGTATTTAATGCTTTCCTGGAACCTATTGTTAATTTATAAATGGAGATAATTACAATGACTTAGACGTAGACCGTGTTCTGTCTGATGTCTTACATAATTGTCGTAGATTTGTATCGGAGTAGAAACTTTAGAAGAGGCACGTACGGATAGACGTGGAAGGCGAAATGTCATGAATTTATGATGGACTGTTCACAGTGATGCTTGAGAATTAATTCGTGAGGGAGGTAACGGCAGCTAGAGATTATCTAATAGAGATTTTATTTTTCCGTTGTATTTGAACTAAGTCTTTTAATGTTTTTTAGTCTTTTGAGCATGAGCTTTTTCCATCAGAAATTTCTCAGTAGCAGCCACGTAGTATGGATTTGTGCCCGGTTGATGGCCAAAGGCTCGTCTCCTATTACTTGGGACTTAAAACATAACTGTAGAAATGTGGGTGTACTATTCTAAGATATGCCGATGCCGATTTGCCGATTTTAGTACAGTAATGATGAAAATATTAAACAATGCAAAGCAGATCTAGGTTCGAACTCATCTTCTATCTTAGCTATACTAATAAATAAAATTGAAGTGTCTGTTTGTAATATTAAAATAACCGATTTTTACTACATGCATATGAATGTAGCTATATACAGTACATATACCAAAATAACATTTTTTACAATTTTTGTCTGTCTGTCTGTTTGTTCCGGCTAATCTCTAGAACGGCTGGACCGATTTTGACGGGACTTTCACTGGCAGATAGCTTATGTAATAAAGAGTGACTTAGGCTACTTCTATTTTACGCAAAATAATTAAGGTTCCGTGCAAAAAAAATTAAAACCCTTGAAATTTTGGTAATAAAATGCGATTAAAAAAAACCGGCCAAGTGCGAGTCGGACTCGCGCACGAAGGGTTCCGTACCATTATCTATAAAAACGGCAAAAAAATAATATCTGTTGTATGGGAGGCCCCCTTAATATTTAATTTTTTTTTTAATTTTTAGTATTTGTTGTTATAGCGGCAATAGTAATACATCATTTGTGAAAATTTCAGCTTTCTAGCTATCACGGTTTATGAGATACAGCCTGGAGACAGACAGACAGACAGACAGACAGACAGACAGACAGACCGACAGACAGACAGACAGCGAAGTCTTAGTAATAGGGTCCCGTTTTACCCTTTGGGTACGGAACCCTAAAAAGGGAAGTTATTTTTTTTTATTTATACAATAATTTCACGCAAACGAAGGTCGCGGGCAACAGCTCATATTTATATAAAATGGTAAACTGACTGACTGACTGGGTGATGATTACACACAACAACAGCTGGTTCTAGGAGACATGAAACTTGGAGGTTGTATTCTTTGTGAAGAGTAAGTATTCACTAAGAAAAGATTTTTGAGAATTCTATGCCTAAAGGGGTAAAATAGGGGATGGAAGTTTATATGAAAGTGAGAGACGAAAAGTAGAAAAAGTAAAGAGAGGGGAGGGGTGTAAAGTAGTGATTTTTGAAGTTAGGATCTTTAAATTTTGTGTTTAGGCTGACGATTGAAAATTAATTTATACGTGTCTCAGCGTTTTTGGTAATTCTACCCCCGAAGGGTTAAAAAGGGGGGGGAAAGATCTGAAAGTATGTAACTATGTTTGTTACCGTAGCCTGGATTAACCTGTAGGTTACTTTTTAATCCCGGTAGTACGTTCCCGTCGGATATTTTTCGACACCCACCGCCGGGTGAAGCCGTGGGCGCAGAAGCTAGTCGACTTAATAAGAACTGGTAAGTCGGGATAATTACCAATGAGCCACAACCCACTGCCCTCGCCGCACTGAACTACATTAGGTATGCATTTATGCCCTTTTCTATGTCTACAACCCACGAGATATGTATTAAGGTAATAATTCACATTCTGTCGGAGTAACAAATCAAACTGGATCAATTTCCTGCACTAATTTAGCTAACTACTTACTCCACTTCGTGAGGCTGTATTTTGTAACCGTTACATTGCAATATATTGAGCACTAATATTGGTGGAGAAACGAACATTATAGAGCAAAAACACCTTTAGGACTGCTCCTTTTCGCGTCTGCTGAGCATGAGGTCCTGGGTTCGACTCCAAGATCAGGCAGTGTTATCGCGTTTTCCCATCAGGAATTTCTCAGAAACAGTCACGGAGACTGTATTTTTGCACGATTGATAGCAATAGGTTTGCCCCCTATTACAATAACTGGCGAAATGGGGGTGTAGGTACTATAAGTTACATCTCTGCCTAACCCTTTGCGAATTACAGGCGTGAGTTTATGTTATGTTACTTATGATTTACAGTTAGCACAGATTATAAACTGTACCTAATCTCTGTTTTAAATCCCACGAAAGTATCAAACCCTGTTCTCATAAAAGGTAGACCTATCCAATTCAGTTCTAGTAAATTACTAGAACGCCTAAACACGTTTTACTCGCTCACAAACTACTCCGGACATCCAATGTTTAAACCCTCACGTATTCAGGTTATGAACGTGTTGTGGCGGCCGGGGAAAAGTACACAGTTTCGCTTTTTGAGATTATTTGTTTGTGATTGTGAAATGAAGTGTTTTGAATGGTTTTTCAAGGGTTATCTTAATGAGAAACTTTGAAACGTAGTAGAAAAATAAGAAAGAAATATGTTTTTTTTTTTGTTTTTTTATAAAAGAAAAAGTAAACATTAAAAGTCCCTAATATAATTCCAACTAGCTGACCCGCGCAACTTTGTCTGCGCCACATAAGAGAGACAGAGGTTTAAAGAGAGTGGGTCGTATGCAGGCACCTATAATACAATTTTAAAGGAGCTAAAACTTTCTTTGTTTTATCCACGAACCACTTGAGAACCATTGAACAAAATTTGGTACTTATAGTGCTAATTTAAAATCACGCGGACGGAACCAGGAGAAACATTGTTTGTATGTCTGTAATGGGTAATATTTAGTGGTTAATTTGAAGATTCATTTTGTTTTTTATTATTTATTTTTTTTATTATTATTTTTACTCCGCAACAAAATAATGATCAAGTACCGCACGCGCATTTTTATTGTAGTGTTCTTTTATCATAACTGCTTCTCTGATAAAGATCAGTGGCCTCATAGTGTTACATAGTAGCAATTACAATGAATGAAATTATAGCACTTATTCTGTGAGCTGATATTCATTGCTCCGAAAGTTAAAGTTTTTCTCATAAAACGATGAACGCAATTCATAATTTGTTGGGCTATCAAAGTAATTAATAAAAGTGTCATCTCAAAAGTGTTCTACAGACGGCGCATTAATCTTTTCCTCTATTCTTTAACCTTAGGTTCCTCTTACCTCATCACCTTTAGATTTAAACCCTGTTCTTCTTCCATCAAAGGATCTCATGGCTAAGCAGTAATGCATGAGTCCATCTTCTTGGTTAAGGATCGTTTACCAAGATCGGTCTGAAGGCTGGTGACCCTTTTTTTTCGGATGGGAAATCATCAAATGACTCCTCCCGCTCTGGGCGGAGCGGAAGGTAGTGTCAGACTTTTACTGACTAAAAACCATCCATGTTCCTTCTTATGACCTTTATGTTCCAGGGCCGCGGTATCTCTTTCGAACAGTCCCGCAGACTCAAACAGTCCCGCAGCCAGGCTGGTACCCTTCATTGCATAACGAAACCCCACCACCTCCATTGATGCTAATTGGCATCTTGACAGTGGTTATAGGCTTGTATTCAGAAGCCCGAAAGTCTGATAACCAGGCTTACCAACGGGTATCGTGTTACCTTTTAACTGGCTATGTAGGTCAGATAGGCAGTCACTCCATGTACACTACCTACTGATATTTAGATGCAGCCGGTTAAACTGAAAGGTGATTCTAGAGTTGAAAAAATCTAAGCAGATGATGATATCTGCCATCAAAGATAGCCTGAGGTGAAAGTCTCTCCTTCAGGCATTTCCATAGACGTATCGAGAAAACTCGAGAAAGGTCATGTCACATTATATTGGGACCGGTCTAGCGTCATGGACAGGACTTTTTTAGCAAATAAACTGATAATGTGGTCATATATTGGCGAGAGCGCCGTGCAATGATTGTTGACATCACTGTTTTTCATTACGAGAATCTCGTGAAAGGTAAAAATGATAAAAAATCTAGTATTGATTTTTTTTTTTTTTTTTTTTTTTTCCCTGGACATTTCACACAGCACCATCTAGTCCCAAGCTAAGCAACCTAATGCTTGTGTTATGGTAACTAGATGGCTGATAAACTACATATATACATTTTTTATTTTTTTTTGTAAATACATACATATTATAGATAGAAAAACACCCAGACCCGGAACAACTACTTGTAGGTCATACAAATATTTGTTCCGTACGGGAATCGAACCCGCGACATGCAGCTCGGCAGTCAATCGCTTGACCACTGCGCCAACCGTGTCGTCCATCATTGATTTTTGCACCGATAGTCGTTACGGTTAATGGACGGAATAATGCTGAAAGAGCCTCGACCAACACCTTAGCAGGCTCTCATTGCGCGGCTGGATCAAGGGCTTGATTCAGAAAGCAGTACTCCTGAACACGGCATGCATAGTGAGGAGGTTCCTCTCTCTGGAGCCCTGACCACCGGCAGCTCGGACCTTGTTCCTGATACCGATGGGCCATATGTTTTTTTATATATTTTTCAATGTTTCGTATACTTTCGTTTTTTAAATCTTTAAAAATGTAATTAATAAGTGTAAAGATGAATAAAACAATAATAATAGATTTGATATACCTACTATAACTACACGATTTCAATAATTTCAACATAGTTGTTGAATCTTTTAGATCCAATGCTAATATAGCCTTATTTAACTAAGCAATAGTACAGTTTACACAACTGTAGGTGTTAATCAATGTGCGAGGGACTTACGTACCTTACTTATACCTACTCCATATCCAGGTGTGAATTGTATATATATAATAATTAGATACATACATCTACACACTTCCTGGCAAAATATACTGACCCCGTCTATCCATACTAATATAATAAACCAGAAGAGAGCTCTGTGTTTGTTTTGTTACGGTTGAATTTGAATAATATTTTTCGTACATAGCCCCATTCTTGAGGAAGACTATTTAATATCACGCTACGTCCTTTAGAAGTAGTATAAGGGGCTGGTGTCCGCAACTCTATGTCCAAAGCGCGTATTTTGAGTACGGGTGGGAAAATTCTTCGATCCGCCCTAGTTCTAGGAACTCTTATAGATTCGTCATGTCTGTCTGTCCGTCCGTATGCCACAGCCACTTTATTCCGAAACTATTAAGACTACAAAGTTGAAACGTGGTAGGTAGATGTATTCTGTGAACCGCTTTACGATTTTTATACAAAAATAAAAAGATTAAGGGGGGAGGCTCCCCAAACAAGGAACTGAACTAAAGATTTTTTTTTTCATCAAACGTATATGTGCGGGGTGTCTATAGACAGGTATTTACGAAACTCTTTGTGCGTCTGAGTACGACTCGCACTTGGCAGGATTTTTTTTATGTGAGATTTTACTTTAATTTGTCCTTCTAAAGACTTAACGCCACACTGATACACTGTAAAAAGTCTGCTTTATTTATCGATGTCAAAAATTGACGTTTTACAGCACTGAAGTGGGCCTATAAGATAATTATAGGCCCACTTCAATGCTGAATCATCATACTCCTACCCTTATCCCAATTTATTTGGGGTCGCAACACGTTTTTTTCTTCCATATTTCTTTATGAATTGCCATTCAAGCTGTCACCATTCATAGTTTCATCATTAAGACCAAGAAAGTAGATTCTACTGAAAAAGCGGGTTCCTAAACCCAAATTATCTCCATAAATTAATTAGCGACTCCACTTACCCAACTCACTAAGCAAGCCTACCAGGCTAGTTTTAACTTGACTACACCCAGCCAATTAACCGAACTTAATTAACTAAATCGATAATCGTTAATGTACCCTGATGCATGCAGGGCACATTACACTAATGTAAGTTACTTAGCTTGATGTAGGCCCAATGTTGTAGTAAAGCTAAAGTGTAGGCATATCAATCAAGACAGAGCATAGCTCTAACTCAAAGCATTTATTTCAAACCAACTTTTGCCCGTGGCTTCGAACGGGATCGTACTACCGGGATAAAAAGTATCCCATGTGCTAATCCGAGTTATAATCTACCTGTGTGTCAAATTTCATTTAAATCCATTCGATAGTTTTTACGTGAAAGAGTAACAAACATCCTCACAAACTGTCACATTTGTAACAGCGGTAAGAAGGCAGGCCTGTTACAGAAACTTTTTAATTCAGAAAGATTAAGGTATAGTCTAGCCGCAAGGCATTATTAAAAGACTAAAGCAAAGCATTCATTGTAAAGCGTAGGTAAATATCTATGGAGAAGTTAGGGCAATAAACAACACATTTGTAATCCCCTATAGATTTTTTAATGAAATTTAGATACGTTCCATGTAAAAGGGGGCAAGTCTACTATCAATCATTTTAACAATTACACAAGCCTCGATCGGTGGGTTAATTTACGTGGCCAAAAGTGTAACAAATATAGCAAAATCACACGTACCAATTTCAGAACTGGCTATTTATTTGTGGCCAAAACTGCAACAATCATATTTCTGCCTAACGTAACAATAACTAAAGTTACAAAACTTTAATCGTCAAGTTATTGTTACCCGAATTTGCACAACATGAATATCTTGCAACTTTTTTTATGTTACTTATTGGTAATCAGAATAATGGTTGACCTTATGAAAGCCTTATAGCTTATAGTAACTGCCGATATGCCTGCAATACCTTAAAGTAATGCCGAAGTGTTGTTGACCTCAGGCACTCCGGTAGTTAATCGTCATCATAACTTCGTCCATTATTGCACAGACCAAACCTTCGATTTCCCCGAAGAGAACAACCAGAAGAAAACTCGCTCACCGATCCTCAAAAACAAACAGCAATTAATTTGTCCTGGTGTGTAACTCGCATAAAACTCGTACACTGGCGGCCATTGTTAAAGGCACAGTCCACGGTGAATACGATGCATCCCCAGTGCTCCTGACACATCAATTATCTGCGCACATTTCGGTTTGCTTCCATTGTATTCATAAGCGCAATACGTCTGTAATTTGCACCTGATGTGTAATTAAGATGAAATGACATTTTCTGTTACGAATGTTGATGCTGATAGTTTTTTGTTTCGTAACTATTAATCTATTATTAGTTATTTTCTTGATGTATTGAAGATTGGAAATAAGGTTTTTTAAAACACATAGCATAACATCACGCCTGTAATCTCTTAAGGTTTAGGCAGAGGTGTACGTACTGCAGTGTTTCCCTGCATTTAAGCCTGTATACTTGGAACTTTAAAGCCTTATGTATTTTTTAAACTGTCAATTTTGAAATTGATAAACCTGCTGAGCAGTGAAAGTAATAGTTAATCTAGTAGTAGTTAATCTGTGAGTGCATTCTGCGACAGTAAGAAGGTTCCAGTTGTGGACATCTATTTAAGCGAGTCGAAATAGCCCTGACAACAGTTTGTTTTCCTGGCGCTTGTTTACGTATCTCTATTTATTTATTAATCACAAAATCCACAGTTCTTTGAAATAATATCTTAAAATATACTCGTCACCTCATCAGACACCTCCTTTCTTACCATATCATCCTTCACACAGTCCATCCATCGTTTCTTTGGTCTTCCTCTACTGCTGCATGTTTTTGGTCTAAGAGGGGACGATTGGAGGTGGAGCATAGTTTGCTTATCAAGCGCACTGTGAGTATCCCAACCTTTGGGAAATCTCGCTTTTGTTATGTTCTCAAGAACCTATTTTCCCCAACCAGAATTATTGAGTAACTTCGACTTCGATTTGCTTGTGTCTTTGTCTTTTAAGCATTCAACCAGTATTTTAATAACCGACATCGCGTTGCAATCGTGCATAAAAATGAAACAATAAGTATTTCAGAGAAAGTAGAACGGAGGTTTTCGAAAATCGATGAAAACGATGTTGATTCGGATCATTCATTTATTTTATTCGAATTACTCGATAGCTATGAAGTTTCAAAAATTGTTTTCGTAATGGTATTTTAATGCAGTGGAGAAGATTTCCGCATGTCTTAAGATAAATTGCAACAGTCGTTTAAATTCGTCAAAGTATTTATTCTACACTAGCGACCCGCCCCGGCTAGGTACAATGTAGATGCACATATACATATAAACCTTACTCTTGAATCACTCTATCTATTGCAGAAAACTGCATTAAAATCTGTTGCGTAGGTACAGACAGTGGTAAGCAGGCCTTGAAGTTTTGAGCCTGTAGCGAAACTATAGGCAGATAAATACAAGTACGAGTTACTAGTCCAGTTTAGTTCCCACGTGTGTTCAGGGCTTATATCAGTCAAGATTAAGCGCTTATGTTGAAACTACCCTCATTTGTCACTCACAGTACAACCGGGCGGTTGTATTGTGAGTTAGTTACAATTAATTGCTCTGATAGTTGGCAGAGGCCTATTTTGAGTCTATTAGTTGATTTAGAATACAATTAGGTAGGTACCTAAATTGGTAAGTTTGGTAGGATTATGGCAATAGGCCTGACCCTGATTCTTGAAAACTTTACACTCATCTTTCTCTCTACCTATTTTACTGAAAACCTGTTGTGATCTTTCGCCACCCATCCAATTTTCTAAAGATAAGAAAGGTGACGCTACACACACGGTTAGACTCGCAATATTTTACCAATCCACTGCTCAACATATCATTGATCTCATCACCATATCAGCTGAAACATATCCACTGCTGAACACAGATCTCCCCCAAGCACCACCAAATCGCCCGATCCTGTACTTCTCGCATTTAGATGATCCTCGCGGTCTACCTTGTCTACCAATGCTGCGCTTTCCGGAACATGGTCGCTACGACAGAACCTTTCAGCCTCATTGGCAATTCTCAACGGCCATCTCTAACTTCACACCACTGAGCTCGAAATCTATGTAACAGAGTCAGCATAAACAAAGCGTTAACATCCTATAAAGTCCCCCTTCCGGGTCATAGGCATCCTCCCGATGAGAGGCAATGGGCTGTAATCCACCACGCGGCCCCAGGACGGGTGGGTAGTTGTCACATGTCTTCGAATTTTTGGTCAATGGACATGCCAGCTTCATGATGGATGCATTGTGTAAAGACTGATATGAAAGAGAAAGGAGTAAATGATGCCGTGACGTCTGACTGGGGAGAATGGACGAAGAAAATGTGTTGCGCAGACCCCAAAATAGAATGGTACAAGGGCAGGAAGATGATCATGATGATGGACATGCCAGCTTCATCACGATGTCTTCTTTCACCATTTTATAATGAATTTGTAGACTCACTTTCTGAAAAAGATTACCGCCTGTGAGCATGACCTTTCACATAGATCATCATTAATTTCACATACACGCAAATGCTTCTAGCCACAGAAGGTATGTTAAGTCTCAACTTCCCGGTTACATAACTTGTAATAACTTAATAAACACGCTTACATATTTTCAATTAAATTAAGTAATCTTTTTGTAACGCTCAAGAACCGTGTCGAGTCTTGCATACCGATTGATCTTTGTCTCATTACAGCGGCTAAGGCTGTGTTCGCATGTCTCGACTTTTTGCTGTCGGATTTGTGTTATCTTTAATGTGTGTATTTTGACAGAGGATTTGCTAGTGATAAGAACGGTGTTGTTATTGTAGATAATATATTATTGTCACTAGACAGCTGGACTTTTTTTTTGCATTTCATAAAACGGTTTAAGGGGAATGCTCCAACCAGCCCGCGAAATTCAAAATTTCTTGGGTTTTTTGCAATTTGCAGGCCAGTGCTAGGTTGTATGTTGATTAAAATATTATTCGCGGCTGTAAGACATATGTAGTTACAGAATTATAATCATCAATAAAACGCTCTAAGTTCATAAAGCTGTAGGAATGACTTTTTCTGTTTTTTTTTGTTCCTACGCCTTTATGAGCTTGGAGCATTCACCTTAACGAAATTCTCAGGGTGGTTCAAATATTGATTATTGTAGTTAAGTATTAATTGCACTTTGTGATGATGAGCATAATAAGGATGTCGATATCTCTTAACCCATCGACTTTATCACGGAGTCTGCATTTTTCCTCTGATACCTCATCCCAAACCATACGGGGTGGATGGGACACCGACGCGAAAACGGTAACCACGTATTCAGTACATCATTGTGAACATATTGCACTTTTGAAGGAAACACCTGATTTTTGTTAAATAACCGATGAAAAATAATATGATGTACTGAATACGTGGTTACCGTTTTCGCGTCGGTGATCGCACCCCCTCTACGAGTACATTTTAATAACTGTAAAGCCTTGTATCAAATTCACCTGGAGACCCTGTGCTCCAGTGGTTTGAAAGAGTTAAACTCGGAGCTGAAATTGAGTTGAAGTGTCAATGATATTACAAACATATGAAATTACTCAGTTTCGTATGAAACTCTGTGTTGTTGTGTGCAAAACGACATTTTTGCAGCCAAATAGGCTCCAGAAATGTAACTAAGTACTTCTTCATTTTCTTCTACTTCTAAATTCCTATTAACTAGGAATAATGTTCAGCTTGTTGTTCTTACCTTGTAAATTGTAATTTAAGTTCACGAAAACAATGAATCTATTAGATACATTTACATACATTAACTTCTCAGATGTTCATTTCGGGGAATATGTACTTCGAACAGCTTGAATAATATCTAACGTTTATTCTGTTCAGGATTTTGATAATTTAGAGCAATCTACTAGAACATTAATTAACAACATGGAATATTTAATACGAGTCTCTAGGTTATTATTTCAATAAGCTAAGTATCTATATTTTTTTCTTGTGCGTCTGCATCTGCATCTAATCAGTCCCAGGACTATAAGCAGATTTGTTGGGCGGTTGAAGCATTGTAAGGGGTCTCCCCAGCAGGAGACACTCCTATTTAACATCGAGCATGTAGAGTCCGGATATCATGGCGTTTAAGGCGTTTCCTGTAGCTGATTTTTGTTAATTCGGCAGCCAAGTCATTCGGGTGGTTGTCGAGCCGATTTTTGTAGTTAGTGGAGGACTGTTGGATCTCTTCCTTTACTTTTTTAGTTTCCAGAGCTTCATGGATTTCAGAGTTAGTGAGAAACCATGGAGCATTCGACAAGGTACGAAGTATGCCATTCTGCAGTCTCTGTATAATATTTAGATTGGAGTTACAAGCGCTTCCCCAGAGTTGGATCCCGTACATCCACACAGGTTTAAGGATCATTTTATAGATTAGTAGCTTGTTGTCCACCGAAAGTTTAGAGTTGCGTGCCATCAGCCAATACATGGTCCGGAACCGTATGTTTGTTTCATCGCGCTTTGTTTTGACATGATTTTTCCATGTCAGCCTTCTGTCTAGGTGTATTCCAAGGTACTTGACAGAGTCACTTTGGGGCAGGGTATTGTTTCTCAGTTGCACGGGTGAACAATTTCCTTTTCTAAGCGTGAATGTTATGTGGGTTGATTTAGAAGCGCTTGCTTTGATGCGCCACTTCTGCAGCCAGTCACCTACTTTGTTGAGGCTTTCTTGTAAAATATTTGAAGCAGTTTGTGGATCTGGACTGCTTGCTAATAGTGCAGTGTCATCAGCAAATGTAGCGTTCATTACTTGTGTTGACTGAGGGAGGTCTGCAGTGTACAAGGTGTACAGGATTGGGCCAAGAACCGAGCCTTGGGGCACACCGGCCGAGATCTTATAAATTTCTGATGCATCACCACTTTCTCGTACTTGAAACATGCGATTTGACAAGTAAGAATTCATCAGAGTATAGTAGGTATGTGTAGTATCTATATATGCGGATACTTAAGTGAAATGTGCGTGCGTCTGGATAGATACTTAAATGAGAATAATTTAATTACGAATAATTAGTGTGAATTTTACGTTTCAATAATATTAATAAGCATGTACCTGTCTGTCTGTGAAATTAATTGCATTTTATTAAATATTAGTTGTTCCCCGTAACCTTCGTTCGCGTGAAATTATTATATAATAAAAAAACATAACTCCCCTTTTTAATCGGATTTTATTAACCAAAAAAATTTCAAGGGTTTTAATTTTTTGCACGGAACCCTAATTATTTTTCGTAAAATAGAAGTAGCTTAAGTTACTCCTTATTACATCAGCTATCTGCCAGTGAAAATCCCGTCAAAATCAGTCCAGCCGTTCCAGAGATTAGCCGGAACAAACACACAGACAGACAGACAAAAATTAAAAAAAAAAGTTATTTTGTTATATGTACCTACTTTGTTATACAGGGTGTTTGGCGCATGGACCGACACAATTTTTCCAGGGATTTGGGAGGTTGTTGAAATAAGAAACAGATGTCGTGCATGCATACGAAATGGAGGAGGTCAATTTGTACAAGATTTATAACTTTTTTTTTAACTAGCCTATTCTGTCCCACTGCTGGGCAAAGGCCTCCCCCATTACTTTCCACCTCTCCCGGTGTTTTGCCTTCTTTTTATAACTTTAGTTTATTAAAAACAAAATAACCTTAAAAAGTCTTTTCTTAACCCTGACTCTCCTAACTAGTATTTTGACTACATAATGAATAATTTCTATGACATGTAGCATACCGTTAGAAAGGGTATCAACTAAAGAACTTTTTAAAATAAAGCTAAGTTCAAAATGACGTTTATTTTTTTTTATAATTAATTTAGAAGTTGTAAAATTTCATTCATTAAATAAAAAAAATTACTTTGGAAGCTTGTAAGGAATTTTCTTGAAACCAGTTGTATAAAACAAAGATGTTTTTAGATTTAAAAGACTTTGGAGAATGCAACGAAATTTGTTTTGTGCCACTACGCCCACAAACAAAAAAGTTATTTCGAATTAAATGAAACATTTTGGGCATTTTTTTCATTTAAACAAAAAAAAACATATGTAACCAACCGTGACATTTGGGACAAAGGGTGTATGGGTAGAACCTAGCTAATGACCTCCCAAATCCCTGGAAAAATTGTGTCGGTCCATGCGCCAAACACCCTGTATACATGTATTTTGTTATATACATTCATATGCATGTAGTAAAAAGCGGTTATTTTAATATTACAAACAGACACTTCAATTTTATTTATTTGTATATAGAGTATAGATTTTTTCTGAAGCATTGACACAAGCGTAAAACATAATGCATAATTATTTAGCAATTTATTTTTTGATCAAATGCAACAATGTCTTTTACAGTTCTGTCAAACAAAATTATTACAAAATGCCTAAAATAATCTCACGATCTATCGCTATCACAAAAAAGAATCTCACATTTATAAATAAAAAACTCACATTAAAAAAAAACAAAAAGCTTTTGTAACTGTGCAGACTGTGCAGTGTAACCATCAGTTTAATTATTCAATTCATCTTAATATTTAGTAACAGACAAAACAACGACGTTCATTTTTTCCGTGTTCCAAACATGTCTAAATTAATGTTTCGAATTTCAATTTCACAATACTCTTATTATTAGGTTTATAATTTGTAACAGTTTACATAAAAAAAAACATTATTATGAGTACCTAACCTTCTCTTAAACAGAAATAATTTTATCAGTCGTCATACCACGACTCTGCCTACTTGACACTTGACTTTTAAGTTTTCTGGGATAAGACGCTTACGGTAATATTTAAATTTAAACAAAATATAGAGACTCATTTTGCTTGCGTAAGTAAACCAGTATTAATACAGCTACTCTGTGGAAAAAAATACAAAAAAAATACAATTTCTTGTAACAACAAGAAATTGTATTTTTTTTGTGTTTTTACAACACGAACGATAATGCGAAACATCGCACTATCGTTCGTGTTGGCGTCATTCATAGGAAAACAGTTTAAACTGTAGTGAATTTATTAGTCAGACAGGGTGCGCCAGACAACATGGAAAAGGTAGATACTTCACTTATCTCCACACATAAAGGCTTTTTACCCCATATTTAAACTAATCTTGGTACAAATTCTTGAGAAAATATGTATTGAAGAGCACACAAAGTAATGTTATCTTACTGTTAAAGTGTCGCCCCGTCTGTACTCAGCCTACTGATATACAACAATTGATAGTGATAATTTTAGAACACTTCACTCAGTGTTCTTTCTACTACTGCGAAAAGGTGTTCAGTGTAGTAAATATTTCTTACAAAAAAAATATTGGCAAAAAAAAGTTTTGATACTTTTTATCAGTTTGTGTTGATTTTTGGTCGTATTCTCCATATTTCTCCAAACAAATTTTGGCAAAAATTAAAACATAAAATTACAGTGAAAGTATTAGCATATCATACGTGTTTAAGTGTGTAAAATAAACAGTGCGTGTTACGTAAAAAGAGCGTAAAGTTTTGTTTTTATTTTGTTTAGGTATTTTTGCATAATGCCACATAATTATGTAAATCGGTATTTGTAAAATATTTATGTACCGAAACAGCTCACTGAAAAACAAATGGTTTTATGCTCATAATAAACAATATAACGGCACATTAATTTTTATAAACAATTTCTTTATTTGTCTGATGATAGTTGGTAGGAGTAAGGATGTTTCATGGTATTTACTGTAAGTGAGTAAACAAACATACAGTTCTCCTGAGCAACATTTTTAGAATCCACGTTTTGGAACGGGCTACTACTAGCTCTAGTTTTCTAACTGACAAATTCTTCGACACGTCAAAAATTGCCTGTAGAAACTCAAATTTCTTAGAAACGTTTGAAAAGGTTCCCTGTATCAGAGGATTAACGCTGTTCTCCAATCTTCTCCAGTCTAGTCCGGTCTACTTAAAAACGTCATGCACTCATTAACATTCAACCTCACGGCTCGTTCCCTCACCCATAATAATAGAAAATATCTGATTTCACGCAAACTGACTACAGTAGGCAATTGCAATTAACTGCCAACTTATTTTTATATCTAAATAGAAAATTTTCTTTTGCTCACTTTTTTTTTAGTACCACGATTTCGATAGGGAAATAATAATATACAATGGATTGTTTTATGACGTATAGGTAGGTACGTGAATTACAAAAACAAACAAATAAATAATTAGAATATTATCAAACAGAAGTTAATCTATACATTTTTCTGATAAAAAAGGATTATGGAAAATACACTACTTAATACTATGCGTATAAATAACCTTTTTCTATATGACTGTGGAGGGGTTACTCTAACTCTGCGCGATACATTTGTGTTTATTTGTAACTAGCCGTGCCCGCGGCTTCGCTCACTTGGCCGCGTATACTTAAAGTTATAAAATTTAATATAGATGCAAGTTATGATCTATCCTGGGTCCCAACGGTTAATATCATTAAATATCTTTCAACTCTGAGAGCTTGACCAGCCAATGGAAAAAAAAGTGAGAATATGCAAAAAACACGTTACTGGAAAAATGCTGTAAACGCTTGAATTGAATGTATTAAGTAATAGAACCAGAAAAACTATGCGCTTGACCCATTTTGATCAATCTTCATGTTTCCGAATTAACACGAAAATCGCGTGCGCCGCACAGTGACCTTGTGTGACCCTGTTAACGTGCTTTCCAAGGCACGAAGGAATTTCGGTATGTAAAGGGTGTTCACCCATCCACAGACCAACCTAGGCAAGCACAGCTTAACCTAAATATCGGCTTTTGCGTCTGTTATTTTTTTGCCACGAGCTATATAAATAATAATTTTATTTTCTCCAATTCTATGTACGAAGATTTTATTTCGTTTCAGCTGACCTTTAATTATTTTTCCTGATTTGGCATTGAGACCCCTTTTCTGAAATGTTCACGGTCATTTCTAAAATTAGATTATGAGCAAAGAATTTTTATTGATTATTTAAAAACTAGCCATTGATTTAGTTGTCATGTGAATTCAATTACATGAAACCGAAAAGCATGTGATTCTGATTTCCAATAACTAGATATTACATAAAAGTATAATCATTCATCTTTCGACATTATCTCATGTTTTTTTATCGTTTTTGAATCAACAGAAACACCATGTTCCTTACTCCATTGGTATAAGGTTCAAAATTAGTCCCATAAAATATTTATCTCATGATTGTTTGCCGTACGGCCTTCTAGTTGAAAGTACAAGGTAACAGATGCTGGAATATTTTGTTTTGTCCTCTTAAATTAGGACATCTTATCTTTATAAAAAACAATTCATTTGTACAACTATTGGGTTTTTCGTTTTAGGAGCTCATTAATGTAAATCTCGTGGCTTAATAAAAGCAGTCGCTTGCGTTAATCTCCAGGTTAATCCGCGCTTGCCTAGGTTGGTTCGTGGATAGGTGACTATGACCATCCGTTTCATACTGAGTTTCCTCCGTGCCTCGGAAAGTACGAGTAAAATGTGCGTGACACCTGTGACGATAAATTCGCTGCTATTCGTAGCCGCCATCTTTGATTTTGATGTTGACCCCATATTCGTTTAAAGTGCCCTCGACATGACACCCATGCTTACCATGGACATGACACCCATGAAAATAAATTGATTATTTTCGTATCCGTCATCTTTGTGCCGCTATAATTTTTTAATAACTGCCGCTCGGGGTCGATCTTTAGGTTAAGCTGCGCTTGCCTAGGTTGGTCCGTAGATGGGTGACCTCTCATTACATACCGAGTTTCCTCCGTGCCTCGGAAAGCACGTTAAGCCATTGGTGCCGGCTATCATTTGTAGATCTTTGACGGTCGTTACAGGTAGTCAGTGGCCCGAAAGTCTGACAACCAGTCTTACCAAAGGGTATCGTATTACCCAGAACTAACTGGGTTGTGGAGATCGAATAGGCAGTCGCTCCACGTAAAATACTGGTATTCAGCTGCGTCCGGTTAGACTGGAAGCCGACCTCAAAATAGTTGGGAAAGGGCTAGGCAGATGATGCATCTTTGATTTTGATGTTGACCCCATATTCGTTTAGATCAGTTTTTTTGCAATCTCTGATTTTTTTAGTACTCCAACCTGGGTTGGTCCCATAAAAGTTTTTGATCAGTATTTTATACAGGATTCATAGGCATCAATAAAAAATGTATATAATATGGCCCTTTTTGTTGTCAACTGTATTCTTTTTTTAAATCTGTGAATAGGGATCATTTTTCACGAAATATTATAGATAGTCTCCTAAAACGATTTTTGTGTAGCGGTTAATGTTGTTCCCCTTCCTGCCCCGCTAAAAGTTTCCACACTGTATAAACTGTAATTTTATGGGTGTTTTAGTATATTAATAATTTTAAGATTACGTAAATTTTAATGTTTTTTTTTTATTTTGTCGTGTCATCCAAAATTGGCCCTTCGATAAAATCGAATAATAACACAAATCTTTTGACAGAAACTACGTATCTTTTTTGAGGAAAAACCGAGAAATTTGATGATATCATTTTAATCTTATTTTAGAAAAATAAGATCTCTAATAAGAGCTCTAAAGACTTACTTTAAACATTATTTTATTGGTTGTAAAAACAAACAAACACACAAACAACAAAACAAAAAAAACACAAACAAACAAACACAAATACAAATTACACACAAACACAAATTATGATCTAATTCAGTTCTCCACGTTTACGGTCAGAATACGCGCGGAGTTATTTGGCCGCCGATAAACCTGTATATACAAACTGAATGATATATCAATAATTAGTTGCTTAGTTCAGTTTTATACCTGTAAAATGTCAGCCTTCATACAATAATTAACGAGATAATAAAATGACAGTCATTAGGAAGTGTAAGACCGAGGTAACCCGACCATATTTAGGTGGTTGCAAAAAAGCAACCGCGTAGTACATTATGCTATCTTCTAAAAATTTTAGTGTAATACTACTTACAAATTCGATACAGACGCGTATGCTGTTAAATACATTACAATTTATATAATATCATTATTATGAAAACATTATTATTATTATCTTTCGGATACTTATTAAATAGGTATTTATTGTGTGCACAATTGCACATACTTACTAAGAATCGCCGATAACACGTTACTCCAGCAGAACTTAAATTCTATAAACAAAACAATAGGTGTAAATTATAATTATTTCACCGTTACTATCCATCAAACAATAGATATATAGATAAGAGTGGGTAGATAATATTGCGTTACACCCACAATCAACAATGTTTGAGAGTTTCTCAGTATTCAGTCAGACTATAATACGCTGGGAAGTAGATTTCTGGATCAAGGGTGGTGTCATATTCGAATATTTAGTAAAGATTTAAATCAATAGGAACCCTCACCGATATTATGCTTAAATTAATGCCTCACTGTCCGACTGTCTCGTTGGCCGAGTGGTCGCAATTTCTGGGTTCGATTCGCAGGTCAGGCAGTGTTTTTAAGGTTTTTCCATCAGGAATCTCTCAGTAGCAGCCACGGAGTCTGGATATGTGCCCGTTTGATGGCAATAGGCTCGCCCCTATTACATGGGACTTAAAACACAACTGTCTTAGTTCATCCATATTTCGTCAATTACATATTATTTAAGTCCAAACTTAGGTCGCTTGAAAAAGTGTTCACACTGAGAAGAGTGAGCATGGGACTCCCGCAAAGAGAGATAGGTTGATATGATTTTAAGTTTGAAAGAGCGAGACAATACGATTGATATGTCACTGTGACGAAACAGAAATGTGATCGTCTATTGAGTAGGGTGAATCTAACGATTTATATCGTTGTTATTTTGATATTAATGCTAATTTGGGATGTAAGTTGAAGATTTGAGTGTGAACTTCATTTTTTAAAACCTGCTTTGTCTTTCGTGGTAAAGTAGGAAATAATAGGGCAGAGCCCGCTCTACTTGTAGTTACTTTTCCGGAACAAAAAAATATACGCAACACAATAATTAAATGTTGGAGGTATGAAGAACTTTACACCCTGAACTCATAGAAAAGGGAGGATCCTCCGACCAGACGGGTGTTATGTCTGGTCACTGGTGGGCTACTGCCCGACAGTTGTTGTCAGGTTTAGTCTTAAGTCGCGGATAACTATACTTGCGCGATATACGATAGAGATGTTTAGTTCATCTGCGTCATAGATGGCGTTGTAGTACTTTTTGACCTATGTTGCTGTAGTACTTTTTGTAGTGCCGCTACAAAATAGACAAGAAAAATGTTCTTCAAAACAAAGACATTTTTAACCGACTTCCAAAAGGACGAGGTTATGAAATTCGTCTGTTTTTTTTTTGTGTGTATGTTCAGCGATATCTTCGAGTTCGCCAATTGTGATTGTGAACCGATTTCGATGATTCTTTTTTTATTTGGAAGAATATTATTTCGTGGTGGTCCCATTAAAATTTGGTGAAGATCTGATGGTGATCTTCGGAGATATACAAGGGAACTCTTCAACAATAGACAGAAAATCTGTTTATATTGCTGCAATCGCTTGGATGTTTATTGTTTACACGAACAATACCATAACATAACATAACGCCTGTTTGCTCTGAGGGGCTCTGAATTTTATCCGTAAGCGCAACTGTTTCACTCGCGGCCATTCGTTAACGTTTAAGTGAGACTGCGCTTGCATGCGAACTTCGGAGCACAATATCAATTATAGGCAACATAAATGTGGTAATAGACGAAGGGCTTCTTGCTTCAGCAATATTTGTTACATCGATCTGCGTAATACCTACCTGCGTCTACCGCTTCAACTTGCGCGTTCACCAGAGTTCTTGGAAAAGTATCCGCTTCGGCAATCATATATGGTGTATCTTCGGAAAAACGAGATCTAATATTATTACCCTTTTTTATTTTTGGGATGGGAAATCATCAAATGACTCCTCCCGCTCTGGGCGGAGCGGAAGGGAGTGTCAGACTTTTACTGACTAAAACCCATCCATGTTCTATCTTTTGCCCTTTGTGTTCTAGGGCCGCGGTATCTCTTTCGAACAGTCCTAGCCTATTAACATAAATAAGACGAAGTGCGACCAAAGTAGGGACTTCACAAGTGCCCAATGACTGCGCTACAATGCGTTGAAAGACCAAACTTAGAAGCTTCCCATCTGTCGGTCACACTGCGGCGCGACTTTCGTGTTTATTCGGAAACATGAAGATTATCGAAGTGCATAGTCTTTCTAGTTCTACATATTACTAAATACCTACATTAAATTCAAACGATTACAGTATTTTCAGTAACGTCTTTTTTGCATAGGTATACTCACTTTTGTTTTCCATCGGCTGGTCCATCTCTCAGAGTTGAAAGATTTAGAATGATATTACCGTTGGGACCCAGAATAGACCATGAGTTTAATCTATATTTTGCTTTTGTATCATAAACTTTGACAATTCCAAAAGAATACACATGCGGGCACAGCTAGTACCTACATAATAAAAGTAAAAGTAATATTTAACATAAAACATTCACTATCTTGAACAATAGTAAATCTGCTACCTATCTGTCGTATGTGACTTCGATTGCGTTCACGTAACGCAATTAAGGTGCAGGTTATTAATATTCCAAAATGAATGCAAGAAATCATAAGAGTAAACATACTGTTAATGAATAAACTTATCTCCTATCTAATCAGACAGGTGCCCAACTAGGTTTTGTTGGCGAGATAATACGCTATCAGCGATACTTATACGATACATTAAAACTCGGGAACTGCACGGAAAAATGTATCTTGTCAATAAAATTGTCAGTTACGTCTTTTCAGTTAAGGGGCTGTCTCCACGAGCGAGAGAATCGCGCCGATATTATCCCATACAAATACGTAATATCGCCGCGATTCTCTCGCTCGTGGAGACGGCCCCTATGGTTGTGTATGCAATTTTAAAAAGAAAAAAGCGTAAGCGACTGCTAGGAATATAGTATGACGTATTTTTGCAGCGATGAGTTTGCGAAATAAGTATCTGCATGCATATAAGTAAATGAGAAAGGATAAAGATAAAGTACATTGCATACATGTTTCAAGTCACTGATATTTCGATGATACGATGTTCGATAAAACATGATGTCATGTCATCATCTGCCTAGCCTTTTCCCAAGTTATGTTGGGGTTGGCTTCCAGTCTAACCGGATGCAGCTGAATACCAATATTTTACATGGAGCGACTGCCTATCTGACCTCCACAACCCAGTTAGTGCTAGGTAATGACAAAAATAGTTGGGAAAAGGCTACGCAGATGATGATAGAGATCTGAGGATCGGCCGATAAATTAGCGTTGATACACAACATTGCTTTATTTATATTACAAACAATATCTATTATAAATCAGCTCTATAAATACTTCTTTTTAAAATTACGTTACAAAGCGATAAATTCTTTAGATTATCTCGTGGGCGCATATAATGAATGTACATTACAGTATTTATTTACTGATTAAAAATACATCTTTATCGCTGATTCATTTATATGCTTTGCTTTATCGTTATATACTATTTGGTCTCACGGTGTTGCTTTTACATTTTTATTGTAATTTAATCAAAGGTTCTTCCAAAAAATGATGAGAATTGATATTCTCATAATTTTTTCAGTGTTAATGATTTAACACTGAAAACGGATGAACAGACGGTCCACCCGCAATAACTTCAGTTTATCCGAGATCATGGTGCTTGCAACAGCACCGAAATATCGGGAACTCAAAATAAACAGTAAACATGGTAAATATCCCGTTTTCAGTGTTAATGATACAATTAGTGTCCATGTAAGTTTAAAAATTAATAATGACAATACTATAAAGTTCGTTAAATGTACCGAAAAGGTATTGAAGTAAATTCTATTTTCGTTTTCATACAGTAAGGTACCTATGATTAACATTTCAATTTCATAAAAGGTTTGCCCAACAAACCATTAAAATTATTTTTGGTAAGTAACTACAAATAAATTTTATTACTTCAGTAACTCCACAATGTACTCATATAAACTGTAATAGAAAAACTGAAACTTTCCACTTTTCAAATCCGGTCCGGCAGTTTCAGAGATCAAATCAAATCAAATCATTTATTTCTTTGCAAACATGAGTAAAAGATACCTACATAGATGTTTCATATTTTTATACAAGTTCTCCACATTGAGATGATCACTTACAAACAAACTCGCACTCGAATTTTCTAGCACCGGCTTAGATGACCAAGTACTAGACATACATACACTCATACATAAGATAAGATAATGTGATATTTACAGAGATGGTTAATAAAAAACGGATAGTTGATAGTAATGGTCACCCCGCGTTGCCTTTGATAGTACGGACCGTAATTTCGTCTGTGATATTGTGAGTGATAAAAATGCAAATAGTGATAAAACAGATTATTAGTAAGTAGATAACAATATTGTGTTTATTAAAATAATTTTTGTTTTTATCGGAACACGTGGTTTGTTGGCAATGTGATTGGTTTTGGAAGTGGCGTTCTGTTGAAGTTGGATATTTTTTTGTGATATCTTCCTTAATGGTAGATTTCTCGCAGCCTCTTTTTTTTTTTTGGTGGGTGGGAAATCATCAAATAACCCCCCCCCCGCTCTGGGCGGAGAAGGGAGTGTCAGACTCTTACTGAGTAAAAACCACCCATGTTCCTTCATTGGCCCTTTATGTTCCAGGGCCGCGGTATCTCTTTCGAACAGTCCCGCAGCCCTGGCAGAGATTTCTCGCAGCCTGAAGTTTGGTTTAGTGCCCGGTTACACGTCTGGCTAGCTCTTCTGGTCAATACAGGTGTGATGTTATTATATGTATGGCTTAAATTACATGAGCTATATTATAGATTTTATGTTTTATCTTGCCGTTTCCGGCATAAAATGTACCCTATATCCGGATATCAAATAGCGTTTCCGGAAAAATCGTCGACAGACTCGCCCGGAAATAGTTTCAAAGAAACAAAGTATAGTTCTTGTTCTAAGTTTTCGAGTATGTATCATTCTGTTTTGGGTGTTTAAAATCAACGAACTTGGCCCAAACTACACTTGGGAGCAAATAAATCGAGCCACTACCTTTTTTCACGTAAAATGGTAAATATTTTTGGTAATATGGAACGTATCAATTCGAACTATATATCGCCTAAAAGTTTAGTTAATAACCTTTACAATGAGGGTAAATTATTGAATAATAACCTTATTGAATGATAAATTATTGGCTCTGCAAGAAAAATGGTAATTTTGATAGAAAATTTAGTAGGGCTAAAACAGTCCATAAAAACAATAAAAAAACAAAATTATTGCAAAAAAAATATTCTTAATAACTGGTATTACCCCCCCGGGCCCTGATACATTCTTGTAGCCTATTAGTCATCGATCTGATCAGCGTTACGATGACATATTGTGGTATGTTCTCCCACTCTTCAAGCACAGCGACTTTAAGCTCGGGAATGGATGAAACAGCGGGAACCCTGGCTCGGACTCTCCGTTTTAGCTCGTCCCATAGGTGTTCGATCGGGTTCAAATCGGGACTTCGTGCTGGCCATACCATTTGTTGAATCCCGATCGCAGACAAGTATTCCGTAACGATCTGCGCGGTATGAGGTCTCGCATTGTCATGCATAAACAAGAAATTTTCTCCGACAAAACCAGCATACGGCATTACGTGGTTTTCAAGAATGTCAGTTATGTATCGGTCAGCTGTTAATCCACGTCTACCACTGCCATCGTTGGCGGGGTCGACGAAGACAAGTTCCGTTTTTCCGTCTAGAGAAATTCCTCCCCACACCATACAAGAACCACCACCAAAACTCACCGTTTCTCGAATGCAACATTGGGCAAATCTTTCACCAGGACGTCTATACACTCGGTTTCTCCCGTCATTGCTAAAAAGACAGATTCTTGACTCGTCAGAAAACAAAACTGACCTCCAGTCTTCTAACGTCCAATTAATGTGTTCTCGAGCAAACTCCAAGCGAGATCGGCGATGAGCTACAGTCAATTTTGGGCCAGTTGCTGGTTTGTGTGATGTTAAATTTCGTTCTTTTAGTCTTCGTCTCACTGTCCACCTACTGATTGCGACTCCTCGAACGTCACGTAACGCTTGCTGTAGCTGAACAGCATTAAGTCCACGGTCGCGCAACGAATTGGTTGCAATAAAGCGGTCGTCACGTTCTGTTGTTGCCCGTGGTCGGCCAGTTCCAGGTCGCCGAACAAAAGCACCAGTCTCCAGATACCTGCGGTATACCCGCTGTACCTTTGAACGACTCAAATGAAGTCTGCGTGCCACTTCACGTTGTCCGTGTCCAACCTCAAGTAAAGCTACAACTTGGGCAGCTTCCGTCGGTGTAGTATCCATTTTATCAGGTTATTTTGATTACACAGACACAGATAAAGACAACAATAACAAGTAATATGGGTATGATTAACAAAAACCTCAAATTTAATCTTTTCTTAACAGAGTACAATAAAAATGTCATAAGCAAATTAAATGCGATAATTTTATTCTACCCTTTAAACTTTAATAAAAATGAAATTTTGACAACTAACTACCCTCATTGTAAAGGTTATTAAATACCCTTTTAGGCGATATATGTTTCGAATCGATGCGTTCCTTAATACCAAAAATAATTACCATAATGCGTGAAAAAGGAAGTGGCTCGATTTATTTGCTCCCAAGTGTACAAATGCTACAGTTATTTGTGTCTTTATTTGTCTTGAGATGTCTTGTTGAGGTATGTAGCCCAGTTACTCGCTTATGGAGGGTCAGATATTCAGTAGTTCAGCTGTGTTCAAGGAGAAAGGCTAGACAGATGATGAAGAATTGTCTACCTGTCAAACGATCAGTCAGATGGAGAAACTCTAAACAACTTTATCAAATGTTGGTACTGAAACTACTTACAAAAAAAATTAATTAGGTTTATAGACGCATATGTTTTGGCAATACGATTAGAACTGCATTCTTCAATTTTATTATGCACTTGTACCTATGTACTTATGTTATGTACTTAGGTAGGTACGTAATGGGGTTTTCAGCCGTAATCATGACCTTCGCACTGCAACGAATCGCGTTTATAATCCATTATATTTACTTATTCTAGAATCGATTACTTTTTAAATGATTGCAACACGAAAGTAGCAATAAATTGACCACTTTATTGTTTTTACATTTCAATTGGAAAATCCTAATACTTTAATGATCACCAAGGTCCTACACAATTGATCTAGAATCTTAAGATTGTCTGTTGACATTGTTGAGACTTAATAAACTGCTGACCGTGATGGACAGCCCTGTCCCTGCATAGTTCAATTTTGAACCCTTTTTCTAGAAATAAGGAGTTCTAGAAATGACCCCTATTTTTTGGGATGGGAAATCATCAAAATATGACTCCTCCCGCTCTGGGCGGAGCGGAAGGGAGTGTCAGACTTATACTGACTAAAACCCATCCATGTTCCTTCTTTTGCCCTTTATGTTCCAGGGCTGCGGTATCTCTTTCGAACAGTCCCGCAGCCCTGGCAGACATCGGCCCTTGCGGCCCCTCTTGTTTGCTGACATCTCTTTGAGGCGCGCGTGGAACACGAACGCGCCGTCGAAACGGCCTGTCGTCATAAGACGAACGGACGGCGAGCTAGCCACTCACGAAAACTTGCTCCCAAATTCAACGCTCTAGCAGTTCGGTTTACACAGTTTCTAAATTATCTTCTTATCCCTTGTGGAAAAGTTGATATTTACCTATGATGTAACATGTACCTACCATTACTCATCTACACTGAGGTACCTCTACAATATCTAAGATCACGTTATCACTATGATTTCATTTTTTTAACACACCTACGTACGTGTCTCATTCTGATAACTAAACTCTTCCGTGACAACTACGCCATATCTTGTCTATTTGTTAACGAAACTAAAAAAACAAATGAATCCTTTCAAAAAACAAAGTAGAAAACAAAACAACAATAAAAAATACAAAAGAAAGAATACGTGTCAATTTTTGTAAGAGGATTATATTATTTCTCTATAGAATACTAACTGTGCCGTTTTTCAAAGGGAAGCCGGTAGGAATCGAGTTGTATGGAACCTTCGCTACTGATAGCTCTTAAAATTTATTTTTTTGAAATGACAACTGTCAGGATGTACTACATACTTATTAAGCCTATTAACTTTATGAAGACTACCTATGTTTTTATAGTTTAAATTAATTGGCCCTAATTAATACCCAGATAAGTCTATAGACATAACGTAAAATACTGACTGCATAAATATGCATTTGTAATTATTTATTGTTAGTTTGGCTTTCATTTTAATCAAGTTAGATTTTATGGATTTTTTGGCGCACGGCTAAAATCGGAACTACGACCGCCATCTTATTTAAAACAAAACTCAAATGTTTACCAAGAACTACGATCAATGTCATTGAGGCGTCGAATATCCTTCCACCTGGAAGCACTTTATTTACGAATCTAATTACCGAATTTACATACTTAATAGATGAAACACCGATTAATTAATTAGGCTGATAATCTTCAAGTTCAATTAAATTTGCCGAAAATTTATAGGGATACCCCTGATTAGATATCTAAGTAATGATTTTTTAAATCATTTTGTTTTAATTAGGTACGAATACTTGATGCCTGCGTAGATGATAGTAGATAAATTGAGCAAGTAAGAACTTTATTATGTACTAACAGAGATGTATTGAAGAATTAACTCAAGAATTGGGTACTAGGTACTGCTTCGTTGGTCGCATCCGCGACTGCTGAGGATGAGGTCTTGGATTCGATTCCCAGGTCGGGCAAATTGTTATTGGATTTTTCCATTAGGAATTTCTCAGTAGCAGCCACGGAGTTTGGATTTGTGCCTGGTTGGTGGCGATAGGCTCGCATGGCACTTAAACATAACTGGCGAAATGTAGGTATACTATTAGGTACACTTCTGCCTAACCCTTCAGGGATTACAGGTGTGATTTTATGTTAATTACGTAATAATAGAATGGTCAGTAGATACTACCTAAAACTATCGACGACTACCCAAGTTGCTTTTAGATAATTAATTAATCCAAATAGTTACTATTACTTAAGTAGTGTGTAATTTGAAGAAAATGGTGGACGTTCGGTAATGTACAGACGCCAGCACATCAAGCTACTATAATCTGTCAAATTTCTTAAATACATTTTCAACTTTATCGCCAAAGCATTAGGTTCAAGGTTGATTGGGAAAATTTGACAGTTTCGGGTAGCTTTATATGCTGGCGCCTGACCCAGAACCTAGATTTATGTAGATAGTTTACTAGGTACATTTACTCAAACTAGAAATAATAACGAAAAAAGAGAATGCTCATGGAAGTATGGAATCCCGTACCATGCTGCATCAAAATCAAACCTTGTTTTTTATAGACTACACTGATCGTATTAACTCCTACAAAAATTATTTTTGAAAAAAAAACCCGCGTTTCAGAGTTATTTTATAAAATCGAAACTAACCTAAAAAGTAGGTCTATTTTTTCGACGCTGCCAACGACGTATTTTAACACACATACATTACATTATTGCTCTAAAAACAGCGTAATACACTAATATTAGTAAGAATTACGAGTTAAAGTAACATCCACAGTATGCTTGACTGAAACTCGATTTTATTTTAGACCTTTACATTGCCAATAGTCAGTCAGTACAGTACAAATGTCAGATGCCACAGATAAGATAACTATAAACCATAGAGTATAGTAAGTGCTATAAACTAGTCGGGATTTAGGGATGTAATCGATAAATCAAAATCTTTAGGCTGAGAAAATCTATTTTGTTGCAAATAGCAATAAACCAAACTAAATCGATTTGGTGTACTGATCTTACTTAATTGTAATTAATTTTAGAGTCCGCTCGACAGACAAGGGTTTGTTCAATTGAAACGGAACGTCATTTATATTCAGTTGAAACGGAACGTCATATAAAGGGAGTAAAACAATATTCGTACTTTTAAACTCGAAAAATATATTTCCAGTTCAAAAATCAAATCCCCGACGCGTAATGCCGTAAAAAAATATGAAACTAATTACTATAATATTTTGGTTTTGAGGCGCGAGACTTTTTGGTACCAACTTTGGTCATTGTCCTTTAAATTATAAAGAGTATAAAAAATAATAAAAAAAAAAACACAAAACGCTTCCCATAAAATAAATCGTGTTTGGAGCCTCCTTTTAGGCAACCAATGCCTGTGTTAGGTGACACCGCTTTTCCATATCTTAGATAATTATAATGTTACGTACTTAATTGCGATTGAGTATTATTTATGCGACCAAAATTCAATACACAAAGAAAAACTGAAATATATAATATATGAAGTACCTATCAATAATAAGGTATTTTTCATAGCATTTAAGTAACAAAAATAATGAAGCCTAAGAAATAGAAAGAAAATGTCAGACAGCATCGAAGACTTAGTGAGACGGTACAAAGAAAATGTTTGTAAAGACCAGCACCCGCGAAGCATTGGTTAGTATTAAGGACTTCTTAGTTTTTTTTCTTGAAGTTTTACAATATTTTCCATGTTTTTCTTTAAAGGGAAGATTTCAAGGAATCTTTGAGAAGCGTTTTTCTTAAATGAGATTCTTTTTACTTCTTATTTTGCAGGACTTGGAAATACCACCTTATTTCAAACTGAAGATTTTTAATGAAATGATTTCATAACAATGATAACTCGTTTTTGTAGAAGAAGGACTTTAGACCTGAAGACAAAATAAAAAAACTACGCTTTTATTTATTTTCTCTATTAAATGAATGAAATCTTTCGAACCATCACAAATAAATAATAAGTATGTACTAATCTTGTTCATTTATATTTCCTATGATGTACGGGGTAGATGGGATCGATGCACAAGCAGTTACCATGTGTTCAGTACATCATTCTGAAATATTTAATTTTTCATCGGCAATTTTATAAAAAAACCATCCAAGTCCGTCGCCGCGGGCTGTATCTACCAAGGGGAATCCTGCGCAGGTTGAATTTAAAATTTTTGATAGAGGGTTTAGGGCGAGGCAGAACCACAACGGGCTCAATGCATCTCCCTGAAAGATACCTCGCAGTATTTTGATTGGGCGGGTATCCGAGACATATTCCTTACCTCCTCGAACAGATCTACCTACGTCTTCGGCTCCAACACCTTACCTGTCATATAAAGCTTCAACAAAATATTTTTCTATTTTCCAGGGTTGTTCACGATACCGGAGTATCCCGAGTTCGAAGCGAACCGAGGCATGTGGTCTGTCGCCCTGGACGCCATACTGACCACGCTGAGGTATCTTGCGCCGGCAACGCTCCTCACGCTCTTCTGGGGTCAGCAGAGCTTCCTTTTCAAGATACTGAAGCATATCGACTCAGCTTTTAGAGCTAGTAAGTAGAACTTAGTAGATACTTACTTATTTAGTTTGTCAGGATAAATTTCTTGTAGACGCCATTTTTTCACCGAACAAAGGTTCTTTTTCTACATGCAGTGATGTTCAGGTTATAAAAGAGGTACCTTCATGCAATGGACGCGGATGGCGAAATTAAGACCGGGTTTCATCCAAAATCGAGACGAGCAGAGCGAAGAGGAGACGTGCAGGAATCAACCAATCACATAAGTTGAATTCCACATCACGTCTTTCGTCTTTCCTGTCATTGGTTGAATCTTCCAGTTCTCCGCATCATTCCTCTCGTCTCCGCTTTGATAGAAAGGGGACCTAAGGCTACTGGTGAAGATTTGACCGGTGACAAAAATGGATGTCGAGTTCCATTTTGTTGAGACTCGACCCAGAGGCTTCGCATAGCTGTGCTGTTAGTGCAGTAAACCATGTTTACGCTGCAACGATAAAGATCTCTCTAGCCAGAACATGAAGGATTTAAGTCAGAATTCATCTTAGACTTACGTAGCTCCATGACTTTGGTATGGAAGATTACGTTGATGTTTCTCTTGAATGTCTATAAGCTAGGACATCCAAGATTTTTTTGGCATTCGGCAGGCGTCATTATAATGCCTTTGCAAAATATGCAGCAACGTGGAAGTTTTAAACAATTTTTGTAATAAAGTAAACAAAAATCTCAAACAAAAATTTCAACCTTATCTCGATTCCGACATTTATCGCTTTATCACCTATTGTGTTATTATTCGGAAAAAAAAACGTGTGAATTTTTCTCAGAGTTCACAAACGCAAAAAAAAATAACCTAAAAAAAAGTACTTAGTTGCCAAGTGTTTATTTATTGTTCAAAGAATTTAGTACAGTGCTTTATCGCAACCTAGAATCTTTTGAAAGTGAAATTTAGGATGAGAGTGCAAAGAGTTGTTTTCACATTATTAGTTACTGCCGCAGAGCAAATGAGCCTTGCTTGATAAACCTAAAGTACATACGTCTATTTTTGAATCAAAAATACAATAATCCTACACCATTTTGGTTAAATTTTTTGCAACAAGCACAATCAGTAAACTCTGAGGGGCGCGCGTGAGCGCGGGCCTGTGGATGGTGAGTAATGGGCTAGCTCGCCGTCCGTCCGTCTTATGACGACACAACGTCTTATGGCCGTGTCGACGGCGCGTTCGTGTTCCACGCGCGCCTCAATGAGATGTCAGCAAACCAGAGGGGACTGTTCGAAAGAGATATCGCGGCCCAGGGACACAAAGGGCAAAAGAAGGAACATGGATGGGTTTTAGTCAGTAAAAGTCTAACACTCCCTTCCGCTCCACCCAGAGCAGGAGGGCCCATTTGATGATTTCCCATCCGAAAAAAAAATAAAAAGGGGCGTACGTGTGGGTCCACTACCAGACAAAGACCTGTGAGTGAGTAACCAAAATCTTAATCGATAGCGCATAATCACATAATCTTGCCTCAAAAAGATTGAGCGTTATTTTTTTTCATTGTAATAGTTTTAATAATAATAATACTTAATAAAATTATTTAGTTTTGGTGAAGACATTTGGAAATAAATAGATTGATTTTTTTTTTATCCATAGACATGAACACATTTTTTAAATTATGAAAACATATTGTGTGAAACGAGTGTTTTTAATTAAAAAATCGACGTATTTACTTTACACAACCAACCCAGTTGTAGGCAACTACAGACAAGATTGTTACCCATAATCTTAAAATATCAGTATAGTCAGCTTTTTTTAACGTGTTTTTACCGTCTATTGGCCAATTTTCTAAAGCAACTATGGGCTTAGCACGTAAAGCACCTACTACGTACTCAGTTAATTAATAACTTAATTACTAGGTAATGTTTACAATCTACCTAACGAATTAATGCTCACTTACATGCATAGAAGCTCTCTAATCCGCTTATCGTCCACCATAACATCTTTAGCGGTCAGTTTCTCTGCCATCCACTTTCAATGTGCGCACAGCTTTACACTGACTTCTCCCAACAATTCACAAGCACAGCCGTTAGTAACCTTTGCCTTGATCGTTATCTTGTGTGCATAAAATTATTTTTATAACACAATTTCACTTACTTTACTACCAGTTTTTGTTTAATCTCTGCGTACTGTCAAATAAATAAAGACTTTCGTCTGAGCACGACTCAAAATGAGAGATTTTCAGAGATAACGGACTTTGTTGCAAAGTTATAAAAGTGGTGTTTCTATTATTTTTAACTTCAGTGTTAAGCGGATTTTGAAGTTTAATTTTATTCTTGATGAGAGTAGTGGCTGGTTATTTTTTTCGTCCGATTGGTAGGTCATACATTTTGAATGGTCTCATTTATAAGAACCATATTGCACACTTGCGTAGGAACTAAACTTACCAAGAACTTACCCTCCTACCTACTTGGGGTTGCCATCCGTCCGGGTTTCCCAGGATTTGTCCTAGTTTGGAGGTCGTCCGGGGGCCGTCCGGGCGGGGTTTTAAAAAGAGACCGTTAAAATCCAGGCTTGCCGAAACCGTGCGTGCGTGTCGAAGCCACGATTGGGTATTTGAAAAAAAATTATTTATTTAATGTATTTTAATATTTTTTTTTATAAATTATATCGTAAATAATAATAATAAAATAAAAACAACCTTTATTCTACCACAATAATTTTCGCTAATACATACATACACGTTGAATTATATTATTACAATCAGAGTTCACCCGAATTGATTGTCAAATTCTAAAATAACGTGTGCGAAGCCGCGGGCAAAAGCTAGTATACAATATGTTAAAAAAAACGTTGAAACGCACGCACCGTGTTACCTCGTGGAACCGCAAAACGTATCTCTAGTTATCTCTTCGAGCTTCTGCATAATTGCAGTCTCACCTACTTAGGTACCTAGACACATTAACATGGTAAAATTATTGGAGATTTTAATTAATAATATTGTAACACCGTTCGAGCGTGCGTTTTAACGTGTTTGTGCAACCGTGTGTACACTACGGGCAAAGTTCACGGCCCAAGTACCTAGGTTCTTGTAAGTTTAGTTCCTACGTAAGCAGGCAATATTGTTGTTATTATTTGTCTATAAGAAAGTATTTCAATCATCCTCTCTCCTCCTCCACAGTAGTATTCTCAAGCGAGGAACAAAAGCAGTCCGTGCTGCAATGGCTGGCCGAAGCAGGTCCCGTGAGAGTGGAGCATTTGGACACGGTGTGGCGGCACGGGTGGGTGTTGTGCGGCGTGTTAGACGCGGCGTTACCCGGCGCGTGCGCTGGGCACCCCCCGACGAGGCTGTCGCTGAAGCATGCGCAGGCGATCGCGGATCATTATCTTGGTGTTGAGCCTGTGAGTGTTTTTCTGTGTTAATTTCCTATGTATTTTCTATTGATTTATCTGCTAGGGCGCTTGCTGTTAGCTGTAAAATACGAATGAACAATAAGAAGTGGTTTTCAGTTCTTTATATTTTGTTAGCGTTTGAACAAAATAGTAGATTGTTTTAGATTTACCGTACAGAGTTTCAAATGCAGAAGAATTCTGGTTGAAGCTCATTTCACTTTACAGTCATCGACACGGTGAAGATGAAGAATAATAGACGAAATTCAATATTGATTATAATTCACTGCTTAACAAAAAGTTTTCCCCTGGAATACCCCGAACTTAGGAGTTTCAAATTCACCTACTTTAATTTATTTTCACATGAACAACCGACATCTCAATGTCCGCATCGACAACCTGAATAAATAAATAACAGCAAATTTAATGAGAATTTCTCATTTCCAGGTCTTCTCCCGACAAGAACTGGAGTCCAACGACTCGTTAAGCAGACACCAAGAGTGGAAACTAGCTACTTACTTAGACCGCATCCGCCAAGCACTCTCCAAACTCACGCCTCCAGTGTCAAAACCTGTTTCTCAAAGAACTTCTCCTGAAACAACACAATTCACTCTCGACTACGTGGCAAAGGGATCAGGACTCACAGCAGCTCAAGTAAACCATAAAACATACTTCAAAATATACCCGACAGCACAACAAGCTTTAGACCCAGGAGAAATAACTATCCTAATCAGAGGACCTAGCGATACCTATGGCATGGCAGTCCTTCCACCGATTTTGGGCAAAGCACAGATGATTAGGCAAAAACTCCTAGGCTTACAATCGAAACAGACTTTTACGGAAAATGCTTTGCCAATAACACAAGGAGCAACATATTTGAGATCTTATGGAAAGAACGACATGAACAAAACTTATTACATTCCTAAAACGAAGTATGATATTGAGATAGAGGTGGAAGCCAGAACAGATCACGCGAAAATAGGTTACGTATTGAATATTGAAGGGAATTACATAGTCTCTATAACAAGCAGAGGCCAAAGCATTGTTGGTTCACCATTCACAGTAACAGTATCTAACAACATAATTAGTGTCCTTGAAAAAGACAGTTTCTGTTTAGAAGACGGTGAAGAAATAGACATAGTCGACGTCAAAACTGACAGAAAAGTTGTCCTACGTATAGTTGATTTTGTCACTGAAAAAATGTTGCTGAAAGAAAATGGAACTTTAGAGAAAATAAGTGACGATGAAGCCAAGATTTTAATGACAACTGATACCGATAATGACATCCCGGATTTTGATAGCGAAACGCAATCTAACGTGGAAAATACTGAATTGGTGAAAAACAAAAGATTTAATAATGTAGCTTATAAGATCTTAGCCATGAACCGTGTTTGTAAAATATTCAATGATCTCATAGCTCAAAAACAATTACATTTTGCAAACAAAGAAAATTACATTCGATCAAGGAGCCAACAAGATATTCCAGATATAGTAAATTCAACTCTCTCAGAAACAAACATAAAACCGTACATAATATCGGAATTACGGGAAAAGTTTATCGTTCCAGAAAGTATTTCAGTGTCACTAAGAGCAGAAAAACCTACAACTTATTACGAAAGTGAACCGAATAATTCTAAGAGTGGGATTGAGGATGTGACAATAAATATACCCATGATGGAATCTTCTAGAAACGATACTCCCGATAGCTTAGACGGATTTGACGTATCCTACGAAGATCAAGAAGATAATATTTCTGTCGACAGACTGACTCCATCAAATACAAATAATCCTTTCTTAAATGAAATGTTTGAAGAAAATTACGTTGCTTCTAAGAATTTGGGACCATTTGTGGCTTCAGAATATGAAACAAATAATTCGCAAAATGAAGAAACAAGGGATAGTTCAATAACTATTATAATCGATCCAAATCTAACACCATCACCCATTAATCGTAAAGCGTTTATGGAGACAGAAGATACTGGTTTAGTGAAACCAGACCCTGCTGCATTTGAAAGGCCTAAGACACCGGTTTTCAAAATCATTTCAGGCGAGAAAGTTCGTCGTGATGAATCCCTGTTCTTAGACCAGAAATATGAACAGTTAAATGAGGAGGCACTTGGCAATCAATTTGTGAACCCATTCTTTATTCATCACCACCAATCTGGTTACTTTGAGCAGTCGCAACCTATGACTGATTTTATCATTGGAGCACCCGTTTCTTTGCCACCCATTTTACGAGCACGTTCACCTGAGCCAGAAATTAAAGCTTTAGTATTACCAGGTAATGAAAAATGTAAGAAAAAGATACAGATTAATAAGAAACAAGCGGAAAAAACTGAACAAATCCCAAAATTAGAGTTATTAACGCCTTTGCAAAATACCCTGACCTTGCCAAAAGATAATAAAAAGGAAAACATTTCTGCAGTATCATCTACATTTTATAGTTTAGAATCCAACTTAACAGAAACTACTATAGACACTTCTAATGCGTCAACTACGAGCGACAATGAGTTCAAACCTTATCAGGTTGACTCGGACAGAAATCTTACGCCCAGGAAAGATATATGGGATTCTGCCTACGTAAGTATCGATGATAATAACAGTTCCCCAGATAGCAATAATAACGAAAGCACAACGCTGTCCGAGACACTTAGTAAACAGAAGTTTTCTCCTAGTGACGACACTTTCGGGTTAAAGCAAGAGGAAATAACAAACATGGGACCAGCTGAAAGAGAAATATGGCAAACGTGCAACGAATTAAAAATCGAACCCACTAAATCTCAGGAAGAACCGAAATCTTATAAATGGGAAATCAAACGACCAATGTTTACACCTATCATTGAAGAAAGTGACAGATGCATATCATCAGGCACAAAAGATCTTTCCAGGAGAGAAATATGCACGAAACAGAGCGAAACTGACAGTGTGTCGGTGGCATTTGCTGAACTAAACGACATGTACCAAGAATACTTTCCTAATTCAGAAACCAGAAATTCTATTACCATTGCAGATGAGTTAAGTAGGCTTCACAGCATGGAAGAGGAATACGTTAAAGAAATAAAGGACGATAGTGTCGATTCTGCATCTGATGTAACAGATGTGAAAAGACACGTTGAAGACCTAGAAGGAACGATTTCTGAGGTTCAGGCAAATGCCACTGAATCTGTTTCAGTAAGTCCACCCCTTCGCATTGAAACCGAGCAACACTTTGCGCACGGCAAAGAAAATAAAGATGAAACGCAATTCGGTGAAACAAGCCGTAGAAATATAGTGCTTGAAAAGAAGAAATACTGGGATGAGAAAATTTGTCAAATAGAGGCTAAATCAGCAGAGACTTCAATACTTCCAAAGAAAAAGCGAATTTCTGCAAAGCAATTAAAACATGATTCGTTAACCAAGCGGAAGGGTAAACAGATAGTTAAGAAATTCTTAACTACAGGGGATTACAGTAATGTTAAAACCATAAATCAGATTGAAGACAAAGAGGTAGAAATGAAAGTACATGAACCAGTTCATTCAACTAACGACCAGATCAAAGACAGTTCACCTGATGTAAATTCAGATGAAAAATTGGTTGGAAGATGGAAGAAATATTGGGATGATAAACTAGAAACCGATCAGGTAGAAGCAGAGGCAATTGCTTTAAAAATGAAATCTCCTCAAATTAAAGTAAGCACATTGAGCCCATCTTCAAACTCTACCAAAGTTGAGACCCCTGTCGAAATAAAAGTAGAAACACATTATACTAATATGCCATCATCAAGAAACGAGCAACCGCCAGTCAAACACGAATTGCCAGAAGAAGTCTTTAAAGCGTTTGAAACAAGTCCTAAAAGATTCTTCGGGACATCAAGGCAGCAAATATTAAATAAAATTGACACATTCTTAGGGAAACCAGCTTCTGTGGATATTCCAACAGCGGATATTACTAGTGAATGTAATGAGAGTGGTCTAGTATCTAGTCGAATATCTTTGTTCCATAATATGTCTAATACGGAGGAGGTACCCTGGGCCAGACGGAAAACACAATCTTTACAAAATGTAAGTCAAAAAAAAGAGAGTGATAAAAACATAGTATCATCCGAAGAACTTCTAAATAAAGAAGTAGTAAAGGGCACTGAAGCTCTGGATAACGGAATCAACGAAGCCACTAATGTAAATTTCATAGACGCTGTTAATTTGAAAAATAAAAGATCCAGAATGGTGACGACCCGTAACAGTACAAATAATACTACTTTTGATGAGACCGTTTATGTAAAACCTGTACATGAAGAGATTATAACACCAAAACCGAAAGAACATGTTAGGATGACAGTTAAAGATTTAAATAAAGAAATTGAACGAAGTGGACATAAGGTTGAGATTCTACGAAAGAAGTCATTCAGTAAATCAGAGATGGACATTTTCAATAAGCTTCCAAACGATACAATTGACGACGGTTTAGACAAATACAAGTCATGTGACGAATTGCCTAAGATTAATGTAAAGAGCTTTATATCACTTTACGAAAGCGTTACAAAGACTGCTGCAGCGCCTAAACCTGCCAAGCGGGTGTTTAGAGCCAACTCCGGTGATTCACAGAAAATGTCGCAATCTTACAGCATAACTTCAGGTGCGTATGTTAAAATTACAATAAACTATTGTATTTTTTTAAAGAACAGTTAAAATAGAATTATTATTATTTCCACAGGTGCTGTCCAAAGACGTGGTACCGAACAAGAGAGTGTTTCGAACTCTGAATCAATAAGAACTACCCCGGCAGTAACCCCTACAAATCTATGCGTAAGCAAACATTCAGAATCTGCAAGCAATGTTAGTATAGACACAAGAACATCCGACTCTTTTGACCTTGAAATAATTTCGCATGAAAATAAGGAAACAACGTATCTCAGTCTGTCTGATATCGAACTTGAGATCATAGAATGCAGTCCAGACAACTTGAGCGAGTCATCACCTGAAAGAGAAATCGAGCCAGCCCACATAGAGTATAAGAACAGATTCAAATTAGCGAAAGAATTCTTTCAATCTATCGAAGAACTAAGAGAAGTTAGGAAGCCACGAAAACTGAATGAATGTGAACAACTTTTACAAAAGCAGTCGACAGAATCTCTTGAAATAGAACGGCCACAGAAGAGGGTAAAGAAAAATATTAAGTCTCATTCAATGCCATCATCAGAAATATCAAAGATATGGAATCAGTTACAAGCAAGTCAAGGAACCGGTTCAACTACTAAACTAGTAAAAATATCAGAAAAGTTTAACGTTGATGACTTATTCACTGATGTAACTGAAGGAAAACTGAGTCGGCAAGGTAGCTTAAGAGGAATACCGCATAAGAAAGCAGTTCTAGAAGCGTTTAGATCTATGGAAAATCTGGCTCCCACCAACATAAATTCTTACGAATTTGCCGAGTCGCAGTTGACTGATTTCGCTAATGAGCATACGGTGAAGAACGCACAGACTTACCTTAGCGAATATCCTTATTTGCCAACAACGGATCCTTCGAAGTATCACTCAAGGTTGGATATAAAAGCGTCTGGCCTTATCTCATTCAAAGAATTGAAGGAGAGGAAACCACGAAGGAATAGTGTGCCTGACTTAAGATTAAATCCTAAATTTACAGAAGACCTTTAGATTATGTTTTTAAAGTTCCTTTAGCACTGTGAAGACCTTATCGCAAAATTCTGTTGTTTTAAATTGATCGAAGTATGGTCTTATGACTTTCAGTCTTTTAAAAGAAACATAGTCATAAAATCATAGTAATTACAGTATTTACTAGTACCTAAAAACGTAGCTAATACTCAGTTTGATCGTAAGGATAAGTATTTTAAGTCATAGTTTATCAAGAATGGGCTAGTTTGTGTTCTTTGAGTACTTTTTACGTTGCTTTGCTCCAGTTTCTTTTTTACATTTTGTTAATAGACTAGCGCCTTTAAGTAATAATAATGATTGGACGGCTAAAGACATTAATTTAGTACTAATTTGAATGACTAAATATGTATTTGGAATATCTAAAATAAGAAACTTTAGTGTCATTTGATTCGCAAGGTTTATCTTGCTATTATATTTTATTTGCTAGTGTTGTACAATTTTGTACAGTTATTGAATCTAATTATTAAGTTTTAAGATTTTACTGTAACTATTTATTTATTCTACATTAAATAAAAATTCGTCTACTTTCGTCTTCTCATTTGTGATCTTATTATTAAACTGATCAATTTAATAGGAAATTAACACACTTAACTGTATTTTTAAACGTAATTTATTGATATAAACATTCTTAAAAGTAATATTTACAAAGAATTGAGCTATTTACTTATTGAGAGTAGAATTAATCACAAAAAACATATTGGAAGAATGCACTAAAGTTCAACATCATTTTACTGCTTTGTTCGACATAATTAACTTAAAATGTAAAGAGTCCATAAGAGTTTACTCAGAAATTAATATAGCAAAGCACTGTAATATTATTGTAACAATATTTTGAAACAGCTACTACACTATTATTTTGTTTCCTTAATCCTGTTTCTCAAATTAATCTTACAAAAAAGAATACATATAGGTAATTAATATAAACCCGCGAACTATCTCACACTAAAACTGAATATTTACTGCTCCTGTTTCATTCGCCAAAATTGCGTCTATCTAAATAGAGTTTCTAGTTGAACACTATCACAAATCGCAGCACGTTTAGGACTTAAGGATGATTTCCACCAAACGGCTCGCATCGCATCGGATCGGAAAGAGTACGAACGGATGCGGCGACAGCCGAACGCGTCCGGCAGGATGTCAACGCATAAGATCGGCTCCGTACCGTCGCTTGCGAACTTATCGTTTCTGTGCCTAGTCAAATAGTTTCATTCCTAACGTGTCGGATACGACGACAGGGCAACGAAGCCGATCGCGCGTCGCAGCATACTTTCGGCTACGATCGCGTGTCGAGAAAGTCGCCCGCGGTCAAGCTGCTGTGCGCGGCTTGGTAATAAAGACCACATATAATGTGTACACGATTTGATATCGTTTAAAGACTGATGCGAGCCGTTTGGTAGAAATCATCCTTTAGTGTGTAAACTGCGTTCACCCCAGGATGAAGTTCGTCGATCGGCACGAGACGAACGAAACCAAAATATGTATATTATGTAATAATTACTTCAGGTCGGCTAGGCTGTTTAAAAATACTGTCAAATAAATTTTGTTGACCCGAGCAAGGGTTTAACTTTGTCAAAAACGCAACACGGATAACCATTCCTGTTTAACTCAAGTACGTGGCAATGTAAGGTAATTCTTAAAGTAAAATACTCCTACAATTTACTTAATATGGATCTGCACGTAAGTCGAGGCATGGTCGGCGCGTCTCCATTGAAGCCAGGCAGCCAGCTGCGGGTCGTTCCTGTCGCCTCGCGCCTCTAACTGTTGGTAGTACGCCTCGCGAATGATCCGGAACGCGTCCACGCTTCTGTATGGCAGCTTGGTTATTGGGTCGATGTACCGAGCTGGTCTCCTGTGAAGATAATATAATGATTAAAAGTTGTATAGCTTATTTCCTGAAATGCAGGAATTTTCATTCATTATCAACAGCATTAAACAAGCTTGTATTCCCTTAAGGCGAGGTTAACCCGGGTGCCGTAGGCATTTATCGCTTACCCCAGGCCCAAGGAGAAGCGGTACGCTCAGCCTGTAACAGAACCTAGCGGGGGTGGCGGCTACGAAAAAATTGGCACACGTCCGACCTCCAACGCGTTCCGCTCGGGACTAGAGGACACGGTGCGAGCGCATGAAATGATGAACTCTTGATTTTGGAATTAGTGGTGTATTTTCATATTTCACATAATAGTAGCCGGTTTTTATCACATTTTTTAACGACCTTCATTATGGTAGAAATTTTATTGTTCAAAGCCTTGTATAACTCAAATTAAATAATATTTAGACCATAATTTAGACTTGTCTTTGCGATTTTATTGGATGCATTAAAGTGCAAGTAATCGTGTATCGCACGGCCGAAAATCTAGATCGAAGTGTGAAATATGTAATGTTTTTATAAAAAAATTCATTCCGTGCTATCCTATCTTAATCCTAACAATAATATTATAAATGCGAAAGTAAGTTCGTTTGTTTGTTTGTTACCTTTACACGCCTGAACTACTGAACCTATCATCCTGAAATTTTGCATATACGTTGTCAGGTGTACAGAAACGGACAAAGGGTACCTTTCATCCCGAAAAAAAGTACGGGTAGTATTTAAACGCAAATCAAAAAATATCCTTTTTCTATGCAATAAGATTCCGAATTCCCATCAAAATTACTGATTGCACAGCAAAATATTTAACTCAAAATAGCAAAAGCTTTTTTATCAATGCACAGCTAATAATCTTAACGCACATTATACTGGGGGTGCCCCTGACGTTGACCGTCTAGGGTTAGGGTTTCTGTCAGCAAAAATTTGCTGTGCAGTCAGTATTTATGCTATGTATGTAGTATTTTTGTACAAAAATAAATTTAACTGATGTAAAAAAGAATATAAATGATTAGTATGTATTGATAGGCGATTATTTATTTGACATGCAATTTATAATATCCCAAAAAGTACAGATCCCAAGGAAAACAACAACAACGTTCTTATGATAATAGATGGCGCCACGAGTCTTTCAAATTATGATTGAATTATATTACTACAAGCAGAGTACAACCTGAATTGATTGTCAAATTTTAAATTAACGCGAGCAAAGCCGCGGGCAAAACCTAGTCTACAAATAAAACACAATACCAAACGACGTTTATTCGGGTTATTGCCTTAAAGGCAGACTTTGCACAAGCATAAGTGTGAGTTCCAGTATCCAAAACCATAAGTGAACGTAAGTTTAAGTAAGGGAACGAGCATATTGATATCAGAAGGGCAAAGGGAAAAAAAGAAAAAAGGCAAAGAAGGGGTATTCAAGCACCAGGCTGCTAATGACAAATTCTTGCTGGAAAAACCCGATAACATTTTCATCTGCCTAGCCTATTCCCAACAATGTTGAGGTTGGCTTCCAGTCTTGCCGAATTGAGCTGAATACCAGTATTTTATGTACAGCGACTGCCTATTTGACCTCCACAACCCAGTTAGTTAGTAGAGTTTAAATATATACATACATATATGTGATTATTATAAAACATATTTTTTATGTATAAAGCAAGATATAAGTCAAATTAATATAATATTTTTAATTGTGAAAATTCCTAATCTACGTGATTTGATACTCACTGCAATATTATTAGTTTGCTGCGCCCTAACAGGGTTATGCACTACTAGTTTTAAGCCTAGCGTATAACTATGGTTGTCCATTGTGCATTAAACAAATAAATTAATGTTAAGGTTAAAATGTTTAACAGAAGAGCAATAATATTATAAAAACACATACTTGGTAACAGCACACAGCATTTGCCTCCGTTTCTTGACCTTCGGTTTTGGGAAGCAAGACTTGAATGCTTTGTTTTTGATGTCATTTTCAAACGTCAGCAGAGTTCGCTCATGGTATTTTATGTTTTCCTTTTTCTTAGTTGGTTTCTCTTCTTTACTGAAAATATTGAGAAAAAATATTATAATTATATGATACTATGAATTAATGCTAGAAGATGCAATCACAATGCACTATACACTATACTGTGACCTGAAATACAAGTTCGGCCTAGCCCTGGCGCAGTTGCTCATATTTATTCTTTGTGTTTAATTCTAACTGCATTTAAATACTGTTCAACATGTTATGTTTTTAAGGAACAATAAATAAACTTATAGGTATGTGCCCGACCCAGTTCTCGAAAATGGCAATATCACACTGTACTGGGATCAATCCATCATCACTGACAGGACTATTGTAGCCAATAAGCCTGATATAGTGGTGATGGATCGATCAGAGCGGCGCGCAATGATTGTTGACATTACGGTCCCGCATGACGAGAACCTCGTGAAAGCCGAGAAAGATAAGCAAATCAAGTATCTTGACTTGGCTCGCGAGGTTGTCGACATGTGGGATGTGGACTCAGCGATCATTGTGCCGATAGTCGTGTCAGCCCATGGCTTAATTGCCAAGAGCCTCGACCAACATCTCAGGAGGCTCTCGTTAGGCAGCTGGATCAAGGGCTTGATTCAGAAAGCGGTACTTCTGGACACGGCTCGTATCGTTAGGAGGTTCCTCTCTCTGGAGCCCTGACTGCCGGTAGCTTGGACCCTGTTCCCGATACCGGTGGGGTACAATTTTTTATATTTTTAAATGTTTTTTTATATTTTTTTTTAAATTAATATTTAAAAATGTATAAAGTTTGACAAAATATGAATAAAGGAAATAAACTTATTATTATTATACCTCTCAAACTCAAGGTTTGTCAATGTGCAATGGATAGGCATCAGGTGAACTGACCATATAGGAGAATGTAACACGACACTCACTGCACTCCAAAACCAAATTATGGACGTTGCTCAAAAAGCCCCTAAGCTGACTGCTGGCCACGTTTGACGCATGGCCAACCAGCGGTGGGCCAAAACAGCCTCTTCTTGGAGTTCCTGACACAGCACGATTGCATCGAGGCAAAACTCTTAGAAGATGGCGAGACGAGCTGGACAAAACCAACGACCAGTGATCCACCTTAGCCCTGGATCGCAAAAAAACTGGTAGTCGTGGGGAAAGACCTTTGCCCAGAACTGGCCTGGCACAGGCTAACAGTATCAGTATCATTATCATCCCCCCCAATTAACAGCTTAATTGGGGGGGATGATAATGATACTGATCCCCAGTAGTAAATCATTATGACTCTAACATCTTCAAATGATTGATAGAAAAATATCAAGGTTTTAGAATTTTTAACGCTACGGGCTTAGTCATGCTATTCGAAAAATGTTAAGCCGAAAGCCGCGAGAGATGTTTTAAAAGACAGACATTTATTTCTATTATAGTTTTGTAGTTTGTAAATAATTAATATTTTGACTAAAGAAGTTTTCTCATGTTGAAAGACAGACAAGAAACGAGGCAGGATACTTAGATTTTTAAACACTTACAACTACTACTAGATGGTAGTGTACTAAAAGCGAACTTAAATTGGAAATCGAATACGAAAGAGAACTTACGCGACATTTTCAATGTTAACCTCTTCATCAGGTCCTACGAAGTCCAAATTCATATTTGTTTCAGGTTTCACGTTCTCAGTAGGTTGATCTGGAGACTCTGTCTTCACCTCGGCCATTTCTATGTCACCTGGTGTAAGTAATGCTGAAACATAAGAAAATTGCACTTTTACGTTTTTTTTTTTATAGTTTCACATTAATTCTTAGTATGTACTGCTGTTGGTGTACTTAAATAAATAAAACAAACGAAGTCTTTTCAAAGATGAGAGAATCACGAGACATGTTGATTTTCTCTTTTCATGAGTGTGATTGTCATACAAAATAGTTGGTTTGTTTATTCCGCCTCACCTTCTTCATTTTTTATTAAATCACTCAAGTTTAGGTCGTCTAACAAGCTGGACTTTTCCTCTGCTGGCGGTATCTCTTCTATTATGGGAACAGCAAATGAATGGTACCGTATCACAGGTCCGGTGATGGTCTTCTTTGTAGGTCTTATCTTTTTCCTTTCCAGTTCAATTTGTTCAAATCTCTCTGAAAAATAAAATCATTTATTTATGTATTCATGCCAGCCAGGGTCCTTAGCAAAATAGGCAGAATAAACATTTTTACTTGTTGTAAACAAAACGTAGTAAAGTATAAAAGCCCTTGAAGCTAGAAATGGGTAACTCAACAAATCCATGTTTTGAGAAAACAGGGTATGTGTGAAAAAAGATCTGTCATAGGCAGAATAAACATTTTTACTTTTTGTAAACAAAAAGTAGTAAAGTAGAAAAGCCCCATAAGCTATAAAAGAGTAACTCAAGAAATCCATCTTTTGAGACAGGGTACCTGTGAAAAAAGATTCTGTCTTTTTCAGTACAAAAAATGAGACTATATTTTTTTTATTTTTCAAACATATAGTTAATTTGAATCGTCCATCTTAAGTGCGATGTCTATCCAGCCGGATGCAAAAAAAACAGGAGGGCACTAGTTTTAGTTTAAGGTTTTTGGTTTACCAGGCCATAACTTGTTGCATAAATAAGTAAATGTTGGTATGACAATTTCGAAAATACAACTTGTACATACTTAAGCTTTCAAGATTCTCTTTTTCAGTAATAAGTGCTTCCTCTAACAGTTCCTCCTGTGTTGGCATCCTATCTTCAACTTTCTTTGGTTTCTTCTTTTTCAATGCTGACCTGATCTTAATTCTTTGTTGTGTTTCTGCTGACTTTACTGCTGTACTTTGCCTAATTGATTTTCGTTCTGAAAGTAGAAGTTAAAAGATAAATTAATTTATGTTTATTTATTTATTTAGAAGTGGTTGTCTTTTGTAGAATGATGATGATGAAAAAATGTATTAATCTAAAAGATGAAAAACTTCAATATGAAAAGAAATGAGATATATGGAATCAAAGCGTCTGCTACTAATCATCGGTTTTAAGCTACATTGTAATAAAAAAACTGACTGCCCAGTTGGTCTTGTGGTCTCAAGAGTGACTGAGCTTGGGGTCCTAGGTTCTTTCCCCGGGTCTAGCAAACAATTATGTGGTTTTTCTATTTAAAATGTCTCATTAGTAGCCCGGAGATTGGAAGTTGGCAGTATGATACCCTCATGCTTCGGAAAGCAGATGAAGCCGTTGGTCCTGCTCCTGATCTCTCTCTTGTTATGTCGGATTGCCATCCCATCGGACAATGAGAGTAAAGGAACAGAGATGGCTAAGGATGCATGAGGACTATTAATAAATAATAGGTAACCTACCTATAGATGAGTCAAGTGGTATTCTCTCAGTCTTTTCAACTTTCTCCAGTTTAGGTTTTGGTTCCTTAATTTTCCTCTCATTTACTTTTTTCACTCTATCACCCAAAGATGGACCTGGTGCTGGACCTCCATGTCTCTTATTTCTGTTAGGATCCTAAAACAAAGAAGGTTTCAATACTATAAATCTCAATAGCATTTTAAAATTATTTCACACCCAGAAATTTTCCAACTATGGAGTGTCCCTCCCCAATTAGCAGAATTCAGTTGCATCTGATTGTACTTGGACTAACCAGACGCAAGACGGCCTTGTTGATCTAGTGGTCGCAAATACGACTGCTGAGCATCAGTTCCTGTGTTCAATTCCCAGGTTGGGAAGAGTGTTATTGGGTTTTTCCGTCAGGTATTTCTCAGCAGCCACAGAGTCTGGATTTGTTCCTGGTTGATGGCAATAGGCTTAACCCCTATTATACGGGACTTTAACGTAACTGGCGAAATGTGGGTGTACTATTAGGTACACCTCTGCCTAACCTTTCTGGGAGTGATGTTATGTTAATCAGATTAATACCAGTATTTTACATTGAGTGACATAACATTGTCTTACTGCCGACCTCCAGGAACAATTAGTCAGGAAACCTTGTGCTTTTAAAAGTACATCCAAGGCATGTTGTCTTTCTTTACCATTTTTTATTAAACTTCAAGCGGTCGCGCGGCGTCGATTCGACCGCTTTCGATGCATTTTTGTTTATAATTTCGACTATGTCAATCACAGCTTTTTCTCGTATCAAGTAAGTAGCCTCTTCCAAGTTCATCACAATTAAAAACAACTGTATACCACTCTTCCCCGCGTGTCCCATACTGCACGAATATATTTTGTTTCAAACATGACATAGGTGTCGAAAAGACTACACGTGCCAGTTGTGAAAAAGATTTCACACTACTTGTATACCAAAAACCTGTTGTCTATAGGGTTACACAACACTATGTGTGCGAATATATTTTACTAAAATATTCTTGCTTTTTCACTAAAGTTGACATTTTTTTACAGATAATAGCTCATAGACCTTATAGTATTTTTTATGGGTTGTGGTAACACACTAAAATTTGATCTAAACCAAAGGAGATGAAATCAAAATCGGTCAACACTAGTTCCATGGAACTAATTGCTGATGGAACTAGTGAGAATGATCCAAGCCGTTTAGGAGGAAAATAATTACAAGGACTTGTACACCGGAATTTAATAAATAATTTAGATTTGAATTGCATCTCGTACACCGGAATTTAATAAATAATTTAGATTTGAATTGCATTTACATACATAAGGATATTTTTTATCTATCGAAATTGTTTCCTAATTGAAAGTTAATTGCTTAAATTATAAAAAAATGAGAATTTAATTATTTGTTGTTTTAAATCTTCAAAATCTCCAATAGGTCTTTTAAGTTATGCACAACCACTTGAGGGTTAAAATGAGATTTAATTCAGATATTACCAAAAATCAAAGTTAGTCAATTTCCTCAAAAAGCTCACCTTATAAACTTTAGTACCAGTTGCCCTTTTCCGTTTCTCGTCAGTATCATCATCAGACTTCGGTTCATCATTCTCATCAATACTAAAATCTGAGTCCACTTCATCGTCTATTTCCTTTTCTTGGCTAGATACGATAAAAAAATAAATTACTTACTTGTTTTATGAGTCACGGTTAGGCTGGTTCTGCTAAAACCATATTTGTTTTTGTTATAATAGACACTTCCCTGCCTCTAAGCAGTGTGCCCATAAAATGTCTACCTTACAAACAGTATTATATTACAGTTGTGTACTGTGCCATTAGAGACGACCATATTATGAAAGAATCTTATTGGTGGCGGCAAAATATATGAATATAAACTGTTTTGGTAATGTAATAATATGCAATAAGCGACTGCCGAAGTCGCTTATTGCAGACATAAGCATTGTCGCTTTACAAACTTGGTAATCTAAGCTTGTGTTTTGTATTGCATATTTGGGGCTAGGAAAGACAATTCAGGTGTAAAATAACATACAAATAATCGACATCTTCCTCCGTTTCTTGGAAACCTCCGTAAGTTGTTGTGTAAAATTCATCCTCTTCTTCTTCGTCAAGCACTTTAGCTAGAAGGTTACCCGCGTTTGAACGACGTTCTCTTTTATCCATTTTGGTCTTTCTATAATCACTGTTTTATTTCAAGAAATGAAACAATTTTTGCAAGAGAAAAATTAATTAAATTTGACTCAAACTCGCACACAAGCAATCTACTCAAGCTAGCCATTACCACAGATTAAAAAAAATACCGCTGTCACTGTCATTTATATCAATATGAACGAAACTGGACGAAACGAATACAAGGCACAAAAATATTTTGACACAATCACAAATGCATGCATGTGTTAGTATACCCTTATGTATATGAAAATATCGGACTGTTTAACAACTCTCAGTATTGGCTACATTAATAATAATATCGATACCTTTGGGTAGAAAGGTCGTATAAACCAAAACCCGACTTTTCAGGAGACCAGAAAAACAATTTTTTTTTTACATAAAAATTCATAACTTTTTTGTTTTTGAAGTTATAAAAAAATGATCTATGAGAAAGGTTCTTACAATTTGCAAATGAAAAAGGTTAAATCATCAAAACCTATCTATCTGCTTTAGTTTTAAAGTTAGCTTGGATTTACGCCTAAGAAAAAATCAATTCTTGGTTAATACACCCCATGAAAATGTACTTTAAAAAAACTGTATAGGTCGTATATCCATTTTTGGTAAGCTTATGGTCACATTTACTGTCGTAAAAACCCATATATTTAGTTTTTTTGTGTATTATAAACCATTTATAAACATAGATCAATTGAATTCTGACTAATAAACAATCCTGTTACTCTCAGAATTAGTAGGAACTCAATTATTATTATTCTAATACCCATTATTGGTCGATTCAAATAAAATAACACTACCTGAAATACGAAATCAACATTTATTATTATAATACCTTCTAATGAACATTTACTATTATTTCAATAATGGTACAACATACCTAACAGGTTTAACATTTTCAAATTGAAAAAATAATTATAACAACTTAAACTGAAAAGTGAAATAAAAAAATCTACTTAGTCATAAAAAAAAAACAAAAATTATTCAAACTTCTTCTAAATTAAAGTAATCAGGCATTTTAATCATTTATAAAATTATAACTTGATCGTTTTTTTTTTAATTTTTGTACATATTTAAATGTACTTAATTCAATAAATTATTGAATTAAGCCTTTGTACTAAGGCTTACTTACTAAGTAATTTATTGAATTGCAATTAAAAAAATAAAAAACGATCAAGCACTAAACGTAACTAACTTATGCACTAAAAAGTAACTTATTTATCATATAAAGTATTCATAATTAGTTTAAAATTATGTATGAATTGTTACTATAAATTATTATAATTATTATTATATACTATTTTAAAACGAATTATGAATTGAGAAAAATATTTTCAAAAAATAATTTTAGGTGACAAAGAATACAATCATTTAACATAGTCTCGTTTTTTTACTAAATAATATTTTGCCAACGAACGAAATGTGAAATTACGTAAATACGAAATAGAAAATGGAAATAGAAATAAATACGAAAAGTTATTCTTTTGTATTATTCAATTAGCTCTTCCTCGTCTTCTTCGTCGGTTAGCGTAAGAGAGTCAGCCACATTTCCATGGGGTAAGTTAAAATAATCATGGTGGTACCTTTTTGGTATAATGCCATTATCACATAGACGTTTTAAATCTCTTTATTGTACATCCGATATTTGCAATTTGTTTTTATAAAAGGTGATGATTATGTCCCCAACTGCACAGTTGGGGACATAATCATCACCTTTTCATGTGTATCATTGCTTACACCTTGTTCGGGTAATATCGCACGGCTTTTTGATCTTCCTTTACCTTTTTCTTTATTGCCAGATTTTTTAAATAATATAACTTTATCAGGTGACGTCTCTTCTTTCATAGAATATTTAATGAATACTACATTACGTTAACATTATAAGGCCTAGGATTTTTTCTCGCAGCCTCTATGATGGCCATTGTAATTTAGTAATTTTTTTAACTTCACGTTCGATAGTTGCATTATTGAATTAAGTACATTTAAATATGTACAAAAATTAAAAAAAAAAACGATTAAGTTATAATTTTATAAATGATTAAAATGCCTGATTACTTTAATTTAGAAGAAGTTTGAATAATTTTTGTTTTTTTTTTATGACTAAGTAGATTTTTTTATTTCACTTTTCAGTTTAAGTTGTTATAATTATTTTTTCAATTTAAAAATGTTAAACCTGTTAGGTATGTTGTACCATTATTGAAATAATAGTAAATGTTGATTAGAAGGTATTATAATAATAAATGTTGATTTCGTATTTCAGGTAGTTTTATTTTATTTGAATCGACCAATAATGGGTATTAGAATAATAAGAATTGAGTTCCTACTAATTCTGAGAGTAACAGGATTGTTTATTAGTCAGAATTCAATTGATCTATGTTCATAAATGGTTTTTAATACAAAAAAAAAGCTAAATATATGGGTTTTTACGACTGTAAATGTGACCATAAGCCTACCAAAAATGGATATACGACCTATACAGTTTTTTTAAAGTACATTTTCATGGGGTGTATTAACCAAGAATTGATTTTTTCTTAGACGTAAATCCAAGCTAACTTTAAAACTAAAGCAGATAGATAGGTTTTGATGATTTAACCTTTTTCATTTGCAAATTGTAAGAACCTTTCTCATAGATCATTTTTTTATAACTTCAAAAACAAAAAAAATATGAATTTTTATGTAAAAAAAATTGTTTTTCTACTCTCCTGAAAAGTCGGGTTTTGGTTTATACGACCTTTCTACCCAAAGGTATCGATGTGACGAAACGCTCAGTGCGCGAACTCGCATCCAAGTAAACAAATGCGCCGGTATAGATACGAGCGAGATAGATCTCGCTCGCTCTTCTGCTTGTCGCTGCGCGCCAAATGCGAGCCTTGTGTGTTGGTCGTAAAGTGCTTCTTGCAATGAACATGGTTTATACACCAACGTCGCGAACTGCCTTTGGATTTACGACGTCGAATTTAAACTATGTTTAGATAATGCATTTAACACGTTAGGGCGTATAAACCATTTACAATTAACGACTATTTTTACGCCCTGAGTTAATGTAAATTATGGTCATTAAATCATAACAAAACTACAAAAAAAAAACATTCGGCTTTTACATTGAAAATTTACCTTTTTTAAGAGGCTATGACCGAAAATTTCTGGGTCGTATTAACCATTTTTGTGCGAATTTCTGCATTTCGTATATACAGATCGATAGAGAAAAAAATTCTGATAAAAATGGTATATATAACTCAATTTGGCCAAAATGGTTTATACGACCTTTCTACCCAAAGGTATCGAATAATCCAGCAACGTCGGCTGTCAAACGTAAAATAACATTGACGTATGGCGACGTTGCATTTCAAAAATATTACCATATTAAAATCATCGTAAATTAATATCTTGAGAACAGAAAGGTTCTAATTTCAAATAAACTTAATATAGATTTTCCTAAAGGAAAATCTATTTATACCACGAGGTATTTTATACAAATAGTTTTTAATGTGGCTTAAAAGGCTTAGTTTCCGAACGAAAGATAGTTGTTACGTTTGAATGATCAAGTTAAATGTTTATTTACTTTAAAATGAATTAGTAATAATTAAGTGATATTTATAATGTCTCCCAGATCTTATTTATATACATAAATATATTATTATCCATGATATTAGTTATTTAGATAAAATGTACGACCATTTGCTTTATTATGGCGGAAATGATGTATTGAGTATTTGACGGGTATAAAAATAGATGTTGACGCCAATTCGGGGGCTTTTATGCTGCAAGTGTTCTAAGGGTTAAGACCTACCCTGAGTGGTGTATTGTATGTGCCATGTGTATAGTATTACGTTTGAAAGTGACATGGTAATGAAGATACCAAATGTGTAAAGCTGGAACCAATTTGTATTACCTTAAGGATCTACAAGTTATGTAAGTTATTGAATATTATACTATGAATATTACTGATAACTATGTGTAGAAATATGTGTCATAATATGGTTTATATTGCTTATTGTTTACCTATACGGATAAATTGCTATAATTGAAAATGGTACAGGACAACGTATAATGGTTCTGGCATAATACTTTAAAAGTTGTTACCGTGGAGTTTCTTGTCCATTCTTCTCCACGAGGACCTAGGTTTGCGAATGGACGTAGCTTGATAGGTAATTAACGTTGCCTATAAATATCTGACAAGCCAAATTGAAATAAATTAATGGTCTTGTCTTTCTATGCCTTTTCTTGATAAAACCCTTTTCCCTACACACCTGTTTAAGAGACACTTTTAGACACAGTAAACATACAACCAACAAGTAACCATTCTGACACTTCAAGCTTGATAATCAGTGGATATTAATGTATATATATATATATGTATAGGTATATATATCTATATATAGGTATAGTATATGTGTACCAGCAAATTTCTAACACATGCAACATAATACTAGCGACCCGCCCCGGCTTCGCACGGGTGCATGTACTATATATATATACCTTCCTCTTAAATCACTATATCTGTTAAAAAAAACCGCATCAAAATCCATTGCGTAGTTTTAAAGATTAAAGCATACATAGGGATATAGGGACAGAGAAAGCGACTTTGTTTTATACTATTTAGTAATAAAGGGCACAAAAAGATTTTGACACAAATGCATGCATGCAACATAATACTAGCGACCCGCCCCGGCTTCGCACGGGTTCGTGTACAATATAAACCTTCCTCTTGAATCACTCTATCTATTAAAAAAAACCGCATCAAAATCCGTTGCGTAGTTTTAAAGATTTAAGCATACATAGGGATATAGGGACAGAGAAAGCGACTTTGTTTTATACTATGTAGTAATTAAAAAGAATGTCAAGTACGTACAAATAAAATGGCACGGTTTTGGCGCCTCCTGGTGGATGCCCCCGAAAACTCCCGAGAGCGGGAAATTCAAAATCGAATTTCTTTGAGATATTTTTATATAAAGGTCTGCCCACAAAAGCAGAACTGGGAAACTGTAACCAATGTTAAATTAGTGTGCAGTTTCATTGATCACAATATTCCAGCTCCGCTTTGGTGGCAAGCAGCAACCTTATTGTTTAAATTAACTTTAGGTGAATATGAAACAATTCTTGCTTGCCACAAACTTTGAATTTTGACAAAAATCACAAGTTTGTGGTTTATTTAGAAAAAAGTCAAAGCTTCTTACTAGTATTTTGATAATGAAAACAGTACAGGTTGGCCATAAAGAGTAGAAAAAAATTGAGGTCGCTACTATCGTTTATATGGTATCATTTATACTATAACATAAATGATTTTGATACTTGAAGTATTTTTAATGATGAATCAGAATAGGATAATTTTTTAATACAATTAATATAATAATACCAGCCTATTACTGTCCCACTGCTGGGCAAAGGCCTCTTCTCAACAGAGATGGCACGAGCATTGATCACCACGCTTGCTCAAGACGGGTTGGCGATTTCAGACTTATATTAATTATAAAGTCCAGGTTTCCTCACGATGTTTTCCTTCACCGATGTCCAAGATAAACTTATAAAATTGTCACTTAGCTACAAGCAGGTACAATGATTGTTGTAAACTGCTGCGTTAGCAAGTGTTCGGTTGAACACTAGCTAACGCAGCAGTTACCATCATTACCTGCATCATTATCTTGTACCTGCTTGTAAATTATAATTTAATTAAATGCAAATTATAATATAATTTCTAAATTCTTTTAATAATTGGAAAATAAACGAGTCCGTGAGAATACCTTTATTTATATGTAGGATCAGGAGTGCCGAGAGGTATATCTTCAGGGTTTGGAGTTCCCATTTTGTTGGGATAAACAAGACTGTGTAATCAGTTACAGAATTTTTATTGCAGTAGATACTAATTAACACACAATACACAATACAAAATGGTACACAACACAAAAATGGTAAATAGTAAAAAGATAAAGGTAAACAGTGTGGCGAACAGACCTTTTAAGGTCTTTTTTGGTCGGGCTTTTCTATGCTTGGCTGGTGTTGTAAATTTGCCTTCGTTTTTATTGCCTTCGTTGATTATACGTCGGACAGTACTTTCTGATCTCCCTGAAATCAAAATAAAACATGAATTTAGAATGACATGCGTGCGTGATGATCAAAATTATGCAGTCGCTCTATACAAAGGCACTTAACAAAATTATGTAAACATAACCTCTAAAGTTATATTAAATCTGTAGAAAACGTCGATAATGTGGCATTTTCTATAGACTTAACTGACGATAACTGTAACTTATACCGTGAAATATGTATATTGTATAAAATTATACTGAATAAATACCTGTAATATCAGCAACTCGCTTGTAGAGGTCATCCAATTCTGTTAAGAGTTTCCCGGCATGATATTCCGCCAAACATCTCTTAAACACATTGTAAATGATTTCTCTGGCGCCACTTTTTATCGTCTTGCCCATTTTCCATTACAATTAACTGAGTTAAACGATTAAACAACTGCAAATCACACGAATTCACACACAAATTATTTGTTTTGGGTAGTTTGAAGGATATTTGACATTTCTTTAGAGTTGCTATGTGGAGAAAAAATTTAGTTCCTATTTATTTAATTTCTACTCTTTCTGGCCGAGCTGTAGTTTGTCTTATAAGTCAGAAGTACTTTATTTTAAATTACATAATCGATATTACAAAGCTGCATGGAATGGCTCCTACCAACCCTTCATGTTTGAAAACAAATAATACTAGAGTTGGTATCTCGTAAACAACACTCAGGTGTTTCGGCACAAGAATGTCGGTAAAACTACCATATTATGGTAGCTGCTAACATTTAAGGTGAATGCTCCAACCAGCCCGCAAAATTCAAAATTTCTTGCGGGCTGGTTGGAGCATTCCCCTTAAGCACCTATTCAGTTTTCTTTGTGTTGCCATCATTGAAAACGTCATTATTGTAGACCGAAATTTTTAGGTCTCGCATAACAGAGGAGAACTTGGCAACATTGGTCTAGCCCCCGTAGGCATCATAGACTAATAGATTATAATATGAGATAGGCTGGCAACTGTCAGTTTCATTATTTTTTGGCATTGAGCGACATCTGGACGACAGACCCGAGAACTAAATAAAATATTTCAATACCTACGTATAGATGGGTTCTCATCAGCTAGTTCTCGAAATGTCAAATGTACTGATTCGACCGATTTACAATAAAATATTAAATACTTTATTTTCTGTGATAAAGTATTTAATATTTTATTGCAAATCAGTCGAATCAGTACAATTGACATTTCCAGAACTATTCGTCAAATTAATATTTAATTAGGAATAAGTAGAGATAAACAGTCAGGAAATAATACAAAATTATGATATTTAATTTATTTATTTTCTTAAACATTCAATAATACTCGTTTATTTTTCTCGTTTCCTACCCTTTCTTTTATTAAAATGCTCTTGAGCCTGTAGGATAATGCAGTCCATCTCATTACAATATGCTTCAGTAAAATTATAAAAGCTCTTGCCAGTGAGAACATTGCTGACTTCTCTGCACCAATTCATAATGAAGAACACAACACTTTTACAAAGTAGTCTATACTGGAATTTCGGTATTTCTGGAATATAAAGAGGAACTAAAGCTCAACTCACACATATAATAATATGTTAGGGTTAAACTTTCCTTTATGGGCCGTCGATTTAAGGGTCGGGGTGGGGGGGGAGGGGCGGGGGTGGGGGGGACTACCCCCATTTCCATCCCCACACCGCGGAACCCCATAGTTATGGAGATATCCATGGTTAAAGTTTTGAGGTTAGGTTAGGTTAAAACACTAATTTCCATCAATTTGAACTCTAATTTCCGAAGATTTATGGGGTGGGAAGCGTGGTTAGCGTTTCCGTCAGCAGGTCGACGGATCCCCGCTGCGCGGGGCTCCTATTTCTGTCCTGCAGGGTTTACAGGAACCTAACTAACCGAACCTCGGGGTGTCCATGACGTCGACCTGTCAAATCGCGTCGCGCGTTCCGTTCCAATGTAAAAAAAAAATCGTTATTTTTTATGTAAAAAAGTCAATCTAATTGCATAGTACAGCGCGTTTTTAGTGCACATTAATTACGTATCAAATTTACATTTGTTTTTTCAATTTAATTTTAATTTACTATGTGAAAATATAATTATATTTAAAAACATAGTGTGATAAAATTGAAAGAAAGACACCTCCACCGTCAACGGAACGTAAAACGTCAAATTTGACATCTACTATAACAATATATCTGTCAAAATGGCGTGTTTTCTTTCAATTTATTGGAAAGTTTAAAAAATTATATCTCGTAAACCGTGAGTTTCCGCAACTTAGGAATTTGTAAAAAGCTTTCTGTTTATGAGTACTATCTACAAAAAAAAAATGAACTGCCAACTCGACGGCCCATAAAGGAAAGTCTATCCTATGTTAGTCTATAACTCAACGTTATAACACAAAATAACCAAAAATTACAAGAAAAATGCGCACGAGCATGTAATCATATCAGTGGAAAAATTCTTGTGACGTTCAGAGTTAGTGTTGCTAACTTTGGTATTAGACAACCACTCCTAAGTTTCTATCATTGTAAAAATATCACTTAAAATACAAACTTTTAACAAAATATTTTATAAATAAATTCTACTAAGTTGTTAAATCATACATTTGGTGCAACTGGACACTGATTAAAGAAAAATAGCAAAATTAACAGTTAGTGAAAGTATCAAATATTTCAAGCAAAAAAAAGTGGTAACACTGCTATAAAAAGTTCCAGGACTGGCGGCTAGATGGCACTTTTCACAATAAAAAAAAATGTTCTAAGTTACCAGGGCATGGTAGGTATTCCAAGGCATAGAGTAACTTATATATATAAAAAGTTCCAAGGTTTACCCAATGAGACGACATGCATGACACATCAGCTGAATCAGCGGGGTGATGCGAGTTGTCATGAAATTCAAGAATTTTCGTGAACTTTCAGCATTCGATTTAATAACGAAAAATGTGTCACTGCAACTGTTTCAGACCATAAATTCGTGGTTAATATCTCTAATAACATGTTGAGGTCGGTAAAATGATACCCCTTGGTAAGACTAGTTGTCAGATTTTCGGGCCACTGACTTCCTGTAATAAAGAGTAAAAAGTTTTTATTTTGGAACATATACAAGGCACAATTACAAAGAAAACGATGATAGCTACAAAAGTTTATAACTGTGTCGCAGCTACCAACGCCCAACCAAACAAGAAAACAGTTGTTCCAGACCTTAATAATAAATAGTGTATAACCAAAGTAGAAAAGCAGGGGTGAGGTGCGGGAGAGTGTGTGTGGGTGGGTATGAGGGGGTATGTGTAGGTGAGTGTCTGTGAGTGCTTGTGTGGAGTGTGGGGGTGTATGTGTGTGTGAGTGAGGGTTAGAGTGTGTGCTAGTGTTTAGTGCTAAGTTTCCACAATTTTTTCGGTAGCGTCATATGCCAATGATTTCAACCACTCAGTCAACTTCCTTCTCAAGAGACTGCGGGGTAGATGATAAATATTTAGAGTCTTATTTAAGTTGTTATAGAGCCTGGGGCTGATAAACCTGAAATGTCTTCTCGCTACTGCTGTTCCACAGGGTAAATATTTGCAAACTCTATCAGAGAGGCGTTTTGCAGTACTGTAATTTGGGTCGTAGTGAATTTGTTTGTGTTTTCGGAGTACAGTCTGTAGTACGAAGAGCTGCCTAACTGTGAGGACCTTACATAGAGAATAGAGGTCAGATGTCGGAAAGCGGATAGGTTTCTTTGATAGGACCTTTAGTACGACCCTTTGCGCCCTTTCTAGACGTAGCATGGTAGTTTTGTGCGCTCCACCCCACGCGGTCACGCAATACCCAAGGACTGATTGAGCGAGCGCAAGGTAGACTGTTATCAGGCATTTGAAGTCAGCAACCCCCCTAAGTTTTTTAAATATATAAATTAATCTTCGCACTCGTTTTACTGTACTGTCAATCTGTTTTTTCCATTTAAGGAGATTGTCGATGATTACTCCAAGATATTTAATGTTGTCAGTACGTTCAATAGGTGTACACTTGCAAGTAGAGAAATCATTAAGTGTGCAAGCGTGAGCTTTAATTTTGAGGGTACTGGGGGGCTGGCTTAAAATGCCCGGGGTAAAGGGTATGAACTTGCTTTTGCTGATATTTAGCGTGAGGAGGTTTGTATTTAACCAGTACATAACCATACTGAGGGCCATCTCCGCTTTATTGAAGGTATCAGACCAGTTCTTGCCGTGAATTATTAGCGCTGTGTCATCGGCATATGCGATGATTTTACAGTTTAGAGGAGACAATTTGCAGAGTTCATTCACATAAACGAGGAAGAGAGTAGGTCCAAGGACACTACCCTGAGGCACACCGAACGTAACCGTCTCCTCTTTGCTAATAAAGGTTTCAATTTTTACTACCTGCTGGCGGTCAGTCAGATAGCTGCGGAAGATATCGTTAACAATACCGCGAATTCCAATGCTATCTAGCTTGGAAAGTAGTAAGGGAACAGAAACGGTGTCAAATGCTTTGGATAAATCTAGGAAGATGCCAACAGCTTTTTGTTTATTATTTAGATGGCCAATTATTGTGTCTGTGAGCTCCAGAACTGCATCCTCCGTAGATTTTCCAGCTCTGAAGCCAAACTGATTGGAAGCTAAAATATTATTTTTTGTAAGAAAATTCACAAGTCTAGAGTTAATAATTTTTTCGAAAATTTTGGACAAGGTAGTAAGGATGGATATAGGTCTGTAGTTAGAGACACCGTCCCTGTCCCCAGCTTTGTATATAGGATGAACCATCGCGGTCTTAAAAACGTCCGGAAAAACACCTGAGGAAAGGCACAGATTAAAGATGTGTACTAAAATGGGAATTATAGTGTGTCTAGTAGCCTTTACAACGGACGACGGGATACCGTCATAACCAGCAGCACATTTATCTTTTAGATTTAGGATATTTTTTTCCAATTCATCACTGTCCACGTCATACAGAACCATTGAACCGGATGGGGACGGCTTGACAGGGCTCAGCACTACAGGTTCAAGTTGAGAATCTGTACTGTTTGTGGGAGGAGTAGGTTGCCGGATTTTAGAGGCTAGATTACTACCGACACTAGCGAAGTAGTGGTTGACTTCGTTCACTGACTGGGTGGGATCGTCACAGCATTTGAGCAACTCCGAGGCAGGTTCTTTGTTACCCTGATTCAGGTTCGCTACTTGCGTGATAAGTCGCCATGTCGCTTTTGGGTTATTCCTGGCCTTTTGGAACTCGGAAGTTTCATAGTCTTGTCTTAATTTTTTGAGGAGATTATTGCAGTAATTTCGATAGCGGTGGAAGACTAGTTTGTGTGAGTCATTTTTGGGATTTTTCAGAAAGGTCCGTGATAGTTTATCCCTATGTCGTATACATCTCAATAGGCCAGGAGTTATCCAGGGTTTTTTAATACGCAGTCTGCTAGGAATTACCGAAGAGTGAGTGTGCGATTTTATGGTGGTAGACAGAAGAGATACGAAAAGTTCGGCTGCTAAGTTTGGGTTATTACAGTGAAGTATAGGAGAAAAATCTACACTTTCCATATCATTTATAAGATCAGGGATGTCAATTTTTAAAATTGATTTTTTGGGTGTATTTACTGTCATGTTTGGGTTGCAGAAAAGAAGTACAGGAAAATGATCTGTTATAGGGGAGTCAAGTACCAGGGTAGTGGCTATGTTGGGGGATCTTAACAATACATGGTCAAAACAATTTGTTAGTCTGGTGGGAAGGGTATGTGCCGGAAGCATTGCGTGTGCTGCCGCAGTATTTAGATATTCATCAGCATTTGAGTCGAAACTGCTTGGCACGATGTTTATATTTATGTCTCCAATAAGTGCGATTGTTTTGAATGTTGAAAGCTGGTGTAGTAGATCATCCAGGCTACAAAGGAAAGGTGACAAGTCTCTATACGAGGGAGATCGATATAGAGCGATAAGTGCAAACTTGTTGGAAAATTTGAGGACCAGGCAATTTGCGTCATTGAAAGAGGGGATTTCCATAGTAGAACACTTTAACTCATTTTTAGTAAAGGCAACAACACCTTCGTTTTGATTTTTAAAAGAAGAAGCATGGGTTACATACCCAGGTAAAGAGGGAATATTTGGACACTTGCTTAGCCAGCACTCTGACAGTAATATCACGTCAAGTGAGAACTTTAATCTTGTTATCAGTACCAATAAGTGGTTAAAATTACAGTTTATGCTTCGAATATTAACATGTAGAATTTTTAGAGAACAAGATGAGTTAACATAGTTGTGGCTGTACTCGGGCGAGCAAACGAACGAGTTGGAGACAGAAATCTGCTCAATCTCGGTATTTATGGTGTTTAAATCATCCATTTTTTATTAATTAATAGTACAAACAGGGGGACGTAAAAACATTGGGAAAAGACAAACGTCAGAGTGTACATGCCGATGGAAGCAGTACTATCCCGCCGCCAGTGGTTATAAACGGTTTGTTGTAGATGTGGATACTCGTGATAAGGCGAATGAGATGAGAAAAATGGGGTAAATAGCTTGTGTATATGGCTTTGTTTTGTTTGTAAAGTAAGTGTGAAATTGTAATTTTGTGTGGCAAAAAGTGTTATAGTGTAGTGTGGTTTGGGTTACAAGAGTAAAGATAGGGTCGATTATTCTAACACATAAATTAAAAGAAGACAAAAATAAATGATGCAAAAAATTATGCTTGTGCATGGAAGTATGAAGTAACACAGAATTTAGTCATGTGGCTTTCAGAATGTTAGCCAGGTCCGCATCACTCTTGACTTCAATATGCTTGCAGCCAACTTTTTCGCGAACGAAAATCTTGCCATGTTTGACCCAGCAAAATTTGTAGTTATTTGATTTGGCCGCGTCACGAGCCAAGAAAAACAGCCTCTTGTTCCTTGCTGATAGGTTTTCGGAGATATATATTGGTTTAGCGGGACCAGTGATTTTGAGGTGCTCTGTGGTAAGCTTAAACCTTTCCTTGATGTGTTTACTGAACTTAGTCAGAAATTCTTCTTTACGTAGAACGGTGGTAAAATCTACTATGATCGTTTTGTTGGCCGGGTCTTTAGATTTTATACGAAAAACATCCTTTATTTCAAACGGCTGTATTTCCAGGCCTATAACGCTGCCTGTATTCATGACCGCAGAGTAGCCTTAGTTTCCAATTTGTTGACAGGGATATTGCGAATTTCTAGGCAGGTTGACCTAGTGCTTTGCTCGAAGTATTCGAGTTTAGTTTCTAACTTGTTTATGTATGATACGTTTTCTTTACGTTCTGTTTCTAGAAACTCCACTCGAGAGGTCAGTATATCGAATCTGGTAGCCATGAGATCGACGTTTTCGCGGATTTGATCAACCAAAGAGTACAACTTATCGTACTTCTCTTCTTGTTGTTTCTTGAGTTGCTGGAACATTTCCTTCAAGTCGGACATAAAAGTGGATAAACTGCTATCTTCGACCCCTCCCAGGTGCTTACGTTTTACATTTCGGAAAGTAATTGCAGAAGAGATGCTATTAGAAGGTGAGTCAGTATTTAGATTCGGGAGTACTGAAAACTGCCGTAGGAGTCGTCGGCGCTTGCGTATTCTGCGACGGAGGCGGCGGGGAACGTTGAAGGGGCATTTCACTGATCACTAATAGATTGACTCTCAAGTACCAGACAAGTAGCGCAGTCAGGTGGTCGAAATACACGGGGCAATCAGTGGTACACTTAGAGCTCAGGCTACGGTGGTCGCGATCGACGGGTTGGTTGAAAACAGCTTTCCGTCCAATGTTTCTTGACCTCCGCCTATCCTTCACTTGCAGATAAGTTTGTCTCTCTCTGCGTTTGTCAATAGTAACACACACAACTAAGTAGCAGCAAATTTCATTGATAAGTAGCCGTATGGGAATGTGTGCGGGACGGGCCCATAGAAGATTTTTGCTGTTACCACACTGTTACTCACGCGCAGGTTTGGTGTGCGTTGGCTTCAAGTAGTATCGTAGTGACTGCTTGGCGAACTCCCGCCAGTTCATGCACTCCTATTTTATGACACAAATACTTTTGCCACTATTTTAATCAATTTAATTTTAAAATAAATAATATAATGGTCACTTAAAAGACGTCTGAACTACTCAGAGATCCACAGGAGAGGGGACGGTAATGACTGTCAAAGATCTACAAATGACAGCCGGGATCAACGGCTAAACATACGTTCCGAGGCGCGGAGGAAACTGGGTATGTTATGCTTATGGGTGATCACCATCGAAGTGATCGAAGGTGGTCACCCATTCACGAACCAACCTAGGCAAACCCAGCTTAATCTGAAGATCGACCCGAGCTGCTGTGCGGATCTTATCCATCCTAACACAATAAGCAGGGTGTCTAAAATGACCGCAGAATCATAATAGGATAATAATAAGAATAACGATTAAATTCTTAAAATGGTCATAATGATAGATGTACCTACCTATTATTATGAATTGTCACCTTACCCAATTTGTGGACTAAATTTATAAAATTTAATTTGGGGGGACCAAACAAATTACTATGCTTACTAAGGTCCTTGACATTCTATATCCAACCCTTGGCGCACCCAGGGGCGGATTTCCCTATAGGCCGAGTAGGCCTGGGCCTAGGGCGGCAAAATTTGGTCGTTTTATTTTTTACAACGTTTTTAGTTCAACGTTTTCGCTGCGTGTGCGTTACGATTGCTCAAACAAAAAAAAAACTTCGCCAATAAAATTTTCGAAATTTGTCAAAATCGAAGGGAACAAACCAAAAAATTGTCAAAGTAGCATTATAAAAGTTATAAGGGTTTTAAGTTGGCCGCGCGAACGTAACGTGGAGGATTGCGCGGCCATAGAGATCTCAGCAACTACATGGGTTAGAGATCTAATTCTTTTTGTCAACAATGACTAGACTAATTAGATTAGAATTACTAATTAGACTAGACTAATAGACTGAATTTGTCAACAATTGTCGAAAAAAGAACTATAAGGTCTGGATCAATATTTTACGAAATATTCACCTTGGAAGTTATGGCCGCGCAATCCTTCACTTATTGTTTCTTTATTGTTGATTATTTCTTTGAAACTTAAGACTTCATATAGTAAAAATATTATAAGAAGAAAGGTCTTAATTTGTTAAAACTAACGAAAGCAATAAATACTACTAAAGTTTAGCCAAACAGACGAAATCAGTCCAAAACAAAAAGTACTTGGCCGCGCAGTCGAAACGTTACTTTGTACGCTGATATATCGCAGTGCGTATAAAAATTACTTTCTCGTACAAATTTTTGATTCCGGTCAGCCGGACGGCTGGCCGCATTGCGGCTAACCGCTTAGTGCGTAGGTACCCTAAGCATAGTGGCATCGGTCAAACACAGTGCGGTAGCATTTGATGCTTTGCACTTACACCAAAGACATTCAAATATTAAAGTCTTAAATCTCTTTGACTTACACACACAGACGCACTTTTTTGCATGGTAAAATTCGTACTTAAACCGTTTCAACAGTTCACCAATACCGCTCGACTGGGATTAAAACCCAGAGGCAGAGGACAGGGTTTCCGCTTACCTCGACTGCTTTTATAGATCGCATAGCACACGAACATAAAATATTGCTAATTAGCTATTCCTCCTAGTTTCGGATTTGGCCACGCCCATTTGAAAACTTCACCCTGTATATTCATTTTAAAGACCGAAGTTTGATATCTCATTATCTAATATGTATATTAGATATCGAGATATCAAACTTTTCGGTATAACTTCACTTCACGGTTCGGACAGAGTCTGAATTTACTCTTATTAAAGCGGGTTGCAAAGGTCTATGACAAGAATTCATGAAGAATAAAAAGGAACAAGAATAAATAAAACAAGTAATATTTTGTGCCGTTTATTCAATTGTTAACAGTTATTATAATAAGAGTTTACGTCAGTCATCTTTATTTGATTCAGATAAAAACCACTTTTCGTTAGTTTTTTTTTCTACTTTTTGAATTCATACCGGTACATCAAATTCATTCATTGTAGTTTATGGATATGTGTGATCTAAGTCGATTAGAGTCGTCCAAATGAACTTGAAAGTACGAATCGACTTAAACCAGACATTACAATTTAAGAATTAAATTAGAAGGTAGATATTACATTTAACTATAGTTTAAGTTTCGTTCATTTCATGTGATTTTACATTTAAACTTCAATTACGCTTAATATTACCTACTGTATTGGAATAACATTCCTATTGATGTGACACAAATAAGATAAGTTTGAACATAAAACCACAGGAAAAATAACCCTTTGGATACCTAGTGCTATAACTGAATAAGTACACAAAAAGATGACGTATTCAATGAAGTACACATACTAAACTAAAAATAACATGATTAAAATTAGTATAACATTTTAGTCACAATTATAATTTTAAAATAATTTAAGATAAACATGAACAAAAAATAAATGGAATGTTTAGGGATCAGGTGTTGCTTATTGTGATGCCTTTAACGTTAAAATTGATCTTTGATAAATATATCATTAATTACATATAATATAGTATTATAATATACTGTGAGATATAATCTCGAACACTCATTCAATCAAGAGCAGCATTAGCCACTAATAATAGAGAAAATTAAATAAATTCGCTATTTATAATTTTTTTAATAATCGTAAAGTACTTTATTATCATAGAAAATCAACAATATATATTTTTGAAACAATAACTTTGTCCTAATAAATTAATCTCGTTTTTATATTTGCGTAAACAGTGTAAATTGAAATGGGACGTAACTTTTCATTAAAGATTCTGTTACATACCATAATTAATATCATAATATCCCAATTAATATTATTATCAAAGTCTAAACTTCATCTTTCAAATAATTGTCACACATTTCTTTCGAAGAAATTCGTGTGACTTGAAATCTAACCCTATTACAATAAATATTTTAAAAGAAACACGCCTTATATTTATTTTATTAAATATGACTTTAGCTAACAAATCTCTATATTTTGCACGCAATATTCATCAATATAACATAATGTACTTTCTGTACTAAGTATAAGAAATCAAGATGAAAATCTCGCGTTCAGATTTTTTTTAAATAGCAACGTAATTTGATCTATATATAAAGTATTTTCAGTAAATAATTGTTTGTAATATTTCATCTGGCAACATTAAACATTTTAACAAAACATAGACAACAGTGCTACTCGCCATTTGCGTCGCTTCGCATCGTCTCGTCGTTACATAACTATTTAAATTCAATAATTTTTATGATTAATTTAACTACTTTCATTTTTACTATTGATTGATTATCTTACATTAGTAGAAGAAAGAAAAAAACATGATTCAATAGCAACAAAGTTGTAAAATGATTAGAGGAACTTAAAAGTTCTAAATAATATTATTAACAAAATGTTTATGAAACCAAACTTGTTACTTAATTTCCTATAATCTTATAATTAAATTGTTTGCCATAAGTGGTTGCAAACTTATGAGAAACGTAAATATAATAACGAACAACAAATCCATTGAAATATTAATTATTTATGGAATATCAAGTATAAAAGTACTGAATTTAAAGTACCGTTTAGTATATTTCTTTCTTTCACTTTCATCATGATAACATTATTAAATCGACTTGTTTTTAGTCGTTATTTTTATCCACTTTCATTCATTCACTCATTTGTTTATTATTTTTCTTTATTTATTTGATGCTACATTTCATTATTCTGAGCATTTATTGAGCAATCATGCACATTATACTTGTGATTCCATAAACGATAAAAAAAACCACGAATATCCACAAATAATAATAATCAACCCTTATAACAAACCCTACTTAGCCTAATTATATTTAAAAATAAAAATAGTGAAACAGTGAGAGTTATATAGTAAAATTCGACTACTCGTTTATTATATTTATATACAGGAATGTATTAGTGCAAGCGTGAAAAAAAACTAAAACGAAGTATTCCAATATGGCGGGTTTATAGCAAATTAAACTGTATGTTTTTTTTTCATTGAACTACTAATAAATGTGAAGAATCGAGAAAAGTACTGATGATAAGCTTAATGAAAACTATTCATAGATGGCGCCACGGATGACTTGAGCAAACGGTTCTATACGTCAACCCTGAGCCCTGAGGGTTGTTTATGTAACCGTTTTATTTAAAAACACTTGTTAAAAGCCTCAAAAAGAATAAAAGCCGAAGAAAAAAAAAATGGTTTCATTCTTTCAACCTTTTTAAAATCAAACCACAAAGAGGTTTGGGTAAAAGTGGCATGATTTTTTTTATTCTGCGGCCACTAATGGAAAGTATTTCATTAGAAAGAATCAAAGAACACAGTAAGACATTAATTTTCTTCTATAAACAATTATTTCCAAAATACATCGGAGCCGAGATATACACTTACAGACAAAAAATGTATAAAATCATGTCGTTTATAAATACATAAAAATGACTCGCTATATTTATCGCGGAGCTTCACTTGAATGTTTGTATGAAAAAACAAACATTTTTAAAAACTACATTAGTAAATCGCACCCGTAAGAAGCCGGGGGTGGGTCGCTAGTTTATTATAATTGTGCCTATTTATTGAATACAAAGGTTGCAACCCAAATACGCAGTGTATTTGGCCTGCAGTATTTGAACCAGGAACAGTGACATTCCAGGCTGTGCATGGGTTCTGGCCATTGGGGCTCTCTGGCCCCGATTAGTAGGACGCTTTAGCGCATGTTTGGAGCGGGGACAGTTTCCACGCCGGTGGAAGACTGGAAAACTGGTCCTGTTGACTCCCGATCTGCATACCGGCCCATCGAGATGGATGAGATAGACAAACTCTTTGAGAGGTAAACTGCAGATCGTCTAGTCCAGCACCTGGCCACTAATGGGCCAGGTCTGGTGGACCCACTTAGATGCCGCTACCCCCCAGAGCAACTGTGCAGCTTGATAGACTCCTCGACTCTCCCATATCATGCCAAGCCTATGCCGTACCAACCTCTGCCGCATAATCGGAGCCTGGCTGTGGCTGAGGGATAGAGATATCATCTACCCGAGTCGAGAAGGATGCGGTCGGCGGTTGACGAGAGATGTCGTGCGGTGTTCCACAGGGATCGGTTCTAGGGCCGTTTCTAGGAAACATCGAGTACGACTGGGCGCTTCGCGGTGCGCTTCTTCATGGTGTCCATGTCATCTGTTATGCTGATGACACACTGGCGACGGCACGGGGGAAGACGTACCGGCAGGTGACCATCTTGGCGACAGCTGTAGTAGATGGGAAAGTGCCACCTCCGAGAGCCAAACATCGTATCAGGAGGTGTTCGCATCGGTGTCGAGTCGACGATGAAGTACCTGGGATTCGTCCTCGATAGCTGTTGGGACTTTGGGCCGCACTTTCAGCAGTTGGCACCCCGGTTGATGGGCACCGCGAACTCGTGGCTATTGCCTTATCTGGTGGGGAGCAATTCCTCCTGTAGAAGGCTCTGTAAGGGGATCGTACGGTCCAAGGCTCTCTACGGAGCGCGAGTATGTAATTCTGAGAAGAACCCAGAGAGCGATGGCCGTCAGGGTGCAGTGATTAGAATAAATCAAACGGCCTCTTTCAAGGCGGCGAACCTTTTTGCCGGATTACCACCCTGAGATCTTGACATTATAGTCTTTGCGAGGAGCGAGCACCGATGCCTCGCAAGGTCGAGGTGTAGAGCTATGCTCCACCTAGTGGTGGAATCGCGCGACGAAGCGCAGTGCAAACCACTATTACGGCGGTAAGACCCGTGACCAAGGAGTGGTGGAGAGACGGCATGGCGCCCTCATTTTCCGGCTGGTGCTCTCCGGGCATGCGTGCTTCGGGAGTACCTGTGCCGTATAGTTCGCGAACCGACGCCCTGTTGTCACTACTGCGCAGACTGCTCCGTTACGGTGGAGCACAGTCTGACAGTGTGCTCGGCTGCAGGTAATGCAGCGCCGTGATATCGCGCGGTTGGTTCTGCGGATAACGTCTCACTTGCGATTGTGGTTCAGTCCATGGTCGGGAGCGCGCCGGGCGCCGGGAGAACATCTCCAGCCGCTATAGGCTGTGGCTTGCGGGTGACAGATTTGGGGAGTTTGTCACCTGAATAGGCACAGGCCCGGGACATCAGCACGCCTCTCATGGGGAACTGTGGCCGTGTAGGGCTTCAGGGGTGATGGGGCCCGCTTAGGTTATCAAACAAAAATTATTGCGTACCATGAAGCATTACAATGAAAATATCTTTTAACACAATATTACATACTAAAGTATTGAGGTGTACGAAACAAAAAAAATATAATTTGGTTAGTGGTTGTTGTTAAAAAAGTATACATAAAAAGTATTGACAGAACGACGTCTGTCGGGTCAGTTAGTGAGTAATAAAAATGAGTGTATAACTATTCAATCATCCCCAATGTTCACAAAATATCAGTTGTCCATGGCACCATATTAAATAAAACACTTATAATTATAACAATCGCAAAGAACGCTTAAGTACAATAAAAGCAATAAGTATGGATACAAAAAGTTTAAGTAAAAACTATATTAAAGAAAATAAAACACTAATTATGATTCTTGCAACCCTGTGAATTCTAATCCTGTGATATAGTCAATAAGACCGGTTTCCAACTAAGGAATATAACGGGCACTCTGTCAAATAGTTCCTAAATCGAAAAAAGACAACAAACTTCTACCCCTTTGCAAATCAGCAATAACAATTTTTCAGGTGACAGTAACTGCTTACCTTAAAATTTTTCAATATAGCAACAACAGGAGTAATACAGGGTCTATTATGTACTTCATAATTGGGTTATTGAAAACAAAAATAAATATGTTTTATGTATCTAAAACGATATTATAAATTATATTAATAGTCGATGCGAAAAATTAAAAAAAATAAATATTTTTTTAATTTATTACAAACAAATTAAAATTGATAAAATTTTGAAAATAATCACGTGACTACAAACGCGCCACGATTAGTCGCCATGTTGGTGACGTCATAATGTTAAAGGAATTGCTCGACAGTACAGTATCAACGGCTTCTACATGTAAATTGACTATAAATATCCGAAATTTAGTGCAAAAAAATATTTATAATAGCTACTTTTATATAGTCATGTGTGTTTAAATAGGATTTTTAAATTTAATTCCGATAATGTACCTGATGTGGATATCATCATCATCTCATCTGCCTAGCCTTTTCCCAACTATGTTGGGGTCAGCTTCCAGTCTAACCGGATGCAGCTGAATACCAGTATTTTACATGGAGCGACTGCCTGTCGGACCTCCACAACCCAGTTAGTGCTAGGTAATACGATACCCCTTGGTAAGACTGGTTGTCAGACTTTCGGGCCACTGACTACCTGTAACGACTGTCAAAGATGTGGATATATTTATGATAAAGATAAAGATAAAGATAAAGATAAAGATGCATTTATTTGTATAAACATGTGTGACATAGTACATAGATATGCACATATGGATGGAAATGAGTTTAGATAGCTGGTTCAACATGTTTTGCCATATTCGGCGTACAAAATTGTTTATAACTGAATTGGAAATTACAAATTAAACAAAAATTAAATTTCATATAGTCAAAGTTCAATCAAAAAATATATTCGGTTTAATTCACCTGATGTTACATTTAAAGGAGCAAAATCAACTGCCTCGTTGGTATAATGGTCGCAAGCGCGTGCTGAGCATGAGGTCCTGGGTTCGATTCCCGAGTCGGGCAAAGTGATATTGGGTTTTTCCATCAGGAATTTCTTAGTAACAGCCACGGACTCTGGATTTGTGCCCTGTTGACGGCAATAGGATCGCCACCTATTATATGGGACTTGAACATAACTGGCGAAATGTAGGTGTACTATTAGGTACACTTCTGCCTAACCCTTCGGGGATTACAGGCGTGATGTTATGTTTGTTGTGAATCAACTTCAATATGTTTGACTCATGAGAATTGTTAATTTCAATATTTTTTGATGATTCACTTAACATTTTTTGGCTAGTTTGTTGTCTTCTTTTTGTTCTGCATCTGGTCTTAGAGTCGTTTTGCATTTACGCTTACGGTTAGGTTGACAACCAAACTTGTTTGGTACTACATCAACTTTAATTTTTGCTCTACCTCCCATTGTAGTATCATAAATATAATTTTCTTCTTTTTTCAGGTAAAATAACAATAAACGAATGTTTTAAAAACAAATTGATGTTGTTTTGGGATTAGGTCGTCGCACTGCTTAAAACCATTTATTTCGACGTTTAATATCTTGTGTAATATGTAAAAACATTTTTTTGGAAGTTGTTTTTGTAGTATTTGTACATAAATAGTATAAAGCAAGCACGAGAACTCTTAAGGTTTGTCATTTTTATATATTTACCAATATATTGACGATAATAACAAGATTAAAAGTCGAGACACTGTATCAGCTGTATGCTACAATGAGTAAAAATTAACATTGTGACGTCACACGCGCTCGAGTTGTTCGGGAACTGTCGGCGTGTTTGCGGTGCTAGGTTCAAAGAATTATTTAGTTATATATTTTTTAGTAAGAGTGAAAAAAAAACTAAATTTTGTTTTGAGATGAAACTTATATCAGATCTTTCCATTTATCACAAAAAAAAAACTCTTTTCAAATACTCAATTAAGTCGACAGAATTTTCAGAATTGCATATTATTTTCAATCCAGATATTTTAATAAAAGCGACGGTTTGAATGGCTATTTTTGTTAGTTTTAGTCGATTTTTTAAATTTACTAAATCAGTTGTAATATATTTTTTAGATTATTTTTAAAAACTATCACACAGTGCAATAAAATAGATTTCTTTAGTTGGAAAACGACAAGATTTTACAATAGTTTACTAAGGTAGAATAGATCTTAAGTTTAAATGTTGAAGCAAACATTTTGAGCTACGGTACATTTCTAAAGAATTAGTTTTTTTTTTGTTAAGTATAAATTATGTACTAATGTATATTTATGTACATTGTTCCAAAAATCGTGTAGTGTCAAGTGCAAGTGTGTTCGAAAATTGTATTTTTTTCTCCTAATTTCCGGTTGTAGTACATTTGGCACGTAATCGTGTAGTTGAGCTAACATGCACCAAATTAACAATCCAAGCGCAATATTAGACTTTGTGTTACTCGTAATAAAGTACTGTTTAGAATATTTAGAGTAATTATAATTAAACAATTACATTTATCACAATAATCGAAATTAATACTTTTTTAAGTAAATAATAATAATTGTTGAGGTCTTTTAATAAAATTGTAGATAATATCATTGCCTTACTAATTAATTGTATAATAACAAGCGCAGAATTAGACACTCTTTTGTGACGTATATACTTAATACTTACTTTGTAAGTCAAGATTGTATTGACCTTAATTACTCTATTTAAAACTGGCAACTTCACAGACTGGCCCTTTTTTGAATGGGTAACCCACAAAGATTAAAATCGTTCAATATGCCCTTACCGTACTTAGGTCGTGCGAAAAATTGTTCTCACTGAGAAGAATTAGCTCGTACATACGATTTTTAATACGAGTGAGTAAGACAATGTAATTCAAATGTCATTGTCAACGATAAAGAAACGTGATCAGTTTTTGTCGCGGTCGGATAAATCTAACGATTTAAATCATTGGTTTGACATTATTGCTAACGTTCAAGTAACATAAATACTGCAATTTGTTTTAATTCATGTTACTTCGTAGTTCGTACAAAATGGTTGCGTCGTAATTAGAGAGATTAAGATCGATTTGAGACCGTATTCCATAGAAAACACAAGCAAAGATGTGCTCTATTCAAAACAGGACAGCAAAGTATTAAAAACTATGTCGGATGCTTATCAAAAGTGAAATTAAAGTACGTTTAATATTGTACGCATAAGTTAAGTCGTATGTCTCTAAAGTATCTTAAATCTTCTTAAAAGATATCGTATAGTCCTGTGATGTTTTGGTGTCAATTTTGTAAACTTTGGTCTTTGGTTTCAATATTTTATTCGTTCTAATCGGTGTAAGACCAAGGAATAAGGACTGTAAACTCCAGCATTGCAAAGTGCACTCAATAAATCTTATTCTATAGAGGTGCCTTTTCAAAATTCGATATACAGTGAGTACTTATATGTGAAAATAAACATGCTTGATTTAGTTAAAAAATCCTTTTGGTAGTCCTATGGTAAGGCCATAATAGAAGCAAATAAGTAAGAAAATTAACCTGAAGCTGATTAAAAGTCCAGTATTCCTTAGTGTATCTTACAGAGATTCGTCGTCAGATTGTCAGTAGACCCACGAGACGGGCACCCATTGGGGAGTGGAGCGGAGACGAACTAAGGCTGACTCTAGTTGGTTGAGTGTGTCGTCAATGTCGTTGTTGACGATTGTTAAGTCGAAGTAATGGCCGTAGGTGCGGCGGAGCTGTTCCGACTCGCGAACTAGGACTTCTAGGGAGCCGTCGTACTGGAAAAAGGTAAAAAGTGGTAATTAGAAACTTTTATAAACGGGTAATGCACAGGACTCTGTCTAAAAATAATAAGAAATCGACTATAAGTACAAAACAAGATTTATTTATTTATTTAACAATATATATTATAAATATATTTTTTTAGATTATGAGTCGTGTTTAAAAATAGACATCGGTAGCCTGGTTAAATTTAAATTAGCATGTTAAATAATAGCTAGCGTAGTATTTTTGGCAACTATGCAGTGTTTGAAATAGTGATTTCAAAGGCTGGGCAACAAGAGCCATGATCTTTATGAACTATCCGTGACGATATTGGCCCCAACAACACTCGGTCTGTACAAACCACTAACATACAAGTTTTAAACAGTCAGAAATATATGAAGAAATACTGTGCAGTGCTTGTCCGCGTAAAGACTGTACAATCTATTTTGCAGTTTCCACAATCTGCTGCGCAAATTCTGCACAGTCTGCTGTGCAAAATATACACAATCTGTTGTGCAAAATCTATGCAATATAATAGCAATGTATACTCACATCAGCAACATTATTGAGCGGCGGCGCGGCTATGAACACGACGTAGGGCGCGAACTCGGCCGTGCGGAGTATCTTCAGAGCTTGCGGCTCCACGTCCAGTATGGCGATGCTTCGGTCCGAGTGGATGCGGCGAATTGTTTCTAGTTTTGTGCCATACATTGCGTCTTCGTGGGTGCCTGGGGAAGTTGAAGAAAAATGAGGTTTAGCGTTTTTCAGCTCACCAGATGGCACCACTGTCGAGTGAGGTCCTGTCAATAATTCTATTTTATACTTTATAGTACCAATAACTTCATAAAAAGTTTATTTTACTACCTATAAAAACATAGTGTAAACTTCACATATACAGGGTTATTTGTAAAACACCAGTAACCTCTTAAGAGGTCATTGTACTCATCATTATGAACAACTTTTACTATGGGACCAAACTAGAAATCGCAAAAAAAAAAGCTGTTCCCTACATTTATGATCGATTAACTCGTCAAAATGTGATTTTTGCTGATTTTTTTTTCGCGATTTCAGGTTTGGTCCCATAGTAAAAGTTGTTCATAGTGATGAGTACAATGACCTCTTAAGAGGTTTCTGGTGTTTTACAAATAACCCTGTATATTTACAATATTCTTCCTAAAATTAGCAAGCATAAAACATTTAAAAATCATTTTTTCTCCAATTATTAACAAATAAGATTCTAAGTTGCTACTTAAAATCTTCAAGTCATAATTAATCAAGAATGGATCAATCGTGAATATTAGTAAAAAATGTGAAAAAAAAATTAGTAAACTTACCATATTCCAAATATTCGTTAGCTGCTATATCAGCCATCATTTCTTCGTGGGTTACGAAGTAGTAGTTCCTGCCATTCTCTTCATCAGCTCTCGAAGGTCTTGTGGTATCTGAAAACAAAAAATAAAGTGTTTTAAAGAGGCCATAGCGGGACATATGGGTGTAACAAGACCCCTAACGAAGCCGAAAGGCACTTGTTCTTCCCGTGACTGCGATCATATTTTTGCTGTGGAACATACCTGGGAACCTTCTAATTCTAAATCTAGATACTGAGGGTCAAATTTCCAATTTTTTCACAAGTTTTTTTTAAATACATGTTTTTAATGTTTGATTTTTACTTTAAACATCTCCACGACCCCCACACTATTCAATGCATCCACCAGCACAATGTTTTGAGTGCATTACATTGAGTCCTACCGTAAAAGGTAATTTTTCACCCCAAAATAAAATTCCTTCATATTGGGCTACGAGTTATTTAGTTTGATGTACAGAATACTTGATTGATATATGATACTATATTGCGGGAATAACTGCTGTGTTATGTGTCGAGAGTCCCTCACGGAGCAAAGATCTCTACAACTTATGGATTTCTGCTTGTGAACAAACCAACGAAACAGGACAATTCAATCATATTGTGGGGCTATTGACAAGGTATATATAATATAATATATAATATCTTGGGACAACCAACACACCGCCATCTGATCCCAAACTATGCAGAGCCTGTACTATGGCGACCAGACAACTGATAAACATACTTATATATTTCTAAATACATACATATTATAGATAAATTACACACCCAGATACAGAACAAATAATCGTACTCATCGCACAAAGATTTGTCCTGTGTGGGAATTGAACCCACGACCTCCGTCCTAGCAGTTAGGGTCACTAACCCCTAGACCAACAGGCCAATCATCAGGTATCGAATCCTAATCCCCGAAGGGTTAGGCAGAGGTGTACCTAGGTACCTACATTTAGCCAGTTATGTTTTTAAGTCCCATGCAGTGGTGTGGCTAAGGGCCATCAATACGTCGAGCTCATAAGGCAAGCAGACTATTCAGAAACCCTTACATCATGAAGAGTACTAGGGTATAAGGGCTAATCGAGCTTGTAGGCTTGAATTAAAGTACCGCCACTAGTCCCTTGTAATAGGGGACGAGCCAATTGCCATCAACCGGGCACAAATCCAGACGCCGTGGCTGCTACTGACAAATTCTTGATGGAAAAACCCGGGAATCGAACCCAGGACCTGATGCTCTGCAGTCGCGATTGCGAATACTCACGTGGTATAGGATAAGCATATTGATCAGGGTGACGCGCGATAAGCGTGTTCTTGATGTGGCGGCGCCCAACGCCGTGCGCGCCCAGCAATACGATGGTTTTTCTCTGGAAAGCTGTAAAAGATTTTTTTTTTCGAATAAATGTGATTTTTAGGGTTCCGTACCCAAAGGGTAAAACGGGACCCTATTACTAAGACATCGCTGTCTGTCTGTCTGTCTCCAGGCTGTATCTCATAAACCGTGATAGCTAGAAAGCCGAAATTTTCACAAATGATGTATTACTATTGCCGCTATAACAACAAATAGGTACTAAAAATTAAAAAAAAATATTAAGGGGTGCTCCCATACAACAGATATGTTTTTTTTTTGCCGTTTTTATAGAGAATGGTACGGAACCCTTCGTGCGCGAGTCCGACTCGCACTTGGCCGGTTTTTTATTACAGATAAATGTCTCATGTGATTGTAATAACATCGGCACACAAGTCACTTGTTATATGGGGTGTGCTTATTGTTACTAACTTAGCATTAATGTACAGTTGTTGTACAGTCACGAGCTCTAAGATGTTACTCAGTTACCAAGATTCGAGAACAATTTTCTCGTGGAATACCTATTGCAACTTAGATAATAAATCTATTTCATAACTGTAAGGGATCCAAGATAGTATTCTCTAGTTATAGTTCATAACTACATAAAATTATAATCAAAACATTAAGAGAAAATCACTTCTAAAACTTGCTTCGTGTATCATGTTCATGCTTGTGACTGTACTATCCAAGCTTCTGCTGAGATTTTTTAATCAAATCTTGTTATTAGCCGAGTAGGCTAGACTAGCTTATTTATTTATTTATTTCCTAGCTTATGCCTGCGGCTTTGCCTGCGTGAGTTCGGTAATTGTCCCACTGGATCGTACTACCGTGATGGGATAAAAAGTATCCTATGTGTTAATCCAGGTTATAAACTATCTGTGTGCCAAATTTCGTTCAAATCCGTTCAGTAGTTTTCGCGTGAAAGAGTAACAAACATACATCCATCCATTCATCGTCATAAACTTTCGCATTCATAATGTTACCTATAGTAAGAAATGAAGTAAGATATACACACAAAATGCGTACTCTACTTCTTCTATTTGAATATGATATATTTTGGGAACAGCTGCTCAGTTGTATATTGTATGTTGTTCTTTACTGTTTTTATTTCCAATTTATTACAAAAGTTTATTGCTTTATTCTGTCATATAAAGATGTACTTACAGGGTAATTTGACAACTTCCTCGTATGTTACAACGTCCAGTTGGTCGAAAACAGCGTTGTGTTTCGCTAAATATTTGTCTTTTGATTGCTTCTTCTTGCGTCCAAATATGGAACAGTTTACTGAAACAAAGTTGAAAGAAAATACAAATTAATTAATGTAACGGACGAATTATTTTAGTGTTGCAACCAAAAAAATTAAAAGCCAATTGTGTCTATTTTTTATTTTTATTTTTTTGTGTTTTAAAATCATGCTTACTGAACATTATTTTTATTAGGTGCACTTTAATAAAACAATTCTGTTTTTGAAAATGAAGAAAATTTTGTATACATGCATAATTTGATAGAATACGAAAGCATTTTTGTGCGTCACCTATAAGCACTTATCGTCATCAGAGATATTTCGAAGCGAATAATTTAAATTATAACACGATGTGTAAAATAGCTGGAATAAAACCTGATTACCAAGGACTTTTCCAAACTGAGACTTAAAAAGCTAAAATTACTATTGAAATTTAAATAAAAACATCACAGATTGCTTCAGATGTAAGTTCAGTTCGTCTCAGTTTCAAAAAGTCTTTAGAGACGACAATGTCGAAGATCACTGACATCACCTCACAAAACAGTACACACGGTAAAACATCAAGCTATACATTTCCAGTATAAAATGGCCTCGCTTTCTATAGATTTCCCGTACAATGGGAGATCCGCATTAACTGGTTTTGTATGGAATGATTGGAAGCCGTGCGTAAGAAATCTAAAAAAAACGAATCAAAACCATTTCAAATTTTTAAATCAAAACACATCAAACCTACAGCTAACACAAACATTTCTAGAAATTGAACCTTGAGGCAACAATATTAAAATGAAACTAATTTTACGAATATTTTTGACTGAGGTTTGGCTAACATTGCAGTGTTCACATCAATCATAAGTGGACATCCAAGACAAAACCGAGTCCACCTACGATTAAGATGTTCAAACCAGAATGTTTTGTTCATTCATATTAAGGTGGAAGCGGTAGGGTAGCTCGCGAAATTCAAATTTTATTACGTTCTTTGCAATTTTCAGGTCAGTATCAGGTTGTATATTGATTAAAATACGTTTCGCGACCGTAAAAAATATGGCTTTACAGAATTATCATTCTTAAATTATCAATACAACCCTCTAAGTTCATTTAATCCCATGCAAATTGCAAAAAAGTAAGAAAATTTGAATTTGGCGCTTCCCCCTTAAGGACTCTTGTGAAAAAGCCAACCAGAGAAGACCCAGAATCTTTTCTAAATGACTCTTGTTCACGTCCACGTTCAATCGTACAAAAATATTAAGACAGATAAACCCTGAAATGTTAACGACTTTCACAAATGAAACTGAATGCGATCAAAATGGCATTAAGAGCTGTCAGCGTCAATTTTACATAGTAATCATGTCCCTGACGACTCATGAACGCGGTTTAGATGCGCTGATCGCGTTCAGTTTTATTGGTGAAATACGGCCTGAGAGGGTTTTCTGTAAGTTCCATAAAACCAGTTTCACTTGAAAACAAAATGGCGGCTACAATAGAAACTAGAAACGTAAGTAATACCTGTGTTCTCACAACCGTCGGTATGGGACACGCAGCCCTCGGCTCCTAGCCGCACAACATTACAACACAGTTCATGCAAACGGAACGGATGGTAGTAACGGATCTACACGATTTGGGTTACACGCTTATGGGAATGATTTGTCAAAAGTTCGTGGAAAATTAGGGTAGAATTTAGAGAGTAGCGCGAGAAAATCGTCTCATCGTTTCATCTCGCAGTAGCACGAGACAGGAATATGTTTATGGATAGTCATGTCTCGCTTTGGCGTGAGATAATGCGAGGACAAAGATTTGTCGCGGGTGCATGTTAGTCTGCATGTAATTCTCGCTTACACTGGAGGCCCGAGTCTTAGTAGTTGGGAACATCAGGGGCCTGACATTAGCATATTCGCTAATGGTATGACTTGGAAAAGAACAAATAGAACAGAGCGGGTGAAATAGAACATATAATAAGATGGATCTATGTTCTTTGTTGGTATATAATATGTTACAGCTAAAGATGGATGTGAACATTTTTATTTATTTATTTAAACTTCATGTACAATAGTCGTACATAGGCGGACTTAATGCCTCAAGGCGACAACTAATGCTTAATGCTACTAGTGTCAACCTTTGGGTTAAATAAGAAAACATTGTGATATGCTATAAAATAAATATCTAAAAATAACTTCTTGTTTTCCGGCTAGGTTTGAATATAAACTTAAGATTAGCCGACTAAACTTAACATAACCGAACCTAAGTTTAGCCGGCTAATCTTAAGTTTATGTTCACACCCATCTTTAGCCGTAACATATATGATAATATGCTCTGGAAAAGCCACTAGCCGATTTTTTATTGCTTGAAGAATTTGGTCAAGTTCAAAAGGTTTCCAGAACCCCCGCATTGTCCAAAGTCACGACCAATATTTCATGAAAAGTATTCTTTTCGCCATTAACGGACAGTTTTATCTTTATTAAACTTCCTGGCTGTATCTGCGAGTTGGGTCGTAACTGTTAATTGCTACATCGCTGGCTGTGAAGTAAGGTTTCTAGTTGCGAAACTTAATTGTTCTAGTAGTGGAGAGGACATTTGATATCATCCACTAGCGCTATCCAAGGCAGTTTCAAAGACTAAAGAGAACACTGTTATAAATATGGTCCAGGATCCATGGGCCATTTTTGCACTTGATTACTATCAAGCTAATTTTCCGTGAGTACCTTCATTTTGATGAGACGCCCAAATTTCCTGTGCGAAAATTCTCGATTGTGGTAGCTAACAGAGGTAGCAATGATAAAATATGTCGATTTGATGATACTCAAAAATTTATTACTAACTGGGTTTTTTTTGTTAAATCTCAAGATAATATAAATTATTCGAAAAAATATTTTTGTCCTACAAAATCTATGGTTTGATCAAAGAGTCCCCTCCTTCCAACATGTATCGATAACGAGGTCATCATAAATGATTACTAACGAGCTGATTTTTTTTTTTTACTTAGTTAATATTTATATTATTTAACAGCCATATTGTCCTACAAATTGTGTGGTACGTTATCCCGGTCCTACGCTCAAAATTAGCTTGATAGTAATCAAGTGCAAAAATGGCCCATGGATCCTGGACTAATATAGCTGGCTCTTGAACAAAATATGACTGGAAACCTTTGACAAATCATTTCCTAATAATGACAATACATTAATATGTATTAGGGTTACACAAACTCCCTTTGTAATACAAATAGACATTATAAATAGTTTTTTCGTTATTCTACGAAGACCATTGCTACGAAAGATTGGAGTGGGCGTATTATCAGATCAGATTACATGGGTGGTTATACATATTAAGGAGCAGATATATACAGGATGTTTGGGAGATGGGCGCAAAGTCTGAAGGGGATGATATCTTAGACCATTTAGAACATATTAAGCTACACTTGTCTTAGTCCAAGTCTGTCCCTTTTTTTTTAAACTCTTTGAATTTTTTACACGGCACGAGTAATCGGCCGAATGTTGATTGGTCCCCACTTCTTACCCGATAATTTCAATGGCGACAATCACTTGGAATTCATCCAAATCTATTTCCCAGAGCTTCTGGACAAGGCCGAAATACCAATACTAACAATGAGAAGACCAATGATCTTTCAGCAAGATGGTTTTACAGCGCATTGGGGCTTAAAAGTGAGAGAACATTTAAATAATTGCTTCCTATCCCATAGCCACCTCAATCCCCCGACTTAACTCCTGTTCAATTTTTCTTTTGGGAAAGGGTCAAGGAGCTCGTCTACACACACGTTGAAATTTCAAATAGAGAAGAACTAATAGGAAGAATCCAAACGGCTTTTAAAATCATAAAACGGGAGATGAAATTAAAAATCACGACTACAGAAATGAGAAGACGGGCCCGCACTTGTATAAAAAACATTTTGAACATGAACAATAAATTATTTTAGCAAGATTGTTGTTTTATTGATCTGTTCAAAACTAACATTTTTCATACTCAATTTGTGCATCCTAATTCCAAGAGTTGATGAGACATCTGCGTAAATAGTACCTCAAAATAAAGGGCAATAACCAAGCTTGTTTTTAAAAAGGTTTGAACAACTGAGGCTATTTTATTTATTTTTTTATTATAAAGTCTGATGGCTGACACAGTTTCTTGGATATTATTTTGTTCGAATAATCTAATCACACATTACTTAAAAAAAAAACATAACAACTTTTAGTGGACACAATTAGAATCAATTGAAAAAAAATGGATATTTTTGATAGAAACCTTAGTTTAAAAAAAAAGGAACAGACTTCGTCTAAGACAAGTGTAGCTTAATATGTTCTAAATTGTCTAAGATATCATCCCCTTCAGGCTTTGCACCCATCTCCCAAACATCCTGTATATCATGTTTCTACATCTTTGGGAAATCTTAGCTCGGTTTTGTACCATGCAGAGTTGGTATAGGTACACTTTCAGTAACATATTTTAGTGGCATATATGGGAGCTTGTATCACTCATAAACAAAAACCAGAAAAAAAAGCAATTTTACATACCGACTGCTTCGTCCAATGATGAAATTGAAAGCATAACACGAAATTAATGTAAGTTAGGTAGATAATGATAATAATATAAAGTTACTTTTCATTTCATTAGTATTAAACAAAAGGAAGAATAGAGTCAGATGTTAGATGACAACTGTGAGGTATTTGAAAATGATTAACGGTTACTGAAGTGTTTTGTCTTTAAAACAACTGCCAATTCGGTTGAATAAGTAATCGTTCCAATATAATTTTGATTCTCATACCAGTAACCATTTTAAACCTAGAATTTATTAGAGAATCACATGAATACGACATTCACAAAGATGCGACACAAATGCATCTAAGACAAACATAGCAACAGATGACCTGTATGACGATTTTCAATAAGTTACTGTCGACGGTAAAAATAAAACTGCTATACAGAAAGTTGCATAAACTAAACACAATGACACATCAATTTTCATGGATCATGAAATACTTTTATACGCTGACCATCCAAATGAAAATAACAGAACATACGAAATAATACTTCTAACATTTAAAGCTTTTTCAGACCTTGGAGTTCCATATACCTTCGAAACAAGAAATATATTAGACTTGTTTCTATCTACGGTACCAGTAACTGTATTACCTTGATCGGTGGTGGACCTTTCCGCTGCAGCACAAGCTGCTCTCCACTCCTGCAGCTCAGGGCTTGGTATGAGACCGGCTGAACCACCTGACGCGTCTTTGCGTGCTTGCCACCAATGAGAGTCATCTTTGCTGATGATCTGAAAGTTTGTTGCAATTATAGTTTAAAAGAGGTTTTATTTTCCACCATCGATTCTTCAAATGTCAACATAATGATGTATTAGAAAATAATTGTATTTCGGTACCTGCAGAATGTCACCAGTGTTGAAAGCGATACCGGCCTGAGCGCAAGGAATCAATTCATCTTCTAATGGATCATAATCAAATTGCGCTCTCACAAAAATCTGAAAGAAGTAAAACAAATAACAAAGTTTTATATTTGCTCGCAAAAAAATATTGCAAAAATGATGATTAATGAAGATTTTGATAAATGAGAGGCTAAATGACAACAAAAATGAAGTATTGCCAAATGATGAATTGAATGCAAAATGCGGATAAAACGACTATGATAATAGAATGAATTCCAATTTAGTAGCAGTAAATTTTGTTAATTTTGTTAACAAACGGCAAACAAAATGACATAATGAAATAAGTGAAAGGAGAAAGAGTGACGTGAGATGAGGTAGGAGTGGAGCGATGATAAAAGAACAACAAGCGCACAGAAACAGAAGTCCGGGGAGCGCAGCCATGCCCAGGTGACAATACAACATAACATAACACAACATAAAACGGACAACATAAACATATCACAAAGTAGCAACTGGTCTGGTCTCGCTACTTACTAGCACGGGCGAAGGCTTTATCCGGAAAAGCTAGTTAGAACAAAAACACAAAAATTTAATGACTTCTATTATAATACCAATTGTTTTATGCTTCAAGACAAGCATTGTTGTGAAGATTTGTGTGCGCTTGTCGACTTTTTGCTATCTTCTTTTAGTTTAAAAACAAGCGTTAGAGTCACACTACTATCTATCGTGTTAATTGCAAAAACAATATTTATGTATATCTTTTATTGAATTTTAATTCAAACTAGTATTAATACAAACTTAGCTACTTCTACTGTTTTAAAACCACACTGACAAAAACTTGGTATGTACTAAAGGATAATTTTATAAGATCCTTGTGAGCATTGGTTAAGTAAGACATAAAGTAGGTATTACCTCGCAGGGTGGCGGCGCTGAGCGGTATGAGGGCACGATCTTAAATGTCACCGATCCACGAGCTTCGCGCTGTAATTTTTATACGTTTCCAATAAATTGACAATAAAGCACACATTGTTTACATCGACGACATGATAGTTCTTTCGAAGTACATACTTACCTCTATTTAACACACATATAACAATTTTATTTAAAAAATTGAACTGATACATAAACAGTCTACAAGCAAGATAATATTTTATCGCTGACAAAATTCTACTGAATAACAATTTCGAATATTCTGAATTTCTGACGTTTATGGAGATCCAACGATAACTGTTCTATAGTTTAATAGTCATCTTCTCATTTATAATTTTACGAGAATGCTTAATCTCATTGCAATTTAAAGTATTTCAACAAGTTCCAAAAGGAAAATTTCGTCTCCTAATCAAATACCCTTTGTTTCGTCATTTTCGCAATACGTACCAGCATTCTCTGTAGTTGTGCCACCGACTGGTTAGCGACCGGCGTGCCGTTTATCTCTTTAATCTCGTCCCCAACGTGCAGGGTCGCCTGTCTATGTATCATTCCCCCGTGCATGATGCGGGCTACGATGCATCGTCCGTCGTCTGCTAATTTCAGTGTTATGCCCTGTAAAACACATTTAAGTTTGTTTTGAGCCTTTGGGGTATGAGACTAATGGAAGTAGCAAAAGTGCTTTTTAATTCCCCGTGCATTAGTAAATAATTAAACCTTGGCTTGTGACATTTTCAATTCAGCCAAATACTTCTTCTTCTCTTCTATTCAGTCTTAAGAAAGTTACGTTTAAAACCTTTGATCATACATATGGTTCTTACAAAAATCTCCTAGCTTAGGCAATATTCCATTTACAAAAGAAAATGAGAATCCAATTTCTGTTCTAGTATTTCACCAACTGATGATTTATTGAATTTTTACTTTTCTGTTAAGGACCCTCTGGAAGGCCACTTCAAATAACAACGTCAGTTATCGTTTTCACAATTTAGTTTTATTTTTCACATTAAATCATACGTTAAAGTATTTCAAAACTGATCGAGCACTGAACAGTTTATAAAGTTAGTTTGTCTCAACTAATTTTATGAACTGTTCAGTGCTCGACCTCCATTCCTCAGGCCACCCGCTATTCGATTACTCCCCTGTCTTGCTCCCCTTATTTTGCCGTTAAGCGGTAGTTTAACGTTTTTTAAACGTGTGAGTCAATACAACTACTCTTAAAGTGTAACAGGTCATAGAAATTATAAAAGTAATTTCAAAAGTATCAAGTTTCATAGAAATTACAAAAGTAATTTCACACATATTTAGAAAACCACTGATCCAATATACACTCCAATTACTTTGTGCACAGATTCAATACCAAGATAGATTAACCACAGGCTTCTGATCCTACAACTTGAATATAATAGCGTTATAACGGGATACATGTCCTGTATGAAACTATCTTATAGGAATATTATTTGTAGAGACACAGAAACGCGTGTAAACGATTCAAAGGATACGGATATGATCATTGATCTGCAACGATTAAACTCACGCAGCACCTGTTTCTACACAACACTCTGTTGACAGTTTCCTGTATTTGATAACCAGGGTAACAGGACAAAACGCTTTGAGGAAAGAGTCAATATTTATTTTTACGAAACCTTTGGTCTCCGCTTCGTGTTTTTGTTTTAGATTTTAGGATTCACCCTTGGGAGTTTAAATGTTTCCTTTTTTGTTTTATCTCGGTTCTCTCGCGTCAGTTCTGTTTAACAAAAGCAATTGAAAATTATCTAGGTCCATTCATCAAATCTTTACAGACTGCCGTTTAGAAATATTTTGAAAGCATTAAGCTAAGCCGATTTAGCCAAAGTAAATAAAAGACCGGGATGAAATTTTCAGGTTTTGCCTTTTAAGAACTTAAATATTAATTTTGAACGCTTAGTTCTTAGAATCATTCTTTAAAAAATGTGTTAATTTCGTAAATCGCTACAAATAACAACGATGTACAAAAACACGCACACTAAAACCCAATTACTAATTTATGAGCTTAGGTGGTCCCAACCCAATGTTCAGGGAGGACCAAGCATACCTTCCCTCTTTCCATAATTTTTCGGTCTACCACAACTTTAAGCCAATCCTTTGACAAAAACCCTACTCCTAAAATACCTTTACCACAAAACTTCAACACTCTTACCATCGGTTCGTCAGTATTCTTTTGGAACTGCACGAGGCGCACCCTGGTCACGTTCTCGAATTCCGGTTCGGTATCTTCTTCATCTTCAGGCGGTGGTGCGGTGGTGCGGCCGTTGACCGGCGGCGGTGACGCCCGTAGAGACTCCTCGCCGTACACTTCGCGAGCGACCACATCGTGCGCTTGGAGTAGGGCCTGCAAAAAAGATTTTAAGGTTAGAAAAAAGTGAATAGATGTATTTATTTCCCACCTTTTTGCGTTATGCATTTTCAAGATTTTGCTACTGCATCGATCATAATCCTAGAAATGAACGTGGGCGAGGCGAAAGGAGTATGTGAGCGTCGTAGCAGGTAGCGTTTTGTAGTGTCTGCCTACCCCCATGGGAAAATGGTATGAGTTGTTGAATGGTATGTACATACGTAATCCTAAATATATTCCTTCGTCTTACAAAAGATGACGGAATAGTAAATTTCTTGAGAAATTGATGTGGCAGATAATAAATATCAAGATTCAACGCCTCATCGCCTTGGAGATGATTTGAATATGTACTACCGATAATTTAAAGAACGTAATACCTCTCAATTTTATTTCCAGATTCACGATCGACTTTCAACATTTTAATATCCAAATTCAATTCAGTAGACACGTGCTGCATATTGAATGGTGAATTTAAAATGTTTTCTGCTTTCATACACCGCTTCATTTTAAGCCTCTTTAATTTTACGTCCGAACGCTCGGCTCTTGGCATGCGTCCGTGGACGGCTACTGGTTTATCCCCAACAACCGATGCCAATATTGCGCCAGACCCATGATCCGCCAAATCTACCACCGGTGACCGCAACAAATATTCCTCAGATTTTGAATCGGGAACGGCGAAAAGCTCTCTATCCGTATTAATTGCTCAACTTCCCATAAATTTAAAAAAAACTAACGCATGACCGTCTAAGTCTGGTATTTAGAGCGTGGTTTAATATTGACGTGCTGTAATAATTCGTAGATTAGATTTTTTTTAATCAAGTTTTTTATTGTAGATTCAAAAATGATGCTCAAAGCAAGCGGAGACATGCCATTGTGATTTTATAGCACCTATTTTGTGTTCAGTATTTTCAAAATTATGTAGCTAGGGACAAATACGTCGAAAGTTATGACTATGGCATCTGAAGCGGCTGGAATGCTTTCAGTTTCAAAAGCAATCAGGTATTCCAGTGCTAATTTTAGTTTAATCGTGAATAATCCTTTGTATATTAAGAAGCAATATAAGGACCGCACTCGCTTTTGACTGCAGACCACATTATCAAGTTAATATCTGCGAATTACAGCCATGTGTTTGTATAATCTGGTAATTGTACGAGAAGCTTCCTTAACTTATGCGTCGCAATTGAACGAACCTTAATTAGTTTTGGCTCAAATTATTATGCTTATGATCAAAAGTTAGTTATGCGTTATTTTACCACAAATTTCTGCAGACAATAAATTAAGGAGGTGCGAGTCACGGATTTCTTCACAAAGTACTTTAACTAATTAAAAGCTAGGTTAAGACTTTTTATCAGCAGGTAAAGTTTCAGTTACAGGCACAAAAAATAGCCTCAGGCTTCCTAAAATCTTTTCATCTCAGCAGATTTAGTTGAAAACAAACTTCTCTTCAGGAAATGTCTGAATAATTAAAGCAACAACAGTAAATGCAACTGTAAGGCTGCATTTCCACCAGAGATGAGCGAGGTTGCGTAGCGAGGGATGTGTGTGGAACTAACCAATCACATAGCTAAAATACCTCAAGCTGTGAAAAAGAAGCGATATTATTGGTTAGTTTCAAACGCATCCTCGCTCATCTCTGGTGGAAACGCAGCCTTAACAGTCAAGCGAAGTCCCTTTTATTCACTGCTACACTAATTCTTATCACAAAAACAGCAGCGCCCATTCGTATGGTAATGCAGAACTGTGCAGTGCCACTATTGTTGTAGCCGAGCTGTTCCGTGAATTCTGTTTATTTGGATAAAACATACATAATCCTTTGCTACGTGCTAATGCTCCACCGCAAATCTGCCTAAGCGAGGCTTCTATGAATATCTCTTATGAATCCTGCCACTTAAGTTTCAGATTTTGTGGTTTATGTAAAATTGACGAATACGTGCAAAGATGATTAGGATATTAGCATACATAAAGATATTTGGGCACGAACTGGTGCAAATTGGGAATTTACGGATTATAAAGCATTTAAAATAACAGCTAGAGACCAATAATTATGAATAAAATGAACCAACCATTAAAGAGGTAATTGACGCATCGGAAGATATTTTAGGAAAAAATCGAGAAATTGAGGACAATCTTTTGAAGTGGTCTATCGTAATCAAATAAAATATTTTACAAAAGACTGAACAAAATGAATCAAAGAATAAAATAATATAGGAATAATATCGTAATCAAATAAAATATTGTAGTGGGACAGGTAACGAAATAAATTAGAATGGACGCTATTCTATGGTGCACAAATAATGTTTAATGTCACAATTTTTATGATTATCAGTCTATACGTAAAACAATCACAGTACCTACACGTAAAACACTGTAGAACGTGACCGAATGCGATAGCGATGCGAGCCGGACTGGCGCCTGCCGTCCGTACCTACCTACGCCCGCTTCAAAGACAGCGCGAGCGCCTCGTTGCTATACCCTCCTACAATATTTTACAAAGGAATGAACAAAATGTATCAAGGAATAAAATTATACGTTGCAATTTTATACTCACTTAATGAATCTTTCCCTTTCCGAAGGAAACAATTAAATCTGATAAAGGTCTTATTAGTTACGTCACCGACAAAGAAAGTGTAATGAATAGGGCAGCAAATAAGCATAGTCACGTTAATTTACTTGTAACGCATAATACAGGAGGAAACAAATAATGCGATTAAATTGAACAATACTCTGTAATAACGACGGCCCAAACAAAGTTGTATCGGATTCAGTTTGCTGTGACAACAAAGGTATTGTTGATGAAATTATATCGGACTATAATCGTGTTCTGTCCTTGGTATAATCCTGTAACTGTAGGCTTTGTTGCAGAGGTAAAGTTGGAAACAATTCGGTCAATTTTTTTTTCAGAAAAAAAGTACCTTAACATATTTCAATAGGTGTTATTCAACTATTCACACAAGTACTAACAGTCAAGGTAATGGCTTTCACTGGGTGCTAGCACACAATGTAATTAATCTGCAGTCCTATATTATGCAGTATTACCATTCCTAAACCCAATGTGCTGCGGATTTGCGCTTCAAGCATTTCAATTTGCCGACAACCGCACCATATGGGGATTTAACTATCTCATGGAATAATGAAGTATGTTTTAAAACGTATATGGATGCAAGTTTGAAGCAATTTATACAATGTCAGTTCTGAGTCTCTCAGATTGTACATTTTGAGAACCTCAAAATTTAACGATGACACGACGCAGTGGAATCTTTTATTGAAACTAATATAAAACCAGTGCCTTACTTTAGCCCCGGGGGCAGGCTTTTGCCCAGCAGTGGGGTGACACAGGCTAACAGTATCAGTAATATAAAGCCATTAGAGAGTATAGCAAAGGTCGCATACAAATCAGATAGTAAAGTGGGTTTTGTATTGTATCCACGTGACTTGCACGACTGCAAACCGCGATGTATACTATTCCTATTTTGCGATGTGATGACCCAATATTTTTATTCGAAACTTGATATTAATGTCATGCTTCACTGAGTCCAGCCGGAGCCAATATCGAGTTTCCAATACAAATGACGATATGATGGCCACTTTAAATGTACTTCTCCTGATCGGGGTAAAGAAATACAGTATAAATAAACTCTTAATATAGCAGCTTCTCTTTCATGATAACATTTTTAGGAAGGTCTAAATATGGATACAAATAGCATCAGATTGCTATTATTTTGGGCTTCTTCGTATCAAAATGGATCGTGTTAAAATAGAAAATCCTTTTCGGGAAACCCGATTATAGATCAAATTAAACGAACCGCGTTGTACTCGTTTAGCGCGTTAAAGTAAGCGTCATCACTCATCAGCATACATTACCAACCAACCAAATTTCAATAAAGTACTATTCCCCAAAATTGCTACAGGTATACATCCATGTCAATTTATCGACAATCAGGCTTTAATTCAATCTGCTACTTGGTCCACAGGTACGCGTTTGACAGCACTCAACGTGTCTGTTAATTTGAGCATGACATCCACATATCTCTGGGTTCGCAGACTGCAGCAGTATCCGTTTGTGAAGCAGGTAGATTAAATCGTTACTTGTTGAAACAAAGTCATAGAGCTAGATGGTATTTCAAGCACGTTTTCGCCATGTTATAAGATATTCTACCATATTATCCGGAGTTAGGTTGGTAACTTGATTATTTGAGTAATAGTTACCTGCTGCGATTTAATTATCATTATTGTTGATTGGAGTAGGATATAGTGTAGTGTAGTCTTCGTTAATTCCCAATTTGATTTGGATGTTATCAGAAGTAACATTTTAGCAACTGTTATTAAAATAACAGTTCCCACTACAAGTTCAAATTAGCTAGCGAAACTATTTGACAGAAGTGATGGGTATCTAAGCAAGATATTTTTTTTTTTAGTGTTAATGTATTTTCTGTGTAATATCATGTTAAGATATCAATCTCCGTTTATCAAGTAACTAATGTAATTTGACCCGGTATAATAAATGTACCTTTTGTCCTTTTAAAAATAGTAAAGGATATTTTTAGACGTTCTGTCCGACGTTGTCAGAATTGAAATCTATTTCTATAGATATAATCTAATAGCTTTCAGGACGCTTTCACTTGAAGCTTGAGATTTCTTCGTAATTTCATCTCTAAGAGTGACTTGATTCTTAAAAGGTTTGCTGGAACACGAGAACTTGCGACGCAAGGAATGTAGGAAGAAAGTAGCTTGATTAAGATTCTCTTCTAGCGGATTGTGATAAGATTAAGAATAAAAATCGTATGTATACAATGTTTAAATAAATAAAGAAATCTTATCTGATGATCAATACGAATTGATGATTTTATAAGCTTTAACTCATCAAAATTGGTATTGTGTGTATTTGAACATAATGATATCTTTATTCGTGAGTTTGAAATGGTTATTTTTATTGTGTGTATTTGCACAAATGAAATCTTTATTTGTGACTTTGAAATAGTTATTTTATGCTAATTATATGTTTGAGTATAAACTCGTCACAGAGACCGACTTCTTGCTTTTGATTTCTTAACCAACTTTTAACAGCCAAATCTTTGACTGCTATTTCCGACGTTGTGAATTTCATATTGCATAAAATTTATATGCATATTGTAAAAATATAACGCCGTCATTACAATCAACAACAATACGAATATTGTCACAATTTAATTTGCAGACTGATGAATTCCTCATTGTTCATTAACGTGCAAATCCTTGTTGCCTCGTGATTGCAGTAGAAAATTCAATTAAGTGATAAATTAAGAGTATTTAAGTTAAATATGAGTAACGAGGATCCAATGTGCAATGTTGACGTGGTTGACGAGATCATTATGGGATCAACTTGATTTTCATGAAGTTTTAATAGATGTTATATGCGGAAATCAAATTTCCCCTTTTATGATTTACTAATTTTCCGCCCGCGGCTTCGCCCGCGTCTAGTTCGGTTATATCGCGTTTCCAAGAGAACTCTTCAAAAGTCCGGGATAAAAACTATCCTATGTTCTTTCTCAAGGTCAACTTTATCTCTGTACCAAATTTCATTAAAATCAGTTCAGTGATTTAGACGTGAAAGCGTAACAGACAGACAGACAGACAGAGTTACTTTCGCATTTATAATATTGGTAGGGAAAGTAGGGAAGTAGGGATTTCATTTCATGAAGAAGAAGACATGCTGCGCCGACCCCAAATAAATTGGGAAAAGGGCAGGAGAATGATGATAATGATGAATGAAACAGAAAGGAGGTGACTGCTAAAATTACGAGTAATAGAGAAGCATGGAAGAGAAAGACATTTGGGTCAACCCCTATTGGGATATGGGTAAGAGAAAGATGATGATGAATGAAACAGAAAGGAGGTGACTGCTAAAATTACGAGTAATAGAGAAGCATGGAAGAGAAAGACATTTGGGTCAACCCCTATTGGGATATGGGTAAGAGAAAGATGATGATGAATGAAACAGAAAGGAGGTGACTGCTAAAATTACGAGTAATAGAGAAGCATGGAAGGGAAAGACATTTGGGTCAACCCCTATTGGGATATGGGTAAGAGAAAGATGATGATGAATGAAACAGAAAGGAGGTGACTGCTAAAATTACGAGTAATAGAGAAGCATGGAAGGGAAAGACATTTGGGTCAACCCCTATTGGGATACCTAGGTATGGGTAGGAGAAAGACGATGATGACATTAATGTTTTTGGGACTAATTACGTAGGTGCAAGAAAATTTAAAATATTTAGATCAGAAGAATGTATAAACGGCAATTGATATGCTTCATCTTTCTCCTCATTGTATTCATTGAATATTCTGAAAAGTAACTTTACAAATCGCTGTCATACTTTTTCATTAACTTCCATAGCACTAAATCATGAAAAGTCAAAACAGACGACAGAATTTGAAAAAGTTCGAGACAAAACAAAATACTACGAAAGGAAATCCGCTCTATTTAAACTGGAACAGATCAAATGACAAAAACAATCCGGTATTATAAATCGTAGTCGATAACTCAAAGGAAATATTCAGAAAAGAATAGCAGCAAAAATGTAGCAAAACGTAGGAAAAACAAAGTCTACACTGTAACGATGTACGGAGGGACTCAGGATGTAGCTACGGATATTGAATTTCTTTTAAACAAAGATCAACTGGCAAATGAAATCAATTTTGAGATGGATCCGCGCCCTTTGGTCATTCGTTATTTTATGAATTACAAAACGAAATCAACAAATAAGTAACCTATTAATTAAAAATACAATACTTTGTAAAAAGTAATGTTAAGCCTATCAAAAGCTTTAGACTGTCAAAGGTCCCGAATTGCTCTTTGATAGTATAAGCTTTATGAAAATGTTCATGGAATTTTACCATCACGTCTATATTAGCCGATGACATAAAGTTGCTTTTAGCGCGGTTCCAATCCTTAGTTGACAAACTGTATCCTATGTTTCTGCTGAGGGATTACGGAATAAAATGTTACCCCCAGTAAAACCTTTACCTGTCACTACACGAACGAGATCTTGGACGTTTCCCACTAAAACATTGGCGATATATTACCTGAAAACGGCAAACCCTGCGGTTTTAGGGTATCTTATCCTCTTGTGGATACGCACTTTATTGTTTTATGTGCTCACTTAGATTTAAGGACGGGGTTTCTTCTCGAAATCAATTGTAGAATGTCGTAATTTCTGAAGTGGGTGGTGAAATATTTTCCGCTAAAGGTACTGACGAGGAAAGCAATTGCCAAGATGGCGCCAGAACACGAGCTTGCTTTACAAGGAAGGTTGATATTTCTGAATGAAGTAGGTATTCATAAATATGACACGGTAAATTTCTGTGTACAAGAAAAACACAATGCTATTAATATTTTTGCTTTATTTAGTTAGTTCAGTATTGTTATTAGGATCCCTGGCACATTTTGTATTGTTGAATAATGTAATAACATTTTGTAATGTTGAATAATGTAATATCTACTCGTATTATTAGGTACCTGAAGGTTATTACACCTCTATGGGGATCGTGCAAAAACAATGGACCTTCGGTGTTAGGGATAGCTTTTAATAATTACAATGTATCGACCAACAAGACGAATAGTCCAATTTAGGTTGACCTACATTTATAAGCTTTGTATGTGTATCGAATACAACAAGAAATAATCTGTATATTATAATGAAGAAGAGAAATACCAGTAAGTTCAGAGGCAGATATTTAAGCTACAAAAGTAAAAAAATATACAGCAAACAAACTTTCGACAGATAAAACAATAAATACAGTCGGCGTTGCGTTATTTTATACAATAAATCCTTTTGATATTACAGTTGAGTCGAGCCCGATGCAGTCGGTTGGTATGACAGTCGGTGACAGCGTAATACCGCCTCGGCAGCGCTGCAGCGGTATAAAGCGAACTGCTAACAAGTCAGATGTTAATAAACTTCCGCAAAGACTAGGATCAAAAAAGCAATGCAAATGTTTGGACGTTGGGGATGAAAAATAGCTTCGTGTGGTTACTCTAGCATTTTCGAGTACACGTGCATTTAATTTATAGTTGTAGGACGAAAAGAATGATAGGTATATAGGTAACCTCAGAGCATGTATAATTTTGTCGTTTATCAGAAACTAACCAACTTTTTCGAGAAAAGTTTGTTTTTGACGCCCGTGGAATTGCTAGGTTTTTTAATGCATAAATCTGGACAAAAGTAAACATTTCATGTTGATGTTGAGAAATGAGAACGATGGAAGCTGCTAGAAAAACTTATAATAAAACAAGTTTGTAACACCATACAATCTGTTTTCATTCCAGTAAGATCTGTTGATCACGCACGAACAACAAATGAAGTTGTTTTGAGCATTGGAATAAAAACAAAGGGATAAAGAGAATATCTATAAACATTGCTAAGCCAGGTTCATTCGCCATGAAAACAATGCGGCGATAAATATCCGTTAGACAGCTTAGTTGGTCAATTCTGCCGATGTATCGGCTGAAACACTGGAAATTTACGGTAATGATGTAACAAAAGCAATTTTGTGTCATCAGCCTATTCAATATGCTTAAACTGGACCACGGGGAATTGAAAATTTCGTAAAGGCTAACTTTTCGGGTAAACTAGCTTAGCTGTCCAGCGTGTCCGAAAATATTAAATATCGATAGGATTTAATTTAGCACGACAATCTAACTATTCATATTTGTGTAGACTTAAATATTTGGAACGGTAACTTATAAAAAAAATACTATTGTAAAACTACTAGTGTATAGGCAAAAGGAGAATACACAAACGACAAATATTCGAATAGGTTTCCACTCAATTTATTGTTACTAAAAGGTGCATAATAAACAGCAGCTGTCACAAAATTTGGCAATAAAAAAATATTTTTTCGTCGTAATTCAATGCAAAGTACCATTTAAGTTAGATAGCGACTGTGGAACACTAAATTTCTCTCTGTATGAGGTTCTCGATTTATTTTTTATGTCTTAACTAGCTTATGCCCGCGGCTTCGCCCGCGCGAAAAATATCCAACGGGAAAGTACTACCGGTATTAAAAAGTAACCTATAGGTTAATCCAAGTTAGGGTAACAAACGTGGTTACATACCTTCATCCCCCTTTTTAACCCTTCGGGGGTAGAATTAATAAAGACGCTGAGACACGTATAAATTAATTTTTAATCGTCAGCCTATACACAAAATTTGAAGAGCCTAACTTCAAAACTGACGGACTTTCATATGAACTTCCATCTTTAGGGGTGGAATTCCCAAAAAATCTTTTCTTAGTGGATACTTACTCTTCACAAAGAACACACCCTCCAAGTTGCATGTCTCTAGGACCAGCGGTTTGGGCTGTGTGTTGATATATCACCCAGTCAGTCAGTCAGTCAGTTTACCATTTTATTTAAATCGATTTAAGAATAAGATAAGAAGATAGAAGATGCCGGTCGTAGCCCTACTAAACTTAATTATACAGGGGAACAAACTTTCGTCTATACAAGTGTACGCGCCTACAAAACCAGCAAAAGAAGAAGAAATCGAAACTGTCTATGCAGGCTTCTATAAAGTCATGGACCTTGCACACAATAATTATATAATTATGGGCGACTTTAATACCAAAATACGAGAGAGAGAGAGCTCGTGGCTTAATAATAACAGCCGCTCGGGTCGATCTTTAGATTAAGCTGCGCTTGCCTGCTTGCTGCGGTTGGTCCGTGGATGGGTGACCACCCATTACGTACCGAGTTTCCTCCGTGCCTCGGAAAGCACGTGAAGCCGTTAGTCCCGACTGTCATTTGTAGATCTTTGACAGTCGTTACAGGTAGTCAGTGGCCCGAAAGTCTGAAGGGTATCGTATTACCCAGGACTAACTGGGTTGTGGAGGTCAGATAGGCAGTCGCTCCACGTAAAATACTGGTATTCTATATATACTGTATACTGGTATTATATGAAAAGCTAGGCAGATGAATTAATGCCATAATACGCCAACCTAGGGCAGACGAATACTTGATAATAAAATCAAACGGATATGGCAAGACAACGGTTATGTTTTCCCCATTGTTTGTCTTTTTATTTTAGTGTATGCGTGTAGATGTCTATTTACATTCATATATATTTTGATATATATATTTATAGTATTTTATATATCCTTGTAGTTTATCTTAGTATTAATTAAAATTATTTTCAGATATACACCTACCACTGCTTGTCTCTGCATCACCCAAAGGTTGACTGGTAGAAAATGCCTATGGCATTAAGTCTGCCTCTGTACTATGTGCTTGAAGTGTTAAATAAATAAATAAAGACAAGTCTATTTATTTCCAGATTAAAAAAAGGAGAGGTTCTAAATTCGTCGAAATTTTTTTTTTTTTTGTATTTTCACCTAATACTCGAAGACGCCTGAACCGGTTTGGAAAATTCTTTTTTTGTTTGGAAGATTACTATTACTGTTGACAGTTGGTCGACATAGCAATATTGGCATGATCAGATCATGGACTTTGGAGATATGGAACGGAATTCTTTAATAATAGACAGTAAATCTGTCGTGATTGCTGCAATCGCTTGGATGTTTATTGTTTACACAACATCATAACACGCCACCACGCCTCATCACACAACATCAGCATCATCACGCCTGTATGCTCTGAGGGGCGCAGATGTGTACTAACAGTACACCCACATTTTGATAGTAAGGTATGTTAAGTTCCATTTTATTGGGGATAAGTCTATTACCATGAAATGTATTATTAACAATGTAAAGTACATAAATGCATGGCAAATATTTATATCGGACATTACAACAAAAAATTCAGTTTTTTTTGCCACCGAATTCTGAAGCTAAAGTTATTTTTCACTTTTTGTATTTTTGAAGTCGGTTTTAGTTTTTGCAGAAAAGTTTTTTCTTTTCCATTTTAGTTGTAATATCCTATAAAATATTTGCGCCCTGCTCCAATGAAACAGCGATGTTTCGGAGTAACCGAAAATGTCATCGATATATACAATTTTTAGATTTTTGTTGATTTTTCAAAAAGCGCTCGACCGATTTCGATAAAATTTAAATGATACTTCCTGGGAAGTATATAACCTTTAAACCAAAAAAAAGAATTTTCCAAACCGGTTCAGGCGTCTTTGAGTAGTCGGTGAACATATAAAAACATTCCGACGAATTGAGAACCTCCTCCTTTTTTGAAGTCGTAAAAAGGATTGTTCAAACATATGTTGAAATTTTTCACACGAAATGTGAGTGTACCTACTATAGGAAAATCTCTGCTGAACCCCTCAAGGATACAGGCTGGATGTTATGTCATTATAGATATTTGAATTCTAAAAAGAATAACTATTCGGGGAAACATGACAAAAAACTACTAACGGCTTTGTCATGCCATGAGATTGCGAATTTTCTCAACCGCACTAGACAAATGAAATAGCGTACAGCAAGAATGTCATTTACAACGAAATAGTAATGGGATATAACACAAATATTACGTATAACGGCACTTCCGGAAGAGGGCACGAAAGGGCTCAACAACACCGCTTTGGCATTATGCGTGAGCACAGTAAAAGTGTTGCCATAAATCTAACAGATACAAGACCGCAATGCTCCGCCCAAGAAGCGTGAAAAAGCTACATTTACTCTTATCTACATTTATCATAAATAAATAAAAAAAACTTACCGTTGTTTCAACAAACACAATGAATGAAACGCCCAGATGATAGAAATGATTCTGGGGTTTTGAAATAAACGAGGAATGAGATCATTACCTTTATATGGTCGATAAATCATCGTAACGGTGTGGATCCAAAAAGATGACCCTTCTAATATTTCTCAAGAGGGTGTTAAAATTTATTAGGATTTTATAAGAATTACGATCGGAAACTTTTATCACATCCATCACGTTTCAAGAAAGTTACCTTGTTATCTGTAGATCTTATCGGTTCTATTATGTTCATTCTATTCAGACTTTGTCCATGACGGTCGAAGAAAACAAGCTATCCAACATTATTAGCCTTCAGAGGACAGTAGACGGAGCCACCGAACCAATTCAGGAGATTTATTAATGTGTTTGCGAGCTGCGACAAAGGCCGGATGATGCTCTCACGTTGTTTGATACAAAAAAACATAAATAACAGTCAAAACATTGTTCCTGAGAGTTTGATATAGAGCACAGATGTGTGGATCCTTTTGAACTCCACAAAAAGGTTCGGAAACGGTACAATAAAAAAGTATTTCGAAACCTAGAACGATGTGAAAGCAATTGTCGTAGTACACAGGAATTCGTATCTTTTTCGACGTTAGTTGAACCAGTAAGGCTAAAAACTGAATCCCATATGGTAATCTGTTTTGCTGAACGACTGGCATTTTTTTGTAAGACTAGAAAGGGAATGAAAAGTTACATATGACAAACCACGAATGGCTAATGCAAATAAGTAGACGGCGAGGCGAGCCTAACCGAATACGTTCAAAAAATAAAACATAAAATGGATAAATCGTCGCGAAAATACTTACCAACAAGACTTTACAGGTCATGTACCGCATAAAATAACCTAAATTGCCCACTTAATTACTCGAAACACAAGGTTTTAGGAGAAGTAAAAAAGACAAGTAAGTACGATAATATTATGTGAACCAGCATCCCCCTAAACTCTTCCAAGGGACATATTTGGACAAAAGCTCCACCTAACAAGGGTAAGTCGTATTTATTTCGGCGATCGCAACAGTTAAGCGGGGTAAGTGGTTACGGTCTCATGTTTGTACTGAAAGTTTTGGAGCCATTGCACAAAGTATACGATTGCCATTTCATTCGTCTTCTGGTGAAGCAGTTTTCACTTGAAATTCCAACGGATTTTAAGAGCCTACGGGCTCTTTTTGCGTAATCCAATAATTGATTGGAACTTCTGATTAGAATTCTTGATGGGATGAGAAGAATACCTAGAATATTGATTCGATTTCGATAGCTGGTGAATTTTTATTAAAAATTTCGTGTGGAAAAAAGACAAGGAGACCAAAATTAATAAGATTTACGTTTGCGCTGAGATAAAGATGGAAACCCTTAGATGGGGAATGCAAATGTTAAAGCAATTAAAAGGTTCAAAGTTCAAATTCCCTCGTAGGTCGTTACAACAGATATAGCTAGTTAATTTAACGAAAACCCCGTAACAAAGTTTTTAAACTCGTTAACAAGTTATGTTCATTCCTTATTAAATATAATTTTATGCTCATCAAAATAAATTGGGATGAGGGATTATTTGTGAGTCAAATGTTCAAAGTTAAAAGGTTCATTTTATTACCGTTTTAATTAATTTCAAACTGTGCATATTTACATTAGAAAGCAAACTATACGTACACGTTTTTGTTCTTACGAGTATTATGGCCTTAAAGCATTATAATAATAATAATAAACATTTATTTCAGACCAGGTCCATATCTTGTTAGTAACAATGTACTTAAAAAACTAATGTTAGTATCGGCAAACAAAACGTATACGCGAAGTCATCATGCACTGTGTCTAAGTAGGCTAGATCATGAGGTAACAGCTAGGTTTCCTGCAGCGCGATGATCAGCTGATCGAGTGATATTTTTGCAATTAAATGTCGCTAGGTATGTGTTTTTTATTTACTTATCCATTACTCTGAGATGAATTTATATTCAAAATCCTGTTGTCTATCCTATTCTTAAAATGTATAAATCTTCTGAAAGCAAATACCCTCTGGCCACAAGTTGTCGTCTAAAAACGTATTTATTTTGTTCTTAGGAACAAACAACTTGAATGCATTATGTTGCCTATCAACCTTCATATTAATTCTTTCCAAAGTCATCACTTCGTTAACTTTACTTAGTATATAGTTACATATATCCTTTATAAATGCTGTTCTCAAAATAATAAATGAATAAACTCACAACATGCGCACATTTTAAAATAATATGTTACATAGTCACAGAAAATATGAAAGCACAGCCCTGAATAAAGATTTCAATTCCTCCCTGCATATATTCTTAGGAGTTATGCCACGTGATACCTCGACATTGCCCTCGTATTTTTCGAGCATTTTCTACTTTGCTACCTTTTATATTTTCAAAAGTTCCTTCCTTGACACTGTGCCTCTAATCATGGCTGGAGCTACAAATATCTGCATGCATAATGAATATTAATAAGCGAGCTCTTAGTACCTGTATCACGTTATGACCTTAGTCTTCAGAGTTTCTCCATGGTTTATTTCTACTGCTTCATTCCTTGACGTTATCTCACTAATTTGTGTAATAACCACTGTCACGGTGTGGTGATTAACTGAGAAAGATAATTTCGTAGGTAGTGCCGTTGCAATATAACCCTTGGGTGTATTTACACAAGTACTTGCGTGACAACAAAGCGGGGTTATGAATAGTTGTTGCTTATTTAGAAATTCCAACTTTTGGTGTGCGTACGTGCGGCCTCCGACATGTCATAAGAAAGGAATAAAGAAGAGATTTCATTACGGGATAGTCTTGCGTTATCGGTCTTCTTACCTAACGATGAAAGTCTGATGAGATAAGGCAAATACTTCGGAGAAAAACTCTTTTTGCGGAATGAAATGATGGTGGTTAAGATTGCATAAATTACATTTATATGTGAAGGAGACGATCGATTGCGACGAATTCAAACAGGGGGATAATGGGATTCGAGATTGAATGTATGTATGTATATCCAAGTAACGCCGTATAGGCATGTGGATGGATGGTCTGGTATGAGACGAATACGTTTAACTAAAACTTAATCAACGCTGGTTACCTTCAATAGCAAATATTGAGTTTTGAAAATATCTGCTGCTGTTGTAGAGCTTATATGTTTGAATTGCTCACATAAAGCTAAAGGAGGCCATACAATTACATGAGCCAAGAAATGGCGTCAAAAGCAACACTCCCTTGGATGGTTTCTTATAAAATGCCAAACACACAAATGTCATGGTATGTGCTTACCTCTCGAACAAAAAGCTAACATTCCCCACCTAATGTATTTTTCTTGTCAAAACGTTGCGTTGGCAGAATTTCCTTCGTCTAACCTGAGCCAATGCCCGGACTGAAAAGTCCTCAAGTTTTTAAGTGCACTAAAGTTATAGTAGAGTTTCCTCAAAGGATTTTCGACGTTCATTAAGTACCGGGGAAACGGTGGTGGTGAGCAGTTACGTTTGAGTGACCTGGGAAGTGATTTTATGCTTCGTTAGGTAATAAGTATCTGGCTTAGCTTCACGTTTCTATTGAAAGTAAATATCTTGTTGTAGATAGACCTTTATACAATGATGGAACTGAATCAGCTTGATAATACGAAAAGGAAGGAGGAAATAATAACAACGAGAAAGAGGGTAGAGGTAAGATTGACAAACACGCACATTCCCTACCGTACGTCAACGAAAATGATAAAAGTTTCGGCGTGTTTATGTATCCTAATACAAATACATAAGATGTCGATCCCATGTCGATTTTACAAGTAAATAAATTATGAAGGGCCACGTAAAAGTTTTGGTATGAGTAAGATCAAAACTGAGAATATAACTCATGCAAATTCAGAAGTTTATATAAACGACGCCGTCAGAACTTGCGAGATAGTTTCATTAGTTTCCAGACACTCGATTTCTTTATTTTTTTGTGGGTTTCGTGTGAAAAGTAGATATGAATGTTGTTTTGAAGCTAGACATTCTGACTTTTGGATAGTACGAGTACGATCATAACTCTTTCGATTACTCTACGCAAAACGAGCATAAGTTCAGCTCGACTTTGTACCAAAGCCTAAATTCATTTCGCTCCCACATGGTAACCGTAAACTTTTATAGCAGTTTTTACTCATTCAAATTTACTCATTCAAAATGCGTAGTATAGATAAAATTCTTACTATGGCTTGTTTAATTTTATACACTGGTTTCTATAGGTATAGATCAGTGGCGTGCAGTGGTTCTCCACGGAAGGTAGGCCACGCATACGGATACCCAAAAAAAAAAAACTTCGCGCAACATCACAACGTCGCTCTACTTATGATGATGACCCTAAAGTAGTCACATTTATTGATTTATAATATTTAAAAAAAAAAATTGAAAAGAAAGCCTGTAAAAACAACAGTATGGTGGGGGTGTAGGCTATACTTGTAGAAGCTAAGGATGTAAGTACATTCACGAGATTATTGCCAAAAACGCGTGTTATAAAAGTTATAAATACAAGAACTCACCACATTATTCAAGGTTCAAATCACGATTTTCTGAAGATTCAAACTCAGTCACAGTCACTCAAACTCGTCTCGTATCTTTATAAATAACTTAAAATCATCAAAATCAAATCAAGTTGAATCTTAACATTAAACGATAATGCGAAAACTTACTACTTTGAACTTCTAACAAACACACATTATCAGCGCAAACTTCACAACAGAACACCATTTTTAAGTAGATAAACAAACAATAAACAACAAATTACTTTTAATTGAGTACGTTAAAAAAATCAAAACATTCAAGATCGCGGATACACAAATATGGCTTCTTTAGAAACCAAATAATAATTGCATCATTTTGCCGGATTGCCACAGTTATTTTCCTAACTTCCCAAAAATCAAAGCGAAATTTCACAAAATTTTGGGAAAAAATAAAATTCATGTATTTTTTTACTATTTTAATAGGGCTTTTGCTATTCCTTATAATTTATATTTTTTTGGAAGGTTTATATTCGACAATACCACCCTGTTTTTTTACAGTAGCAAGTCATTATGGAAACGATCGTTTCAGTGTGTAGTCTGTTTCTCGAATTCCCCGCGATCCGGGGAAATCTCCACAAATTGGTAACCCTGCACTGCATTTCATTCATCTTGACTGGCACTTCTGATTGGCTGGCCTTCAAGGCCAGCCAATCAGAACTGCGCTGGCGGTCTCCTTACGGCGGAGTTCCCGCCCATAATCTATACATGTGTGCCGTTCATACACACGAAAATATGCACCAGTGTGCGTAAATTCATCAATGAGTCGATGAGAAATGAAGGCAGTTCGTTTGGTGGCCTAAGGAGTAGTAGCGTGTGCCCGTGTGACGTCACACGGGCGCGACAAGTTGCTATAAGTGTTATAACAGGAGTTTTAACTTTCTTTTTATATTTTGTATTTTTTATTACATGATTGTTGATTTGTTGTAATAAATGAATTTGGCTAAGGTAGGCTAAGCCTATTTGCCTGTATGGACGGCACGCCCCTGGTATAGATAGGACATAAAACATTAATTAAATTGTAGCGACAAGAAATGTGATAAAAATGCTCGGGTTCAAACAAAAATCAACAAAAGTGATTGAAATTCCTTTAGGTAGGTATGATAGTTTTTAACCGAAGTTTTAAAAGAATATGACCAATTGTTAAAGTTCTCCACTGCCCAGAAGTGCGGTTTGAATCTTAACGATGTGGTGCCGTACCAAGATTTACTTGGTCAAAGTCATGGAAGACGACAGAAGTATTGCACAAAGACTCCTAGATATACAAAAGCTACACTATTGAAATAGAAAGAAAGAATTTTAGAAAAGTAACAGTAGGATTATATATGCAAAAAGTAAGAGAAAGAAACTACAAAATGTTAGCTTTAAAACATATATTGCAAGTTTTATCAAATCACATTTTTATCATCAGACTTCAGTTTCAGGAAAAAAAATAGTTTATCATATCGCTATCGAATAGGTATAATAACTCGCACTAAGCCCTTAATATCCTTTGCTTTAGACTTAGGTAGGTAAACGTATCATAAATAAAAGTAAGCTCCAAAGTAAACATAATCCTCAACATGTCTATTGACAACCCTTACATGAACAACAAGAATATAGCGCCCATTTATCATATTCGAGAAAACAAGGCCTGTACGAACAAACAAAAGGTACAAAGCAAATAGGGTCTTAAAACGAGGGTAGTAAAATACCCGCATTGACTAAGAAAATAACCTAAGTGCCTTAAGTAACCAAAACATGTTTTTATGCAAACATTCCAACTTGCACAGCAAATGATCGTACATTTGACCTTACCCCTAAGTGTAATATTACGCGTGTACGACAGTGTACGTAAATATCGTAGCATTCCCGTTTTGCTGTCTTGAATAATGAATAAACACACTTTTGTTCAAGGCCAAAACAAAATATTACGATGGAAAAAAAAAACTTCTTAGACCAAAAAGACATGACTATAACATGGCAGATGAAGATAAAACATGCACTTGTCATTTTGCCAAATGCTGATAATCAAGTATTTAAGAAATAACTAGAAAACCCCTTAGTTATGTTTGTGTTCTAAACAATTGAAACGTGTCTAACTTATAGCGCCACAGATGCTAGCATTTGTTTTTCCACTTCTCTTGACTATCCAAAGGTTTCAGCACAATGGGAACACTTTTACGCTTACTTGTGCGCCCGCATAAGAAATAGTGTTGGCGTGTGGTGAAACATTCCTCAAGGCTAGTGTGACGATAAAATAACTTTACAATGAAAAGGACTTTAAAACAAAAGAGATAATGGTTGGCTCCTTCATGCAGTAAGTGCCATAACTTTACTGGTTGCAGAACTCGAGGAAGCTAAAGATTAGGTGAAGCGAGGATTGGAAGCAGAAACGGTTAATGATCGTTATAGTTTTGTTTAAAGGACCACTTACAACGACAGGAGGGATTATTAAAAAAAAAAACAAATACATAAATAAAGCTCGACTGTCGCTTATAGCGGAATAGATAAGTAGTAGTCTCACTTACGGAGGTCCATGAGGGAAAAACGACTCCCTCTAACAGAGGTTTCTGTTTCTCGCTAATAGAGGTTTTGGGAGCTTAAAATGACAGGTCCTGGCTATTACTCTCACTTATAGAGTTTTCTCACTTATCCAGTTCTCCCTTACCCAGGTTTGACTGTATTGATATTTCCGAATCCCTCAATTATATCTTGATTTGCTTGGGTTAGCTAACCTAAATCAAATTGCCCTTCTTAGTTAAAGATAAATATTTAATCGACCCGTCACTGTGATAAATGATTGGCATTCAAAACTGTCCATAATATGTATAATCGTCTCACTAAAAGCTGGTAGTTATGTAGTAATAAATGGTAAAGTTGACGATCTGTTCTTCATAAATTACGGTAATATACATACAGGGAAAAGCATAACTGCTTTCTAGTCTAAACATTTGCAATCCACCGTTGCAAATAACTTTTTCGAAACCCGTTCCGAGTATATCGGGACACTTAGCAGCCCTGTTCCGTAAGCTTAGCCTAGTAAGTTTGCTAGTGGTCCGTATGTGGGACACTTAAAATGTGAAACTAGTGAAGAACAGAGAATAGTGCGGGGAGAAACTTCGCTTCCTAAGTGAAATTCGTACAAACATTTGAACTGGACTAGTTAACGTTAATCAAAGTTAGGGTTCGTTTAACACAATAATCAAATAAAATACCCAAGAGCATACACAGAAGGAAGTCGAGTTAAAATCTACAATGAAATTGTAAATAAACATCAAGTGAATTAAGGTTTCCTAGACTTAAATGGAAATGCTTTCGTATGAAAATAAAGTATTTCAAAGGGAAACAGGGAAAACTTTATTAAAACAGGTAGCACAAGAACACAATACGGGCATTGTTGTTAGGCGATTTGTTGCCTCAAATACAATACACAACATGAACGAAGTACTTTAGCAGTAACTTTTCAAACATTACATACAAAGAAAAAGTAACTATGACTCAAAAGGTCGTGATCTTGGTACTTCTAGCAAAAATAATGTGCGATATTTCCGTCAAAGTAAAGCCAAACGAAAGTGGAGTCAGTTTTAATTGCCAAGCCCGTGTGTCTACGATGATAACCAAAGGTTTACTCTGCCCAGTTGACAGTGAAAATAGGCCAAGCCGTAAACAAATGCCGAGCTCGACATTTTTCACAGACGTTAAAACAGTAGTTTTACTAGATAAGCGGTGCCATTTAACCGAATTCCTTCTAAAGTCATGGGAACAAGTAGTGAAATGAGAGGAAAATTAATTATCCAAGTGTTAAACTGAAACACTGGTTTTGATGTCACAAGCCTTTCCATTGTCATTAATCTTTTGAAATTGCTTCCCGTGGTGACTGTCTGAGAGTATTATGGACCAAATTGCTTTTTGAGTTGCATTGACGCACGTTATTTCACGGTTAAACCAATTTATTTATGTTACATACAAGATAAATTACATTTAAAACGAAAACGATAAGAAATTAAATAACACTTACAATAAGCCATTCAAGACACGAATTGTAAGTCCTAAGCGATGATCTACATTTAAACGAAGTATTATGTCAAAATGTACTTTGAAGATGGATTCGAAACGACTCGGAGCGGTGTAAATATCAGCAAAATAAATATATTGGGAAGAAATGCCATTCACACACGCGTTGTGGACATAAATACACGGAAGCGACTACTGAACCGCTGGCATTTTGTTTGGATTCAAGCCAATACTGAATACGGTATTCGCGAACTTGGGCTATACTACTACGAAAACAGATATTGATAAGAATCTACAATCTAACTCCCAACAGATCTGCAAGACCATAATAGAGATAGTACTATCCTACAGAAAATCAAATTGAAATGTTGGTAAGATACCGCAAGTTCCGCAACTAGTAGGTATAACGAAAGATCAAGAACCTAAGTAACAATAATTTTGAAGTAGAACTAAACATATAATAAAATACGACAAACCAACAAAGAATCTAACGATTGAAATTCGTATCGAAGTAGAAGAAAAATAAATGAGTCAATTTGCAATTTAGAAGGAGCATAATTCAATTTCAAAGAGGTCAGAGCCAAAGGTTTTGCAGGTATTAAAATATTCAGGTTTGTGTTTTTTTTTTGTTTTGCCAAACTTGAGTAAATTTGGTTAGGAATCTTACTGCGCAGAAGGACTGCAGAGAAAATTTAGTACCATTCAACAACGTAGAATTTTAAATGAATAGATGGAGGTGGTAACTTTTAAAGTGTTGTCAAAGTTTCAGCTAGTGAATGAGTTATAGACGAGTACGTGAACGAAAAGAATAAGGAGAGGTTTTACTAAAATACACACACACCCAAGGGGTGCAAAAGCTTATGAGGGTTGAAATTATAGACTAATCGTAAGCGCATTGGAGAGACAAACACGTTTAGGGTACGGCCATTAATGATAAGACAAATTCACGCATTAGTTTGAGTACCTGAAAGTCTTGAAACGGTACAAAGGATAAGCTTGCACATAGTTTTATGAAGCACTAAAATTATGATAGCTTTTCTCTGGAGCGTCGAAAAAATCCATTTAAAACTTTAGAGCACGGAATAAAGCGAGGGTATAGAGAGACGGCCAAAACACTTGCCTCATGAGGTTAAGGCTGATAAAAGATGCAATACTGAGGTTGGTTCGCCACTCCAGGTGTAGGCGGCATCGTTTGCGGAGGCCGCCTTATGCAAATTTTATTAGTAACAACGCGGCTTAGCAACACTGACACATTACCCCTATAAAACACAAACAATTTAGTAGGATTACTAGAATATCAAACTACTATCATGATGGATGAACTCAACAGATTGCAAACAATCTACGAATCAATTATCACTATCATTGATTCATCGAAAAGCAGCCAAACAGAATTAGCAAATAAAATCAACAAACCATATTGATAATAGTGTTTTCCACATTTAATATAGAAACAGATTTTCAATATTAATGAAAAGGGCGTGTATGTAAATATGTGTTTATGAACATGAGTTATGTGGTTTCCAATCATTTTAATGGAAGAGCTAACTGTAATGTAAAATATATCTGACAGTTTATTTGAACTTGGGTTTATAGTTTTATTTATGTGTTTAATAACTGTAGGTTATAGAGCTTTATTGCTCTTAATGGACCGTATCTTAATGGTTAGGCAATAACTAAATCGTAAATTGCTTATATTGGTTATTATATCAGTGTCAAATATACATTTATGGGAGTACATCCCTAAATTGGGGGAAATTGCCTATGAAATAGTAGAATTTATACAGTTTTATAAAACGATAACGGTATACATATCTTGTAGTGATAATGGTATGCACTGAACTTCTTGTTATTCCTGTAATATTACGATTGCAACAGACAGATGGTTTCACGAGAGTATTATTTACTATTTATATAAATTAACAATATTGGATCTTACTACTCAATAGAAAAGTGTCAAAACACTCTAACAGTTTGCAGTCTCAACTCTCAACTACACTACAAATGTAACCAACAGCGACCGTCAACAACTCTAGACATGATATATGCCACAAAGGCGCGAACTACAAAATACATTATGTGGAACTGATCTGGCAATGAAAGGAAGACCTATATAATGTGGGGGCTACTTATTCGCTCATTTCGAAGCAAATGTGAGTTGGCCATATGCCAGCGGGCTGTAGCTGTTTGGGCGAATTATTGCATTTTTTTAACAAGTCCTCGTACGTAGTCGACGTAGAAATGGCGATTGTAAGTTACTATGTTATAGACGTAGAAATATTTTAACGGGTGATTCTGTTACACCTGGCTTTGGTAAATCTCTGAAAGCGGGATTAATTTGCCATTATTATTAACTGGATGTGGGGACTCCGACCGCGTAGAGGTCCGGAAACCACTGAGTGGGAAGTTATAACTTTTCCTAATGATGTAAAGCCACAGTAAGTAGATTTAAGGGACGACGAATTAAAAAGTTTTTTGACAAAGCGCGTCACACAATTTGATTAAAGTTTTATACTGAAACTAATAATAATTATATGTTTTAATCAGCCTTAGAGTCAGAATCGCTGCCCCAGTTCTTGACGACAGGAATTACCCACATGGTCCATAAATCAGGTACTGAAAGTAACAGAAACTTTCAGTAGCGCCATCAGGATGGAATTTGGTGTGGACAAATGTGTAGTCATGCATGTGAAGCGAGGGGAGATTATGGAATCCGTGGGAACTCAACTCTTGGATTCCATACACCTTACATCCCTCTCCTCAACAGAAAACTACAAGTATTTGTGTATGTCCGAAAGCATCAGAAAGCATTAGGTATACATATTTATTGCCGACATGAAACAATCGTTGAGGGAGCGCTTCTTTGGCCGCCTGAATAAGGTACTAGGTAGTCTTTTGTCAGGCGGAAAAAGGTGCGCGCCTTAAACGGTTGGATCATGCCGGTTTTGATGTATTCTTTCGGCATACCCAAGTGGACTCAGACGGAACTTGATGCCCTGGATAGGAGAGCCCGCGCACTGCTGACCACAAATCGGACGCATCACCCACGGTCGTCCGTGATGAGACTGTATATCCCACGGAAGTGTGGAGGTCGTGGCTTCTTAAATGCTAAGGCCCTGCACAACCGTGAGGTATGCAGTCTCAGAGAATACTTTCTAAAAGCCGCCGACACCGACGTGGGAATGTACCGACATGTAGCGTCCGTATCCTGGCTGTGTTTTGGTGACCTCTACGAGAAAACCGAAGGTTTTGGCTGTGCAATAATGGACGAAGTTATGATGACAAATAACTACCGGAAATATACTGTGAAGGATGGCATGTCGGGCATGCCACCGTCCGGGAGAATCGATCCGATACATTATTTCTGGGTGTTCTCGTTTGGCTAACGGAGAGTACTTGCATAGACACAACCTCATTGCCAGGATTATCCACCAGATCTAGTATGCGCCAGACCCAGTTCTCGATGACAATAATATCACGTTGTATTGGGATCGACCTATCGTCACTAACACGACTATTGTTGCTAATAAGTGTAAGTATCACCACAATGACCATTGTGGTGCTAGATCGATTAGAGCGCCGCGCAATGATTATTGATATTACGGTCCCGCATGACGAGAACCTCGTGAAAGCAGAGAAAAATAAGCAATTCAAGGATCTCGATCTCGGCTCTGGCTCGCGAGGTTGTCGATACGTGGAACTTGCAGCAGCCATTGTGCCGATAGTCGTGTCGGCCAATGGCTTAATAGCCAATAGCCTCGACCAACATCTGAGGAGGCTCTCGCTTGGCAGCTGGATCAAGGGCTTGATTCAGAAAGCAGTACTTCTGGCCACGGCGCGTATTGTTAGGAGGTTCCTCTCTCAAGAGCCCTGACCACCCCTAGTTCGGACCCTGTTTATGTTTCTAATTTTTTTAAATACATTTTTTGTTATTAAAAATTTAAATAGTATGTAAGGAAAATGAATTAACGAAATTTAGGTAACATAATAATTTAATGCATTTGTTCACAAGGATAAAAAAACTTGCATATCACACAGTGAATAAAGTTGTACAGTAAAGAAATATTAAAATACGAACTTCTGCCTCATAAACTAGGCCAGAAGCCTGTGTGTGAACTAACAGACTGTATCTAAAATTGCATTACCTATCCATACTAGGCTAGGATAGGCTAGGTGGATACCTAGCCATCACATATTTGCTACAACAGAAGGGTAGACCGTCAGTGAGCAACCAATTCGAACACTGAATAACCGCTAATGAATCCACGCCTAATCCGGTGCTAATATTTCGTCTGTTTTGTTAAGTATTCCATACATTTTCCTACATTCATATATTTCGAGTGAATCGAGGCGCAGAAACCTAATATACGTTTTAATTCACATAACTACCATTCCGGATATGAAATGCGGAGGATTGTGCAAACATGATCGAACAACATTTTGGTTTATTGCCTTTCAATATTTTGCTTTTCAATGACAGTGCGAAACAAATTGTCAGCGAACAGCTCGACTAAAATACGGGGTAACTCTGTTTTATGTTATTTCCGCCGGCAACGTATATTTGTTAAAAAATAAATAAACTCGTTTCGTTCGCAGAATTTGTCAGCTGTTGTTAGGGATGTCACCCTGCAGTAAATCAGTATATGGTAAATAGTAAAGTTAACAAGGAAAATCCAAGATGCCACAAGCATATGCGGGGACGTAAATAACTCTTCATTTCCCGCTAAGCCGACGTCGAATGAATGAGTAAAGAGAGTAAATAAAATGAACGAACGAACTAATTTGAAGTCGAATGAAAACAGAAAGTACTTCAGAACGCTAAAGTTCTTTGAATGAACATAATATGAAAATTGCTTGAGCCGTGGAGTGGTTGAAATGTTAGGAAAGCTAAAAAATAAACTGTTGGGAATCCAATAAAACAAATTGAAAAACTAGTGCACACTCAAGTTACCTTTAGAGCTCATTAAGGGCTGGACCCCACCGAAGCGGAGACGAGACGAGAGGCAGCGTGCGGTGAGCGGTGTGCTGTGAGCGGAGTGCTGCAAAAGATGCTTCTCTCCGCTTATACACCCTAGCTGTTAAGCATCTCCTCTCCTCTCCGCTTTGCACATCCGCTGGTCTCCGGTTTGGTGGAGTCCAGGCCTCAGGCCGGTAATATACAGATTGCGGACCGGTTGCGGACATTATTACTATTTGTCCAAGCCCGGTGTCGGGACGGCAACCGACCCATACCAGTTTGACCGAACACGTTTAATGTTTTAATGTCAAAATCAAATCATTTATTCTAATGAGGCTGATGATCAGCACTTTTTGAACGTCAAAGTTTACTAGAGACAGTCCCCCAAAACGCTCACACTTCGACACTTCCTAGTGTTTTAACTAACAAGAAGTGGCGGAACACACTCCCCAGCAACACATCTGTCTGTTAGGTTAGAAGAACCAGATTCTGTACAATAGTGTGTAAGATAATATTAACAAATAATCCATCGGTTAGAGTGTATATAACGGGGCATTGAGGAAAAAAGACAAAGTTTTAGCCAAAAAAGTGTTAGATGGAAGAGTGAGCGAAGAGGGCTCGGGCTTGGGGCACCCTGACGTTAGGTTAGGTTACTTTAAACCCTGCAGACAGAAATAGGAGCCCCGCCGTAGCGGGCCTACGTTCACTTTTTCATAGTACCCTGTTTCGTATCCACTGACCCATTACATTAAATTATTGTCACATGTACAGCTAGCACACACCAATAATCAAAAAATAAAAAATATATTATTAGGGTTGGGCAATGTAGGTTTATTCAAAATAGCATTAACTTGAAGTCACTAATGATAAACTAGGAGCATAGTGCAAATAAATAAAAATAAAATAAAAACGAATTACTAATCACAGTAAAAAAAAGAAAAAAAACCTGGCACAAGCAGCGCCCGTTAAAAAGCATAACGCGAAGACTCCATTACCCCCTTCGGCATATTTGTCACACTAAGTGACACCATTAATTACGAAATATTAACGCGTACACGAACACGTAAGTTGGTTGCTTATATTACGTTATAAACTCAACTAATTAGTTAATAAGTAATACACCCAGCAGTTCTTGCCGTTGTGTGAGTAAGCCATTTAACGACTGTTTACTTCGCGAGTTTGGATCTTCTTAGTTGGTACTTAAATTAAGTTTTGGAAACGACACGAAACACCGGAGCGCGCACGCAACCAAATGGTTTTTGACAAATTGTGTTTGATGTAGATTTCGCGTCACCTTTCTCCAAAACTTGTGTGTTAATAATTTTTAACTTATGAATTCGTGATATATTTGAACCCTTTTTTTTGGAACCAAGGAACCTATTAAAAGAATGAACAAATATTTTATTGATTGACAACGTGGTCAGGTCAAATAAGCAACAAATACAAATAATTTATTTTCTTTCACAACAACACTTCCACGTTTAAAACAACCTGTGAGACAAACTGACTTGTCAAGATTTATATGACTATTTGCAATTAAATAATAGGTAAAAGGCGAATTGTTTAAACGTTTACTAATTCATTTTAAAATTAAAATAGCTAATTATTAGCCTGTCTGTGAACTTAATTATATGAAATAGCTATTAACGTTGTAGTCTGCGAGTTCAATGTTGTAATAATATTATCTCGGCCTCTAAAACACAACTGCGCCTGATAAAATCTTAACACATTGGCTTAATATTCTGGATAGAACTTTTTTCAATACCGATAAAGATCTGTGGGTTCAATATAAGCTTAATGTGTACCATCTGAGGATAATGGGCCCTACACGATTATCTTCAATAGCTATAAAAAGTGGGTCTTGAAAAATCATAAAACTTAAGCTTATAACACATTACAAAGATAAAAGAGTGGCTACGAATAGCGTTATAATAATACGTAGTAGACGAAAGAATAGATATAAGAATTGCTGAACATGAACCACCACAATGAAATACCGAGAATGGGCTAAGTCACGTTAAATAAACGAATTGTGACGGCATGTTTTTCCCATTACAATTTCGACCTTCTCCTTTTATAATAAAATACAGACATTTCTCCACCCAAAACAAAAGCTTGATATACATACATACCTACATATTACCAAGAATAATGAACACTGCAAATATATTTTAACCTTATTATGGTTAAAATATATTTTTAGTGTTCGTTCTCCGTTTACCATCTCAAAGCATTGTTTCTCCGACTCCGATATCACTTGAATTAAATGATGTTGGATAAATATGCATTTTTCATGCAGATAAAGACGTAAATGGCGGATAGGTGTGGATCAGGTTGACTGGTAGAAAATGCCTATGGCATTAATTCCGCCTCTGTACTTTGTGCTTGAAGTGTTAAATAAATAAATACCTTTAACTTTCACAAAAGTATTGTGTTTATGTGACATAATTAGCCGGGCGACAAAATAGGGTAGATCGGGTCGGAACATAATATCATAATAGATTCTGTGGCTATTAGTCCAAGATCCCAGAGCAATCAGACATAACTTATTTTCACACGGATGAAACCTGAAGTTTTCAGTAGCGTCTCGTGCGCCTTGAATACCTACGCGCTTTGTGGAACTTGCCGAGTGACACCTGGGCAGGTACCAGGTGAGAAAGGTAACTAAAAATAAGAATTATTTAACTTAAATTCACATGGCTGATTTTTATATATGTCATGTAGAATATTATTTTAAAGTAATATCATAAGTGTGTCTGACACTTATGATATTACTTTAAAATAATATTCTTTCTCTTTTCTCTTCTGAAAATATTTCTCTTAAAAGTAACGTGGATATAGACAGAAACCAGAAATGTATATACTGTAATCAACAGACTAAACGACATAAACTGAAAAGACTACCGGTATATCTAGCCGGTAAAACTACATCTTTGAATTTGAGGTTATGGATTATTAATTCGCTGTTTTAAAATGTTTTTGCACTTTTTCAATATTTCTTCAAAGTTTATCATGAGATTTTTTATAAAATGTACATTTCAATTTCTCTTCTTCCATGATTATCACTATTACAAACAACTTAATAAAACACTCACAAATAACCTGATGTAAACAACAAAAACATGTGCTCTCGCAGGCTCGAACTATACTGTATACTATAAGTTATATTACACGCAAACAGCACATACACAGTAGATTGAAACAGATGGTGAGTTTAAGAAGGGGAACCGAGTTATTATGGACGTCTCACTCACTCTGAAGCGCATGCATAGTGCTCTCGCCCTCATACTTTTGGCTGAATAATTTTTGTCTTAGGGGATGTTTGGTCACTCTAATTTGTCTGACTGATTGAATATAAGTTTTAAATAAATACTTCAATAACATATTAAAAAATCAGACATGTAAAAATAAGTAAAGTTCATCTATTTTTTGGGTAGCTTCAAAGCGTCTGATAAAAGCTCTGGTCCATCAAAAGTGTCTGACACTTATGATATTACTTTAAAATAATATTCTACATGACATACATAAAAATCAGCCATGTGAATTTAAGTTAAATAATTCTTATTTTTAGTTACCTTTCTCACCTGGTACCTGCCCAGGTGTCACTCGGCAAGTTCCACAAAGCGCGTAGGTATTCAAGGCACACGAGACGCTACTGAAAACTTTAGGTTTCATCCGTGTGAAAATAAGTTATGTCTGATTACTCTGGGATCTTACTCTATATTACTAAGAAATTCCTGAAAACCCTATAACACTTGCCCGACCTGGGAATCGAATCCAGGACGTCATGCTCAGCAGTCGACTGACGATTAGACCAATAATTTATATTCAAATACTGCCAAATTGAATGTGCTTCCCAAACAAGCGTGTGGCAAGTCTCACAATGCAATGCAAGCCACTTGCATACTTTTGTCCAAGTTACAACCATTTGTAATATGAGTATAAAGTGGATCTTCTTAGTGAATATTTAATGAGTCGGCAAAAAGTGCTTGTGAACCGCCATCACGGTAAGTGAGTTGTATGTCATGTGTCAGTTATTGTAGTGAATATTTAATAGACTTGTTGCCTCCGCCTGGATATTCCTGCTATTTATTTTCTTTGCGAGTTTGTTAATGATTATTTAAGGCATGTTTTAAGTGGGACGTTAACTGGCTTTAAGTTATAACTACATTCAGTAAAACAAGATAATAGTGCCTCTATCTTGAAAAGGAGTTGATGTTTTTTTCACATAAAAGTTGCTGTTTATAACACATTGCTGCTTCAAGGGCAGACATTTCCAGTTTTTGTTCTAAATCAAAGCTAACATAACATACCCACCGAATGGACGTCTCAAATCTTGGGAAGGGTTTATCAATTTTTCGCAACAATTTGACGCTCAAATAAACGACTTGGTGGAGTACGAAATTAATCGTGGCTTAGTGGTAAGCCACTAACGATCGATAGGGTTGGCTGCGTGAGGAGCTTGTGGCTAAATAAAAACAGCCGCACGGGTTGATTTTCAGTGATGGGTCATCCATTATATACCGAGTTTCCTAACATTTGTAGATCTTTGACAGTTGTTACAGGTAGTCTGTGGCCCAAAAGTCTGACAACCAGTCTCACGGGTATCGTATTACCCAGCACTAACTGGGTTGTGGACGTAAGATAAACAGTCGCTCCATGTAAAATACTGGTATTCATATGCATTCGGTTAGACTGGAAGCCGACCCCAACATAGTTGGGAAAAGGATAGGTAGATGTCGATGGTTGGTCGCGAGTGCCCAACGGGTCTATAGGTAAAACTGAAAACATGGAGCTAGGAAAAAAGAAGATTAAGCGACTGTGACCGGGTCCCGTGCCAATGGAAAGACATTTTTTTTTTGTATCAACCGTGCAAGTTCCTGTGTCCGATTGCAGCAGTTTTTGATTTTGCTTTCCTGTCGCGAGCGCGCTTCTGATTTCAAATATTTGAAATGAACATGATTGTGTCATTTTATTTAAATTTTTTAAACATACGTGTGATTCTTTGAAAACGTACCTTAGTTAGTCTAAAATTATAAAACATATCGAAATTTTACAGTGAATTATAGCTATATCTGTAAGAGACCTATTATGTGCAATGGATCTGACATCAAATTTTTTATCTTCCTTAGAGATTATAAAAATCATTTTATGAAGGCTCTTAGTATATAAAACCGACACGACGCCGCTAAAGAATACTTGAGTTTTTCAATGTCGTCTTTGAAAGTAACTTGAAATCCCCTTAAAAGTATGAAAGAAACATAAAAAGAATGGAAGCTGAAGGTATGGCTATACCTATTAAGAACTTGCAATGCTTTTCTTAACTTCATTAAGAGTAACATAAATTCTTTATGAAACGAGATACGAAGTCGATAAGATTTTCGATGGCTATCGAAAATTTGTATTTCGTATTCTCGTCAGACTCTCTCGTTTACTATTTTTCCGATAATTAATTAAAGCTATGACCAGTGTTTGATCTACAGAAACACTTTGCAGACCTTTTTGCTATACGACTGCCAAAAAAAACAGTCTTATTTGATTACTAACTACTACCTACGTCCAGCAATGATCTGTGGATAGGTCAAGTTGATTGATTGATCTATTACCTACATAAGTAAAAGGACGAGTAGGTAATGCAGTTTTTCCCTGCATTTAAGTCTGTATGCTTTGAACCTTTTTGATTCATTGGTAGATTAAAGTCTTTTGTACGTACCCGTTTTTAGGGTTCCGTAACCAAAGGGTAAAACGGGACCCTATTACTAAGACTCCGCTGTCTGTCCGTCCGTCTGTCACCAGGCTGTATCACATGAACCGATAGTTAGACAGTTGTAATTTTCACAGATGATGTATTTCTGTAGCCGCTATACCAACAAATACTAAAAAACATAATAAAGAAAATACTAAGTGGGGCTCCCATACAACAGACATGTTTTTTTTTATAGAATAATGGTACGGAACCCTTCGTGCGCGAGTCCGACTCGCACTTGGCCGGTTTTTTTCTATTTGTCATAAGTTAAAAACCAGTTGACAGGGCCGTCTTTCTAATTTTGGCCCTTTCTCTGACCCTCAAGAATAGCCATACCGAGCGTGAAGTTCGAGTGCCATTACACTGAGCGACACCACGCCAGGAGTGACCCAGGGAGTACCCTAGATCATAAATCGCGAATATTCTTCTTCTTAGCGAGTCGACCTCAATTCGGATTGAGTCAGCACAAAATTTGGCGACGAGTTCAGCCTTTTCACCGGGAAGGAGGAACTGAAATTGTATTTTATTACTATTCAATCAAATTATGTTTAATTTAGTTCTCTTTATATATATCTAAACCCATGACCTTAGACGCTAAGATTATTTTTCACCAAAAGCAATTGCAATCGCGAATTCGCCAAAGTTACTCCTAGCTATTATTCCTATATACCAATTCATATTTTTTATTTAAAACCCTTTTTTATTTTTACAAATTTGATATAAGTGTTTCACAAGTAGCAGACCCTGGACTATTATGTCGCTAGTAGGTAATAAACCTAGGTACCAGCTGAAAATAACCTTTTTGATAGATGACAGCAAAAATTCATACTCTAACCCCACCGAACACGTCACATGGTATAAACTTCTCATACATCAAAAACCTAAATTCAAAATTCATACGAATATGGTAGGTATGAAGCAATCAGTTATTCAGAATTGTTCATGAGTCTGAAAAAACATTCCAATTATAATTAAAAAAAAAATTGTGTAGTTACTTTTATTCAACGAAATTGCTTTTTTTTTAATGCTGAGGAGCAATGTGCTTTAAAAGTTATCTTGGTAAATTAAACTTAAAATTAAGAATGTCGTTTCCCTACTGTAGATAAATATAAGGTAACTTTAAATGATTCTGAATCTATGATAGTTGCCTTGGGTACGTCAATTCGGGATGATGTCATTATTACAAAATTACTGAAAACAAGCCGAAAGCCGTAATTTACATTTTCATATTTTAAATTAAATTTAATACTAACATTAGGCTAAGTTATACTACTACTAACAATATATGGATGTAATTCTGAAATAAAATATTTGACTTTGAATTTGAATTAACCTTTATTAATGAACAACATTTATCAATTATGTTAACGATGGCGTTTATGTGTGTGTGTTGTGTCATGGCGCTTGCAATAGCGTCGAAATATCGGGAGCTCAAAATCATGAACAATCACGGAAGATATCCCTTAAGTGACAGTATAAGTTTAGTTTTAAACCGTGAAAGCTTAAACAGTGTTATGTTAACGATGTATAGTTACGTTTTTATTACGAAACAATAACTTTGTTAAAAATCAGAGCAGCAGAATATCATTTATTATAAAAATCAGAGGAAAGTTTACATTACGAAGCAATTAAGCTGACTGGTCAGTATAATTTCATGAACACGAGAATATATTACGTTGGCAAGGATTTTTTTATTTGATTTTGAAAAAAGAATTCTTTTCATTAGATACGAAGCGAGTATTCTCCTTTTAATTTAAATTAGGAAAACAAAAGATGTTTTGTTTATGCTGCATTTTCCCCGACTATTCCATTGCTTTAATATGTACTTCAGGCCTTGTTATGCTTTTCTCGTCAAAGGCCGCCGAAGCTCTGATTAGCAACGCTTGATTAGGTTTCCTTTTGTAAGAATCCAATCACGTTTACTGTGCTCAGTGATAGATGTTTTGCCAAAGATCTTTTGGGGTAGCCTAGTTATTTGATTGCCTTGTTATTACCGAATATCTACTGTCCCAACTATTTCATTTTGCGGGGAAATCGAACAAAACCGATTAACTCTTTGCTGAGTCGTCTGAACTGATTTGTCCGGCCAAAATTGTGTTTTATATTTTAAGGGTACGACAAACAACAGATCATTAAAAATATTGACGTTTTTATAATACAATGATCCTCTGCGGGTTTTTAAATAGAGTTTTCCATTTAAAAATCCAAGCGTTTATAATCCAAGTAGATTCGAAGTAAGTAAGTTTTGAAGAACTCTCTTAAAACAACGTACCGGACAAATTACCGCACGACAAAAACTTCAAACGATAGATAAAGCGCTCCCAACGCAGAGGCGGTTATCTACACTTTTTATAGTAATAAGCTCTTTGACGCGATTCCATTCACTGACCACCGTTTTCAAAGGAAACTCTAATCAAATAGTGAGGAAAAATGACTTCCTCTCAGTAAAAACTTTTAATCCATGCTTTTAAACGTGATCTCGTTGAAGGAACTGGTTAATTGTGAGTAGTTATATACTTTATCTACGTTTCAGTTCATTTAAGAAGCAATAAAGCCAAGCAGTTTGACGCTCTCTCTGGGGCACTGGTAAATTTGAAACCTTAACTTTAGTAAAAACGTTGCTCTTTAATTCTCTGGTTTCAAAAAAATCCATGTATCAATTCAAACTGTAAAAGCTTTTGATGCAGAGTCGTCGTTCAAAATCGTGTGAAAATAGTGAAGTCAATTTTTCTATTGAAGCTGCTGGGTTAAAAATGTTCACATATAACGGAGTGACGTCATGAGTCATGATCCTAGGTTCCAACGAAATGGTATGAATAACCGAATAACAAAAAAAAAAAAAACATTTGTTTGTTACGTTTTGGACTCCGGACTTTTAGGCACGAACAAAAGGGAATCATGGCTTTGATTAGTATAAAATAAAGCAAGCAATTTTGGTTGAGATTCAAAAACTTATAAATTCGAATTGGGAAATGATGTTATTAAGTTTCCACATATTTACTTTAGCAAGTGGATAGACACATACATGCAGCTTTGCCTGACCGCTCCTTTTCGACAAGTTCCTAGTCATCTAACGATATCCTTGGTAACTTGAGTGTAGTAATCATTCAATTTCTCCCACGTGTAAAATTTCCCCTTTAATATCTACGAGCACAGTCCAGATTTACAGTAACTATAACTCCTCTAAAACAATAATGCATCGTGGCTAAAAGCGTTTATAAACTTCGTGGCGCGGACACAGTAATGGATAACATCTAAGAGTGATTTAGTGGCTGCAACAGCGGAGACACTCGTCGCGAAAGATACGGGTCCACTGTCATCCCAGTGAGAGATGACCATAGCTGCATAAAGCTAGTAATTAATTCTTGTCTTATTGTCCTTCCTGACTATGAATGAGGCCATCCTTGTCGTTCCCCAAGGGTGCCGTAAGCGGCTAAGGGTTTGTGTGAAGGGAATTTGTGGCATTAATAATACGCTACGATTCACGTCTTGCGGCATTTGTAAGCCGATTTGGATTTTTGTTGTCGATTTCAACAGGATTCGTTGAAACCTCACAAGAGTAATCCCATATAATTGCTTCGGTTTAAAGCTGTTGAAACATTTGTATCACTTCAACAAACGGACTGTTACAATTAACTTCGTATTTTACTTTAAATTCAATTTCGAAACACGCTTACAAGGAATTCAGATTGTAAACAATCAAAATTAATTAATTAACATCGAGTAAATTGCGGCATTTCTTCCTAATTAACAGAGTACACAGAACTGTTACGGTAGATTGTTTTACAGAACGCTTCGACTATTAATGATGAACTTACCATGCTTTTATCGGCCAAAAAATATAATCAGCCTATAATGTTCCCACTGCTGGCACACACGGCCTCCTCTCTATGAAAGGGAAAAAATATACGAACTTTAAAATGTTTAACGTACCGAGTAATAAAATTCAGTTTCTAGTTGAGAAAACTGGCCGGATGTGCGACTATCAAAGATAAGTATGGACTCTTTTAAAGGAGTTTTCTCTTTAAAATCTATTCTGTGCACCAGTGTGAATTATTTTATCCTCTTTTAATACTTGAAGTATACGACAGGACTAGTCCCATAAAATGGGATTGTGAGGTAACGAGGGCTTTTGAGACACAAAATCGACCACTTGAATAATGAATTATCCGTACAAATATGTTACCGACACTAGTAAATATTCGGCTGCTTAGCAAGCCTAAGATTGATTGATGGATGAGCGCGGTAGATTGTTGCTGACAAAGGCCACTCCCTCATTTGTAGTCACTTACAGGAACAGCTGATTGTTATACGACCTTTCAGTAAGATTTTGATACAAAGTACATTGCAGAAAAGTATTGGTAGTGAGGCTGACATACAAGGCATTACTCACCTGACGTAACATACTGATGTGACAAAATAAAACGTTCACAAAACAGTAGGTAAGTACAAAGAGACACAATGTTATTCGATAATACTTCGACATATACACCAAAGGGAAGTAAAGACAAATATCGAAGGCATACTTGACAAACAGTTCAGGTTCCCATAACGACTTTCATTCGTGTGAAGACTACCTAATCTTACGAACTGGGCAATGGACCACGAAAGTGTTCGGCGAAAAAACCTTATTTGATATATTGGCAGATTTTGGTTCCCAACGGGTATGAGGTCGGATTGATTCTGTCCCCAAGCTTTTGCGGCTTATTTATAAGCGGTATCACATTACATTGATGGATGAGTGCTTTTAATGGATAGCGTTAGTGCAGATACTAAAGCGCGGTGATTTACGATTAAATAAACAGACGTGACTCATCGATGTTTGTGTCAGAAGTTTTTTATCGATGGATGACCACTAATTGGTCGTAAATATTAGTATTTATTCATTTAAGTTGGCGCATGGAAATGAAACGGTAGAAAAAGGGGTGCTCTTTAAAAGAAATACCTGAAAAAAAATGACACACAGACATACACGAAGCCTGTAAACGTAATACTTGTTTTAGGCAGTCGAGTAAAAATTGCTTGGATGCCAAAGTTAGCGATTCCTAAATTAAATATTGCAGAGAACATTTTATTCATAGAACGTTATGCATAAGAGTAGACATTAAACTGCACTCAAAGACGCCGATACCATCAAGTAATATTTTGAATATCACATTATGCACGTCCGACATTCAAGCTTCCATATCGAGTGTCAGAGTTTCTCTCTGATACGATTCAACCCTGTCATTGCGTCGCTCAATCTTTTATGTAACGATCTTCATAAAAATATGATAAAATCTGAATGGACTTGTCTGAACTCTGCATTTGCAACACTTTTAACCAACTTTGGCTTCAGAATACGCTCATGTTGTTTTTGGTTTGTTTCTCGTATTACCTTCAAATCTGAACTCATTGTCTCTAAAATGGATGACCTACGACTGCTGCAATCTCATTTCTACGCACCTATTGATTGTGAAATTTATTCCGACTTCCCCTAAATATCTGAAGTAGACGCTTGGAAGTGTTTTTGCTTCAACAGTGCAGGACTTTTCTATTGCCAATTCAAATTCTAGAAGGTTATGATCGCTTAATTTCTACAAAATTCTTTGTGCATTGCTCCTACTTACAAATAAATCTACGTCTAATAAAGTCCTTTAATGTGACACACTGTTGAAAAGGGGTTCCTGATGTGGGTGTCCTCTAGAAAAAATGGCCAAATAAAATGGCCAAATAACAAACAAGGGGGCCAGAATCTCTTTACTTTTCACTCACAGCTTTTAAAACTGCGCAAGTAGGCTCTTCCCTAATATAATTATTACGTTTTTTCTTCTTTACACATTTTAGACGCAGTCCTTTTGTTTCAGCATATTTTCGAGGCTACTTCAAAAGCATTTTTATGAGACCCTATTCTGTTTTGAAAGCGTAAATTAAATTTTATTTGTCTTTTCCGGAGTGTGAGGACCACTAAGTAAAGACAATGTCGTTGGTGTAAAGGATTTTTTTGTTTAGCGGTAAAATTTTGGTTTTCACACTAAATTGTTAAGACTACAATATTAGGTTTAAGTAGATTATTTCAAATGTAATCTTTATGTATATTTTCGCTAACTCTAAGCGACACCTAAACGAATGTCTAAAATAAAAGCGTAAGTATTCAAAGCGCGGCTCACCAAAGTTGAAATTCAAACGGTGTAATAATACTAAGCATTCTCTTATTTTAACTGCCTCGTTGGTCTTTGGTTGGTGGTCCTGGGTTCGATTCCCGAGTCTGGCAAAAAGTGTGAATGAGTTTTTCCATTAGAAATTTCTCAGCTGTAGCCCGGAGTTTGAAAGTTGGCGGTATGATACCCCCGCGCCTCAGAAAGCACGTTAAGCCGTCGGTCCTGCGCTTGATCTCTCTCCGGTCGTGTCGGACTGCCGTCCCATCGGACTCTGAGAGTCAAGGAACAGGGAGAGCACCTGTGTTTGTGCACTATAATATTTCCTGCGTACTTGGATAATCTTCGTGCGCGTTCTTTTTTTTTCTTTTTTTTTCTTTTTTTCTTCGAGCTCGTGGCTAAATAAGAACAGCCGCTCGGATCGATCTTTAGGTTAAGCCGTGCTTACCTAGGTTGGTCCGTGGATGGGTGACCACCCATTACATACCGAGTTTCCTCCGTGCCTCGGAAGGCACGTTAAGCCGTTGGTCCCGGCTGTCATTTGTAGATCTTTGACAGTCGTTACAGGTAGTCAGTGGCCCGAAAGTCTGACAACCAGTCTTAGCAAGGGGTATCGTATTACCTAGCACTAACTGGGTTGTGGAGGTCCGACAGGCAGTCGCTCCATGTAAAATACTGGTATTCAGCTGCATCCGGTTAGACTGGAAGCCAACCCCAACATAGTTGGGAAAAGGCTAGGCAGATGATGTGATGATGTGGGTGGATGATGATGTGTGGTGATGTATGTGTGTGTGTGGTGTTGTAGTTTTTATATAATGCTTAAGAAATTAATTAATTACTGTTAGTGGTGTAGAACCGTTGTAATTAATAATAATAAATAAATAAATAAATGATGATGACTTGGATAATCTTCATTGAGATGACACGCCGTGGCTGAAATGCGGTCGGGAAGATATTATTACTAAGCATCCATTTAGATATCGCGTAGCGTTAGTGAAAACAAGCATTTCTCTAACATAACCTTGTGTCTCCGTTAGGCAAAACTAGCACCACCTACCGAGACACTACCTACCTACCTACAGCTATATCCTCCACTTACAGGATTAAACAATTAGTGTCTAATCTTGTACCGCAAGGGATGCGTAGGAGAATTCGTGTGTCGCAAGCCAATCGAAAGATTTACCGCAGAAACCTTGCCTACAGCCTCGCTATGTTGGGAAGTAATAAAGACAGAAAGTTCGCCTACAGTCATGTAAGAAAACAATAAAGATTAGGCACCAATTGTTTTAACGATGACGGGCTGTAACCATAATCACTACGATTAACGAGCAGAGAATTAAGTGCCCTCAACCCTTGCTATAAGATCGTTAGTTACTTTGATGGGAGTAATACAAAGTCATGTTGGTTTCTCTTGACATTACCACAGGACAACTGATTAAGTAGATTTTCGTACCTGCCTGGTTAATAATAAGAGTGGTAATCCCAGTAATCTACCCTTTAATGAGCAAGGTGAGTAACACTTCTGGTATAAGTAAATATTCAGCCAAATTGGGTCCCACGTAACAAGGTCATCTCGCATTGTGCTCGACACGAAAACGCTCTTTACCTGATGAAATAATTTGTATAATCGAATATTTTCCATTTTATTTGTTTTTCTGTGTTGTGTAATTATAATTTGATTAATTTTGGGTACGTGTTTGTTTGTTTGATAATTTCGTTGTGTTCTTAATTGGTGTTTCTGCTTATTATATTATTGTTAGTGCCCCTGTTGTAGGACGGGTGAAAATGGGTTGATGTTTTTATTTTATTATGATATTTTAGGACTCGTAAAAATGGTGTAAAACGAATTTTATAAACGGTAAATACATAGTCTAATTCGATAACAGGATTTGTAAATAGACTGTGATTTCTTTAAACGAGAAAGCAACTGAAAAAACTACTGTTAAAATGAATAGATTTCATGTAGCGAATATATCTAAAACTACCAAACAAATAGTATAAACTTCTCCACAGATTGCAACACAAGATAAAGTTTCAGTGTCAAAGTGAGAATCATTGAAATGAATCCAGCGAGACAGGCAAACCTAGCATATTTTACATCACATCGTTAAAAGTTACCGCGCATCGTCCGCACCACTTAAGCACGCCCCGCTATAACTCTAGTTTCGCATTTTAACACATATTATCCTCCAACCTTGTCATAAAGGGGGAATGGGCAGAGCTGGCCCACTGCGTTTACACAAACGACACCCACTTCTTGATGAGGAGGTTGCAAGGGCATAATAATCTTCATAATGTAAGTATCAAGACCTTGGGTGTTGGTCTGATGTTGTTGACTTGGGCACCTCATATTTTTGTATCTATATTTTCACTACGTGTCATGAAATAAGATTACTATAACAGGATCAATTTTATTTCATTTGAGGGACGGAAAAACTTTTTTCTTTTGTTTCTGTCACTTCTTTGTTTGAGGATAAGACTAGGATAAGACTTTTTTCCCCGGAAACCTTGCATATTATCTTATCTCTTAGAATTTTTACTTTTTAAACTACTTTAAGATCGTCTTAGTTCCGGTACCTGGAAGCAACCATTTTAAGTTTTCGCGAAAGAAAAGGGAGTTTTCATTTCATATTTTTAATGGTGAAATATTAGATCAAATTAACTTTAGCTTCTTAGTAACTTTTTATCGTGAACTGGTTTTTCACCGTCATGAAAAAATAATGCTGACGTTCTTCATCCTAAACGACGTTTAGGTGGGTAGTACAGTGCAGTAATGTTTCTATCCGAGAAAACTTTCGTTTTAAAATGTTGCACACTGTAAAATCTAATTTCAGAACTAAACTTTAAGGACGCGTTTGCAAATCTGACTGAAACTTTCAAAAATAAGAGACCAAAATGTAACTAATAATTTTATCATAGATAGATTACGCCTTCATCTTCAAATGGTATTAACTTTTTATTCGAAAATTTTGGTTTAAAATATAATATTGTAAAAAATAATTTCCGGTGCCTCTACACACAAAATTAAACCATATCGTGTTGAGTTTAGGAACATTTTTTTTTTCTATATAATGACATTTTATTTATTTCATATATTTTATGTAAGTAGACATGTGAAACTCAAAAAGGTATTAAAAAGAACTATCCAAATGGTTTACTAACTCTCAGAAAAAAACAAAAATCGCGTCTATTTTTTCTCAATTAAGCTAAACGTGTTGAAACACGTTTAGCTTAATTGAGTGTAATGTCTTGACTTATGGTGATTATATACACTGTCTTGATTTATTGCACAAAAAATTGTAATGAAATATTAGTCTGCCCTCGCCCACCGCCGCCGTCCTGACTTGTGAGTGGACAGTGTCGCTTGTAAGCCAGAGATAATTTTTAATTATAAATTCACATTTCGTTTCGGACTTGATGAAATGACCTGAAAGTGAACTTCGAAGACTGCTACTGGAACTAACAAACGAGTAGAGCTATATAGGTGTGCCGAGTTTGGGCTCGTTTTGTTAGTTATGTTGAGATCTTACCTCCGGGGGACTTGATGGAGTGATCTGAAGGTGTACTTCGAAGACTTCTTGAAATGTTTTTCTTTATGTAAATTGACATTTGTATGGTAAACATAAAAAATAATACCTACTCTATTTATCTATCTATTGGTACTGTCTGCTTTAAATTGTGTACAAATAAACGTTTTTTCTTTCTTTTTTCTTTTCTTTCTAGTTTTCGAGAACCCACTTGCATTTGATACCATAACAATTGTAAGAATTCCTAAATAAAACGAATAATATAACTTTTTTTTAAATATTTGTTTTCAAAAACCTTATTCCGCAAATTTTAAATACATAGGTAAGCCAGTAATTACTTGCTTACCAACCAATCTCTGTCAATGGTATCTACTTTTATGATTATTTCACGTTAGAAACTTTTTGATAACAAATCACCGAAGTTTGAAAAAAAAATACTCGGCAAAAAAATAAATAAAGTAAGTTCAAGTATCAAACCGTGTCAGTTCACGTACGCAAGTCCCTGTGTGTGTGAGCCGTGTACTTTTAGTAATAAGACTCAATACCTAGAATAGAAGCGCGTCAATTCGTAAATGCGTCCTTAAACGATTAGCAATTTCTGTTGAGTTTCAAAAATGTTATTTGCTTTCATAAATGATTGATTGTTCAGGAAAATAAACTAAAATGGCAGTGTGCAGTTTTGCAGGAAATTCAGCTTCATTTCCCCCGCCATTTAATATTTTCTGTTAAAGTTATAGTTGGTTTTGCAAACTTTTGTATCAAACTAATAGTGTAATATAGAACCTTTCCGTTTGTATTAGCTTTTCCAATAAATAGAAAAACTTTGTAAGTTTGTACAAAAAAAGTTTTGAACAATAGTCCTTGTGCTCCTTGATGATACTGGTAACAGTAAATTTACAAAGAGCCTTTAAAAATGTTATGAGACTCATTTACTCATAATGATATCATTATTTCTCAGAGATATGTTGGTTCGAAATAAACAAAGTAATTATACTGACAAACGTCTAACGTTATTGTGAGCATTATCTTAAATTATAATCCAAACTTGAGTACTTAATCTAGAACTTTTTCTCCTATGGGAAGTTAAAAATTAGTGACTGTTTCAAAGATAAAAGTATGTCGTTTATTTCGCTCGAAGGAAACATTTCCCTGCGGGTCATTAAGTGAAGTTGGCACAATTCGAAGCCATAAATATTGACAGAAAATTGTATCAAGATCGCAATACTGCCTGCAGCCTTTACAATTGAATACAAAATAAAACTGATATTACCTTTTTCATTTTCAACGCCATTTCACCGCTGGTATAATAGATATCACAGTGAAAAAAAGAAATTAAATTAGAATTCATGCAAATCTAACACCAACAAGTATTCAAGTTCATTCGCACGAAGGATTTAAAATTACTTTGAAAGAACTTTAATCATTAATTCTATCCGATAAGACAGTTAGAATACTGAAGAGTAGATTACCTACTAGACTAAAAAACTTAATTAAATGTAGGATCAAGATATTTTCGTCGCCACAGAGGAATTTATGAAGTAGGTATTAAAGATTGTATTTAATTGAAACAATGCTGATAAATAATTGAGTAACGTTGTGTCTCTCAGCACAAAAACATATCCCCGTTCAATTAACTTTGTCTGTGTCGAAATAATTTAGCGCATGCAGAAATCGACGGTTGGCAGAAACCCACCAGACACATCAACCATTCCTTCCACTATGAAACTTAAAAATCAGCCATCTAACAACCCAGAAGACATTTGCAATATGTTTACTAATTTCTTTAATTCTGTTTATGAACCATTCACCTTAAAAAGTGCACCATCCTCGCTTACGCGTTCCGTAATTGCTCGCTGATAAGTAACATTCAATTTTCAGTAGCTGATGTAAGTACTGAGTGAGCTCAAGTCATTAAACCCTTCTAAAGGACCTGGACCAGATGGTTTTCCAGTAATCTTTAATCTCTGTATACCATTGCAAACCATATTTAAAAGGGACCATTCCACAAGCTTGGAAACTCGCAAATATAATCCCAGTCTACAAGTCAGGAAATAGGCATGACGTCGAGAACTATCGATTAATTTCAATATTTTAAACTATGCTAAAGATTTTCGAGATATTACACGATAAAGTGTGCCCTCTGCTTCACAACGTTTTATTATCACAGCAACATGGTTTCGTCAAAAGGAGATAAACCGCGACAAACCTGGTGACTGTTGCAGATTATTTGTTTAACAACTTGGATGCCCGTGTTCAAATTGATAACATTTTTACTGATTTCAAGAAAGCCTTTGACAACGTTGACCATGAACTGCTTTTGAGAAAATTGCGTTTAATGGGAAACGTGGGGAACTTTTAAAACATACGAATAGAACACAGAGAGTTGTAATAAATAGTTTTTGGTCTGCCACTATAGATTTTACTTCCGGAGTACTGCTGGGTTCCATTTTGGGACCTCTCCTAATCATTTTATTCATCAACGACATTGATACATGTTTTACACAAACATTACTGTTGTTTGCTGTTGGTCTATTAAAAGTCACCGTGATTGCTCTCACTTACAGGAAGATTTAGATGCGTTCTCGGCATACTGTACACGCAATAAACTTCAACTCAGGGTACGCAAGTGTTGTGTCATTAGTTTTACCAAAAACTAAAATATCATCCTATATTCCTACACCTTAAAAAACGAAAATCGAAAAGAGAAACCCTGGTCCGTGATCTTGGAATTCTGTTAGATAACAAACTTCATTTAGATTTCCATATTAACAAAATTGTTAAAAATGCCTTCCATGTGTTCGGTTTTATTATAAGAACGGCTACAGTATTTACCCGATCTTTTATCTATTTATATCTATATAAATCGATGGTTCGCTCTCAGCTAGATTATGCAGTTTCAGTATGGAATCCCCATTGTGGTAAATATCCCGATATGATCGAAAATGTACAAAGAAAATTTAAAGGTCATGTATTTTCGTTGCTATCATATTTATGCATCCTAAAATGATCTATTTAAGAAATAGAATCTGCAAAGTTTAAAGTCTAGACGAATTATGTTGGAAACGATGTTCTCGTTTGATCTGTGCAATATATCTCTTAAGATTGAATCGATATTCGCAACTAAATTAGTTATGTAGTACCCAGAACAATGATATGCCGTGAGGTCCGCGTAATACCTTTATTTGCAGTAAGTTCTTGTCGTACAAACGCAGGCTTGCGAGCACCGCTACGCCGCCTTACCAATTAATACAACAAGATCTTTGAGGACATCGACTTCTTTTCTGTCTCCGGTAAAAAAATTAGAAGTCTTCTCTACAAAACAATTTTAGATTATAACGATTGGTTTAATATTTACTCATTCTTTCTCCCTCTCTCTTTCTCTGTTGTTTGCATGACTGTCTATGTTTAAGTTCAATAATAATCAACTAGTTTTCTGTTTAAACAGCTTAGCGTAGCTTAGCTTAGAATAGCGCACTGTTAACTGTAACTTTTAAAATATGCATAGAGATATGTATATGTAGATGATATGTATATAGATCTACGCTTTGGAATGTGAAACTATAGTACTTTCTCAAGTTATTATGCCTTGTGACTGTAGCTTAGCTTCGCTTTTTTTTACTTTCAAGAGTGCCTGTAATGGTCTAATTGAAATAAATGTTTTGAGTTTTTTCGAATGTTGTAGGAAATGTAGTATATTATTTCCCCGAAATACAACAACATACACAGAATACACACTACACACATAACATACATACGACACTTACACACACACACTGACACTTTTTTTGTCGCTGTTTATTTTCCCGAATAAATAAAATAAAAACCATCTGATCGGTGGCTCCTTCTTTTCCAAGAGGACGAGGAACTTTCCATCGTGTTCCTTACACCTCTAAAATACGAGGCTTTAAAGTATAAATACAAGTCTCCTCGTTAAGATCAAACGTATAAAATGAAGACTAGATTTTCCAGAGTTTAAACTTTCGAAATACATTTGACCTACAAAGAGGCAAGATTTAGTTAACAATCAAGCAGTAACCCATAATACTTAGAATAACGGTAGTATTCGACTGTTTTCATGGAAACTCACGAGCTTTACTCGTCGAAAGCCTATTTAAACGCGTTTTGACGTCTGCTACTAAGATTTAAGGTTTCAGAAATGTGTGGCTTAGAAAAAGTGTTTCTTTAATCTTTATGAACTTATCTCTAGAGATTCCGTTCTGCAAGTGAGGTAATAAAAATATTTTCGAAAACTTAATTTGTTTCTATGAAAGATGAAGATGAAGATTCGTTGGAGAAAACATCAATTGTATCAACGACCCTTTAAATTATTTTCAGTACCGGTACTCGTTACAAAGTCAAGCTAGATAATAATTTCGTACTAACTTCCAACTACGAGGAAGGTGTACCTCTTCAACATTCTAGTTTCGGATCTGTTGGCTCACTGGGCAATGAGACACTGTTAGTGAAACTGCTGGAAGTTTACAAGAGTTTGTCTTTTTAGCATCGCTTTTGCTTTGCCAGTGTGGCTGCGCCAACGTCCTAACGATGCCCAGTTACTAGTTTGCTGCTTTGATATTTTACTATAGAAAACTTATAATATAAGGATACAGGATATGCATATCCGTTTGTGGCTAGACTACTATCTACTTACTACTGACTTAACTACCTTATTAAAAATATATATTTATCTTTTTATTTATATATATTTATTTATTTATTGTAAGGCGTGTTGCTATACAAACTTGATAAAAGTAAAAATTCACTAGATATTTGTAGTTCGTGATCTAATTAACAGCTAGCTTTGTTCGATTTGAACATTGGCGTAGCATTATTCGTAGCTACTGCTGCATAGGAAGACAAACTAGATATTTCTATTAATGCTAACCCGCCTACAAAGGTAGGCTGTCCTTTATCCCAAACTTTCAGCCGGGAAAACTAGCCACCAAAACGTGGATCCTATATTCAAAGGTCACTCACCGAACACCAATAAACTCTGATACGAAGTTCAAGCTTACCAGCATCCGAAACTCTAAGCTTTTAATCAATGGGATTAAGCCTTAGTAAACTTGGTGGAATGCGAATCGGTTCGGATTGCTATAGCCATTTGTCAGTAGAGGCGAAAGCAAAATCCACAGCCCCTATTTACAGACCACTCAATCGTTACCTAGTGAGTGCTCGGCTTCCGAAATAGCGACAACAATAAATCTAAAACCAGGGCCGGATCTGTACTGTAAATTAATTCGGGAGTTCGGGACAAGCACTAACTTCTGGCGCTCCAACTTCCCAAACGCGAGGCGACAAGAATTATATGATTTATGTAGCTTAGGAAGTGACTACCATACAACATTAGTGCTTAGAATCTAAATGCATCGTGTTTAGGGAAGTGCTAATGTTAATTCGTGTTTGCGCTAATTTCAAGTTACTTAAGCTCGCTTTGATGGGATTTTCGCTTCTCATTTAAAGTTAGGAATATTAAAGTTTACAGTGTTAGCTGTAGTTTACTGCGGAAATACTTACAGATGTATTTATTTATGCAACAACACAAAATTATTGAGTATAAAATACTTCTTGCTACTCATTATATTTTGAGCAACTGAATTATGCATAAGACATAGTTTTTAAACCTAAAATCTCATTAACACCGAATATAACGAGTAGACAATTTTAAATTAACAAAGTTCAGATATTTTGATGAACTTGCTTATTTATTTGTTGAATATTCAACGAGAATTCTGTCACAAAAATCTTCAGTGTCTGCTGAACAAAGCGAAGTCAATCAACCGTAAGTAATATAATACTAAAGTTTCGCTTGTTCCATTACTCAAAATGTACTTTGGTACATACGAATGTCCATATTTTCTTCTCACTGATCACTTATGCTACTACATATTCAGAGGTACAGGCAATGGATACCTCTCCTCCTCTATCCAAAGGATTTAGGGCTTTATCGACAAAAATCCGGGTCGTCAACATAAATAACATGGAATATGTCATCTTATATGAAACGACAGGATGTGCTCACGCTATCAGAATCTTTACTGGTTCACGAAGAGCTGTGATAAAACATTACTATAAGATTTATGGATGATCTCTTGACAGACTAAAATATTTCTATAGAACATTTTTATAGATGCGACCGATCTTGATACAGCGTAGTACTACTCCATTTTTGTTGATAACAAATTCTGGTGTGAACGGTCTAAATGTTGAAATAGTATCAAATTCTGTTAAGTGCGCTTCGTAATTCAAGTGCTAAAAATAAAGGAGTGTGCCAACTATTTACAATGTGTTGCAGTCTCTTGCCATTGTCCCAACAAAGACTTTTCATGAAGTAGGTACTTCAGTCTCGGTACAACCGAGACCGTTTACCGGTGACCGGTGTACCGATTAATTCATTATTTTCACGAATTCGCGAATGAATTTAAAGAGACAAAGCGAGCTAATACACATTATGTATACCTTAGTGCTGTCAAAAGATAATAAAACGACAATGGAACTGCATTATTGAATTCTCATTAATTTCGTGGCATCGAAAAGTGAATTCATTAATTGCTATAGGTATGGTAATTTTCATGAACAATGCGACCTGAAATGGACTGGCTAGTTCAATCATCTATTCGCTAAATTGGCTTTAGTAAGGAATTAGTGGTTGTCATAAATCTAATTTTGCCACTAATCGACGGTGGTCAGGAACTGACGTCATCATAATAACGGTTCATAAATTCCCACCAAGTTAGTACTAAGAGCGAATCCAGTTTGTGGTTTGTTTTGTTGCAGTTGAGGTCGTAATTAAGAGTTTTATGCATATCCGGAAAATTTACTGGATTTTTGGCAAAAGCCAGTAACCAAAAAGCTGTTATTGATGGCTTTACAGTGAATAATGAAACATTCACTTTTATTCACATACTAAACCTCAACACTTCATTTCATAAGCACCCATTAATGAAATTTCAATAAATGTTGTGTGTTATTTATTTATGTATATTGTTTAATCTAATGTACACATCACACTATCTCATTATTACATCAAATCCGGAATGTTTAAATCACTTTTGAGGTGAATTTAATGCAGATTTATAATTCAACATTTTGATATTTCGCATTTGACCAAAGTATATTGCAAGTTTTGACTTTTTGGTACCTAGTTTCAGTTATTATAAATAGAGGCAACTAACAAACTAATCATATTTAGTTTTAATTCCGCTTAAACTAGATCTAGGCATTAATTTAATTCATTTTTGAAAATGAGCCTTGATGTCTTAAAATGAGACTGCTAGGTACTGAGCATACCGGGTGTAGGTGATATACGGCAAACTGGCAGTCAAAGGCTGAAAACGTTTAGCACTTTAAGGTCAATTTATACTTGCACTATCCATAAGACATAATTATTCAGACTACGTTCTGCCAACATTATGAAAGCAAAGTTCCAAGAGGTGTCTCATGTAGGTACCCTCCTGATATGCGATTAAAAAGTCACTTGTATTTTTCGTTTCTCGCGACAGTACATTCGATGTTAATCCATCAATCTAAATCCGGCCCTGTATTATCCGTTAAACTAATCCGAGAAATGTCTTAGCCACGTTTAATATGTGGCTGTAAACAAAAGCAATAGGCTCACAGATAGAGATAAACAAAACGATTGTATTTTGTGGTTTTAAGGATTATGAAGGTATTATTGTGAGTGAAAACTGAGGGAGTTAAGCAGCCAAGTGGTAATGAATAAGGACGTAAACAAAGAGGTAAGTACTTGCTAAAGGTTCGGATTAGAAATAAGTTTATCTTAAACAGGATTATAAGTACTTAATGTAAGCTTAAACAATAAATATAAAGTTACAGGAAGCATTAACAGGATTATAAAATTATTTCCAGTAAAAGTTATGATCCAAGGGGAAATATCGCGTATTGCAACCACTTGATCAACTGATAGCTAACCAGAGATTATTGTTATCACACCACACTGCTGCACTTCACACCCTTTATTAATATTATTTTCTAGCCATCTATAAAGAAATAAACTTGATAAGATAAGATAATATATTTATTTGTTCAAACATGTGTACACATACAATAATAAAAATTGCAAAGGTTATTAACGCAACACAATCAATCTAAATAATTTGTCTTTACAATTTCATGTCCATGTTTCCGGACGGGTGCATTTGCCAAGATTTTCTAAGACAATGATTTGGGGACAAGGATATTCCGTTGACCTTATTTGGGGGTAATATGAAGGAAAACATTTAGTCAAATCATTATTTTTTGTAACAGTGAATTTGAAAAGAAAAACCGCCTTTTTATCCTCTAGTTAGTCACTATCATGAATACACTGCCATGATATATAGGATCTGAATACGGATCGGATATGTAACTACAAAGCACAATTCATAAAAGGCCTTCGTTTGACAATGCACTGCGCTAGGTTTAATGGATTTACAGATAAATTGACCACTACCTTTGTCGACCATCATTCTAACAAAAACTTTTTCATCTTTCAAAAGCTCTATGGCACGAACAAAAATGAATTAACAATGACAATTATAATAAGATAGAAGTACTCTCTGCAGAGCTTACGCGGTTATTTTATCTCTTATTTTGCAGTAAACTAAAAAAACCGGCCAAGTGCGAGTCGGACTTGCGTACGACGGGTTCCATCTATAAAAAACGGCAAAAAATCATGTCTGTTGTTTGGGAGCCCCACTTAAATATTATTTTATTCTGTTTTTAAGTATTTGCTGTTATAGCGGTAACTGAAATACGTCATCTGTGAAAATTTCAACTGCCTAACTATCACGGTTCATGAGATACAGTCGGGTGACAGACAGACAGATAGTGGAGTCTTAGTATATATAGGGTCCTGTTTTACGCCATGGGTACGGAACCCTCAAAATTGGAGTAACCTTTGTGTCCCTTGCATTTAGTATGCTGTTGGATTACTGTAATTATATTGATATTTGTGCTCGATACAATAAGGTTACAGATTGGTTACCGCTGTCAAAGTATTTTCGGTTTGTTCTACTTTCGAAAACTTCCTGTTACAACGAAAAAAAAAAAACAAACGAATCAACAACGTCAAACTATACTCGAATAGTATGATCAAACTACTCAATACAGTCCTTTAATAGTTATTCCTTACAAAAGTTACCTTTGTGCTATGCTACTGTGTTTTTTTTTGTTCCTGCCAAAACTTTCCATCACAACGCAAAAAACAAGCGAATCAACAACGTCTAACTATAGTCGAATAACATGATCAAACTCCGAAATAGTTATCTCCGCGAGTTAAAATATTTAACAAGTTCCGCACATCAACTCTTTGGCCGCGTTGGGACCCGACCTGGTTTCATTGGGAAATAACACATTTTGTTCTCGATTCCTGCTACATAACAGGCATGTTTTTACTGAGAGTTTACGTATAATAGAAGTTTAACAATGCGTGATGGTTGAAAGTTGGGAGCATGACTGTAATAAATGCCGTGATGAAATTGCAAAAAAAGAGAAGTAAGGAAGAAGAATAATGCAGCGCCAATCCCAACCCAAGTACATTGGGATACGGGCACAGGAATGGTGATGAAATTGAAAAGAAACCCAATAAAATTAAACCAATTTTCTTTCGGCCGACTCCCTCTCATAGAAAAGGCCTGTGTCCTAGCAATAGGAATGATGGGTGACTGAGTCTGAAAGACCTAAGACCCAGAGCAAAGTTGGTGGTTGTTTTCAGTGCCAAACAGTGCCAGTTTCAACTAGACTATAACTGGTTAACCATGCTCTCACGTTGACTATATTCGATAAGTTTCAACTTGACGGATGAAACCTACTTGGTATATTATGTCATCAAATTGGATTAGGAAGCCATCAAATTGGACGTGCATTTATCGGCCGAGTGGGGACATTATCGTGTAACCATTATTCAGCTAACTAACACCCGGGTAATTAATTACGACATTGATACTACACGATGAGTTTATGAAGTCATCATCATCATTATCTGCCTAGCCTTTCCCAACTGTGTTGAGATCGGCTTCCAGTATAACCGGATACCTATAGCTGAATTAGAGCATTTTACATGGAGCGACTGCCTAATCTGATCACCACAATCCAGTTAATACTACCAAAGGACTGACTGGACTGTAACATCTGTCAAAAATCTACAAATGGCGGCCGGGAACAAAAGCTTAACATGCTTTCCGAGGCACGGAGGAAACTCGGTACGTAATAGATGGTCACCCATCTACGGACCGACCGTGGCAAACACTGTTTAACCTTGAAGATCGACCAGTCGCTGTAATTTAGCCACGACCTCGTTATGAGCGAGTTTGTGAACTTTTAGTGAATCTAAAGACTTACTAATAGAAAAGGTTGCAGCCTCGTTTTTCAGTAATATTTAGATTCAGATCTTTTTGTGTTCGCGTCTATAATACTCGTATTTAAAAACTGAGCTAATAAATAAATAACTCAGCCATCCACGCAGTTCGAGAAAAATATTTAAAACAACAAAATCGCGTATAATATAATAAGATTGATGTCTTGGATAAATTAATATTGGATAAGTTAATTAATTATCTTTAAAGACGGGCTTTGAAGAGACTCTGCTTATTACAATGGCTTAGCGTCCCAGATATAGATCAGATACAGGCTGTTTCTCAAGCGGTGCTAACTTTGTGATACCAGTTCCATCAGTATCCATCAACGTGGAAACAAGGAAAAGTGGAATCAAATTATGATAAAAAAATGATAACACAAAATTAAATTATTCTTGTTCTTACAAAAAAGAACGTGATCTTTATACCATAATTTGACCTTTCTGCTTAATACTAAAACCAATTTCGTTCGGCACTGACGAAATTAGAAATGATTGCTTTTTATTTGCATCTCAGTATTTTGAAAGATGATTTATTTTGCTTAAAGAAATTACTAAATAATAGCGTGAGTACTTAGTACGTTATCTAAGCATTAAAACCTTTTACAACTTTTCTATTGAAGCAAAAACCCTGTTATAGAAGTTCTGTGAACTCATTATGAAAGGATCGGACTGAATTCAGCTATCAGAGAGCTCTGTCATTTCTTTTCTAACAATCTAAAAGGTCGTTAGTTATGTTAAGACTCTATTAGGTCGATCGATGGACGTCGATATTTCTTTTGCGTAGTGGATGCCGAAGATTAAAGTCCTTGTAATTATCCAGAATCTAACTTACAAACGTGAAACTTCGTGAATATTTTTGTAATCACGCAAAAACGGTAGAATTCTTTTTTTATTTATTTTTTATTACAAAATGCGCCTGCTCTTGACTTCGATCACGCCTGGTGGAAAGCGATGGATGAGGTCTATGATGAAACGAGCGTGCCCAGAAGATGCCTGTTCACTCGTGCTTTGAAGGCGGACGGGTTAAATGTGGCTGACACATTGGCAGTGCGCATAATAAACATTTTAAGAATTTTAGCATATAGATAGACTTACCTACATAATAATATATAAACACATAATCTCACGCCTTTATCTAATGGGGGTAGCCAGAAACAACAGAACTCCACCTGATACGATCCTTACATACTTCTAAAGATATATGTCCTGAATTAACATATAGGATACTTTTAATCATGCTGAAGAAATTACCCTTATTACCCTTAGATGCGAGTGAAGGCGCGGATAAAAGTAAGTGCTTCATAAAACTAAGAAAGCTTGAATCTGAATTTCGTTCAAGCGTCGTGGCACACGGCAATTTTACCGTGAAGTGGTTTCTTAATAACTAGAACGAACAAACTTAATTTAAGATGATTTATTATACGCAATATATGGTTCGAGTTGAATTACGGGTTGCTATCAAGTTTTAATTTATTTTACGAAGATATTTAAGTGGTTGGCTATAGGAAAGAGAAAAATATTGAAATCGTTAGTTAGAATTTGAACGGTTGCCAGTTTTAAAATTGATGGAATTTCCGTACATAAGTTTAGATTACATGTCGTTGTTGATATATGGGTAGAATCACATAATGAAAGAACTAAAATATTGGACGTAGAATTCAAAATTAAAAGAAGTAGGTTAGGCAGTGGGCGATGGAGCATACGCAATATCATTAAAGAAGGTAAAATGTCGATGTAACTGGCTGAAGGTAAATTAAATTAAATCAAGCATTTAATCAAACTAGTTTCAATCAAGCTTATTACTGTGCTAAGTTCAAACGTTTAATATATTTAGGGGCTTTAATAAATTAGTAACAGCTATGAAGGACCTATAATCATTAGCAAAGAATCTTAATTGTTAATTTATCTTGATCATTTTCCAAAGAGCTTCTGATTCTCTTGACTCTTGATTGGCCTGTTGGTCTAGTGGTTAGTTACCCTGACTGCTAGGACGGAGGTCATGGGTTCGATTCCCATACAGGACAAATCTTTGTGCGATGAGTACGATTATTTATTCTGTATCTGGATGTGTAATTTATCTATAATATGTATGTATTTAGAAATATATAAGTATGTTTATCAGTTGTCTGGTTGCCAAAGTACAGGCTCTGCCTAGTTTGGGATCAGATGGCGGTGTGTTGGTTGTCCCCAAGATTATTATATATATTATTATTCTCAATTTGCATCACACTCTTAATTAAACAAAGTTATCCGGACGCGTTGACAAAATCAGAACTAACGCCGTCATCTTGTTTTTTTAATAGGTACAGTTTTTAAAACACAATTGTAATAAAATTAAAAAAAACACACACACAAGATTTTTTTTGAAATAAAAGTAGAAATTTAGGTTTATTTATAAACTTCAATGTTTATAGATAAACCGTATACCAAGTTTCGTGTCCGTGCTATAAACACTTGAAGAGTTCTCTCGTGATGGCTGCAGCATCAAGTCACGTCTGTCATTAAAATATATTGTCACCAGAACCAAAGGTGTTTGCAAAATTTCAGCTCAATCGGTTGGGGGAAACTAGTTTGAAATTTAATTGCAAGATTTGACCGATTCATACTAACATAGGTACGGCAAGTTATATAACAGCTTATAATAATGTTTACCATCAGCGCCCCCTGTCAATGTGATTCGAGCGCTAAAAGATCCATAAATCACTGTATCTATATCTCGTTATTAACAACGAATTAGGTACTCTATCAATCATAAACTTCGTTTCTCTAATTACACCACGAATGTAAAATTATTAATCATCAATTACCTACTTCCGTTCACGAATAATTTCAACTGAAATTGCCCAGGTCTATCCATGTTTAATAATTAAATTGCCATCAATTAAAGATTAATGGATATCAAGGACTGTTCCATCGTAACGACATTGACGAAGTATTGAATGTCGGAATCAATTGGGAATTACTAACTGTGATATTTAAATATTAAGGCCGAATTTGGCCGATTTTTGTGAATGGCGTCTCGCAGGTCTACCTAGGAGGTCTATCATGTGGGTGCCTTAAGAGTAAGGCTTCCAGCTATGGCAAAAAAAAACTTACAAACTAAGCCGACTACACGCTATGGGCACCCCCTGAGGGGTACAAGCTTCGGCTTTGGGTGTCGCTAGAGGAGGACTGCAAAGAGACAGACTGGATCTGAATGATATCGTTATTTAGGGGTGATTTAGAACTACATACTTACAGGCTCAGCCTCGCGGGCTGGCTTGAGCAAGTCTGTGCTTCTTGAGCGTGCTAGTTTCCCTATTGGTCTCCTGGAGGAGGGTGACAGCGTTATTGGGAGTGACGAGGGTATGCTTTGGTCGGCGAATCAGACTAATGCACGAGGGCTCGTATCGGGCGGCCGATGCGATCAGGGGATTACGGTGCCTTATGGCAGAATCAAAGAAGCGCTTAGAAAGACGTTTCATAACTGAAGGGCATTCTAAGGTCTAAGTGTAGACCGACCGACCGACCGACCGGCGGTCATTAGGAAATAGTAAGGGGCTCTCGTGACTTTACGTAAGAACCGGTTCTGGATCTGCATCCTATAGATATATTTAGGCTTGGTATGTGCGAACACTCGTTTTAAAGCATCGGTTCTCGTAAACAAGGTGGGGTGTTAAGGTGACGATATAAATCAACAACTGTACTAAATAAACTTTCATCATATCAGCCCGGAATCACCCACTTCTGGATATAAACCTCCCCTTTCTTCTGCCATACTTTCCGGTTCTGTGCGTCCCTTATCCAGGTGTTTCTCGCGACTTTGACGATATCGTCAATCCAACGAACGGCCCTGGTTTCTTTGGCCAAACCCTGGCCATCACTCGGTCAAAGCCTTGCTCCATCGGTCATCTCCGCGTCTAGCCAGATGTCCTGCCCAGGTCCACTTGACACGCACCGCCCGGTCCTCGACGTCGTAGACATAAACGAAATAAACGTTAAAACACTTAAAAGAATGTTATTAAATAATTCTTAAATGAAATAGGTAATTGAACCGTCTAATGGTATCTAAATGATAGTAACATACATTATAGATTTTGTTTTTAATTTTTCCTAGAATTCACAACAAATACTGTAGTAAACCAAGTTCATAAAGGCGTAGGAACAAAAAAAAAACAGAAAAAGTCATTCCTACAGCTTTATGAACTTAGAGCGTTGTATTGATGATTTTGATGATTATAATTCTGTAACTACGTATGTCTTACAGCCGCGAATAATATTTTAATCAACATACAACCTAGCACTGGCCTGCAAATTGCAAAAAACGTAAGAAAATTTGAATTTCGCGGGTTGGTTGGAGCATTCACCTTAAACGTAACTTTCGAAATGTGGGCCTAGTAATAATTATACCTCTGCCTAACCTTCGGGGTTTACAGGCATGATGTTGCGTTCGCGAACGCGCTCTAGATGTGCTGATCGTTTTCAGTCTAATCGTCGATTTCGTCATATTGATGCAACGATAGACTGTTTGCTGATTTCAGGCTAATTTAGCTTCATCCACTATTTCAGCTTTAGAATCTAGTAGATCGTTACTGGACTAATGTAAACACTTTCCAATAAAGCCAATATGTTCGATTTGAACAGAACACGCTAAGTGGTCAAAATTAGATTGAGAGTTACTAGATTCAAATATTGGATCAATGAACATTTAGGTTCACATTGAAAGAAAAGAAGGGCGGGATATTTTGGTTCCACCCACTCGTTGCTATGATTTATCTTTAGTCGAGTCTTACTAAACGGACAGACACCTAATTTAGGATGATCCGTAATAGTAACAAAATTAATGTTCTACTTGAAAAGGTTCTTTTCATTAGCCTAATTGCTAGTATCATTTTCTTTAGCTAAGGCTAGAGATAAAGAGTAAGAGTAAGTCTGATGCCTCTAGAGGCTTAAGGGCTTTAAAATTGAGGCAATCGTTTGGGCAGGACATACAACTTTGTTCAAGATAGATTCAACTAAATTACTTCGTAAGTTGTCTAGACAAACCTCAATAACTAGCTAACATTTAGTACGGATGGGATTGGTCCCTAAAGGGAAGATAAGCATAAAATGTATCATATCTATTTTTCCTAAAACGTAATATTCTTTATGTGCTATATAAGTGTTACCAGCAATCTACACATATCAAAAGTGTCTAGGGATATTTTACAACTACTTACTAACTTTAAAAGTTCTGGACATTTCAAAAAAATTTAAACGCCAGTTTGTTCCCGACACATTTACCATCTAAATCCGAAAAAAAAATGTAGATATGGTAAAATTCAGTAAACTTCATAACAAACATAATTTTCTTACCTACGTGTGTTAAAGTTTATTGTTTTTAACAAAAAAAAAAAAAGAATTTTTTCGTACTTTTTTTAATCAAGTCAAAAATGCTGACCATACCTAAACCATGGAACGTCACCATTAAACTAGAAAGAAAATGTTGAGAGCAGAGAGCAATAGGCATGCTGGAAACAGGCACGCGCCAGTGCAATGTTGGTGATGCCATTGGCACCAGTCAAAGCGTCATATCCAGATTGTCTCGAGATCGAGATACTGGTGTGGTGGCACACTAGGAATATTCAGGTAGCAGGCAGATAAGATCGATTTATACAAACTAAGAAGAGAAGACAATCGAACGCTACGACTTGGCAATTGGTTTTAAAGTTACAGTCTGTTACCTGGTCTTCGTTAGCGACCAAACTGGCAGGAGGAGACCACATGAAGTCAACCTTCATGCTCGTATACTATTTCCGCTTTCAGTACTACGACGATGCAATCGCGGCCAAAGATTAGAATAAGCAAACGAACATTAGTCTTGGAATGATCGCAAATGGTCTAGGATGTTGCTCTCAGATGAATCCCGGTTCGGATTCCTTCCAGATACACGAAGAATACGTGTTAGGCGAACACCTGGACGTGAAACCCGCTTGCGAAATCGCCTGGAATATGCTGTTATGAAGGTCTTTACGAATTTTCTCGAGAATCTGCTGCCGAACATACCACTTTTTATTATGCATTTTCATCGGACCTGGTACCTTATACCACAAGGCGAACTGGACAACCTCGTTTTGAGCATGAATATTTTTTGCAGATGTGCTAGAAACCTCCGAGGTGAACTTACAGTTTATTAATTTTTAATTTAAACAAAATTTATTGTTTCATTTAATTTTGTTTCCTGCTTTAATCACCAAAAACACTAAGTATAATACTAGCAAAATTTTAACGTTTTTATTATTATCTAAAAACACCCATAAAATAAAATAAAAGTTCAGTTTTTTATGAAATTTTCTGTAAGAGTATAAAATTTTGGTTTGAGGGTACTTCACTAAATTCCTTATAGTTTTGTCTTTATAAGTGAATAACTAAAATATCGATTTTGATGTATGTATGTGGCCTAACTTTACACTCAGTACTCAGTTTCTATACTATATTAATATGCATAAGACCTAAATAAGTAATAGTATACTAAGTACTCCTTGAAGTAGGTACTAAGAAAACAGGCCTTGTTAAAATCAGGCAAACTAAACATTTGACAGAGCCCTTTATTATGAACTTCTAGAGTGACTAGGTACTTCTTGAGTTTCGATTTTAAGCCTACAACAAACAATAATAACGCGTCTACAAAGGATGATTATTAAATTCTGCGGAGGCATACGACTTAGAATATAAGTGTGGAGCGAAATTATGAACACAAATATTATTACTATAAAATCATCATCTTTGAGAAAGGAGTCGATTTCGTCCCGCCATCTTCTTCTGAGCCTGCCGCGTTGCCGTTTACTGTTTGGGACCCACTGTGTGGTTTTATATCTAGCTCCCCCGGCATGTGACAGATGTGGCCAGCTCAATTCCGTTTAAGCTTGGCAGACGAACTCGACTCTTTTTCTCAAAGATTGGCCAATAACAGCTGTACATAGGGACACGTGGAAAGAGGGAAGGAAGGCTTTTACCCTGCAGTGGGACACACAGTGCTGATAAATAGATAAATAATAATAAAAGCATCGTCACACTTGTATCACCAGACCGTGAGTGTTCATTGGCCAAGTGACGAAGCGGTGGTTCAAAAGGTGTAACGTGGTTCTGCACACACGTTACATTGTTGTCTTGTATCCTGGCGTATAAGTCTGTTTCCACCCAAAGTCTAACCTACAGTAATTTAAAGAGTTTTGTTTGCAAGCTTTAAAACCGAATATTTATTATTTTGGTAATGATTTTCTTTTACATCTTTCGTATAAATAATAAATCTTATTAAATTAATTGGGCTCAGTACGTTTCCACGTTAGTGGCAGCGTCAGTAACGATTGAAGTCCTCCAAGTGCAAGTGTACGGACACTGGTCACTCCAGCAAGTGGGGAATGACTATCTAAACACAAGTCACATTTGGACCAATTACACATGTCGAAGATTTCAATAAATAGTACTTGCATAAAATGCGTTAAAAAGGAATCAGTATTAAAGAAGGAAGCAGTATTAAAGTAATGTCTAGTTGTAGTAAGTAGCCTGGAAACTTAAATCTTTGGAACATAAAATACCTCAGCATTCAAAGGAAGAAGACGTTGGACTAATCTCGTCTGGTCTGAAGAGCGGACACTGAGATTATCTTGCTCGAACTAATTACGGATTCTGAATTCTGCTGACCATAAAATAATTATGACAAGATGATATTAAAATAGTTAATAAAGAGTGAAATACAAACGGGCAGTCAAATATTTGCTAGGCATATTATATTATGTAGTAAGAAAAGAATATTCCCATTTTCTGTGTTTAAGTATGTTATTCTTCACAAAAGTTGATTTTTATAGGTAATATGGACCTACGTTCCAATCATTGCAATATAATAAATAAATAAATAAATAAACAATAATTTAAAGATAAATGAAACAGAACGAAATGTTAAATAATATGTTTGAGAAGCATGGAAGTCGAAGACTTGCTGCGCCGACCCTAATGAGAGAGAATGATGATGACGCCTTCTGTGACTTGTGGTAAAAGCGAGCATGAAGTGGAATCATTTTTTTACAAAATGTCAGAATACCTATTTAGTGTTTCTTATTCCATTTTCCTGTGTGTGGAGGAGCTCGTGGTTTAATATTAACAGGCGCTCGGGTCGATCTTTAGGTTAAGCCGTGCTTGCATAGGTTGGTCTGTGGATGGGTGACCGTATTACGTACCGAGTTTTCTCCGTGCCTCGGAAAGCACGTTAAGCCGTTGGTCCCGGCTGTCATTTGTAAATCTATGACAGTCGTTACGGGTAGTCAGTGGCCCGAAAGTCTGACCACCAGTCTTACCAAGGATATCGTATTACCCAGTGGACCAGCAGTCGCTCCATGTAAAATATTGGTATTCAGCTGCATACGGTTAGACTGGGAGCCGACCCCAAGATAGTTGGGAAAAGGCTAGGCAAATGATGATTCCATTTTCCTATGTATGCCTTCAAATGGAAAACAATTAAAACAGCACATACAGGAAAACATAAACAATTTACATTGTCGAGCGTAAAAAGAACATAAAAGCGTTAATAAAAACGCGCTTCTATTCTTAATGGATTAAATTAGTGTTAAAGCACCACTTGAAACCATGTTTGGCATGTATGGTACGTTAAAAGTTGACTTAATTGCACTATTTTATTTCGTGGCAATCTGAAAAATAATAAATTATTATAAAAAAGGTAGTAATTTCCTGCGAATGTGTGAATTTCGCCTCGAATGCAATAACAAAGTTACCGCACTTATATCAAACGTACTATTTTAAATTGCTACTTAAAAAAATTTAATTAAGACTTCGCTTAACAGGTAAGCTCGCTTGATTCCCAATTATATGTGACAGATTTCACAAAGTGTTATTCATCAACTGACAATGACATAAATCTTTCCTATGGACTTTTATGACTGTTAAGGGATGGAAATTCCGTGTTTACCGTATTGCAGGAACTCGGGAAACGTCTGTATAAATAATCAACTCAGAAAAATAATAATCTATGCATATCTACAACTAATAATAATAGCTATGAAAATGCACTTACATAGCAAAGCATTTCGAAATCATTTATTTCATTCCGTTAAAATCCATTTGTGTCACTTAGAACAAAGTTAAACTTTCTTTCCAAGAGTCCCATCATTACATTTCAATAAAACTTTGAGTCAAATAAAATTAACACGCGCGCGAAAATGTTTTTTATTTAAATTTTTTTTTTTATTAACCCCAGTTAACTCATTTTAAAACAAAATTAAATTTATCTGTTCAAAACATTACTTCATTACAGATAAATTTTATGCAAGCAAAATTTATGCGAACAAGTTATACGTCTGTCGTAAGCTAACCCGCGCAACACGCGACGCGGCCTCTCGGCTCGTCTCCAAACACCGACTGAATGTAGCCTCAACATCCTTCCCTCGGGAACACCGCTGCCCTATATTAGAAAGAAAGTACTAAAGACTTTTTTATACTAAAGCTTAAAAACTTCCGAATAGATTTTTAAGCAGCGTTTAAGCTGGATGAGTGTTTTTAAAGAGAAGAAAATCAGGTGTACTAAAAACGTTTTTTTTTTACAGTCTAGAATAGAAATCTCTGCTGCCTGGATTTTCCGTACAGAAAAAACTTCAGATAGTATCAAGGTGTCATTACGCACGAGTTTGTACATAAAAAAAAACATCAATCATTTGCAACATATTTATGTTCCATTAAACATACTTACTCCTATGTTTGTGAGAGATAAGCAAATATTTGTACCAGTGCTACAAAAATGACACGGAAAAATAAGGCATAAATCGCCACCTTGCTTCAGATATACGGTATTGCACTAACGAGCGATACACAAAAAGCATTGCTACAAGAAATGTATCCCTCGCTGATTTCAACCGTAAAATTTTAACAAACGTGTGATGTAACTGATGCTTTGAAACAGACCGCCTTAAGTCCGCATCTGTACCTACCATAACGGGGACAACATGAATACGTCTTCTGACGAGGCTATGACCAGAGCTAGCTAACAAGACAGGCTATTCATGGCACATTGTTGCTGCAATTCAGCGTATTTCAACCGTGTATGGGAACGCTTTAGAACTAATTGCTATTCGAAAATTGCCTTTCGATATAACTGGCAGCTACAAGAGTGTGACTTCAAATGAGTTTTTTGATGGAAACAACGTGTTTCGAAAATAGAATGCGAACGTTTATTGGATGTTAGTTTTAACTTATTTTTCTGTGAGCGACACTAGACGAATGTGAAAAGAATTCAAATGTTACAATGTTTGTTGTATTAAAAGATACAAAGTATCGTAGGAGCTCAGATGTATTTTCTCAGCAGGATATGAAATATTTTCCTTTATGACATAAGAGGTAGTTGGAGGTCTTAGGAAAAGTCTGGCGTAGTAATGATAAAATTGAATCTGGGCTTTGTTCCACGACGGGAGTGCGTAGTCATTCCTTTAATTGCGGCCTGAGTTTTCTTTGAGCTATTTTTTTCTGAAAGATTGAATGTTTCCTTATTTTCATATACAAAATGTTGTTTGATAGGTATTCGGTATTGGTAAAACGGACGGTAATAAAATAAATACAGGTTCATAATTCACGTCACGGTTGTTCAGAATTAAGTTCAACCACCGATCTATTGAGCCGTGTCGATGTTGGCATACCTCTCTACTTAATACCCATATAAATCAGTGGAGGTTTTATTTGTTAATAAATTAATGGATGGAGCTAACGTTATCGGAAGATGTAAATGTGGCTCAATATATTGCGTTGCTAAGCTTTCCTTTTTGCTGGCGAATATTTAAATAAAAAATCCGTGTTTACGAGCTAATTTTTAACCCGATATCCTGTTCTGTGCGAATTTTAAATAATGTTTCAAAAAAATGTTTATATTTATTTTTTTAACTTAAGTTACGATTTTATAAGACAAAATATTCCGATGTTAATTCTACTTCAGAGACGAAAGCAATCAAAGTCATCAGTTACTCAATTCCCAAAGTTCAAGACCCTACAAATGAAGAAACATGTGAAGTAAAATGAGTTTAACTTTATTTAATTAATCTGACGTGGGTCGAAAGACAAGCAGTAAGGCAAGGAAAGTTTGCAAAAGACCACAGAGATGCGTGCTACTAACAAGAACATTTTTGGATACTGTCAACAACACAACCACTTAAGGTGGCCTCCCGGAGTTGGTGACCGCAACAGCAGAACAATCGTCGCCGAATCTCAATGACGGACTGTACCGATATGTCCAGTTCTGACGATACTGGTCCGCCATCTCCTTCGTGCGATTATTATATAAGTATCAAAAAATTACAAAGACGGACTTAATGTCCTGCCCTGCCTACCTCTACCAGTCAAACAAGGATAGAGTGGTTGTGGTCGCCTGCGAAAATTGTACTTTGAACATTAAACAAATGAACACGGAATTGTACAGCTGAAAACCACCTGTATATCCGAGGGTCAACTTGGAGAGGGATTTCGAAATAACACCAACTGAATTACGTCACTACCCGTATAATATATAAGTATTAGTTTAGTAACAAGTAACTCCGATAGGTGCGCTGCTCCCAAAATAAAATAATCCACCGGACCCAACTAAATGCATGTAACGAAACCATAGCGACTTTTAATTTTTCCTGTGCTGCCATCTATCGAGCGATGCGGTACTAATTATCGAACCATATTATATGATTTCGCTACCTGCTCAGACACCACCTTTAAGTTTGCTATCGGGCCTGATCAGTTATGATCAAAGTTACTGATCTGAAAGCAGATTACTGTGTTAATTAAATTGTGTTTAGCAGCTTATGTTGCGAACTGTACCAATAAGGGAGTAATTAAACTTGTTTCAGTTTTATTGGTTTTGTTGTTTTAGCTGCAGAAAGGCTTATGCTACCCAGCATAAGCCGTTCTGCACAGAGTATTTACAGAGTAGCAGCTTTGTGTAAAAGTTTTATCAGTGGTTTACAAAGAGGCATTGATGAATAAATCCTGTAAATATCTAGAAATTATAGGCCATATACTATAGTATTTTAGCTGTAGGTAATCTGCATCGGCATAATTAACGATTCCTGAGAGACCAAGTATTATTATTGCTTAACTCTTTTTACCCGACTGCCAAAGAAGGTTATGTCGTTTCCCAGCAATAATGTTTGCGTAATTTGATGTACAGAATGCTTGGTTATAGGCTTCTTGAAGGGTCCGTAAACACCCTGTATGTGAATCAGCATAGTCGTCAACATATGCAACACAGGCGAGCAAACATAGCACGTGTTACAGAATCTAGACACGCAAAAGATCAATTACAGTAACACATTAATATTGTGCCAACACAAGTATCAAAGCCCAAGCGGATTACCTCCTGAAATATTCGCAGTTTCGCGTAACTATCTATCAAAAGTGATCGAACAATTTGTGAAGGTTTCATACATGATAGAATACTCAGTGTTCTTTTCTCTATATAGTTAGTCTATCAATCATTACCAAACTATATCTTGAAATATCGAAATATCTATCTTGAACACCATTTTCCCGAAAGACTAGAAATTATAACCAGAAGAAAAAGTTCGTACTCGAGGCTTTTTTCCGATTTTGACGAAGTATTTAGTAATTGGCCGGTCATGTTAGCCGTAGAACCAGCGTCCGTTGGGTTGGGGTGGACGTGTGGATATTTTAGCCGCACTATTTACAAAAATGGAGTGTTGCGTAATTTTACATTGAAATAAAGGAATTGTAATAGAAAAAACGATAAAAAATGAGTTTTCCTGAGAAAAAAATCCGGTGGAATATGATTCAAAATAAGGAGCTGAATTCACCCCATCAGTCTGCAAAGGGCTGTCCCTTACACCCTTTATAATAATCCCACTGACTGCCCCGTTGATCTCGTGGTCGCAAGCGCGACTGCTGAGCATGGGAGTCCTGGGTTCGATTCCCGAATCGGGCAAAAAGTGCAATTGGGTTTGTAGCGGCACTACAAAAAGTACTGCAGCAACATAGAACAAAAAGTACTACAGCGCCATCTATGACGCAGAGGATAAACTAAACATCGAAATACATCCAAATCCTGCATCGCGCAAGTAAAGTTATTCGCGACTTAAGACTATGTACAAGAACCCGACAACAACTGTCGGGCAGTAGCCCACCAGACATAACACCCGTCTGGTCGGAGGATCCTCCCTTTTCTATGGGGGTTGAAGAGCTTTAGACCCTGTTGGTCCTGCGCCTGATCTCTCTCCGATCGTGTCGGATTGCCGTCCCATCGTACTATGAGAGTAAAGGAACAGAAAGTGCACCTGTGTCTGCGCACACATTTGTGCACTTTATACAGGGTTATTTGTAAAACACCAGCAACCTCTTAAGAGGTCATTGTACTCATCATTATGAACAACTTTTACTATGGGACCAAACCTGAAATCGCGAAAAAAAAATCAGCTGCTCCCTACATTTTGACGAGTTAATCGATCATAAATGTAGGGAACAGCTGATTTCCTAGTAAAAGTTGTTCATAATGATGAGTACAATGACCTCTTAAGAGGTTACTGGTGTTTTACAAATAACCCTGTATATCTCCCGCGCTAATCTCCGCTTAGATTGGCCGCCGCGCGCCGTGACCGAAAACGGTTAGGAAGACTATTATAATAACACCACTTCTCACCAAAAAAGTTAAGACAATAGCAGAGCAGTAGGTAAGTAAGGCTCTTATGCAGTCAACACGGAATGTTGGTGATGGCATTCATTACTAAGTGCTCGGTCAGTTTGTTTGCTCAAAATCGACATTCAGAGCCTCTGACATCTAATCTACTAAGTACAGAGCCCCTTTTAGCTAAGATACCTTCACTATACCTTTACCGTATGAATTAAATAAATATATAATCACACTAAAACAAACAAGAAAGGAAGCGAGAATAAACAAGTTACTAGTTAGGTAACTACTAGATAAAGCTGAAAGCTGAGTTTTATCAAATAATCACCTTTTAAGAAACAATGTAGTAAATTGTACCCGGAATGTGAGTACGTATGATCGAATGGATGCAATAAGAACATGGCATAGTCACCCCATTGCAATTTTGATTTTTCTTCAATTTTGCGGCTCCCGACAGAACTGGCATTTATGGGTACAGGCCACGAAACGAACAAAAAAAAACTAAACGGGCCAGAATTGTATAACTCTAAAGTGTCACGTCACATTGCCGACATGTTCGTAGATATTATCTACTATATAAAAATAAGTCGGGTTTTCCTTCCTGACGCTATAACTCCAGAACGCACAAACCGATTTCCACGGTTTTGCATTCGTTGGAAAGGTCTCGGGCTCCGTGAGGTTTATAGCAAAGAAAATTCAGGAAAATTAGGGTAGGTAGGGTAGGTAGGGTAGTGAAAGTAGTAGGTAGGAAAACATGCATTGCAACGCATGCCGGGCACAGCTAGTGTTAGATAATGTTTTATGATTTGTTTTGTTAAATTTGTAAATAGGTACCTAGTCGAAGTACATTGTACTAGGTAATTTAATTTAAAGTTTGCATGCTGAAGGAAGTAAGCGAAATATGAGAAATCTTTTTATTTGTAAGACCATGTAAATGTAACCACCATATTTCATGCAAATAAAGAATCTTGAATCTTGATAAAGATCACTAAAATAGTTCTTCACATCAAAATAACGATGAGTTGAGTATGTTAACTTCCATAGTGAAAAATCCAATCCCTTACTGCAGCTAGCAAGAAATCACCCTTCACCACGCCATGTAATATCCCACCAATTCCACCCGTGTACTGACATTGCACAGTTTTCTTTGCATCGAAAAAACGGGACACGTTTAATCTTCGCAGTCTGTTAACATCAAACAAGCAAGCCGGGAACGAACCTGCAATTGGTTCAACGGGAATACTTTTCTAAGAAAAATGCCTTGCATCTGTTACAAGGATATAGTGATGTCGTGCATTCGTTAGAAGAAAACGGTGACTATTTGTGTCTTTGTTGAGTTAACCCATTACCTGAAGAAGATTAAAGTGTGCTGAAGAATATTTTGAGTAAGGTTCTCAGTTCTCATGTGACTTTGTGTCTTTTTTGAGAACATCTTTGAACCTTAACCTATATTGGCATAAATTCCATCAGGTTACTGTCAAAAGTGATGCTTTTAAAAGTAAATAAAATAAAATTTACATTTAATGGATCTAACGTCCAAAAAAAGAACAAGTAAACAGGAATACTTCTCCAGAATTTTTCACATCCGTGCAATAACGAGTTCTGTCGAAACTATAATCGAAAACCTCAATAGTCACTACTATCTACTTTCGCTTGACATTTTAAGTGAGTGTAAAATTCTTTAAGAAATATATTCTGCGAAAGTCTTAGAGACCTAGTATACTCCCCTGAGGCACGCTTCAATTAACCGTTAACGTTACGTTCGTAGAAGTCGACTTTAACTTTATTTCTTATTTCAAAGGACCTGAATATAATTTAAGTATAATTAAGATATAACAAGACATTTTCATTTGTGGTTAGGAAAGTTTTCTAGTTATTATGAAGGATAATAAGATGGGTTTCAAAGCCATCTTGAGAAAAGTAATGAAATGGAAGAAGAATTTATGTTTAGTATTATGTTGTTCTATGTTTTTTTGCCATGCTTTCGCTATCTATACAGATGAATAAAATTGAAGTGTCTATTTGTAATATCAAAATAACAGTTTTTTACTGAATGCATATGAAAATATATACAAGTTTCGTTTATTCACTGTATTATGCCGTATATAACAAAAACCCCTTTTTTATTTTTGTCTGTCTGCTGTCTATCTGTTTGTACCAGCTAATCTCTGAAACGGCTGGACCGATTTTGACGGGACTTATTTTGCTTTTTGGCAGATAGCTGATGTTTTAAGGTCTAACTTAGACTACTCTTTTAATAGAATATGAATAAGGGTTCCGGGCAAAAAAAAATAAAACCCTTCAAATAGGTAACAAATACCCATTCAAAAAGGGAAGTACGGTAAAACCTTTGTAAGTCGAACTTGAAGGGAGACGCCAAAAAATTCTAGTTACAGAGTGTTCGACTTATGGAGGACTTCGACTTGAGCGAACTTTGTCAGGAAATGTTCGACTTGTAGAGGTTAAGATTTACTCCAACTAAATGTTGTTGTTTTTTTGTTTCATTGCTGTGTTCGAAATGCAGAGGTCAAATTTATTTTATCGAGTTATGGAGGGAAAATATGTACTGAATTTACTTGACTACACTTACACAATTTTTTTCGATTTGTAGAGGGGTCAGATTTCGAGCAATGGAGGTTTTGGGGCTTAAAGGGAAGGGAACACATCATTTTTTTTCAGTTTGGGAGATTTTCGATTTATCGAGGTTCGACTTATAAAGGTTCTACTGATTTTTATTTTATAATTTTTTTTTACGCGATCGATGCTTGCGGGCAACAGCTAGTGCAGAATAAGAACATAATTTCTGTTATGTAACAATGGCAGAATATTTGTATGAATAAATGACAAAAGCGCCACAATGCCGATTCAATTTGGGATTGCTTAGATAGAAGCAGCAATTTCAAGTATTTTTAATAGTAACCCAAGGATAAAACTGAAAGCTTAGATACAACGTTTATTTTGATACAAAGCACCATCTACACAACGGAAATGTCAGGAACTCTTAACGAGAGACAGAACAATATTGCATTCCAACTGTAGCCGTGCCCACAAAGCAATATCATTTGTCATACGATGCACAGGCTACACTTGCCACCAACATATTGGTGTAATCGTGAACTAGGTTGGTACAGCTGGAGATACAACTGGAATACAAAACAGACATAGGTTTTTCCGCCCCATTTATTCTACCTTCAATGCCGACTCTTGAGAAATAAATAATCCAGCAAATTACATTTAAAAAGGAAGAGTCCCGAAGGCAATGACTAATTAAGTGACCGTTATAACTCATTGTGTCAACTCAGAAAACTAATATAAAAAGACAGAAGAGGATCGTTTTAAAATGCTGAACGTCAGACAAAAGGCGGAACACAATGGTACTGTACAATTTGATTTAATACACGCAAACTTTAGTGTCTATAATTTTACAACCATTTCTAAAGTTTAACCGTTAGTTCTAGTAGCAACCGCAAGTTGGACAATACTATAGGACTTAATAACATCTTTGACTGCACTAAAGGCAAAGTTCAGTAATTAATAATTCCGGGAAGCTTCAACTTGTAAATTAAATCTAACAATACATATGCGTTCTACACGTTAAACATGTGCGATACAAAGTTATTGTCACGTAACACGGGTTCGTCGGCACGTGCCATTAATATTTCATGGAACATTTCTAGCTACTTAAGTAAGCTTATAAGTACCATGGCAACATGACCTTTACAAGGCTAATGCATTATAAATCAAAACTTTAAAGCAGGCGCTCGAAATAAACAAAACGGAAAGTCTGAGACAAGATGTGGCGTAATTAATTGAAGAGGAAAAATGACTGAGTATCTGATGTGAAATCAATATTTTCTGTATCATATCAAAGGTTGCTTTAGGAGTTTCTTAAGTTCGTCTTCCCTACTCGATATTTTCAAATTATGTTGTCAAGGGTCACCTTTACAATGTAGTACTAACACAGTACATAGCCCAGTTTTAATGATACACGATGTTTATAACTTTCAATGTGGGCTGAAATATTATGATTCACATAGACTAGAAGTTTACTAGAGGACTCATTACATTATGAAAGCCAGCGAAGGACTTCTAAACTAAGATTGAAGTGTTTTATTTTGAAACATGAAGTTTGATTGGATTTGTTGCCCTTATTTTCTTGAACAGCTTTTGCTTACCGTAGAGTCGTGTATTTTCAAAGAAAACTGTATGGAAAACTTAAAGTGGCACAAATTAGAGTACATAACATATTTCTCAGTAGTTATGTTAATGTTTGGTTTTATGATGATCCAACAAATACATAGAGGAGTAGAACTTTACTAACTTATGCTATTTAGTCCATTCCACAATCCTGGTCTTAGTTTATAAACCAGCATTCTTGAAAAACCATTTTCTGTTGCGAACAAATCAACAATAACGGTTGACCTTATTAAAATCCGTCTAACTAATTAAGAAAGTTTATCTCCTGACGCAGGCTTCTCGAGACATTGAGAATATTCAAGAGAGTAGGGACAAGGGCCAGATATCGATTTTTTAAGTAGTGAAGCGATCGTGATAGCTGGGAACGTGCTTAAGAACCTGCGACAGACTATGTCGGAAAGAGTTAAGCCACTGTCAAGATTCATAGATGAAGTATGTGTTGATGATGCTAAGAGTAAGATGTTATGGTCACAGCAATTCTTAGTCTCAAAGAATCTTTAAAAGTGGTTATAAAACACGTTGTCTTCGAGTTTAATATATCTTGTGATACTTGAGAAGTATAATGCCGAGTCCAGTAATAAACTGAAGAATTTATAGTACTTGAGTCGTGACAAATTCTGCTTGGTTGCTTTTACGAGGACTGCTTTTACACTTCCGTTTTTATTTTGTACTTAGTTAATAGCATTAAAGCAATGGTATGCTTCATTAGAAACTTCAACGTCATTCAAAAAATTACAAATTGTATTCATTTCCATGGGACAATTTAAATTATTATAATTCTTCTTCTTTATCGTGTAGTTAGTGCATAACCTGTTGTCAGAGTATGCCGCCCACTTAGCTTTACATGACTTTCAGAATTATTGTAATGAAGAGCAAAGACAACTAGCAAGGCGCGGTGATGGCAGGTGGAATAAAGCTGTGACCGAGTGGCGTCCAAGGACTGTTAAAAAAGTGTTGGCCGTCCAGCGGCGAGATGGGTAGACGCCTTTATTGACATCGCGGAATGAGGCTGACACAAGAACGTGGAGCTTGGCAAAACCAAATAGAGAACTATACCCAGCAGTGGGTGAAGTCGGGCTGCGGATGTTAATGATGATGAATGAAGAGTAAATCGATTCTGTAAAGATAACAAGAAAAACAATGACCTAAAATCTGATCTCTCAAATAGTTCTGAAAACTTCAAAGCTGAATTATCAAGAAAGTGAATTACTGATGAAGTCTTACCCCACCGCCTTGTTGCATTCAAATTACTTTGATAACAGAAGAATTAGTAATCAACGAATTTGCTGGCTTGGTAAATTACTTTTGTTCCATCAGTGAAATAATGATGTCTATCTGATATTTTCTTTGACTGAGCTTTGTTTACTAATGACCTTAGGGTCACAATTAGGCTCTGTATTGGTCTTTGTTCATCCATCTTTGGAATTATTCTTGCTTTAATTTTCTTCACTGTTTTATCGCATTAGTTAAGTAATCTCTTAGTTCAAGGCTTCTAGAGTTTAATGCCGTTTTTATTATACCTGATATTCGTATTTCACCAACATTTTACATGACCTAGTTGACCTACTACCAAAGTTAGATAGGAGAAGTTACTGGAGAATATATCTGCCTTGACGAGATTGTCTGCAAAGTACACGTTGAGATCTTCATACATGTAATTCTCTGAATATGTTCAAATAAACGTTGATATAAAACAAGGATACAAGCGTAAATCTCCCATGATAAAGTAGTTTTTCGGCATAACAAAGATATAAATTTGCCATAAATTCGTATGTTATTACAGAGAGTGTCTCAACGAACTCTTTACACTTGATAAAACTTTGTTTCCCGCGCCACCATCGACCTACCTTTCTCTGGCTTTGTCATAATATGGAGAAAATACGGCAGTTTAATGTTTCTGTTTCCTTCAAGGAAATGTCTGCAGGTTAATGTATTTAGGTAACTTTGTGACATGTCTGAGGTTGAGGATCGATGAGAAGTCAAATTATGGGAACGTGGGTGCTGACAGCAATAAGTAATAAATGGGTTTCCATTTCGATATTCCTTAAATTTGTTTTTCATTTAGATGTTCTTATTGATTTGGTATAAACTTCGGCAGTACGCAGTTTGACATCATTACCAGGATACGCGTGTTGGATCATAAAATGCAGGAATATACATATTCTTAAGTATCGATATGACAAGGTATAAATATTTTATGATGATGGTATATAATACTAATCGGACTTACAAGGATGGCATATCATCTCAAGATAAAATAGAGAAAAGAAAGGCTGCATAAGTAAGCAAAGTTATTTACGACGGGGTGTGCGGGTGTTACTCCACTACTTTTATTATTCTTGTCACGTCGGTGAGGGTTGTGTTTTGTCAATTTACTATAATCTCGCAGAATGGAACCACGGATGATGGGATCAAGAATGGTAAAGAATTATAATAGGACAATATTTTCATCTCCTTAAAATAGGTTTTTGATTTAAATCTAAATAGAAAGTAATGCTATATGTATTTAAGAGCACTTTAAATCTGTACGTAAAAGGGAACCGCTTAGGAGTGAAATTAGTACATTATCTGTGGTAAAATGACAAATAAGTTGAAATTTTGGACTCTTTAAGATGTTTTTTCTGGAAAACCATGCGGTTTCGCAACGTGAAATTTTATGAAGGCGTACATGAAGAGAAGAGCGAAGAGATCTATCCGTAAAAAATATGCAGTTTCTAAACCGGAGGAGATTGTTAACAATACATGTCATGATAGTAGGCTTATCCCCAATAAAATGGAACTTCACACACCTAACTGTAAACTGTGGAAATGTGGGTGTACTATACACATCTGCAAATACACATCTGCGTAGCTACTCAGAGCAAACAGGCGTTATGTTATGTTATTGTGTAAACAATAAACATCCAAGCGATTGCAGAAGCAGTCTTCTCTGTAAGAGGGAATGGGCTATAATCCACCACGCGGGCCCAGCGCGGGTTGGTAGATGTCACAAGTCTTCGAATTTTTGGTTCTAGGTCATGCCGGTTTCCTCACGATGTTTTCCTTCACCGTTTTTGAGAGCAGTGATGATGAAATAAATAACACAAAGTAATGCGCCTGCCTGGGTTCGAACCCACGACTTACTGTTCGTAAGTCGGGGACGCCACCACTGGGCCACCACTGTGACTGCTCCCACTGGGCCACCACTGCTGCATAGCGTATGTATTTCTTATTAATCAGCAAAGTCCAGAGCTTTCTACTCGAACCAAACGAATGATATAAGCGTAACATTGACAAGAAATAAAAGCAGGACTAGAAACAAACCTATAAAACGCGGTAAGGATAAAGTATCTGGCAACGACGCGTGGGAGTGCGTTGTCATTTGCAAACGGCAGGTCAGCGGTTTTGTTACACACTAGTACATAAACCTTCTATTGCTAGTGTTGTGACATTCACAACACTCAATACTTCTATTTTTTTCTAATTAATCCTATATTACATTTTGAGCATATATTAAAGGAATAATTCGGTCGTTTGCGACAAGGATGACATAACTCTAAAATTTAGATTATTTAATGTTGTTTTGTAGTTAAATATAAAATTAACGAAAGTGCCTAAATATTAAATTAAGTAACAAAATACGTACAGCTTGGCAAAAAAGAGTGTGGAATAAATGAGGTCGCCACTGCCACTGCTTCGAATAGTTTTATTCATTTTAAATAGCTAATTACGCAAGGAAAGTTGATAATTTTTAAAAATCTATGAAAAACCACTAGGATATACGCACTGTTGACACAGAATGTACTAGCAGTTGACAAGTAACCACAATCATCGATATTAGTTCCAGCTGTCACCGCGTCAGACTCTTTTTTGTCAAGCTGCAAAATAAAGCTTTCATCTTTTGATAAAAGATTTCTATAAAAAAATCTCATTTCCTCATCTCTGTCATCAGGACTAAATTGAGGTCAAGAGTAGACCCATTTAATATTAAAACAAATATAATATATATATATATATATATATATATATATATATATATATATATATATATATTGGTAGTACAATAAAAATATTTTTTAGCCTAAACGCTGTATTTCTTATTTTTCGAGTTATGTCGTTATTGTCGCAAACATGCGAATTAATCCATTTTAGGGTTTCGCTTAAATTTCCAGCGAGTTGATGGTTACCACGTAGAGAACACCATAAGCTTCTCCATTACATTCAACAATGAGAACAGTCCTAAAAATATACTTTCAAAACTTGCCAATTTGCCTCAGTGAACTCTTTCACGTTGACGAAAATTGTTAGAGACACCGATACAGACAATGCTGTCGAACAAATGAATTTAGGCGCCATCTACAGAGTATTCTTAATAATACCAGCTAAGCCACCTCACTAGACAGGGTAGTAGTAAACAACCCTTACACAACTGTTTGAATATACCCAGTAGATGTCGCTGTTGTTTCGTTGCTGCTGTTTGCGAGTAAACGCTCTAGGTGGCGCTGTTAAGCGAGATAAGAATGTAACGCGCAATTCATAGATGGCGTTGTACTGCGATGGGTTTTGGCTTTCAGATTATTAATTACGTATTTGTTCGGGAGGTATAAAATAACGCAATGCTGGGACCTTTCTGGGGTAAGCTCCACGTATTTCCAACTTTAAAGAGAATTCTTTACTCACTAAGTACTGTTGTTACCGACGGCCGGGATTTTTTACCTGAAACAAAAAATAAGGACTGGTTAGACTTGTGAAAATCAAGTAATGTACTTGACTGTCATTATGATTTTCTTACAGTTATCTGTAGCATACGGGAAAGAAATTTTAAACCGCAATAGATGAATCTTTTCTTTGTAACTAAACAAATCATGTTGATAAAGTGCCGCATAAAATATTAAGTAGATCAAAACTATATATAAATACATAAAATGTGGGAACATCAAAGCCGCCCCCCAAACACGACATCCTCATGTCAATGAATTTACATAATTTTATAAAGCATTTTTTTCCCATATTTTTCAATTTAATATTTTTTGGCCTACCGATGGGATCGCTGCAAACAGGGTTATCTGTTAAATTCTTACAATTGACAATATAAAATACGTTTACACATCGAGGGATGTAGGAAACGATTGAAGGGAAATTAATAATGTGCCCAATAAATTACCATCATGAGACTATATGCAGGCAAAATTCTTTACAAATCGAATTTCGGTGAAACCGCGTTGAACTTTAAGGTGAAGTTCTTTTTAAAATCTATCAGAATGTTCTTTGGTTTTCAATTTACATATTTTTCTTTAATTTCAGCTTAATCTCATCGTTAAGACATTCGAGATTTATAAAGCAGTCAAGCAGATCTTTTTCAATAACAAACATAATCCGATACGTCTTTCAATTACATGTTTCATTAATATCTAATTTCAAAAAGACAGTTCGCCGTTTTCCTCACTGTATTCATTTTCGCTAAGAAAGTCTCCAGATATTCTTGTATTTTTTTTTCAAATAGAAATTCACCTCACAAAATACATTTTCGTTCAATTTTTAGTATTTCTGGAACCTCCTAAACTTGGTAACAATTTAGGAATACTATTGGTACTCTTCAGAGCGTTTCCTTTGCTTTCCGATTCAGGACGACACGTAGACGTCGTTCCTGCTACTCATTATAAGAACATAGAAAGAATTTTCTCGAAGATTTTAACGGAAATAAATCTTCCTTTTAATGATGCTTTTGCTGTATCATTAAAGTTGAAATACGCCGATAGGTTGGAGCTTCGCAATACGGACGTGTTTACTAATGAATTATTTTATGAAAAGGGGTTGTTCTGTTTTATTTATTTCTGAGTTCAGCAAGAAAAAAGATAAAAAGATACTTCGTATATTTTTTTTGTTTTTTTACAGTTCGATCGAGTAAACATATAAGTACCTGTATACCTACAGTTTACAGACATGCCTAACTAAATCTGTTTAGTTACAGCGCAATGACTCACATAACAAGTTTTAAGTTCTTTCAGCTCATTGGACAGTGACTTTAGGTAAAAAAAAAATGCTGTTTGGAGATTTAAAGTTGTAAATGGCGTTCGCACTAGCCGAAACATTTTCATAAAAGTGTTGCCTGATAGAGATTCCAGGGCAAGAGAGAATTGAACATGTTATAAGCGATTGCTTCGCCAGTGGTAACGCACGCTTAAAACTATCTATAGCCCGCGACTTCGCTCGCGTGGAAATTTTGGTGTGTAGGTAAGTGTGGGAAAATAGTATCATTATGTGTAATCCAGACTATAATCTATATCTGTACCGTTCCAAAATTTCGCATTTATTATATTAGTATAGGAGTATAGATTATTTCACTATACTAGCACTGCATTTCTTCGGCTCACATAAACAAAACGCGAGACATGTAATACCAGTTCTACGAGTCTATGGAGATGTGTAAGTATCTAGAGGACCCGCATTACCATATTCTCAATAAATATGTTAACGCAAGATGAGGCAATATCCACCGGACATGTTCGCATTGCCCAAAGCGTGGACGGTATCGAATGGTTGATCGGAGCGTGAGTTCAAAGCATAGAGAGCCTGTTTGTGATTCTATCACAGTACGTTTCTGAAGTCTTGTTGAGTCTTAGTTTTATCTATAGGTACTAATATTATAAACAGGTCAAAAGTATTTGTAAGTTTGTATGTAGGGGGTAATCTTCGGAGCTACTGATCCGATTTCCAAAATTCTTTCACTAACGGGAAGCTAAGTACATTTAAAACGTTCCTGTGGGTTAATCTTCATAATGGGTTTCTGTTCATAACGGGAGCGAAGCTGCGAGAAAAAGCTAGTGTGATATAAACTGATAACAGTTTTGGAATTACCTACGAGAAGGTTCTAGTTTCTCAATGGTTTTGGAAGTCAAAAGATCAGTAAAATATATTGTTAAAGTTTACCCAAAATACGAGTAGGCAATTGATTGTGTTAGTACCTCTAAGCCGTGCGTCCCGATGGGCTTTCGCATCCACAAAAAACAAACTGCCCTAAAAATCATGCCATGCAGACTTGTGTACAATTTCATGCTTATGGGCCCCGCAGTTTAAGCAGTGCGATACCGGTAAGTCAGTGAAGTCGATATTTCTAAATATTGAAATTATGGCAAAGATATACCAACCAAGGCTAAGTTTTTCAATGATAAAAGTAGAACCTTAACTTTGATGTCTGAACATATACAATAATCGTCAGACGTACTCCTTAATTGCCATGTAACTCAAGACCCAAACACGAAAATTATTACTTTAGAACTAGACTTATGTTTATCGATTTCAAAATATCAGAATCGTAAGCATTATTGTTAACCCCTGCACGACCCGTTGGGCGGGCACCACTTAAGTTGTATAGCCTCGTTTTCTGAACCTTGTTACTAAGCCTCTTGAGACTTCAGAGTCGTACGCGAGTCTATTACTGTTTATTTTGGAGTGCCTAATGGTAAGACCTTTGTAGAGATGAGAAACGTATAAACATTGTTTACTTACCTAGTCACTTACCTATGTATATGTTTTAAAGTTTTCAGACCCAATATTTTTTTCATTCATTTTCATTTTTCAAGGTCTTTATTGGTACATATGGTTTACAAAACAGTATACAAACGATCTTATTCTATTTTACACAAATCACAATTTATGTCGTTACACAGGCAGCTATCGCCTTTACAAACATTAAAACAAGTTATTATTTTTTATGATTTTACAATGATTTAACTTACTTATTACTAAATGTTCAACTACAGCGTATGTGCAAGTCTTAGTATGGACCCACTGGTTGAACATGTTTCACTATACAAAATGTACGCTTTTATTTATAATATGTTATACTAATATGAGGTAAGTAGCGGGTAGTTCGCAAAAAGATCACGCATTCTCCGGCCGTACGGCGTCGGCTAGTAAGCGAGACCCAATATTACTCTCGGGCTTAATGAACAATTATAGAGAAAGAAAAGCGCAATTGGAAAAAATCTCTACAGATAGATACAAGTACAAGTGGTTTTCGTTCATTTCAGGTTGTTCAAGATAAGCACTGCACGGGGGATCAGCGTCGGCTAAATTCGAGTCGTTTGGAATCTTTTTTTTTGGACTCCATACATTTCTTTCTAGGCATTGTGAAGACATCACCTCGAATCAGCTAATAAAAATGAGCTGAGGTGATGCTAATCCCGTGCAGAAATTTTAAGTGCGCGCTAAAGTTTAATCTCTACGTAAATAACATAACATCACGTCTGTAGTCTCCAAAGAGTTAGGCAGAGGTGTACCTAATAGTAAACCCACATTTTACCAGCTATGTTAAAGTCCCATGTAATAGGGGCTAGCATATTTCAAATCCAGACTCCGTAGCTGCTACTGAGAAATTCCTGCTGGAAAAACCCAATAATACTTTGGCCGACCTAGGAATCGAACCCAGGACCTCAAGTTTAGCAGTCACGCTGACTGCCTCGAGAATATTATTGAGTATTGATTTGACTGCCTCGGTGGTCTAGGGGTTGCGCGACCACTGACCAACGAGGCACTCAAATCAACTGTTCGTAAATAATTTTAACATAAATCTAAGGCCAATTGTGAAAGTGGAACAAGAACAAAATTTGCTCTCTAGAATCAGATAACTGTTGCTTCGTATCAGCAATCTAAATTAATAAATTCTAAGTAGAAACACAAAGACCGGACCACGTTGAGGGAAGGGTTCCACGGTCCCGGCGAAAGGCTTTCCCAACTAGATGGACGTTATTAATAGCAACCAGAGTAACTGCAATAAATTCTAACACGCCTATAATTGATGTTATTTACTTGGATATTGAGGGTATATTGATTGTATTTGGGCGGTAATGGGCGGTATTGTTTTAAACGGCTTTTTAGAACGGTTCCGTGAACGTGAATGGGAGAAAAATATGGGGCGACGGGTGGCTATTATCGTGAAATGTAAATTTGATGGCGGGATTGGGTTGTTAAGGTGTTTAAAGGCGTAAAGCTAAGATTCCTGTTTACATTTTATGCCCGTTTTCTAGTAATTTAGAACCAAATAACAATGTTATTATATTTTCTGATTTTATTTTGATGGATATATAGTGCAAGAGTGTACAGCCAAACCTCGGTGTGCCTCGCATGGCGTTTACTTAGCTGTCTGGGATTGGCAGATTATGAAGCTATTTCGGAAAGTGTTCCAAGCAAATAATCCGTCCGTATTATTTCTTTGGTTGAATTAAGAATATCTTTACGGATCAAAGCTTTGGCTTTTAGTAAAACGTATTTCGTACTCATTTCGTGTATTTCTTTGTGCTGAGTCGAGGCTTCTCATTTTAGAGTAAGATCCCAAGGCCGCCAGACATTACTTATTTTCTCATTAACAAAATGTGGGCCATCGACTAGTATTTGTATGTACTATGAACGTATGCTTACCTGCTAACTTGTGTCGACGGCCAATTTTTCAATATCAGCAAAGTTGCGTAAAAATAATACTAACTTTTCTTAAAGCCCGAGTGTTGACTTTTTATGTTATATAGAAGATTTAAAATAAAATAATTTAAAGAAAAACAAAAAACCCGACTGTGTAAAACTAATTTTAAAAAATACGTGAAAAAATTAACTTAAATAAAATCTAAAAAGAAAGAAACAAGCCCAGTAGTTTAAATCATAAATTCTAATGCAGAACAGAACGACTCACAGTCGGGGCCCCTTGGGAAGATTTGATTGGTAAAATTTGAATTTTTTCACGTATTTTTTAAAATTAGTTTTACACAGTCGGGTTTTTTGTTTTTCTTTAAATTATTTTATTTTATACTTTTTAGTTACGATTCATTGACTTCGTTACAAGATGGTAAATTTCGCAATCTAGTAATTTCATTGAGGGAGTTAATATCGTGGGGATTATAAAGTAACTTTCGGTGGTCTAAACTACTGATGATTAGTCCCTCTAGAGACCTAACTCGGCTCAAAGCTACATATGCTTGACCTTTAGCAAAAATGCGTGAACTTAAGTCAACCACAGCTCGGTCCAAAGTAGTTCCTTGGAGCTTGTGTACAGTTACACCCCAGCACAATATCAATGGCAACATTTTTCGCTCTATTTTACCCTGTCCGCGCAGTGCATCGAATTCTGTCGTTGATGGTTCGATTCTGACTCCTACTCCAGGAACATTGATTTTAATTGCTTTGTCGTCAAATTCTAGATAAACAGCCTGGGGCAATTCTCCGGGTTCCAATTGGTCCCTCCGAAGAGCTGGCCACTCAATTGTTCTTATAACACCCATTGCTCCGTTAACAAGACCATGGATAACATTCAAATTTCTTCGTAACATAACTCGTGACCCTAAACCGATTGTTAAATATTTAACGATTCCTCCAGTTTTGTTAGGATCATCAGAAACATATACATCTTTCGGTTTTTGACCATATGTTTTCGATTCTACTGATATATCAACTGCATGTAATTTATACAACCTAGTAGTTTTTGCCAATATAGTTGTCATCTTTTGATTATGTTCATCGACCTGTATACTTAGTAGTTGGGAAAACTCGAATGATTTCATTGAGATCGTCTACCTCTACCCGTCGACTATCTAATATCTCCAATTGTTGCATTGTCAGTTGACTGACTCTAAGATTATTTAACATATCCACAAATGTTGTGTCATGTCCTTGTCTCATATTTTGTGGTAACTCACAGAAATCAAATAGATGCCAGAGGTTGACTTCACCTATTAACGTCGCAGGTTGTCGATAGCAATAAGCCCCGCCAGTTGTTTTGGACACAGGTGGCAATTGCATTAGATCACCAAATAAAATAACATTACAACCACCAAAGTGCAGTTGATTATGTTTCATTTCCTGAAGGCGTAGATTAATATTCCGTAGCGTTAGGTAAGGTACCATAGAAATCTCATCTATTATCACCCAATCTATAGATTTCCGTTTTTGTAGTTCTCTTTGAAGGCGTTCGCCAGTTAAAGGCCGCAGGTTTTCAAGTTTAACTCGCAGTCGCAGTTTTTAAGATATTATAGCGAAAAATGTATTAACTACTGATGTACCCTACCTACTGAACTATGAGTCGTGAATCGTAATAGTTTTGGTGACAGAAATGTAATGACGATAACAAAGAACAATAGGAAATTAGGAATCCAAATTAAATATTTTGAAATTTACGTACGCACTAAAGTCAGTTAACTATTCTCTCTTAGTGAGCTAAAAATGCTAAAATCAGTCGTAAAGTATGAAAACTTAAATCCGTAACAAAGAATTCAATTAGTAGACGCGGAGAATCTTAACACCGCGATTCACAAACGTGCATCAAATGAACAACGCCATCTATCGAGCTTGCAAGTAAACTTTTTTCTACTCGGCGACTTGGCGATGAATAAAAGTTATTTTTTTTACTAAAAATATTTGTTCTTCATGCTTTTTCACTGTTTTTTTTTTGTTTGTATATCGTTTATACTTGAAATAAAAACAAATCAATAACTAAGAAAATTAGCGAGAATGATTGTTTTGTTAAACAACTTTAAATCGTTATATATCCTAAACTGTTACTTAAAATGAAAAATGATAAAAGGAACCTAAAGATGATTTTAAAATACCTATTCAACGATACCCCACTTGACATAGTTCATTTATCGATTTTTTATTTTTTATTTTGACAATAATTATAGCGTCTGGTTGTCGCTGTGGTGAATTTTGATTACTGTCATGTCTTTAGTGACACTCGCAAGGTTAAGACGAATCGATTGACGCAAGAATTATCAAAATCGGCCTACGCATTTGGTCTCTAGAACGCCACATAGAAACAAACATACATACATAGACTGATAAACACATTACCCTCCTTTGCGTCGCGCAGTCGGGTAAAAAATAATTATTAACACTGCTAGATGCTTCCTGTCGACGAATATTTCTGCCAGACACTTTTAAGTACGGAAAATATAATGTGATTTTACCTATAGCCTAAGTCTTAATTTTTATATTTGATACTTACAGAATCGTTTCAGTACTTATGTGATCCAGACCAAACATAGGGGGGCCAAATATCACTCAGACACCATTAAAATCTCGTTGTATGAGCGCATTAGTTTTATGAACCCATACAAAAATGATTAATTACTTAAAGTGAGTATTAAAATAGCTCTCTGAGTAAAAAAAAAAATAGACTGACGAGATTTTTCACGGTATTTTTTCCAAGCTTTAAAGCGTTTAGCAGAAATTTCCGTCAACGGGACCTTTAGGTATCAGACAGTGGTAATTATTAAATTTTAACAATATTTTCTGCAACACACAAAAAAATCTGATCTCAGACTTTAAGAAAAAATAGTATTAAGTATTTTTATGCAACTTTAGCATCCGTTAATGAAAAATTGTCCGTTGTCGTTGGCACAAGTTAATAGGTATGCATACGTTCACAGTACATACTATACTCCGTGCGTTATAGCATGGTGCGTATGACAGGTGCCTGTATGACGTTGACGTCTGTCAGTACCACATGACTAGGGATGTGACATTATGCAATTCATTTTTTCGATAACGATACTCGCAGCTTAGATCTAGTTCTCTTTAATATTGTTACGAAAATTAGTGTGTTATTCAGTTGTGCAGTGTAACTACGTGTATAAACTTGTCAAGATAAATGTATTATGGCTACATAAGTATCTTTGTACCTTTATAAAATAATCAAAATCGGGTTTATGTTTTTTTTGTGACAACATTTTTGCTCTATGGCGCATTCATCTAAACTCATATCTGGAAGGTATATAGCTTTTAACAGTAAAAAATTGACCTACACACAATAAACGTTTTTTATTATATAAAATATCGACTTTCCATCGTAGCAGTACATCCCATCACTAAATACGTCTATGGCGTTACGTTATACGAATAACACTTTGCTTAATTTTTCATTCAATTTGATTTTATTTGTGGACTAGAACATTCTGGTTGGGTTTAAATTAATTTACTACAGTTATTAATGATTTAATATATTACGAATGTGGTACAGCTGAAATACTAAGTCATAATTTGTAAATCGCGGCAACTTTCAAGAGTGAAATGAAATGTTACTGAAACTGTCATACGTACCATGTTACAGCGTACGGAGTTTAACACTACTCGATGTATACATTTTGTTAATTAGAAAATAAGTTATGTCGTGCGGCCCTGGGATCTTGGACAATTAGCAGTGTAATAAAATGGCAGCCTTAACGATTAACACACCGTATTCATCATTAATAATGTATTTTATACGTTCATATTGAAATCACTCACACAAAAATTAGTTTAAAATACTTCGTGCCATCAAATGAGGTTTCAATGGTTCCCGCATTTATCAAAAAAGAAATCAGCGACACGACATGTTTTCTCAACAATCTTTTAAAGAGAATCTTGAAGTCACTATCTAAAAGAATAACTACGCTGAATAAGCATCGTTAGGGAGAAAACTATGTTTCAAAGTAGATGATGCAATCATAACCTACATATGTACATGAACGTGAGAAGTTATCCTTTCATATTGCTTTGAAGGAATTGTGATCTCGTTTTGTAGCATACTTTGTTTGCTGTACCAAATAGGTATTTTATCTTGTGTTTATATTGCAAGACTAGCGACCCATTCATGTTTCGCTCGGGTGCAATCTAATGATGCGTCGACATCGAGATTTCCCTGCTACATGTAAATAAAATATTTATGTATTGCGTTATCATGGGGATAACTTCATCAAAGTCCATTGTTTAGTCCTTCAGACCAACACAAAAAGCGAATTTGGTTTATACTATTTCTAAACGAATTTAAAGATTGTGTCGATATGAGGTTTCTTTAATTCTCAAGTCAAATATCTTCCAAGATTATGCATTCGTGTTTATTTCGAGACTAGACTACTAGCTTCAAACTTGGACGAAGTAGATTATTCTGAGATTCTCACACGTGTGCCATTACGATAAGCTGGTGGGTACCAAGCTTCATAGCCTGGCCCACCGGCGCAAGGTTGCATGTCTGTCGGTCTTTTACAGGCTGTACTTCGGTGAGTGTGCCCAAGAGCTCCACGAGATCATTCCACCATCTCCCTTCTTCCATCGGGAGTCCAGATGTACTGCGGGTTATCACCCATTCCTTGTCGATGTTCCACACATTCGCATGAAGCGCTTTGCTACATCGTTTATTATGCGCACAGCCAAGGAGTGGAATTCCCTGCCTTCGTCAGTGTTCCCAAGTTCATATGACCCCAATCTATTTAAGTCGCGTGTTAATAGGCTTCTTCTGGGTAAGCTCGTCCCATCGTCGACCTCATCTCTGTCCTCATGACTAGATTGAGGTCAAGAGTAGGCCCATTTAATATTTAAATAAAAACGTGTACAGTACGAGGTTGACGATTTGGCTGATTTTGACAATGACTATCATAGATGTATGAGTCACACCTGCCTTAGATGTGTGTGTGAAAGAGACTGTGGTCTACACACATCGGCCTAGCATTTTACTATGTTGAAGTCGCCTTCCAGTCTAACCAGATGCAGCTGTATTTTGCATGAAGCGATTGCCTAGAGAAACTGTGGTTTGACCTGAAGTTTTGCTATGTCCGCGTGCCATGTCAAGGGGATTTACAATTCAAACTCATAGCTTCTCCAAACGGAATGCTATTAATAACCAAAATGCAAAGGAAACATATCAAAAACCCATAAAGCACGAACACCAAGTCAAACTCCGCACTTTGTTCTCCAAACAATTTGGGGTCTACGAGGTAAATTGACTGCGTTTTTGTAAGAAATGTATATTCGATAGGTATAAGGATGGCAAACACGCCTTCCTCGTTCCTTCCTTTATTACTTACATACTTATCTATTGATCTCAGGAACCCCACTGAACCCCGTAAGCAAAGACGATTGGACGATAAAATAGCTTTTTGAAAAATGAGGGATCGTTCCAATAGTGACTGTAATGAAGGTTTTTTTCAATACCTACGGCTTTTGATGTCTGGAGGATTGAGATTGCTTCATAAATCTGTATTATGGATTTCTTTTTTGTATAAATTCGTCTTAACTCATACATATCATGAAATTCAGTGGTTCAATTGGACGGAAGTATGCGAAATCAAATAAAGACTGAATAAAAATAGAACAGATATTACGTAAACGATCAATATTTTTAAACCAGTTTGTCATCATAAATACTTACAACGAGCATGTAGGTATGCACCTTTTTTTAATTTTTTTAATCAAAACTATGCTGTAATAATATTGAATTCCACTGATATGTTTATGTAACACTATTATATTAATTTTGAATGATCATCTGCCCAACCTTCTCGGTCGGCTTCCAGTCTAACCGGACATGACATCACATGTATTTATTTGACAAATTTATTTTTAACTTATCAGATTTATCTTTATTTGTGATACCTATATTATTGATGACACCACTTGACACATAATTTTTGTTTTGCTTTTTGAATTATTGTTATTATAAGATGCTATTTGACATTGTAATAGGATTATTATTATCTTTTAAGCGCTTTGGTAAAAAAAACTGTTAGCTTAGAATGTATTTCTGAATAAATAAATAAATGTATATAAGCAAGCAATCCCAAGTGCACCGCATTGCAGCTTCATGGGACATTACAAAGGATTAATGGATGTAGCTAACTCGTTAAGCGTCCCATATCATAATGCGTATCATTATCATCTAACACTAAGTATTTAAAACGTTTAGGGTACTTACATCACACAATATAAATGTAATTTAATTTTAAAGTAACTTTACACCATTTATCAACTGTTAAACAAAGTTAGTGAATGAATCAAGGACAAAAATTCCTAATAATTTTCTTTTCATAATATAAGACTTCTACACCTACTGATATTTACGATCGCTGAAATACGATATGATGGGCAACATAACTCAAGCAGATTCTATCAAAATAAAAAGGCAACCCGATATTAACACATCATTGTCTATAATGTAACACAAGTGTCTTGAGAACAGTAACGATTATTAAACGCTCGAGTTTCATGTCCAAATATTGTAACTATGGTTGTGGAATATGGACATATTCCGGACATTTGAACACGTTTCCACGTCCATTACTGTACAGTCTGCTTGCACCTTCAAGCATATAATTTTAAGTGGACGACACATTGTTTGAAATACGCGAGAGTAAATTTGCATTTGCGACAGTGAATATGCATGCTGAGTTGCTGACAGAGATTATATTATCTGACATAACAAAATTCTATATTTCACAACACATAGGTTCATAAACTCACGCCTTTCTCATGGGAGTAGGCAGTAACTACGGAACGAGCATAATACATCCTTTTGTTTGTATTTCAACTTTAAAATTATTCCAAATTGTATTAAATTATCAGAAATTGCGGGCGTATAACATCATCATCTCTTTAAAGACGACTGCCACTTCTGCTTTTAGAATAAGGCAAAAAAAAAACTCCACCTATCATAGTCCATCATGTCAGAAATAACTACTACCCTCGAGGACTTGTATGAGGCAAACGATAATGCTGTTCAGGTCGTTCAAAAATAAAAAGAAATTATCAAAAATAATCTTATTTGTAATATAATTTATTTCTTGGTTTACCTAAAGGTGCAGGTTTAATGCACATGCTATATAATTCTTTTCACGAATCTCACGATGTATACTGGTAGAATGAAGTTACATTTCCAGGAAACAATACAAATACGAGTAGCCAGCCCAGCTATTATCTAACACACAATAGAAATAAACTAGAAAAACAAGAATCTTTTATATAATTTTTAATCACGCTCCTTTTAAGTTCATTGAAACGCTATCACTGGTGTTCTGATCACGCTCGCATCTACGAGTATACTCTGGGTAATGTTTAGTGTAGATTGCCTCTCATACAAGGAGCACAATGCAGGCTTCATCATTTGTTCCTCTGTGCACGATGCCACAACAAATACAAGCTGAAAACACAACGCCGACAATGGCTGTCTGTAATACGTGAAGTGCACGCTTTTGTGTCAACGCCCTAAAGTTATTGGTAACGGATTTTCATAATCGGAATATGGTTTTTGAGATGAACATTTTCATGATAGCCTTAAAAAGTGTGACTCTCAATTTGATGTGACATTGATTGTTATGAACTTTCGGAACGAAAACGCGTCTGAACTAAAGCCAAATAAGGTGATGCGATGGCTGTTGATGTAATTCATTTAACTATATTACAGAATTTACAAGCGCTTGACATTTTTTTGCATTTATTATTGATTTTTGTTTCAGAAATCGGGCAAAAGTAGTCTTACAAAAAATTCAAACGATTTCATAGCATGTGTCTCTGTCCTTTAAAGTGAAGTGGAATCAAAAGGCAATTAATTAAACGACACGGTAAACGACAAGCAATTACAAAATATTTGGTCCAATTAATTTATGACTGCACCGTGTAATTTGCCATTATTAATTTTTCCCCACCGAGTATTACGTGTTTGAGTAGCCAGAGAGTAAACAAAAGAATCGGTTTGTATTCGTAAACTATATCCGAGAGGCAATTACCATCCCGTTTTAAAAGAAAAGAAAAAAATAAATGAGTATTTTATCTCAAGGAGTCCTATTCCTTATCCTGCAAAGAAAAAAAAAGGACTGGCCGTATTTTTCCATGGACATTCTATGCTAAACAAAAGGCCTTTTCGACGGAATGATGGATGGAGCTACTTCGCTATTGTAATAGATCAAGTGTTATCAGTCAGCTTTCAGAAATATGTATCGATACAAATTGTGGATGTAGCAATTTGTTAAGAATAGAGAAGAAATTATTTTTGAAATATCTCTAATTATACCATCGCCACGACAGACTTGACGCCTGTCTACCTATGTTCTTTTTCTTTCGAATCGTTTGTACGACTTATCAAATGACTTTAGCCCAGTATGTGGTCACATTAATCAGCTTCAGTGGCGTTTTCATGTCCTCGCGAGTGGCAGATGTGGTAACACTTTGAACACTCCAGCAAGCGGGCTATGGCCTGGCCTAGTTGGGGTTTGTCTTCCTATAATTTAGTAATACTAAGATTCTGACTTGTGACATAAAGACATCAAGGACAGCTAAATAACTTTACCTTAATTAAGATCAACCCAACAATTTTGATTAATTTTAACCAAGTATCTCCAAGTTTCTTTTGTCTGTACCCACCAAGTAATAACATTCATAAATATTCACGTCTTATCCTAGATTACCGAGAAGTTCTAATGTTTATCCTTGAAAGGGTGAAACGACCTCGTGGCACGAGGACCTCTCAAGTACTTTGTGGGGTTAATTTGAAAACATTATCTTAAGGTTTTGGTCGTTTATTAGGGAAAGGTCTCATGTCTGGTATCACTGAAGACTAGGCGACACCTAACTGAATGCCTGTCACTGCACTGTTGGAATTCCAATTCTCGGCACTGAACCGAACAGTGCTTTTATATTTAGGCATAAGTTTAAGTGTCACCTAGTATAGTGAACACGGGTATTAGTTTCATAAGACAAAAAATTCTGCCAATATCTAAGAAGTACAAAATGTATGTTTTATATTTAGTTCAAACAAGTTCGCCCGTTTTATGAATGTTTGGTATCGAGCACATTTCTCAAGTTCCGGCAAGTTGAGTCATAAAGCTCTACGAAGAGGCGCTTCAGATTTTCTCCTATTCGTAAAACCATAACTATCACCAATGACCACGCATAAAGTTTAACTACTGTTCATTCTAGATCCAAATCTAAATTGGGTCACAACCTTTCAGGTCGGGAATGACATTTTAGTACACGGATATTTCCCGAAGGTAAATAAAAAATGTAAAGTTGACTAGGGTAAAGCGTGGCAAAATCGCTCTCGATTCGTTCCAAATTGCACCATCGAGTCTTCTAGTATCGGAACAGGCTCTCGATCACGTACCCGCAATTTCTACCCATCGACGAGTTGTTGAGACTTGCTCCATTCGCCCGTCGATCTTGAATTCAATCAAGAGAACACGTTCACATGTGCTCCTATCGAGACCTAATTTCAACCTTATTAGCTACAGGCTACAGCTTCTCAAACTTTGGACTTACATTTTGGATAACGCTAGTAAAATTACGAAGTTTGAGGAAAAAGCAATTAATTTTTTAATCGTTCCACGTTTTTCTGCAAAAGGTGCTTTTTATGGTCTAACTTTACAAGGGTTGAGGGTGTTGCAAAAATAAAACCAGTAAATATTGCAAGGCATCTGGGGATTAGACCCTGAATTCTTTGTTGAATTATCTTTTAATAGACCAAGAAGTTTACTAACCAAAAAAAAAAGAGGCATTAAAAAAGAAATGACCATTACAAAATAAAAGAAGAATATTCCGTACTCTTAAATCCTAATCATATGTATAGCAAGAGTTAAGCGTTATGAAGCTTATGAAAAAATGAGCAAAGTAATGTCCTTTTATAAACATGGTAGTAAAACAACACGGATTTGTTGAAATTGATATGACTTTAGCGTTGAAAAGGTAAAGACTTGGGCATTAACCAAATGGTCCACTTCAGTGTGGGTACCTAATCCACTGCGGCGAACGTCCCGTGACAAATTGCCCATAAATAGGATAAAAGGGGCGGTGAAACAACACGGGCTATAGTTGACAGAAACAAAGAAACTGGCAGCCCACAAACTGCTTCTGTCCGAACCATGTAATTGATGAGGCAAGTGAGGAAGTTTCGGATGTTCTGAAACTATGCTAATTTCATAGATTGTAAAACCTCACTACTTGCATAATAGATGAGTGCTTTTACACATAAATTGTCTTGAAGGCATGCCATTTAGTTTGCCAATTTATAATGCATTTTGTGATAAATGATATGTTCGAACCTCGTAATACACTTTAATTTAATTGAAAGGTTCAAACGAATTTAACATCTCATGTTTCCTAACCCTGAGATTGAATTTTCAAGATCTTTGTTGGGCCAGTGCCAGTATGGGCATTGGGATGGAAAATAAGAATTTGAGAAGATCGAGGTTGGTACTAGACCGACATCAACTTAATTATTAAAGTGACCTCCGGACCTTCAGGCCTTCTGGTTTTAACTGACCGTAAAACAGATTTCCTAACACGTTTAAATATTCTAAAAGGTGCGGGTGTGGAAATAACGAAGATTGACCAGCCTGACGATTCACTGAATTCTACAAAATCTCACTGTTGAGGCGTAGGCGTAGATACTCGTAAAAGTCAGTGTGAATTTTTTCTATTTATTACTTTTCGGGAGAGGCCAATGTCTAGAATACTGAACTAAGATGAACTGTGATTGAGGCTTCGTGACAGTAAAAATCTTGTATGACAACTTCGTAAAAATAGCTTCGTATTTGTCAGTAACAAAAAAAGTCTGAAATATCTATGCCGTTGACTGTACAAGTGAAATAATGACGCCTAACTTTTAACATCACAAATTGCAGAAGTCAAAAACCAATTTTCCGCTTTATCCAAAAAGCAAAAGTAACTTACATTGCTGGCTTGGCACTTCAACTTGGTCTCAATTCGGCGGCCCACAGATGGGGTGAGTTAGCGGAAAATTATGTTGGCAATAAAGGTAATAAGAAGGCTATTTATTGTTTGTTTTTTTGTTCGGAACTGTGACGGAAATACAACAGCTACAGAATACTTGGATACACGTGGCGTGGTGTCCGATAATATTTATTAACATGTTGCGGGATACCGACATTTGGCATCCGTGCCAGAAAAGCTCAACATATCGAATTAAATCCACCAAGGCCGTACATGAATTATGGGAAAGAACCGGACCATATATTGGTAATATACGTGACATACAATTTGTATGATAAAAGATGACATGTCCCCGATAATCATTTATTTTATGCATTACACGATGTGTACCATATTTCCGATTCAATTTACTAATATAAAACACAATCGTAAGATCCAAAATAATACTACGTAAACAATACGTCCATTAGATAGAGTTAATATTCTATAAAGGTGCTTCCGGCAAGACGCTGAAACATTTGGCCAATTCCGAAATTGTATCGACATTATTAAATACCAAGAGAATCGACTTGGAATTTCAAAAGCGCGTTCTCGGTGTTATTTTATGTTTCCAAAATTCGCATGTACTGATGTTCTGACTGAACTAAAAGGCACTCTATGTACTAATAATGTGGCTGCGGGACTGTTCGAAAGAGATACCGCGGCCCTGGAACACAAAGGGCAAAAGAAGGAACATGGATGGGTTTAGTCAGTAAAAGTCTGAAACTCCCTTCCGCTCCGCCCAGAGCGGGAGCAGTCATTTGATGATTTCCCATCCCAAAAAAAAAAGGTACTAATAATGTAAGATTGCGAATAGTACTGATTACCTCAATGTCGTCTTCAGATCATTCATTGTAGGATTTAATAGGATAGACTCAGCAGCAGACATTATCGTCCATTTAGTGTAAGGTATAGGTTATATTATCTCTGTAAATACAACGGTTTCGGAGAATGAATATATTTTGAGTATCCTAACGGCTACTTCTAGGGGCGACCTTTATCCCGATGTTCAAATATAGTTAAGGGCTCTTAGTACCAAAGGCCACTAAATACAAAGGTCAAGGGATTCATTCCATTCGTAAACCAATCGTGCAATTTATTACAGGCATAGTCTCTCGGTGTTGGGAACGTAATATGTCGAGGAAGATATTTTTATAAAAAGTTTCACAACTGACCAGGACGATGACATCCTATCCTAAAAAAAAGTGCTGTTAAGAGTAACAAAATAAAAAAGTACCAAACCCTAAGTAATAAGTAAGTACCTTAACCCTTATAAACAACATGTGATGTCGGTTAATTAGCAAAAGTTAAAGCTCAAGGAAAGATTTTTAAAACAACTGTTGTGTGAGTTGGTAATTAGTGACGCCGAGTACCACTCATGTCCTTTTATGAAATGCAATTTTTGATAGGATTTTTATGCAAAAATCCTATTCGTGACTTCAAACAGAAAAAAATTGCTTGCTTTTTCGGGTTAAAAGCACGCTGAAGTCATTGGCAAGTGGAATGTGTTATAATAGCATACACGTTCACATAGGTGGAGATTTTTTTTACCCACAAAAGTCTTAAGTAGATGCTTTGCTACAAGTTTACTGGTACCTATACAGGGGTCTTACAAAGGCCGCTTCAGCAGAATCATAATAGAATAATCTGAATCACGTTATAACTTATAAATTGGTCGCAGGCGCAGTTGATATTACGCATAGTAAATTTTTTACTATTTTGACGTGAAATTGTAACGTTTAACAATTGTTCTGCAAAAGCGAGCTTTTTAAGCCCCCTAATTTCTTATTTTAGAACATAATATCATGCCTGTTATCTGCGAAGGGTTAAGCAAAGTATAATATATGTGCGTCTATTAGTACTCCCACATTTTTCCAGTTGTGTTTACTTAATTCGGAAGGCAGAAAAACAATCAAGGTAAACAATTCCTCTATTGCGACAACCCGAACAGCTGGGTCAAACTGCCTGTGTGCCAGTCCACAACACAACATCTTACAAGACAGCATTAATTTATCGGCACTATACACAAAGATACTATCTATATGATAAAAGTTAAGTTACAAGTTTCTGAGTGAGCTATTTAAGTTCGATTGTCACTTAGTTGTTTGTTCCGATTGTGGTACATAATTGTCTGTGTTGGAGATAGAATTGGAAATGAAACAGATGTATACTTTGGCCATGAAAAGAAAAAGTAACATAATCGTATACATTTGTAATGTTGTTAGGAAGCACTTTCGTAGTTATCGTTTTGGAGAAAATGGAATTATTACAGTAACAATTGTTGGAGGAGTCCGGGACAGTTAGTAAACAGTAAGCCAGCTTCTTCAACTTTACTTTTTCATAATTATGAATCTTAGGTCAAAGGAGTAACTTTTCCGAAGTAACGTGTCCGCTTGCATATATACATACATACATAGGCCAAAGCCATATAATAATATAAGGCCGAGCTCTTCGAGTCTTTTCAAATTTGGTAAACACCTAATAAATATGGCTTAAATATAACCTTTTGTGACGTGATAACGTCTTATAAATTGATAATACCAGCAACACTCATGAAAAATAGTAACGTTCCATAGTAACGTTCCACCTGAGCTTTTGTATTACATAAAATAATGATTTTTATCTTTTTATCTTTTTATCTTTTGACGTGATAACGTCTTATAAATTGATAATACCAGCAAAACTCATGAAAAATAGTAACGTTCCATAGTAACGTTCCATAGTAACGTTCCATAGTAACGTTCCATAGTAACGTTCCACCTGAGCCTGTGCGTCAACGCATGTAAATAAATGTTAATTTATCTAAAAAATTGTAATTTTCAATTAACTCCTTTTTTGTATTACATAAAATAATGATTATGACGTTATCACGTAAATCTATCGTCCGTAAACCGACTTTACAGACAACCAATTTTTTTTTAATAGGAATTACTGACGCGCGATGTAAACAATTCAAATATTCTATGACCAAAATATAAAACGAAAAGGTACTTTATTTTAGTCTTCTTTTTATATTTATTTTAGTTCTATTTGTAGTCTGTATATAATGTACATAGCAATAAATTTAGAACACGAGTAAATGTTAATTAGGAGGCAAAAACGAAAAGATCGACAATTCTATCTAATCTTGCCACTCAGCAGGGACACTTTCGTGTTGAAATGTTACGCGTTGTCAAAAGTCGCGTTCAAAAAAGGCTCCCCACAGGGAAATCGGGTGTGTTCGTGGAAATCCTTCTCGCTTTCCGCTGCAAATGAATTTAAACCGAAGCCTTAATCGTTGATTTTCAGGGCTATCAATTACAAGCCCTCCCGTTCTTTGTAAAATGTAAATGGGCGAATCTTTCCTCAGAGAGAAAACAGTTGTTTTATCATTCTAGATTCGTCTAAATCTTTTTAACTTTGAAACTATGTAGACATGATAGAGGGCATAAAGCTTAACATTTATGTGAGCAATAAAGTTTAAAAAGTTTTATTGAATTTGCGCATTTTGGAAACATTATTCTGAATAACACTTTTTTTTCGGTGGCCAGTGAGTAAAGTACCAATTGCAAGCAGTTTAAACTCAAGAGATTTAGTGTCCCCAATCTCCAACTTTCCTCTAACACTGCAATTAGACTAACACTTCTTTTTATAGCTTTTGGGGAGATTTTTTTTTAATAAAATTATTTGATTTTGATCTATTATTTCTGTAAGTATACAAAAAGCGATAACTGATAATGTCCAACCATTGTTAATACCGCTCATAACTCTGGGAAGAGAACTGTGACCTGAAATACAGGCTCGGCCTAGCTCGGGTGCAGTTGCTCATATTTATTCTTTGTGCTTAATTCTAACTGCATTTAAATACTGTTCAACATGTTATATTTTTAAGGAACAATAAATAAATTATTATTATTAGTTAATGTATTTTGAAATTCGACTAGCAGCAAGCAGTATTAAGTGCACCATTTGTCTTTTTAGGGTTCCGTACCTCAAAAGGTAAAAAAGGAACCCTTATAAGATTACTGTCTTGTCCGTCTATCCGTGTGTCATCACCGATTTTCTCATGAACGGGTGGACCTAGTAAATTGATATTTATATCAGATACTAAGGTCTATAGTCCCTATTAGGTGTATAAAAATAAATCCTGAGTCAACACGACAAAAAGATATGGGCAAATTTAGATTTACCTTAAATTTCAACTTTTTTTTTTCGGAATTTTCCCTTGACTTGTGCTGTAAGACCTTGCTTTTAACAAAAATTGACAATTCTAGGTCACCCGGAAGTACCCTATTGGTTTTGGGTCGAAAACTGGTATGGCAGTTCCCGTGACCTAGAATCATGAAATTTGGTAAGAAGCATTGTCTTATAGCACAAGTAAAGGGCAAAATCTGAAAACTGTAAATATGTACTTTAATAAAAAAATAACTACAAGTTTATACGGAACGGTGCGCGAGACCAACTCGTACTTGGTCGGTTTTTTCAAAATAGAACAAAGACACGACTATCGTTCGTCTAAGTTTCCTTAAAAATACTCTGCAATATCGACTTAAATATTTAAAGACCGGTTTAACATAACAAAATCAGGTAACCTAGTTTCTTAGACGAGCCTTCGTTTCACGGTTGCTTAGACATATCACTTCTAGGTATTCTATCTTCCTAAACGCCTCATTTGTTTGCCGAAGGGAGGAGCTTTCGGCGACATCAGAATATGACGTGACTAATAGCGTTATGTCGGAGATTTATAGCTTGGAACACTGCAATGAAGAGCGAATGAAGTTTATAAGAAAGAAAAGGACTTGAGGAAGTGTTTTATTCACTAACATAGGTAGGGGCAATGATGCTATTCAGGGTGTAAATGGACCCTTCACGAAGCCGTCAGCCAAGCATTATGGACATCAAACTAAGTAACTTTACGCAAAAATTATTGCTGGGAAACGACTTTTTTTTTTGGGGTGAAAAATCACGTTTTACGGTAGAATTCAATGTAACGCACTCAAAACATTGTGCTGATGGATTGATTGAATAGTACGGGAGTCGTGGAGGTGTTTAAAGTAAAAATCATACATTAAAAATATGTATTTTAAAAAGTTGTGAAATAGTAAGAACTTTAACCCCCAATATATCCGTAACTAGAAGGTTCCCAGGTATGATCTAGAACAAAAAAAATATCGGGTAAAACAAGTACTTTTCGGCATCGTTGAGGGTCTTGTTACACCCTTTAAAAGTTATACCTACGCCTCGGCAATCTGAATCTCACATTATTGAATGGAATGATTTAGTAATAACCGTAAACTTTGATTCCATTGAAAGATAAAAAGTACTCCGATTTTATATGAAGCTAAAAAGGTCAAGGAATTGATTTTATTTTAAAATCCATAATAACCATTGTAAAACCTGAGTCACTTAGTATTTAAAAGGTTTGTTTACATAGGAACTTCTTCTCGTTATTATGTCTACACATCCACGCAGTTACTTCTTAAGAAAGACTTACTGATAGGATCAGTCGTTAACTTTTGAGTTTCATACAGCCGTGTTTAGTCCACTATCTTCAGAGCCTTTGATATACCTGACACGGGTTCTACAATTTTGTCGTCAGGTAAATAATTATACGCAATTTAATCACGAACCTCTCCAAAGCAGAATATCATTTTGTGTCTCTTATCTCAGCACCTTTAAAATGCCGAAAATAATTAGGTCTGTTTACAAGTTTTCTTAGGAAAAGAAGGCTCTGAAAGATCGCTAAAAAGATTTTATTCTTAAGACGGTACGGAATTTTAATTATGAAGTTTTGTTAAGTATTAATAATTCGGCAGAAAATTAGTCTTAAGGAAACTTTAATTAGGTCATGTACACAAAGGGCGGTGTTATTTAGTTGGTTAAAAAGTTAAGAGAGACAGCAAAGGGAAACTTTTACTGCGGCGGTGGGTCTATGGGTTTAAAACATTCACGTAGCGAAACGGTCTTATGTGGGCAGAACAAGTTCCTAATTCTGTTATAATGAACGAATGAACACACTATAAAATATGTTGTTCTTCATAGTTCTAGTAAAACATTGGCAGCTGTAGACTGGGTTTGAACAGACAAAGATTTTTAGAACTATCAACACAAGTGTTACAACTTACAAGGCTCTTGTCACGAAACTGTGCCGTGGAAATAGCTTTCACCCCGTTCAAGCACCTTATAAATAAAACACCGTAACTCCATAAATAAACAGGAAAGACAACGGAGGGCCGGAACTAACACTACCGGTTTTAGGTGTCAAACAAAAACGTAAAATGTCTGTAGTTTATTACCTTTTCCTCACGAGTTTCTTAAACAAATGTAGTCACTTTATCACTAGGATGTACCAGGGGTCCATTACAAGGAAGAGCTGTCACGTTCGTATTTCATGTTTTGGAAACGTCTATAGTTACTTACTAGTAGCTGAAAGGGGATGATATACCAGGCTTGAGTTGCACAAGCGGAGTATATTGAGTGTTAATCCACTGACATTGTGATGGACATTCGATTAGATATCTCGGTTTATCTCTCCAGGAAACGGATCAACATATAATTGACACAGGAGAGGTAGTCGGCGTTCTGTATGTTGGGAAGTCTGGGCAAGTATTTGAATGGGAAATATTTATTTCAATGGTTGTTTTTCTTGGTAATGATATAAAGTCCTCTTTTAATTCAATTTGTGTTAACAGGGGAGAAAGATAGAGCTATACGTCCTGTATAGCACTACCTCTTTCGCACACTGACGTAAGATTAAAATAATACTGCGGTGTTGGTGGGTCCCCTACGCCCCCTAGTCACGTCAATGACATTGGTACACTAAAAATCAACACACTGTTAGCCTCAATAGTCATAAAAGGGAATGAAACGTACTCCATATTCTCGCAACAAAACACAAAGGACCATCAAAAACCAAATTCAAACACAGAGTAGACAGTGCGAGAAGTGCCACAAAATACACTTACAGAATACACATCAAACTAGCTAAACTGACCTACATACAGACAATGGCAGGAGAAATTGAATGGGACGCTCTTAAATTATTGTCCGTACGTACGAGGGACTCCTTTGACAGACGGCACAATACGTGAATAACGTCAGTTATCGCAGGTTCGGAGGGTAGATCGAGATATTCAATAGACGCAATGATTTACGTGGGAAGAATAACGTGTTGTTATACACGGGCCGTTGGTTAAAAATAACACTCATAGATGACATTTTGGCTATTATCGATCGATAACACCGTATGCGTTTTTATCGTCCGATAATTCTATTTCGTATTCGTGTTTTTGGCAGGTTTTTCCCTTATGAGATTTTTATTTCTCTTCTCACATGCCTACAACAAAATACTATAGCAAAACAAACGCGCTTGGAATTATACCACAGACATCGTTCAGAAAATTACATGTGTCAAAAACTAATGAATCAGAAGACAGCATTTAATGGAAACCGGGTACTGTTAGCAACACTGGATGGGTCACAAAAATACAGAAGAGAAACAAATCGAATACACTTACTAGAAGAACTCATATCGGAATATCGCAGGACGGAGGAACGCAAGCGTCCTACTTCTATTGCGTCGTTATTATCGCAGCAGTGTGTAACTTCGTAGCCGTCCTAATACATAATGTCCTAAAAACAGATATCGCAAAACGCATTCGGTATTATAGACCGATAATAACGCGCCTGTGTGGGAGATCCTTAAAGAGCTACTTTTTTTTGCACGAGCCTGTCTCGCTTTTCCCAACCACTGAAAGTCTGAATCAACGACCGCCAGAAGCGTCGAGGCAATGAAGCTCGACGAAGTCCAGGAGAAACAATATAACTGTCAAATAGTAAAGAACTGTAAATGTCTCTATATTTAGTACTGATTTCACCAAAAACTAAGTAACTGGACACATCACCGCGGCGCGGCACGACGCGCGAAGCCGCGCCGGCTCTCTTTTTAGTGATATCTGTCCTATTTTTATTTAAACGCCGCCTTAATAGTATTTGCAGTACTGTTTCGATTGTTTTGATGAGAAGTGTATTTTACCTACACGTAAAAGTATGCAAATGCAGAATATGTGGAGGTTCCAACGCAACATGCAACCCGAAACTATACTTGACACGTGTTTCTCTCCTTCACACCTTAAGGAGGTGTTCACTCATCGGCCGGTCGTTCGGTCGTGGCTAATTCTTTAGGTAAGCATAGTGGACACAGTGGACTGGAAACAGAAATACCTTTACAACTATAGTTTTAAACATTCGGCTATTGTTAGCTTAAGACTGATTTCTTTCTCCATATTTCAGAAACTGCTCATTATTTTTAAGAGGAATATTCTAGAAAAACAGTTGGTTTATAATGGCCCAGTTATGGAATGAAATATTGTCCCTTATTTTTCTACATGTAGGAGTAAACCGACAGAAATAGGTCGTCTGTATTAGTTACTTTTGTTGTATTATTTCACTTAAGTAAAAAGCTACAATGTCTTGCCTTTATCATATTTTTTTTAACTATCTATATCTAAGATGTAAGGCATAGACCGAATATCTCTTAAATCATGACCGATTTAAGAGATATTCGGACCACTATTTTTATTGGAAATATACAAATGACTCTCCAATTCGATTAAAATTTCGCTTCAAATAAAATACATTAGTTTTCGGCCGAAAGTTTACACACCCATAAAACTGAACTACCATCAATCATCCATTTCGCAGGATTCAAAACTAATGTGAACCACTAAAACACAGCAGCTGAACAAAAATTCTAAAAAATTAATGCAAAAAAAAGATTTATGAAGGTCCGTGTAAATATTGCACGACATTAAATTCAAAACTATTCTGTTTTCATAGAAAATTATTTCTATCATCTAAATCTCTATCATATTATTTTATTTCTATTATAAAGAACTTACCTCTCCGAAAACAATTCGAGGTACAATTTATTTTGTGTTACAATTTTCTGGAAAACCCCTGATAGAAACCCTCTACGCTGAAAATTACAAGGCAACTTGCTAGCACGAAAGCTACTAAGATAAAATGTTCACGGTACAATGGAAAACGGGACCGGACCGGGAAACCGTTTGCCTAGGTGAATTTGTAAATCGGAAGGTCGAATAAGATCCCTTTCAATGCAATAAAATATCTGTAATATGAGCAATATAAAATCGTTATCGACCTTGTCGAAAGCCTTTTTGTAGTGGAATGGTAGCAGTTTGATGTCTTTTAGAAAGTGATTTATTTTCTCATTAATCATTTTACGAGTATATTCGATGTTTTTCTTACAGCTTTTTCAACACCTTTCTCTTTGTATTGTCTTGTTACTTTTAAGGGTTCCGTTCCCGAAGGGTAACTAACGGGACCCTATTACTAAGCCTCCGCTGGCCGTCCGTCCGTCTGTCTGTCAGCGGGCTGTATCTCATGATCCGTAATAGGTAGGCAGTTGAAATTTTCACGGAATGTGTTTTTCTGTTGCCGCTATAACAACAAATAAAAATGAAAAGGTCTCCTCTACTACGATGCTACGGAACCATACATGCGCGAGTCCGACTTGCACTTGGCCGGCTTTTTTAATAACATTTTAGTCGCTACTCAAAAATTGTACCATTGATACCTACTTCTATTTATTAGTATAAAATTGCTGTACCACCAAAATTGCTGTACCACCAGGCTCAGCTTTTGTAGATCACAATTAACAAAAGCTAAATATAGTTGGCTTTAAGAAAAAAATACCATAAAGAGAAAAATACAAAGGATACATATACATACATACATATACATAATATAGATTTTCCTTTGTATGTTTCTCTTTTAATAATTTGATTTAAAAAAAAACAACCATCATAATAATCCCTTTTTAAAGCTTTTCAATAACAAAACAAAATATCCCAAAGGCTTAAATATTTAAAATATAAAGGCACTGACAAATATTTTTGAGTACTCCAAATCTATATTGAATGGAGCGTATTTTCAAAAACAATTGAAACGTGTTAAGCGCTGAAATGCAGCTTGAGGCTAGTAGGGACACGAAGTCAGCGGGTCCGGGGCAGCGGCGCGTTTCAATGCATAGATTTATATGGAACTGGCCTCGAAGGCAGCGGCGCGGGGAGCGGCATACTCGTATGAGCGATGCGAAGCACTAGCGGTCTAGCGGTGCCTGCACGGCTGCATTGCCGTAGTGTTGTGTATTTTATTTTTTGCTTTTTAACGACCGAATCTCGCTATCTGCCCGCTGGCTTCGAGACCAAGACTGCGTTGTCGAGTCACTCTCCGCGGCCATCCCCGCACTGCAATCGCTGGCTTCGAGACCGAACTCTAAGGCCGCGGCCGGCGGCTCGGCGGCTCGGCGGCGGCGGCGGCGGCGCTCGATGAATGGAGTGCACCGCTCGTTGCCCGCTCCAGCGCCGCTGTTTTCGAGAACCGGTCCATTTGATTTTACGCATAAGATCCTGCCGCTCCCGCGCCGCCGCCGCCGCCGCCCCGCTGCCCGCAAAATTCGAGGTCGCGGCCTAAGTGTCGTTTGTTCTTATCGAAGTGCCAGTTATGTTGCGGTCTACGTGTTTATAGCCGAAAGCCTATAGCCGTTTTTATAGGTGAAAATATTGTGAAGATTCCAAATATACTGACATTATCTTTAATTTCAATAATAAATTTGTCGGATCTGGTTATTGGTACGGATTTAAAATGTATCGCAATTACGCCAGTGGTGACATCACGCGACCTACTGATAAAACTACTCCCACCACAGCGTGCTTCTACAGAGCCCTGATGTGCACAACTCAAGGCGAGAACGACGTTGAAGGTCTGATCGCAGCGGAGATGAGACGTCCTGTACCCGATTCATTGTGCCCCGTGTTATTGTGTTAAATTGTAATCTCAAGTAATTTGTTAGTTTAATAGAAACAGTGTATCGCACCCAGTGTATTTTCATTGCACGAAACCCATCGTCTGCCCACAAGATGTACGAGTCTAACGGAATAAATTCTGACAATCCGACAAATATATTAAATGTTTTGATTATAAGATTTATTTATACCATACACCTTCAATGTAAAGAAACAATTGTAGATTTAGAAAAAAGAAAAAGATTTTTTGGTCTATAATTCTACATGTTTTAGAACTTACTCAACTCGAGACTTGTCAATTCTTGCAGCAGACTTCGTGTGCTTATATGTAATGTATGTTTTACATTATTTCAAGTATATAAACCATTTCTAGCATTCTTGCTCTAGGGATTTATCCTATCCCACAAACATGAGGTGTCAGAGATAAGTATTTTTCCCACTCGGTGCACCGAAGAATAATTGTATTTTCTACTTGAAATATAAACCATTTGAAACGGGCGTCGTTGAAAAATAGAAAGGTTTAGAACATCTTAATGCCGCCGTTCCTGTATCGGAAAATGATAGATACTGAGTATGAAACTGTTATTGAGTGTTGAAACGATTTCGTTGAGAAATATGGACTATCTTTTCAAGATAAATGTGTTAAGAAATATGGTTCGTAATACGATATCAATAATGGTTGGAAGGCCACGTTTCTTTCTTTCAAATATCAGCAATGTTGTAATCTGATTTCGAGTAGTAGGTACAGTGAACTGATCTATCTGAGATTAGTGTGGGTTGTCTGTATGATAGTAGAGATAAGCTTATTGAAAGTAATCTCAGACATGCGTGACCTTTAGCATACCGCATAAGGAAGTTATAGTCCAGCTACGTGAACTTGTAACGCGACGCTATTGCTTTTGCAAAGGCCGTATTGAACGGGTTACCTTTTGGCCTGATCAATTCTAGGATTCTGACATCTAATCCATTTGAGAAGCGTATTGAGTATAGCCTGGCCTGACCTGTAAGAGAAATATGAGTAATTGGCTTCGCATGTGTACAGCCTATCTACTAACATCGACGGCAGCGATTCAAGAAGCCGTAAGGGACATGAAGCGTGCGGCTCGATTTTCAACCGTCGGCGCTGAGCCGAACGCCTATATCTGTAGGTACGTGCAAGCATAGATATAGTGACGTATTTAAGTGTGCAATCATTCATCATTATCTGTCGTCCACAAATTGGCGTATAATAGCAGTCCTTTGCAAAAGTCTTCGTCACGCTAACTGTGAGAAGTTGAAAGGGGATTTAATATCATCCAATTTCATCCCATAAGAGGAAAATGGTACCAACCTATCAACGGTCGCCAAGCAATGTTATTGTTTAAGTTCATATCAAAGTTTGTTATAAAAGTTTGAGCGGAATAATGTTATAGGGTGCTTATGTAAAAGAGGGTCATAAAATGGACAATGAATTAGATTGACGGGAGGATATAGGTAACGCTTAATTGATTCTTGACTTAAAGACTGACAATCTATTTATATTGCTATGCAGGATGCAGGAGATATTGATCGACCTTAACACTGGCCGAAGGTTGAACATGTAGGTATTTATAGTATTAATTCTATTATACGAACACATAATGAAGCTGTGTCAGGGATCAGAAACAAATACATACAGATACGAAGCTAAATTAAATTTAGATACGAAAGAAACGAAGTATATTATTGTTGGAATGAGCGAAAATGATAAAGAACGACGGAAAACAAAAACAAAATAGAAAGAAGAAAGCGTAGAATATTACGAAGATAGCTGATAGATATGGTAGAAGACATGCTGCTCCGACGTTGATTTGAATCGAGATAAAGACAATAAACATAAACATATATTAATGCAAACCAACGGAACTACAGATTACAGAACAACGTTCCATTCCATATAAATGCTTACAGAGAACTATTGTCCATCAATAAATCATAAGAAAATGAAGGTTAAGGCAGGAAAGCGATCGAAAAAGAAAGTTTTGATGGGGATAAAGCCTTTGAATACACCTTCATCATAGATTTATGGGTTAACAATGGATTTGCGGATTGTGAGTCCATATAACCATGGAGGATTTAAGTCTTTTGGATATAACACGACAAAACATGCTAGCTAGGCTTATCACACTGTGAAACTACCTATGGTTCTGATATTAAAATGTGAAATTCCTTCAGATCTTAAACGACTCTACATTTTAAATCTACTTCGGTAGTACTTAGCTTAGTTTGTAAGTTTTTGCCTTGGCTGGAGGCTCAAGGCACCTACAGGATAGTCCGGTTAAGCAGACGACAACCTCCGAGGCTGAGCTCCGAGATGCCTTTCACACAAAAAAAAGCCGCGAAGAGAGTCGAAGTGTTAAGAGTTCGATTTATTTTATTTTGAGCTACAATATAGAATAACAGTTTCGTTTTGAGAGCAATAGTGAATAGTAATCGTTTTGAAGTTTTCATTCTGGTATAAGCCTGGTAATAGTTCCAGTTCAGTTTTCAAGTGCAGATCCATTGTTTTTACCATAGTGAAATAGTGTTTTATTTCTTCTCCACCCACAGGAATAGTGCAGTGCTTTTCAAACCTACCTCTCCGTTCTACAAAGCTAACGTTGCAGCCGGGACCTATAGGTAGGTATAGGGCATTTAGTGGCTCATTTTGGATCTGTTAAATAGATAGTTAAAATTCCCAAATACGAGTCCACCCGTCTGGTACAGTTTATGAGCATTACAACACTAACTTTATGGCCAAGTAATGATATATTTTAATAAATCTAATCACGATGAAAGTAATAAAGAATAGAGGAATAGTTTCAGGAAAACTGGTCTACAATTTTGTCTTAGGAAACGCATTAACATTTCTAATGTCATTGAATTTATTTCGACTTTCTCAATATGGCAGAAATCTTTGATGGAGGTGGTACTTAATAGGAGAAGGCTGGAAGATGCTTCACTAACAAAATCGTAACGGAGGATGGTAAATAGGCACGCTAATGCACCAATATCAAAAATAGGTATAACTCCCTAATTAATTTACATACATAATTCTATGTCCATCTATCATTTTGCAACGATTGACAAAACAAAGATATTTAAATTACGTTCAACGCTAAACGCATTTAGTGATTTGTGGTGGAGGCGGGCCTTAAAGTTCATTTAAGCAGAGGGAGACAGAAAGAGGTAGGTATAGAGAGTACAGTGCACAGAGCACTTCCGTAATTTCATCAAAACTTTTAATACGGGAACATCCGTTGTACTGTAAAAGCCGCACCATTAATACCTTTTCATAAAGTTTTTGACGATGCTATACAAACCGAGTTTGGAAGCTAAATGTCTACAAAATTTCCATGTTCACCCACAAGCTATTGTAAAGGTCGAAATTAACATCGAAGCGGTGGGTCGTAGAGGGAATAATGTTTTATTTTACGTCTAATGATACGGACAAGATTTTTATGAATTTCTTAGAATTCGGCCACCAACTGTTCCAGTGGGTAACCGATTTATGAAGGTCCAAACTTTAGGCGACACTGTCTGACTTAATCGAATTCTGTTGGGGCTTTCGTCGGACTAATCAAATCTCTTCCAGTTACGGACGAACTTTCGACGTGTTAGAACTGTAGGAAGTGGTACACGTCGCTTCAAGTTAATTACTAATATCGACATGATCGAGCACCAAGAAAATTTTACTAAAAGTTAAAAACATAGAGATATATTAAAATTGACAGCATTGAATGAATTATTGATACTACCGCAAGAATTCGGTACGTTATGGGTTCGATAATAAGTCTCAGACAAGCAGAAACGTGTCATCTAGATGAATATAAAAACAAAGACTTAGAGAAGTTTCACAACAGTGGCCACTTCAGCGAAAAAACATTTAGTCCAAAATGGACTAAACAAAAACATTCGAAAACGTAAACAAAGCGTAAACGAGCACAAAACTAAACGGAACAGAAGCGTCACATCCAACGCCGTGGCGCGTGTAACCCCGGTTGAAAAATTTCGTTCCCCTCCTGCCCTTAATTTTAACTAATTTCAGCTGCAAACGCCTGCCGTGTCCGCGCCAAGCGGGAAAACTGTCCAAGTAATTACTTCGACGGTAATCCCGCAGAGCTTGTAATCCTGTGTAATATTATGTAGACCGGTATGACAGTGTTCTTAGATGGTAATAATAATAAGCATTGTGAGGTACTTTACTTTAACAGTCGTAAGTTTTCATGGTGTTTACGGGTATTCTACGGGGTTGGTGATATTTGGGGAAATTAATGTGAATCCATACATCCATGTGGAAATTGGTTAGAATCCATACAGTACCAAACACAACATTCATGGCTCATACTTTTAATGTGAGACTTAAGTATACAACAAAGTCAGGTGATATAAAATGGATCACATAGAAGAAACTCACACACAAAGACTTAATGTAAACGTTAGTTAATTTTTATTTATTATCTAATGTAAACCAAATACTTAATCTTAGTTTAATTTATTTATCTGCTATTTTATTTTATTACCAATCAATATATATAATTTAATACAAATAATTTGATTTATTCGATTATCTTGATTTGTTTGTTGAATTCTGTTTGAATCTATGCTTTGTTTTACACTAATTCATAATTAATTGCAATAATGAAAATGTATACTATATTATACAAATAAAATAGTGCATGATGCAAAATAGTGTTAGCCTGTAAGTAATAGTTGCACGTAAACAATAATCGTAGGCTAACCTAAATAAATAAGTAAACTGTTATAAGTTTTTAAACTTTCATGGTCACTAACATTATCATTAATACTAGAAACGAACAAACAAACAAAACAGACAGTGGACATGGTAATTCCGTTTCTAGTGTTAATGATAAGTAAAATGTTTCAAAAAACTTAAATATAATTAAGTTTCATAGGACACTCAGGTGGATCTGTTTGATCTGTTACCTCGTAGTCCAGATAAAAGAAAAAAGCCGCTTCATAAGAATACTAGTTTCTTGTCACTTAATCTTGGACACAGTCCCTTTCATTCTTCTCCTACTTTGAGAACATTAATTTCAACCTTGAGGCACAATTTTACTTTCTTAAAACACTTTGAAAGAAATGATAAGAACAAAGGCACGATTAAATTAGTTTATTAAATAAAATTAAAATAATGTTGAGTTAAGGAAATAGAAAGGAATTGTGATCAAATTAAATTTTTGTTCATCAAGGTTTTTATGACAGGAACAACGGATGTTATTGAGACTTTTTTGACACCATCAAGTCAAGTCGGTGTTCTCATGACCACGAGTGTTTTAGGAAACCCATTTTTTTTAAAATTTTCCTCTTTCATGCATAGCCTGTGCTATCATATCATTCCACACAAAGTCCTACAGCCTGCACACACACCACAAAAACTTAAAGCTATGGGTACTTTTTCATCTCGAGGAGCTCGTGGCTAAATAATAACCGCCGCTCGGGTCGATCTTAAGGTTAAGCCGCGCTTGCCTAGGTTGGTCCGTGGATGGGTGACCGCCCATCACATACCGAGTTTCCTCCGTGCCTCGGAAAGCATGTTAAGGCGTTGGTCCCGGCTGTCATTTGTAGATCTGTAACAGTCGTTACAGTTACGTTACGGTAGTCAGTAGCCCGAAAGTTTGACAACCAGTCTTACCAAGGGGAATCGTATTACCCAGTACTAACTGGGTTGTGGAGGTCAGATGGGCAGTTGCGCCATGTAAAATACTGGTATTCAGCTGCATCAAGTTAGACTGGAAGCCGACCCCAACATAGTTGGGAAAAGGCTAGGCAGATGATGGCAGGTACTTTTTCTTCTATCTGGTTATAGTAAAAAGTATAGCTTTAGTTAAAGATGTGGCATGGCGTAACGTTGTATAGTTTCTGGCTACGCCCATGTGAAAAAGGCGTGTATTTATGAATGTATGTAGGTACAAGGTATGTCAGAATCTGGTTCCAATAAACGAATACCTATAACAATTTCATCCAAATACCACACAAAATCATAATAACATTATTTAACAGCGTCGTTGGCTTCATCTCAAAACCTTTCTTTAAGCCACAGGCATGGAAAAAATTTGCTAATATAACGAGGCCTTAAAAAGTCACGTTGGTAACAATGTAATTTGAGTGTTCGTCGCTACCTCGAGGGTGCTTCGACATTCCGCCTTCACGATACCACGTTTGTTCCCAACTTTCACTTAGATACCGAGGTTTTGAAACATATAACAAGGTTCGGTTCTTTCCGAGATTAAAAGTATGACGATCGATGAAGCGAAGCTATTTTCATTATCATAGGGAAAAAATAACGTTAAGCCCAATTTGAAGACAATTGCAGTAAACTTATACTGTCACATAAGGGATACCTTCCGTGACGACAACGCTGAAGCGATATCGGGAGTTCAAAATTATGAACAAACACGGAAGATATCCCGTAAGTGACAGTATAAGTTTAGTTTGAAACCGTGAAAGCTTAAAAAGTGTTTGACAATTATTGTAGTTTTAAACAATCGTTACACAGAATCAAAATATTAAAACCTTCGTAAAGCATTACATAGCTGCAATAGAAAAGAATCAACAATTCAAATTGAGAAATCCCTGAGACAAAACAAAAAGCACATGCGTGTGCTGCAAAACGGTTAATATTGAAAGCGCTTTATCACTTTCGCCGCTGTATTTTCTTGTCCAGAGATCTAAAAGCGGTAACCGCAATGAAACTACAATTTTAATTTAAAACGATATGGATTAAATACGGTATACGAAATTCATTTATGCTCTTGTTCACAAAGAGTTGATTGTAAAAAAATACAAAAAAACGATAGGGATTTTTTTTCGTTGCAGTGCATTTATAGCCGTTGGCATGAAGCTCTGCTGCATGTTAATTAATTCCGTCGTTCCTGTGATACACAAGTGTCAGCGAATACATTGAACGGATATTGAATGTTCTGATTCAAACAATCACAATAAAGGAACAAATTCTGCAGTAGTTTTAATTATTAGTTCTACTCACTTAGTGATGAATATCACGTTATATCTCCCAGAAGTACAAAAGAAGAAATAAAGTTCACACTTACACTTGAGCCTGTTAATTACTTATAAAAGGTTTAGGGATAAATCTATTTTGCTGAAACTTGGACCCAAACGAGACCAAAATACAAAAGTTCTGGCCTCGATTTGTGTAAGTTACATGTGTTATGTTATGTTAGTAGCCCTTCTATATAATTAGTACCTAAGACTTATCTTAGGTTTGTATACTCATGTCCTATGACACCATGTTTAAGTACTACATTTGCTAAATATATTTGTTATTTTAGATAGTTGATTATTTCACATAATTCATTTACTAAATAACCTTTGTCGCTTTAGATAGCTAATAGTTGTTTACATTACCTTAATTATGTTTTCCCTAATTATGTTTATCCATCCCACGACCTCGCAATACATAATATTTCATAATTCAACATATCAACTTCTATTTCCTAATTCAACATCTAAATCATACCAATTTTTGTAACTTAGTAGTAGTAGGTAATACATGACATAAATTGTTATTTAAATCAGTTTTGCTATTTACTGCATAACACATGATACTAGGTCGCAAGGAATAATAATTCTATGGAAATGGCCAAACTAGATTTATAGACAAAGTTGTACAATGACCGTCAAAGTGGTATACTCAAGCCGAGAAAATGAAGGGAGTTTCCGTAAGAGCGATCGATTGGCCCTATACAATAAAGAAACACATAAATCACCATTGATTCCTTATCTTTAAGAGCAAAAACAATTGGTTTACTATAAATACCATGCCAACATGTTTAGTCCTTAGTATGTGTAGCATTTCGTGGAGACTGTTTTTATTTCACTTAGAACTTTGTAATTTTCGGGTGTTCCGGGATATATCCTAATATTATTAATTAAATAACACTTTTTTTTGTAGATTAACAAAATTAACAGAGAAAGAAAATACTTACTAAACAAAGTAAGATAACTGCAACTTTCTAAGATGATTATCCGAATTACCTGCAACAACAACAACATAATAAATTAAAAATATTAATTAACAATGCCGAACGAGATCGATAAATAACTCGGAAGTCTCGTTTAATGTCGGTAATATATCGTGGAAGGAAGTTTACGAGCGCTTAAATAAAAATAATTTATTATTGCAAATAATAGAGAGGAGAAGTGTCGAGGAAGAGTAAGATTAACGCACGACGATCAATTGTAACGTACACCAGAAGAAGAGTGTAATGTTTCCAAGATTGTTTTCGTTTAATGAAGACAAGTATAGCTAAGGGAGAAAATAGTGAATGTGTAAAAATTCAATGAGTAAAGTACGGTAGGACATTTTGAAAATCAGCTGATGGGAGTTTAATTGCGTAGTTGTTTATTTTAGTTTAGTAATTTCATTTCTAGAGCCACTCGGTTTCAATTTTATACTCTTTTGTGTTATTAACTTATCACTTTCTTTGTGAATGCTGGTTAACCTGTAATTGGCGACTGTGTAAGTCCAAGACTGTAAAACTTGTACTCAAGAAATTTTTTACACACAAGCTGTTGGTAAACCTTTGTTAATAAATAAATAAATAAATGACGTTCCTACTACTGGAATTCTTATCTATGAGTGGGTCCCGTGAGGAGTGGATGGCATATGCTTTTGTAGTTTTAGTTATATCCTCACGATATTCTCCATCACCATTTGGAGACCAGTAATGATGAAATAAATAACACAACGTAAAGTAAATCCGGGCCGTTACCACTGGGTAATAAGCTATTTAATCACCACGATTTCATTGACACGAGAAACAACCATCCATACCTCTAATGATCCAAAGTTTTGGTAAAGTTTATGTAATCAGCTACCTCATTGTATCCTGAAAAGTATTACAATGTCAAACTGTTAGCCGGTTCCATCGACAGCTGTCAATTGAAGGTGTATCGTTATATTACAGTTATTAATTGAATGAATAATTTATGACGAAAGTTTTGAGTCTAATGAGAAGCTAAACTGTCTTTTGAATGATTAATTTTCTTCTCAGTACCTACTTATATTGTTGTGCACAGAAGAAGACTTTTTTCAAAAACGACAACATTTTTGGTTCAACCAGTCGTGAACAAATTATTTAATGTACTTTTTGGTTATGATCGATATTTTAGTTCTCGAGTCCTATACTAGATGGCGTTACTAGGCTCGCTACAATAGTTTTAATCTATATATATAAAAATGAATTGCTGTTCGTTAGTCTCACGAAAACTCGAGAACGGCTGAACGGATTTATCTTATCTTAGTCTTGAAATGTTCGTGGAGGTCTAGGGAAGGTTTAAAAGGCGAGAAAAAATCGAATAATTATATATATATAGATAAAACAAAGTCGGGTTTCAGGGTTTGTTACAACACTTATAACTCGAGATCTGCTGGACCAATTTTCATGGTTTTTGATTCGTTAGATTTGTCTCCACCCCGAATAGCAGAATACATCTTAAAACAATGGTAGGTAGGTAGGTAGGTAGGTAGGTAGGTAGGTAGGTAGGTAGGTAGGTAGGCAGGTAGGTAGGTAGGTAGGTAGGTAAGTAGGTAGGTAGGTAGGGTAGGGTAGGTAGGTAGGTAGGTAGGTAGGTAGGTAGGTAGGTAGGTAGGTAGGTAGGTAGGTAGGCAGGTAGGTAGGTAGGTAGGGTAGGTAGGGTAGGTAGGTAGGTAGGGTAGGTAGGTAGGGTAGGTAGGTAGGGTAGGTAGGTAGGTAGGGCAGGTAGGTAGGTAGTTAGGTAGGGTGGGTAGGTAGGTAGGTAGGGTAGGTAGGTAGGTAGGGTAGGTAGGTAGGTAGGGTAGGTAGGTAGGTAGGGTAGGTAGATAGGGTAGATAGGTAGGGTAGTGAAAGTCGTAGGTAGGAAGACATGCATTGCAACGCATGCCGGGCACAGCTAGTTGATAATAATTTGTGAAACAACGGACAGGTGACGGTAGTGGTAACATAATTAGACCGATGAAATGTCAATGGAAAAAAGACAGAAAGCAAAGGTTGCAAAATAAATTGCATAAATTAAACCCATCAAATATTTGGAAATTACTACAGAACATATTACATACGTATTGTTATTGGTGCAATGTTGTGAATTTGTGCGCGAGAGACGGAAGAAACGGGGAAAGTGTTTGCGTCTATTTAACGAGGTTTAGGTTAGATAATTGGAGAAATTTTGCAAGGCTGACCGTTCTCAGCTTGCGGAAACGCCCTTATCGTTCAGACACAAGTATTATGAATTAAATTCTGGCTTCGATTGATGAAGCATAATATTGATTCATTGCGAAATACAGATCGACATATTCGCCACGGTATAAAAGATTTCAGCTGTTCTCGGGCCATAGCGCCGGATTGTATTCTTCTGACTACGGGTTCGATTCCAGCCTTAAGATTTTCTTTTAATGAATAAAAAAATTGTACTGATGAAAAGTAAAAAAAAAAGAATTGGTTTTGCTTTTTTTACATTTTGTTTTTTATTTTCCTTTATATTTGCTTGTTTGTTTTTATATTTTGTTTTAAGCACATTTTATTTACTTTTATTTCCGTTCCGTTGTTTAGTCATTCAAGTGTTGTGTTTAGATTGCAAGGAAACTTGAAACTATTTATTTAGTAAATTTATGTATTTTGCCTATGTTTTTCTTTCTCCCCATTCATTTTATTTGGAACCCCGGTCATCACATTTTTAACATACAAATCAATTGCAAAAGAGTGGCTAGACATAATAGAACCCTTTCTCGCGACAAGTGGCACAAAATCACTCTAACCATAATGTTTACGAAGGGCCCAAAATTCGGGATTCTTTCCCCAATCTCACTTAAATATTGAACCTCATGATGTCCTATGTCATCCACATGTCGGCCTATTATCTACAACTAAATGAAGGGTTGAATATTTATGATCATCCAATTTCCGTGCATGTCATGCGCTGTACCTCCCGTACCTCCCAATCCCATATCAACAGCTGTCAAAAGTTACCGTTGCAGGAAATCGGCACGTTTCTTTTTCTTTATGAAAACCTTTATTCGCATCATGAGCCTCTTCATTTTATGGATGTAACGTTTAGAGAGTGGGACTTGGTATTTTTAAGACGAATAAAGGACAAGGTCATTGGGGAGAGGGTCTTCAAATATGAAGGTCTTGTGAGAGTGGTTTTTATTCTATATTTATACACGGTTTTAGTGTAATACTTGATTGTTGGAGGCTTTCTATTCTTTTGTTATAGTGAACTCACGGATTTTAGTACAATGACGATGGAAATATACATCGTTTACATATAAATAAAGCTTAAACTAGATTTAAAACTAGAAAGAAAATTGCTGGGGAAGAAGCCATTAAAGACAAAAATAGTTCAAGTAAAAAAAAATAAGAAAATTGACAACGCCGAATCGCCTGAAGTCATACGACATATTTGTGAACAAGTCCCTCATATTAAAGCTCCATGTTAAAAAAAAATACAGGCCAGATGTTCTGAAATGGTAGAAAGATGGAACATACGAGTATTTTCCATTCTCATACAATATTCGAGGGGCGCATAAACTTGTGGCATTGACGTGAGTTCGTTTTGTATCGCTTTTCGATGCGCCGCTACCCACGGCTTTTTGTATTCGGACCGTGAAATTAAAATAAACCAATGCATCTACGATTCTAGTCTCGAACAACAAGTCGGTAAAGTTAGAATACGAAATCATAGCTTTTCTTATATTTGGATGCTAATGGAGCGTGAATATCTTTATTTCAAAATGTAAACATTAAGTTGGTTGTTGATCTTGTGCAAAGAGGTTTGTGTTCACGTAATTTCCATATAAACACAACTAATTATTTCTCCGATCAGTATTTGCTAACAAAACAAACAACTCCTTGGTGTACGCGATTTGCATAATCGATTAATTGCAGCGCTCTTTAGAGCATAGCCGCCAAGGACCTTTGTTGTAGCTACGTGCTTATTATTGTTTTAATAATGGAACCTAGATTGTAGTAGAAAATCTCAAGCTTTCTTAGAAAGTGCAAACACATTAGTATGTAAGCAAGTTAAGCAGTAATAGCCTAGTGGTGTGACCATCGGACTGCCAAGTCATAGGTATCAAGACAGGCTCGTCTGATTTTTCGGATTCATGTGCGTATTGTATAATTATCACTTGCTTCGGTGAAGGAAAACATCGTGAGGAAACCAGCATGCCTGAGAGATATATTTCGTCGGCATGTAAAGCCAAGTCAGAGGCCCATGGGCGGCATAAAAACTCTGACACCATGTTAGGCACTAACCACACGATAAAGAAGGAGAAGAGTAGGTACCTACGTAATAATCTTCAAGCTACAAGTCCTCCTACGTAATACCTATGTATACGTCCAATTGTAGAATGAAACTAGTGCGGTCTTGTGTCATCGGAACCAATAAAGACCATCGAAAAGAGAGCTTTCAACAAACTGTAGGGTTTCGCAAAATCTATTTGCGTTGCCACGTAAATAGAGCAAAATGTTTGTGGGTGCTTTTCGAACATCGATTTGTTCGGAAAATGCCTTCATTTATTTTCATTAAAGCCCGAAACGTAGTTGGAAGCCAATTTTGGGACTGCGCCCGAAATTGAAGCAGAACTTCGGAAGAATGATTTGTTTAAAATAACAGCGGCCCATTTAGCTGCTGCAAGGTAAATGTAAACCTAAGTTGAAAGCATTCGTCTCTCTCCGAAAAATATTTGAACATAACAAAAGCTTTATGGCGTGTTTCGATGTACTGACAAAAAATATGTATAAAATTGTTTCTTTGTCATTAATACGACAGCTTCTTTTTAACACCCAATACAATAAATGTAGGGTTTGGGGAACAAAGAATCGCTGATATTTTTTTTTCTTTTTTAAAATGAAGAATCAAAAACGAAGCTTCCTTTTGGTTATTTCAACCATCGCAACACTTGCCTTTTTACTCGACTGAATAAATCACAAAGGCTGACGTCTTCAGATTTGTACTAAAGTAAAACGTAAGCACAATAAGAAATATTTTATAGTCAAAGCGGCTTTGAGGCTGGGGTGTCACGCCGCGGATGAAAGGAGTCCTCACTTTTCTATTTGTCGCACGAACACCTCTGAAGATCTTAGAGCTGCTGTGAATATATTATGTCAAGATTTTTCGTGTATTCGGAAAGCGAGTAATCGAATCGACATCGAATATCAACTGTAAACTTTGGCGTACCTCGTGAACGTGAACGGAATACAAAACAGATATTAGAAAAGAGGATGTAGGTACTAAGTTATTTTATAAACTTGTTACTAGTTTGAAACTGAATAAGTTGTAGGTAGCCAGTGTAGTTTAGTCTATTTTACATAGAAACTATAGTATGATGTGAGGTCAAAGTTAGATGGTGGTACAGTTTTGCACAAACAATTTCGTAATGCAAGTGGGTTGTCATAATCAAATACGAAGTTGGGATACTGCAACACTAATAAATTGAAATATGTAATTGAAAAGGGAGAAGTTAAAACAAAAGTTGGAAGCGAAACCACTTTGCTGTTACAGTTTTATAGTAGTTTAGCAAAACATTTAGAATATTATGTAAATGCTCAACTCAAGCATCATCATGCTTCCAAACTGACCTCGGAAAAGTTTGTAAATCCGAGAAAGTCTAAAACTAAAGCACCAACAACGAAAGACTTCTTTCTAAGCAAGAATGATGCCAGCTCAAATGTAGCTGTGTCCAACAAAGATAAAATATTATCTTGTCCAAAAAATGATAAGTGTTTTACGTTTCATGAATTTCGCAACTTTTATATGATGAATAGAACCGACTGTAGCCAAAAGGAGTTTCTGTTTAGACAACATTGCGACGTTTAGTCTTTTATGCATATTTTATGCATGGAAAGATTTTCTTGCTTCTGGAAAGTTTCATATATTCTCATGTGAATACCTAGTTCACAGGGTACGTTATGAAACTTCATTCTGTTAATTAAACCGTTCATTGTCCAAACAAAGAACGGTTTAATTTTTATAAATTTCGTAAATATTTTGCTTTTACGGTTTGTTTTTGTTATTTTGTCGGCAGCATGCTTTCAGGGAGCCCCTGAGGAGTAAGATTAAACTATTATTGCTTGCTATAAAAGCTAACATATCCCAATAAACTTGAAAAACAATAAAAACAAGGCCTATGATGGAGGATGTGGAATTTCCCATTATTTTTCGCTGAAAGAATGCAGTGAATTGAAAAAAGAACACTCCCAAACTGACAGCCGCATTGCACCCAAAACTATCGACTTTATCGCTTCGCGCCAAAATGTGAATCGGTGCGTGTTTAACTTGGCCCACAGACGCGGCGATTTGAAATACGTCAGATATAAAGAGAACCGCAAAATATTGATGGGATTTGAACGGCTGATTTCGACATTATTTTGTACGCATGATTTATGGCTTATGAAAGGACATGACTATCGGTGTATTTCATTATCTGTCACGTCTTGAAGAGCCACATATGTAAAATATATCATTGAAAAGACTTTGTATTTTATTGTACTTTAAAAACAAAACGTTTTCACATAAAACTCAAAGGTTTATTTTCTGTAGGACATGCAGCACGAATAGTAAAACAAAATGCTCATACAAATTCTGGTCGACAACAGGAAGCGTTGCTACGGTAGCTTTGTTTCAGTTTTTTATTTGCAACCAGTGCAAATTCATTTCGGTAGGTACGTTACTTTGTTTAGCGAAGTCAATTAAACAAATTGGAATTGAGTTTGAGAATCAAAGTGAAGAAACTCCAACTCAAGTCAACTTGATAACGAATACTTTATTGACATTAATGAGTGTTTGTATTTAAATCTCTGAAGCTCCTTGTGTATCTTTTAAGGGATTAAAAATACATTTAGAATAAACAATTTTTATATTATTATCATACACAATCAACCCTAATTAACATCGTACAACATAAATTAAAGCGAGATAAAAGACTTAATTAGCGTTAGCATAGCACTAAACTGAATTACAAAATTATCTAGGTTTCACCCGAACAAAATTGTTTCGCGTTCAATCCATTAGCATTAATTAAAGAGCTAAACATTCTTGAAAATAAGACAAACCAGTTTAGTACGAGACATTTTCTTATTTAACAAAGATCTATCATGAGATATCAGTCATTGTCAGTTTTAATACTCGAAGCTGCTGTCACGGAAATATTGCGTTAACGTAAAGCCACAGATGAAAACCACCAGTATGAAAACCAAGCGTTCCAAGCTACTATGACGTCATCAGCCCTATTTAGATACTATACAAACAAGGTCCAATACAAAATAGACAAAGTTTTTGCTCTCTAAATGTCTAGAATTAAGTTCTTGAGTTTTGAAATTGTAACGTTGCTGTTTTTAACCCTTAAATTGGCAGTGTACTCCACAAAAGACATAAACTTTGAAAAAATCGATTGTAGTAGTAATCTAAAAAAAATACCCTTTATTATTATTTTTAGTTTGCAATAATTGTGTATTTTGGTAGAAAAAATATTAGGATGTGGTACCATCGAAAATTATGCGTATAATTCAAAATGTCTTCGAAGCGGTCTGACGTCTCTGCGTCATGGGAAAGCTTTTTAAGTTTTTCTATGTTTTTTTGGATGGGACTTGTGGTTATTAGGCTTTACATTGCATAGGGACATTATCAACAATATCAATCGTGCGTAATTTTATGTGTAAACTACATAATCATAATTTTATGAGTTCGAAACTAGGTGTGTACTCCGTGAATACCGTTGCAAAGTACGTAGGAAAATACGCAAAATAGACTTCGGAATACACGTAGTACATTGCCAAGTACACAGCGAAAAGCAAACGGGCTTTTTTTGTTTGTTTTGATATAAAATAACATCGGTTGAGGTGTGGATTGTACTATGTCGTATAGCATGTTCTTTTTTTCTTTTTCTGCAGTGCTTGAACACTGGTAGCATGGTGGTATTAGCATTACGCAAAACAATAAAAAAGAAACCATCCATTATTTACGCGGATAACTTCTTTACTTCTCCAAAGCTTATTTACTTGTTGCGGGAAGAATATGGAATAATTAGACTAGGATCAATAAGAACAAAAGGAAGAAAAACGCAAGGTCGATGTTGACAAGTTGAGGGCAGTCAACATCGACCTTGCGTTTGTCTTCCTTCGAGTATCTCCTTATCTTTTCAATAGGATGACAATCCACGTAGGAACTTACAAGCTTTACCAGCTTGTTATCGTTCCACTTCACGAAAGCTAACTTGTTGCTATTACACACAACTTTGGTACTGTATCCTCCCCTTTTCTTTTTTTAATTATTTTTCAGTGGGCAACAGATCTTGACAACTCCTGAGCCGGTTTGTTCTTATTGTTCCTAGGCTAATTATCCCATATTCTTCCCGCAACAAGTAAATAAGCTTTGGAGAAGTAAAGAAGTTATCCGCGTAAATAATAGATGGTTTCTTTTTTATTGTTTTGCATAAGTCCGATAAGCATAATTATGGGGGGCGTTGATTCAGCAGATATGCTTATATCGTTGTACCGGACCCCGTTCAAGGCCCGACCCGACGGTGGTATTTGGCTATATTTTCGCAATTGCTGGATATACATAATGCATAAACAACGGCTGGCTTCTTTACAGGCGAGATGGGAGACTAAAGTCTCTAAAAGAGTTTAGGCTTGATTTATTTGAAGGACTCTGTCGGCCTAGTCAAATCGCCATGTCATGTCATGTCATCATGTGAAGATGATGGAGAGAATAATTCAGAAACCTACTTCTGAAAGGCAGGTGGACAGTGTCAGGTACGATGCTGTTGGACATTCTCCAGAATGCGCAAATAAGCAATCACGCTGTAGATTTTGCAAAGAGGGAAGAACCAAAGTCCTTTGCGTGAAGTGCAATATGCACGTTTTGAATGTTTTGTGGTAGGAGAAAGTAACAAAAGAAATTGCTTCCGTCAATTTTACAACCGATTAATATTGTTTAGTAAGAATTATGATTAAAAAAGCAAATAATTAACTAAGATGTGTTTAATTGATATCTTGGCACCGTGCTCCATGTAGTACAAACACAAGAAGACACACTTTACACTATAGTTGGCAATGTACTCCCCGGAGTACATAGTTTTTCGCGAAAACTGTTATAAGTAGATTTTTTTCACATTTTTTTTCAGTCCTCTGGGATCATAATAAACCAGGAAAAAACAAAAAAACATTGAATTGTAGAAATAAATTCATTTGCCAATTTAAGGGTTAAACAAATTAGCTTGCTGCGACAGTATAGCCACGTTAAGTATAAAATATTTAAGCTGGGCACGCGAAGTAGCTGCTCAAACGTTGTCCAGGTAAGTATATCTATATCTGTGAATAAACTTACAAGAAAGAAAGTATGTTTCGTACTTAGACACTAACATGGCTCTAAAAAGTGAAAACGTTAAAAAGTAAAATGGTTTCATGACCGTCATCAATCCCCTTCCCAAAACGTTTGGGGTCAGCACAGCATGACTTCTTTTATCCATCTTTATCAGCCGTCACCTCTATATGGGGTAGAAGGGACGCCGACGCGAAAACGGTTACCACGTATTCAGTATGTAGATAATTCTGAAAAAAAAACACGGGTTATTAAAAAAAAAAAATTGCTGTTTCCTACAAAAGTGCAATACTTACACGGTCAAAATGTATGGAATAGCTGTTTTTTTTTTATAACAGATGAAAAATTGTCTATGTAGGAAGACTCAGAATGATTTACTGAAAACATGGTAATCATTTTCGCGTCGGTGTCCCTTCCACCCTGTATATATTCCCCCTGTTTCTAATCATATCAACTTTAACACAATGCATTGACCGTTTCTATCGTCTTTCTCAAATGTTTCGTCGTGTCGATCGATGATTCCTTTTTAAAGTTTATTTATTTTATTTATTTATATTTATTGGCACACACAAGTTAGATAACATACAAACATAGACAAACAAGATACATGAGCAAAGTTAAATGAGTACAAAAGAAGAAGTGGCCGTGGGTCCCAAAGTAGGCACAGCCTGTATCTTGGTGGCCCAATTCCAGCAGTAACGGCAGATTGCATTCGGATGTTCAGTGTTTAACGAACTTCGACCAGAATTCTGACTGACAGCGTTAAATTTATCTTCTTTCCACGAGGAGGAGCTCGTGGCTAATAATAACAACCGCTCGGATCGATCTTCAGGTTAAGCCGTACTTGCCTAGGTTGGTCTGTGAATGGGTGACCACCCATTACATACCGAGTTTTAGTCGGATAGCACGTTAAGGCATTGGTCCCAGCTGTCATTTGAAGATCTTTGACAGTCGTTACAGGTAGTCAGTGGCCCAAAAGTCTGACAACCAGTCTTACCAAGGGGTATCGTATTACCCGCTACTAACTGGGTTGTGGAGGTCAGATAGGCCGTCGCTCCATTTAAAATACTGGTATTCAGCTGCATCCGGTTAGACTGGAAGCAGACCCCAACATAGTTGGGAAAAGCCTAAGCAGATGATGATATCTTCTTTCCTAATCACTCTCAGTGCTGAGAATCGTGAGTCTGCTTCAATTTGTCGACAGTTTTACTATATGAGTTACGATCAGTGGCCTGGTAGAGTGCAGTTAGGACTGCGAGGTATCTCGAGTTGCTCGGATATTAGATCCGCCAACGTTTTAAGCTTTGGCCTCTAGGTTTATGAGATATCTAAACTTAAATTGAATAATTTCCTTAAACTGTGGGTTTAATTGTAAACTTTCCTTCGTATTCTTAGGTCTTCTATTAACAGACAAATGGGCTGTAAAGCAAACATTTCTTCGGAATCGAAATATTCCCCAAGGTCTAAAATAATGGAAATTGTAATAACTTTTGCTGAAATTTTGCTATCTATAAATATATTAGATTCTGTGTTAATATTTTCAGAATAACGTGGTACTACCTACACGTATATGGCATGCATGTATCTTCAAAGAAAACAGTTTTTAAAATAAACACTTCTGCAAAATGACGTCGGAAGCCTATTGGACGAACCACACCTGCGCTCTTATTGGCTCAGTTTCCACTGGCTCAATAAAACAGCAACACTTCCAATTTTCTACTGCCGAATTACATTATTCAGTTATTTTATGAAGTAGATGTACGTTGTTGTTGTTAAACAACATTTTGTGGTAAACTAAGCGCCTCTAGGTAACAATGTAACGAGAGAAAAGCAAATGGTTCCCTAAATTGACACTCAAACATTGTTTAACATTTCAAATTGAAATGAGTTTAGCACCCATGTTGGGGTGTGTTAAATAACCACTTAAAATTTACGTTCATTTATTTTATAGCAAATTTGTAGTAAGATAACGAAATTATAAGAAATCATATTTTTTCACGACTGCCACGGAAGGAAGTTTTTTTTATTAGGTACCTCGCATGTTCCAAATGGCTGGATGGATTTCGAGTATTAGGTACTGTATCATTAGATTCGTCTCAAAAACCCAACTGTCCATAGTTAGGTGTTTAAAAAAAAAATGGCGGATTTTTGGCGCTAAATTATAAGTCGTTAATATGTTTTTTTCAACCAAATCTATCGAGTAGGGTATCAAAATGAAGGAAATTACAAAAATATACATAAATCATACAATTTGCAGTCCGGTTTTTTGATTATTTTAAATTGTTTTCAGTAAGCGTAAGCGACGCGACGCCTAAATAACTATTATTGAGAATTCCAACTATATCAGCGCTAATTCAAACGTTGAAATTGAACAGTATGCTTTTATTTAGGCATTTATTTCGTTGTCGCCAGTGTCAGTGAAAACAGGGTCATCTTATAACTTGGATGTAGTCCATCTTTTATTTTTACAGAAACCACTTGGCTATGCCGTCGACGCCTTAGCACTTGGTACTATGTAGCTGACGCAATATATTCCTGACAAGTTAGTTTTTGCAGTTTAATTTCCTAGTGAGACTAGGCCAAAACTGACGCAATGGCACGGAGCCAAGCTGCCTAACAAAATGGAGCGCCTAGAGGAATTTCATTATTGAAAGTATTTCATTCAAGGAGCTGTATGATTTGCCAGGTCGTAAAATCAGCTGACAGTGTCAAAGAGACCAGTCAGTACCTGGAATATTTGATATTATAAACTACTAAAGCAAGCTGGTAAGGCGCTTGGATAAGGTTTTTTATGTTTAATGGGCCTACTCTTGACCTCAATCTAGTCCAAAGGACAGAGATGAGGTCGATGATGGAACGAGCTAACCCAAAAGAAGCCTATTAACTCGCGACTTAAATAGATTGGGGTCATATGAACTTGGGAACACCGACGAAGGCAGGGAATTCCACTCTTGAGTTATGAATTACACGCTGTGTGTTTTTACGGCTTAACAGGAAACAGTCAGATACAAATTCGGTAAGCATTCACTAATAAGACGAGATTTTTATGTAGTTTGAAGACCCAAGTATTTATAACTTAAACATAATGCTGTTCATCCTATCTCAGTATCTAAGGTATCAAATTAACTTAATTTTAACAACCGACTATAACCTCACTAGAAAATTTAAAACGCTTACCTATCCATCTACATCCTATCCAGGAGAGTCTACGTCGAAGATGATCGAGTTTTGTAAAATATGCATACTTCGGATATCAAGCATTCATCGTGCCGCCTGGAAACCTCAACGATGGAAGTCTACGTTGCAATTTTTACAGGCTAGACATCCCATCATCTCTAGTTAATCTATACATATTGAGATGAAGAAACACAAGAAGAACGTTGGTAATGTAAACAAACCATGATTGGTATGAAAGATAAAATGAATCTCATATATGTGGCAAATAAATAACATGAGAACGACATGACAGTGATAGTCGACTTAATTAATGATACCTACATCAAAATTACTCAAGGCTTTATTCAGTTCGATTAAAACATGTCTGCGTTTCATAAATTACACTGACAAAACTAGAAACGAGATGAGTATTTTGGTTTTATTAGAATTGTCTCTAATTACAGTGTTTCGAATATAAGTACATACATGGCATTTTTGAATGATTTTTTTTTTCAGAATTTTCTATGACATCGGAAATGTTAGCTGACTTGATTAGTGTTTCCAGCTACAACAGTTGCATGTCGATATCCGAAATTCGTCAATTGGCATTTCCGAGGAATGCATTTAATTAAACAGTGGAATAACAGAAAGTAATATACCTATCGCAAAACAAAACAAAGAAGACCAAAACAAGCACGAGGGAAATAAGTAATAGCTGTTGAAGCTTTATCGTAATAAAGATCTGCGAAGAAATGAGAAACCATATAGAGCCCAAGTAACACAGAGGTGCTGAATAAAGATTGAGTAAGAGCAATCATCAAGAATATAATCTGAATACTAAGCTGAATAACGTCTGAGTACCGTCTATTCAGCTGTTATTCAAGCAAAAAGGGCCCCAATTTTGAATGCTTAACGCTGAATAACATCTGAGCAACATTTGAGTAGGAGCTTAATAACGTTTCAATTAGCTTAGTAACTTATGAATAACAGCTCACATTGTTTTTATTAAGCTCTTACAATTGAGTTATTCAGCTTAGTCGAATTGGTTATTGTATTCAGAATTTATTAAGCATTTAAATTATTGTTTACATTTTTGCAAACAATATTCATACAAATTTTGAAAAGAATTAACTGGATTAAGTGTTTTAATGTCGATGTCGAATTTAAATGTTGATTTGACATGGTGAACTTACAAAATCGGTAAGTAAATTTTAATTTGTAAGTTAGAGGTCTGCTACATGTTAATTGTTAGTGCGCAAGTAATTTTGTCGTGAATAGTATGTGTTTTTTTTCATTACTTATGACGCGCCGCGTGAATAATCAAGATAATTGATAGTAAATAGTATTTTCATACATACATACTAGGTCTGACAAAAGTACTTGTGACGAAATAGCTAATACTAGCAATTTTAATCAAACAAAATAACGTGAATCGAGTTGAAAATGTTGTAGTTGTAAGATTAAGCATTTTGGTGATCTCATAAATTCCTTTTAAGTATAAATTATAAAGATTTTTAATGGCGATCGATTGTTTTGCTTTATAATACTGAATAAAAGTGCACACATGTCTTGTTACTAAGCTATAACTTGAAAAATAGTAGTCTCGTTACACTAACTTCTGAATAAAAATTATTTAATTGGCCACTTTTCTACATTACTCAGATTTTTAGGGTTCTCTAATCGAACGAACAAAAATCTTTTATAATGTGGAATTTTCCCGCCTGGCTTTTACTAAATTGATATAAAATTGATTACATTTAAAATTATAGCGTCTTTATCTTTTTTAGGTATCTATTTTAATGAAAATAACCACCAAGAAGATGACAACCAAATTGGAGAAGAAAATGAAGAAGAATCTCTGTGTTAGAATAAGTTTGTTTAATTTTTTTTATTTGTTTCGAAAAGAACTGTCGTAATATCGTGTACTGATTTGAAGGACGTAATTTTGTAATTGTGACGTAGTTGATAAAGAATTTTGTAGTTGAAATAAAACGACTTAAACTTATTTAGTTTTAATTTTACTTCGAACTTAACCTATATTTTGATTTATACAGCGTGCATACGAAATATAACTCATTCCTATATTCACTACACACAAACTTGAATTTTACATCTTGAGGAGATAGGTATATTGAGGCGCGTGTTTCAGTTGGCTTTTCTCGAAATATCATATTTTTAATGTGTTTGGTACATTGTTCTTCTTCGATATCTGTATAGCTGCCATCAGATGCATTCTCTTCTTGCGTGAATCGCAATGCTGTATGATTTTTTTGGGGGACGGAACCCTCTTCATTGCACGACAACCACGCATGCCACCATGCGTGGTTGTAAATACGTACAATAATATTTTAATTAAGCTGGTATTAAGCTATGGTCGCTATAACAATTCAAATTTGGCTTTTAATTTGAATAAGTTAGTTTGTAACTCTCTATTATACTGAAAAAAGCTTAATAAAAATATAAATTAAATTGTTTATTCAGCAGCTGAATAATTAGTAAAACATAGAATCTTATCCAGTTTAAAGATAAAATAAAAACAATTATTCAGTATCAAACTGTATAATAGAATTATGTAACAATATTATTCAGAAGGTGATACTTTATTCAGATATTAGCTGTTTCAAACGCTACTAGCTTAGTACTGCTTTAATAATAGCAATACAGAGTATGGTTACTCAGATAAATGCTGCCGACGGGGCTGTTTTTCAGCTTTGAGCCACCTGGAATGCGTAATGCTAAATAACATCTGTATAATAATCTTACGGTGATTGTTTATTAAGTATAAAGAAGGGAAGGACAGAAATACAGAATTTATTAAGCGTTAAGAATTTTAAGGGTCCGAACTCAACCTAATTCAGCATTTGGCTGTTCCTAAAGCTCTTAAACAAACTATATTCATCTTTGAACTGTAAAATGTTCTAAATGTGTACTGTTATCTTGCTTATGTGTTACTTGGGAGGGTACTTAAGAAATTAAGTTAAGCAAAATGTGCTATCGACCAACAAAAGAACAAAAGATTGAACTCAATGAGCGAGGCGTGGTGAACCAAAGTTTGTTCAAATTTTATAGCATTGGAAAACGATAGTTCTCTCTGGAGAAGCAGTTGATTCGTTAAATTTTTCATTCAATACGAGTACTTCTACAGACAATAAATGATAAGCTTTGAAGAAAATGGGATGTATTCGATTTCGAACTACAGTTAATTTTCTTTTGCAGATAGCTTTAGTCGTGATAAAACGGCAACTGTACTGAAGTAAAAACTATTTTATAATCATCGCGCAATAATCTTCTAGCAATAAATTAAAATCGAAACGAAATAGAGAAAACTTGATCGCAAAAAGGAAACGTAACGCAAGCGAAGAATTAAATATTCGCTCTGATGGGCCCCTGATGGGCTATGTCATCCGCTTCAGTGATTTTTCGATCTGTACTAGGTACTTTATGCAGCTCGGTGGAGTTAGAGAGAAAGGTACGATTAATACACGTTAAGAATTACGCTGGACTGTTAAGAATGTTACTTTGTGTAGTTTATTTCACTACCACTGCTCTAAAGCGGTCTACAGCTTGGCAAAAAAGAGTGTGGAATAAATGAGGTCGCCACTGCCACTGCTTCGAATAGTTTTATTCATTTTAAATAGTTAATTACGCAAGGAAAGTTGATAATTTTTAAAATCTATGAAAAACCACTAGGATATACGCACTGTTGACACAGAATGTACTAGCAGTTGACAAGTAACCACAATCATCGATATTAGTTCCAACTGTCAACTGTCGCGTCAGACTCTTTTTTGCCAAGCTGTACATCGTGAGGAAATTGTCATGTTCTAGAAATAATTTCGAAGACATGTGACATCTACTAACCTGCACTGGGGCTCTTGTGGTGGATTACATACCACTTCCTATAAGGGTAGAGGCCAGGCGGTAAAATTAAGCCCTGACTATGAGTATATTTTAAGAATGTAGAAAGGTATAATCCTACATTGTAAGCACAAAAGGAACTGTAAAAACAATAGGCAAAACACTAAAACTGTCCTGTTAATTTATGAAACACAAACCGAGTATACATTATGATGCTGTAAGGAAGAACGGTTTTAAGCTGAAAAATAGAATAGAACAAAACATGCTTACATCCAAGCGAACAAAGCAACATCTGCCGCATAAATTACCGGAATAAGTTCCTGGCAAATGAAATAATCATAACTCTTCTTTGTTAACATTCCTTTGGATACGCGAATTGTAATCAGCATGTGTTACGACAGAGCTGCGGTAATTACGCTAATTAGCTTCCTTTTAATTTGTTGCATGTCAAGTCAAGAGGTTTTATAGAAGTTTTTTTTTTTCGAATTAATGCTATAATGAGTTCTTCGTTGCTTTTCTTTACCACAGTAACTTGTATAGATAGATTATTATCACACGATTCTTTGGATTTTCTGTAAGTCTTAGGTCTATCGTCCACGACGCTACTCAGAGTTAGAGCGGGGGCACACGATGCGCTCCGGCACCGCACCGGACTTGCAACCACCGAGACGAGGTGGGGAGGGATGAATGCGTTGCGCGCTCCTACGTCGCGACGTAGGAGCGGCACCGCTCAGTTGTTTATGAGTCACAAGGAAGGACTACTACTAAGGAAGGACTGCTACGGTGCCGCTGCGACATAACAACGTTTCGGCGCCGCACCGCTCGTGTGCCTGCTGATACGGTGAAATCTTTGCGGTGCGGCGCCGGAACGCACCGTGTGCCCTCGCTCTAACCTTTTACAAGATATGACGCGACTTACCACGAGTTAGTATTTACTTCGTGATTGGTTGTGTCGAGTTCGGACCTCTATGAAAATGTTAGTGCCGTGAAATACTGTCAACCAAAAAATAAATAAATAAAAATAAATATCCCTGGACATTTCACACAGCACCATCTAGCCCCAAGCTAAGCAACCTAATGCTTGTGTTATGGTAGCTAGATGGCTGATAAACTACATATTATACATTTTTTTTTGTAAATACATACATATTATAGATAGAAAAACACCCAGACCCGGAACAACTACTTGTAGGTCATACAAATATCTGTTCCGTACGGGAATCGAACCCGCGACATGCAGCGCAGCAGTCAATCGCTTGACCACTGCGCCAACCGTGCCGTCAAACCAAAGGGTGAATTGAGTTTGTAACTGGTCACTTTTGAGTAGCGTCGTGTACGATTTAGCCCTAATCGATTTTGAATACGATGTCGTCACACGTAGATGATGTCGTCACACGTACTTCGTTTACCCAAACAAGGGCGTTTCGACAAGGGATATCAATTTACATTTACGGTGGACCCTAGATGCCGGAAGCAATATTTGAATAATTCATAAGCGGACCATTTTTCTAAAGGCTGTGGTTGTAACGCACTGCTCAATAAGTCTGGTCCTGTCGATTCCCAATTTTTATAGCCACCAAATCATTTTGAACCATATTTTATGTACAATAGCGACAGTTTTGAAATGAAACCTTTATGAAGGTTTCCAAGTTTAAGAGCCAGAGTTCCTTTCGACATCTAAATAAATTCTTAGTTCCAGATTTATTTGACCTTTATCTCCTTGAATTGAAAAAGGCTGAGAAGTCCGCAATTATACCGACCTTAGTATTTGGTCCTTAAATCTTCGGCACTGAAAAAGGTCGTCTGGCAAAGATTAATTTATATGGGGTTATTGATTCTAGCTAGGAGGCCAAGTAGACGTAGTGTACTATGTCTCGAAGTTCCACGAATAACTAACAATTTTTTTTTAGATGATCGTTGAATACTATTAAATGTTGGAATTCAAAATGTATTTGTGAATAAAAAACCTTCACGGTATTTAAAAACTTAGTTTCAAATTTGATGCTACCTCACATAAACACGCACGCAAAATAAAAATATCTCATAAACAAACAACAGTTATTCATAAAAGAAAACATGTTTGTAATCGTGTTCTAATTTTACGTCTAAAAATAAACGGCAATTTATTTTCCCGACCAACAAACACATTTTACGTTTGTTTTATGAAAAATTGTAGGTTACCTATTATAAACTCGCTTGGATTTTGACACCGGGGGAGTAGACAAACATGTTTGCTTATTTCAATTCGGTCGTTTATTAAACAAAATCCTAAACAAAGACACCTGAAACCATGTTTTAAATTAGCCGAGGGAACATTTTTGTAGAATTTCTCTAAACCTATAAGTGTTAACAAAACCAGCATAAGCTGGCCTTTTATTTTTATTAACTGTACCTACAAATATTTTATAGAACATTATAGGGGTTACATAAGGCCTGACAAGATTATAAGATCAAGGTGTGAACTTATTAAGGTAAAACCTTAAATTGGGAGAACGTATTAAAACTTGAACGTTTAATCAGTAAAGGGTTTGCAAGCTGCTACTAATTTTAAAGAGCATTTTGTTGCCTTGGTTTAGTATTGAAACCGATCGAGAAGACTTGTGAATACTTTTCTGATCAAGAGCAACAAGAACGTCCAATAAAAAACAAGATCCGACGGCTAGTCTCAGTAATCTGACGGAAACCATTCTACACACAAAAGAAACGCCTGACAAGACAAAATAGACGTCGGGTTTTCTCGCAATTAGGGCGAAAGATAAAATCGCACCACACGAGTTGGTAATCCATGTAGGCACACCAAGAAACGACGTATATACAGGCGTAAATAGCGAGCCATTAACATTCTTAGTGCGAATGGAGCACTGGCTAATCCACACGATTGTTCCTTAAAAGCCTCACCGACGGAAAGTCAATTGTTGGCGCTAGGCCCGACATTCGACTCTGAAATAAGTTACCGATGTGAGTCTATGTGTGCAGAAACTGGCACGCAAGAAGAATCGATTGTGTGTTTTGAGAAAAACTAAAAGGTGTTGAAAATACAGAAGATTGACGTTGCACGTTTTAACATTATCAGTTGTTTTGAGTTACTCAAAAAAAATTATAAGGTACCTATTGTATATTTGAATATGAATTGAGATTTAAAGCACATTGCTGGCTTCATAACTATTTTGGAATATACATAAATTGGGATTGTGAAGGTAATACTATGTAAATTGACTTATTTGTACAGAAATAAATAACACAGAATATAATTTAGAGCTTTATTACAGATACTTTAAGTTCAATGAATTTATGAAGAATGCATAAAATAGAAAATAAATGGTCGTCTCGACAAAATAGTTTATCAATTCTAACACTAATTTATTGCGAGCTAGGTACTCGAGTGGAATAGACTGAACGACGACATCCAGTTCATTGAAATATACATAGGTACGGACCATATTGGTTTCAATTCGTATTTAGAAAGCTGACTGCTAAATTCTGTTTTCACGAATGCAATCCGGCTGTAGAATTTTTTTTTCTTGTCGTTTAAAACAAAGCTGCAGCATGTTATAATTATGTATTTCATTCGGGCCGGTAGTATTTAAGACAAGACAGTCAAAGGCAACCTGTTAATGTAAAAAAAAACAAGGTTGCTAGACTCTTCAGAAAAGAGCTTAGATGAAAGTTGCAAAATACTCATCAATTATTATTTTATTATGCATTTCATAGAAAATAGTAGCTATTAAGTTCAAACGTTTCAGCATTGATTCTAAAAAGAGCCGACGATAAAAAACAAAGTTAATCAAAGTCCGCCGAGATAAAAGCTTGGCTTCACAAAATGAAAAACTTTATGACGTGAATAAATAATGATTAAACAATTTTTACTTCGACAAAATGTGTTCACATTCAGTTCTTTGATAAGGGTACTCTCCTTTGAATTATGAAGGTAACATTTTTACAGTGGAAATAAAAACCTATATCTATGGAACACGAGCGCTTTCTAAAGCTAGCTTCCCACGGTCCGTGATATCGCGGATGGAGGCGGACCAGCTCGCACGACACACCGTGGGAAGGGTCTCGTCCGTGGTAGCGCAGACCGTCTGTGGCGGTGCGCCGCTATCCGTCGCGAGGCGGTAACTTCAAAGGTGCGGTGCGCCGGGATCCGAGCACGTACGACGCGGTCCGAACGCGTCCGTGGTTGCACAGACGACAGCTGTGCGTGATTCTGCGGATCATCACGCACAGCCGACGACCACGGACGGCAACGCACACAGACAGGGCTCTTTCAACGGTGCGTGTCGGTCTGTGTAGATCCTTTTAGCATCGTATGCATCATCATTTTGTTCTTATGTTCCGGCGCCGTAGAATTCCATAAAATGGGTTCATTTTGATAAAGATTCAAAAATTCTAAAATAAGTTTGTTTGTCCACTCCATTTCTGCGCAATCAACTACACACAACACCAATACTCGTGTCAGCGAACAAACAAGTTCTGACCTGTCGTCTGTGCAACCACGGACGCGTTCGGACCGCGTCGTACGTGCTCGGATCCCGGTGCACCGCACCTTTGAAGTTACCGCCTCGCGACGGATAGCGGCGCACCGCCACAGACGGTCTGCGCTACCACGGACGAGACCCTTCCCACGGTGTGTCGTGCGAGCTGGTCCGCGTCCGTGGCGGTGCGCCGGTATCCGAGCGCGTCCGTGGTTGCACAGACGACAGGTCAGAATTTGTTTGTTGTAAGAACAAAACTGATGCATACGATGCTATAAAGGATCTACACAGACCGACACGCACCGTTGGAAGAGCTCTGTCTGTGTGCGTTGCCGTCCGTGGTCGTCGGCTGTGCGTGATGATCCGCAGAATCACGCACCGTGGGAACCCAGCTTAATAAACAACAGACAGCCCCCGTATGCGTACGTGTACAAAATATTTTTTGCGACCAAAATAAAACTGTTCTGTGGCAAACATGTGGTACAAATATGGAAGTTCCATTCAATTAGGTTACTAGCAACGAAATGAAGCCTGTCCCAAATATTTTCTTAATTTATTAGCCGTCGTTAATATAATTGGTAATAAAATAATCCTTTGACAAATCTCAATGGAATTTTCTTAGTGAGAAAAATTCTGCAAAGTTTAATTTGCAAAATTTAAATACCAGAGGGATAGAATTAGAATTGAAAATGTAAAAAGATAAAATGTAAAGCTTCGTGCAAATATGTATAAAAAATTTACATAATAATAGTAGTCTGTCCTTTGTTGAGGCAAAGATATGTCGGTGTGGAGTCGCCGGCTAGATTTAATTAATGAAATCAGCTAGTGGAAAAAGGTCCTTAGTAGTTATTATCAAAATAGTATACAATGCTTTGTAGATGCCGGGCAAATAAAAGAAGACGTTGCTTTGTTGTCGGAATTATTTAATTAGAGTGATGATAATATTGTACGAAGTGAACATCTTTAACGATCCTTAGCTATGTAGACGTCTAGACGAAATTGATTGTTTTAGTTAGAAACTTAGTAAAACCACAACATAAAGCCCAGCTGGAATCTATTATAAGAGTATACTGGAGTCTAGAGAAGTAAGACCTCGAAGAACCAGTGAAGTTACTTAAATCAATTACAAAAGCGAAGTGAACAAAAATCGTTTCGGTGCTGATAGAAAAATGCAGCAAGTTTCCGCATCGATTGGTCAGTCACATAGGAAACTTGGAAAGTCCCTAACGGTCCGCCCGTCGAACTATACGCCAAATTTATCACTGAACTCGATTTAAATGCAAAACAAGCTCGGATGAACCATGTTAACTTTGGTAGAGTACACATTTTTTTCACTATCGATACTGGTAAAAGTGAATTGGGGAAACAGCCTGTGTTTAGAAACTTAGTTTACTAATAAGTGATATCTGGGAACAGCATGGAATGTTTCTATTATATTGTTAAATTCAAAATGATTATTGTAAACCCAGTGCACCTATTTACATTTTTTTTAATTTAAATAATGAAAATTAATGACATTGAACATGGAAGTAATGAATCTCCTTTACACATAATGAAACACCTCATTCTATCCATGTTATCATTACGATTGATAAGACTGATCCCAAACGCACTCATATTATTTATTCTGACTCTTCAGAAGAACCATTAAACGAAAAGGTGTGTAAATATTAACAGGTGCAAAAACCTGACCGCTGTTTAGATAAAAGAAACAGCCACGCCTTTTACCTATATGAAAGGAAAAAGTCAAAGAATAATAAGGCGTTAGGAAACTCATGCTGAAAAATATAACAGTAATAATGAAAAGGAGACAAGCCTTGAAGAATATAGCAGTACCCTTGAACACATCTTTTATGCAATGAACGTGTCCTCTAACACCAAACCTAAGGATTCTACATTTGAAGATTATAACGGAAAGTTACAATTTGCTGACGAAAGGCGAAGAAAAATTTGTGAATAAGATAGGAATGCTGACGAATATTGGGGAATGAAAAACACACGAGAGGAATTGACAATCGGAAAATTTGCATACTTTGAATTCCGTTCGCGGTTCGACCCACAGTCAGGTCCCAGGCGAAGTAGACGAATGGTCGTAACTAAAAGTTGGAACCGACAGTCGTGAGTGTCACTAGAGAGTGAATGAAATTAGTTCTATTGAAAAATGTTAGATTCCGAACGGGTTTGCCGACAAATGAGTAAGGAAAGTCAAGTTACGTGTGGTTTCAGGCTTCTCTTTGGAATTCAACAAAATGCTTACATTCGTCCTCTGTGGGCCATTTCATTAAAGCAACGATTTCCTTCGAATACTTTTGCATGTAGATAGGCATAGTTAACGGTAACGACTGTATTATACCTTATTTCAGTAGAAAATGGAACCCTCCAGTTGCACCGAAAATTTGTAATAACACCTATGCTGAAGACTATGTGTAAAGTAAAATGTTTGTTAGTAATCCAATTCAATTTAGTAATACAAAATGAAAAATACCAATAGGTAGGTAGGTAGGTGTTGCTAGGTGAGGTTCTTCAGAAAGGTCAGGTGTGCTGTACTCGCTATCGGCGTGCGTGTATGATGTAAGAGTCGTAGCAGGTGGCGATCTGTATTTTCTGCCTATCTTCACAGGAAAATGGCGTGAGTTTATGTTGGTATTATTGCTAACAGGGCGGACTTCCAAAACAACTATCGTACAGCACAGGGCCAAAGATTATTGCGGTGCCGAAATGATACCCAGAGCTCATCTAAATAATGATGATGACAGGAATACACTCCACAACAGCTTCAGCAACGAAAATATCGTTACCTGAGCTAACAAACTATTTCCTACAAAGTGTGAAACGATGATGGCACACGTAACTAGGGCCCAATTTCCGTCCAATTAGTATGCCAAAACAAACGTTCATCCGAGATAAACTATCGCATTTACCGAAGTGCGAAAATGCCAAGCAATTTACTGTAAATACAAGCAAAACAACGGAATAATTAAAGTCGGTCGGAGTTATACTGAGTGTTAGTGCAGATATGTCTGCTTTTATCTACTTAGCGACTGCTTTTGATATTAAAAATGAAATCGTGGCTCCCAACAGCTCAGCAAACTATGTACGGCGAGAATTTATTGGATTTCAAACACATACTCACACTGTGCATTGGCCGGTTAGTTGGCTTGTAGCTTAAACGGGTGTTATACGATTTATCATTTTATTTTCTTTACATTCTTCTCCACTTTTCATGATTCTACAATAGAAAATAATATCTAGATTGCTTGTTTCATTCTAAAAATTATCACTATTACAATTTCATCTTCTGTTTTCTCTCCTTTTTCTGTATTTTATGTAGGTACGTATTAATCGTCATCTCAGTAGCAGATCCTTTTCTGGCCATAAAACAATTCACACATTTCATCTTTCTTTCGTTTCCTTTGTATAAATATCTAGACGAAATATGGTATCAAGGCAATTGCAAAAATGTAACCGCGCATTTCAGTCTTACTCCAATTTCCACAAACGGTAAGTTCAAGTCACAGCATATAAAAGTTTCTGGCACCGTGAGTAATCGTCGGACACAAGTTACGTCGGAACATTACCTCACCTTGCAGAAAGATGTCCTAGAGAGGACACTAGAACTCGTTTCTTTCCCTTGTGTCGCGTGCGAGATTCAACGAGACGAGGTAATGTAGGACTGAGGACTTCGCCCGCATAATGTCTTCTAGTTGATGCGTGGGTATAAATGTCAGGTGAATTTAGCTTTCATCGAAAGATTTTATCATGGCACGGGCAATTTCAACAATGATTGTTACGGTGATGCTTACAGGTCACTTTTGAAATAGAGATGGTGTTGATCTGATAGTTACCAAAAAAATTGGAGCTTCTCAGTCTTTATGTTAAGGTGTATCTGTATCTTTACCAAACAATTCAGACCTCATGACCCCACGAGGTCAACGCCTTAAAATGCTTAGTTACACAATACTTAATTATATTCCGATCTTTCCATCACACATGCCTTGATATGTATTTCATCGAACAGAGAACAATTCCCGCGGTTGCCTCCAAGCTTAATGCCACATTATTCGTGTACCAGACTCATTCGTTATCACCATATGTACCGACCCTTGCGGTCTCATCTCGGATGCGAGGTTCGCACCAAACGCCTTTGTAATTTTGATTCCCGGGACGTTTCCCAGGGCCTTCTAATTATGGGCGCCCGTTTACTACAATTGTCTGCTTATGGCTGAAGTTTATCTCTAAAGCCCCGAAAATAAACTTATAGTAGTAACAATATTAAAATTTAGTTTTAATACCCTTTGTGTGGTGGAGATTACTTTTAGCGTTTAGTTAAAGAGTTGATAATGAAGGTTTGTTAATTTATTTGGAGTGAATTTGAAACTATTTTGTTTCTAGTCATTGTATTCTTTTTAAGGCTTTTGGGAATTAAGTTATTAAAATAACTTTATTTTGACAAAGAATACTTGAATTGGTTGCTGCTAAGGTTACGTAGATATGCCGTCAATTTATTTTATCACCATTTCCCCTCACTGTTTTGATTTATACAATCCTGCTGATACCATTGGATTTGAATTCGGGGTTTGATAGTAACTCTGGAATTGATGGGATGCAGCCGTAGTGATGTTCAGTTATGGATATCATAAATCATAGATTGGCTGGTCGACCCCTTCTTCACACCTAAGTTTTTTAGCTTCAAACTGATACAACATTGCCATTCAATATATTATTCATCTTGCAGATGAATAATATAAATTAAAAATGACGAATAAATTCCATAACTGGTGAAATTTAGGTGCATTGTAGGAAAATTCATAGTGACTTGGTGAAAGTGTTGCTTATAGTGTTGTAGGTCACACCTAAGTCAAACAATAATAATGCCAAATAACTCTCTTCTCGTAAAAAAAATGAGTGATCATTTCCTTTTTCAAGCTTTGGTTTGAACTTCATTTAAATGTATGGTTTTTGTGATTTATAGTAAGTTCACCGAATTCGATGCATGATATTTTTGAATCAAAAGCAAATATTTGGCATATTTAAAAACGATATGCAAAAGTTTAACGTGTAAATTAATTAACACGAGATGAGATATTTTATTTGTACTAAAAAAGGAATATTAAACTAAAAGGAGTTTGAAATATTCGTTGAATTATCTAGTGTGCATTTTACACCGTCTCTTTTTAATCACTTAATTTAATAAAGAGTTCGTTGCCATTATCAAACTACAGTCCAAGCTACAAAAAGAGAAACTTTTGTTGTCATCCCCAGACTGCATATTTTTGCGAAACATTAACTTGGAAATTTGGCAAGCATCTTGCCAATAGCAGTGTAATTAAGGTTAATTAAAGTTAAATGAACTCGCTCGTCAGTGACTTTGTTGTTAGTACATCTAAAGGCAGAATAATTGGCAGTTCCGGAAAGAGAATCGTTGGGAGAGCTCGGTGTCTTTTGTTTGAGAATTTTGTAATTAGCGTCTAGGGTGAGCTAGGGGTAGGTTATTAAACGACGTTATGTTTCTGGTAGTATTAAACAAAAGTTTATGCCGGTGAGACTGAGAACATCCCTAAATTCTCTTTATAGAATGAGCATTTCAACTTTCATACAGACGACATTTCTGTACCATGAATGTCTGAAATCTATATATAGGTTTCTGAAGACAAAAATCCTGACAGAAGAAACGGTTATCGTAGAACGATTATTTCAGTACACCGCTGAATGCAACCTTAAAACAGTAAAATATTACAAAATTTTCTCAATAACGGTTTAAGACATTTCTCAAAAAGAATATAATTCACTTAATAAGATAAATACAAGGTTATCTTAAAACTAAATATGTATAATAATTACTTACGAAGAAGGTACATTAGTACTCGTAAATAAATAAGTTAAGTAGTAGACACACAGTTTTTACAGTTTTGTGGGTAGAAGGAAAATGTGAGTAAAAGATATATCGATTCTTATAAAAAAAGTATACTCTGCATTTTTCTCTTCAAAGAAGCATCTTCACATTTTTGTCGACACATTCCCATCACTGCGCATGAATAATTAATACGCAACGGCGACCGCACATAATTCTTGTTACGCGAATGTACGTCGCACGGAACGCGAAACTCGCCCTTCAACCTAACGTAGCGTTCATACGAGTGCAAAGTGCTGAGTATTATAATAGGTGTCTTAGTTCACGACTACTGCCTTTGTGGAGGTTTAATTACCTACTTGGTGTATGTCGGTACTAAACTCGTAGTTGTAGATGTGTGTGAATGAGTGACGTTAATTGTCAAGTAGAGTAAGTTACTGACATGAGAGTAAAATGATATTGTGTGTAGTGTGAATGTGGTATTGTTGTTGTGTCATATTATGTCGTCATAAGTAGATCAGTTTTCGAGGCACTCGTAAGATCAGACTAGTATACTGAAAGATACATACACTGGGATTCAATCTGCCTAGCCTTTTCGCACCTATGCCGGGGCCGGCTTCCAGTCTTACCGAATGCAGCTGAATACTAGTATTTATAATAAGATATATCCTGGAATTGTGTCCATTATTAACCTCTTTAAATTTTGAATACACCAAGTTAAGACAGAATATCTGAAATTTTCTTCCATTCCGAAAATTACGAACACCTGACCGTCATAAAAGGATCCACATAACTTCTAAAGACGCTTTTAACTCCCGAGTTCAATAGGGAGTAAAGAATGAATGACCCAAAAAACCCAACAAGATTGAAATTTTAATGGAATTGGTTCTGGTCGTAATTAGGTGTATGGATAACGTAACAAATAGTGCGATAACAGGTTAATGCTTACCGTGAGTTTAATTAAAATCGGTTCAACAGTTTCGGAGATTAACGCTTAATAATTGAGTACTAAAGCTGCTCGTGGCTTCAGTTAATCGTAGTATAATGTGAACCGAACAAGTCTGATGAATCCGTAAGTTACATACTTAACCTGGATTACGTACCAGAGTTCAGACAACTTTAATGGGTGAAAGTTTTAGGTACAAACAAGATATTTTTAGGTGTACTTCCTGCCGTCTACATAAAGGTTTTTGATTATCTATCTTCAAATGGGTTAAGTAATTAATGTTTTATTACGGATACAGCAAGAAAAATAATATTGTATTTGTAATTTTCATTTTAATTATCACGGGATGCAGATCGCAATAACTAAAACGTTGAGTATGAATCTACATATTTTCATGAAATTTACAAAGTGAGCATCCCGACCTTCCCCCCAGACTCTAGCGACAATGTCTGCTTTCCTTGCCCTTCGTTTCAACCACAAATCCTTTCAGACGGGTCGGTAATCGTAGAATGATGTTATCAAAACACGCTGAATGCTAAAGCCTCGAAACTTGATACACTAAATCACTTAATTGTCTCTAAGTATACCTGAAGGAATTGAAAATATTCTGGAACAAGGATTATTTAAATATGAGGGTTAATATTCACAACGTCTGCCTTGTTGGTTTAGTGATTACAAACACGTGGGAATTCGATTCTCGGGACGGCAATGTATGGATTTCCTCGTATAAAGGCCTATCCGCACACAACAGTGCCGACACGTGCCGATCAGTAACGTATCGATCAGTGTCAGTGGAATATGATATTGTACCATACATTTTGTATGACGCTATCCGTCAGTGACAGTGACGTTCAGTAATGTCAGAGCTGCGCCGACATTCGCCATGATCCGACGTGAATTTGTAGCGGACAATATTTTGTCTGAGACGGTCGCAGTGTTTCCAAGATGGACGTCGAAAAGTTGATTGAATTGGTCCGTGTACACCCTGCAATTTACGACCTTTCACATAGAAAATACATGGACAATAATTTTAAAGCAACAATATGGAATAATATTGGGCTAGAATTCTCCTTTTTCTACTCTTTGCCTCCACGCGTTATGAACCCATTTCCTACTTCTCACATAAAATTCTTCGTCTTCATCTAATATTAAAGCAATTGCTGCTAACTGTGATCTTGAATATCGAGGAATTTTACAAGCACGTCAAACTGCTGCAAGGTACTAAAAATCACTACACGCGTCGCGTGGGTACAGACATGTATGAAATTATGAATAGCACGTCACGGAACGGTACGGTACGGAACTGTCGGTCACGTGTCGGCACTGTTGTGTGCGGACATGCCTTTAGCCTTCAGTCCAGATTCATAGAGCCCGATTAAAGATCGTAGTTTCGCTCCCAATTGCAAGAGATATTGTAACATAACCGACGAATATGTATGTAAGTGTAGTACCTACACTTACGTCTTCCGTTTCAGAAAATGCAGGGGTACCCTTATGTTGGACACCCAATATTTCATTATTAAAACATCCCACAACGTTCTAAGTCTAATATTCCTGGGACTTGAACTTGCATGTTACTTAGTATGATCGATAACTTAGTTGCAAGATGTCGCGATACACTCATAACCTTATCCGCTATGATCACACCCTTGGGGGTAGCAACTATGTATTGGTAATGCAAATGCTTAAAGCCTCTGGGACTAGTTCAAGATCATATCAGATGAGTACTAGCAGTAAGTTAGGAAATAGCTCGACAAACCTACCTTTTCCTTTATGCTCCTTTTGGAACGGTTTCTTGAAAAACAGACAAAGATTTTGGTTTCCAAATCCTGAATAAAAATCTTATTTTTTATTTCAAAGAAGGTTACAAAAGCTGATTTTCGGATTTTCGAAAGTGCCGGCCAAACTGGGAATATCTTGTGGAAATCTGTGCGAACCCTCATGAGACGAATGCGGAACAAATCGATCAATAATGTACCTATTCGAGTTCGTTAAAGCACTTTAGCTTTTGTATGAATTACTTATTTGACATTTCGAATAGGTCCTTCATTCCCCCAATAGTAAGAATAGACTGCAATGGGTACGCTTGAAATGGTGGACAGTTGAAACAAAGCGAATATCTCAAGAACGTGATGAGGGGAGAACGAAGCGGGCGACAAATCGAAACGCGAACTTGAGTGTTGCGTCGCTCTCCGCGCGCTGTGGTTTTGTACAGGAGGGCCCATTGTGTTTTTTAAGCAAAAGTAAGTATTTCCCACATTTTTGCCATTATTGTGGTTTGATTAAAGTTAGAGCGTTTTTTATCGCTTGAGTTGAAGTTTGTAGAGTATGGCAGCATGATTAGTTTTTATTCAAAATTATCATTCTTACTGTGAACCGTGGATACGGTTTTGTGAGTACGGTTTAAACAGTTTATTTGATTTTCTTGTTTTTTAGATGCCAAGAGTACGCCAAAGAAAGACTACGAGAGGTCACACCTACTCATCAACACACAAACAAGCCTATGACGATGTAAAAGCGAATTCATCGTTTAAAACAGCGTTTTAGTCAAAGCATTTTGTAAGCTGGAGTGTTAAAACTTAATATAAAACCTGTGAAGGCTGATAAAAAATAATTTTATATTATAAGTATCGTCAAGACTTGAATATTAATAAAAAAACAAATGTAATGTTCAACTGTGCCATTATTAGTCGTAAGATGTTATCGAATAATATGGAAGATTAATAAAACATGTTCAATTATTATATTTTGTATTATTTGCATGTATTTCAATTGACCCCAAGCACTGCTTTAACGGTAGAAACAAATTATGATTATTATATTATTTTATACATCAAATACAATACAGGGATCTCAAATAACATTGCCTATTAGTAAACAGGAATACGATCTTGTATTTAATATATTTTCATCATTGTTCGCTTTACTAATCCCGAATGCTATGGACGATACACGCTAAAATATTTCATCTGTAACCCTATCTTCTGGCTGGATCGGTACTGTTGGTAGTAAACGATGAACTAAACAATGGATGGACTGTGTGAAGGGATGACATGGCTAGAAAGGAGGTGACTGCTGAGATGACGACTAATAGAGAAGTATGGAAAAGAAGACATGCTGCGCTGACCCCAAATAAATTGGGATAAGGGCAGGAGAATGATGAAGGTAGTTACCGCAAAAGCCGCATTTCATTAATTACTAGCATAGAAAAAGCCACTTTTCATGAGAATACGGAAACATTTAAGTTTTCAAAAGACTTGAGCTTGCCTCGCGGCATTAAGTGCCACTTTGTGGTGTGCTTACTTTATACGTAAAGTAAAACTTCAGTAGCTGACGTAGTAAATATCAAGAATTTGAATTCATCAGGTCTCAGTACCTACATAACATAACATCATGCCTGTAATCCCAGAAGGGTTAAGCAGAGGTGTACCCAATTACAGTACACCCACATTTCGCCAGTTATGTTTAAGACCCATGTAATAGGGGGCGAACCTATTGCCATCCACCGGGCACAACTAGACTCCGTGGCTGCTACTGAGAAACCCAATAACACTTTGTCCGACCCGAGAATCAAACCCAGGAAACTGAAACACTGAAATTATAAGTACCAAATGCCGAACATTCAATATAATGACGAAAAACTGACGGCCTTTCAATATTTCTCAATGGAGGCCCTATCCTCCACATGTCGGATAAATGTGCTCACACTGCCCTACCACATTTGATAGATTACACGTGGATCCCATCGAAACAAAAAAAAAGTAATAAGTTTTTTGTTCGACTACAAGTCAAATAGAATGAGAATGGATCAGTACGTAATACGTAATCTAATACGAAGGATCTTCCATCAATTCAATAAGATTCTTGAAGCGGAAGGAGACAAAAGGTGATACAAGACGAAAATAATAACACGTTACCTTGGTTCCTACTTACACATTTATAAGTCGGGTAAATCCCTCAGAGATTCTTGCCGCGGTTCACGATCGATGTGTGCGTTATAATGAAGCCTGAGAACGAGAACGCTTGCTTCTAAATTAATTAATTGGAAAAGAGAGACGGAGGTATACAGTAAGAATCCATCTCATTCAGTACGTTTTGGTATTATTTAAATATTGTGGGTAAGAAGCTAGACAGTTCGTTCTAATGAAAAACTAATTAAACAGACAATATTGTTTACTGTAGAGGTTTAATATTGCGCTTAATTGTAAGCTTGAAAGCCAAAAAGAGGAGTAAAATATGAGTAACATGATTAGGTATTTATTTTGTGCGTAATGACTTTTCATCATAACTAATTACCGATAAGAGACAAAGACAGAATAAAATAATTGCTCAGTTCAATACATTCACAGAGTTAAAACAGTTTCTCTCTTGGAATTTAACTTTATTATAAAACACCGCAGGTAAGTCACAGATATTTTGCAGCCCGAAAATTCGTCCCGACGAACAACCGCGGTTAACCCAATTAAATTGAAGTGGTTAATAATGCGCATAATTTTAAACACAGCATTATTTCATTGCGAACCCTTCGTTAATTGGAAAATATTGTTACTATAATCTACTTTGAAGATAGCGTCAGTTATTTTCCTTGTGAACATGAGGAAAATACACTGTCTGATATTTTATAAGACGAAAAAATAACACGTTATCTTGAGGCAAAGTCAGGTAAATCCACTATCCCTGCATCGAGTCACGACATTGGTGGATTTAATATCAGATCCTTTCGATAGATTACGTAGGTATACGACACTAGTGTGTTTACGGATATATGTACTTACCGACGTCGGAAAGATCAGAGCTTTTCATATGTTGTATGTTTGGAAAAGTCAGTTTTCTTCCCTTAGTAGGATAGGATGGATACATGAATGTATGGTGTCCAATATTAGATCCGTAGTCAATTACCTTGCTTTGCCACAATGCTCTTTAGTCACCTAATGACAAGTATGTCTTTAACAGATTTTTTCTTAAAATTTGGAAAGATTACCAGTTGGTTGACAAAATCTAACGGTGCGAAAGAGTACTTGAAGAAACTGTAATTTACTTCTTTCAGATAACCCTAGCTAATGATGAAGGCGAATGATCTAAGATAATGATCCAACAAATAGAATTCAGTTGTATTTTTCCATCAAGAAAAAGCGAGGGCGAAAGTTATTCAGAATACTTTATTTCATGCGTAGGCTCAGACATAACTTTGTTCTACCAATACGTCGAAAACTATAAAACTGCTCACACAAACATGCATTTATGTTTTCTTGCAATATAATGACTGAAGGAACAAAGCCAGGCTGTCAGTCATGCTCTTATCCTTATAAATAAGCATTTACGATGTTGCCAGTAAATCTATAAAATCCCGGAAGACGTTCATCTCTTCGGGATAAATTCGAAAAGCATTGGATTTTAATGCGAGCTCCACCGACGCGCTTAGCTTTTAAGTACAATTTTATAGAGAGCTCAGATTTGTATGAAGACAATTTATGAACGAACGAATTTATGAGCACATGGATTTACTTTATTTTAGTTTGCAGATAAACAGCAGAGAAAGTTTTAGTACTAACAAAATTTATATACTCTCACAAATTCATTTGAGAAACAAACGCTAAACATGGTAAATATTCCGTTTTTAGTGTTAATGACAACATTTGAGAACTTTGGAAGAATTTCTGGGGGAAAGTACCTATTCCCCGAGAACTATCAAGTATTCATGGAAAAATTAAGACGCGGAGCTTCCTCTGGCTAAGGAACTAGGTACGCCAGCCACCTAGGATACCGTCCATGAATATTAAAGAATGAGGACAGGAAAACTCGTTAACTAGAACTCAAGGAGAACGTGTCAGTTTACTGTGAGATATGTGGTCCGCGAAAATGTAATGTTTTGAAATGTATTTTAAATGTAACGCGGAAAACATCTTTCTTGCAAATATCAATGAGAGACAATGTCTCAAGAATGGTGAAAACTCATTTAATATGCCGTGGAAGTCGCCATATTCTATTTCGAAGTCGCAATAAGATGAAAATGTGTGGTTCTATTCTATGAAGTAATTTTTTCTGAGTAGAACTTCAGCGTGGCGAGAAATTCAAAATGTGAAAGTATTTAATATTCCACACTGTAACGACACTAAAGGCGAATAAATTTCAGAAAAAACTTGGATATTTAAAAAGAGTATCTGTTACTGTTTTTAAATATCCCAGTTATTTCTAGACCTACGTTCTTTATAGTTTCATTTGAATTTAAACCTTAGGTTGAATATATTATTATTTACTCAAACCTTAAGATATTTAGCATTTTATTCCAAAATCAAAGATGTATTACCACCGAGCCTTTAGCAAAAAGTTATCGTAATGGTTTTGTGGCAAGAACGCCCAATATTTGGTAGTGCTAGATAAAAACCCCCAATCCGTCTAGTCTTGCCAAAGCAACCACGCTTTTAGTAAGACTTGGGATAGTTATCTTTTTTACTGTTTTTCAGGCGTTATAAAATTAACACTAAGAATGCCATAAATATTTGTGTTAGATGTTTTTTTTTTCAGATATCCTACCGAAATGAGCAGTGAATTGTTTTATTGACCCTTCTCACAAGCAATACATGACGCTTGACAGCTACTTATCGTACTATTGCAATATTTATTTGCTTATATACTCTTTATATATGCATAACTTTGTTTACTTATCCCATAACGGGAAAACGTGGCCGATGTATCATAACGAAGCTGTGTAGGTACTGCTAACGGTAGCTGTATTCCGGTTTACGTAGGCATTAAAATTTATTACGATATGCAAAAAAAGTCCCTAAAATAAACACGAGAGAGAACAGTGTTGAAATATTAGCTTAGAATTAAATGGTTGGATATAATCGCTGTGTAAGGTTCAAAAGTGTAAAAGAATGGGTCGCAATATTTAGGAAAATAGAAATGATAAAAGTACCCTTGGTTTTAATTATTTTAATCTTTCGGCTACCTAAATATACCATTGGCAGCAACCGCTGTGCATTTCATAGTTTAAGACGATAATACATTAAATCATTAGGTAGCAAGTACGGAGATTTGCGCCGTCAACTGGCACATCTGCATAAGCCCTATGCTAAAATTCAAGTAGACCAAACGTCCCAATTTGTGCTACGCTATGGGTGCACTAGCGTTTGTATAAAACGGTTAATTGGTCCAAATTAAATTTCACAGTTGGTTGAACGCTTTCGTTTCATAAGTATTGTAATTTCACTCTCGTATTTGACTATCTAACTATTTCTAAGTTCAGAGCTAGCTAGCTATTCCACTTTACTTGAGAGGAAAATGTTTGAAACTGTTTCTACGTTTTCAGTGTTCGATGGAGCGCGACTTCTATGTAATATAGTGAGTGGAGAACGCTGAGAAGTTTACATATTTTCCTTGAAATTATTGTGAAAGTAAATGCTGTCTGAAATTGTGATCCGTTTTGCTGCTGAAGCGTGAACAATTGTTATGTAAAATAAGATACCTTTAACTTTTTGCGAATCAGACTCCTTTTTGTAAACATGTCATACTACCCTGGATACTGTCATGCAATAGTTTAATGCAATTTTTACAGTTACGGTCTATGACATAATACCCTTTCCAGCAGCATTTACAGACCAACATCTATTTAATATCAACGAGGAAACTTTTCAATAAAAACCAACGAATAAAAATGAAATACTCGATACGGTTAGTTCTTTCTGACCGCCTTACCCCAAATGTCCACTCAAAGTCTGTTTCATACTTCCCTTAAACTATTAGCCAGTATGAACCCTTATAAAATATCTTAATATTACAACCCCTGACCTTTTGTGTTCCGGTAGGGATATAACACTCACTTTATATACTTGTTAATCTTTTCATAATGCCTGCATTGTGTGAATTGGGGATACTTGACATTCGGTTTGAGTGACCCCCGTTTTTCATTGATGGTTTTTTGAGCACTATTACCACCAGAAATATTGTAAAGTCAATTGAAATATTCAATTATACATACAAGGAGACGGCATCGTTATGATCCTGAATGGAAATGTCTTGATTATAATAAAATTGATTCGTGATTTTGAAAGATTTATTTGAGCATGAAGAAATTTTAATCTGACGAAAGCACAGTTGTAAAATGTTTCATTTGAAGGTTCATACTTTTCTACTCGAACATAAACAAGCCTCAAGATTTTCGCCGCAAATATTTTAAGAGGCACGCTCGGTTTAGAAAGATGCCTCAATGCCTACATCTTCATACAGACACGAGTTAATATTGGCTCCTCTCTGAAACTGAAACATTTCAGCCGCACCATATCCATCTCTCAATTTCTACATTTTTAGCGACTCGACAGCAGCGAGCGAATACGAGAGTCGAGCGGGAAAACTCGTGGGGCATGACTGGTGTAAATATTTGCGCAGATATACGTAATATTTGCGGTCGCGCCGTGTTTAGAATGCAATATGTAAATTCATTCGTAACCTCAACTATTATGTAGTTACGGGTGGCATGTAAACTGGATGCTGTGTATGTAGGGGGGAAATAGCACGTTAATATGTTTAGCACAATAAGTAAAGTTCAACAGTAAACGAATATTTGCTCGAATTCGTAGACTAGCTTTAACATCGGATTCAAGGACTTACTTGAATCCAATACTCAATAGAACGAAGTAGTTAGGTACAAAATTAAGATGCGAAGTTGAGTTTTTTATATTCTGTAAAATATTTAAACCAAATACATAAATACTATATAGGCTGAAAGGGACATCGACGCAAAAATGGCTACCACGTATTCAGTACCTCATATCGAACCTCCCTCATAGAAATTTTTCATCAATAATTAAATAGAAAAGAGCTGTTTCCTACAAAAGTGCAATACATACATGGCATAAGATAAAATGTATGGAACAGTTGGATTTTTTAAAATTACCGATGAAAAATTTCTATTGATGGATGTCACACCGCCGAATTATAAGCATAAAATATTAAAAAAAAAACTTACTTAGAAACTTTCTGTGGCAGAAGAAATGGCGGATTGTCAGAGCATTACCAAACTTTTAAGAAGATCCTTGGGACACTTTTAATCAGTTTCTATTATACGTTTCCGCGAGAACACAAACTTTTAATGAATTCTAATTTCCCTTTAATTCTTGTCGAGAAAATTAAAGTTTTATGTATGTAATGAAATAATGTGTTCGTTTTCTAGACTTAGCTTTCGTTTACACGGATGATTTTTTTCGCCCGAATTCTTTTTTTTTTTCAAAGCACTGCTTTAGCGCCTCTACACTAGCGCTTTGTTAATATTATATGGCAACGTTGAGGGTACTTTCGACTTTTTGAGCGAAATTTTTTTTTTTATTATTTTGATTTCTTTTCAATATCTGCTTTAATACGTTAATAATTTTACAAAATTCCTAACTTTTTGACTATAAGTAAATATTTTTAATACATTTATTTTTGTACACTTTGGGGCACGTTTTTCCATCTCCTTGTATTTGTTTTAGGTAGGTAATTTTAACAATTTTATTTTTTCCGAAACATTTGAAAGACCACAGATTTTCAAGTAAGTACCTAAATGCCAATGAACGAAAAAGGATAATTATTTTAATGTATCTTTGCCTACCTTTATCTTAAGAACCTTTTGGCAATGGGTCAATAACCCCAGACGTGATTGGTGATTGTTAGTAGCTCAGACATCAGTCAATGACCTCAGCGGGAACGTGTAGACAAGCTTTGTTCTCTCCTAAGTAAACAGGTTTATATAGTAGATATACTCACATAATTACCCAACACAAATATTTCATCGAGATACGTGTGATAATAATTAATTAACCAAAAGGAATGTGAAATTAACACTGTATTACGTAGTTACAGTTTCCATGAAAATTTAAACTCAATAATTAAGTAAAGTATGAATACGGAATACTTACGCCCGTATATAAATGAAACCAAACGGGATTTCAAAGGGAATGTGAATATTTGCGTCTGGGTAAACGTTAACGCACACTTGCAAGCAATGCATGGGATTACCATCACCCCGGGTCATCGGTTGGTCGTCAACCAGGAGTCCACCAACGGAGGCCGTGCTTGCGGATAAGAGTTGCTTTGGTTACGGAAGACCCCACTATATGGCTGGGTGAAGATGGCGAAGAAGCAACGTAAGCGAAGCGACGGCTCGCTGCAAGCGGGGCAACACACTGTCGCTAGCCCGGTGACTGCAGTTTAATAGCTGTTGCCCAAGCGAGGTGATCCCTTACTTGACGATGCTTAATAGTCTAGGTACGTAGCATTATTGAGTTTTGTAGAAATAATCCTGAACAGGTTGGTTTAAAGCAATGTTGATCCTGTGCAGTGCTTATAAGGCCCTTTTCACACACGAATTTATAGTAAACTGTAACGTATCGGTTGAGTACTGTCGGAATCACTCGTGTGACAGCTTGTATATTAATTCAGTCTTACTGTGTGGCAAATCAAGTCACTTTATTTGTCACTAGCCGTTGCTCGCGACCTTCGCGTGAAATTATTGTAAAATATTACTTGCCTTTTTTAATTGAATTTTGTTAACAATTTCTGGGGTTTTAATTTTTTTGCACGGGACCCTAATCGTTTTTTCTTTTTTCAAATAAAAATAGCTATTTGCTAGTGAACGTCCCGTCAAAACCGGCCCAGCTGTTTCGGAGATTAGCCGGAACAAAGAGACAGACAAAAACTGTAAAAAAAAGTTTTTGTTATAAGTGCCGTATATATTATCATATGCATTCAGTAAATTGTTGTTATTTCGTAATACGAACAGACACTTCAATTTTATTTATTTGTATAGATTTGACTCTTTGCATGCAGTTTGTGTGGCCTTCGGCTTAACTAGTAAGAGGAATAATTATAATTATGGCACGAGAAGCCACAAAGTAACCTGTAAAATAGAATACACAACATAACAATTACACAGTCACTCTGTAGGGACTTTTGCATAAGCATAATCAGCCTATTACATTCCTATTGATGGGACATAGGTGTCCTCTCTGAGAGAGGGAGTGGGTCGTAATTGTGGGCAAATGTCCGAAAATTCAAAAGGACCATTTCCATAGCTAAAGCCGTATCGCCGTAACCGCCGCCGTCGTTCGGGTAGCCAGTAAGCTAGATAGAATAATCGTAAAGCTAATGTTGGCATCAAACCCGTCGGCATTAGCCCCCGTAGGCGAACCAGTATGTTAAGGCCATTAGAAGTATGGAAGTGCTACGCCGTAGTCGATATAACAATGCTACGGGACTACGATGCTACGAAAACCCTTTGTGCTTCTTTTTTGGCTCGGCGTATTGTTCCACTCCGCTGTTTACACACAGTGGAATTTTTAAGAACGAAGAAATAAATTTCAAAATATTGTATGATACTTTGTGGATGAAAGAATGTACGGATTAAAATGTTGACTAATAAATTATTGAAAGTAAGTTGTTGTAGTTGATGTTGTTGTTTTAAGTTTAATAATACCAACCGCTTTATAACTACTTAACTACATTTTTTTTTAAAATAGTGTAAAACTATAATGCTATAAACACTTCTCATCTACACTAATATTATAAAGAGGAATGATTTGTATTTTTGTATGTTTGTAACGATTAAACTTGTAACGGCACTACAAAAAGTACTACAGCGCCATTTATGACGCAGAGGATAAACTAAACATCGAAATTCATCTAAATGCATCGCGCAAGTAAAGTTATCAGCGACTTAAGACTATATAGAATAACCCGACAACAAATGTCGGGCAACCAACAGCCAACAGCCAACCAGACATAACTCCCGTCTGGTCGGAGGATCCTCCCAGTCCTCCCTTTTCTACGAAGGATGAAGAACTTTACACCCTGTTCTTCATACCCCCAAAAACTCAAAAACTGCGGGACCGATTTCAATGTTTCACGAATAGAAAGCTAAATTATCAGGTAGTAAGTAACATGGGCTATAAATTATATTTATATCATGCGAATTAGCTGATCTATCACAATTTTTGCGGACGAAGTCGCGGGCGAAGTGCTAGTGGAATATAAAGTTGCAGCGAACTAGAACTCTGGGCTGCGGGACTGTTCGGGCTGCGGGACTGTTCGAAAGAGATACCGCGGCCCTGGAACATTAAGGTCCAAAGAAGGAACATGGGTGGTTTTTAGTCAGTAAGAGTCTGACACTCCCTTCAGCTCCGCCCAGAGCGGGAGGGGTCATTGGATGATTTCCCACCCTCAAAAAAAAAAAAAAAAAGCGAACTAGAACTCTAATAGGTTTGATAACTGTCAATACCAGAGTTCAGGCTAAGTAGTAGTCGTGCCAACAGTTCGTTTATTTTTATTTCCTAACAAGTAAAACATGAAGTTTAACTTAGCTGAGGGACCTAATCTAAGAAAGAAAGGATTTCAATTACTAGGTAGATACTTCGGACAAATAATCCCTTGATGTCTGCAAGCAAACTGAACTAGCCATAGTTGGATTGTGAAAGACCGCTTGCTCTACTAATTAGTAGGAAAGTATGTACCGTACCAACGTTTAGCACTAAACGAGTTAAAAACTGAAAGAAAGACCTCTTCCTATTGTTTATGGATGCTTTGACGTCGGACATTCAGGAAGAGGCACCATGGTGCATTGTTCTTGTCGGTGTAGATGGACCTGAGATCCAAAGCAGATTGGAGAAATGGCGACAGAATCTGGATAATGTTGGCGGTATCTCGGTTCACTCGTGCAAAGCGATGGCGAAATAGATCGTGTTAAGCATAGAATTACACGGGATGAATGAAATGACGGCAGGTCACGGGAACAACATGTGGCACCCGCATTCACCTTAAACTTAAGGGGAAGATTTATAAAACAATGGTTAGACCTGCTGTCTTGTATGAATCAGAATGTTGGGACACAAAAGGAATGAATGAAAGGCATTTGCATGTGGCTCAGATGAGAATGCTAATATGTGTAGTGTTGCGCGAATGGATAAATTAAGAACTAAGTACATAAGAGGAAGTCTGAAAGTGGCGCCGGTGACTGAAAAGTTGAGTGGTAATCGGTTGGCTTGGTATGAGCATGTGATGCGGAGGAATGAGGAAAATGTCGTGAAGAAAGTGTTGAGTAAGAATGTGGCAGAATGTGGGTATAAGAGTAGTGAGTATTACTAGCAATATCGAATTTAAAGGAAATTCGTATATCAATACCGGGAAATATACCATTCGGAAAACATGTTCCGATACAATTTTAATCCCTTCCAATTTCGTAACAGCCGTATTGCACTCCATTTTCCATACATTTCTAACAACAGGCACGAAATACTATGGACTAATCGGATTTCACTACCATTCTGATCCTGATAGACGGAAACATCGATGCGCGCTGCGGTCTATATGGTATCGACTAATTGATTGAATTGAAAAGCTGTAGTGAAATGGGTAGCCAGTTTAGGTATTAAAAGAGGAAATTTGAACAATGTAAATCATATTCCCACTACTGGGGCATTGGCCTCCTGTGTGATTCACCACGCGGGTCTACTGCAGGCTGGTAGATGTCACATGCACTTCGAATTTCGGTTCTAGGACATGCAGACTATCTCCACGTTTTCCATCACCGTTATGAAGGCAGTAAATCTTCAGATTTACTGCTATTACTATACCACTACTGCTCAAATTTTCCTCTAAATAGAATATTATTGAAGTTAAGTATAGTCTGACTAGATAGACAGACGACCCTTTTACGAAGATAAATAAAACTTGTAATAGTTCTACTAGACAATTCGTTAGTTCTTATTGGTTTAGGCTTGTTAGCCGTTAAGTAACTTGCTTACATAGACTTGAATGCCTAGATTACCTACTTAAATAGACTCACTGCGAATTTTTTCCGTCTTAAGCCTGAACTTATTCAGACTAAAATCTTGTCTTACTTCACATCTTATCTGACTTCTTACTAATATATAAGCGCAAAATTTTGTGAGGAAGGATGGATGGATAAAACTTTGTTACTCTTTCACGCAAAAACGGCAGAATGGATTTTGATGAAATTTTGTACTCAGTATTGTTAACTGGATTAACACAGGATACTGTCATCCCGGTAAATAAGTCAGAAGCTAATGTTTCATAACTACAAGGGCAGCCATTCTCTTTATTTCGGAATAGAGCAACGTTTCGTGGCTTCACATCTATAGAATTATAGCGGAATTTCCAAGGACGGACTCTTACACAAAAAAGGCTGCTACTGTAAAAATATATGTGATCACTTGTGATCCTATCACTATACTAGGTTGAGACCCATTTTAGTATTCTACTAAGAGTGTGGTAATCTGCTATGCAGATTTTCTGCGAATCTGCTCTCACCAACTCATTTAGGTAACGTATTTTTAAGCTCTATATAGATAAATATTTAATAAGTCATGTTAGTGAAGAGAGAATAAATTATTTTGAATTTGTGATTTGAGAAACAGGGAGATAATTTTGTTGTAACAATACAAAATATCCCTGTGCTATACTAGGACATATTGTTTTAAGCGGAAGTTCAAGAATAAATCTAAAACGAGGATTGCTTTGCTTAGTGAAGTTGTAAAAGTGAGTTACTTAAAGAAAATGTGATAGCCGAGATGTATTTTATTATTATAACGGTTGCAACAGCTCTATGAAGTATACGTTTTGAAACTGACATGGTCACTGACATTATCACTAACACTGAAAACGAAACAAATAGAAAACATGGTAAATGTCCTATTTTCAGTGGTATTGATAGCTCTATGAAGTTTAAAGTAACTTCAATATATTTGACATGACTGCCTTTAAACGGAACTAAGGTACGTATTACAGAATATCACACTAAATTCAAGCTTTACTTAGAAGCAACTTCAAGCTGTTCAATTAGTTGAACCTATTTTTAAGTAATTATTGAGATTTGGGTTCTTTAATACGGACCTAAGTGCGAATTTCACAAATAAAACTGAATATGATCAACACATCCAAGTCGCATTTAAGACAACCGTCAATATTCATGCAGATCGTGAACGCAGTCTAGATAATCTGACCGTGTTCAGTAGCACTTATGAAATTGACCCCGAAAACAAATTAATAGTTTCTAACAAAGATTAAAACGTGAATAAGTTCCATTTTATTGAAGTTAAGCCTATTACCATGACATGTATTGTGTAAAATAAACACATATGAAAAAATAAAACTTTTTTTGCAAAAAATAAAACCGACTTCAAAAACACAAAAAAGTGAAAAATTATTTTAGCTTCAGAAGTCGGTGACAAAAAACTGAATCAAACAAACAAAAGTCATCGACTTCTGAAGCTAAACTTATTGTTCACTTTTTTTTACTGTTTTTATTTTTGTCCCTTTGTGCGCGATCGCATATAGGAAACATGGGAATAATTGACCCGTATCGATCAGTATCAGTCCATACTGACTTGTATCGCACAATAAACTTGTATCTTACTTAATCTATATAACCTAAAAATTACATAATGTAAATAACCCACCACCAAATGACATCAATCAAAACAGATTTCAACACCAAAAGGCTTTCCCAATCGTCATCATCATAAAAAGAAATATTGTGACCGCCATTTACGACCCTGGAGCAAACATTAAGTGCACTGAATGATAAGCGGAACACAAGTCTGCTATAAAAGTGTCCCATTTAATGTGATTGTTGACTACCAAGTGGCAATCGCTTGCAGGAAATAGACATTCGACTTTGGAGCGAATACCAAAGGGTACAAAAGTGTAGAGGAGACAATTGGTTCAACTATTGTAACTGTTGGGGTATTAAAGCTTGATAGATGTGTCTGTTATTATCAGAGGTCGGAATTAGGTAGAGTTATTTAAGTACTTGCATCGAAATGTTGATATTAATATGGATCTCCCGGGATTTCCCGGGATTTCAAAATCACATTACATACATTTCGTTAAGCGGGGAGTACTCCGCATTTCCGCTATTGTTTTCTTTTTTTCTCACAAGCTATGTTGTGCGAACTGCAAATGTGGCAAAATCGCGCGTATGCGCATTGGAATTTTGCAACTTCGGACATCCGATGTCGTTGATGTAAATTTGGTGTGATGTAAAAAGCGGTATTGAATTTGCGAACTGCAAAAATAAGTTTGTAATTTAAAATCATAACAGACGCAATAATCAAATAGAAATCAAACAAAAACAACTAAATAAATATTAGTATGTCATCAATCAAAAACCGTTTACATGTCAAACCATAAGAAGATGCCTAAATATTATTGCAATGTTGGGCTTTGAACTCTCCAACATAGAACAAAAGAGATCACCGTTATAATTCAGGCATTAATTAAAGTTTCGCTCATGGTAAGTGAATACGGGCATTGATCTCTTTGCGGTTTTATTCCCAGGATATATTATAGGATATATTTTATAGGAACCATAGACGACAAAAATCAATAAAAACTACTAAAATGAAACAGCAATCCCAATCAGTTTAATCAGTTTTCCAATTTTAATCGTAACTAACATAACGAACATAACACAGCTTTACAATACAAATAAAAAAGTAGTAGCATCGATATTATCAGACGCGAAAATGTTTTACATTTTCATTCGCGAGAGAATAGTGTGAAAGCGTTCGTTATTTCCTCAGGGATTTACAGACGGATATTTAAATTAGTCAGCAAGAAGTTAGCAATGTACATAGCTAAATACGATACTCCATTTTATGTAAAATATTTTCTTCTTTCGTAAATGTTATAGCGAAGTTTCTTAATACTTGGGGTTTGGAGCAAGCGCGCTTTCGGGGATTAGAACCGTGTCAGTGCCTAATGTCTGTGCGATACTGACAGGGTGAAATTGCTTTTCGAATGTATGATATTTTGTATTTCATTTACAAGGTTATATTAAATTACCAAGTGAAACTCCGCAGCCATAATGGGTATCGATTTTTAAATATGATAAAACAAAAATTTATTGCCCTATTGATGGCAATAGGCTCGCCCCCTATTAAATGGGACTTGAACATAACTGGCGAAATGTGGGTGTACTATTAGGTACACCTCTGCCTAACCCTTCGGCTATTACAGGCGTGATGTTTTGTTATGTGTTATTGATTCGATGACTTTTTGGGGATATTCGCGTCTGTAGTTTCGCTAGCCAATTTAATTTAAGTGCAATTTTAATCCCGATGTGTCTTAAGACCGGTTTCTGCATTAGATAGGACTATAATAGGTTTTTAATCACGTTACTAATATAAAAGCAAACTCTGTATTTTGTAGGTAAGAACGATTAACTAGAATGTCAAAAGGTTCTCAGGTAAAAACAGCTTCTGACTCATGTAAACTCGTCTATTAAATTACAAAACTACTTAGGTCAGCACATTTATAGATATTAAAATATTCAAAACTTCGTTTGCTCAAGTACGCCTCGGGGGATTTAAACGAAAATCTCATTAGTATAGAACTAAAACAGCAACCAAGTTAAGACAGCACTTTGTCATCGTGTGTTGATCAATACGTTGTTTTGTATCTTATCTCGTTGGAATATTGCGTGTTTCGATATTCAATGATGCTGCGTAGCCGTACAATCAAGTGCTACGCGTAGCTACGGCGTAGACGTCGTGCTACGTAGTGAAAACGCTCAAACTTGCTAATAAGTTCTCAAGTCAACGAATACAATATTCTTAATCATTTTGAGTTTATTCTTATACCTAATATGAATTTTCATTTATTAAAGTTATTTATAAATTGAGAAATTAAAATCAGATTAATTTGAAAAGTGTACTCTTTATCGGGATTGAATTAATTTCAATAACCTGCAAGTCCTTTCATTACACGAACAGAATTACTGGAAATGACGTAAAAAGACCGAGTAAGAAAATAGGTCTCTTGACGATCGCGGGAAATTGTAGAGAAGTCAAACAAGTCCGAACACTGTAAAAAAACATTGAATGCCATGAAAGTCTAAAACAACAAACAATCAAATGGTCTGATTGAAAGTTACTTTCCGATTTTCCCCACATTGTATGTTCAGTAAACACGAACTGAAACGTGGACCACGTTACAAGCGTATAAAATGCGACACGTACAGGATGCTGCATTTTAATAAGCGAATTTTAAGCGATAACCGTCGCTGGTTATAATACTATACAAGTATACAGCGACAAAATTCGTACCAAACAAGCACCTGGGATTTCCGTTGATTTGAATTTCAAACATGTTTTTATAATGAACGCAGTATTTTCACAAGGAACGGAAGTACATGTGTACACAAAACTGGCTTCCCAAGTGACTTGACGAAACTTGGTTAATTTAGAAAACTTAAAGTTAAGGAGGAAGAGTTTAATTTGAATTAAAGTTAGTTTTGTGTAAAGGCGTGACCTGCGAGTTGGGAAAACATTGCAAATAGATGTTATACAATTTTAATATATTCAAAAGGCAGATGATGATGATGACTCATCATCATCTGCCTAGCCTTTTGGCAACTATATTAGGATCGCCTTTCAATCTAACCGGATGCGGCTGAATATCAGAATTTTACATGGAGCGACTGCCTATCTGACCTCCACAGCCCAGTTGGTCCTGGGTAAAACGATTCCCCTTGGTAAGACTGGTTGTCAGATTTTCGCGCCATTAGCTACCTGTAACGACTGTTCAAGATTTACAAATGATGTGGTACTTCCGCCGCACTCAGAACAGGCGTGTGAGCAATGAGAAGTCTCGCTAGCTCACGATTAGCGAATAATTGAAGTATTAAGTAATTGAAAGTGGTTTTTGAAGTGAACAATATTAAGTAGTGTAAATGAGAAATGTAACACGATATAAAAGAGTGTGTAAGGAGTTTCTTTGCGCGTTCTTATCGTTGTAACCAACCATGTTTGCGCATGGGTGGCTACAGTCAGAAAGTTTATAAGTGTCTGTAAATGGTTTATTCGAAATAAACGTTTGTAGTTTGAGTAAAGTATTGTGGCTGATTTCAACTACCCACCTAGCTATCTACCAACAATGAAGAATCATGTTGGACGGTTAGAGACTGGAAGACAATATTGCGGATGGCGTCGATATTTGGGGATACTGTTCCTCCTACTGCTTTCCCTGCCGTTACAAAGATTACAGTAGTTTTATTGAGGAAAATAAACTGTCGCAACCAAAGGTTGCAAGGTACACACAACTGTTCACGATGTGTACAATTGTACATAGGTAATATGCAAAATAACTTTGCTAAATCTATATCTGATGCAACAAGATCGTTTTTAGATTTAGCCAAACTACCCAGATTCAACAATATTTAGTAGAGTTCAGATTTTAAAACGTACAAGCTACAATCACACAAGGATATTACAGAACATACATTTTTAAGAATCTAAAAGAAAATATTACACCATAAAGGAATAAAGTTCCGTACAATGCTACAAACATACACACAAACCAAACAAATAAACCCCTTTTGCAAGCCTCGGACGCGCATTATCGTCGTGATGCAAAGGCGAAACAATAATCCCAAAGGAGACCCAAGTTGTTTGAGAAGGGTCCCCCATTATTGCATCACGTGATCTTGCTTACATCTTCCTCCAGCTGTATATTTACCGCTAACGGGCTCGTATGAACCTCGGTGTCGTTCACACGCCAACCTTGTGCCGGGAATGTCGATATCATCAAAATTTATCACGACAAACAGACATATTCTGTCCTGTGAAAACTAATAGTACAGGATTTCAATATTTGTTTTATCATTATCACAACGACTAATAAAAAACTAACTTGCGGACGATGAAAACGATTCTATATCGACACCAACGAAAAACTCATCATCTTCTTGTCTTTGTCCCTCTTCCGTTATTCTTCTTTTTGGAGAGGGGAGTAACGAAACGCGGACATTTAAAAAAAAACACAGTTGGTTCCACCAACTGCGATTTTTTTTAAATGTTTTTTTTTACACCTGTGAGTGTTTGAAGCTGTCCCCGTTTGCTATCCCATAGATCGTTTCCGCCATGATTACGCTGAACTGTGTTGTAAAGTGCTTGTGCGGAATAGATACTGCTAGAAGAATAGATCGGGAACGGATGAGCAGCAGATCTAACGATGATCATTTGCAAAAAAAAAAAAAAAGACAGCCAAGTGCGAGTCTGACTCGCACACAATGGTTTCCGTAGCACCAAATAATACAATAACAATATTCTTAACGTACATTCATACGTCAATTTACACTCAATAGCAAAACTAAATTTGTTTTAATACTATGTTAATGAAAAACAAAGTTGCTGCTGCAGTTTCAAGTATAAGTCAAAATCTGCAAAACTAAATATTCAATCTTAACCAAACCAATTTTCGGTGAAAGTTATACGTTAAACAAACTCAATTTTTTCAGGTTTTGCCTTTTATTTTAAAATTAGAGGGACAATTATTGCAGCTTCAGAAGCGATTATCTGATGGATGGAGCTCGTAGCTAAATAATAACAGTCGCTTGAGTCGATCTTCAGGTTAAGCCGCAATTGGCTAGGTTGGTCCGTGGATGACTGACCACCCATTATATAGTTACCTCTGTGCCTCGGAAAGCACGTTAAGTCGTTGGTCCCGGTTGTCATTTGTAGATCTTTGACAGAGTCTGTTACAAGTAGTTAGTGGCTGTGTATCGTTTTACCCAGTATTAATTGGGTTGTGAAGGTCAGATAGGCAGTCACTCCATGTAAAATACTAGTATTCAGCTGAATTCAGTAAAACTGGAAATCGAGCCTAACATAGTTGGGAAAAGGCTAGGATGATAAGAAGCGAATAACTGATCAACCATTAAGTTAAGAAAAAAATGATTTCAGAAACCTCGATATCATTTTTCAAGACCTGTCGATAAACACGTACAAAAAAATATAAAATATATTGATACAGAATATTAAACAGGAATATTCTGTTTCAGTTACCGTCGAGTAAAATGATTTTTCGTCTATTTTTTATGAAATAATGAATCAGTCTTTTACTTTTCGTAAGTGCTGCTGATTTCTTTTTGCATTTACTCGTACCATGAGTCCCTTCCGTTACTTACTCACATTAGCAGAAGATATAATTGAGCAGAATAGAGAAGAAGACTCCACAGTAGGTACGATGACACAAGAGTATGTTAGGTTAAGGTAATTTCGGTTCATAAAATGACAAAATGCCTTCTAATCGCGTGTGTTAGGCAATGTTATGCCGATATCCCTTTCAGTCCATTTCGGCTTTTACAGCTATTACGTAACAGGGTGTTCCATATTTTTGTACAAAAAAAAACTATTCACGTCCTCGTTTCTATTCCCGCAAAAACGTACAAAAAGCCGTCCATTGTCAAGTATGAAGGTCGCCTTGACAGGTGTCACCGCTATCGGCCTTCGATCACTTTTTATTAATGTTGGGACACTGACCGAAATGTCAGGATTTTTCTACGCCTATTACGGAATGATAAATAGGCTATATGTGTTTGTAATAGAATAGGTTTGCTGGTGGATATGGATTATTTTCCCAAAACTATGCAATAAAAAGGATCATGATCAACGATGTATGGAAATCCGTCTTAAGTTGAAACACAATAAATCATTATTTATTATAGACTACGCTTTATATACTATTAAATAAAAGTGTTCATTTTCACACAAGTATCCGAGTTTTAAAGTAATTAAACAAATTCGGAGATAACCTAAAAATTATGTCTAAACTACTCGCAACTTATAAAATGACCACAGATCAATCATGTAGGTACAAAACAACAAAGATAGTTAAAAACAAAATAAGAGAACAGCTGCTAATTAATAATAGCGAATAATCGTGCTTTTTATGGCCTCGCAGCGTTGATGTGACATTATCGAAATGAAACAACTTCAGTCAGTCATCATCCCTACCGGTACGTCTGTCATCTGCCTTGACAGTTGCATCTGCGTGAGACGAAACACAAAAATAAATATTTTCACAACGGAACTATGAAATACATATACAGTTCCTACGTTATGATTATGATATTACTAATTATTTAGCTATTTATGAGTTTAATATCATTTTTGTGATGTTTTTATGTAAAGGCTCATACCTACTAACGTAACTCGTACAAATGAAGAGAACGAAACGTCCATCATGACTACACGGAAATGTACCTAGCAATCGTTAATTTACTGTTTATCTTAAAATCATAATTCCGGATACGAAAACAAAATTCCTGAAGTGAAAAGCTTGTAAAAAATAAGAAAATAATTTGTATATTAATTTGATTTTCATACATGCAACTTTTCTAGACTGGTTTTGGTCAATGTCCTTTCTTAAATGAAATTATTATCCTTATAATATGTTTAAAAAAAAACCTGTTCGATTCGAAAGGGGCATTTAGATAGACCATTGACATTGCCAAATAAAATAAGAAACATAAAATATTCATGAAAGTAAAAATATTAATGAATTTTAAAATGTATGATTTTGGTCTCAAATTACCACCGTTTCCCTATATTCTAACCAACTTTTAAAACATGACAACACCATCTTCGGCAGAAGTATGTTCGATCGTCAATTGTTTCTTTAAGACGTCACTACCCAAGAAAGGACCCGCTCGCGTCCGTGTGTTGCCATGTAAGTTTTCTCATTTAATTTTTTGTACATTTTATTTAATTTTCATCGGGGTATTTTTAGTTTAAATGTTCTCCAAAAAGCATTAATTACATAATTGGAATCTAATCTCGATACCTAATAATAACCTCATTGATATCGGATCGGATAGGTTTTTAACATGTTCTATACGGATTGGTGTTTGGGGACTTGAGGATAAACTTGTCACTTTAAAGTTTAGATTTGATACAGTAGTGGAAAGGAAATGTATCCCAAGTGAATGGTGCTGTAACTGCCAGATACAGAATAACTTCATTCAGCTCTTATCTAGTAGCAAACTCTTTTTTGTATACTATCTATCCTATTTTTATACTGGCTTTGGAACAAACAAAACGGAAAGGAAGATAGAATAGAAAAGAAGGTAAGGAAATACTTATTTCTGCAAAAATCCCTTTCAACAGTCTAACAATGCGTTTCTTTCATCAAAAGAAATAAGGCAAATAAACTCGGCGGTCCGTCAATCGCAAATTTTTCGTCGAAAATTTCGAGACTTTATTCTTCTGCATTTCAAATTCAGCACCAAGTCAGTGCCAAGGATATCATCTGTCTAACCTTTTCCCAACTCTGTTGGGGTTACTTCCAGTCTAACCGGATGCAGCTGAATACCAGTAGTTTACATGGAGCGACTGCCTATCTGACCTCCACAACCCAGTAAGTACTGGGTAATACTATATACCTCTTGGTAAGACTGGTTGTCTGACTTTTTGGGGCGCTGACTACCTGTAACGACTGTCAAAGAACTACAAATGACAGCCGGGACCAACGGCTTAACGTGCTTTCCGAGGCACGGAGGAAACTAGGTATGTAAGGGGTGGTCACCCAACCACAGAACAACCTAGACAAGCACGGCTTAACCTACAGATCGATCTGAGCTGCTGTTATTATTTTGCCACGAGCCCCTCAAGGATAGTGGTAATGAAATTTGTCTTAGTATGGTTGTCATAGTGACTAATCATTGAAAATAGCAGACTTGCCCCCAAAGAGTAACAAAACATCAAAATTCAACATTATCAATATAATCACGATCCCTGAACAGTAAAGGCTCGAAGATAATGATACCGTGCATTACGTATCACCCACAATTATCGTTAGTCTACCGCGTCGGGTAATTGTTAGGGACCCACATACGTGGGAGGGTATAATGTGACCATTAATCATACCTAGGAAGAGATAGACAGATTAACCTGGAAGGAAGAACTTCAATTCAAATTTTTATATCGTGATTAGGTGTGAGGGATTTGCAAGTTAATTCTATAAAAGGTCACTTAGGCTAATTGGTTTTGTGTGTTATCATTAGCAGGCAGTGAGTTTATTTTACAGATATGATGCCAACTTAGTAAATAATGAGATAAATGAATACAACGATCTTTTGCAAGTTTGATATTATTTGGTTAACAATTCCCTTTTGAAAGTTTTAGTCTTCCTACGTCATAGTAATAATACAAACTCTAGCAGAACCTACATTTTCTCACTTTCTCTCTTGAGTCACAATAGCAAATCAAGTTCCATTTAAAAATCAATGTTGTTAACTAACTACCTTTAGAATATCACAAACTTCAACCACTCTACCATGAAACTGTTGCATTCAGATATTCCTTCTAATTTGATGTTCTCGCTTCGGTTCGTGACTCCCAATTTGCGGTACAATTTCGTCGTACCGACACTTCAGATTGAGCGGTTCGGTACTAGACTGTCAGTTATTGCCTTGTGGATGCTATTTGCAGAGAGCTGGTAATTCTTTCCGTATCGACAAGGCCTGAAATTCGTGTTCTATTTAGGTAATGAAGCCGTAAGAAGCACATATCTATTTACCTATCTAGATAGACTACTCTAGGATGATATTATAGTTACAGACTAAACATGTTCGATTTACTAAGTAAATAGTCTTCATATTTTTTTTTAGTAGCCTTGAATGTCCCACTGCTGGGCAAAGGCCTCCCCCATATCCTTCCAGGTACTCTTCTCCTGCGCCACCTCGAACCAGCCTTCGTGATGCGCGTCTAAATCATCTCGCCACGTCTTTCTAGGCCAGCCTCGGCGGCGCCGTCCATACTCAGGCATTCATCGTGTAGATACCTTTGCCCAGCGGTCGTCATGCATGCGGCTCACGTGACCCGCCCAATCTCATTGGCCTTCGTAGATTATACAAAGGTATTCATAAAAATTATAACACCATAAACAAGAACAGCAAAGATACACAACAGGAGCGTAAGACAAAATTCTTGAAGACTCATATTAATTTTCATCTATCTCAGTCGGCAAAAACTGGAATGAAACATACAATCTCTGTACATCAGCAAAAAGCGTAACATTTGGAGAAAGGCTTTACTTATTTGCACAGCCCGGGAGCTCTGTGCCGTGATATAATTTGTCATGCACCTTGACCCAGTTTCCCTCGGCCAGAGAATAAAAAAGACGGAATAATTCATTGAATCCCCCTTCACCTGTTTGCGTTGAGATTTTAGAATTAGGCGAATTGAATTGAAGGGTTGATTGAGAATCGTTTCGTAATACGTTCATTTCTGGGAGAGATAGCTGCGTTATGAACTCATTGCCGAATAAAATCATCGTTTTTAGAGTGATTTCGTCAGTATTACTCTGAAAGGATGGGCTTTATAATGAAGCTGATAAGGGTGAAGCTTAACCGGTGCGGTGATTGCACTAGGGTCGATTTGAAGCGTAATGGTTGAAAGCGGCTAGAATAGGGGATTGGTATTATGAGCTTATAGCGGAAGCGTTAATCAAGAATCAATTTGGTGCAGAACCGATTGGATAGAACGGTCAAGTTGCAGTTAGTCTAAAGCTACTTGACTGAATATAGCGAGCCTATAACGATATTCGAACAATGCAATACCGGAGACACCAAAACACTGATTTGAATATATAATAATAGCGCAGAACACAGCGGCAGAACATTTACACCAATTTAGTTTTCCGGAGAGCATTATACTCAAATAGTTGAAACAATGCCTAACGCGGGCTTATGTTCATGATCTAGTTTCAAAATATATCATTAATTTCATACATCATGAACCTACGAACCTATTGCATGGTCTTTCCTATTTGAATGGATTTAATTTATCCAAAGTTCACCGAACTACCTACATGATTTGTCAAGCCTGGAGGAAGATTTTATATTCCGAGTATCTGCCAACCAAAACAAAACTGGCAAACATTTATACTAGCAACATGAAAGCAGTTGCCACTTTACTATGCTTGTTTTAAAAGAGAAAACAATTGTGCATTTTCTTTAAAATTGTTACGACAAAAATCAGAAGTAGCGCAAGAATCCAGGACCGTATAAACGTCGAGTACTTGTGGGTTAGCGAAAATGTGCAGCATGCGGACATTTTATTTCGAAAACAAGCTAAGCCTATAACGCTGAACTGCAATTCTGAACTTGAAATCTTTTAAAGATCTCGCTATTGCTTATTTCGGCGTCAAAATGTAGAATGAATGAATCCAAGTATAGAAAGCATTATTTACATTCAAATCCGAACCAATTTTCCAATTTAAAAGAGTTTTTTCCGCTTCCAAATAATGACTAATAGAATAATTTATGATCAAAGATGAAATGTATTCAATTTGTTTCGTTCTTCATTTACATAGCAAACCCATTTACCAAAGCTGAATATTACATCGGTCTGAATAAACCAACAGGTTTCCATTAAAAGCGTGTTGACTGTTCGATGTCCGTGGTATTTATCTTTGTGGCTAGCTCGAGCAGAGATTTGTATATTTTTTTTGTACAGAATACCGAATGCAGCGAGACTAGAATTGGGTTGCGAGGACAGTACTAAACAAAAACCAAAAAAAAATAGTATCTAGTTCCTTTGATTATGTATGCTTCTATTGTTCTATTTGTTGTTTCAGTATTCGTATTGGTTCAGTGCTTTTGCTACTCCCCTTGATAATCCGCTTAATTTTTGCAAACATTTTCAATGGAAAACAGCTGTCGATATCGACAATGCCATCCGGAAGTTTTACCAAAATGCAAAAGTTATTGTCGTCGGAATAAGTTCAGGTAGTTCTTCTATTCGTTTGCCAAAACCTCATTCGGAGTCCGTACCTTACAATGTTTAACAGAATAAGCGAAGACTTCGGACGTCGACTAGCGCAAAACTTTTCGAATCAGTTCAAACAGTTTAAGTTGGCGCTAGTTCAGGATAGATTTCAATTTAAAGACCTGCATTACTAAGTAGTTGGAAGTTGTGGATCATGCACCATGTGCAGTCGAGGCGAACTCAGATTAACCGATTACGCTCAGACTAATGCAGTTTACTGCAGTTTGGATATTGGTCCATGTTATTGAATAAGCTGTTTCGAAATTATGCAGCTGCACACAACATTAAACTTTTGAGAAGCGTTCAACTGAAGCTGATGATAAAATGTTACTATTAATTTAAAAATATCGACTGAAATTTCGCATGCTTCTTTAGTTCAATATTCAGATTGATTTACACATACTATAGTATGTACCTCGAGAAATATAAACACATCAAGTTGAAAGTGCAAATATTTATCGATGCTGCGGTAGCACTCAAAGGTGGCTGTTGCTTTGAGATGTCGAGGTTTATATAGAAATGCCTCCACGGATCCTCGGGTCCGATGTCTGCAATATATTACTCAGCACTGCAGGTTAGTTACAAGGTTTTCTGGCGGAACTTGGATGAAGTCCAAATCGGCGAAAACGTAACAAATTTTGGTGTAACATATTTGCCCACGTATCCTATTTTTTGACTCCAGACTTGTTCGCCTAAAAATTTATGAGTGAGACCTTCATTAGCCTTATTAATTTCACGAGGACCTTTCATGAAAGTAGTTGATCCGCTCCGTAATTATGAACTTCGTAAAATCAGGGGCGCGCAAATATTAAACTACTTGTTTTACGAGCCTTTAAAATTAGATTGACGAGGTGAAAATCCCCCGTAAAGATGTAATAACGACTGTTCGTCGAGCGAAACTTGGTTGATGAAGAGGCAAGATTTTGGTGCAGAGTCCTTTGGGAGGTGAGATTGTACGTCATCTTTTCCGTCTTTTAAAAAGTGTCCAACACCAACAATGGAGCTTAGTGACCATAAAAGTCATAACACAAAGGAACGAATGTCGGAACAGTGAAGAGACAGGGGAACATTTTGACGCCTCGGAGCAACGGTCATTAATCAACCCTCACTCAGTTATTACTCACTGGGGCATTCTTCAAATACTTCGCTGATTTCTCTCCGGTTTGAACACGAAATTTCAATAACCGAATATGAAATACTTCTTCAATATTAAGGTGGGCCAGGTGGATATTTCGTTGTTTCAAAGGATTTCAAATCGCGTCTCAATAATGTCGTCTGAATTTTAGGGTTAACACGATTTTGCTTTTCAATAAATAATTCAAACGCGTACACAGTCCGTAGAATTCGATACCCAAAATTGTTTTTGTGAGGCGCTTTTATAACAAAACGGAGATATGCTTTTTACATCATTACCCATAAACATGTTATGTCGACAATACAGCGGAATTATTAATTCTAAGGTATTGCTACGGGGTTGGCAAGGGTCTAAATGGCCTCATAAATTCTATATACAATGATGTCATTTGGCACAAAGTTGCTACTGTTACTCAAGGCCGAGGATCTAATAATAAGCAACGATTACCGGACTACTAAGACGCTGATTGGCGATAGGAAAGTTCGACAGACTAATCAGTGAGATATTTGCGGTGGCCCAAAATGTGTCTACAGCAATTGTACCTCTACCACTTAATTACCATAACTTCTTCGTTGTTACCTAGCCCGATCAGCGTTACATGCCTATTATATGTTGATTGGGTTACCCAAAAAAGCCTTTTGAGTACATCTATGAATCATAAATATAATTAATATTCGAGTTAGATTATTTTAGTTCAGTACGGCTCAGACCGAGACATTCCCTAAGCTACTACTACTACCTAAAATTTTGATACATGTAAAATGTTCCAAAGCTTTTGCAAATTTCTTTAAATTTCTTTTCCTTAGACTTAAGTTAATACCCAATGAATTAAAGAATTAGCAATCCATCTGGATTGACCTCTTTCAACGAAGAGTAAATAAGGGTTCGGGAGTGGACTCGTGTTTTTACGAACACGAGTTAGATTAGTTAAACCCTTTTACCTGACTTACCGATTTAAAAGAGTGACGTAGGTACTCGTAGAGGTTCGAATGACTGAACGTAATGACGGTTTAAATACGTAGTAGTAGATAGAATACAGAATAGCGACATACAATTAAAACTATTGAATGATATAGTATCAATTTTTAACGCAACCTCCAAACATGTTTTTTTTAAACATTCTTTTCATTTTTAAGCCCATTTCTGTACAATTGATTAAATAACTAAGTATTTATAAGTTACATTCCGACACGCACTTGGCAGGTTTATAATTTAATTTAATTTTATGCAAGTTTAAATTTTTAGTGCTTTTCTTTTCATTTAATGTTAATTTATTTATTTTTAGTAGGTGTTATGCACCTTGTAGTCTGAAACACAGGTTCAACCTAGTTCAAACAAATAAGCCACTGTGCTCTATTTTAATGGTTAAGATATTTTATCAAAATAATTAATTCTCCCTACTTTCACGATTTTTATTATTTCACAAAAGGATGGCATTTTTATTTTGCAGAAGAAATATTTACAACTAAGATTTAAGAACATAAATAACGAAAATAATTCATCCATATAAATACCTTTTTCTTGAACTGAAAAGAAAACCGAGACAGTACCTACAACCGTAATCGAAACTTTGGTAAACTTTTAATGATGTTAAACTTTGAGGAAGAACAACATGGCAGGGAAATAAAAATTAGGTACATTTGGAGAATGTACTTTCTCTCTTTTTAGCAAATCATTTCTAAAAAGATGATCTCTACTTGAAGAGGAGCTCGTGGTTTAATAATAACAGGCGTTCGGGTCGATCTTTAGGTTAAGCCGTGCTTGCCTAGGTTGGTCTGTGGATGGGTGACCGTATTACGTACCGAGTTTCCTCCGTGCCTCGGTAAGCACGTTAAGCCGTTGGTCCCGGCTGTCATTTGTAGATCTTTGACAGTCGTTACAGGTAGTCAGTGGCCCGAAAGTCTGACAACCAGTCTTACCAAGGATATCATATTACCCAGTGTGTTGTGGAGGTCAGATAGGCAGTCGTTCTATGTAAATTGTATTGTATAACGGGCTGGTGTCCGCAACTCCACGTCCAATGCGCGTATTTTGATTGTATTTCAACTACATGATCTTCATGGTATGTTTCAATTTGTTCGTGTGTAGTTTCTGTTAATCATTTACCAAATTTTTTGTAACAAAAGGAGTCCTATTACCAGTACATTTCGTGTTTGGTAATACCGAGGATATACAAATTGTAGATTCATCTGGCACCTGCCCATTATTATTTGTTTAAATGACGTCGGGAACGTGCCATTTCACAGATTCTATTAAGGTCTGAAGCCGGAGAGGCTTTGTTTGCCACTAGGTTTGTCTAATTAGCGGTATCAAGGAGACTGGTAGTCTCCTGTGTGCAGACGCGACCTCGGCCGACAAAATAATTAGTTTAATTGCTACTTAGAGACAGGCCTTCGCGACTGATGGATATTTTAACGATACCATTGGCACAAACTTGATACCATCTCAGGCAGTATTTCCCAAATAAGCTGATTCGAAATTCAAATGGGTAAGATAAAAAGTAGAACCTTCATTTTGAAATCACGTCTGAAGACAGTTCTGAATTTGAGAAGGTAAAATGATAATAATATGTAAATGTTATACTGCAGAAAGTCTTCACTCTGAGCTTATTGCTAGTGAATATTAATGGAATCACTGAAAAAAATCTCATTTGCACCTTGTGCTTAGGTGCTAAGTGTACCTATCTACATTTATATGTATTCATTAAAATTAAGGAAATACTACATGGTGTAATGATGACCATATAAAATAACCCGCCAAGTGCGAGTCGGACTATGATATGGGAGCCCCACTTAAATATTTTTTTTTTGTTTTTTAGTATTTTTTGTTATAGCGGCAACAGAAATACATCATCTGTGAAGATTTCAACTGTCTAACTATCACGGTTAATGAGATACAGCCTGGTGATACAGGGACAGACAGACAGCGGAGTCTTAATAATAGGGTTCCATTTTACCGTTTGGGTACGGAACTCTAACGTTTTGTTACACCAATTAGGTTATAAGTAATATCCCAAACAACTAGAGAAATCCTTAAACATGCACAACATAAGTAAAACAGTAATCATCTTAAAACTCTCGAGATTGCGACGCGTATTTCAATCTAAACTGCAATGCCTTGCCTACACATATTACTAAGATTGATTTTCAATCACAATCTTATACGGCAACGGAAAGCAATCTACTACTGCGTGCTGGCAATCTTCGTGGCATTCCTTGTTATGAGAGCGTCGTATTACGTCTTGTTCAGCCAATCTAAAATTAAAGATGGAAAATTTCTTTATAAAAAAAATCTATAGATACGAAAATTATTCAAAAATACACTTGAGAGCAATAAAATCGCACACCTTGACTTTTTTTGTTAAGGCAGTTTTTTTTTCATGAATCTGAATAAATATTTTAAAAAACACACACACTAATTGAAAGTCTACCTCATTACCTTTCTAATGATATCAAATACAGTGTAAAAAAATACCCATAAGAGGTTTTACGGCACAAAACCCAACAAACGAGTAAAATTACCCAATTTCGTTTAAGAAATTATGAAAATCAAACTCAAAATTCTCGATCAAATTGTTTATTAGTAAGGTGTATTCCCTCCCCTAGCCTTAATTACAGCTCTTAATCGGTTTTTCATGGACCGTATTAATTTTACCATGAAATCTTGTGGTATAGCGTTCCACTCCTCTTCAATGGCAAGTTGAAGCTCTCGGAGGCGCGTAGGAGCAGGGCTTCTTGCTCGAACTCTTCTTTTTAGCTCATCCCAGACATGCTCAATCGGATTGAGATCAGGACTACGAGCTGGCCACTCCATCGCGGTGATCGCCAACGTCTTCCATGTAGTCGCAAACTGTTCTAGCGACATGCGGTCTCGCGTTGTCGTGCATTAGGAGAAAATCTTCTCCCATAAGCCACGCAAGCGGCACATGTCCTTCGAGCACTTCTTCGACGTATCGTGCAGCCACCAAACCTCTCGATCTCGGGCCGGTATTCGCTCCAGTGATGAATACAATGTCAGTTTTAGTGTCCAACATTATGCCACCCCAAAACATACACGATCCACCGCCAAAAGCTACACGTTCGCTTATGCAGCATTGTGAAAATCGCTCTGATGACCTTCTGTAGACCCTAGAGCGTCCATCATGGCCATGTAATGTCATTCTGCACTCATCAGAGAACATAACAGACCGCCATTGGTCATACGTCCAATTTAAATGTTCCCTGGCAAATTGTAGTCGGGCTTGTCGGTGAGCTGTGGTCAATTTGGGACCATTTGCTGGGCGATGTGAAGTCAGTCCTGCTTCACCAAGTCTTCTTCTGATTGTCCACCGACTTATACTGACATTGCGAACTTCTCGAAGCTCTTGTCCCAGTTGAACCGCATTCAGTTGCCGATTTCTTAAAAACCTCTACACAAGAAAGCGGTCATCACGCTCTGATGTTCTTCGTCGCCGGCCAGATCCTGGTCGCCGAATGTAGCCACCGGTCTCTTGAAACCTCTGGTACACACGACGAACAGAGTACCGGCTCAAATTTAGTCGTCGAGCAACTTCACTTTCATTAAGGCCTGCTTCGAGCAAGGCAATAACTTGAGCGGCTTCTGCGGGCGTGGTATCCATATTTTTCCGTATGCTCTCAGTAGAGATGTTATCACGTTGACCTTCGGTATGCAACTGATTAGAATTCCAAAAAAACCGACCAATTTATACCTGCGGGTAAGGGGTGCAAGTAGTGACAATGCTAACGGGTGAATTTGGGGAATTTGGTGTACGGCTGGTTTCTGTAAGTTACGTGAAGGTCAATGATTTTAATTTTATGTTTTTTTAAAGCTAAGCTTGTATTCTTTAATTTTGCCTAATGATTTGTACCAAATATCTTTAGATTTAAGAAAAAAAACAGTTATAAACCAAATTACAAGAGGTGTGCGATTTTATTGCTCTCAAGTGTACTTCCAACTATCCAAAGTGCCTTAGAAATCTTACAATCATTCGCGACTACTAAAAAGCAATGGAGACCTTATCAAATAAGTGTGTGATATTTACCATTTTAGCCTGGTACAATAAAAAACTGGTGGTAATTTTTGCACAAAGTATAAATACAGCAATTCGGTGTGTAGGTACTTGACAACGTCCCAATTCTGTAAAGATATACCTAACTACAGGAATGAAGGAAGGAATGTATTGTGTGGAATGCTTGGGTCCCTGAGTATTTTGCAAACAGGACACTCCGTTCGTCGATAGACTTACAAGTACAAAGTGCCTGCTACTTATGTCGGAAAGCTTTCTATTTCAGAACTTAATGTTTTATTACGTAAGGTTGAAAATAGAAAAGTTGGAAACTGCAAGAACGATTGGAGGTGGTTTTATCACAGTTACGTTGTGTTCTCTAGAGGCTTGCGGTTGTGGGTCATTATGTTCCAAAATATTATTGTTAAAAGAGTTACACAGGGCACAGAAACGTTGGCTGTTGTTCCCGTCCACATGGCGTTATTTTTATTACTTTCCTTCCAATACCACGCGTTGGGCGCACGGTTACCGTCATTTGGGATTCGACCGTCGTGTTGCACACGGTGTTATTAAAGTATTTTATTTTGATGTTCCTGCTTTTTATGTCGAAATGTATAGGGGTTGTGTTGAACATTCCGGAATGATTCATTGGTTTTGATTTTATTATTTAAACAGGTTTTATTAAAATGCGCGTTTTTGGACATCTGAAACGATTGATATTTGGATACAATGAAAATAAATCTCTGAGAGAAATTTTGACAATGAAATTAACGTTCTAATTAACTAATATTATTTCGAGTTCCAGGAAATAACACCCACAATTTGTAAAGAACCTTTGTTACCCTGAAATCTACAGATCCGTGAAAATTATAACGCAAAACATAACAAGTACCCACTCAAATAAAGGTGCGAAACAATTTGAAAAACAAAGTAAACACGAAAAGTGCTGAGAACTATAAAACAAAGAAAAACAACCGTCCCACAAACGGGGAAAGGACTGCAAAGTTATTAATTAACGTTCGTTTACAAAGCAAGTTAACTGTTTCACTTGTTATAATTCAGTTAGTCTATGTTAAACGAGCGATGTCGTTTGTGGACGATACTGCTGGCCATCTGTTTCAGATATCTCGTTTAATATTTTGGGAGATACGTGGTAAAATATGAGCAATTGCTCGGGATTAATGACGTTTGGCGCAGAGCAGCAGATGGACCGAAAAAAGGCATTTTTTTTTTGCTACGAAAGCGTGTTTCAAGTAATGATCTTAATTAATATAGCTGAGGTATTTTTGCTAATGGCCTGTCAATCAATCAACTCAGCTGTCGTAGTTCATTACAAGCTTTTATTTAACTTGCAATTTACTACTTTGTTTAGAAAGTACCGGAAAACGATCAATAATACACAAAATATTAGTTATTCATCCATAGTTATTTTATCGCCTTCAAATTATGCTCCTTCAGAAACGATACTCACGCCAACTAATAATCCAATAATCAAAACATTTTTTAAACGCTTTTTCCAGAATTGAGTTCAGTTCTCACCGCGAATTCTTCTTTGTCTTCTACCGAACGAAAACGGGTGCCACGAGGTGGTAATTTGAGTTTAGGATAAAGAAAGAAGTCGGCTGGATCCATATCTGGTGAATAAGGTGGTTGCTTGATGGTATTTGTTGAGTTTTTGGCCAAAGATTCGTTAACTATGATGGCCTTGTGCGAAGGCGCATTATCGTGGTGCAAAATCCAAGATTTTGTTTTCCACAAATCTGGCCTTTTTCGTCGAATTTGCTCTCTTAAACGCCGCATAACGCTCAAATAATATTCTTTATTTACTGTTTGACCTTCCGGCAAGAATTCCGAGTGCACAACACCGTGATAGTCCAGTCACATAAATTGTGTAATGACGTTATAAGTAGATAGTAAAAGTTTTATAGGAAAAGTTTATTTTATTCTTTTTAGCGCATTTAATAAAAGCTTGTTTTTAAAAAAGTTTTTAAATTAATATTTTTTTTAGATATAAGGCTACACCCAAAACGCGCCACAAAACCTTTTCCAGAGGCTTTTTGGCTTTCTATTTTAATTTTGGGTTTATTAATTGTGCGTGTGTTACCATGCAGCCTGAACAGTTTTTCTTCATTTTTGTTTCAGCCACCTTTTTAAGGTCTACTGGTAAGGTTTATGGGCTAAAGGCCTTTGTTAAGTCATCAAGTTGAAGGACGAAAATATAACAAACCAATCGATATTTTTCGCAAGTGTCTGCTTCGGTTGCCGTCACCAGACTGTTACATTTTCCAATATAAATTCATCGTCGTAATCATAAACCAGGATCGTAAAGCAGGTAGATATAAATCCAACAGGCGGCTAACATTAGCTGTGCGTTTGTTACCCTCGGAGCCGTAACCGTTTAGAGACCGGATTATTCTTAATAGTTGTCAGATTGTACGAGTAAATTGTTAGTTGAATTGGGTCGTTGCAAGTTTGATGCTATATTATGTGAATTCAAAATTCGATTTCGCAAGTCACATTTCAACGTATTGATCTAGTAGAGTACGTTGAAATGTCGCACAGTACGTAAAATATTTTAGCGAAGATGGAAATAGTTAAGACGTATTGGAGAATTGGGTTTCGGGATGTGAAATGCTAAATGTTGCATAAAAAAGCTGTAGGTAATATATGCTATCATGTTGATGTTTTTTTTCGGACGAGAAAACCAACAAAGTCCGCATCTAAGCAATAATGGTTTTATAGCTCGAAACATGGAATCAGTGACTATAACTCATCATCATCTTATAATTAACATTAGAAACGGGATATTTACCATGTCCACTGTTTGTTTTGTTTGTTGTGTTAAACAAACAGTGGACATGGTAAATATCCCGTTTCTAGTGTTAATTATAATGTTAGTGACCATGACAGTTTAAAAACTTATATCATCATCATCTTGGTTTAATTGTAGCAAGCAAACTAGCTGTAAGATAGATTTCATTAATAGGTACCTGACGTGGACAAGTGATGCGGAGGAATGAGGAAAATGTAGTAAGGAAAATGAAGCGTCCAAAGAAACGATGGATGGACTGTGTGAACGATGATATGGCTAGAAAGGAGGCCGACAGGAGGAGGGTGTGATGACGAGTAATAGAAAAGTATGAAAGAAGAACATGCTGCGTTGGGATAAGGGCAGAAGCTGAATGATGATGATGATGATGACATCATAAAACCTACTACGGTTTTACGTAACATTTCAAGCTCTGGCTACTTTCTGAGCTTGTGAATGTATTTCACCACACAATATAATTTTACGACTAATAAGAGCCGGTTGGGTCATAATGGTGTTTGTATGTTTGGAAATTAAGGGGCTACTAACGGATATTAAGGGAAAAGTCATCCATGCTGAATTCTATGCATATCTATGTTTATATCAAATTACTTGGAAGCGTAAGTGTTATTGGGTTTTTCCAACTGGTATCGTGGAGTGGGAGTAAGTATGTACTATGGAGTGCCACTCTGACTACCCCTTTGGGGATGACAGGGGCGTGATTATAGTGTTTGGAGTATCTTGGAACAATCGACTTCATATAAATACCAAGCATTCGTAGAGTCGAATTTCCAGCTTGCTCCTCTATGCACTATTGTACTAGTTTTGAATGTAAGCCACTTGTGCAGCTCAGAGTTATATCCAAGCAAAGGAAACGAAACGATCCGTAAATATTTGACGCAACTGCCATATAAATGCTTTCGTAAATTAACAAAACCCGCGCTTACTGAACAACTTTGTACCAGGAGAACATAGCTGTAGAGTAGTTCACATTTAAGACACGAGTGTTTACAACAGTTTTCAAAATAAATTGCTTGGAACGGACACTTTTAGTATTATATACCACTGCATCCTCGAGAACTAATTTATTTGATACCGCGAAGTGGACTTTTCCCTAGTGACCATTTTACTGCACTAGTGGTAGTAAAAGTATAACGTTAACTGTTCATAATTTCGAGCAGTGGGAAGTCAAACTGACGGCAAAAGATTTCCTACGAAATAGGTACGAACACAGATCATAGATATCCGCAATTGCAATTACCTAATCATGATTTCAACAAAGACTATTTTGGAAAAGAGTTTGAATACCGTTCCCCAAACTATACATATTATGAATCAAAGTTGCTTTGTGTCTGTCTGTGTGAAAGCGTTGTTATTCTAAACTATGCAAAAAAAATTGATGCCGTTAGCACCATTATTTATTCCGAGACTAATAAAGAGTTAGTCCGGACAGTTTATGTGTTGGTATAGAACATTATTTAGCGAAGATTTACCTCAGCGATCTATTTTTATATAATTCTCTTGTCCATGTTCGCTAACAAATTCATAAAAAACAGTAAGACAATAGACAGGTAAGAAACAACCATGGCTACTGAGACTAGAAAGAACAACGCTCATCCGCAAGATTACTCCAATCCGAAAGGCAATATCTTTAATGAAAAGCCCTGCAGCAGCTAAGTGCAAAACGAATTCAAAGCGATTGCAATCCGAGCTCATGCTATCATAAACATTGCAAACGAGATACTAAGGACAATAAAATTCAGTAGTGTTCACGAAGAAAATACTTGTAAGGCCTGGACGCAACAGTTTTATTTTGAGAGGAGAAAAAATCAGGTCGCGTAAACAATGGAACCCGCAACAATTCTCTCTCCTTGGGTTGGCTTTAAACATAATTTATTCGATGTTTAACGCTTTGCCTTTACGTAAATTGAATTCGGGTTCGGAATTTCGCCTCACGAATAATTTGTAATTGTTACCTACATTTTTATTATTGATTAAAATGGTGGGAATTATTTTTATCGCCCTTAGCCACGAATCGTTTGTATGTACAGACGCCAGCAGGTCTACCTACCCGAAACTTTCAGATTTTCCCAACCAACCTTGAACCTAATGCTTTAGAGATAAAGTTGAAAATCTATTAAAGAAATTTGACAGATTGTAGTAGCTTGATGTGCTGGCGTCTGTATTTTTAAGGTGTTTATAAAATAATATTGCAGGGTATACAAAAAAAGTTAAAATTTGTATACTAGTGATCTTTGCTTAGGTTTATTAAAATATGGAAGTACGAATTAAAACGTCCCGTTGTGAGTGGGTAAATTGTAGTTAACTTTACAAAGGGTTAAATTACTCGTACAATGAAAGGCGACAAACACCGTTGCGCTTGAGTTTTCCTTTCAAGTGACAATCTGAATTGTCTCAAACAAATTATATTTTAAAGAGCAAAGACGTCTACAGTGTTTTGGGTTACTTCATAAATTTTAAACGCCGAGATAAGGGCCAGCCAAAATGTTAGCTCCGTTGAGACTTGTTTTGTGTCCAGATATGGCCGTATTTGAGTGTCAAATAAACTTTCAAATACAGAAAAGGCTAGACTTCATTTAAATAGTAGACTCAATGGTCAGAATATAACAAGCAACATACTCCCAAAAGATGTTGTTTTACCAAATAAAAGCAGTTAATTGAGCCGTTTGATAAAACGATGTCTACAAGCGTCTTTAGCCAACAAAATATTGTTTTCATCTTACGTTCCAATTTACGTATTTAATTTTCTTACTGTTAAAAGGAAATTTGACGTTTACTGTTTCTGAAAAGTGGAACGTACCAGAAGCGAGAGCGCTGGACCCGAATTATTAATGCTTATTAAACGCTACAGCAAGAAACAATAGTTTGTTAAGGGAACGTGTGAGCGAATATTCAATTTTGAATGTGCTTTGCATTTTACAATCCCGACTTTGGTATAAAGTTTCATTGCATCCGATTCAAATAAGACTGGATTATTAGGTAAAGCGGATAAATTTTCGCTGATCCACAGTTTTTGGGCGATGGTTTAATTACTTATAGCAATATTATTAAAATTTTCTGCGTTGCAAAAAATTTCTCCTCAAAGAAAAGTTCCTTAAAGCATATTTCTGGAGATCCTGACTCCGTAACTTGGAAAATCGATACGTCGAACACACACCCTGCTTAGCATAACCATTCACTTTGAAATACAGTTATTGTGCGCGTGAGACCCAAAAACTTTTCTACCTTAATTTGTTTTTCCTACTTTTACAACTTACTTGGAACTTTTTGGAAGCCTGATTAAGTGGGACAAGTTTAGCAAATAGCATTACGTACCCAATCAATGGGCTGAATTTTACTCAAGTTCTTTAACATTTATGGTTGGCTATTCCGATTTTGTCATTTGATTACAAGCAGTCCAAACTGTAATTTTATTTAAATATCTATTTGTTTAATGGCAGGATTTAGGGGCAATGCTGCTATGATAAGGTTAAGTTCAGAGTAATCATCAGTATGGGACTTATCAGCATTAGATTCTTAAAACGCTTTTTATATTAGACAGTGTTATGGCACTTCAGTACCTACTTCTGAAGAAACAAGTTAAAGTACAGACGCCAGCAGGTTAACCTACCTGAAACTGTCAGATTTTCCCAACCAACCTTGAACCTAATGCTTTGGAGATGTTGAAAATCTATTAAAGAAATTTGTCAGATTGTAGTAGCTTGATGATCATTTTAAAAGAGTACCTAACCATGGAGTTTCTTGCCGGTTTTTCTCCATAGGAAACGACCAACCCGAACCGTGCACCTTTTTGTCGGCGTTTTATAAGTGCCCATGTAGACCTATGTGAAATAAAAATATTTTGATTTTGATGTGCTGGTGTCTGTACATCTACCCGCAGTGATATTTAATATTTGTGTTGATTTCATTTATCAAAGGTATTGTTGCCTCTGACAATTGAAATACACTAAATATTCGAATACGTAAACATGCATTTACAAAATTGATTAGTTGAAAATCAGTCCAATTTCGCTTGTAATAAGTCCTTTCACAACTGTCAATCAGATCAACTAATAAAAGCCCGCACTATTATCTCTAACCAAAGGTTAAATTGAATTGAAGCTGAATTGAAATTTTGTGTACCGAGAGGAGGGTTCGAACCAACTAAATTCGCTGAGTTAATCTTTTAGTCCTTAGGAACTATGATTTGAAGCATCATTGAAGGAATTCTAGAAATTGATTTCTATTTAATAATGAACGTGCTTAATAGGTAATCGAATAAATAAATTAAGAGTTCCATTTATGATTATATTTATTAATTTGTTTTTTTTTTTCATTCATCTTCAATTCTGGGTTAAGTGTTATTAAAACTCAACCGTTTACATATGAAAGAATTCTGTAAAAAGTGTTTATGATTTTTTGTACGTTTTAATGGTTTCTTGTTTAATTATAGCAATAAATGTCTATAATTGAATACGTTGAATACGAAGTCCAATGATATTGTTAACGTTTACAACTTCACATACCAAATATATTAATTAATTAATCCTTGGTCTACATTTCATTATTAACCTCGGCCTCTACAACTATCTCAGAAGGTAAAGGTTAATAACTTTAACATAATATATAATAAGACCACCGAACTTAGACAAACACAAACAAAACTTCGAGGAGAACCACATAAGTCTCAAAACAAATAAAACTGACTCAACTTGGCAAAACTGCGCCACCGTCTCTGCACCACTATCTCTCCTTGTGAATGAGTTCAGTGAGACCGAACACTGATACGTTAATTAATTACTAACTGATGTAGGTTCTGAGGGAGACTATTAAGTGCCAACACATATTAATATTCTTCTTTTAGTCGTGTTGGTGATTCAGGTAAATTCAACCAGAACTCAGGCAGGCATTTCAACAGCGTTAGAAGTCACTGAATCAAAACGAAGTCAAGTGGCACAGGCGCCTACCGTGATTGTAGTGCAGGTGGAATTCCACAATGAGCATAAGAAGACAGGTGAGGCATAACTAATTTCTGTGTTGACGTTGCATTTCGTACGTATGGAATAATTTAAAAATCTGTATGTTTTTCTATTTTTTTTTTAAATTTGATCAGGCATAAATACTACTTAAGGTCACAGAACACATATCAACTAGGAAAGGGATACCGTATCAACCCGAGGCGTTCAGTATTTTTTGTATGAAATTCCCTACTGCAACGCACACTAATTGGAATCGTAACGTAATCGGCTCGCCTCGGGACAAGCTCACGAACCGCGGTGCGGTGCGTGGTCAACTTGCTTACGGCTCATCGTCCCCGCGCAGTGCGCTTACGTCTCTCCGTACCCGAGCTTACGTCTCTTCGGGACCCTTACGTATACTACTGATGCCACACGTGCTGTCATTCATAGGGCAACTTGCAGTCGTGTTGCCCGCGTGTTTGATTGAATTTGTAGGTTAGATTGTAGAAATATAAGTATCAAAATGCTAACAAGCGCCATACATTTTCTAGTTATTAGGATTCAAACTGATCTGGTACCAGTCAGGTCAACCAGTGGTCGGCGAGCCGTAAGCGCGGCGTCGTCGCCTAGCCGTAGCCGAGTCGACGTATCGGAGCTGCTGATCCGCTTGCTTACGTTAGGTTGACGACGAGGCGAAAGGCGATACGGTGCCGATCCTTTTCTGAGTTGTTGATATGTGTGCTGTGACCTTAAAAACAGACACATTAAGTTTGTATCCTTTAATCACACAGTAATAGTACCTATAACAGCTTTATCTCTTTTCTTATTACCATCATCTTTTTGTACCGACAGTACATATTCAGCCCTTGTAGGTGGCCACGTTACTGCCACGTCATTAAACAAATACATTAACGTACCTGAAAAGTAAATGTGTGAGAGCAAAGTCACAAATAAGCCTGTGTAAACTGTAACGTAAGAGCCAACTTACTGAGTAGGAAAATACCGTGTTATGACAACCGAAGTCATAAATAAGATATTTGTTATTTTACTGACATATAAACAGAGATTGTTATCGACATTAGGGATAGTTAAAAGGTTATTGTTCCAGCTGTGCGGTTATGAGGATATCGCATCGGTTAAACTTTAAATCTTTCATGGAAACCGTCATCCCCCATCACTTTAGGTGATGAATTTTCTAAATGCTCACTTTCGTAAGGAACTCTTGTTTTGAGCGTTCAGGCTTTTCATTGTATGTCAGTGAATTCATTTACTATTTTTTCTTTTTTTATTTAAAACATACTTTACTATTTAATCAAAATATTAATTATTTACAAACTACAAAACTATAATAGAAATAAATATGTACAAGTATAAAAGGGTTACAGGGCATCCAAAAATTCGTCCGCATCGCTGTCAACAGGAAAAGTGCCCAGAAGGCTGGCAGCATTACCACGTTGGATGGCAATGCTGATTCTTTGGCCAAAAAATAGGCCCGCCCTCTGGTCACGTGAAGAGTCGACCAACCGCTTGGCGATTTCCCGAAAAACTAGGTGGGCACTCGGACCCCATGGCCCTAGTGTTTCAACCCCAAACGGCTCAAACACATAACTACCAATTAAATTATTGTATTTGCGCCGTTTGAGGTTTTCAGCACCTGCAGCAGCCGCCCCAGCGCAGCCCACTGTGCTAGGAAGATGGGATGGCGCAAGGGTGTCGACGCAAGTTGCGTCCCACACCAAAGGCCTACCCAACTTCCATGGCATTATGGTCATACCATCTGGTCTCTTCCCATCGACGCGTGCCAAGCCATTGGGTTCTAAGACAGCTGGCACCCCGGCGGTGGCAAGAGCACGACGGATGAGATCATTAATGCTAGCGTGCCGCGCAATCCGACCTGCACTCTTACTGCATGAAAGGCCATGGTGTCAGAGGCAGTCGACTGCTTCACCACATTGACAGCGATGTGGAGCCCCACAAGGAGCGCCCAATCGCAAACACGTAGCGAGCCGGAATGTTGTGTCACCTAACATAGTGCCTATATTAGGTGACGGTAGTGCCTGAAGCCAGAGGCCCGACTCCCACTCACCCACAGCCAGTAGGCGGGCACGCTCAGCAGTATTGGTGGACGTATTAATAAGTTTATTCCGTACCAACCTGCAGAGCGGCTCATCCCACTGTCTCTGGGAAAACGGGTTCTCGGGCCGATCCGTATCCGGGCAAGTCACTTTCCAGGCGACCTCTGCGTCGGTCAAGCACGGCACTTCCGAGTCAACCAGGGCGAGAGCTAAAATTTTCCTGGTTAGCTTTTCAGTGCTGTGGACAGAGGACAGGAACGCCGGTAAGCTAATACTAGAAATTTTGCGGACGCCGAGGCCACCAAAACGAATTGGTAGGGTGGCTTGTCGTCCAGGGCCACATTAAGAATGGATGTTAATGTGTTGCGAATAATTTGGTCAATTTTGTCCAAAAGTTGTGGTTTCTTCCAAAGAGGAGAACAACGGAGAAAATACATAAAATTTGGACCAAAACAGCAATATCTGATCAGGGTGAATGCCGAATGTAAATTAATTTTGGAGAGTCTATCCGAAATATCATTAAAATGATTGATTTTGTCATCGATGAAAGATGAAAAACTTTCTTCTAAAATAGGGGAACCTAGGAGGTGCAGGGAACTTTTTTCTAGAATTTTGATTTGAGGGGCTATGGCATTAAATTTATCTATAGTCGATTGTCTGTCGGTAATGTCAGTGAGGAAAATTTCGCACTTTGATGGGTTAAGGTCTAGGCCAATAGATTTAAATTGATGTTTGAGGAGTTGTAGGTCATCCAAAACGGTGTCAACATCACCTCCTAGAGTTCCATCATCTAAATACCACACGTTAAATTTTGAATTTAATTGTTGAATTATGGGGTGAATAGCCAAACTGAAAATGACAGGCCCGAGAGGGTCACCTTGTTGGCAACCAACTGCAGATTCTAAAATGTTGTCCTTGTATAGTAATTTTGAAGGGTGTCTATAACATTGCCACATAAAACCATAAATTTCGGGTAATACTTTTTTGACTTCAGCCAACAAAGTGTCCCTGTTCACGGAGTTAAAAGCGTTTTTAACGTCAACCTTGAGGATAACCTCACCTTTTTTGGAATTTAAAAAAGAGGATAAGGCATGTACGGCAGCCTCACAGCCCCCTCTGGAACCAAAACCAAGTTGAAGGGGCAACCGACGGCAATGGGACGAATGCCGCCGTCCTTCTTGCGCAGGGCACACAGGTTAGCCCCATACAAGACATCGACGACGGCATCATTCACACCGCCGGAGAGCATTAAGTTGATCAGAACCGCGAGCTCCTTCAAGAGCGACTCACCAGCTTCCCCGGCGCCTGAACTCAACAAATCTTTCAAATGCTGTGGAGTCAGGCCGTCGAGGCCGCCAGCAGAACCACTCCGGAAAGAGCTCACGGCTGCGATCAACTGCGGGGCTGTAATTTTTAAAAAAGGTGAATCCTGAACGAGGGGGTCGGGGTGGGTGGGCGGGTCGGGGAAGGTGAGACCATCCGCAGGCGATGGATGTTTACTCTCCAGAGCTGAAAGAGTCTCTGGAGAATAAGGCGCCACCACATCACTGCTGAACAGTATTCTGGCTGCCCCCCTAATGTCACCGTCACTTAACTTGGATTCTACATGATCACAAATGCCTTTCTGTTTATTAAAAAAAGGTAATTTGGAATCTAAAATACGGGCCGAATTGTTGCAGTTTTCTTTAATTTGGTTTGTTAAAGATTTTTGAGTTGCCAAATTTTTTTGGACATGCAGAATCCTGTAAGGGAAGGTGAGTAACTGCTCCCAGGCACGTAGCGAGTTCTCCTGGGTCGCGAGACGGACACAGCGCGCTAAACTCAGCGCAACAGCGTGTCTCGCGCCACGGGGGACTCTTTTTAGGACAGGGGTGGAATTTTTGAATTTGGACAATGTTTTCCACAAAGTTGGTTCAAAAGGGGTTGATGTCGGGGATGTGGTTGGAGGGCACAAAGGTACACTATGAGGTTTGTGGACCTTGCCATAGTGTATCTTGAGCCCCCGTTCACCTTTAAAAAAACGAGCCTGGGTGCAGTGAGAGCATCTTACCAGTTGTACATCCAGTGATGTGACAGGTTGACTGGCACTAATTATTCCGGCGTCGCTACAGCCGGCGTTGGACATAAAAAAAACTAACTTACCAACACTAACTTACCAACTAGCACACGTATAATAACTAAAATAAACTATAAAATACACTTAAAGAAACACATAAAAACAATTGTCAATTGCACTGACAGGTGATGCGCGCAGTCGCGCTGCAGATCTGGGGCGCCGCGCCGCCGCCGCGCCGACCGCGCTGGCATTTTGCGAAGCCCCGGCAACCGTTGCCGGGAGACGGGCGTCGAGTTGTTTCGGCGTTTAAAATGATTGTAGAAATACTTTTGCCCTTTTTTGGTACGTTTTTCTTGAATTTCAGACTGAGTATACGCTTGGTCGCTTGCGATTTCATTGATCAAGGATTATGCGGCTATGATGTAGGTAGATTCTCGGAAGTTACGGATGAATGGACCTTTGAAGTTTTGTATGCCATTTGGCGGGACACAGCTCGGACCTTATTTATTTTAACATCTTTCTGTATGCACCCTGCTCCATAAATCGGGTAGTACTCCAGAAATACCAATTTTAAAATATAAAAATCGCAATAAATTTTCATATATTCACCATATTCTTGGCTACTGTGTGACAATTCTTGGCGACGGTTTGACAACTGACAACTGTCATAGCATGCATTAGAATAGAACGGCTATTTCAAACAATTTGTCACAGGTATTCTAAGACTTAATAAGGGGTATGGAAATGTTAAGGAATTGAACAAAAGTATCTACGTATTTAATTTTAGAGATCACCAACCAAGTCGAAGAATCGGCGGTATCGTTCCTAAGGAACACAATGTTGTGAACAACATGTTTTTCTTTAACAGTCGCGATTTATCGGAAATTTTATCAAAAATAGCAACTTGTTCGCGCTTCCATACCATTATCGACAATGTAATCTGGGAATATAAACGTAAATGTCACACCCTTTTATTAAAAAAATTACGATTTGTGAAAAAATTCTGTACAGACAACAACAAAAGTATTACTCATAGCGTTGGTTTCCTAGCAGGAAATTAAGCAACCAATACGTACATAAATAACAGCAAGTGAGACTTTACACGCGCCATTACCTGAAACAAACAATAAAATATTAAGTTACATTTTTCTCTTTTTATAAAATGTGTTGGAACAATGTGTTGTTTTCAAAAATAGACATACGTAATTTAGGAAGACACAATCGTTGGTTCATAATAATAATTTTAAAGGGAAGATTTGGGTACGGGCTTGACTCCTTCTGAAACCCACACATTGGCTAGATAACTAGAGTATGCGAAAGAGGGTGAGGCAATACTTGCTACATTGATGTTTGCATTAATTCTTTCACTTGTTTTTATCAATTCTTTGTCATTCACAACTCGATTCTGTTCCTGACACACGAATCTCACTGCGTACTGTCTCACTCCCATTTTCAGTGTTAATGATAATGTTAGTCACTATGATAGTTTAAAAACCTATATTACCCATAGCTCTTACACAAGACCATATTGGCTAGAAAGCTTATCTGTCTTATACATCAGATGTCTTCATCGAGTGTATTTCCGGGAATACAGACACTAAATGTTCAGTACTTCGCGCGATGTAATTTATTTCAGGATTAGCGGTGTACCAAGTTCCTTGAGAGGAGATTACGGTGGGGAACACGACCGAAGTTGTTGTGTGTTGTCGATTTTTGCTTTGTTTCTTTGTTAAGTATGTGATAAATGTGTGTAGTTTCGATTACACACTTTGGTGAGTACGTTTATGATCTACAACAGGTTTAGGTACAAATTGCAATATCAAACGTCTATCAATGATGTAAGTGGACACACGGAAGGAAGAATAAGTGGACAATAATGATTGCTGCACAGAATATACTAGACTCTAAGCATATTGTTATAAAACATTTATTCTTTTTTTAAATCTATGGTTCTACGAACCCATCGAAAACCAGAACTTCTACTAAAACGGGTTTTCTGATATTTAGGTATAGAAACTGCGACACGTTTATTAAAATACCTATCAACAATTTCAGCCCACAATCTCCCACAGCTGAGAATAGACCTCTGATTTACGGCGAATTCTCCGTACTTGAGTCGGTCTCATCCTCATCTATCGTTGCCCACGCTATCAATTACAAACGAGCACCTACGCACGAATATTCCACAGATTTTCTTACATAGCTAATTATAATTATGAAAAGCTTGAATTTCCCACGGTTCGAAAGTAAAATAAACGATACCTATCAGCTGTTTGTTTTCCGAACCAAGCTCTAAAAGTCTACAAAGTAAAGGGGAAAGATGCTGTTGTTTTTGCAAAAAAAACCTGGCGAAACAATCTGGCAGCGCAAAGGTATATTTGCAGTATCATTATTGATTTTTAACTCCCTAACAAACTCTCGGCAGTGCGGTCCTCTGCAAAACTTTGGGCACCCAATCTTTTGTCCCAGCGGTATCGTAAATTGTGACTTGTGAAGAGTGGGTCATAGTGTACCAATAATTATTATGTGGGTAAATATTGCGATTACTTGGCTATGATGGCAATATTCATACAACATGGGATCGCAAAGGTTTTCGGGAGGCTCGTAATAAGGAGAAACTGCGAGTGCTGTGTTAATGTTAAACGAGTAAGTCGTAGAAAATATATTTCGCAATCAAAAATCAAAGCATTTATTTCAAGTACGCCAGTTACAGGCACTTTTGAACTGTCCAAACAAAGACAACAATAAAATGAAGCTACAGCCCAGTCACAAGGTATAATAAATGTGAAAGTAGGTACTGTAGTACCATTTCAAAGCGTAGAACTCTATGGAGAAACTCCACGGACATTCTTTTGATTCAGAATATTGTTACAAAACCTTGGTTACATCGTTTCTGTTGCGATGGTACATTATGTTAGAACGATGTAGCAAAAAATTCAATTAAAAAATAAAATAAAATAATTAGTTAAAATAGGCCGTGGCAACTAAGAGATGACCAGTCACAGCGCCCGTTCACGAACATGACGCATGGATCAGCACCGTTCAACTCATCCATTTTGAAGGGAACTAAATGACACATGCGCCACCATCAGCGAGACATTTGAGTGAACATAACATTTGCTCTCAACCGCGAGGGCACATTCAAGTCAAGAAAAGACGTAGGTTTCTATTGAATGATAGCTTTTTAGTACATAGTACTCACACAATATGGGCTATGCGGTTATATAATATTAAAGAATTTGAATTTTTACAATGCAAAGATAGTTGTTCAATCTTCAGCAGCTCCAACAATACTATTTAATGTTACCAATTGATGCGCCCCTGTCTTTGTGGAGCAGGATCGGCATTAAGCCAAGCATTTTTATCAGCGATAGAATCGTCCAACTTGTAATATTTATTTAATTGTTAAATAGGCGGACTTAATGCCACAAGGGATTTTCTACTAGTCAACCTTTGGGTAATATTTTTGCTTACATAGTGTGCGTTTAATGTGTGTTTTAAATTTGGTTTCTTTCAGTTCAAAAATACTTTCTGGAATTTTATTATAGCATCACAAACAGTAGCCCATGAAAAGATAAGTCTACTTTAGCGAGTCTGAAGCCTGGCTGAACTAATTGGTCCCTATTTCTGGTACTGTAATTGTGACTGTCACCTCTTTTACAAAAAAATTGCAGTTTTTTTCTTACGTACATTATGTTTTCATAGAATTATTGACAATGTACAGTCATGATGTTAATGGCCTTAATCAATTCCCATAGAGAATCGAGCCTACGGAGATTATATATGGCTCTGGTGGCTTTTTTTTGCAGAATAAAATAGACTTAATACCTGCAGCCCGTCAACATAACAAAATGACAAAATAAATTATACTATGAATGTAACTAAAATAGACCAGGCACGCGGTATCTACAACAATAGGTAAATTGACGGATTTTCCTAACAGCATTATGCTGCTGAACTTAGCCGCACCGCAAGAGATGTTAATGAATGTTAAAAAGAACCCCATTGTAGTATTGAATCAAGCGTAATCCCCAGGGAAACCGTTTTACCTACGAATTCTAGTTTTTCTTTATTCAATACTATAATCACAATCACTACTTTTAACATTCGGTAAAGCAAATCTTACGCATTTAGTTTTTTTTTTTATGGAATACTAAATATCTTGTTGTGAACCAATTATGGACATGAAGTATTATTCACATCATCTAGATTTTGGGTCCGTCTATTTAACTTAAAATTAAGGAAGCGTCATCAGCAAGTAACACCATATTTTGAGGCTGGCTTTACAATAAATAGGGAAGATCATTAATATACACTTGAAAAAGGAAAGGACCCAATATTAAGCCTTGTGGAACCCCCATTTATACTTTTAAACCCTGTGAATTAACACCATTTATGCATATTCGTACAAACCGAGTTCATAACGCACTTAAGTGGTCTAGGAGCCTGTTAAAGACACCGTAGCTTTGATGTTTGTTTCTAGACTACGAAATCGCTTAACTAATCTTTGTTTTAGCACAGAGATTAATCAAAATTTATCTGGGGCTACACTATTTGTTCACTGCGGCCTCTGGTTTGCTGAAGAGAACTTTATGTTATATAGACGGAGCTGGCAAGCTCTGTACAACAGGCCATTTTATTGAAATGTAATTCGAGTCCCCAAAAACACTTCCAACGACCCAAAAGCGGTTCGTCGTATCCCATTCTGATATGAAAAATTCGTGTCTGACTGCAGTCACTTCCGTGGAATGTTGCACTGTGCATCGAAAAAACCCTCCGTGCGCTGAATAAGTAAACCATTACATTGTGATGTCCGGTGTAACGTGGCCACACGTTAATGAGCACAGAATTGGGTCACAGAGTCACGGCGGAGTCAGCACCCTCGCGCGGATTCATTAAAGTACCAGCTAAATCGCTGCACGGGAACGCTTATATTTTAGACGTGTACGGATTTAATTTATAAAGTTCCGCGTGATAAACTTTAATGCGGCCCGGGATGTCGCGATCTAACAATGAAAGTATTAAAGGAAAAGTAACACTAAGTATAACTGAAATAAAAGTGGCCTGGCAGTCTGGTTTGGATTTTGTGTTGCATTTAAGTATTTACTAAGATAGTCTCTACGACGATTTACCTAGACAGATTTGAAGGCTATAAAGGCTGAAGCATCAATAAAGTTTATTGCACAATTGAGGATAAAGTGATTCCTATAAAACACAAGATCTCTAATTGTTCCACTTTGTTTTATTTCTAAATAAAAACTCGAGATTACCTTGGATTACATCTCTGATCATACATATAAAAATACCAGTCGTTACTGGCAAACATGCCAAAGATTTGTATAAAAGATAAAGATGGTTCTTGGCTCAGTGCTCTTTGCTTATACCTAAGAATACAAACACAAATATCTTGCTGATATAAGTTCGGGTAAACCGACCAGACTACCTACTCTTACAAGAAAAATAAAGAAAATTGCTTCTTAGATTTACATTCAACGATCCCGAACTAGGAATTTTGAGACAATCGATAAGTTTGGATGTGTCCCCATAGCAACAAATTCGCAAAGCAACATATTGCCTTTAGCAAATAATTAATGTTGTCAATTCCAACAAATTCTTGGAAGACAAAACTCTCTGGAGACCGACACCAAAAATAGGATCCCACAATAAATCCAGCACTGGTTACGATAAAGTGAAATTTATTTCAACAATAGACGGAATCCGTCGTCGTATGGTGCTGATAGATTCGATTCCATTAGATTCCAATATTTGAACATCCTCTTGCACTTCCGAAGTGTGAGCAGGAAATTGTATAGTAATAAATCTTTGAGAGGGAGAGTGTGACATTCTGTACGAAGGTGTCTACTAAATGGTAGTGCGGAAGCAGTGATTTTAGGGAATTTGCCTCGGAGATAAATCGAGTGCCACGGAAGTGAATGCTGTGTGTATTTGTAGGGGGACTTAAGGCGAGGTATTCCTGCAAAAGTAGGCATTTAGCGCTGTAGGCTGCGCGCAAAATACTTCTCGTGGACACAGCGCGTTCGTGAACTCGCGTGACCTTGCCTAGCGAGTCGACACAGCATAAAAATATGCAGTTGGATAAGTAATATTACTTGACTTTTATGAAATATTTTTTCTATCATCAAAATTTGTTACTATCTATAAGTAGCGATAAATTAGAGCTTAGTTAATAAATGAAATAATTGTCTATAAAATATAAGAATATAAAATAATCATAATTGGGCAGTTTGAGTAACTAATTGAAAATAAACAGCCAGTTCGCTATTAGTAGGTTCGAGAACTGTAAAGATAAAATTTTGATTTGTTTATGTGTTTTTGTGTAAATTGCAATAAGTGTATTTTTATTGAACCTTCCTATTTCATTCAAACAAATTTCATTTTTTTAATAAAAATATAATATTAAGAATCACAAAACTAGAAAGAAACTCAACTAAGTAGATGAAATTAAAATATTTACTATAGGCCCGGCACAGCCCTATCGCGTACGTACCACCCGGCTGTAGGTAATTATTTCAAAGACAGGGCCGAGTCACAATACTGTATATATTTGTACTGTGACATATCTTTGGAGTGCATTCTTTTTATTTGTTACTTTTATTGCTTTACACGACTTTTTTCGCTTGCGTTGTTTATTGTCCCTTATAACTTGCAACAATTATAATAAACTTGGTCAAAAACAGACGGTATGGTACGCGAAATTGTCGCGGAAAAAACTGACACAGGTCCGTCGTCGGTAAGCGCCAGCGCGCGACTAATCGGGCCTGTCCGAGCCGCCGCGAACGCTTTTAATTCATTTTAAAACATAGTAATTAAGAAAATAATGTTATCAAGTCAAACTCTGCCACTTTGTCTAGAACTAATTAGTTTCTTTAATTTAGTATAAAAATTAAATGTAAAACATCAGTAATTTAGTCATAATATTGAAAAAAAGTTACAAAAAGGGGTAACTTTGCGATTTTTTTCTATCGAGTGAAGTTCATCAGGTCTTGCAACTGAATGCGACTGTGACTAGATAAGATCCTTAACTATAACATATATTTTTTTTAAATTCTTAAACACTATATTCTTTGTCTCAGATGGTTTTAAAAAACTCAAATGTGCGCCCACCTCGCCTTAACAAACGATTACACATTATTTATTGCCCTGATATTTTCGGGTTAGCATTTGTATTGCGGTGTGTGGGATTGACAAAAAGGTGAAGTAATTCTACTGATTGATTTGTTGCCATATAAACGGGAAAGTAAAATCTGTTGTCAGTCCCACGACAAGTGGATTCAATTCGGTTAAAATCAATATAAAGACGTGATGATACCTTGGTTGAATCTATACGATGCCTGTACATACTTATAAGTTATTTATCAGAAACCTTATCGTCCAATTACCTACGTACCAGACCTGGAAAATGTATGAAAATAAATTAATAACCCTGGAAACCCACTACACGTGCATCGTATCTGTCGCAGGAAACAACGTTATCGATACGCAGGACATGGTTTATTAAATATTAACTATACCGCGCTAGCGACTCACCATATAACTTGGGCGTAATTAAACGCAAGAAATTAATTAATGTTTTATATATTGGGTAAAACGTTGTTGTTATATGGATATTCTGAATTACCTACATAGAAGAGCTGATTGACTATAGAAATATGGACATAAATATAGATTTGTGAATGTAGATACCTTGATTGCGGCCTACCATGGCTTAGTTGCGTCTAACCTAAGATAGACGGCATCATCCTTAGGGGGAAATTCTACCGATTCTAAAGCGGCATAGGACGTATTTACGAATTGACGCGTTTCTATTCTAGGTAGTGAGTCTTACTACTAGGTACACGTTCACGGCTCAAACACACAGCGACATCCGCATGTGAAGCGGCGAAATTATGAGTGAACTGACACGGTTTGATACTTGAGCTTACTTTTATTTTGCCGAGTATTCTTTTTTCAAACTTACTTGTTTGTTTTCAAAAAGTTTGAAACGAAATGGTCATAAAAGTAGATACCATTGGACAGTGATTGGTTGGTAAGCAAGTAATTACTGGCGAAAGTTCCAAAGTATTTACAATTTGCGCGACAAGCTTTTTGAAAACAAATAATATAAAAAGTACCTAATTGAGAAATGTAAAAAAACTTGGAAGCAGGCGGGGCCAAGTTGAATATAAAATTATGAAAATGTAATGGCCTGCTTCCAACTTTTTTATAATTTAAAATGTGCTTGTTTTTTTAGTTTTTTCAACAACTTTTTTTTTATTTGCAGCTTTTTAGTTTAGTAATGTGAAAGATTTCGCAAACGATTTGACTTTACCGAAACCGCAATGTTGGTTAAAACAAACCCCAATTTGTTTCCTCGTCTACGTTTCGTAGTACCGCGTAACAGACGGGATATGACCATTCTTCGAGTCTATTCAGCAAAAACGGCACTCATGCGCATAAGTATCGTCTGTATAATGCCTACTATACACGACACCAAGGCATTCAAGAGTCAATTTCGCAAAAAGCATAATAAAGGGTCTCCTATTTTTTAGCCGAAAAAGTTATTTTCTGATTGATTGAATAATTTTGTCTTTTTCCTGACACAATTGTTTTTTTTCTATAACCTTTATCTCACTGCTGGGCAAAGGCCTCCCCAATATCCTTCCTTCCCTCCTGAGCCACCTCGATACTACTACCTAATTTATATAAATATGGAATTTCCACAAACTTTATAAATTTGAAATTATTCGTATGATAAAATTATAACATACTACCGGTTCGTCCCGGCTTTGCACGGGTGCCTATGTTACTCAGGGTTAATGTAGCTTTCCAATGGTGAAAGAATTTTTGAAATCGGCACAGTAGTTTTTGAGTTTATTCATTACAAACACACACAAACAAAAATACAATTTTTTCCTCTTTATAATATTAGTGTAGAAGAATGATTAATCATACAGTTTGTATGTGCCTATTCTAGGTATTTTTTAGATATTTCTCATTGTTAATTCTTTTCAATGTTATGGAAATATTTGTACGCCGATACTTACGGCTAAACATGATTGGACCAAAACGTTTTAATAATATCTTGCATGCTCTTGTTTGTATACAATATTTAAACAAATAAAGAAATCTTATCTTATCTTAGAAGAAGCAGAAGTGAAGAATAAGGACCGACGACTTAACCACCTATTTTTTTTTTTACAAAATAAAACAAGGAATACATTGCTGTTATTTTGCTAGTCATTGTGTTATGCGACCACTACATCTTAGGTTATTCTTAGGTATCTAAATGTAGTGAAAGTAACGAACATTCAGCTGGAAGCTGGAAACCACAAAGGGTGACCACAAGGCACACGTTAGTAGTCTAATCACATCCAATCCATGTTACTATAGGAATCTGTTTGCTTGCACTCTGAGAGCTACAAGGAACATGGATGCAAACAGATTTTATTTGCATACTACTATAGAGACGACATGCTCAATGTTCATTAGTTCTGAGAAATCCAAATGTTGAACATCCGACGACAACGGTCTTGTATTTAACTTTTGCAAAACTACAATTCCCGTGAGCGCTCTGCCTCTCTCTCTCTGCTCTGCGTCCAAATGACAAAGTTTTCTGTGAAAAGCTACGTGCGAATCATTCAGTTAATTCTGATGTCTTATAGTTAAAGATTTTTTGATCAAAGCTTTTTACGTAACTATTTCCCGGTTGCCCGGTTTGTTTTAAAATCAAACGAAGCTCTTAATCAAACTAAGCAATAACCTCATCACGTAGCGTACTGAGTAAGTAAGTTGAAATGCAACAGGAACTCTTCTTTCTATACGTTCATTGATAAAAAGGATAATCAAGGAACTCAGTTTTGTTTTGTAATTTAAAAGGATCGTCAGCAAAATCAAGTCATTTATTCAAATTAGGCTGATAATCAGCACTTTTTAAACGTCTTTACAAGAGCCACCTCCTAGTGTTGTAGCTGGGAAGAAGAAATTGCGGAACAAATTCCCCAGCAGAGCTTCAACATTTTTCTCTTCTCATTACTGAACATGAATTGTTCGACGTATTACGAAATTGGAACACACAGCATTTCACATTACACACGAATTTATGCATCGCAAGTGGCGCATAAAAATGCTCGAATGTACATACGTATTGGTTTATTTTTGACGATAAGAACGTTAAATTATACAGATTTGCATTAATTTTGTGGGTATTTTCTGTCGTTTTTGTAACGTCTATCTCATGTACTTTTACTTAGGTTTTAAACCATAACTCGAGGTTTAATCGAACCCGTTTATGTAAATTTCGGACGCTAAAATGCTATATTCTAGCGTTCAAGCAAAACGTGTCTGTTTTGTTTAACATCGTGTTGAAGGACTGAAGTTCTTACTAAGTAAATACTGTAGAACTATTGACGTTTGGGTCCAGAGATATTTTATGTAAGCAGGGCATCGTCGAGGCGACTAAAAGTTAGTATCCCTACTAACTTTTAGTCGCACTTTATACATTCTCCACCGAGGGTGTCTCCACATTGTGGTCGTGGTGGGGCTTGCGTGTCCTAATGACTTTGGGGCTCTGCCGGTAGAGTCACTCAAGCCGGAAAGGTCCAAGTGAGAGACCAGACTAAGCGGGACATGTGGCAGAGTCCATTACATCGGACTTCTGCGGAGGGCGCACTGTTGACTGAACCGTGACAGTGTAATTGAGGGTTTTCTTCGGGTGCCGTGCGATGGCTCACTGAACGGGGTTATCGGACGACACATGATTTGTGATACGTTCCTCGAAGTTTTCGAAGAGCTAATCTGGGTTGGGGTTTCTCACCAAGTGCCGAGCAATGACTCACGGAGCGGGTCATTGGGCAGTACGTGGTAGGATTGTAAATCTGGAAACGGCATCGAACGCGCATCGTCTCAATTAACGGTGTGTGGTTTGGCTTTACCCAGAATTTATTGAAGATGCCAAAAATTTTACACGCGACTACGTGTAAAATTTTTCATCCCCCATAAAAAAGGGAAGATCCTCCGACCATACGGGTCTTATGTCTGGTGGGCTACTGCCCGACAGTTGTTGTCGGGTTCTTCTAAATAGTCTTAAGTCACGGATAACTTTACTTGGGCGATATAGGATTTAGATGTTTAGTTCATCCTTTGTGTCATAGATGGCGCTGTAGTACTTTTTGCTCTATATGCTGTAGTATTTTTTATAGTGCCACTACATCACTTCCCGCCGGAGACCAGAGTCAATAGTAGAACAAGTCGTTAATACATCTCGTGATATTTTTGCCGGGCCAGTGGAAACTCGTTGTCGCATTATTCTTGGTGAGTCGGAACTGTCTGCGGTGTTGGTGCGAACCCCAGTGTGTCGGGTCCGGCGCTGCGTTTGCTCCGGTGCGTCGGACGTGGTACAGCGCCGCGAAATGGCTGACTGCTGGTATCGACCGGAAGATCAAGCTTTCGACCGGCCGAAAGTTCAGTGTGTGTGTCTCTACATCGCAAGAGATCATTTTCTCAGTAAACCCCTACAGTAATAGTGTTATTTAAAAAAAAAAAACGGAGTTCCGGAAATTTTATTCTCAAATAATCTGCATTACCATTTTATCATGGTAACACTAAATTAATAAATAAATAAATAAACAGCATTTACAGCTCGCTCTCCTTCCACTCTAATCTGATATAGCATAATTAATACCATGATTTTACATGGAGCTACTTTTTGAATGATCCTCCAAAACTCAATTACTGGGTGTACGGATACTCTTTGGTGTTTATAAGCACAAAAAATACCTTCCCATATCCTTTACACCTTTCGAAACTGTATATCCTCCTAAGCGTTAGGTAGTAAAACATGGCAGAAATTTTAGCCTCCCCTGTGCCTTGGCACGCGTTACATCCGCATGAAAACTGACGTCCGCAGTTGAGCTAGTTTTTAAGCCCGTGAAACTTTAGCGTAGGCTACACTCGCGTATATGGGAAACAAGAGAAAGGGTAAACCATTATTTGAAAATGAGGAATTCGATTTACGAGGACGGTTAAGAAAAGTTAATTACTGTTTTGCGTGAAGAAAATATGCAGAGATTTTAATTGTACAGACGCCAGCACATCAAGCTACTACAATCTGTCAAATTTATGTAATAGGTTTTCAACTTTATCGCTAAAGCATTAGGTTGATTGGGAAAATTTGATAGTTTCTGGTAGCTTTATGTGCTGGCGTATGTACGTTAAATCATTTAATATTCCATTTAAATATACCTATAACCTACCTTTTGACATATTTTGTATATATATATATCACAAGGAAGGTTATAATATCTGTCTCTTAGCACAGTGTAGATAGAAATAAGAGAGTGACTTAAGGCAACTATGGCTTTTATAGCGTTCGTTTAGTGACCGTGTTGCCAGTATTAAGATAATTAACGATTACGATTATTTTTGCATTATTAAAATCGAATAAATATCAACACTGTTTTTATTTAAAAAATAGTGGTTCTCTTCACATGAGCCTATTATATTATTATTTAATATTCAAGTACCTATCGACAAAACCATTGAATTACTTGAACACACCTTGTATTACAACGTAACATTACGAAGTTGGCAACATGTACTCACTGCGTGTAACTTTCAACTTCACAGACTGATGGCAACAAGGATAATCTTGAGTGGAAAGTTTGTAAAGTCGATAGGATCGGGAACGGCGTACGATTCAGTTCATACGTTTACTTAAATATCGAGTTGATGTTTGGAGTTCAATACTCCGCGGAGGAGCGTGGAGTTCAATGCTGTCTTTGGATTTCGCCGTTCGCAGAAATATTTGAAATTAATATAAGACATCGTATACAATTCGTTGATTGCTAGGACCAGATGTAGCGCAACGCTCAATAACTCAATTCAATTGTCTCTAAAGCTGAATGCTGAACCTTCCCAGGCTTCAACTCTCGCGCTACTTCGGAAGAAATTTTGATTGTTATCTTAAATTATCCGTCTAAAATAACACTGTTGCTTTTAATTATTTTAAAATTTGAATTGCGAGTTATCAGACCTTATCCCAGCTGGAATTATATAATTAATTTAATCCGAACCATTCTACATTCGTCAGATATATATTTGACTTAGTTAGTCCCGGTTTTCTAAAGCAGAAGTTGCACCATCAACTCAGTGTCAATTTTGGAATAAATGAAGAATATTATTACACTTCTGGACACATCTATTGGCCCACCTTAGAGTTTAGGTTTCGATGGCCCCTACCGAAATATGATTGCTAGATTGAACAAAAACTGTTGATGCAGTTTTAAACCTGATACATTTTACCATCTTTTTCGATCGTATTGTTTTAAATTTGAATTCAGAATACCATACGACATGGAGCTACGCCTAACAAGTTGGATATGCGCCTTGTTAAAGGCAATTGATTTTTGAATAAAAAACATGTTTTATCAAATAAAGGTTTAATTTAATAACGCGTGTTGCCTCCATGGGCATCTACCACAGCTCTCATACGATTAGGCATAGAGTTTATCAACCGCTCTATGAAATTTTGAGGGATCATCTCCCATTCCTCTTCTATGGCAGTTTTCAACTCCTGCATCGTCTGGGCAACTGGCTGACGAGCCCTAACACGTCTGTTTAGCTCGTCCCACATGTGCTCAATGGGGTTCATGTCTGGGCTTCTGGCTGGCCAGTCCATAACTGTGATGTTCACATCCCGAAGATATTCCCTGACGATGCCGGCCGCATGGGCTCTTGCATTATCATGCATAAAAAGGAAATTTGGGCCCACATAGTCCGCGTATGGTATCACGTGAGGTTCTAAGCACTCACGAATGTACCTTTCAGCATTTAATGTTGGCAGCCGTGGTCCTGTAACAACCTCAAGTTGAGTTTTGCCGCTCGCGGATATACCGCCCCAGACAGTCCATGAGCCACCGCCATAAGCAACCCTCTCTTCAAAGCAGCATTGTGCGAAACGCTCTCCTTTACGTCGGTAGACCTTCTTCCTTCCATCATTGCCATGTAACACAATTTTAGACTCATCAGAAAAGAGTACACGGCTCCAATCTTGCTGTGTCCAATTTAAATGACTGCGTGCGAAATGAAGGCGCGCTGTTCGGTGGGCTCGCGTTAGTTTGGGCCCATTAGCTGGCTTGTGTGGTACCATATCGAGTTCTTTTAATCTTCTCCGAACAGTTCGAGCGCTCACAGATACTCCGTGGAAGTCGCGAAGTTGGTTTTGTATCTCAATGGAGGTAAGGTGACGATTTCTCAAGCTGGTCGTCACGATGAATCGATCCTGCCTTTCAGTTGTGACCCGAGATCGTGGCCTTCCTTGGCGACGAACAAAGCCGCGCCAGTCTCTAGGTACCTCCGATAAACATTTCGGACCTAAGATCGACTTAAATTAAGTTGAGCACTCACGTTTCTTTGGCTGTGTCCGGCCTGAATAAGTGCCACAGCTTGGGCGGCGACTTCAGGTGAAGTATCCGTAGATTATTGATAGAACCTCACCTTAATGTTAAGAATAAGTAATGTTTGTTGCAAAACCAAAGATATCAATCACTTTTTCAAGAATTAAATCCAAGTAAACCAATAAAACCAAGTTTTCTTAGTATTCGATTGTTTGATATCAACAAACAGGCTCCAAATTGTCTTTTGTTTCTTTAAATTCTGTGTTCGAAATTCAAAAAAAGACTATTGAATGAAATTGTTAATGTGCTAGGTTCAAAACTGCATAAAAACTTTTTGCTCGACCACTGAAAATACAAGGTGGGCCAATAGATGTGTCCAGAAGTGTATAAACAATTGTCATGTATTGATTGATCAATCTTAACATCAATTTGACGAAAATATCAGCTGTAATCAACACCAAACTGATTTTCACTTCGTAAAAAAGAAAACCGATAACTGGCAATATCCCTTTTAGGTTGATAATGCACTTAGTACGAGTCGAGGTCAGGGTGCGGTCGCTGGTACTAATCAAATAGATGGAACAAAGGCAATAGCGCGAATCTAACAGACAGTACAATTCGTACTGATGCAGTCATTAAACCTATCCCAGTGGCTCTTGAAATGCACGGAACTAGCACTAAAAGGACACAATGTTAGTAAATGTATTATTTACTTATTCTGTTGCTTTTGGAGGATGACGATGTAACATTTAAAGGGTTTGTTTAGGAAAAGTGGAGGGTGGGAAACGCAAGAATAAATATTTAAGAATTAATTTTCAATGATACGATTGTTTTGTAAATACGAGGTTATCGAAATAGGAGAAAACTTTTACAATTACATTCTCATTGATTCATTTTTACTGTTTAGATTGACGTCGTGTATTTCGTTTACTTCAAGACAGATGTCGAAACCAGAGATTGATAGATTTTTCATAAAGCTGGTTTAATTAATATTTCTGAAGGGTACATATTTCTCATGTTCATGACAACACGAGATAGGGTAAACCGACAGTCTATCTAGTAATTGTTAATACTGGATGAAGTTCATTAACAAGCACGCTTGTAAACCACCCCAATCTGTGCAAGTACAAATTTTCCCTTGTATTCTCATTTGTTAACAGGAAATAATAGATTTTCGTCAAGTCATTGTTTTGTACGGACAGCTTCCTATATTGTTAGCTAATGACTCAGTATTTTTTATCCCCAACTGGACGAAGCTTTCGCTCCTTTTGAAAATGAAGTAAAATATTGAAAATGGTTTTGAAACTGCTGAATACCAGTATTTTACATGAAGCGACTGCCTATCTGACCTCCACAACCCAGCTAGCACTGGGTAACACGATACTCTTTGGTAAGACTGGTTGTCAGATTTTCGAGCCACTGACTGCCTTAACGACTGTCAAAGATCTACAAATGACAGCCGGGACCAACGGCTTAACTTGGTTTCCGAGGCACGGAGGAAACTCGGTACCTATGTAATTGGTTGTCACCCATCCTCGGACCAACCTAGGCAAGCACGGCTTAACCTAAAGATCGATCCGAGCGGCTATTTTTTATTTAGCCACGAGCTCCACGAACTCGTCCACACTTAAATAAATAAAATGTGTGTGTGTGTACCTATGTATGTGTTATTATACTTATCATGTATTCAGTTAGGTCTTAAATACTACATCAGATTTACCTGCCTATGTTTTATGTTAAGCTTCCAAAGCTGCTGCTGCTGCGAAGGAGTTCCAGTTCAGATTTCACATATTATTTAGGTGCTTCGCCCTTTCAGTGTGTCGATCTTTCAGTGTCAGTATAGGAACTTCCAAGTTGACCTCACTGACAGGTATCCCTATATCATAACCCCCTAATTAATTCATAACATTACAAGATTCTACTTACCCAAAATGTTTTGAATCGGTTCCCCATAAGTAAATACACGACTTGTGTTATGTGACACACTGTTTGCTTTCATCAATTATAGTCCAGTCAAAATAGACATTCGAGCTTGCATTAGGTAATTCCCAACAAGCTGGATTTTTGTGCAGGCCTTGAATACGTCATTACAAATGATATGTCAAAAGTCCCCATCGATCCCGCTTGTGCGTTGTTTTTTATTCGAGGTCAAAGGTCACAAATTTGCGTTTTTTACGTATATCTCTGAAACAACGAGAGCTATCGAAAAATGGTTCAGACAAAGTTTGTAGATCGTAAAATTGTCTACAAAAAAGATCTCAACACTTTTCTTCTACAAAGCATCGCTTTCGAGATATCGTGACTTCAGACAGCAGGAAAGTCGTATTTTCGACTATATGCACACATTTCCGCACCACCTCTGAGGTAGTGTACACGGCGCTATTTTTTTAACGTGGTTTCCCCAGTAGGAATATAATATATTATAATGATTCTATTACCATACTTTAACTTGAGTTTTGCCTTAATTGTTCTATTTATCGATCGATGGTTCTTTGCAAATATCTTTCAATTCTTGTATTGAAAATTGACAATCATCATGATTTTCAATAATTCTAAATATTTCTTCCATCGCTGAAGTAATAGAATCACTTTCAGGACGACCGATTTTACCTCTATTAATGGGTTTCAGAAACAGTGTAACAATCACTGTGGTACTTAGCCTCAGTAGCAACTAAGTCATATTCATACTGAATGCGGGCAATGACACTTCTTGCTAGCTCATCAGAACGAGTCTGAGCTTCCTTCAAGATGGTTTTCTTGAAGTCAAGGGTTGAAACTTGAGACACTCTTCGTCGAAGATGCTGCGCTTTTTTTCATTTCAGCCGTTTTATCTGCTTCATTGCCACAGAACAAACAGTATTTCTTGAAACAAAAAGACGATTCATTACCTCGTGCTCTAGTACGAGGAGGACTAATCCCAGATGTGGTAGCTATCTCCGCCTCACGCTGTCTTTCAGCTACAGCGATGCTGCTCTTCCGGGTGTATGCTTTACGACACAGCTTAAGTATCTTTACAGATGTTTTGTCGTTCAAATATTCATCGAACCCATCACCCCTTTCAGTACTTGAATCCATTAAAGTCTTTAGCCCACGATCAACAACCACAATTTCACTTTCAGTCATAGATTCATTGCAAATAAAGCAAACTTCTGACATTTTTACAAAATTTTGTAACGGTACTGTTTAAAAAGAGACACGATACGACACGTCTATTCACTATGAAAAACCGTTCAAAACTGACTGCATGTACTAGAGCTATGTCCTTCGGGAAAAGCAGGTATACGCTGGTTTCGACCCGAAAAATGGAGTGTCGCAGGCAGATGTTTCTCAAGGCCAACCGCCCAATAGAATTAGGGACGGACGATGACTGACTCAGAATTGTATATTTTTCACGTACTTGTGTGCATGGGGCAAATAAAACTATGTTCTAATATTTTTTGTTCAAATGGTTAACCCGATGATGCATACTGGCCACGTATGAGTGCATATTCGTATTTTCTATGTTTAAAATAGCCATAATTCGAGAACAGTGCACCGTAGAAGAAAAAGTGTTGAAATCTTTTTTGTAGACAATTTTACGATCTACAAACTTTGTTTGAACCATTTTTCGGTAGCTCTCATTGTTTCAGAGATATACGCAAAAAACGCAAATTTGTGACCTTTGACCTCGAATAAAAAACAACGCACAAGCCGGATCGATGGGGACTTTTGATATGTCATTTGTAATGACGCATCCAAGGCCTGCACAAAAATCCAGCTTGTTGGGAATTAATGCAAACTGGAATCATAATTTAGTCTATTTTGACTGGACTATTAATATTTGCTCCAATATTTGCGACCTAATGGAAAGTTCTAGTATCGATAGGTTCACTTCCATGGAAATTAATTGGAATAATTCGGCAAAGAGAGATATTAATGGTAACAGGTTGGGTAGTAACAGCTGTTGAATTTTATGTGAAATAAATTACATTGATTGGTACTTGTATCTTCTTGGTAATATTGGAGATCGTTATAAGTACATTCATATCAAACTCGATCTTTAAGAAGTTTGATGTCAAAATTATAACATTTTATTTCCAATAGTAGTATCTAGGCCACATGGGCACTTATAAAACGTCAAGGAAAGGTGCACGGTTCGGGTTGGTCGTTTTCTATGCAGAAGAACCGGCCAGAAAAGAACTCCGTGGTTACTCTTTTAAAATGATTTGCTTTTACAATATTATGGTGTGACAACAGTATGGTGTTCGTATGTTTGTTTGTTGTTAAACCAATATCAGGTACTTCCCTCAATTGAGCGGGTTACTTTGGGCGGCTGTCCATTTTTGATTCATTTTGAAACACATAAGTGAGTACTTCGAGTGAAACATGAAGAATAAATAGCAAAGTGTTAGATAACGGTTTAACTTACTTTACTAAGAACCCACAGGCGTTAATAAAAGAAAGGCGTGTTATCTAATAGGCACATATTTATTATGACATCGATAAAACCCAACAGAGTCGGAAAATCATAAAGTATGCTTATATTACATTACCATAAATATTTGGTCATAAAATATATTTTTTGAGAGTTAATGCCTTCCGTATGACAATATAAAATGCCATACCGTAAAAGTGTCTCGTTTTTTCTCGTGGACTATTTTATGACGGTTTGAATTTTAAATACTTAACACATTATCGTCAGGCACTTCATTCGGGTACGAAATAGTTGAATAATTTTCAAAGTTATAAAAACTGAGTACTTAATTTTTGCCAGACAATTGCTCTGAAAATGTAAATATAAGATACGCACTGAAAAGGTTTCAAAGTCGTCAAAGGTTTTTCTTATACTCTTAGGTAATTTCTAAGATATTTTAAAAAGCCAAGTCCCGTTAAATCCGTCTCGATTTTTCACAAGTCAACTCGCAAGACCGTTCAGAAGAAAATCTGTTTTCATTGCCTCCACAACCTGAGTAAAACATTCTCATACATTTTCTTCGGACAATATCGAAGAACCAGACCACATACTGTTGATTACAAGGTCCTTTGACGGGCACTTGATAGCACATGTATGGTGCATTCTTAAGACTTGACGGGAAAGGTCCGTCTACGGGGCCTGAAAATAAGAACAAAGTTGAAGGATTGCACTTGGATGATGAAGTAAAATTATTTGAATTTTCTGTGTGTATTAATGCTAATTATTTTGCGTTTTACGAAACCGAAAATAATAAAGTAAATTAAAACTAAAATGCTTTTAGTTTATTTTAGTGTTTGCTGTTATTATTAATAGCTATTGTGTAACTACTTGCATGACTGAAAATTCCATTAGTGTGCCAATAATTAAGGCGTTGGCTTCTAAAACACAGGCTTCTGGCATAGTTTAGGAGGCAGAAGTTCGCATTTTAATATGTCTTCAGTGTACAACTTTATTTGCTGTGTGCTGTGTAAGTTTTTTTTCCTTGTGTAGAAAGAAATTAAGCAAACGAATGCAAATGCTAACTCCATTATTCTCCAGTAATTCCTTAAAATGTTACATAAATAAAGACGATTGGATTCGCATTGTGGTTTCAATGCAAGTCTCACATTCTTGTTCTACATTTCCACGAGTTCATTTGAATTCTCATCTTCTGTTGCATATTATGCGGAATGCAAATTGCATAAAAGACTATCGTAAATCAATTTTCCATATAAATTTGTTCCACTTTAGCATTTTTGGTCGGTGAAATATTCGAATCATCATCTGCCTAGCTTTTTCCAACTATTTTGGGGTCGGCTTCCAGTCTAACCGGATGCAGCTGAATACCAGTATTTAACGTGGAGCGACAGCCTATCTGACCTCCTCAATCCCATTATTATGGTCAGTGAAATATTATCATTAGAAAATTATGACTTACATGGAAGTATCAAAGTTGCTAATCGAGATGCTAAAGGGTTGCTGTATTTGACCTACTAGATGGCTTTATGAAATACGTAAATATTATACATACATACATACCTCATAAGAATTAATTTGATCTTGAAAGGACTCTATAATCAATTTGTGATTAATAACCTAATTTGTTGCTCAACTGTGACCTATAACTACCATATAATTTTCTATTACCAGTCAGTATGTAATCTTCATGTTTTCTAGATTACAGAATGGTGATAAGAAGGATTATATCTATTAATGTTTAGTGCTTACTAAAAAATCTACTTACGTCCATCTTTCACGTAGTCGTGTACATAGCTGGAACGGGTTATTTGAACAACATTGATCGTCAATAAACAAAGTATTGTGTGAAGCGTCCGCATTGTCTAATCCAATTTCGTCTAAAGCGGTCACGTGGTGCAAACATGTCGGCAACTCGGCATTGCAATCAAACACGATGACAATTAGGGTTATCTAGCTTGAATTTCTACATGCCTAATTTTTTTTCCGTCCTTATTCCAAATCATTTGGTATCACAGTGTGTCTTTCAAATCAAATCCATTTATTTGCCAGAATGTAGGTTTACAAAGTACGATCTTAAAACTGTAAAGGCCCCTCTACTACCATTACATGTGGTGTGCAAATATTTCATTTTAACACAATGTTATTATTTTAATTAGGTACATTCAAATAGTCTGCAACCACAAATACGATCTCATGCATGGAACAAATTAATTAATTAATTGATGTCAAAGTTATACCTGACTTTATCTCATGACCTATGTCAGTTCATGAGATAAAGTTTAATAAAATGTCAGATTAAGAATACATGAATAATTGTAAATTGGAATTGATAATGTCATAACTATTAATTTGAACATCTAAGATAAGATAAGGTATCTTTTCCTGCCTTGTTTCTTTATCAGCCATGCCCTCAGTATATACCACCTTTCCAGCCATTTCCTTATATATTTAAACTGTTCGCACAAAAAAAAAGGTACTTACAAAAGCAGACTCAATTCACTCAATGCCTCAGACATTCTCTACGAGTCGATCAATGCTGATGGAGAGTGCATGTGAATGGCAAATGCTTTATATGAAAATTTAACATAAAAAATATTAAAAGGTATCACTATAGTAAATGAATGAATATCACGTAAATTACCTATCGCTTAATTGGGCTACTTCTTTTATTATAAAATCATTTGTATTTTATAACGTCGAGATTCAAAATGAAGTAATGTAATTGTGAAGAAATGTCCTTTAGGCTACGTGGCAATATTTTATTGTAATACAAAGAGACTTTACTGTAGCTTACATTTTACTCGTGTAACACGAGTGAAAGGCATCCAGGGACTACTTTCAACAAAACATTTTGTCCCTACCTACTTGTAAAAGACAGGTGTTTTACGTGTAATCTAAATCAGCATAATCGCGTTATCTACGTGTTTTCTTTTGTATAACATACATAAAGTATTTTTTTTTACCACCTATGGATAAACCCAGAAACCACAGAACGCTATTTGTTGAAATCCCACATATTCCTTAGACAGCATGACATCTTGCTCAAATAATATGAATTATGATACATCATAACATTTGTTCATATCATTTCAGAGCTCGCCAACCCTGGCCGCAATCAGAAACAATCAACCGTTATATTGATGTTGCCAGTTTTATTACCGCAATCTGTATGAATTTTAGATAAAGGGAAGATTGCTCTTTTATTGCGTACCATATTTACGCAACTTGCATACAATACCGTTCAGTTTTCAATTCAAAAAGCGATCAATCTTTTTCGTTTCCAAGCTTTGGAGGATTTAAACTTTTTTTTTTTCATTTGTTTGTAACCTTTTTTTACCAGTATTTCTTTGCTAAGCTCTTATAAAATTCGTTGGTATATTTTCTTGGTGGTTTCTGTTATTTAAGAAGGCAGTTGTGTACTTTCCCACGCTCTGTTAAGGAATAAAGCGTCGGTTTGCACTTACAGTTTAAAATCTCGTCTCTTAATCCGGCTGAATCTGTTTTGTTTGTTGGTTGATCACGTTCCAGCGATTGCGAAACTACACGGAGAAAAAGTATCATATATAACGAGTATTTACTTGGACGTGTTTATTTGAGAAAAGTAATGAAACACATTAAACAAACAGGGAACTATTATTCTGCAGAATTCTTTTTACGAAACAGCGCAGAAGACCCTGACTTACATGGATGTCTGTAGTTAAGAAAGACTAGAAGAAGACAGTACATACCGATATTGACACAATGAAGACCCAAAAGAAATCTTTACACATACATTTCAAAAGGAGGCCCGTTAAACAATACCTAAATTCGATTAAATAGACATGCCACTGTTTTTTCCGAATCGATATGTTCATCAAACAACCATTTCCGAGTAAATACAAAATTAAACCGAAACTCATTATTCGGTAACCAAAATCCGCGCATTCGCAGGGGAAAGTTTGAAAATGTAAATTTTACAGCTGAATATCAGATGAAATGTCAAATAAATGAGGACGGATCCACGGATAGCGTTGATTAAACAGAATTCAAACATTACGGATTAAAATTAGTACCGGAACAATATGTGAGTGTGGAATAAAGGCTTTATTTCCCAATTCGGACGTTAAAACAAAGGGCTGCCGTTAAATAACATAAATCCGATCAATGCCGGGACACTCAAATAACTGGATTCCATAAAATGTAACAACACTATACGATAATAAAGAATATCCGAAATGGTATAATAATATTCAACTCAAAAATTGGAATCAATAAGTATAATAAGTGGACCGCATAATTTGGAGACAGATAACGCTACTTATATGTACAAATCAACTAGATTTCTCGGCCGACTTGGAAATTTCCGCATCGCACATCCCCGATATAAAATATAGCACACACAGCAAAAACCAACATCAAACAGGACAGAAGAAATCCACAAGCCGTTTATCAAGGGTAACATGTTCAGCAATTAATCAATAAGACAGGATCTGGGCCCTTCGGTTGTCATGACAACCGCCATCTAAAAATAAATCGTACAAATTAAATTGTACTAGCGCTGATTTTGAGCCGAATGAATGTAGTGATTAAAAGTTTTCTTCTCGAACGATCCAAGCTTTATTCCTATTAAGTTCATTTACCTGGAGTTAGAGGCAGAATATTTTCTCCGTTTATGAATAAATGTAGTTATAACTTTGTTTTCGCCGTCCGCCTACGTCAGCGGCCAGGCCTTTTGAGATCAAAAGAAGTTGCTTTAATAAAGCTTATTCATCGTACATTTGATACGAATCTTCTTCGCTGTGCCTAAAACGTAGGCTGTTCTCAGGATCTATCTAGCTGCTCTTGAGAATACCAATTATTTATTTGAAGTCAGGCAGTAAGTTAAATTCTACTGAAGCTATTTGCTGGAACGCAATGGATGGCCGATGGGGCCGAAAAGTTCTGGAGTGGCGACTGCGTACCGGAAGACGTTGCGTTGGTAGGTCTCCCACTAGGTTGACCTGTTACCTGTTGAAAGTTGTTCTGCTGGATGCGGGACGCACGGGATCGGTCAATGTAGCAACACTTGGGGGAGGCCTATGTCCAGCAGTGGCGTCTTTTGGCTCAAATGATGATGATGAATGGATGATAAGTAAGCTATACACTTAGCATGGCATGTCACTTTCCTGATACTTAAATGGACCAGTTAGCCTAAGTAGTATTAAATCAAATAACACAATTTGTTTTTCTACGTTGGGATTTCTTGCAATATGAAAAACGTCATGTTAGCTACATCAGGATAATGAATCACAAAAACCTTGTAGCCACGGCACAATCCATCATTCAGTTTTACTTACTCAAGTTATAATTTACAAAGTTAAAGGCTTCTGTAATATTACCCTTATCGTAGTAGTAGATGTCCGTTGCCACCCGGCAGTTCAAGGATCATTAATTTTCATTCATATCGTTATAAGGGTCGGAATTTGTTGTAATCGGCAGTAAATTTTCCATCGGTAGGTACACTTCAAAAATAATTACATTGTTAACCAAAAATACGAGAAAGTTACCACGATTACAGGTTTAATGGTATCTAATGGTTTTTGTCCTTTGTAAGAACGAAATTAACAGCTAAGGTTTCGCGCATTATACTAAAGTACTTCAGACTTGTATTCCGTTCCTAGAATACAGCTAGAACTAATAACTTATTGTTGCACTAATGCAGAACTAATGTAAGTGGGAAGTTGAAAGTTATTAGTCCAACATTTCTTCCCAACACGGAGTTTCTGTAATGTCATTTGAAACTCAGGTTATTAGTGCGAGCTACTACTATAGACACGAAGTTTCTAAACGCTATTGACATTAGATGTCTAAAGCCCGAGGGCATTTACAAATAAATACAGTTGAATCAGCGGACAAACAATATGTATCTGTTTAAACTCAATCGAACGGAAAGCTGATAGGATGACATTGTGCAAATCATTAGAGGATACACAATACGATATCGTGAAGATAATGACACACACTCCAGGGAGCATTAGATGACAACTGGGAAGAGTAACAAATGAAACGATTTGCGAAAGACGACTTTTTAAACGAAGTTCGGTGAAAGATGAATGCCTCAATTAAAACTTGAGAATACAAAGAAGCACCCAAAACCCGGAAGGAAGCAGTCGACGGGAAAGAAGAAAATGTTTAGTTTTGAAGGGATAAAAAATAACAGTGGTCAATAACAGAGTACGCTTGGGGACAGGCTTGAATGTAACTGAAAAGTCTAGCAAATGAACAAACTAGTTTAATTAACTAGACTTTAAAAACAATGTGTTCTTAATCAGCAGAAATGGTTAGCTTGCCAAAATCGATGTACAAATCGGCTGACTGGAACACATAACTGCTCTACAGCATATTTGAGGGACGCACCCAGAAACCAACACAATATGTAAATTGGTAACGAAATTTTTGAGACCACAAAGCTGCCCTTTAATGTTATGACAACGTACATAAACCTGGCAAGTTGTCAGATAATTTAATAACGAGCGGGCAGGCCAGCGGCGATGCTCGTAAAAGCAACAAGGTATGAAACTATTACTAACAGCCAAGCTGTTATATCACTTGCCACCGAGTATTTTTTTTCGACGTGTTACCTTAATTTATAATGTACTAAATCTCTGGGTATGCTAATTAATATTTTTTGTGTTAGCCTCTCTCTCGCAGCGGGATAATTTATCACCGCTTCATTTTCCCTCATTTGCTTCCGTCTTTCATCCCCTTACAATCAAGCTCAACATATTTTCCTTAGGAATCTAGATATTTCTCAAGAGAAAATGTAAGACCAAGCTAAGCGTGTCTGCGTTCAATGGGCACTTCTTCATGAGCTGCAGCTGTAAAAAAATGAATGGCACAACTTTCGGTTCTTTGGTCAAATAATATGAGCACAGTGGATGGTGGAATATAAGTATGTACCAAAACTAGAGGCAAGTTTCTTCTCTACTTTATCTTCGGTATGTTCTATATAGTTGTTGACTTTTTTTTTCATTGCTTCAATTATCAGGTTAAGGATCTCCAATGGCATCCTAAATTAAATTAACTTAGAAAAAAAACCTAAACAATATTTGGCAACAACTTTGTAATTGTTTTATTGCCAGAAGTTTCCAGACTTAGCTACTTATCTACCTACGTATGTCTGCCAGATTATAAATAATGTGAGAATGTCCTCATATCTTTATTTTACTTGTCGTATGTCTTTTGTTGCCGTAGTATCGATCCCTATTCTGTATAATATTCTTTGTCTCATACATGCGTATTCATAAGGTCTCTTGAGATTTACATGAATGTGGTGAAGTAGGGTTTAAACGAAAACCTTTTCATACTAATGTTCGTTTCGCTCTTTGTATCTTGTTAGTACTTTGAATACACAAATAACTAAAAGTTCCAGTTGAAATCTAACTCCAAATGAGTGATATAAGGCAATGCCCGAAGTTAAAATCGATAGTTACAGAGAAAAAGAAGAACAAGACAAGAATAAAATAGTCATTAATAACGCGTTCGTAGGTACTGAGTCTTTACTATGATGTATTAGGATTGTTCAAGAAACAAAGTATTCGACGAGAAAAGAAAATTGAAATAAGGAAGAATAATTACTGAGACTAGGCAAACACGACACTAATTACTGGAGCGAGAATCTTGCTATTCGTCCAACGCCAGAGGAATAGTATTCACAATATTGTACAAATGACTCAAGATATACATACATCTTGATGAGGTCAAAGTAAATAACTTACATAATGTATAGAATCGTGACCAAAATCTAGAATACACATCGAGGACACAAACAATAATACTATAGTCCATTCAAATTTGTGTGTTTGTGCATGTTACGGCAAACGCAACAACGATAATTGAGAAATCCTGGGGCAAAATCACATAGTTGAAAATTTAGACCATTATTTAGCTTATTGGAACTGCAAACATTTGATTAAGACTAATATGTATCAACGCGTTGGAATTTACTCTCTGGTAATATAATTTGATAGAAGCAGATGTTATATAGAAGGCGAATACTAAGTTTATATTAAGAACTAGTTTGTACTACTTTATGTGACAAAGTAAGTTTTATTACAAACGAATTCCTGTTAAATGTTGGTACGTACAGTTGCGGTCATAAGCGGAGTAGCAATCTCACAAAGCAATAGTTTGATAGAGTAAGATCCCAGAGCAATCAGACATAACTTATTTTCACACGGATGAAACCTGAAGTTTTCAGTAGCGTCTCGTGTGCCTTGAATACCTACGCGCTTTGTGGAACTTGCCGAGTGACACCTGGGCAGGTACCAGGTGAGAAAGGTAACTAAAAATAAGAATTATTTAACTTAAATTCACATGGCTGATTTTTATATATGTCATGTAGAATATTATTTTAAAGTAATATCATAAGTGTCAGACACTTTTGATGGACCAGAGCTTTTGTCAGACGCTTTTAAGCTACCCAAAAAATAAATGAACTTTACTTATTTTTACATGTCTGATTTTTTAATATGTTATTGAAGTATTTATTTAAAAGTTATATTCAATCAGTCAGACAAATTAGAGTGACCAAACATCCCCTAAGACAAAAATTATTCAGCCAGAAGTATGAGGGCGAGAGCACTATGCATGCGCTTCAGAGTGAGTGAGACGTCCATAATAACTCGGTTCCCCTTCTTAAACTCACCATCTGTTTCAATCTACTGTGTACCTATGTGCTGTTTGCGTGTAATATATCTTATTATACAGTATAGTTCGAGCCTGCGAGAGCACATGTTTTTGTTGTTTATTTGTGAGTGTTTTATTAAGTTGTTTGTAATAGTGATAATCATGGAAGAAGAGAAATTGAAATGTACATTTTGTAAAAAAATCTCATGATAAACTTATATTATTCTCCGAAGAAATATTGAAAAAGTGCAAAAACATTTTAGAACAGCGAATAATCCATAACCTCAAATTCAAAGATGTAGTTTTACCGGATGACTTGTATGACAGTGGTTACCATCGAGAATGTTATAAAAATTTTACTGCTCTGCCAAAAAAATATTTTTCCGCCATACCAGAAAAACCAAAAAATGCTGAAAAAAAAACATCGAGTATTGTTGAAAATTCATTAGTTGCATCGACATCAAGCCAACCTTGTAATCTTAGTACTAACGATGATCTATGTACAGTGTCCTCAAGTCAACAAAATAATTCAACAGTTCCAGATTTAGATGTAGTGTCAAACTCAAGTTCACCTAATTCAGTGCCTGAACTAAGTGTTGAGCCAAAGTGAAGTCAAGTGTTGACTTAGAATCAGTTGAACCGGTGTCATGTGATGGTGAAGAACCTTCTGAACGTGATGATAATTTCTCTTCTGAAAATATTTCTCTTAAAAGTAACGTGGATATAGACAGAAACCAGAAATGTATATACTGTAATCAACAGACTAAACGACATAAACTGAAAAGACTACCGGTATATCTATCCGGTAAAACTACATCTTTGAATTTGAGGTTATGGATTATTCGCTGTTTTAAATTTTTTTTGCACTTTTTCAATATTTCTTCGGAGAATAATATAAGTTTATCATGAGATTTTTTTACAAAATGTACATTTCAATTTCTCTTCTTCCATGATTATCACTATTACAAACAACTTAATAAAACACTCACAAATAAACAACAAAAACATGTGCTCTCGCAGGCTCGAACTAGACTGTATAATAAGTTATATTACACGCAAACAGCACATACACAGTAGATTGAAACAGATGGTGAGTTTAAGAAGGGGAACCGAGTTATTATGGACGTCTCACTCACTCTGAAGCGCATGCATAGTGCTCTCGCCCTCATACTTCTGGCTGAATAATTTTTGTCTTAGGGGATGTTTGGTCACTCTAATTTGTCTGACTAATTGAATATAACTTTTAAATAAATACTTCAATAACATATTAAAAAATCAGACATGTAAAAATAAGTAAAGTTCATTTATTTTTTGGGTAGCTTAAAAGCGTCTGACAAAAGCTCTGGTCCATCAAAAGTGTCTGACACTTATGATATTACTTTAAAATAATATTCTACATGACATATATAAAAATCAGCCATGTGAATTTAAGTTAAATAATTCTTATTTTTAGTTACCTTTCTCACCTGGTACCTGCCCAGGTGTCACTCGGCAAGTTCCACAAAGCGCGTAGGTATTCAAGGCACACGAGACGCTACTGAAAACTTCAGGTTTCATCCGTGTGAAAATAAGTTATGTCTGATTGCTCTGGGATCTTGGACTATGACAATTCGGATTAACTTACGACCTTCTTTTAATAAGTAATTTCTATACTGTTGACACACACACTCACATTCGTTTGCAAATGATTGTATTTCATAAATTCTAACAGTAGGTAATGCAATGTTATGATAGCTTAGCGGTTATCGTATTAGGATAAGCGCGTTCATGCGTTGCGAGCCGTGGGTTTGAATCTCACGCGCGGTGATAGTTTTTTTAATGTTTTAATTTACTGCTCTAATCACGCAATTGGCTATAGTTCCTTGCTATGATCGTCTTATTCACTTTATTCGTAAAACTTTATGATTATACCCACAGAACCCTAAATAAATAAATTATAAGGTAGACAGATTCATTCACAGCGACAAGTAGAACGTTGTTGGTTGGTCGTTATTGTGAGTTAATAGTGATATTTTAGTTATTCTCGTATTTAAACAAAACCATAAAGAATTTCTTTAAGCATCCTTATACCAAAGTGCGCAGAATTTTTACTCTTACGGAAAAAAAAACAATTCAATCATGAAACTGAACTTTTTTTTTATAAGGATTAAAATTAGACTTAGTGTTTTTGGTGATTAAAGCAAGAAACGAAATTAAATGAAACAACAAATTTTGCATAAAATAAAAATTAATAAACTTGCATGTTTATAACACATCTGCAAAGATTATTCATGCTCACAACGAGGTTGTCCAGTTCGCCTGGTGGTATATGGTACCAGGTCTTACGAAAATGCGTGAAAAGTGGACTGATCAGCAGCAGACTCTCGGTAAAATTCGAAAAGACCTTCGTTGCAGCATATTTCAGACGTGCTTAACAGGCTTTAAATCTGAGGTCTGCGTGGGCCAGTCTAGGGCCGCTTCATTATGTTGCTGTAGCCACTGAGTTACCACTCGAGTCGTAGTTGGGCGGCCCTTATCATGCATACGCATAAAATCTTGACACATTTGCAACCGGTGTGGTTGAAATACAAGTGCCAGCACCACATCACGGTATTTTGCAACCGTTACATTGTATTTTTCCTTCGTGAAATAGGCTTATTTAAAAACTAAATTTGTGAAAATGATTTTCAGAAAGACTTAATGGAATTTATTAACTGGTTCTGTTCTAACACTGTTTTTAGCTTACACGGTTTAAAACTAAACTTATACCGTCGCTTACGGGATATCTTTCGTTCCGTGATCATGGCGATTACAACAGCGTCGAAATATCAGAATCTCCAAATTATGAACAACTACGGAAGATATTCCGTAAGTGACAATATAAGTTTTGTTTCTGTTCTTATTGTCACTTAAAAATTACAGTGCAAATACTAAATTCGCGCGGTCCAAAAACGAGGCAGAATCCGTTCAGAATTTCATTATTACTTTCTAGAATGTTCCGTACACCGTAAAGTCAAATTCCTTAACATCTTAGGCCATTTAGCAGTATAATGACGTCATTTATCAGCCAAAGTGAAGTTTTGGCTCACATTTGCTAAAAGTTTTTATTGTGTGTGGCCGTTTTCTTTCTTCTATTGACATTTTAAGTCTAAGATAGCGATAGGAGTAATCTTAATCCACACACGAAAATGTTCTACGAGAGAAATACCTTTAAAATCTTAGGTTACAACATTAATGTTTAATAAATCTTTAGGTAATTTATTAGTGTGAAATGAGACTAATAAATTGTAACCTTGACTGTAATACGTTTACTCTGTCACTTAAATTAACCGAAATTATTCGGACCAGGTTCGTTGAAATTGTTTTGTTTAGTACTACAGGCGGTTTCATTGCTAGTCAGAAGCTTTGAAGGTAGCAATATCACATTTATTATCGTTTTGTCGCTTTGTCACAATGCAAAAGTTCCCTTATAAAAAGTTCTTCCGTTAAGGGTTAGTTCAAAACATGGACAGTCTGATATATATTATAATAAAGAATTTAGTTCCATAGAAACACAAATCTACACAGAGGGAAAATGGTAATAAAATTTTCCGATTCTTTTAAACAGTTTTCATTATTATATTTCAGAAATCTTGAACCTCATTGGCAAGTGTTCAAAAAATCTAGTCAGATCTGTATTCAAAATATTAATCTGTAATTAAACTCAGAGGATCAAAAGGATCAGAGTATTATAAGACATCTGATTTTCATTAAATAAGTCAGGATTATGACTTAAAATAACCCTTGATTTTTTTTAAACGATTAAGTATTGCGGCTGCTTCAGCAAAATTTTAAATTAATGTAAACCATATTGCTTGTTGAATTAATTTCAACCCCAAAGTTGGAGACCTGAGGAGTATCCTAAGGATCGCCGCGCTTTTAGCTATAAGAATCAAAGTGGTATATCGTTCTAAGATAATTATTTTGGTTCAAGCACTTCTATAAATCCACCGCTGTCAGCTCAGGAGCTGACTGTCTAATCTCTTGTTATTTTAGCCTTAATTTAAATACGAATAGTGTGTAACTTAAAAGTATATTCGTGGAGGTTGATTGGCCAAACAAACCAGACAAAAGCTCTACAGTACCTACTAAGTTGAAAGTGACTCACTATCAGAAAACTTTCATTCCAAGGGTACACACAATACGATTGTAGTCTACAGCATTCGCTATGCACAACTATCTTCCATACAATCGTTTTGCAATCAATAGGAGTATTGGTACCGGTGACTTCAAGATGTCAGGAATTTCTATTTCACTATTTCAGTTTCTGTTTTCAGTGTGCATACAATACGAATTGCAACATGAACATCTGGCGAAATATAACCGTACTGAACCGTAACCGAATCGTTCTTTCAAATTGTTTCAATATTAACTTTGAAAGATAATCTTTTAATATAATGAAAATGTACCAATTAAATTAAGAGGTGCTTACTGACGCATTAATTATTGAAACAAACAGTATAGCAATAGGAATGAATATTTATATTAACTACTTCCTCATAAGTCGCAAACAGAATTCCAGCATTTACATTTAAATTCTAGAAAAAATAATTTCGAATTTGTGTACAATTAGACCTGGTTATGACAATTCGATTAACGGGCATTAAAATAAAAGAAATTAATGTTCGTCTGAGTGACGACTGCAGGCAGATTTTTAATTTCCCGCGAGGGCACATACAGCTGTATAGGTAACATTATCACCTAGAATAAGAATTGCACATACTTTCGTTGGCCGTACCTTGGGAGCAACTGATGATGACAGAAATTAATAAAAATACTCTAAAATTTACATACATTTCTTTGATTTTCTCATTGTAGCATACATCCCCAGCTTTAAAGTTTTCTCTACCAGTTAAGTTTAACAATGATGCCCATTATAAAATGAAAAGTAATTCAAAATAAAGTAAATCTCAACCTCGTTGCAGAACAAGAGCTAAGCTTAAAACTAAAAGTCCTTACAGCTCCCACAGGTACGATTTCAACAATGAAGCAAGCGAAGCTGAACGGTGGAAAAATATGCCTTCAATTGCACGTAAAAATAATTAAGGTCTGACTAGAGAATTATACATATTCAAGGCAGTTATAAATATAACAAAAGATAATAACATGAGATATGAGGACTTAGATCTTATGCATGGTAAAATATGCTTTGTCAATTCCATCGTCGTAGACTGATACCGTTTACGGGCTTCCTTCATCTGCCTCTTTGTGGCTATTGTATTCCATATTGTCAGATTACGCGATTCCTAAAGTAAGGGTTGCTGCTTTGTTGAGGACATACCCTCGTTCCGATTGAAGGACGTAAGTTTATTTTATGGTTAGTGGATTCAGTTAGTCGGGGCTATTGTTTGACAGAATTTTCTACACTCTGTAGGTATGTTATTATTACTGTTTTAGTTAAGCCTTTTTTGACTCACCTTAGACATGCGCACAAAACTTCTCTATATGTTGTAGTCAAAGATCGATTATAGCCTCTTCGCGGAATGACTGGTTTAGACTAGGTTTAACGAACGCCTTTTGGCAAACCCAAAAATAGATTCCAATTTCTGCCTTTGACTCATGTATTTTTAGGCAAACCTAGAAAGAAGTACCTTACTTTTTACACATTAGTTGCCAGCGCCGTTTGTTGAAATTGGTGCCGGCGCTGACATTGGAAAAAAACGGTGTTGACAATTTGGCATACGGAGTAGATAATTAATAAAACAAGAAAATTTAGGATGCAGGACTTGGCCCACCACGATTGAAGTGACCGAACTAAGACCTCGCCACCCCCTTCGTGTTTATAGGTTGCTTTAAACCCTGCAAACAGAAATAGGAGCCCCGCGCAGTGGGGCTTCGTCAACTACGCCTTGTTGCAAAATATTGATATTTACCTTGAACTTTGGGTCAAGTTAACTTACTGTCCAAACTCCGATTTAATCGTATTGAGTTTCGGCGTTGGACTGTCAAAGTTGGTCTGTCCTAGGATTAGACATATCCGTTAGTCAAAGGCCGAAACACACTATTGGTTTGGACTTTGACTAAGATTTCATGTCAAACCTGAGGTTTGGCTAGCTAAACCTAGAAGCGCCGGACTTTCGAAGTTTGACTGTAACAGATAAATTACTCACACATACCAAGTGTTGACATTTAATAACGAAGGGTGGGTACTCCACGAAATTGTAATTCAGTAAATTATGTGAAAACTGACTAACTTAAGGTAATGTTTTGGTCCTATTTTATTACATGATACGAAATTTTAGCATGAAATTATAGAAGGCGTAAATTAAAGCCTTACAAAATCTGAAAACTGTTTAGGTTCCCACCACCCACCTGGAAATTTCAATAAACAAGACCTTAAGTCTTTTGAGCCTCATCGTAATAACATCCGCTACTTTATTTTAATAACTTTTAGAAATAAATACTGTTTATGATTAAAAATTCTTTAATTACATTCAAAGTCTGAGGAGATTTTATAAAAAAAGTCAGGTTCTGACACCCATTCCGCCATCTAATTTGTTTCCCTGAATATAAAAATATGGAAACGACGAAAAAACATTCAATTGGTCAAATAGAATTTAATAAAGACATTAAAGCGACACAAATTCGCGTAATAAGAATAATCTATAAGGTCGGGCTCGTCACGAATTCACGGCTGATTTTCTTGGTAACCTACATAATTGAGTTTTTGTGTTGGGTACGTAAAATTTTTCACAAGATGGAAGTTAAGAGGTTCTTGCCAATCGGATTAGGACCAAAATTCTATTTTCAGAACCAAATCAACAGACTGAAAAAACATTAAGCAGTTAACAACTTTAAGCATATTAAATATTTGTTGGAGAAATACATATTATGTATTTATTTATTTAAAACTCTTAAACTATCATTACAGGTTTAGAAACCTAATGCGATAGCTAAGCCTACTTACAATATTAACTATTTTAAATAAACTATTACTAACAATTACAAATAACTACACAATACATTAACACAAAATTACTTGTCACTAAAACGATACAACCTTCTAATAAAATTATAACAATGTATGTAGTTATGTACACAATCTTCACTCTTAAAATTTTAAATCAAAATTAAATTAAATATGAGATACAATATGAGTAAGGGTAGGCCAAATAAACGGCAAGCCCACAAGGCAAGCGGACTGTTCAGAAACCCTAACATCAGGAAGAATAGTAGGTTATAAGGGCAACCCAACCTGTCCCTGCTTGTATTGTATTGAATAACGGGCTAGTGTCGGCAACTCCACGTCAAAGCACGTATTTGCGTAATGTCTCTGCTTATGCCATAACTTTGTATTGTCAAGAACAATGGTGGCCTAGTTGCCCCCGACATACGAGTTATATAGGTCATGGTTCGAACCCAGGCAGGCGCAACACTGAGTAATTTATTTCATCATCACTGCTCTCGAAACGGTGAAGGAACACATCGTGAGGACGACATGTGACATCTACCAACCCGCACTGGGTCTGCGTGGTGGATTACAGTCCATTGTTTCTCGAGGAAGCCTGGGTCCCAGCAGTGGGATAAGCTGATTTATGCTATTAAGCATGTACTTACAAATATATTTATTGCCTGTTATACAAAAGAAGGCTCATGGCGGTTACTTTTAAATTAAGGGGTGCTTAGAACCCAAAATTGAAATTGGTTGTCAAGAACATTTGTTTTCAGAAATATTTTGATTCTGATAATATATAAATACAATAGGTACTACGGTAAACATTTGCTGTAACGTTTATTATTATAATTCAGATGTTCCACGATTGGGGAATTTAATTTCCCCGAACAATCGTTGATAACGATTTATAATCGGGTTTGAGGGGTTGCTATAGATTTATTACAGGATTTTAAGATCGATAATTCAATCACTAGTGTTAGGCGTCTGTAAGATTCTTGTGATAATACCAGACAACATGAAAAAAATTAACGTGTTCAAAGTAAGTATACTGGTTTAGCAACTAGTTTTTATGAGCAGTCCTTTCCAAGAAGCATATCCAACGAATATCCAATAACACAGAACCAATCTTTCAATAAATTAATCCACCAAAATATCAACCCCTACAAGGAAAATATAAGCCACACATTTAATCCATTATTCATCATGAAGAAGGCTACTCATTAAATTAGCCAGGAACTTTCTCGAACACGCCATAGAATTATTAATGAAACCAAATACAGAATCCAAGTGGCGAGTCTGTTTGAATGAAATATTATCCATAAGTTGATTAAAAACGTCTGCAATACTTTTTCTTCTACCAAAGGCGTCCGAGGTCTTGGATTGGCGAATTGGGAGTCCCATCAATACCAATTGTTTTTTTTTTCCTATTTTTGTTCTATCTTATCGATTGTTCTTACGTATTATCAAATTACTTGGGCCCAGTTGGCGGCCATGTAAACCGCGACATCTGTAGTGTTTTAAGTCCTCTTAAGTGTAAGTGAAGGGACACAGGGACACTTTGGACAATCCAGCAAGTGGGTCATTGTCTGGTCGGGAACACCGCATTCCAACTGAGTATCGCACAACAATAAACATTCAAGCGATTGCAGTAAACACGACAGATTTGCTGTCTATTATTAAACAGTTCCATTGTATATTTCCGGAGATCGGCATCAGATTTTCACCAAATTTAAACGCGACCACCGCGGATTAATTATAATCCAAATAAAAAAGAATCATCGAAATCGGTTCACAATAGTCTAAGAATTCTGAACATAGCACAAAAAAAAAATATACATACGAATTGATAACCTCTTTCTTTTAGAAGTTGGTTAAAAATAACTTAAATTTGTTTCCTGTTTTTCTTACTAATTTTTATGCCTTACTATTATGCTAATAGTCATTACGCCTAGTAACATTATGCAAATTAAAATTATGACAAAACAAATTAGCCTACAAGATAATTATGTCAACATAAACTGTGTGCCAAAAACAATTATGGCCAAGTATTCACCATCTGCCTAGACTTTTCTCAACTATGTTGGGTCGGCTTCCAGTCTAACCGGATACAGCTGAATACCAGTATTTTACATGGAGCGATCTGACCTCCACAACCCAGTTAGTGCTAGGTAATACTACACTGACTACCTGTAACGACTGTCAAATATCTACAAATTACAGCCGGAACCAACAGCTTAACGTGCTTTCCGAGGCACCGAGGAAACTCGGTATGTAATGGGTGGTCACATATTCACGGACCAACCTAGGTAAGCACGACTTAACCTAAAAATCGACCCGAGCGGCTGTTCTTATTTAGCCAATTATTACCAAAATATTTATGACAAACTTATAATTTGGAATTGTTATACTTAATAAAAAAAAAACATTATGCGAAAAGGAGGCATCCCTTTTCGATGTCCCATATTCTCGAATTGTGTTGGTTCCTATATTATTTATTTACTAAACTCTGCAACAATGAGTACACTATTTCTTAACAGTTTGTATATTGCAAGCTGTAGTCTAAGTGCTCCTTTACGAATTAAATGTGAGATGTTTCGTCACCAACGCGAACTTACTTCCTCCATTCCAACTCTTCAAAAACCAATTTGGATGTCACAGTTGCCATTGTCACACGCCCTTCTGTATTCATGAAAACGTTAAAAAAGGATTATTTTAGCTCGACGCCCTTTATATACGCGTTTGATTTCATTGAAACCCTCCCTCAATTCCGTTTAAAGTTCATCATTAAAAGAATTTTTACTTGACGAGTTGAGTTAAATTTGGAAACGTGTAATTGTGGAAAAAAGTAGGTAAATGAGCCTGAAATACAAATTTAATTTTCTATTTTTGAATGAACTTTAATTAAGTATTGAGCTGCGAACAAAAGCTTTAAAACATGTTGATAAAATGGGGAATTTTAACAGTTTCATATTTAAGTATAAAAGTCTCCCAGCTTATACTTCGGAGTCTTTCTTAACGCCATCCATCCTCATACGGTCAGAGCGGCTACCTAAATACATCAATCTCCTCACATTACGCTATAATATCTTCTAAGTCCCCATCAATCAAGACCAGCTGCTATACAGTTCTGGTATTATATTAGAATGATATAATACGGTTAACTTTAACGACGAGTTTCTAAATTCGTGGGTAATACAGTTTGTCATCATGGCAAGAGTATGTTAATATAGGTACCTCATTGTCTCTATTATTGATCATCATCATCATCTTCCTGACCTCGTTCCATATTACTTGGGGTCAACGCACCACGTTTTTTTCTTCCATTATCATTAATTCATTAGAATGAAATACACTTGGGAGCAAATAAATCGAGCCACTACCTTTTTTCACGTAAAATGGTAAATATTTTTGGTAATATGGAACGTATCAATTCGAACTATATATCGCCTAAAAGTTTAGTTAATAACCTTTACAATGAGGGTAAATTATTGAATAATAACCTTATTGAATGATAAATTATTGGCTCTGCAAGAAAAATGGTAATTTTGATAGAAAATTTAGTAGGGCTAAAACAGTCCATAAAAACAATAAAAAAACAAAATTATTGCAAAAAAAATATTCTTAATAACTGGTATTACCCCCCCGGGCCCTGATACATTCTTGTAGCCTATTAGTCATCGATCTGATCAGCGTTACGATGACATATTGTGGTATGTTCTCCCACTCTTCAAGCACAGCGACTTTAAGCTCGGGAATGGATGAAACAGCGGGAACCCTGGCTCGGACTCTCCGTTTTAGCTCGTCCCATAGGTGTTCGATCGGGTTCAAATCGGGACTTCGTGCTGGCCATACCATTTGTTGAATCCCGATCGCAGACAAGTATTCCGTAACGATCTGCGCGGTATGAGGTCTCGCATTGTCATGCATAAACAAGAAATTTTCTCCGACAAAACCAGCATACGGCATTACGTGGTTTTCAAGAATGTCAGTTATGTATCGGTCAGCTGTTAATCCACGTCTACCACTGCCATCGTTGGCGGGGTCGACGAAGACAAGTTCCGTTTTTCCGTCTAGAGAAATTCCTCCCCACACCATACAAGAACCACCACCAAAACTCACCGTTTCTCGAATGCAACATTGGGCAAATCTTTCACCAGGACGTCTATACACTCGGTTTCTCCCGTCATTGCTAAAAAGACAGATTCTTGACTCGTCAGAAAACAAAACTGACCTCCAGTCTTCTAACGTCCAATTAATGTGTTCTCGAGCAAACTCCAAGCGAGATCGGCGATGAGCTACAGTCAATTTTGGGCCAGTTGCTGGTTTGTGTGATGTTAAATTTCGTTCTTTTAGTCTTCGTCTCACTGTCCACCTACTGATTGCGACTCCTCGAACGTCACGTAACGCTTGCTGTAGCTGAACAGCATTAAGTCCACGGTCGCGCAACGAATTGGTTGCAATAAAGCGGTCGTCACGTTCTGTTGTTGCCCGTGGTCGGCCAGTTCCAGGTCGCCGAACAAAAGCACCAGTCTCCAGATACCTGCGGTATACCCGCTGTACCTTTGAACGACTCAAATGAAGTCTGCGTGCCACTTCACGTTGTCCGTGTCCAACCTCAAGTAAAGCTACAACTTGGGCAGCTTCCGTCGGTGTAGTATCCATTTTATCAGGTTATTTTGATTACACAGACACAGATAAAGACAACAATAACAAGTAATATGGGTATGATTAACAAAAACCTCAAATTTAATCTTTTCTTAACAGAGTACAATAAAAATGTCATAAGCAAATTAAATGCGATAATTTTATTCTACCCTTTAAACTTTAATAAAAATGAAATTTTGACAACTAACTACCCTCATTGTAAAGGTTATTAAATACCCTTTTAGGCGATATATGTTTCGAATCGATGCGTTCCGTAATACCAAAAATAATTACCATAATGCGTGAAAAAGGAAGTGGCTCGATTTATTTGCTCCCAAGTGTACTTGTCACTCTGAAAACAAACTCCATGTTCTCAAGTTGTGAAGAAAAAGTCCTAAGCATACGTTACCTATATCAGTTGTTGTCCTTCCTCAAGAAGTAGCAATTTATTATAACACGAGTATTTCTCCTTAATAAGTATACAATTACCCGTACACTAATACGCTCTGGTTTACTTTTGTGTTCAAATGTAATTACTACATTAGTCGACGTAGACACATGGTCGGTTGCCTTTTATTTCGCTATTTTTCGTGCTCTACCTATTTCCGTTACCAAGTGTAACATTCTCCTCACGTTTCCGTAGGACCAATAATAAATACGGTTTCAAGGCCAAACGTGGCAAATACTTATAAAACATGTATTTATTACGAACAAAATATCTATCGCCATTAACAGGCGTTTCATAAATCATTCGATTTAACGTCCCAGGGTGAGTATTTTGCCCTCGCGTGTATTAGGTTTGTTATCTATAACAAACCTAATACATATATAGAGCTTTTTATATTTTTATCATCACCGTTCACGTCGAGCGAAGAGCAATCGCAAGATGCAAATCTGTGTTATTGAAAATATGCTCCCCGCTGTCGAAAGCATCCACTTGTAATAAATTAGGTGCAGGTGCCGTCACCTCGTGACTCGGTTTCACAAATCGATCGCGCGTACGAGCTATCAGGTCTGATACCATCGATTACTTCGTCAGCACTTCTTTCTTTTGGTGAGATCTTTAGCACATCAATCACGACGAGAATACTTTTTAGAATGATATCGTTTTTTGGTTCACATGTAGATTTGGTGTTCTTATACTTACTGCTAAACTGACTACATTGATTCAGATATGAAGTTGAAGTGCTACTGTATAGGTGAACAGTACCTGTGAATGTGCGGCACAGTACTCCGGCGTCGGTTGTCTGAACGGGCTGTGCACAGGGCACGAGGAGTGCTGCGCGTGCTGCAGATGGTGGGCGTGCGCGTGCTGATGCGCGTGCGAGTGATGCGCATGGGAGGGATGACGGTGCGCGAGCCGCGGTTGGGGTGCGTGGCGCGCGCACAGGTGCGTTGAGCTGCCATGGTGCTCCGCGAGCGACAGCGTCGAGCAAGATGGCCGCCAGTAGCCACCCTCCTCCATGTCAGGCCCAGGGGGGCATCGCGCCGCGCCGCAGCACGCGCAGCGCCGCGCACACGTCAGTGCATGCCGGCGCGCCTCGTGCGGGCACCAATCGTCGCGCTCGCGGCCCGACACCCTTTCCGATCGCCGATACCTTCTCCGCTAGCGTCTCCGCTGAGCGGATAACCGCCAGCCGCGCATCCTCTCATTCGCACAAAGAAGCCAGAACACTACCAGCTTTTTCACAAGTTTACGTTTATAGTCACCGCTGTTTGTTTAAATCACTTCACTTAAGAATTCAATTGCGAGTAGTCCTTTCACCAGCTCTGCATTCTAATGCAGCACGATTCTCGAAACAATATTCACAAGACTCCATCACTTAATCTTAATACGGATTTTCTCGACCTTTTCAAAAACAAGTTTTGGGTTTGTTATGATTACATTATTTGTAAGTTGAAACAAGGAAGGAACTAGGGTAAGTTTAACAAATTTCTTAAGCGATGCAAACAAAGCCAAGTTTCTGGTATGTAGTTGCAAATTGCATAGAGAACGTAATAACTGCATTCCATGTAATGTTCACAATGGCTTAAGTTTGTCTTTCTACTGGTGGAAGTAACCGCGGAGACCTGTTCCAGTTCGAGGGCAAACAGTATTCGCCAGAACTCTCCCTAAGTTTCTCTGCAAGAGAAAGCACGACTGCATTCAGGTTCGATATCAAAGCGGCTAGATTCAGCTAGTTCAACAAGAAAGTTGTAACCGGTGGCATTACCATACTTAATAGTTAAAGATCGGAGCTTTAAAGCTCTCGAAGAAATAAATCTAGCAACTATTTTCAGAATAGTGGAGGCAATACGGAATAAAAAAATATATATACTCGACAATAAAGAAGAAGTAAATCCAAGACTGGAAACCAAGTTAAATAAAGAAGAAACAATTTCACAAGTACTGGGCGTTGTGGCAATTCGCAATTATTTATGTGAAGCATACAGGTGTGCGGAATATAAAACATTTATTCCGTAGCTAGAGCTGAACAAATGAGAATTTAGGCTGAGACTTGGCTCAGGCTTTTAGAGCTTAATAGTTACAGATTTCAGTTCCGTTTTCCAACGCCGCCTTTACTTGAATAACCACGCAAAAGAAGAAGACAATGAAAGTTGACGATTTATCATAAAGTTGACGGATTTATTGTGCTGGAAAAATGAGTCGAGGATATCAAAACACAGATTTGAATAAAGAAATATCAGTTACAAGTGATCACGGTAAAAAATGGATGTAATCAAATGCATTGGCAGTTTGTTTGGTACATTACTTGATATTTTCAACGAATCTAGGCTAAGAGTCAGGTAATAAAATACCCGGTGAAATTAATTAACTTAACCGAGCGCTAATGTTATTCAGGGTTTATGTTTATTTAGTTAATTCTTGCACATTACTCTTAGTATTCGTTTTAAGAAAGGTTCAATGAAATCTCAGGTATATCGCAGCACGCGTTCAAACAAGTAACGAGGCCGTGTCAGCTTTAAATATGTATCGAAGCAAGTAGTAGATTGCGCAGCACGTAGTTTACGCAGCAAATCGTTGTTACATCAGGTTCGGTCAATAAATAAGGGTCTCACGTACGCTGAAAGTGAGATAGTGGAATAATAGGGTACGGAGTTACGAGAATCCCTCAGGCGGCCGACTTGCGTGCGGTAAGCCGCAGTTTAGGTCTTAGCGGCTGGGCGTACCTGACGAAACCAATTCCCTATTTGATATCACTCCCTCAGGCATGTAACCTTTACAAATAGATTGGAATCTTGTTTGTACTGTGAATTATTGAATTAAGTACTTTATTTTCCTATGTGCCTGTTGTTACGACTGATATTTCTTAAAAAGTTCTGAAGATAGCAATGTCGGGCTAACTGTCATAAAAGTACCAAACATATCAACCTACCAAGGAGAACTCAGAACCAGCTGAACTAGCCAGCCGAGAACAACAATGAAGTATTAGAATAATGAAGATTGATTGCAGTAAGTAGAGCACCTAACATTTACAAGGAACCTGGAAATATGGCTCAATTAATCTAGCACAAATCTCAAAATCGCATCTTTAAAATTCTAACGAACCACACCAAAGAAAAATCTTAAGCACAATGGTTTAGTGCACCCAGCATTAATTTCCCGCGAGACTGCAGGCGTAAAATATTCAAGTCGTGCACAGGCGAAAGAATTCGCTACCGGTGCACGTTTTTAATTGGAAAAAGGAAAAAAAAATTAAAACACCAGCCTAGTATAGGCTGAGCTATAAATTACTCAAGTTAGGAAATCCCAGTGAAGTGATAACACATGAGAAAATTTAAACCGACTAAATTCACAGCATTTTAGGAAGACAAAACTTTGCTGACCACCCTAATACGAAACGTCTAGTTAACCACAGTTGCTGAATTTAATTGTATTCTTTAGTACACTTGCTAGGAGAACTCATGAATGTTTAAAACAATAGTCTATTGTACTGTTCCAATTAAAGTAATTATCCATATTCCAAAATTCTTGATGCAAAATTCAAACTGAAGTGTCGCCGGTGTTTCTGTTACGGACAGCCTTGACCTGAATGTGGTTCATTAAATTTCAATGCCTCGCTTATGCCAATTGCTGAATGACAATTAAAGGGAACCTTGCCAGTAACGGCAGAATGGAAACATTATTTTTTTATTATCCTTATACTCATTTTATTACGTCTTCAAACAACAATTTCGTTGAAGGTAGGACACTTACTGTTACCGAATCGAATCGAATATTCTGCAATTCAGAATTTTATACTAAATCACACGGGACTCTTAGTCCAGAGTATAGTTCAATACTACATGAATTATTCTATGAATATGACCCAATGTGGTAATTGTATAAATAAGATATGCCCTACGATTGCTATTCAATATTCATAGGTCCTAATCAACTAAGCGGAATACAATGATATAAATGCGTGTAAGAGTTATATGCAGATACTGAGGCTAAACTCGTGAACAATAATACTGTTGGAATAATAAACGTAAAATATGACCTCGATAAGTTTTAAGAGTTACACCATGTAGGCGAAAAGAATGTTCCTGAAATTAAACTGGCAAGCCAAGTTCTTGTCTGAACGTAAGTCTTGAATTTACTCGTGGCAGGTATAGATTAGTTAAGGGCTGAGAGAAATATTGACAGCCATTACAAGGCAGAAATGAAACATTGTTTTGCTCTTTCTGGATGTAAATGCTCACATTACAACAATGAATGTGTGCTGTTATTAATATCCATGGAAATAAACATGTTTACCAGACTTCAGCTAGTTATTGCAAATGGCATAAGCTTTAAGTAAGGTAAGGTAGGGTCTATGTGTTATTATTCATTTCCCTGTAGACTTCTAATATATTAAAACATGCCTTTATTCAAATTAGTACAGAAAGTTAACTTCCGCAAAAGGTCAGCAAACAAACGAATACTTGATATTCCCAATTATAATTGGCTTCCTACTAAAACACCGGAAAGAATTCCCTCAAGAATTGCAGTACAGCATGAATATGTATTAGTTGGGTGGGAATCACTGCCAGAACTCGAAACAAATAGTAAGGTATACAGATCGCTGACTGCTGCAGTCCAGAATTGGGTCAGTGGGTCATCAGTTCGCAGTTGCTGTCATACAATGAGATATCTCTGCAGAGTCGACCGGGTTTTGCATCAGCTGTCCGTTGCCGAATTCCCCTGGCACGAGGATAGGGAGAATATAAAACTTTCGACAGTTGGATTCGCTAACGATGAATATGAAATTTTCTTTCCAAAATGTTCCAATTGACGGTGACGACACCACTTTGTTGATTTCAGGCACGGTTCCCTTCCCAATCCGGGGCGGTGAAAAATATCGCCACCGGCACAGCTGAACACGATAATGAAAATAAATCAGTGAAACGCCGCGTGCCTTTGCATCGTAAAACCTCGATACGTGCCCGGACCACTTCGGTGAGACGCGGAAAAACCGCAGTCACTGTTCGTTTTTCGAGGTTTAAGTCAACAAGCTCTAATGGAAACATAATACGGCCTTAAGTATGAGGTACCTTTATTTCTGGGTCGCGAAACAGAAAATGATGCGGGAGGGCTTTTGTTTATTCTTTATTTGTTTTACCCTTGAAATGTGGGTTTTGTTTTAGTACTTAGGTGGGCTTTAAAGGTTTAAGGTGCGTACAATCTTAAATATGAATTAAAATACCTAAGTCGTACATTTTTAAACGTAACGTCACCCTGAATAACATGAAACAATTTAGGAAAAATAACAAAAATCTGAAAATAAAATAAATTTTGGCAATGGGCATGATGCTCCATAAAAGCAATAACGGTACATATCACAGTAGGAATTAAAACGACCATTCCCACTTGTGACACATAAAAAATAATAAAGCTTCTACAGGAACGCGGGTACGGTGGAACTTTTATTTTTACAGCAATGCATAAAAGTCACTTTATGTCGGTCGCGTATTGAAACGGGGTGTCACCTCAGGCGGTAGGGGAAATGGGTCATGGTCCATGGTACAGTTAGGTAAACGTACCATCAGCTGTAAAATATGTCAATTGAAAGACCCAGAGGACTGTGCTCCTGAAGTGTTTACTGACAACACAAAGATTAAACACGAAAGGTTTGTCTCTTAAGGATTTTTTTTTAAACAAAATACTTTATGCCTGTATTATTTTATCATATGAGAAGCTGTAAACAAAAATGAGTTCACTTTCATGAAGACGGTATTTTATTCTTTAACAGTCATATTATCCTACCATGAGACGAAGATATTCGGGGATAACAACTATACATCCATAATGATGTTATCATGCAAAATAACGGACTATAATATGACAAGAATTGCGGCAATGGCGACGGTATTCGCGAGGTGGCTGATAATGAAGAAATAGAGGGGCCGAGGATTGAGCTCATTGGCAGGGGATTGGAAATGCATATATCCAGCAATAGACTGCAATAGGCTGCTGGTGAAGCTCTTAGTTAAATAATAGCAACCGCTTGGGACAATCTTCAGATTAAGCCGCGCTTGCCTAGGCTGGTCCGTGGATAGGCGACCGCCCATTCTATATCGAGTTTTCACAGTACCTCGGAGAGCACGCTAAGCCATTTGCAGATGTTTGACAGTCGTAACAGGTAGTCAGTGGCCCGAAAGTCTCTCAACCAGTCTTAACAGGGGGTATCGTATTACCCAGAACTAATTGGGTTGTGGAGGTCAGATAGGCAGTCGCTCCATGTAAAATATTGGTATTCAGCTGTATCCGCTTAGACTGGAAGCCGAACCCATCATAGTTGGGAAAAAGGATATGCGGATGATGATGAGGCTGATGGTGAAGAGCGAAATTAATAAAAAAAAATAAGGTTTTGAAGGATCGGCCAATCAAACCATAACCTAGAGGGACAACTATTACTAAGCAAGCAGTTTTAAATCATTTTTATACGTTTTTAAAATTGTGAAGTCGACTAGGATCATATGCGCTTGTAATAACACACAAGTACACACCACAATTTTATACAACCGTATTTTTAGCTGACGACACGTAAACAGAGAAATTATTGGACGAGTTGCATTTTTATCATCAAACAAGTTTTAATAAAGGTAAGATTAAATTCACCAAATGAAAACGAAGCGGATCAATTCTTGCAAAAGTAATAATCGAGAAAACAGATCAGTCGTCAAGATTATAATTTAATTAGATGGATTTGTGGAGTTGAGAGATAGAACTGAAACGTAAAATGAATTTCGTTACTTTCTTTGGTTTTACCTATCGGGCAATCCTTGGTTCGCAAACTAAGCCAATTTAATCCGACAAACGGCTCACTCGCTCTAACTAAATCCTTTTCAATTTCTTGAATGCTTATGGCTTCGCCATAGCACTTGGTTGTGGCAAGCGAGCCGAGCGAACACGATGGTCTACAAAACTGTTAAGAGGTATTACAATTTAAGGAAATTCGTAAAAGTTTTACAAACAGCACTCATTCTTTGTATCTAGGAAAAATGAGAATAATCTTTTATCATCCGAAATCCTTACGCAAACAATCAAGGAAAAAGGTTTCTATTACTTCATAAAATATTATATTTCTTAAGAGATGAATGATGAATACACGTGGCATCTTTAAATCCTATTGACCCACGACCCGTCAAAAGCTGGACGTGTTCTTAATCCTAGCAAAAAAAGGATTTAAGCAAAGCCTTGACGGGAGGAAACCACAGACACACTTAACACCGAAATTTAGAAAATGAGAGGACTGAGACGGGTCAGCATTAGATTATACCTCAGAAACGTATCACCGAAAGCTCCCATGAAGAGGGTAACGAAATGAGGTTATACATTTGCGAGTCGCATTAAGTTCGCTGAGGAATTTTAATTTGAAAATTTTAAGTGCTCATTACAATCAAATTAATTTAGAGTTTGTAATTACTGATTTCGGTGATGAAGTGCTGTAATATAAAGGACGTTGATTCAACTGTAGGACAAGTACCTTCTTTGGTACATGCTACATCAAGGTCAAACCATGATGGGATTGGTTTAAAAAGAGAACCTGTCTACAAGGAGACATACTTAAGTGTGTGTGACATGTCCTTTCTACCTTCATTAATTCTAGTCTACTCAAGTCTCAGTACTTGAACACAGCTTTTCCAATGGTTCAATCCTAAAATCCAACAATAATGTACCTAACAATAAATGACGTAGCGAATGAACTTCAAAAGAACAATAGACATATTTGGACTAGGCGTGACTGCCGCAATATTTTCAACAAACAATAACCAATCTTGTCGAATACCTTTGCCTACTTAAATCAATAACTCTTTCGTTTGAGAAAAGAAAAGAATGCCCAAAAGGCATCTAATATAAACTAGGAGCGGGCTTACACGACGGGATTACGGCAGTTAACAAGGACTTACAGGCGATCCCACTCGATATGTGGGCGATCTACAATGAGAGTACCAAATGTCAGTAGCTTGCCAACTGCTAGATTTATCGCACATACATTTTGGCTATTATGCTGGATATTTCAATTAGTTTTCTTTTACGGCTGAAAATATTGAATACAGAGAATGTAGGTACTAAATAAATCCATAAATAGATAACATTATGGGGTAGGGACTTCATAAAAACCCATTTCAAAACCTGCCCAGCAACAGCTTGTAACAATTGATAAAGCCATCCCCTTTGTGAGATAAGCATGATAAAATGTACTTATTTTGAATATCAACTTTCACGGTAACTAGTGAAACATTTGTTATATACTGAAAATAGTAGAGAGGGTGTTGAATGTTTCAAATGCGAAGAAGAAAATCAAGGTAGTCCGAACAATACACGTGATTGGCGCGCACACTAATGTACTCGTAGCTCACTGACATCGTCTACGCGGCGACCTCTAGACATCTCAGGTGATTACGGGCGAATCGTACTTAGAAAATACGAGTACATCACATTTCGGCACGGCAACAAATGTAATTGCCATTTAACGAACAAAAAAGCTACAAGAAGCTAACGCCGGCAGCGTCAATGATGTTTTTGGAAAGGTCGATTTGATGATAGGCACTGTTTTAATCCGATTTTTGCGTGTGTTGATTTGTTACGTTACTTACAATGTTGTAGTTTAGCACATAAAAATGCCACTATTTGGTTAGTTGTTGAGCGTAATATGAGCGGGGAAGCGCGTGGTGGTTCCCGCTTGGCGCGACGTCGACTGGCAGTCGGCCGGGCGCTTCGGAGGCTGCGCGGCCCTGCCTCCCCCGCCTTCATTCACTCCACTGTCGAGGCCCAGCTCAAAACAGCCGGACTTTTAATGCGGCATGTGCTCTTTTCACACAAAACAGAGGTCCAACTCGTGCCAGCATTAGAGATTCAAGATCAGCTGAAAAACGATTTATGATATCGCAAGGTCTTAACGGTCGCTGCCTACAAGCAAATTGCTTGAATTCGGTCAAAAGTCAGATGATTAGCTTTTTTAAAATACATTTACACGTAAGTAGAGTAAGTTAAGACAAAGAAAATTATCACGTAGCTACAGAATCTAATTGCACAAGTAGATTAACGTGTTTATGCGCCAAGTAAATTACCTTCATCCTATCCTTAACCCAATTTCGAAAGTTAAGGAGACATACATTTACGTAGCTACGAACAAAACACGCTGCAGAAACCAATACAAAATGGGAGAATAGAACCATTGATGTTACATATTTTGAACGTGATTATTTGTGTTAAATAATTAGTTCGTGAGAAAACACACTCGAGTTTCCCAAGAACTGTTCAACGCACTAGTTCAGTCATGTTTAGTATTAATAATAGAAAATCTTATTTGAAATTAAGTCTCTTTTATTGAAGAACAAAATTGATCTCGCTAAAACAACTTCCATTTAATAAAATTCTGGGGGTCTAAAATGGCCGCTTTAGCAGAATCATAATAGGATAATAATATGAATTACGTTTAAATTCGTAAAATGATCACAAGGTGACAATTCATAATAGTAGGTACGTCTATGACCATTTTAAGAATTTAAACGTAATTCATATTATTATCCTATTATGATTCTGCTAAAGCGGTCATTTTAGACCCCCTGTTTACCCGGCCAAAAATATTAATCGACCTATTAGAGATACTAAATTTTATATTTTAAATATCATAGGGAACTAAGATTACCGAAACTGAAAATGTAAAACATTAATCAAGAATACTGTTAAATATCTACCCTCAGTTAAGTAGGCCAAAAGGTGCTGAAAAAAAAATCCACAAACAAGAACATACATTTTAGGAAAATGTAATGAAATAACTATCAGGACAACAAATGTATTCTAATAAGACACAAGTTAACAGTTAAAACACAAAGGTTATAAGTTTAAGTAACAAAATTACAACAATATTCGAGTGAACAAATCAAGGGGAATATTTAGTAAGTGGCGCCGCCGATTAAGGGAATGAGCCCTTGTGTATTATGACAAGGCAACATTTGGCATTTGGTTAAAGAAAGTTAATACACTACAGACAGCTGACCTGACCATACAAAGGAAAAACTGTAAAACAAGAAAAAATACTGAACAAGGATGCGCTAGGTCTCTAAATAAATCAAATTTTCGTTGTTGCATCGAAACTCCCCAACTATGCAAATTGGCTATACTATGTTCGACGTTCCGGGATCACCCGAAAGGGGGAGTCGAGCTGGAAATAATTCAATTTTAGGACCGATCATACGAGCGGGCACTCTCTAACCAACCCCCGATTTATTCATAAATAAAACAACGAAACTGAGCACGCTACTACACCGTGCGTTTTCTCTAAAATAGACGTTTGAGTGTGATTCGATCAAGAGCCAGTTGTGATGCTCAATCCTAACCGATCAGGAATAAATTCTATTTCAGCAAGAATCCTTATCCTTACTTCCTTACTTATATTACAAATGCGAAAGTAAGTTTGTTTGTTTGTTACCTTTTCACGCCTAAACATCCCGAAAAAAAATACTGTTCCCGAAGAAAACAACAAAAGCGTTATGCCAATAGATGACGCCACGTGTCTTTCGAATCATGATAGAATTATATTATTACAAGCACCAAAACAAGTAAGTACAAGCCGAATTGATTGTCAAATTCTAAATTAACGCGACCGAAGCCGCGGGCAAAAGCAGGTATCCTATAATTTATTCTGACGCCCACAACGTAGTGGAGTTTCCGTTGTTTTTGCAAGATCTGAATATTGTAAGACACTGAGTTAGAGTGAATTATGCAGGAGTGTGGGACCGTTGTCTTCAAAGATTTTGCTTGATTTGGATAGCCGGAGATATTAAGTATAGTCGTTCCCAGGAAAATACTACAGAAAATATATACCTAACGAAAAGCAAACGTATAGCCATGCTTTGAAACGTATGGAAGAATTATTTATACTAAAGAAACATTTCTCTGAATCGAGCATTGAGGTGCGTGTACGGAACGAGGTACTTAAAATCACTTACAAAGGAGGTTTACTTACGCCTACGGAATTAATTAGCGAAATATTGAGACAACAACCAAGGAGAGGCTTTTCTTGGCACCCTCCACCTGCCTTTCATTAACATTTCAACTGCCATTTCCACCCGTCATATCATTCCGTGTTGCGCTTCCTAATGTAGTGGTATTTATCATCTCAACACAGAATTTCTGCATTACAATTTGGCATTAAGAATATTTTTCTAAGAAAGGGAATGTTTTCGGAAGATGTGGTCATAATATCAGGATGACTATGACTATGATATTATCGTCTGGTATATGGGTCTGTCATACAATTCATGCAATTTTAAATAAAAAGACACATTAACATACATAGAACAAATACTTAATGATGGCAAAAATGTAATGTTCCTCCAAAAATGCATCGAAGGAAAACTCTGTTATTTACTCTCTCTACAAATTGTACTTGTACAAATTAGATATGCATCCGAATTTCCTTGTCGCAATTGCATTTGAAACGGGGGTACCGTTTTTATTTGATTCGAGACCAACCGAAGCACGAACGCTGAATAGGATTATAAGGGGCACAGTTACCTTGACCCATATAGCCCGGAGACTAGCGGTTGACCCGTGATGCGCTTGTTTCAATTGAAGGAAAACGTTCCTCAGACGAGGTCGGGATTTGAATGTCGCATACCTGAAGGAAGAGATTTAATATACACTCTATTGAAAAAGCCTATACCTACTGATTAAAGTGTATTTAAAAGGTCCGCTTCGTGTGCTATTTTCACGAAGTTAGAATAAGTGCCTAATTTTATTTCGAAAGTTAACACGCGAATTCCCCCGGCCTGGATAAATTCGTTAGAAAATTTTCAAGCAATTAGCAATTAAGCTCATTTCTACATCGGGAACCTAAATGAGATGTTACGCGCACTAGTGCGACAATTTTCAAGTAGATATTAAACGCAAAAACTTTAATAATATCGGGTCCCATTTGGGCACAAACGTATGAGGACATGACGTGAAAGTAATAGCCGAGAGAAAAAATAAGGGAAAAAAGCTGAAGGGAAAATATATTTTAATGCAGAATATTCTTCGAGGTGGAAACTGTCATATTAATATTCATGGTGACCTTGACACCTTCCTGTGTGACGTTATAATCTTTATTAAAACCACCCTAAAGTTAGTGTTTTAATACTCACTACTAAGCCGATTCCCGTGGTTTATCTATACATATGAAATTCAAAGTTCTGACTGACTGACTGATATATCAACGCACAGCCCAAACCGATGGTCCAAGAGACATTAAATTTGAAGGGTTATATTCTTTGTGAAGAGTTGGAATCCACTAAGAAAGGGTTTTTCGAAATTCCACCCCTAAGAGGGTGAAATGGGGGGTTGAATTTTCTGTGAAACTTTCTGGGTCAATTGATTCGAAAATTGGTTTTACACACTTTTCAGTTAAAATTATGAGACACGTCAGAATCAGAATCAGAATCATTTATTTGTAAAACATAGCCGTAACGTGTTTTTATTTGTACGTGTATTCAGTTTTTCCAAAATATGGTTCAACAGAGTCAAAAAGGCTTCGAGACTCATGGCGAGCAGTGGGTATACGGGGCGCGGTAGCATTTACCTATTACTAAGTGGTTAGCATTTTTCTGAGGTAGACGTGCCTGTAATATGTGAAATCGAGATTTTCGCGTCATTGATATTAAATACCAGAGATTAGTTTTGTTTTACGGAGAACTTCGTTCTTATTGTTTTGTTTGGGATATTTTCAGTTCGTATATTTAAGTGAGAGCGCTTATAATGTTTGTTTCTGAAAAAAAATGACATTTGTTTCATGTAGGCCTCGCGGGCGATGCCGCGGGCAGAAGCTAGTCATAAATAAGGAAGTTATTTATATCTTGTTTAGACTTCGTTCTTTATTTGATTTTTGTTCGGAATATGGTAATAAGAATGGTATGAGAACTATCGACAAGATAGAGTAGTCCTTTTTTCCTAAGTATAGAATATTATATTTTGTGATAACAGGGCAGTTCTTTTTTATGCGAGTTATCATCAGCCGACAGCAAGTCCACTACTGGTTTTAGAACTCTCACACACAGAAATTCTCATCCAGAAATTATGTGAGCATGAAATTCATTGGAAGCTTTTCACATCTTAAACAACTTCCATAAACTCATGCGCAATTCCTGTTATCCAACGCAGAAAATCCCGTTCACAGAGATTTCTATAGCATTAATTCAACGTCCCTGCCTCTTCTGCCACACCCAACAGACGCAGACACGACCACACTATTGTTAAGAACTAATGCAGTGTACACATTTATCAGACACTATTAATTTACCTTGATTTTTTTATTTAACTCCTGCAGCTATCAACTACTACGACACAGAAATGTGCACCCTCCCTTTTTGCCGCAACACCATGTTGTAAAAGTGACCTATACGCTAACAGTACTACTACGGAGTTTTTAACTAGATCTGACACTCATCATGTTTTCTGTTGAAGTGCATTTATAATGTAGTGTCATAAAGCTATGTCTATGTTAGTATGTGTACGTAGCCTAAGTCTATATATTTAATGGTTCACTAATAAAAAGTAGTACCTATTATTCATAAATTCCACTACCACCACCAGTCTACCATTCCAGTCTTAACTAGGATATCGTATAACCCAGCACTAACTGGGTTGTGGAGGTCCGATAGGCAGTCGCTCCATGTAAAATACTGGTATTCAGCTGCATCCGGTTAGACTGGGAGCCGACCCCAACATAGTTGGGAAAAGGCTAGGCAGATGATGATGATTATTCATAAATTCGTCCCTACAAAATCAACAACACGTAATGTTAATTGTAGCTACAGTTCCACGGAAATTATATTTTCCCTAAAATTATTGTTAGCATGAAGAACTTTTGGGTCTTGCCATAGGAGCTGCAGTTTCACATTACCTAACGTAACCAGTACTCGAAAGTAAATGAAGCGTTTTTGGGACGATAGGAATTTTAGTGAAAATACAGTATGTTCTTCACAACCTACGCTAGGTTTAAGAATATTCTATTTTGCATTTTCATTAACAAATCTAGTTTCCAACAGTTCTGTATAAGACTTACTTAAGTCTAAAGTCATAAATAAAGACAATAAAGAGCCATCGTGTGGGTAAATAAACTATTAAAACTGATAGCTATAAAATAACGATAGGTTTATGAATTAGAGGGAACTGGCGCTATTGTGGGAGCCACGCACGAAGTTACCTCGTAAAAATAACTCGACTCCTCTATTGCGACAGTGGCTAACTTTTGGTGGCAACGAATGTGCGGTCTCATCTCTATGGTAATGTCAGGCATATTCACAAGTTCAGTGCGCTATGTTAGCTAAAAGATAATTTTGGTTTAATTGGGCGGTCCTTTGTTAAAGATAAATTGTTCCCATACTGAAATTAACGTAGAAGTGCAAGAGCTTAACACTAAACCTGTAAAATATTCAGTCAACTATTCCCAGACTACAAGTTTCTGTAAATACCCTCCACTTCATGAAAAAAAGGAAAGTACCAAGCTATTTAAAACCTCTGGACGAGTATTTTTGAGAAAAAATTCTGTAAAAGGAATCTTCATTAAAGGAGCTGTATTAAAATACTTCTAGTTATTAAAAGGCAGCTATTTTATCTTAATTAACTGGGGCTGTATGACCAAACAAACAAATTAAGCCAACATGCAAGTACCTTGGTCGTGTTTCTAAGGGTAATAAAACCTAGAATTTATTAACGATTGTCTTATTTTCTTTGCAAATGGTTTTTATTAAGAGAGGCGACAACAGTAGACAGCGTATTTTCAAGTGAAGCGGAGAATGACTACTAAAGTTCCCATGCGGATATAAAAGTCGTAAGGTAAAAGGCCCAGTAACCGTTAAGTTTTGAACTTCACTGACTTTGCAGGTCTGCTATGCTAAAACTAGAAGACTTACAAAAAAAATAATTACATGACTAGACAGATAATTTAAACTAGTTTTAGTGTAATATTCTTTTTTTTTATTAGTCTATATTTTCTTTAACAATAATACAAACAAATTAAACAAAGGGCTAATTGTACCAGTACCCGGTAGATTTGTACTAGTAAACGTTAAATTGTCCCTGAATCCGGTAATTTTCACCGCGAAATTGAACTCTATTGCTTTACGTTAAAGTTCACAGAAATGCTATTTTTGCATTTCTGTGAACTGTGTAAAATAAATAAAAAACGGCTTATCCCAAGAAGAGACATTTTTTGTTCTCCTAAGCGCATGCTTGGAGAGAGGCCAGTTCTCGCTTCGTTGGAAGACGAGGAAGCTGGTCCTCATTCGGAAGCCGGGGCACCCTGCGGACTCTCCGTCCGCATACCGGCCCCATGTGTTCCTCGATGAGGTGAGCAAGCTCTTTGAAATAGTCATTGCATTGCCTCGCCGGGCACCTTGCGGGGATGGGGCTGGATCTTGCGGACCATCAGTTTGGTTTCCGCAAGGGGCGCTGGACGGTGGACGCCATCATGCGCGTGAGAGCCCTCACGACGGGGGATGCGGTTTCCCGGGGTGGGGTCGTCTTGGCGGTGTCTTGAAATCGCCAACGCCTTCAACACCATGCCCTGGAGCTGCATTAGGGAGGCACTCCTGACGAAACGCTGGTGCTGGCAAGGGAGGTTGCACGAGGTGGCGGCCGAAATTATGACACGCGGGGTTGCGATAGTCATAGAGAGGATCCGGAAATTGCACAAGTCCGAGGCCATGTGCTTACATGGGCCTCGGAATGCGCCACCGTCATAATCTATGCTGATGGTAGGAGGGGTTCCCATCGGCGTCGAGTCGAACGTTGAAGTACCTTGGACTCGTCCTCGACAACCGGTGGAACTTCGTGGAGCATTTCCGACGTTTGGCTCCCAAAGTGGAACGGGCCGGGGTTGCCTTCAAGCGGCTCTTGCCCAACCTGAGGGGCCCAAACGTGGGTGTCGTGCGGTCCATGGCCCTTTACGGGGCCCCGGTACGGGCGCGATCCTTGAGGAGGCGAGCCGCCCACTACCTGAACGCGCCCCAAAAGGTGGTAGCCGTAAGGCCTTACGATCTCCAGCGAGGCGGCGAGCCTCCTTGCCGGATTGCCGCCATGGGATCTGGAGGTGATAGTCCTCGCGCGCCTGCACGAGTGGCGCGCGGAGGCACTACGTTGCGAGGAAACTCAGCTGCCGCGGCAAATTGTCGCTCAGCGGACAGACCTCCGGCGCTATCTCATGGCGACATGGAGAGAGCGACTGTCGCAACCCTGTGCAGGGCACGCCACAATAGTGGCGGTAAGTTGCCTCTTTGAAAAGTGGCTAGAGAGGCGCCACGGCGCCCTCACATTCCGCCTGACGCAGGTCTTCACCGGACACGGTTGTTTTGGGAGGTACCGGCACCGAATCGGGCGGGAGGAAACGCCCGGGTGTTATCATTGTGAGGATCGCCCGGAGAACACGGTGGAGCACACCGTGGAGGTCTGCTCCGCTTGGGTGGAGCACCGCCGTGTCCTCGTAGCGGCGATTGGCGGCTCGCGTCCGGCCCTGGTTCAAGCCATGGTCCCGGGCGAGAGGTAATGGGAAGCCGTCACCTCCTTCTGCGAAGCAGTCATGTTAACGAAGGAGGTAGCGGAACGTGAGAGGTAGATAACCTCACGTCCCAGCCGCCGCGGGAGACGCCCTGGGCGTCGTCGGGGGCCACGTGGTGGCTCTCGGCCACCGTAGGTGTGGGCCTGTGGACGGTGAGTAATGGGCTAGCTCGCCGTCCGTCCGTCTTATGACGACAGGCCGTGTCGTCGGCGCATTCGTGTTCCACGCGCGCCTCAAAGAGATATCAGCAAACAGGAGGGGCCCGCAAGGACCGATGCCTGCCAGGGCTGCGGGACTGTTCGAAAGAGATACCGCGGCCCTGGAACACAAAGGGCAAAAGAAGGAACATGGATGGGTTTTGGTCAGTAAAAGTCTGACACTCCCTTCCGCTCCGCCCAGAGCGGGAGGAGTCATTTGATGATTACCCATCCCAAAAAAAAACAACGAAAAAATTTGTCGGGTATCCACAGATCGAGTCATGTAAGTTTGCCGGTCTGAAGTTTGCCGGTCTGAAGTTTGCTTCAAATTACTGCGTGGTTATCAATATCCATACTAAAAAAGCAGCGCGCCACACGATGCGCATCGAAAAGCCTGGTTTCAGAACAGCAGAGCAGTAACGCGAAACGTGCAAAAATTTGAAAATTATAAAGAAAACTAAAGAGGCAATTGAATCCAAGTGATTACAACACAAACAAGGAGCATAAAAACTACATTCTATTGATTCGAAAGAAAAGAGGACTTAACACAAGGCAATAAGGACGCTGTCGGGTTTAAATGCAATTGTTATTTGAAGTTCCAATATCAGGCAGAAATGTATTCTACAGTTTTAAAGGAAAATGAGACCTATTTCAAGGCAATAAGTACACAATAACGGGTTTCGGTACAACGTGTACTACCGGGTTGATCGTGTACCAATATCCGGTAAAAAAAAATACGATTTTAACGGGTACTAGGTCAAGTAGGGGTTTGTTAGTACCAATAGATGTGAACGGCAAAAATATTTATTTCTCAATTAGATTCACCTCGATTTATAAGTTATATCGCAAAATAATATACTTAAATATCTTAGAAAATTAACACTCTTACTTTAATGTTATCCGTCGCAGTATGGCTAGCTCATGAATGCGACGTGGTAGTTTCGTAGTTCACTGACAGAACTTTGAACTTTCATAATATTCAGTTACAGCAAACTTTTGCTATCGCTTGGTTTTGACGCCATTGAACTTTTTGGACAATGATGCCATTACAATTGTACAAAATATTACCGAGAAGGTATTGCCCTTCACAAACTTTAATTTATTATTGGTAGAAAAATGCAATAATAAAAAAACTGACTTGTTAACGGGTACTGGTACACTAACGGGAATACGTACTTTTACCTTATGTGTGGATAATAGCTTTGCCATTTTACTAGTTTCGCTTCCTAAGAATTAATTCTGGTCCTATATCTTGCAAACGATACACTTGTAACGTTGAAATTAAGGGGATTCTTATAAAAAGGACGATTATTTGTACTCGATCCTCGACGCTTGGGGTATGAAGAACAGGGTGTAAAGTTCTTCATCCCCCATAGAAAAGTGAGGATCCTACGACCAGACGGATGTTATGTCTGGTGGGCTACTGCCCAACAGTTGTTGTCGGGTTCTTTTATATACATAGTCTTAAGTCACAGATAATTTTAATTAACGGCTGACTACATACTGACTACTACAGACTTTCATTTCCGATGAATTTACCATTCTATGTCTAATGTACATATGTACACGCTTCGGCTAATATACAGAAAGCAAAATGAAATGGCGTATATCCATTAGTGCCATACTCTTGTCTGGACAAGTTTTCACTTACACAACAGAGTCTAAATAAAAATAACATGCTCGGAAAAGTACCTTCCTAATGAAGGTAGGAGGATACATCATGTAAAAGAAGACATTGACACAGCCAGAGCTTACAAAATTGTTTCCTCCACGTTTTGACGTAGGTACATTATACGTCACGTGCCGGCGACAATGGTATTGCGTAACATATGTGGTGTTCAGAATACAGCAACATTAGCAGAATCTTTTAACATTACTACAGGGCCTGAATACCGTAAGGCAGAGGCCAGATTGTGGGCGATTAAAATGTAAATTGAGCAAGAAACGTAACGAGTAACGTAACGTAACTTTGAATCAAGGATAGTGCAAAAGTCATCTGGCGTTTTGATTTGGGATGTATTTCGTCAACAGTTTATGAAGATTTCTATTAATCGTACCGTCATTGTCTTAGTAACCAAGCATATGAACATGAACAAGGCTCCCTTAGATTATAGACACGGAGAACAAGGCATTCTAATCGGTTCTCAATAATGATAAGAATCGATTCCATATCTCTGAGTTACTCAATCAATTAATACCTATCTATAATATAATTATAATATAATATCTTGGGACAACCAACACACCGCCATCTGATCCCAAACTAGGCAGAGCCTGTACTATGGCAACCAGACAACGAATTATGGACTTGCAAGTCAATTCAGTCTCCGCTCTCATACAAACCACAACCTCAAACGATGTTGGCGGTCCAACAACCAAGTTGTCCCATAAAAACGGAATATCAAATGAAAATTTCTTTCCGCTTGCTCGGTTTACTGCGGTCAACCCCGACCACGGTTGCAGTTTCCAACACTTTTTTTGTTTTGATAACCAGTAGGTGTCATGATGACCAGATACCTAAGTTCATTACATTTACGTTCAACTTTTTTTGCTTGTACGACGACGGTAAAAACTTGTAACTAATGTCTCGCAGCAGCGTCATAAGTGCGAAATGAATAACGTTAAAAGAAGGAAAAACTACTAAGTAGCGAGATTAATAAATGTAAGACGAGGTGTAGTGTCTCGGAAACTATTTATTCCCTCCGTCTTTATGTGCAGACACATTCTTAGGTACAGCAAAAAGGTCGTAACTTCACAAAATGCTTTAAAACATTCCCTGAATAACATAAACAGTGTCCAAATCACATGGGATTCAACCGTACTTTTGTTCTGAATCTGAATCGAATTTTAAGCAACATAAATAATTTAGGTACGAACTCAACTGAAAGTCTGTCTAGAACAAAGTTAGCATATTTGAATTTTGGAGGCGAGCGTATTAAAGTGGTCATTAATCAACATTCACAAAGCGTTAAGCGCAATATGATGAATGAGGCTGATTACGCCAATTAGATGCTCGAATTTAGACAGTTTCTATGCAAGGGAGATTAGATTATTGTTGTTTATTTTAATTTCTGGCTCTGGTAGCCACCTATTTTGCAGATACTTCATTTAAATAATATAATTTTGCTAAATTTAAAATTAATTGGCAATATTTGCCCATTGTTTTTACAGGTCAGTGTAAAGGATGATATGGTAAGAAAGGAGACTAATGAAATGAATGAATGAATGAAGGTGTCTGATGAGATGACGAGTAATAGAGAAGTGTTGAAGAAGAAGACATGGTGCGCCGACCTCAAATTAAATTGGAATAAGGGCAGGAAATGATGATGATGATGTTTGTACAGGTCAGGAAGCTATGAACTTCTAGTAATAATAATTAGAATACTAAACAATCCTGATGTTTGTTATTGCTATGTAGGTACATATAATCAAACGATTCAATTCAAAACTACTGAACTTGCTACTGGACTTACTACCCACGTTCCGAGAGAAAAATATATCAAAATAAGACATTTACCTAAAATAAAATCCCCATAAGGGAAATTCATATCCACGATGTTTTTTCACGTGGAAACTCACTCGACGGCGCGGCGCGAACAGGTGAATTATCATATTTATTGTTGGTCGTAAATTCATACATTATTTCTTGACTTTGGGCACCACTAGACCTTCCAATACTAAGTATATACTTATGAGTTTTTACTAAAAGTACTACAGTTATTTACATACGGTATACATACATACACTCACGCCTTATTTCCTATGGGAATGGGCAGAAACTACAGAACGCCAAATTCGTCGCTAAAGTTCTAACACCACGAAAGTCAATTTTAAGGTGAATGCTCCAACCAGGCCCGCGAAATTCAAAATTTCTTGGGTTTTTTGCAATTTCAGGCCAGTGCTAGGTTGTATGTTGATTAAAATATTATTCGCGGCTGTAAGACATATGTAGGTACAGAATTATAATCATCAAAATCATCAATAAAACGCTCTAAGTTCATAAAGCTGTAGGAATGACTTTTTCTGTTTTTTTTTTGTTCCTACACCTTTATGAACTTAGAGCGTTTTATTGATGATTTTGATGATTATAATTCTGTACCTACATATGTCTTACAGCCGCGAATAATATTTTAATCAACATACAACCTAGCACTGGCCTGCAAATTGCAAAAAACGCAAGAAATTTTGAATTTCGCGGGCTGGTTGGAGCATTCACCTTAAGCAGTTTTGACATTTTGATGCCGTTTGCAAATAATCGGAAGACGCATTGTTACAGTCAATCAGAAATAAGCAACTTCAACGTCAGATTCTGTGTAAAATTATACAGATTTTTTATTCTCCTGGAAAATTGTTATTTTTGACTTATACGTGGTGTTAGAACTTAAGGGACGAACTGCTACGATCCTTACATTCTCTTTTCGCCTCGTCCACGTTCAGTCGTTCATACTTCTGGACATAAACGCACGCCAGTTGCTAATTCGACGCACCTGACCTTCCTGAAGCACATTACCGATAAGGTCAGTGTATTACAGGTATTTCACCCCCAAATCAGCACTTGCGAGCCCAAACTAAATTTAATTTAAACTGTAATAGCCCGATACTCGTGCGACCTTTAATTAAAACAAGGTTTAAATATAGGCGTAAATACTTACGCTTGTGTAAGGTCGTAATTATGTTTTTAGGAAGAAATAATTACATTCTTTACAGAAATATTCTCGGCATCTCATTCATCAAATAAAAGGGTCGTTTAGGTATTTGTGATAATATTAAATTGGAAAAAACATAGAAGCAACAATATCTAAGTAGCTGTTTCGTAGAACACTCAACAATTACGGAATGTCTTCTATCGGATACTATTACCGGTATTCAAAACTTTATTAATGAGAATGGAATGTTCGAAGTTTTTGAAGTTGAAATAGTTTTCTTACTTTAGCGATGTTGTAAAAATTAAAGCTTTAACAGCAGGTTATGAGATTGCTACTTTTTCAATTCCACATAAATATTTTAGAATAAGTGAATGTTTCGCATCAAAATCGTCCATGATTTTTGGTTTACATCGTCACCACAATGACTTAAGTATACCGACATAAAAAAACCTTTGTTTTTTAATTTAGGATTAGTAAAAGTTTGCCATAAAAATTGATGATTAAGTTTGGTTTACATCAACATACCTCTTGCTACGTTTTTATCATCAAAATGATGATAAAATGATGTTTTCCCAAAAAAGAGATATTATTATTATATTTGTAACACATTATACTGAATCCAAATCGTTTATAGTTTGCTTTAACATAATGATAGCGGTATACCACGATGTCTTAAAAAAACAGTCAAAAAGCCCTTTGTTCGCCAAAATATGAAAAACAACACGCAACAGTCTCGTCTAAAAGTCAGACAGGCCTATAGCGCTATACGTTTCACACCACCGTGCTTTTGTGGGCTTGCGGCATGTCCCCGACACTCGCGACCCTCATCAGTTTCTGTTGCTTGGCAGAGGGGTCGACGAATGAAACGCGAGCAGCGATAGCTAACGCGATACGCGGTAATCTAATAAGAAAAAGTTGCCTCACGTAAGTATGGTTGGCGTTTTTGTGGGAGGATATTATGAAGTGAGTCAGTGGTCCTGAAATGACTGCTTAAGCAGAAACAAAATCCATACTTCCATACTAATAAGTAAGTTTGTTTGTTTGTTTGTTACCTTTTCACGCCTAAACCATTGAACCGATCATCCTGAAATTTGCATATACATTCTCAGGTGTACAGAGACGGACATAGGGTACCTTTCACCCCGAAAAAAAGGACTGTAGGTACCTGAGAAAAACAACAATAACGTTCTTTTGGTAATAGGTGGCGCCACGTGTCTTTCGAATCATGATTGAATTATATTATTACAACCAGAGTACAACCCGAATTGATTGTCAGATTCTAAATTAACTCGAGCGAAGCCGCGGGCAAATGCTAGTAGAATAATAATATGAATCACGCTATAGACACAGTTAATATTATGGATTGCCACTTTGTAACCATTTTACGAATTGTAACATAATATATTATGATTCTGCTGAAGCGGCCATTTTAGAGCACCAGGTGTGAGTTTGTTGGAAGTGACTGCGTTATCAAGTGTGCATATAAGAATAAATAGACATGTGAGAATTTCAAATTTTGTTAAACAAAAGCATTGCATTCGTCGATACTTTAATACTTAATCAGTCGCTACTAGAAGGACAAAATAATTCAAGTAATCAGGGTTTAAAGCTGGATCTACTAATGAGTGTAAATAATAAAGGCAATTGATTTGATAAAGAAAACTACCATCAGCATCACTTCAGCTTAATTCTCCCATCAATAGACAACTTACTCGCAATAATCCTGTCTGTAACAAGCACAATAAAAGAATAACGTTTAAAACTGAAGAAAACGACACTATAAAAGTAAAGGCACAGTTATAGCCTTTATAAAGTTTTATCTAAATGCACTTTTATTAATCACGACAACGGTTTTTATTTTAAGATGGACGTATAACACCGTGCCTCCGATTTACAGATACACCATTCTTCGCCAACATCGTTAGGGTATGATTTAATTTGTTTTTTGTCGTCTCAGCATGTATTCTTGGCAGAGAGCGGCTTTGTTTTCAGAATACCGTATTGTCAAAAAATGTCCAAAGGCAAGTTACGACAGAATGCTACAGAAGTAAAGTAAACGAGGCAAATATAAAACCACATTATGTAATAATTCTAATCACTATAGTAGTATAATTAGTGGTCTTGATCGTTCAGATAGTTACACCCGTTTTTGCGGCATCAAATCTGGGTGAAGATTTAGATAAACTTAACACCCAGATTGCGTCATAATAGCTACTAATTTGTATTAATGTTCTAGACTATGTTGGAGGAGCTCGTGGCTAAAATAAGAACAGCCGCCCGGGTCGATCTTTAGGTTAAGCCGTGCATACCTAGGTTGGTCCGTGGATGGGTGACCACCCATTACATACTGAGTTTCCTCAGGTCCCGGCTGTCATTTGAAGATCTTTGACAGTCGTTACAGGTAGTCAGTGACCCGAAAGTCTGACAACCAGTATTACTACGGGGTACGTACCTATTACCTAGCGCTAACTGGGTTGTTGTCGCTCCATGTGAAATACTAGTATTCAGCTGCATCCGGTTCCGGTTAGACTGGAAGCCGACCCCAACATAGTTGGGAAAAGGCTAGGCAGATGATGATGTTCTAGACTATGTTGCTGTTGATGTATAAAGCTAAACGAAGCCAAAGGAGTATGTAAGGATTGTAGCAGGCGGCATTTTCCCAGCCGCCGCGGGAGAAGCACCGGGCGTCGGGGGCCACGCCGTGATGGCTCTCGGCCACCGTAGGCGCGGGCCTGTGGACGGTGAGTAATGGGCTAGCTCGCCGTCCGTCCGTCGTATGACGACGGGCAGGCCGTGACGACGGCGCGTTCGTGTTCCACGCGCGCCTCAAAGAGTTGTCAGCAAACGGGAGGGGCCCGCAAGGGCCGGTGCCTGCCAGGGCTGCGGGACTGTTCGAAAGAGATACCGCGGCCCTGGAACACAAAGGGCCAATGAAGGAACATGGGTGGTTTTTAGTCAGTAAGAGTCTGACACTCCCTTCCGCTCTGCCCAGAGCGGGAGGAGTCATTTGATGATTTCCCACACCCCAAAAAAAAAAAAAAAAGGATTGTAGCAGGCGGCATTTTGCAGTTTCTGCGTAGGTACCTCCACATGAAAACGACGCGAGTTTATATGTTGCTATTAATCTCTCTGTGTTTTGCGGCAAACGAAGCTGAAAACAGATGCAACTTACTTACAAATAACATCACAATTCGGATGACGTTTAAACAACCAGCTGTTCGCAACACAAGTGCGAAAGCTGCCGTCGTTAATTCGATTTTGACCGCGAACAACAAACTACCATCTAATTTATTCAAGCCTCAACTTCGCCTTTAGATAATCTGACCCTAAACTAATAGGTGGCACCGGTGTTGCATACATAACGTCATTCATTAATCAATTATTCCAGGCGCTGCAGAAACTTCGAGGGGCAAAATTGAATGTTCACTATTACTAAACAGCGCTGTTGCGAGCTTTATCTCTGTTCCATTTGCAGTTCATTTGAATAATGAGAAGGTAAGAGGTTATATAAATAAAGGCAGAAAGAAAACAATTAGCTTAAGAGGGAACAGGGCCTGCGAGGAATTTGAAAAATAGGTATTAGAAGAAACTATTGCCGTTGCGCTGTGTCAAGACTGCCCGCGTAGAGTGCGATAGGGACAGGCGCAGCTCAGACCGATTATATCGCAAAAATTGACGATATTGACGTTTCATATTTCCTTTTTTTCTCCTCGAAAACAGAGCCGATTCAATTATTTTTGACATTAAAATTTTAAGAAAGTGTATGTCTAGGTACCTACCGATAATTTTTTTCGAATCTGTCTGGTAGTCCTCTAATCGCAGCCGAAAAAAAAGGCGCATTTATTGTTATTTTCGGAAGGTCATATTTTCTTTACTTATAAGTAAGTTGGTAAAAAAGGAAATGACAGGGACGTGTCTACAGTAGACCTTGAATTTATGAAAAACAGCAAGAAAATAGGGGAATACATTTGTATGGAGAATAGCAGCCCCTATTCCCTCTTAATGCGTTGCGATTCAACAAGTTTAGTTGCAACAAGTTTAGGGTAAAACCAGGATAGATGCCCCACTTTTTGAAAAAGCCTCCTAATTTTCAAACTGCACGTTTTTCATGAAGAATTTCCATGAATGTAATTAGTTTGATCTTTTTACTAGCAATACGACTCGTTTTTGTTGATCTAACATTATTTGACTCTGCATAAATTGAGTTTTTGCAAACCCTTTTTTTTTAGGATAGATGCCTACCTATATGGATAGATGCCTCACTATGAAAATGCGAAGGAGGATAGATGCCCTATAGATTAAAATAAGTACAATATACATAGTTTTGATATGTTTTATTTGTAATCTTTAGGTAATAGTATTAACGGTACTCTTAAAAATTATTAATTAAACTTAAACATTTGTTTAACAAAAATTAACTTCTAAATTTTAATGTGCATAATCGTAACTAATTGAACATAATAGGTATGGCAGGCAAGATACCAATTTTTAACATTTTCAAAAAATCAACCACAATTAAATGTTGTCCTTATTTTAGGTTGAATTGGAAAGTGCTTTCAGTTTGCCACATCTTGAGCAATAATTTCTAAAAAGTGTACATACTTCGTGCAGCCACTTCTGGCATGATATTCACCGAATCCAATCAGATTTTGACTTCGTATTTTGATAGTTATCAAAGCATTCTATGCAATAATAAAAATTTTATCAAAATAATTATAATTTTTAAAAGTATGCTAACATACATACAGCGTATGAGGGATAGACGCCCCTAAGGGCACCTATACTGCAAAATATCGGGGCGACTATCCTTTTTGCTATGGATAGATGCCCTTTTATTTTTTGACGTATCTAAATACAAAAGTGCAATTATTATTATGTAGTTATAAAGTTAACTAACCAATGTATGGATATAATTAAAATAGAACAGAATTTATTACTATATAAAAAGATATGTAACAGTAAATTCTTACGTTTGAAACTTTGAAGCGTTCGTCTTGTTCGTCGCGGAGATGATCGCATGCACCAGCTAAACACGTCAATCCCGTGCGATGGTCTGCAGGGCACATAGGTGAGGGGCACGTGCGCTCTATTTTTAGACTATTAAATCTGTGTTGCGATTTTAGGAAGTTAGGTTTTTAGAAAATGGGGCACCTATCCAACTGCGGCATCTATCCGGGTTTTACCCTACTTATATGCCTGCCTGTAATACTGATAAATATAATCAGTACCTTAAACAGATAGTGAATTTGAGAAGCTATATGAGAGATATGTTCAGGAAAATGTGGTATTACTTTTCAGGTGTAATCAAAGAGAAACAAGTACTAACACGCGACAAAAGAAGAGTAAAGCGAAGAACGAAACGATGCAACTTGAGCACTATCTGGAATGCCAAACTATAAAAATCAATAGAACACTTAAATTTGTTATTCATGACTAAAGTAATGATAACATCGACATTTCCAAAACGGTCCAAAACTACCACAAAAGAACTAACTTTAAAAAGTACCGTAAACTTGCGAAGCACCCGAAACTTGATATATTTTCCAACCAAACAGACATTCTGATGTTACGTTAAAATTTCTTTGTTAATCTAATTACAAGCATTTAAGAAAACCCACAATAAAAGGGGCCTTTTATTTGTAAGTGCACTACCGTAAAAAAGGGAAAAGTGATGATCATAAAACCCTAGAGAAAGCTTCAGAACTTTTTGTATATTTAATGGCCACTTCCAGCAATCGAACCTCATTCAAGATATTGGATCTGATTGCCAGATCAATCGACCATATTGAAAAAAAAACGCGATCTTGCGTTATGCTACCAAAATTCAATAATTCTTCGTTACCAAATTTCGTGATGATTTGAACTTTTCGCAGGTGCGTTTATCCAAGAGATCCGCTGATTGAAAAGTAAAAAAGAGGGGAAAATTGGGTGATTAATTATGCAAAGCTGCGCCTCCATGTCACAAGGATGATGCATGAAAATGAGGCAGACAGACGTCTAAAATTAGATGTTTCAAAAACAATGATAAGCGGAGAAATAAGGACACGTTTATTTATTCTCATACTGTTTTGCATTTTGAATAATTTTGTTTAGGTATACTGCTACATATTTGTTTGAAGAATTTTCCATAAAATAACCTATTGATTATTCAAATAACTTCTTTGTTGTTTACTACTATAACTTATGTAACAGTATAATGTTATGTTTCCCTTCCCTTTGCCTCTATTTCTAAAAACAAATTAAACTAAACTGAAATAATCACGCAAAGTTCATCTCTGCCAGGTTGTTTGAAATGAAATAGTGTCTCCGCTTCCCGTTTGTATTAATCTAATCCTGGTCAGAGCTAGCGCCAGTAACTCAACGAAAATACCCAGGGATAACCTAGCCGCCTCGGTACTTTACTACACCTGGGTATAAATCTGTTCGGATATATCATTAAGATACTCGTGATAACTAAAAGGGATATTTTTCCGTCATGAATCCAGAATATAACATCACGCCGGCACAGATGTACCTACGAAACAAGAAGGTGACCCTGTAGCCATCAACCGGGCACTCAAAGTCGCTACTGCTGAAATTCCTGGTGCAAAAACTCAATAACACTTTGCCCGACTTGGGAATCCAACCAAACACCTCATGAGGTGTTTGGTTGGATTCCCAAGTCGGGTCGTAAGGGCTACTGTTGAAAATGTTCAACAGTAGCCCTTACGACCGCTAGTCCAACGAGGCAGTCATAAATCATGGCATTGAAAAATATGTATTAAATTCGGCGCAAATTAAGCCACCTTCGAAAAATAAAATCGCGCATTCAAAAGAGGGTCAAGCGACAGCTGGCTAACGCAACCAATATTCGATCAAGGTTATTTTTATCATTTCTTTTCAAACGCCTACATTAATAGAATTTTGAATACGTCGGGTACAAAGATTACCTGAGTCAATGTTAGTGGTTCCTCTCTTCCTTCATTCGTTATAATCGTTACCCGTTTCCTAAAATATCTAAAATCGGATAAGCTTCGAATTCGTTTTCCTCGAACAGTTTTTAAACATCGGTTTTCAAACTTCTGGGAAAACTGGTGAAAATCGAGTAGGTAAAGAGGTATCCCAATAGATTTATCCAGAACGGTTTACCCTCTGAAGCCACTCCAACTTTATGATGAATTATAAATGTAAATCCAAAAGTCAAGGGACTTGAGATAAACTTTTAAGAGGAAACAAAAATGAGATTTTTTAGGAGTAAACTAACCGCGGTTGCGGCCTACATTCTACAGTCTAAGGACCACGCGTTCAAAAGGCGAACATTGCGATGCAAGTGCTTCACTCATTACTCGAGAGCGAAAAGGACAGAGCATAGGAATGCATTAGGAACAGTAAATTCTGAAAGTATTACAAGTATTTTTTCATTTAATGCAAGAGAGAAGAGAATGCAAAAAAGACGAGCAGTGCTTTCGTGTAGGTATCCATTAGAACTCTGTAGAAAACTTCTAAGTGTTTTTGTTGCTTATTTTTTTCCAGAAAAGATTTTATCATTGTGAAAAATTATATGGGAACAATCCACGTACCAACTATATTTAAATGTTTAAGTAGATTTACAAGTGACTTCCATAAATTCCAGAGGCGATTTCCATAAATTAACGTAAATAGTGTGATTTAATTAATGTACCTAATGAAAAAAGTATGTAATGTTATTGAATGGATGTAATGAAATACTTAAATGTAATGTAATAAATATGATTAAATTAATAATATAATATTAATGCTATGTTAATAATGTAATGTAGTGATATGAATGAATTTCATGGAATTAATGTTATGTTGATAATGCAATGTTAATATGATCTGTTACATTTACGATGAATCAAGTTTATAATTATGTGCTATTTATGGTAGAACTAAAAGCTATTTTATTTTATTTACAAGTGAATTCACTACATTAAATACTGATAAGATAAAAGAACACAGCCGATTGTGTTGGTAGTGCAAAACATTTTCGATGTAAAACCAAGGTATTAAGATTGACCAACACGGGAAAGAGACAAATATGTAAGGGTGTCCCAACAAATCGGTTCCATCAATCTGTTGATCGAATTACTATGTTAACGCAGGGGGCGTTAATCACCAAGTGAACCTTTGCGATGCCGGTAATACCTCCAAAGCTCAGCCTCTAATCACCAAGGGATCATTGGAGAGGCTGACTCTTACGTTTCCGAAGCTTCAGATCCCATATGTTTCACCTTCGTTTGAACATTTACGCTCTACTGGATTCTCTGATCTATGATATTCCGAATGGATTCTTATGGAAATTAGGAAAATTATCGTGTGTAAATAATGAAGGCACAGATGATTCAGATATAGTTCAGTTTTAAATATTTCTGTTTAAGTAAGATATTCTACCGTTTAAAACATTTTACCTAGTGAAAGGAATATAAAAACAAAGGCAAACAATATAGAGACGTTTTAAAGTGCAGCATGAAATGTAGCCGCGGGCTGGTCTTGCATTTCTAACAGTTGGGACATTTTTGTGAACTTTTTCTTATATTAATCATTTTTATTTCTAATGTGAAAAGACTCCAAATGACCAGAATAAATAAATAACTCGACAGGTTTGTAACTTGATAAGTTTGAATCATATTTCAATACAAAATTGTGGTTTATGATAAATGCCTCAAGCAATGACGACCACGTTTATTAAACGCCATTAAGCAAATATGCAACCAATTAATTCTACCGTTTTGGACTCTGTATAGTGGTAATAATTCAAATGGAACAAATATGTGGGTATGTAAGTTGTTCAACAGACGCGAATTTTAGTACAAATCACAGGCATATCGTACATTATACCCGGAATGCGGCAGCTGTGTGCACTGATGGCTTACGGCCTATACACAAGAATATTTATGTACTTGTGCTTCATACCATGAGCGGTAACATCGCGTTTGGCGGAAGGAAAATTTTAGGTACCAAATCTTTTGTTCTAAATTGCGAGGTCAAATATTAAGTAACATTTCAGCTAAGCGAAAACCTGGGGTTACTGGAACAGAACAATGATGCAAATGAGACCAACCTCGGTAAATACAAAAGGAAGCCATCAAATGATGAAGAATATTTAAGCCTTTCCGATGTTGATTAACGTTTCAGAAGACGTTTAGTAACTTTATACAAATCATAAACAGTCGGACGGCGCAATTACATTTGGTCGTTTGCCCGAATTCAATTGCCTATGCAATTCGTGTATATGAACGAGTTCAGGAACGCCCGTATTCGGCCAAACTCGTCTGACTTCATCGCTTTGGTTACAAGTACAGGTACTTGACTTCATTCAAATCCATTCGTAGAAAATTCATTCTCTCATTCCATTGCTGCATAATATATGCATTGGGTGCCCGAATTTGAATTAAAATCATTCGACCACTCGCATACGGGCTAACGACCACGTGTTATTTCGCCGTGAAAAATAAAATAATCATCATGAGATGCTCATATTGCAATCAACGTAAAAGTCAATCTAATGCATACTTAGTGGGAGAGCAATAACTTCTCTGAGAGGAACACAATCACACCGTTTACTAACAGTGACTTTCACTTTCCCGTGCACACGGCAGAAACGGGGGCAGCGGAGTGTTACAGCCAGCCCCATAGAGCTGGATGAGGGATCTCTCCTCGGGATATTATCAGGTATCGATATTTGACTTAAAAAAAATTATAAAAAAATGAACTGATTAAGTTATGTATTATTTCATTATAGGTTTAAATATTATGCTTCTATCTAGAATTACATTGAATGTATTCAACGTCAAATCCAATTTGCTCGCATGTTATACATAGATGATTACATAATCACACAATTCATATCATATGCAATTCATATATTTTGCAAACTAATTTACTAGGTATCCGCCATAACTATCCGTTAAAATACATTACATATTTGCTGTAGATCCGATAATGTTGTTGATTAATTTGATATCAGTCAAATCATTTTAATTCTAGTTTCTAGGCATTCCTAAAATAAACAACCGTCACTGTGGTGATGTGACCGTCATTCTGGGAAAAACTGTACATATATCCACGTAAACTATAGTCGACTTCACCATAATAAATTAAAATACACAAGGAAACGAGCGTCTTGGAGTACAATAAAGCTTGCAGAGGACCACAAGAACAATAGATCGTAAAACAAAAGACTCATTTCGCCAGGACGCCCCAGAACATGCAATATCGATATATTTCTGTAGCCGTTGCGTTCGAAGGCCTGAATAGAGGCCCGTATGTTTGTCGAGACTGAATTGCGAGCGCCCCGGGCTCCAGGTCGTCTATGTTAACCGCGGACGCGAACTCTTTATGTGTTTGTAGACGATGACTTTTTCTTCTAGCCGACAAATTGGAACAGAACAGGAGGGAAAACAATAAATAATATATTTCTCCAAACAATATATTATTGTTACTTCGAATTGAATGTCAATAGAAATAACATTTTGGGAAGTTGTAAGTACAACGATGTAGTTATTGCAAACAAAATACCGGTAGAAGTATGTATTCACTTCCCTGATCCCGCTTCAGGGGCATAATTTACAATCTCCACTAACAACCAATTAGGATTACACAATCTATGTCACGGCTATAGGTCCCCATGTTTAGTGAGTACGAACCCCTGTCAGCGTATCCATAGCTAAGCTTTATTCCGGTATGTAATTTTCAATCTATTCAGTCTAAGCACGTAGCTGTAAGGAGTTTAAACGGAAGAATAAATGTCACCGTACCTGAGACGGGCTAATCCTTTTCGTTATGACGTCATAAATATTAATTCATAATCATCAGAAGCGAAGGTAGGATAATTTTGGATGATTAAGTTGATTTTGTTGTATAAATACGCCTGAAATGGCAAATGAAGTATGCATTTAATGAAGAGAAGGATAAAGTGCTTTGTTACGAACGCCCACACTCACCTGCCTCTGAAAATACGACGGTGGGGTGTAGGTGTACCTTAATTATAAAGCGTCGACAATGTCGGACGACTTGGGTTGGAAATGAGATATATTTTGTATATTTGGAGTTACTCAGCAGTGGGAAAGTTCAGGCTAAAATAAAATAATTTAGAGATGAAATATTTTTTGGATTCAATCAACGTTGGTTAATAGTAAAATACGCGCAAAGGTCAATAATCGAATCAGACCAACACGGTATATTAACGATCGAGTCGTTTAAATATAATAAAATGCGCGTAATCGATTTTGATAACGGGAGTGATTTAAAGTAATAGACTCTTGTAATGGTCTGCTTTTAAAGTTTCACTATGGATCGGCGGCTGTATAATGAATATAAAATGGTCGTACTCACCGAACGGCGACTGATGGAAAACTTACCTGGAATGAATAAAAAGGCGATATAATAAGACAGGAAAATACTAAAAATAAAGCGTAAGTAACTGAAAATTCAATTCACAGAGATTTCTTTTTCGGAAGCCATATTAACCCACACACTTTTAACATATTTCGTTTAAAGGTTAAACACAAAGAAACCTTTGGAATCGACCCACACAATAACATTTTATTCACTCATTACTGGATTAATAACGCCGTAAAATAAAACTAGTAGGTATTCAATATTTTGAAATCCCATAGCTACCTACATACATATTAACAAAATATCAGACATGCCCGAATTCAAAAACTAGACCAAAGGTAAGTCTAGGCGGAAACTAGGACAATCTTCTGTACTATTAAAAAGCCGGCCAATCAAATGAAACCTACAAAATGTCCACTGGCACGAACATAAAACTTTCCAAAAAGAGAACACAACTTTTGAATGAACCCGGCATTACTGCGAAGAGAAATCCTCTAAGCATGTTTCATTGCGCTATTTTTCTACGCCTTTTTTACTTTGCGGCGCAATATTTTTTAGTCGGGACTGAACACATTCTGGATACTTCATAGCGCTTTGGAAGCAAAAGCTGCTTTTCACGGGGCAAAGAAAAGCCTGCAGGCTCCGATCGTAATGAATATTACAGATATTTTCAAAGAGCGAGTAACGTAAAATTGAACCATCTATTGAGGTTCGTAAACTACGTAGTGCCAGTGAATATTTAAGAAATGTAAAGAAGGTTTTACACAAAGAATCACAAGGAATAATTTACAAGTTGACCTGTGAAATAATTAAAAAGTAGCGAAATTAATACACAAAGTAACATCAATTCATATTAAAATTGCCAATGAAATCTATGAACTAAACAAAGTAACAAGAGAAAGCCAACATTAATTTTCCCAAAATAATTAAACATCACAATCTACTTAGAGACCTTTTCACGAGTATAATTACATTCAAATTATGGTAAACTTGGAGATAATAAAGTAGAAAGAGGAAATGCGAAGAAAGTTGAGTTTGCAGACCACAATACAATTTAAAATAACACTGTCTTTATGAATCAGCTTTTATTATACGGAGTCGTTTTAAAATCAAAAGGATTCGCTTTGTCACCTTGCAAACAGTTGAGCTGAGAATGAGTTGGAAAATTACAGTTCTTTCAAAGAGAAATGTTGGTTCCTGTTCTCCGTTCACGTTCTCGATTGGGTCCCTTTAGAGAATGTGTGAAACAAGATTTTTTCAGTACTTAGGAAAGAAAGAGATTTAGTTGGTATTCTACGTCGTATTTTTCATTTGAAGTTATTCGACCACTGATTGTTCCTTTATCGTAAAACAAAGCGGGAGTTTCGGATTAACATTGTTATTGCTAAAGATTAGAATTTTTTGCACAGTAGAAAAATAAATGGTCGTCTGAAAAATTTACATCCACAAAAAACAGCAAATTCGATCCGATATTATTATCTTGGGTATAAATGCTAGGTTTCGGTTTTGTTTTATTTTATAAAGGAACATTGAGGGGTATTATGATATCGTTCAAATTCTAATTAACCTCATTCTGTAATGTTAAAAAGATTAAGTTCGCCCGAGTAATATTACTACCCAAATCAGCAAATTACATCATGAAAGATGAGAAGATACCACCCTTACTAAGCGACGAGATATAGAATGGTAATTACTTACAGAATTGGTTTCATTTATACACCTATCGAACATACTTCTGATGTAAACACGAAGCTGTATTAGAGAATCAATATACTTAGATAGCTTTACACGGCTATAATCCCGTGTCAAAGGAAGAGTCGGCGATCCCTGATATAAAGCTAATAACGTTATATTGGCAACTCCGAGCCTGTTTTATGGTAATACCTAATATTTTGTAAGTTACCCGGGCGAGAACGTTGTAGAAAACCTTATATTAATATCGGCATCCGCTGATAGAATATTGGTCAAAACAATATTGAGCGGTGCGAGTATCGAGGTTAATTTCATTCGCTATGGAAATTGAGATAGAAATTACACTGTTGTTAATCTAAATATTTGATATCAAATACACATTTAATATTCAAATGTATTGTTGCGCTAATTATAGTGAATGAGGTATTGATTATGTTATTTATATAAATCAAGCCTTAATTTTTCTATAGCCTGGTATTTTCGGAAGTAAACAGCTTGGACCTTAGCGTCCAGATCTCATTGTTGTAGGGTATTGTACCATCTAATGGCTTAGGAGCTTGTTCAGCTAGTTGATCGTTAATATTATTAAGCTAACACAAGCTCAATACCTCCAGCAATTGTCCCCAGAGGTCTTTGATGACAGGTTCAGTTCCCAAATCAGGTGTGGTTAATAATGCAATAGTGGTAAATGGAACATCGGATTCCAATCAGATTGTAACGTTCGTCAATCGTCGCTGACAGATGATTGAGGTAACGGTAATAGGATCCGTTGTATTAACAAATCTTTTGTCTCATAAGGCCTAGGGTTGATACAAACTAGGATTAGTACAGATTCTCAATTCATCAGTTATTTCAATGGAGTTTCAAAGATTTGTTGCGAATATTTCAGTAAATGTTAAATAGTCCCGTTTTCAGTTAAACTATCATAAAGAACCCGAGAATTTATCGCCAAAACTGCTAAACTAGGTAACTTTTACGGCGGTCTTAAAACAAAAACCGATACCGAGACAAAGTAACTCTATTTTTCTTGAAGGTTTAAAACATAAGGAGGTGGGCGAAACTTGTGAAAAGGGTAAGACTCGTAATGCTTTCCAATCGATTTAGTTCTCCGTGTGTTAAGCTTCATCCGTTGATTTTTTTTTTCAGATTTCAGCCAAAACGGTCGGAAGAATGTATTTTTTCACTTGGGTGTTTTTAAATGCAGATGATGATGTGTGCGGTTTTTACCTTAGGTACATTTTTATGATTATACCGGCATGGATATTTTTTATGTAGCAAATAGTCGAATGACTAACGCAATTTCTAGAAACGTCTTACAATGTTGTGACCGTAATGTATGTACATACTCGTATGACACAGAAACACGAGTTTTATTCCTTACGTTACAGTAGTTTTATCCCAAGCCCGAAATATTTTCATAGTATCCATCACATCATACACGCACATTCATCACAACCACATATTCCGATATTTCTGTGAAGCTTTACAGGCACCAAACTCGTGTGAGAAATTATTTTCACGTTTCAATTACGAGATTATTCTCTTTGAGACCTTTCTTGGTCTTGGTAATTAAAATTTTACGAATGAAACCTCAGCTTTCAAAGGCATATGAACAAAGGAATTGAAAAAGCGGGTTTTGCATTACCAATCAAGCCAACCTTCCATTCAAACTATAGAATATTTTTAAACCCTAGTTTTATTTAAAACTTAGGAAAGTTTGATATAATCACAAAATAGAGCCATTAACACAAACATAATAGACACCAGACACCAAAACATCACCAGAGTCAATACTGGAAAAACAACTAAATGTGATATATAACTGTGGAACCTAATAATTTAATGAATACCCAATAGTAAGACTAAGACAGTTTTGAATCCAGCAATCAGAAAAAAATCATTTCAAATATCCCAAACTGGCAAGCAACAAACCCAATCAACAATCGCATATATCCTAGCAACTTAGTAGCTTGAATCAAAATCCAACAAATAATCAGACAAAAACTGTACGTAACAAGTGAATCCGATTAACAGGCGGAACTTTTGCATCCAGGATTATACAAGCTTTCCTGTTTACGACACGTGGCTGTATCGACAAAAGAACTTTAAAATTTATAGGAGTTCGTTCAAATGGATAGTTCCTAGGTGGAAATAAACATGTATTTTTAAGTTCAAGAACAAAGTTTTGTTTTGGAGATTGGATTTTTCAAGATGGCGTTGAGATTGTTTGTGTGCCAAAGTTAATGCAATTTTTTAAGATCTGTGCCATTAAAATATGTTTTAGATAAGGTTTTTGACAAGTGTATGTAAGCGAAGAGTAGAAGTGTTTGAAATGCAGGCAGAATTAATGTTTGAATCAATATTCAGTCACGTGGTTAGCATTTTTTTCTCGACTATTATTAAATTGCTGACAAAAACTTTAAGCTGTACAACCAACCAAACCCTACTGAGTTACTATCAAGTGCATATTATAGCTAATTTATAACCAGTTAAACTCCAAAACTTGTCCAGCACATAAGAGCAATCATTTCATCTAATTCGGCTCGCCCTGCATTATAGGATGCCATATAGGATTGATGGCCACTTTGAATATTGATAAAGGTTTATAAGCTACGAGTATACGAGTAACCTAAACCCACTTACTAACTGCATTTGCCAAATCCATCTAAACTAGTCCAGAACTTGTACGTCACATCATCTAATTCACTCTCCCTACATTAGCTTCCACCATATAGGATAGGTGGCAACTTTAAAAATTGAATTTTCCTCCGACCCAGTTCATATTGTTCGGTTAATCAACGTTAATCTTGTTAGCGGTTGGCGCGTATCTCGTACAGTACATTTATCATGGCGAATCTAGTTAGTGTCTCGTGGAGGAACAATGCTCCCACATATTAATAGCAACGCGTCTACTTTCGGATTTTCTTGGCTGTAATTAAACTGCCTGCATACATTACATAAGTACAGATTTTTCTAGATTTTCTGTAGAGACTTTTCTGAAAATTTGTCAATTTTATAGATACTCTTGAAGAAAACCACTTCTAGAATAGCATGTGCATAATCAGCCTATAATGTTCCCACTGCTAGGACACACGGCCTCATCTTTATGAGAGGGAATGGGCTATAATCCACCACGTGGGCCCAGTGCGGGTTGGTAGATGTCACATGTCTTCGATTTTTTTTTACTTCTAGGACATGCCTGTTTCCTCACGATGTTTTCCTTCACCGTTTTTGAGAACAGTGGTGATGAAATAAATTACACAAAGTAATGCGCCTGCCTGGGTTCGAACCCACGACTTATTGTTCGTTGTTGAATCTGCTTCTAGAATGTTTCATCTCATCTATTTCTTTTATTACATTTGATTGAAAAGTATTCACATCGGATTTGCATGTTAAATGTGACGTTGCCGATTGGAAGAAATCTTCTTCCGTAAAATTATGAATTCGGCAAGATGGATGTGAGATATCACAATCATCCAAGCGCAGAGAATTGTCAAAAGGAATTTCTGGGAAATATGCAGATTAGTTTCGGTATGCGGAACGGAGATAATAATATCGTATATTTCTCGAGTGGTTAAATGAAAAAAATAAATGTGACAGAATTGCTAATACGGACGGTGTCCTCGTCCTAGATAACCGACCTATATTTGTGATAGTATTACATTAAGGCACTTCAGCTACAAAACCTAATTGCCAGGCAAATGGCAACGACTGAGACATACCTGTACCTGCCTTTAGTAAGAAAACAATATCAATTACCAGAAATAAACCGATAATCTGAAAACGAAAGACAACCTGGAACACCCCTACTACAGGAATGAAGCACTTAAACTAAAACAACAGACATAATATCGCAAGTTTTATCTATTCAACCAATTTCAACGTTTATTTGTCTAGTAGTATGATGCTATCTTCGTATATATTAGCTTTGTTATAAAAGTTTCTGACAGTTTTACGTTCTCCTTTCCCAAAACCTATGTCTTTACGAACGAATAAAAGTATATCAGAACTACGATTATCGCCCTAAATAATAGTACTGAAGTTAACTGTGCTTCCTCCATCTGTAATGATTTACTATTTGTATGAACAGCGCAAGTCTGCTGTAGTCACTTCGTTACCGCAAGTCTGCGTTTAACGAGAATCTCATGCAAATTGTTCATTGCAGGACGTATTTCCTTTGCAATTAAAACGTAGTTCCTATCACCATTCACGACTAAAGCTGCAGAACGTGGTTTCGCCGTCGCTAAAACTCTTAAATTCTGATGTATGACCATTGAAATTGCCTTTGTATAGCGTCTCGTTCTCAACATTTATCATGTCGAATCTAGCGCCCAAGTCCCACTGCCGACATGTCCCGCGAACAAAGCTCCTTATTTAACGACGCTGTATTATTGAAGACTAGCCATAACCCGCGCTACTCCGTGCTATTTTCCTTTTATTACACTAAAACTGATCGACTAGTTTATAGCTGTTGCTGTTGGAAGGAGTTATGACAACGTATTTATTGCTGTTATTTTTTTGTTTATAGTTCAAGATCATTGTTAATACGTCAAAGTAAAGCTTGTTTGTAGTATTCTTGCGTGGTAACAAAAGTGGCGCAAATTTATTTGCTAGATATTCTTTTTAGTATGTGTAGTTGATGTTTCAGAAGTATACATTTACAGGCTCGAGGCTAGGCTACATACAAGGATACGAGGCCATCGCCTAGGAAGCTTCACATTAACCCGTTTCCCGGTAAACAGCGCAGCATCGAAAATAGAACTAGTGTACCTATCAAACATAAACTGAGACTTACAGTTTTGACGTTGAAAGCCAAAACTCATCATCACCATGGAGACGAGTATTTTCAAAAGAAAATATCGAAGCACTGAAAAGAATTTGAGGAGAGCAATCATCTTATGTTCCAATCGATGAAATCCAATGATACCCCGAAAAATCCAATAAGACCTCCCCAATCTTGAACCTTCAAATCAGTAACGGATACCTAACGAAGACAATGCTTAACTGTAGGATCGAATATAAATTCCGTCGCGTTTCAATTCATCTACTTCGGAACAATGACTGGGCTGTGATCCAATTAAAATTAGATTTTAGTTTGCTAGGAAACAATTAAATGAGAGATGGGAGTTTCCTATTGCTTCTGTTACATAAGTCAAAGTAAAATCAATTTATTGAAAGGGGCCACACATTTACGGTCAAAACTTGTGATCGATTCCATTTTGGAGTTGTCAGTTGAAGTCTGATTCGGATTACTATGCAGTTGGGGTTAGTTAGACAACAACTGAAGGCATGCCTGATTCGTTTATGCATGTAGGGTACTGTTGCTGACTGTCAAGTACCTTAACCAATTGGATCTTATGCTCTAGCGTATATTCGTGAAGGTGCAAAATGACTTTAGATGACCCTTTCTACAAAACGCTTGACTTAGGTACTTATGTTTTATAAGTTCACAGTCTTTTGTGAAAATCTAAGGAACAGTGACGATTTCCGACATCACAAAGAAACTCTTTCAATTCAAGTTCTACGATTCAAACTGGCAAACTAATCTCGAAGTGCATTTGAGGCGAAGGCAAACGCAGTATCTGAGCTTAGGTCAGCATTCAGCCGTTTGTGGGCCACAATCTGAAGTCGTTAGCGGTTGATTAATGAGTCGACGAGTGGGGATTATGCGCTAATTCCGCAAAAAAACATCCTATCTCAAATGAAAATAAGCGTCGTTTCGTCCAAGGCGTTTTTTTTTTTTGTTTTCAAACTTTCGAATTTTATACCCGGGAAAGTTGAGAGTTCTATGCTTAATTTAAGGGATGGTAGAGTGTTGGTTGAATATTAAACAGCTGAAATTAACTTCGGAGGATGAATTACGTTTGTTTACGTCAGTAATAAAACTTACGTGGTTGTACTTTTTAATTCTCTCTAAGAGTTATTAGAGTTCATTATGGACTTTTTTTATGTCGAGTGCCGTTGTTATAAAAGCGACAGACTATTCGAAGCTGCCAAACACTGGGCACTCGAATTGCGCAATGTTTATTATATTTTTGGGGACAACCGGGAAACAGGCTCAAAATAATTGATTGATGGACAACGTAGGCTGCGGAATGGATACACGTTTGAATAATTTGTGCAGTTTGTGTTCAATACAAACGACAAACGTGTTATTAGGATCAAAATAGACTTGGTCAGTATCTAATAATAACTGATAAAATTAGTCGATAGGTACTTGTCTGAACTTGAATGGACTGACGTCAGTGAGGGAAACTGCAACAGATATTACGTCAGGCTATTAAAATCAGTGTGATTATACAACCGAAGACTATGTAGAGTGAATTTATAACAACAAATAATAAGACACTTTCTCATAAGTTCAATAAGTACAACATATGCAGCTTAACAAAAACAAAAAAAATATATAAAACAGACAAAAAAATAACCTCAAAATATATCCGTGCACGCGACCACAGCACGTACCCGCAAAACTGAAATTTTAAACAATAAAAAAGTAGTTTAGCACTGAGACGTACTGAGCAAAAATTTCAACTCGTTCCTTTAATGCAACGTGGACATGAGAATCCAGCATATGACACACTTCAACACATATTTCTCGTGAACGTGTTACAACCAGATGCTACTTGGAATCTTTTAACATTATCTCTCTCCTATTCTTTCAACGCGAGCGATGTGACAAACTAAACAGTTCGTGAGAATGCAAAGTAGGGCTCTATGCTTTCATGTTCAATCATGGAATAGGAACGCTTCAAGAGAAGAACATTTACTGGAATTCTAGAAATATAAATCAAATATTGAACAGCGTTCTGAACAGAATTGTGCTATCCTTTCATTTTCACGAATAACATGATTACTTTCGTTTGAAAATTGGATGATTATCTTATTCAAAGCCAGCGTTCCGAGAGCTTGTTGGCCGCCTTTCAATTCCCACAAAAACCTACAAACACGCCCCATTAATTTTCCCGAAAGAACTAGGTTAAGGAAAAACTGGAACTGTGCTATTCGCACAAGAGTACGGGACTGCACCATTTTTTGTTCTTTCTAATTGATCGAACGTTTTGGACCTACCGAATATTTAGTGCAAGTATTTAGCTAGGCAATTTAGCTGCTTATGTTAATAACTAATTAGCTTCTTAATTCATCAAGCGACTTAGGACCAATGTCAAATTGGGACCGCGGTCTCACTCGCCCAATAGATTTTTTGAATTCATCTACTACCACAAAATAAGTGAAGCATTAAACCATAGTACATAGGTCAAGGGCTAAACAGATTTATAGCATCAATACTTTTCAAGTTCAACCTTAACCTAGAACAAATAAGGCTATCGGCAAATGACAACTTTCATCGATAAGTTGTTAAGTACTTCCAACACAATTTCAAAGACATTAAAATACCAAAAGCTGTACCTCAAATTGCGCGTTCATTACCCAAAATGGATGGTACATACCTATATAGGAGGTTACTAACATCAAATCATATCTAAGCCCATTCATTAAATGAAATAGGGTTGACACTTCTGAAAGTTTCGTCGAGATAAATTATATTTGCGAGCGACGAGTGCAGTATTCATTAATAATGTGTTAAGTTTCGCGGGCATGTGGGGACAGGAAGGGTTGTGCTTGATAGTTTGTGTGAAACGCCAATCTTTTGTTGAAACGGACAAAAACATTGCGGTTCGCGTTATAAGAGTATTTGGTTATTAATCAGAAGTTAAGAATACAATATGCGTAGGAAAAACTTGTAAACGACACAAAGCGTTGTCTTAAAAATACATTTATTTGAAAGGTGTACCACGGATTCATTGGAATGACAGTAAAGCTGTCCTTTGAAAAATACATTTCTTTAAACTGTAAATTTCTAGGAAAATATGCAATTGTCGCGAACTCATTATAGATTAGTAACCCATGGGACGTTGTGAGCTAACCCTATCACAAGTATCTTACCGGGGTTGCCTCAATTTGGTGCTGTAGAATAATTATATGAGAAACAATAAAGACTTCTTTTTTTTCATTGCTCTCCAGGTGCCATCCTGGATTTTCCGTAGATCTCTTAGAAACTAGTTTAAAATGATTAAATGGACATTTCTCTAGTGTTTTCTTCAAAGCCAATGCAGTCTTTTCTTGTTAAAAATTACAAGAATATTACTTGTTGTTGCAAGGATTCTTATTGCATGGTAATTTGTGTGTTTATTTACCTACTGTAAAGATAAAAAATATCATAAAAAATCACTAACATAAGCTTTCATAAACTGTAAATTGTATGCTGAAGATAACGACACAAACATAACAACTTTACGTCTAGCTTATTAAGGGCAGATGTCACCATTGAAATTGCGATCAGCACATCTCAACGGGGTCCAAGAGCTATCAGCGTTATTGTAGCGTGACTAAAGTTGGAACTAACACCGCCATCTTGTTTTTCAATGCAATTTCCACAGACATAGCCAAAAAAATCATACACCACTCATCTGCCTTTCCCTGTCCCACTTTATTTGGAGTCGGCGCAACACGTTTTTTTCATCCATTCTTCCTTGTCAACCAAGACAGTCGATTCCCTTTCATTTTTTCGATAACTGGCGCCACTTTCAAACTTCCTCTAATATACTCATTCCTTACTTTATCCATGAACCATGCACCACTATATTCGAATATTGAAATCTCTTGAACGCGCTTTAGCTGTGTTGATGGCGTTCAGTTTTATTGGTGAAATCGAACCTTAATAATCATCTACTAAAATAGGTACCACGCATAGACGCAATACGAACGCAGAACACCCATATAAATCACAATCTTGAATATTATTTCGTTCGCGTATTGTAATTCAATTGAATGAGCCATTTCGCGCGAACATCTGCTTTACAACACCGCACAGATAATGTACTAACATTACATTATATCACGGTAATATATTTGGGTGCTTTATCAAAGGGGGATTGAAGGAGCTTTACCTGCACTGAGAATAGATTCCATGTACAGACGCCAGCACATCAAGCTACTACAATCTGTCAAATTTCTTTAATAGATTTTCAACTTTATCGCTAAAGTATTAGGTTCAAGGTTGATTGAGAAAAATTGTCAGTTTGGGGTGCTAGGTGTGCTGGCGTCTGTACCACCATTGAATGTATCCCCGTATTTTCTGCGTCCACTACAAAGAACCGAGGGACTAAGAGTAACAAAGCAGAATTTGGACGAATGACGTCAATTCTATGGTCTTACTCAAAACCATTATTATCCATTTGAGCTTTGCCGAAGTCGGGTAAAAGTGGATCGGTAATTTTGGTTTTCCTTGTTGATTGAAAAAGAACTGAAGTAAAGAACTTCAGTTCTTTTAGCTAGGTTCAAAAGAAATAAGTAAGAATGAGTTCAATTTTAATCAAAGCTAAAATTTGTTTTATGTCACCTCTTATTCTTAGTGCCTTTAAAGGGTGTAAATAGACCCTTAAGGAAGCCGAAAGGGATTTGTTCTCCCCGTCATTGCGATCACTTTTTTGTTCTGGACCATACCTGGGAACCTTCTAGTTACGGAGATATTGGGCGTTAAAGTTCCAGCTTTTTCACATTTTTTTTAAATACAAATGTTTTTAATGTTATAAATACCTCCACGAATCCCGTACTATTCAATGCATCCATCAGCACAATGTTTTGAATGCGTTACATTGAGTTTTACCGTAAAACGTGATTTTTCACCGCAAAAATAAAAGTCGTTTCCCAGCAATAACTTTTGCGTAGGGTTACTTAGTTTGATGTACCGAATACTTGGTTGACGGCTTGGTGGAGGGTCCATTTACACCTCGTAGAATTTAATGCTACTGTAGAAAAAATAATGCAAACATCTCTGAGACGTCTGACATACCGTTTTAGTTTATACAAGAGACTGACATAGTACCTACATTATTATAATCTGAAACCTCTACACTTTTACTACCTGAAGTTTACGAGATGGTTGGCCTCGCTCAGCTGTTCCGCGCTTTTGAACGATTTTTATTACATAGTATAAATAAAAGCACAAAATATTGGTACTTTAAAATTTTCTTACTTCAGAATTTATTTTAAGTCGCAAATATTTCTTAAAGGATTTTCTGTCTATAGATTCGTACAAAGCTGAAACAAGGTTCAAGAAACCATTCAACGGTCGTAGCCCCGATGTGCTGCAAAATCCTTTGCTTTTTACAACGATAAATCCAAATCAATCCAAATACCTCCCGCTTTTCGTGTTACGGACTGGTCAGAGGGGAATTACCTCTTTTACACAATAAAATCTAGACTGATACGAATGCACCGAATCGAATCAGGCGTACGAACGAATCAAAGGGACCGTAAGTGCATAGAGGTGTCAATAGAATGGACTCGTGGAAGAAAATAAAAGACAAACATGGTCGAAAGTGCCTGGATCATGGCCCAGCTGCGTACAATGGCTTTATTAAAATCGTAGGACTCAGAGGGTTAAGTTCTGTTTTTTTTTTATGAACCAATTTCCTATAGCAGAAAAACAATAGTTAATTATCTGCTTGCGTTTTCCAGCGAGAGCAGGAAATTATCTATCGTAACTTCTGTTTAGTTATACGAAGAAAGGCAAGCATATAAATACAATTTCAACTTATCAACTAAATTGTCCTTTCCAAAGACTATTCACAAAATGTCTAAAATATTCTTAAAGACAAACAAACACACTCCTTTTAATGAAGCAGAAACGTAGACGAAACTCGTTTCCATATTTGAAAGTACTCAATAGATTTTGAGTAAATTGTCTAATATCTTACAGGTAGGTACCGTAACCGTATCGTACCAAGATGCTGGTATAAAATTGTATGATGTTATTTTATCACAAAGAAGAAGGAACCAATATTTAGATTCAGAACTACACGCCAGACTTTTATCTACATTTCAGTGTCAGTCAGTCGTGCTACCATGAATTTTGAAGAACACGGACCCATTTTTCTTCTATTTTGTACGAGGACAGGTTTACAAATGCTGGTTTACTTAAAATGCTAGAAGCCAGATCCATTAGATAGAATTTATTGCTTAGTAGGACTTAGGATTTAACCAAAAGCCATCCAAATGTTGCATTTTCATGTAATACCCTAAGACGCATGGGTTGTGCTGCACTGGGAAAAGGATGATCTCAAGCGTTCCCACGAGTCTAACAAATTTTATGTTTTTAGTCTTAGTTTACATCAAAAATTGCATTCCAATTCTAGGAGAATTTATAACACTTACTTTACCATTGTTTATTCACGGTATATATTGTTAGAAATTACGAAATCAAAAGATGACAAAGAAAGGATCAATAAGATCTTCTCACCAAAACAAAAATATCGGAGCTTTCTACTGTCTACTCGACCTCCTCATAAGATTATCGAAAATACGGCCAGCCACACCTAAAAGGTAAAACTATAAATACGACAACCCGACATAAACTTAAAGTCTTACCCTCGAATCTGGAACAATGCATTTCCTATTCGCTGTCGTCGTGAATAAGTAACACAAGACACCCATGAAACTAGTCCGTCATTGTGAGATATTGTGGTGACCCCACTAAAACATGCATATGACGAGGTGGGGTATAGTATGAAACTTTTACTAGAACTTAGTACATAATAATATGTTGTTCGTACAGGAGATAGACGCCAGTGAGGAGGAGGTTACTAACAAAAACTCGAACTTAAAACGAGAGCTAGTAGACCTACATCAAGATTGCTTGAATGTTGTCAATGAACGGGATCAACTAAGGGTGGTCTCGGATGGGTTCAACAACTGTAGCAACTTGTATGAGGAGGCTTTGTGTAAAATTACGGACCTAGAGGATGAATTAATCCACGCCAATGCTGAACTTTTTAAATTTGAAAAAGGAAAAGGAACATACTCAGGCTACAAAAACTGACCATTTGTACAATGAATTAGTAAATACAAATTGTAACCCACATTCCATTATAACAATAGACCTTACAGAAGACTCCTTACTGAAACCTAATTACAGCCATAAAAAGAGTAAAAATAAAATTAATAAACATGCAATATTTAACAAAATCATTAAAAAATGTAATAAATACAAGAAACGACAAAATCACTATTCCAAATATATCCAATTAGGGAAATAACGTATTTCTCTTGTTAATAAATTATGTAACTATCAGATTAAATTGGAAGACAGTATAAATATTTATGAAATAGACAATCAGCGCTTACAATCTGAAATTGAGGCACTGAATAAGTAACTAAAATATTTAAATAATAAATATGAAAGCTCTAAAACAGCAGCATATGCATTCATTTGAGCATATTCTTGCCATTAATGACTTGGTAGACAAAGTGGACTTGCTGACTCTCAACACTCACTGTAGGTACTTGTAATGAACCCAGTCTTGGTACCCTCCAGCCTAAGGCCCTATACCAACTAGAGAACTTTGAAGATTTTTTTCCAATTAAAGGTATTTCCTAAGTGTTATAAAATAAAACATCGTTGTCATCGTCATTCTTTTTCCCTTATCCCAATTCATTGGGGGTCGGCGCAGCATATCTTACTCTTCCATACTTCTCTATTACTCGTCATCTAATCAGACACCTCCTTACTTACCATGTCATTCTTTACACAGTCCATCCATCGTTGATTAGTTTCGTTTTTTTTTTCGTCTTATAAAATAAAACACGTGCTCGCCAAATATAGTTTACGATCCATGCATAACAGCGAACAAATCACCTACCGAAAAGCAAGACATTCAATTTCAAAACCAAAACGTAACAAATAAAAGTTTTACAACAAACCAGTGCAATGTATCAAGTTTATCTACAAAATAGAGACAACTCTATCATCTAGTCTATGGATAGTTACCCCCGGGACTCGTTGTTTATGCCCTCAAGTTATAAACAACGAAGGATATGGATATTGAATTTTGTTTGAATAAAACCTCGTTTTGTATTCGGAACACGTGCGTTCTAATAAAACTTTTGTAAGGGACTTAGCAGACATGCTGGGGCATCGGTGATCAGCGATTTTGTCGCTTCTCGGAAAAGCTCGACACAACGACTGATTTCAAAACCTCTTATAGTTTTAGCGTATACAGTTTCAGCGTTAACGTTATTAACATAATCAAACTGTTTTCAAGAACATTCAGTGTCAATCAGTCTCCTGCCCTTTTCCCTATTTATTTGGCGTCGGCGCAGCATGGTTTTCTTCTTCCATACTTCTCTATTACTTGTCATCTCATTAGACACCTGTTTTTTTGCCATATCATCCTTCAGTGCATCCATCGTTTCTTTTGGTCTTCCTCTTCTCTTATACCCATCACCATTCACGTCATTTTCCTCATTTCTCCGCATCACATGCTCATACCAAACCAACCGATTAACACACAATTATTCACACAAACCGGCGGGCGCCACTTTCAGACTTCTTCTGTACTCATTTCTTATTTTATCGATTCGCGTAATAAATAAAATCCATATACACATGCAAATGCCTTTAATTTAACCCTTTTGTGGCATTTAATGTCAATATTCCACAAAAATGATGACACTGACCGGCTTTAACGCTGTTAAGACGTGCTGAAAGCGTTCAGTCTCATTAGTGTCATTCGCCATAACAATTTCAGCGGCGGCTGCCAAAAACAGGTAGAAACACTTAATTTTGATAGTTCGCAGTGTCAAAACGCGATAACGAAGTAATTGCTGAAATGCGCGATCTTGCTTTCGCAACTTGTGACCGAACGCAGACAGCCACCCAATCGTAATGCTTCGGTGGCATCGAAATGTACTGTAGAATCCTAATCCTAAATAATATTATAAATGCGAAAGTAAGTTTGTTTGTTTGTTACCTTTCACGCCTAAACCACTGAACCGATCATCCTGAAATTTTGCATATTCGTTGCAAGGTGTACGGAACGGACATAGGGTACATCCCGAAATAGTACTGTTTCCGAGGAAAACAACAATAACCTTATGATAATTGATATTATTATACACTACTTACACAGCCTACACACACATACCATACCATACTACATAGACTTACAGCTAAATAAAACAGAAAAGAAAATAGTGAGTGAGACCGAGAGCCAATTACAAGTCTTCACTTATAAAAAATAGACTGCCAAAGAGTGTGTGAACAACACAGCACTGAAAAAAAAATGGAAACTTTACTAGTGTGTTAAGATTTTAATTGTCTTATTCTTAATTAACGCGGGCAAAAAAAAAGCTAGTACAATATGAGGTCTAGTATTTTACTTTAAATAAAAGAGTTTTCAGCGACTTATTTCAGATTTTATTTCAAAATACTTTGAGAATCCGAATGCAGCTACAAGCAGCCTTCCCAATTTAAGGTTAGTTGTAAGCTATTCGTATAAACCGTACAGACTGACATATGAACAAGCCCGCCATCCACCGCTTTGTTCTGAATGGCCCAAGAAGTTCTAAAATCGCAGATCGTCGAAGCTAAAAGTAGCTTGTCTGCAAGCGCCCTAATAAAACTTTTGTAAGGGAATAAAATATTTTGTAAATATACGTAAGGTCGATAAAATTGGTTGCCCTTGCACAGCGATTTTGCTGTGGACGTGACATGAAGGTAAAGCGTGAGTTGTGCGAAGGTATTTATCGTTTATTTGAAGGTAGCATTTAAGGAAGACTTCTCTTTGTTGTGTTATTGGACTGATGTTGGGTATACGAGTACTTTTGTGGGAAAACATTCTTTGTATTGGATATCCTTATACGGGTGTGTTGTCTTGTCGGTTACGTTTTGTTACCGTAATTTTGACAATGCTGTATTTTTGACAAATTTCTGGTTATGTTGGTTGTTTTGTCGTGATTTTAATCACTTTTACTTATACAGCAACATTCATTGTGTTCATTTTTTCTGTTTTAAAGATTTCTACTTCTTAAAAACACAAATTCTAGAAAATTCGAAAAACGCAAAGACATTCATATATTTACGAAAATAGACGGGAAAGACGAAGAAAATCGTAATCCAATACTTCGAAAAAAAATAGTTTCAACGACAATGACGTCGTCGCCGTCAATATAAAAATATAAAAAGCACTGCAAATTTTATAAGAATTAGATCATGATGAACTAGATGATTACGAGAGCTGCTTCCCGACGCACCCGCCTACCAATCCCGTCGCTCAGTTCCGCCTCGCCGCTGCCGGATCCCGGATCAACTGTGTCACCAGCAGCGGCAGTCGCGTCAAGCTCGAGCGACAAATATTTCTCCCCGACGAAGTCGCCAATACCTGTACGTCGGCAGGACAGCGGCCGGCCACCACGTTCGGTTCCAGCACGTGGCCCCTCCGCGCCCACTAGTCACATGTTCTTGTTAAGGGTTTTGGTTTCCGCACTTACCACACGGGCGCCGGGCCCGCACGCAGGCGCGCGCTCGCCTCCAGCGCGTGGCCCCTCCGCGCCCGCTCGTCACATGTTATATCTTACCTTAATGTGCGGCAGAGCAAGCAGCCTCCGCATCTCGTGTATGGCTGCGGCGGTGGCGGGCGTGGCGGCGGCGGGCGCCGGGCCCGCACGCAGGCGCGCGCTCGCCTCCAGCGCGTGGCCCCTCCGCGCCCGCTCGTCACATGTTATATCTTACCTTAATGTGCGGCAGAGCAAGCAGCCTCCGCATCTCGTGTATGGCTGCGGCGGTGGCGGGCGTGGCGGCGGCGGGCGCCGGGCCCGCACGCAGGCGCGCGCTCGCCTCCAGCGCGTGGCCCCTCCGCGCCCGCTCGTCACATGTTATATCTTACCTTAATGTGCGGCAGAGCAAGCAGCCTCCGCATCTCGTGTATGGCTGCGGCGGTGGCGGGCGTGGCGGCGGCGGGCGCCGGGCCCGCACGCAGGCGCGCGCTCGCCTCCAGCGCGTGGCCCCTCCGCGCCCGCTCGTCACATGTTATATCTTACCTTAATGTGCGGCAGAGCAAGCAGCCTCCGCATCTCGTGTATGGCTGCGGCGGTGGCGGGCGTGGCGGCGGCGGGCGCCGGGCCCGCACGCAGGCGCGCGCTCGCCTCCAGCGCGTGGCCCCTCCGCGCCCGCTCGTCACATGTTATATCTTACCTTAATGTGCGGCAGAGCAAGCAGCCTCCGCATCTCGTGTATGGCTGCGGCGGTGGCGGGCGTGGCGGCGGCGGGCGCCGGGCCCGCACGCAGGCGCGCGCTCGCCTCCAGCGCGTGGCCCCTCCGCGCCCGCTCGTCACATGTTATATCTTACCTTAATGTGCGGCAGAGCAAGCAGCCTCCGCATCTCGTGTATGGCTGCGGCGGTGGCGGGCGTGGCGGCGGCGGGCGCCGGGCCCGCACGCAGGCGCGCGCTCGCCTCCAGCGCGTGGCCCCTCCGCGCCCGCTCGTCACATGTTATATCTTACCTTAATGTGCGGCAGAGCAAGCAGCCTCCGCATCTCGTGTATGGCTGCGGCGGTGGCGGGCGTGGCGGCGGCGGGCGCCGGGCCCGCACGCAGGCGCGCGCTCGCCTCCAGCGCGTGGCCCCTCCGCGCCCGCTCGTCACATGTTATATCTTACCTTAATGTGCGGCAGAGCAAGCAGCCTCCGCATCTCGTGTATGGCTGCGGCGGTGGCGGGCGTGGCGGCGGCGGGCGCCGGGCCCGCACGCAGGCGCGCGCTCGCCTCCAGCGCGTGGCCCCTCCGCGCCCGCTCGTCACATGTTATATCTTACCTTAATGTGCGGCAGAGCAAGCAGCCTCCGCATCTCGTGTATGGCTGCGGCGGTGGCGGGCGTGGCGGCGGCGGGCGCCGGGCCCGCACGCAGGCGCGCGCTCGCCTCCAGCGCGTGGCCCCTCCGCGCCCGCTCGTCACATGTTATATCTTACCTTAATGTGCGGCAGAGCAAGCAGCCTCCGCATCTCGTGTATGGCTGCGGCGGTGGCGGGCGTGGCGGCGGCGGGCGCCGGGCCCGCACGCAGGCGCGCGCTCGCCTCCAGCGCGTGGCCCCTCCGCGCCCGCTCGTCACATGTTATATCTTACCTTAATGTGCGGCAGAGCAAGCAGCCTCCGCATCTCGTGTATGGCTGCGGCGGTGGCGGGCGTGGCGGCGGCGGGCGCCGGGCCCGCACGCAGGCGCGCGCTCGCCTCCAGCGCGTGGCCCCTCCGCGCCCGCTCGTCACATGTTATATCTTACCTTAATGTGCGGCAGAGCAAGCAGCCTCCGCATCTCGTGTATGGCTGCGGCGGTGGCGGGCGTGGCGGCGGCGGGCGCCGGGCCCGCACGCAGGCGCGCGCTCGCCTCCAGCGCGTGGCCCCTCCGCGCCCGCTCGTCACATGTTATATCTTACCTTAATGTGCGGCAGAGCAAGCAGCCTCCGCATCTCGTGTATGGCTGCGGCGGTGGCGGGCGTGGCGGCGGCGGGCGCCGGGCCCGCACGCAGGCGCGCGCTCGCCTCCAGCGCGTGGCCCCTCCGCGCCCGCTCGTCACATGTTATATCTTACCTTAATGTGCGGCAGAGCAAGCAGCCTCCGCATCTCGTGTATGGCTGCGGCGGTGGCGGGCGTGGCGGCGGCGGGCGCCGGGCCCGCACGCAGGCGCGCGCTCGCCTCCAGCGCGTGGCCCCTCCGCGCCCGCTCGTCACATGTTATATCTTACCTTAATGTGCGGCAGAGCAAGCAGCCTCCGCATCTCGTGTATGGCTGCGGCGGTGGCGGGCGTGGCGGCGGCGGGCGCCGGGCCCGCACGCAGGCGCGCGCTCGCCTCCAGCGCGTGGCCCCTCCGCGCCCGCTCGTCACATGTTATATCTTACCTTAATGTGCGGCAGAGCAAGCAGCCTCCGCATCTCGTGTATGGCTGCGGCGGTGGCGGGCGTGGCGGCGGCGGGCGCCGGGCCCGCACGCAGGCGCGCGCTCGCCTCCAGCGCGTGGCCCCTCCGCGCCCGCTCGTCACATGTTATATCTTACCTTAATGTGCGGCAGAGCAAGCAGCCTCCGCATCTCGTGTATGGCTGCGGCGGTGGCGGGCGTGGCGGCGGCGGGCGCCGGGCCCGCACGCAGGCGCGCGCTCGCCTCCAGCGCGTGGCCCCTCCGCGCCCGCTCGTCACATGTTATATCTTACCTTAATGTGCGGCAGAGCAAGCAGCCTCCGCATCTCGTGTATGGCTGCGGCGGTGGCGGGCGTGGCGGCGGCGGGCGCCGGGCCCGCACGCAGGCGCGCGCTCGCCTCCAGCGCGTGGCCCCTCCGCGCCCGCTCGTCACATGTTATATCTTACCTTAATGTGCGGCAGAGCAAGCAGCCTCCGCATCTCGTGTATGGCTGCGGCGGTGGCGGGCGTGGCGGCGGCGGGCGCCGGGCCCGCACGCAGGCGCGCGCTCGCCTCCAGCGCGTGGCCCCTCCGCGCCCGCTCGTCACATGTTATATCTTACCTTAATGTGCGGCAGAGCAAGCAGCCTCCGCATCTCGTGTATGGCTGCGGCGGTGGCGGGCGTGGCGGCGGCGGGCGCCGGGCCCGCACGCAGGCGCGCGCTCGCCTCCAGCGCGTGGCCCCTCCGCGCCCGCTCGTCACATGTTATATCTTACCTTAATGTGCGGCAGAGCAAGCAGCCTCCGCATCTCGTGTATGGCTGCGGCGGTGGCGGGCGTGGCGGCGGCGGGCGCCGGGCCCGCACGCAGGCGCGCGCTCGCCTCCAGCGCGTGGCCCCTCCGCGCCCGCTCGTCACATGTTATATCTTACCTTAATGTGCGGCAGAGCAAGCAGCCTCCGCATCTCGTGTATGGCTGCGGCGGTGGCGGGCGTGGCGGCGGCGGGCGCCGGGCCCGCACGCAGGCGCGCGCTCGCCTCCAGCGCGTGGCGGGCGCGCGCGCGTCCTTCCGCTGCCGGCGCGCGCCCGCTGGTGACCACTACTGTGCTGGCGATGCGGTCGTATATCTAGTGGACAAAATAATAGGGGTTAATAAACAGGAATGTTGATATGCTCCACTACTTTTTAAGCCTGATAGTCATGACGTGTGTGTCACGCTTTAACCTCTGACAGTTATTTTGCCTCTGACAACAGCAACAGTATTACAAACAGATTAAAGACCATTGTTGTTTCGATAGACGTGTCAGTTTCAGCAAATATCAGCAATGAGACTAAAGATTACTGAGATTTTGTTAGTGATGTAAAATCAGAATGCTTTACACTTGAGATTAAAAAATGGCTACATAGTAGACTTAGAAATTACCTATTAAAAGGTCGTAAGTTAAACCGAAGTGTCTTAATATTGCTTTGTGAGATTGCTACTCCACTTATGACCGCTACTGTACCTATTAACTTGTTTGACCATCAGCACCAACTGTCACTGATGACTGAAGGAACAATCCTTACGCTGCCTCATCACATAGTATCACATATAGCTGATAAATTACAGTGAAGACAGTTTCCATTTTAAATTGGTAAGATATACAAGTTAGCTTACCTCCAAGAAAGCTCTAAGTTGCAGATCATCAAGAACGCTGTGAAACAGATCAGGATCCATGACCGTGGGGCCATCTTGCAGCACTGATACATCGTCCAGGGATTCGACGATCAGACTCACCGCTGTAACAAACATTTCAAATAAAAAAAGTTACGAAGAAACTAAACGATTTAATTTTGGCCAATCATTCTATTTTCGTTACAGAAACTATTGCCATCTTACGAAAGATACCTCATAAAAAAGTTGTTTCAAAAATATTACTAGGTGGCGCTTACCACAGAACGTGGTGAATTTATGTTAGCGCCATCTGTTGCAATTTTTGGTAAACTATTCCGAGTCTTTCCTTCCAACCAACACACTAGATGGCACTACAATAGAAATGTATGGTATTCCTTGTGGCAATGAACTCGTGTGATATGGATGGATACAGGGACTTATGTGAGAAAGGGATAGCGTCAGACATCGTGCCTAGGTCTTTCTCTTTCTAGAGCTGTAAACTAGGTCTGTGTGGGCAATGTTCCAACATAACAGCTCGTCTGGGCTTTTGTTCTTAGTCCATGATTATGGGCACAAGGCCGTTCTTGTGCGAGCACAGCACTGCTTCTAACGTACCTAGTGAACAAGCCTCGAGCATGACAACTTGGGGCTGACTTTAACCGTCCATAATCAATTTCACGCCCGAAGGTCAATGATCCTGTGTCCATACACAGGGCCGTTTCTGTGCGAGAAAGGAATAGCGCTATACATCATGTTTAACACTATCTATTTCTCTCACAGCTTACTTCTAACGTAAAAGCGTCAAGCTACTCCCAACAAAACAGTTAGTCTGGTTGTGCTTTATCCGTGATATTGAAATGTTGTTGCTGAGCGAGACCGAGATAGCACTATACGCGTATATAGCTCTCTTTTCGACTCTTATATCTTACCTGCTGAACAAGCTTCTTCCAACATGACAGCTTTTCTGGGCTGTTGTTCCTCGTCCTCCTCATCATCAGCGGCGGCGGCTGCCAGGGTAGCCGCGCGCAGACGACGCCGACTGTTGAACTTCTTCAGTTCCTCTACTGTGCCCGCTAAGTGGTTGCGGAGCTGCTTTTCACGGTCCTGGAGAAAATATTGTTGTGTAGGCCAGTGACGAAATATGCTTGCTTTTATTTTAAATTCGAGTCTTCTTGTAGAAAACAGCACTTGCTAACACGGTGACCCTGAAAGTTGCTTAATTTAGTAGAGTTAGCGGCGGATGACGTTTTTACGTACATTTTGAACAAGACACGCTAGGTGTGACCATGGTCTAAATGCGGTTTTCTTAATTCAAGAGCAACTGACATACGGTTGACGTTTCAGTGGGTGCAATTCATGGCGGATCTACCCAACGGATTCTGAACAGATAAAATTACTGTTATTTTTTGTATGTTGCAGTCACTATGTATATAGCGATTACAAACGAACGAAGTTATTTCCAACTCCACTCAAGGCATTTATTTCAAATAGCACCGTGACAGGAACTTTTGGACTGTCAAAAATAAGCTACCGTCATAATAACAGTGAATGGACTGTAGTTGCCCATTACAAAGCTTAGATCTCATGGAGAAGAATGGGCAAGAAATGGACACTCTTTTCAAATCAAGTTAGATATTATACAGTCCTGAGTATAATATTTTTGGTTCCATTTATTTTTGGTTCCATTTATGTGAGCACAATGTAGAAAAAACATAAGCAACACATTGTTTAAAACCCAACAAAAACCGTTTCTCTTATACTTGTAAGTTCTTAAACAAAAATGAAAGTCGTCCGTTAAAACTTACTCGTATCCAGCGATGATTGAGGACCTCCTGTATGTTGATTCTCTGAGTATGATCCACGGTCAACATTCGCTGCACCAGATCCTTGGCGGCATCGCTGATGTCCTCCCAGAGGGGTGCGTCGAACTGTCCAGAGAATAACAAACATAGACATCAACAAGGGGAGCTGATGGTGAACATTTGTGCAATAATACATCGCTATCATGAAATTACAGCAAGACGCATCGCCAAGATTGCCCTTAACGTGACATCACATCGGTTTACAAATAGCTATGATTAACATAACCTAATTCGTCGTTGATGTTTGTATGTTAAATGGATTACATTTAAAAAAGGGTGACTATAAACTATACTAAAGCAATTAACTTTCCAAAATAGCGTTCATAACGTACCCTCAAACGTCCACGGCAAATAGCTTCAAACAGCCGCTCCTTTGTCCCAGTGAAGGGCAGATACCCGACCAGCAGAACATGCAACAGTATGCCGGCAGCCCACACATCGACAGGCTTGCCGTACAGTTGACTAGAAACCACCTCCGGAGCCATGTAGTGAGGAGTTCCGATGCGACCTGGAAAATCTTCAAGTTCAAGTTTGGTGGTTTAGGTACGTTAGTCATCATAGGGTGAGTAAAAATCTAGTGGTACCAGTTTTAGATAAAGCATGTTCATTTATAAATATTTTAAGAGTAAATGTTTTAGAAGTATGAAGAACAGCGTGTCCTCAATACTCCATAGAAATGGCAGGATCCTCCGACGAGACCGGTGTTGTGTCTGGTGTTAGTTTTTCATTTGTGTCATTGTGTGTTTGGCTCTGTAGTACTTTTTGTACTGTGTTGCTGTAGTACTTTTTGTACTGTGTTGCTGTAGTACTTTTTGTACTGTGTTGCTGTAGTACTTTTTGTACTGTGTTGCTGTGGTACTTTTTGTAATGCCTCTACAGAGTAGTTCCAAGAAATGTTTCAGTTAAGTGGTGGATTAGTGCCCAGGCCTCACATAGAGAACTGAGCTGTGACCTAACAGTGAGAAAATTTGGACTGATCATGGATGCTGATTATTCACTAATTCAGTCGTCATCTGCCTAGCCTTTTCCAACTATGTTGGGGTCGGCAATCATCTTTGATGTCTGCGGTAACAATATGGCCAAGGTATTAAAATTTTTAGAAACCTATCTGAGGACTTTGCTCCAAAAATAAGAACCTCACTCTTTTTATCATTATGTCTTAAACCGTGCTCCTCAACATACCTCTCACAAACATCCAACAGCTTTCTCAAACCTAATATTGAAGGGCTCAAGAGTGCCATATCATCGGCGTAACTGATGTTATTAAAACTCCATCAATATAACTGAGCTCACTAATGAGACCGTCAATGTACAAGTTAAACAAAATCGGAGAAGTCAAACCACCCTGTCTGACCCCACATTGCAACTTATACTCATTAGAACTAGCATCCGCCCAATGCACAGTACCTAAAAATATTTATCAGCTCTAATGGCATATTTGCTTGGCGTAAATTTTACCCCATAACATATAACAATGAATCATATCAAAAGCCTTTGACATATCAAGGAAGCAAGAAAAGACAGGACTCTGATTAATAATAGCTTACTGTCTTTTTTGACACATGATGGCAGTCCCTGTTGACAGTCCCTGGCGGAAACCGTGCTGAGCATCATGCAACGTAATATTCTTCCGTAGAAAGGTGTTACGAGACTGTCAAAAACCTTTGCGATAATCGTCACCGGGGAGATCGCTCTGTATTTTGACTTGTCCGACATGTCACCAGTTTTATTTTTAACAATTGGCACACAGGTTTCACAGTTTTTACAAGTTTCACACATAATTTTAGATTTGTCCATGAACCTAGTTTACTAAAATAGGCACCAACAGATTTTGTACAGGGTGTGTATGTTAATATCACAATGTCATAGAATCAAAACAATTTGATAAAACAAAGCATTTTGCCTATTTTGTGACATACAATTTATTATTCATTTAAACAACTTGCGACTGCGAAAATTGATGACAGTAGGATGGTAGTGAGATGAATGCATTTTTGAAAATTGTTTTTAACTTGATCAGTTTTGAAGTAATACAAACCGATTGTGTTTAGCGTTGTTTCCAGACCTGGACAGCTAACGTTTTTTTTTGTTCAAGTTTTGCTTATTGAAAGACAACAACGTTTGTTGATAGTACTTTTAATGCAATTATATTATTATGAATAAAGGGTGTAACAAGACCCATAACGAAGCCGAAAGAAACTTGTTCTCCTCGTCATTACGATCACTTTTTGGTTCTAGATCATACCTGGGAACCTTCTAGTTACGGAAATATTAGGGGTCAAAGTTCCAACGTTTAAACATTTTTTTTAAAATACATGTTTTTAATGCAAGAAATTTACTTTAAACATCTTCACGACCCCCATACTATTCATCCATCCATCCATCAGCACAATGTTTTGAGTGTGTTACGTTGAGTCCTACCGTAAAACGTGATATTTCATCCCAAAAAAAAGTCGTTTCCCAGCAATAATTTTTGCGTAAAGTTACTTAGTTTGATGTACATAATACTTGGTTGACGGCTTCGTAAAAGGTCCGTTTATACCCTGTATAGCAAACACGAATAATGGATAAAATAATGGATAAAAACTCATCGCAGTAGCAAGTTTTCGACACCAAATAACCGCCACCAAAACCAAAACCAAAACAGTAGGGAATAATTATTTAATAATTCGTGTTATTTCAAGTGTGACAAGTGCATCAATTAAAAAATTACACAGGGTCATGTGCACAAATTAATTGACAGCGTGTTTCACTTCGTTCATTATGACATAATCACATAGTTTATTTTACAATACATTTAATAATTACTGTTTTGACAGCTATAATTGTTTATTACTCTACTTGTAAGCTTGTGTGTTAAGCATAAGGGACATTTTACGGGTTAGTGACGTCATTTTGTCACTTTATGGCACACTAACTACGTGAAAGTAGTACTTCTACCTAATATGTCATCAGCTTCAAATATTAGTTACATTCCACCTTTACAAATGCATTCCTAGGCCCAAATGTGCCCAAAAATCGCAATATTCGTTTAGTGCTTAACGTATGAAAAACTGCCTCTTTGGTCTAGTGGTCGCAAGCGCGACTGCTGAGCATAAGGTCCTGGGTTTGCTTCCCGGGTCGGGCATTATTAGCAGCCACGGAGTCTGGATTTGTGCCCGGTTGATGGCAATAGGCTCGCCCCCTACTCCATGGACTTAAACATAACTGACGAAATGTGGGTGTACTATTAAATACACCTCTGCCTAGCCCTTCGGAGATTAAAGGCATGATGTTACGTCATATGAATTAAAAACATCGTGGTGTTCCTGTGCATCGTTTGGAGAAGACAGTTTTTTTTCTCTATATAGCATCTCGCAGGTGAAATTAGTCGATTCTCATCTACTTAACTGGGCAAAGATGACTGAGACAGAATGGTATTTTAAATACGTTTACTGATTACTAGGAATTTCTCATGCATCGTGGTAGCATTTACATACATTTAAACTCACATACACAAACAGCCAGACCCGGAACAACTAACTGTAGGCCATACAAATATTTTTTCCGTGCGGGGAACGAACCTAGCAGTCAGTCACTCAGCCACTGGGCCAACGTGCCGTCAATTTAGTGCTTCGTGGCGCAAGCGGGTCTAACAGCTGGTTAGTGACATGGATTACGAAAAATGAACTAGGTCTTATGGCAACATTCCTTAATGCACAAATGTATAGGCCATGAACTGTTGTAAATAGTGTTCAATACAATACACTGCGGTGTTATTTCGAATTTACGAGTGGACAACATCAACACTAGAACCGGTTATGATGATTAAAAACATGGTGTTGTGAACAAAAAGTGCCGTAATACGTAAAAATCTGTTAATACTGTGATAGGAAGCGACATGTCTATCGTATGAGACACATGGTGATATCACGGAATTAGAAGTTATAGGGTTTTCAACAATGCAAGATAATAGACTAAGGGTATGAAGAACAGGGTACGAAGTTCTTCATTCCCATAGAAAAGGGAGGATCCTCCGACCAGACGGGTGTTATGTCTGGTGGGCTACTGCCCGACAGTTGTTGTCGGGTTTTTCTATACCGTCATAAGTTGCGGATAACTTTAACGGCGCGATTTAGATGCGCTTAGGGCTACTTGCACGAAAAACTTAACTCAGAGTTAAATGCAAACACGAGGTTAAATTGACAATATTGTATGATAAACTGCCAATTTAACCTCGTATTAGCAACTAACTCTGAGTCAAGTTTTTCGTGCAAGTGGGCCTTAGCGATGCGATTAGCGAATTTTGATTTTAGTTCTTCATTTGTGTCATAGATGGCGCTTTTTGTAATGTGTTGCTGTAGTACTTTTTGTACTATGTTGCTGTAGTACTTTTTGTACTATGTTGCTGTAGTAAGTATTTTTTGCACTATGTTGCTGTAACACTTTTTGTACTATGTTGCTGTAGTACTTTTTGTACTATGTTGCTGTAGTACTTTTTGTACTATGTTGCTGTAGTAAGTACTTTTTGTACTATGTTGCTGTAGTAAGTACTTTTTGTACTATGTTGCTGTAGTACTTTTTGTACTATGTTGCTGTAGTAAGTACTTTTTGCACTATGTTGCTGTAGTACTTTTTGTACTATTTTGCTGTAGTACTTTTTGTACTACTCGGTACGAATGTAAAGTAACTAGTTACAATAAAACCATAAAAATCCCTCGAATAAACCCGGTCTTTTTCTAGACTTGAACAGCAATTCAAATCAAAATAAAGTCATTCATTCAAATACGAAAGAAAAATAATCTGTACTTGACGAGACGCATATAAAAAATTAAGCACACAAAGTTAAGTAAAAATTAGGCTGAGAATTGGCGGTTTTTCTACGACAAAATCACATTTAATTCGTTTTCTTTTTACGCCTGTTGCTTTGATTGTTTAAAGATAAATTGCATTTAAAAACGTACTATGTAATTGACATCGCACACATTTCTAAGTGGATTATCGCGTGCTAATGCCGATCATATTAACAGATACACAGAGGGGAGTCTCACGAGATGTTAAGATTTCTTTAATAGCAACACATTTCTGAACTAAGAAGTTGAAACATAAAAAATATGTTCAGATCGGATGATTTGATTTCGAGACGCTCGACTTAGCTCCGAGCCGAGCCAACCCGGATGTTGATCAACAAGCCGAATCACAGTCAAATAAGAGCAGTTGCTACGAGTCTGTTTTGTTGAACTGTCTTTCCGAATGTGCCGACCCCAACACAGTCCTTAGCTTCTTATCGTGTATTGTTTCTAACCCAAAATCCCTCTAATCCGTGATAGTACAAAGACAGTGCAGATGTTCGAGGCACATAGTCCATGCAGTTAGGGCACGGTCTACACGTCTTACCGTACTCATCAGATTTGAGATACGCTTGGCCCATTGGACCCATTAGCGGGCGAGTGTCCATCACCAGTTCTGTGTAACACAACCTACTGTCATCAACTTGGTAGATAAAATAAAGTAAGTGTAGGTAAATAATATAATCATAAGTCATGTAATCATAGATGAGAAATATGCAATGTGTTCAGAGGTGTGATTTAGTTAACATCACAACTTAGATTATCATTTCTGGACCACATCTTGTGTATGCATTCCCACATCGAAACAATACCACTTGACTGGCTGTATACAGGATGAATTGTTCATGTGGGATCCACGCCCAAAATTCGGCCAAATCCGAAACTATGAGCAATAGCGAAAAATACGAATATATTTATTCAACAATTTACAATTACATCACCTCTACGAAAAACGGAAAAAGCCATATTTCACAATGTTTTTATAAAGTATGGGCGTTTGCTGTTACATGAATCATGAATGACTATTGCTTTGTCATAGTAGTATCAATAGTGATATTTAACTAACAGAACATGTTCCTTCTCTTTTCTCAGAGATCCAGAACATTTCATAAACGCAGCATCTAACTCAACTAATCAATAACAAAATATATCTTACCAGGTGGAGCTCGATGGGCAGTCGGAGTCGGCAACTGGGCAGCTACACCAAACCCACCAAGTTTGACCGGCGCGCAGTTGTCGCGACCGGCCAGTAACACGCAGTGGGGTCTCACGTCTCGGTGAACGATGTCGTTTTCGTGGCAGTAGCGAAGAGCTTCCAGAATCTGGCGCATGTAGTGGCTGGAAAGAGGCAGAAGAATATCTGAGTAACAATCATCATCTACCTAGCCTGTACCCAACTATGTTGGAGTTTACAGATTAGAAGGGACACCGACGCGAAAACAGTTACCACATATTCAGTGCAGCATTCTGAGCCCCATCGATAATTTAAAAAAAAAAATCAGCTGAATAAAAATTTGTATGTGTGGGTGCCCCCACAGAAATTTTTCACCGGTTATTAAAAAAAAACAGCTGGTTCCTACAAAAAAGCTATGCCTACACGGTCAAAATGTATGGAACAGCTGATTTTTTTTTAAATAACTGATGGGGCTCAGAATGATGCACTGAATATGTGGTAACCGTTTTCGCGTCGGTGTCCCTTCCACCCCGTACACCTGAGTAACAATATTAGCCTGTAATTGATAAGCCTACGGGATCTCACACTAGCGCCTTAGCGTGCAAGAAGAAACACACTAAACTAAACTTGCCCATTATAGAAAAATATTCCTATGACATGTGGCAATTGGAAAGGCTGTGGCAGTCTATAAGTCTAATGGTACAAAATAAATAGTACTATGTACTCACCATGCAACAGCTTCGCTGTAGACAAACCCAGCAGTAGCTCTGCGGACTACTTCGAAGCAGAGATCAGAGCCATCCATACTGAAAGTATTAAGAAATCTATTAGTCTCCCAATTTATGATGTGTATGTTACTATAACTGTGTAGTAAGAAAACAGATCTGACTAAATTAACAAAAAAAGATGGTTGCATATTGCAATAACGAAAAATCGACAAAAAGTAAGATTTTAAACAATGAGCTTTTTATTATATTTTCAAATATGTTTACACGGTGTTATCAATAAAGTTGTGTCTCACTATGTGCTGCCTTGCAAGGCGTATAAATAATGTTAACACATTAAGTAGTGCAGGTTGTACTTTTAAATCTTTAATAAAATTACATTAGACAATCTGGGTTACAAGTGCCATTACAGGTCTGATGATGAAAAATATTTGTATCGAATATTGCAACTAAAAAATAAAAAAACTTTTTTGCAAAAAATAAAACCGACTCCAAAAACACAAAAAAGTCAAAAATAATTTTAGCTTGAGAAGTCGGTGACTTTTGTTTGTTTGATTCAGTTTTTTGTCACCGACTTCTGAAGCTAAAATTATTTTTGACTTTTTTGTGTTTTTGGAGTCGGTTTTATTTTTTGCAAAAAAGTTTTTTTATTTTTTAGTTGCAATATTCGATACAAATATTTTTCATCATCAGACCTGTAATGGCACTTGTAACCCAGATGGGTGCAAAGTTTTAATCAATATACATGAATTAAGTCCAAACGCAAGGTAGCTACTGTAAACAGTTGAGGAGTTCCCTTAACTGTCCTTCGTCTTCATCATCAGACCCCTTATGACAGTCACAACCCATCTAGGTGTAAATTTCTCATCAATACAAATTAATCAAACCCAAACACAAGGTGACTGCTGTAAACCGTTGAGGAGTTCCCTCGACTGTCTTTCGGTTCCATCATGAGAGCGACTCCAGACCTTCTTTAAATTGTAGTGCTTTAAAATACTTAATCAAAAAATTTACAAACGCACTAGTCGCCACTACAATTTTTGAAAGCTCCCCTCAATTTCTATTGGATGCCATCATCAGATCCCGGTTTCCTTATCATGGGACCACCCTTGAAGTATCTCCATTCCAACAAAAAATTTTTTATCAAAATCGGTTCATAAACGACGAAGTTATCCGCGAACACACATAAAAAAAAAATATATATATATATACGGTCGAATTGAGAAACCTCCTCCTTTTTTTGAAGTCGGTTTAAAAACAAAAAACAATACAAAGTAAGTAAACAATAAAAGCATTAAGTTGTCTCTTATTCTTTATTGCACACAAAATAATAAATTTGGATACAACTTGCAATAACATAGCTTATGTACAATGGCGAGCTTAACCCAGAATTGGGTTTTCTTACAGCAAACCAAATTTTGACTGCGAGATTTGCAGAAGAGGGTACACTTATGGTGCAATAACATTAACAAATTAATTAATTTTATAAACTAGACTACATACCTACAATATAATATACGTAATACATACAATACATACGCATATACATACCTATAAAATCCTATATATATATATACATACATTTATGTTGACAGGAAATGTTCCCTTATTCCTAAGTTGTGTGGCTAATAACAATCTTATGAACTACTAAAGCTAATAATCATAGCATAGCATAGCCAGCCTATATGTTCCCACTGCTGGGACACACGGCCTCCTCTCTATGAGAGGAAATGGGCTATAATCCACCACGCGGGCCTAGTGCGGGTTCGTAGATGTCACATGTCTTCGAATTTTTGTTGTGTTCTAGGGCATCCCGGTTCCCTCACAATTTTTTCCTTCTTTTAAGAGCAGTGGTGATGAAATCAATTACACAAAGTAATGCGCCTGCCTGGGTTCGAACCCACGACTTATTGTTCGTATGTCGATACCGCAACCACTGGGCCACCGCTGCTCTCAAAGCTTTTAAAAGAGGTTATAGAACATACAATTTTAAATATTCAGGCACGCTAACTATTGTTTTTCTTATAAATCATCAATATTTAACATCAAATCATCCATAGTAAAACAGCCACATCTTGAGTGTTTAATTGCTGTTAATGAAACTGATAACTTTAATAGGTAGTATCAATAAACAGTTATAAACTTACTATTCAAACACCATGTATAGCATTCCCTCAGAGCTGTATGTCTCCAGCAGCTCCACAATATGAGGGTGCTTCAGCATGTGACATATTGTTGCTTCACGTTTTAGATCTGGAAACATAAAGTAATAGTTTTATTATCACATCATTATATCAGACATTCACTCCTGGAGTTCCTGGACATATGCTGCCCCCTAGCGTCGCCACAGCGAAAGGTCCTGTGCTTGTCATACGTAGCAAATTCCAGTGGAATACACCAGGTCAGCAGTTAAGGTGGACTTCCAACCTTGTGAAGAGAAGAAGACATGCTACGCTGACCCCAAATGAATTGGGATAAGGGCAAGAGAATGATGAGGTTCTAATAATGAAAATACCACTAATTACCTAAACATAGCAATGTTTTCTTTACAAAAGAATTTTCTCTTGTCTTGGTTCTAAGATAGTTCAAGAATCATTACTGCAATATAGTATAGTGCAGACAAGAAGATTTTTGAGATCGAGAATCTAAACAATTACTAACTTTACACTTTATTCAAAATAGGAATGTTATGAGAACTTTTCTTTTACTCAGCAATAAAAATATTAAATTATATAATATCACGCCTGTTTACCCCAACGGATAGGCAGAGGTACCACCCATATTTATTTAAATCAACCATGTAATGGGGGTAAGGCTCTTGCCATCAATCAGGTACAAATGCAGACTCCGGGCTGCTGACAAATTTGTGTTATTGAATTTTCTACTTTTATCGACTGAATGCTCTCAATCACCATATTGGAATAACTTGATTGTTCTTACCTGCAGTACTAAGTCCAGGGCTGGCAGTGAAGCGAGCCACGTCAACAATCTTTACTGCAAACTGCTGGCCAGTCTGCCGGTGCACACAGCGGCGGACCAGGCTGAACGGACCCCTTAAAACAATACAATATTATGTTTTAGCTATTTCCTTCATACACTTATTTACACAAGAAAGGCATTACTGAAGATGAAGTTTACAAAATACTGAAGATGTGTGTGAAGGAGGTCCATAGAACATTATTTGACTCTTGTCAATAGGTAGGGCATCAAAGTACTGCCTGTTATCAATTCAGAACTGCTGAAGTAATTTCTTAGTAAAGTAATTTTCTAGGATCAGTTTTGAGACCTGCTAAGAGTTGCACTGTTATAGGTAGCAGTAATATTCAATGGAACTTCCAATCCCTTATTGTCAGCAAGCACCAATTGGAGTAGCAGTACTTTGAGTATGAGAAACAATGAGTATTTGACTATCACAATTATGTCAGGACAGGTTTCATAAAATGTTTTTAGAGAAGCCATCCAACATCAAAATCAAATACACAAACTTACATACACAGATATATTAGACAATTCTGCACCTCTAGTCTCTAGCCACTTATGACATCTCAATTTGTGTAACTGCTTATGTTACCTACCTAGATAATAAACAATTTTCTATTTCTAGGAAACTTATTTTATTTACCAACAATATTCCACTAAGATATTTATCAGTTCTTGCAAACAATAGATAATAAAGTGTCAACAAGAAAATTATGCCTTAAGAGCATTGTGAATGTAAAAAAGGCTAGAATCGTATATCTTTTTGTTAGTCTATCATTTTCAACTATCTTTATCCTGGTTTGATTTTCTTGAAAGAAGTTGTTGAACATAATCATAGTCCGTCAGTGGCGAAGGTTCCATACAACTCGCTTCCTACCGGCTTCCCATTGAAAAATGGCACAGTCGGTATTCTATAGACATTTAATATAATCACATTAAAGATATGTACTCCGGCTTACCTCTTACAAAAATTGACCCTTCGCTACTGTACCCCATAATTCATGTAGGATTAGACAGAGTGTACCTACAATATACCCTCACTTCGCTAGTTATTTTTAAGACCCTGTTGTTTTGAGTTTGTTTTTAACTGATTGAATTATCAGTAATTTATTAAGATTCTAGTCTATTCTTGTTGAATAATTTAACAAAAAAAACTAGTTTGGTATCACTTTCCATCATTTATCAACATGAACATGCATGAGTTTTGTCATGAATGATAAATTAATGTAGGCCAATTTACAACTTCATTAGCACAGCTGACTGTGATTGCTTAGTAGAAGCGCAATGCTAATAAAATTAATCAACATGTATGACGGTAATTGATGTGCCCTGAATCAGCCTCAGCATTATGAATTTGAAATTTTTGCCTATTTTGGGACACAGGCCTTCATTCTATGAGGAGTGGGCTTCAATTTACCAAATGGACCCAGTCTGGGTTTGTTGATGTCTCACCTAGCACCTGTCTATTTCCATCAAAGTACGATTCACTGAAAGTTATTTATCATACTGTAAACAATGTCTTGTTAATAAAACTAAACTACTTTTCCTAGGTCATAGAAAACTAAAGAAGATATTATAAGTTTTATCACATTAGGTACAGGACTGGATATACACAATTCAGTTTTAAATTGATGCTAAGCCCTCTGACCAATTATTGAGATAATTAAAAATAACAGTTAACATACAACACTTAGTAGCCTTTTTCAAATTAATTAAGAAAGATGGTGAATTGGAAAGATACCAACCCCAAACTACTACTACTGTAACAACTCATGTATATGTACCTACATTCAATGCAAATTAATTAATTCTATTCTAACTGGGTCCATGTGATGAATGGGCCGCTGTCCCAGCGTTGGGAATGTTTTCATGGCTGATTATGCTTTAAATACTATTGGAAAAACAGTTAGCACTTGATAGAGCCTCAGTTTTTAACTCCAATAATTATTCTAATATTGACAGTTTAGACTAAATTTTATCAGACCAATTTCTTGCCACACTTACAGCGTTTTAGTAACTGTTTATATTTGCAAACAAATGCTTGAATACCTGCCAGTTGACAGATTATTTGTTTCTTGGACCAACACTTTAAAATTACTATTGTTTACCACCAAAACCATAAAATTAAAGTACCCAACACACTATTTAAAAGAACATTAGAATTTTCTTTATCTGGTGTTTCTGGTTGAATTATTGACCCCAGTAACAAAATGAATAAATAAAGTACACAAAATTAACCATGTGACATTGACAAATTTTTTTAATATTAGCACTTGACTCCAATTAGAATATTTAAATTCTGCACATTATTAAGCATTTTGATGGTAACCAGAAGTATAATATCAACTAGATGTGAGGTTGTCATGTTTGAGTTTTATAATGTTTGCTTTAAACAGGAAAAGTTCCCAGTTTCCCAGGTCAAGTACACCTGAAGCGGAAAATAGACAAGTGCGAGCGCGAATGCACATCGCATGATATTTCACTTGCACGTAAAATTATATGCACTCTTTACTTACTTGCCAATAATCTCGCACAGCTCGTACACATCGTCGAAAAGCACTTCGTCCTCAGCCATTTTTCACACAAACACAGTTCGCTACGTTTCAGAAAATATTATAAAATATCATTTTAAACACAGCCTTCAACCCGCCTGAGCAGTGGTTACGCCCTGAGACGATTCGCACGTTTTATGAAAACACTAAATATTAAATGAACACCCAATGATATTTCAGTAGGAAGTCTTGTACTTGAAACTGGAGTAGGATATTAATATCTGAGCCCAGATGTAAAATGTTCATTTTACACAGTAAAATGATCTCATTCGCGAAATTTTCCAATAAGACTTGTAAACGACACTTTTGAAAAACACTAATGGTGTGAAAGATAGTAAATAAAACACAATACGTGCAAGTCAGTAAATATTAGCAAAAAGTGTAATTATTGTATTAAATTTAATTTATTTCACAAAATATTCTTTTTATTTACTTTTGACATTCTGAGGGTTGGAAATGTCCTAGATGAAGTTGGTAGCGAATTGCGGGAGAAAAAATTGTTGCCAGAATAGATAAATAAAAATTTTCGATTTTGTAATAGTGACAGTCGAAATTATGTGTGATTAGCTTGTAAATAAATTATGTAGACGAAGCTGGTAGATTCCCCGGAACACAGAAGCAATTAGTGAGGTAGCTCTGACATTGTTCGCCTATCAAACTCGCGGTTATCAACTGGCAGTCTGGCAGTGACATTAATATAATTAGGTATTTGAAAATGGATTCGGGCTTATCAACAGGAGTAATTAGAGAAGTTGCACTAAATAGGAATAATATGGATAGCGTGTTTGTTCCAAAGCTTACCAAAGGACATTATTAATAGTATTGAGTACCTAAGTATTTTCTGGTCATTGCCCTATAAAAAGAACATCAATAGAGATGCCTGTTGTTTTGGTAGCCATTGGTATGTACATTTTAACAATACTGACTAAACAGAGTTTTATTATTCTGTTATTGATCCCCGAAAATTAAAATACATCAAAATAATTTTAGTAGCAGCAGGGGTGATTTTCCAAAAACTACGATAGAAATGCATTTAGAAAAAAAAACAATATAATATCGGAGGTATTAATTTTATTAATAAGGCACATTATTATATTTAATAAATAAAATAGAAATAATGTCTAGACATCCATAAAAATCATAACATTTAATTCTTAATTTTCTCTCCAAAAAATACTGAATGCCTCATACCGTATGTACTAATTAGGTACTTATATATTTGCTTATAGGTAAAGTAAAAAATAATTCATACATCTTCTAACAAAAACTTGAGATTTCTTTGTGATGTTTTTTTTTTTTAATTTTAGAATAGATTCAATAAATTTTATATTCCTCTACAGAATGTTCTAATTTCATTAAATATGTTGAAATTAATCATCACAGTCGATCGTAGTAGTATTCACTTTTCGTTTGAAATATTCACAGCCAGGAACATTCACTGTAAGTTCTGAATCGGGTAGTCTCACTCTTGGCAGTGAATTCACATTCACCTTATAACTGCATTGATACTCCAATTCGTAAAGTTCAAACGAAGTTTGCTGGAAAAAGACAAATAAATTAAAAATATTTTTTTGCTAAACATGTTTCGGCCGTAACATTTGGCAACACTTAATTTTACCGCACTTTTTATTTGCTACGAACTTCATACTGTTCTAATTTTATGTACTAATTTTAAAATAATGTTACAAAAATTGCGCGTAAATTCACAAGAGTTAATCAGGAAATCGAGATTTGGTTTATGTTTTATTTGAATTAATTATTTTTCTGGTTTTATTGGCACTTTACCTCAGTAGTGGCAGATAGGCCTTCTTTGCGTAGTTTCTTGGGATTGGTACATTTAGTCGCTTTCCAATGGACGTAGTATCTGTAATGTGATACAATATTATAGATGAGAAAGCTTTTCAAGACTTTGTTTAAAAAAAAGACAATATATCCAATGGTCCTGCCTTCCTGAGTAAATTAAATGACCTTTGAAAGCAAATCAATAAGATGGGTAGGAAGGTGAAATGGCAGGTACAGACGCCAGCACATTTTTTTTACAAATACTTATATTTGACTGGTTTAGGAAACAAATTTTATTAGACTTGCTCAATGTGAAAAAATCTGTTAGGTATCTACTTAGATGGCTAGGTGCTGAGTAACAGGTTTTTAGATAGTTATTTAAGTAAGATACACAGGTGCATTAACTGAAGGAAATTATTCATGTACCTAAGTGGGTAAAATAAAAACGTTACCTTCCAGGTTGCTCATAAACGTTAGGAAGGGGTTGCCATGAGATTCTAGCTTTTAACTTATGGTTGTACCACACAATTTTATGTAGGCTGAGACCTCGGATTTTTTTATGATCAGGCTTTTTAAGCGGCTCTGGAGCGGGCTCTGAAACAAATTGAAAAGTTTGGAAACAAGAAAAGAAGCCTATGCCCAGAAATGTGTGAAATCGGACTCATATGATCAGAGTGCAGTTTTGTGTCTTAAGCATGCTGTCACATACTGGGTATGCGAAACGCGAGACGCCGATTTACGCCTGCTTTCTGGACCTTTCTAGGGCTTTTGATCTGGTTTCCTATGATGTGTTATGGAGTAAATTAGAGCGGGCTGATTTGCCAATAGAACTCGAAGTTTTGGTATGGAAACAAGATCAACACTGCAATGGGCTGGGGCGTTTTTTCGTCCGTACACCGCCAAGGTAGCCCGCGAAACTCAAATTTCCTTACGTTTCTTGCGATTAGCAGGTCATTGTCAGGTTATGTTTGTTTATTAAAATATGATTCCCAGCTGTAACAAATACCTATGGCTTTACAGAGTACTCGTAGAGTTAATTTAATCCCATTGAATGACTATTTCAAGAAAAAGTCTTAACCCTTAAGCTTAATCTTCACTCGGACACTGAGCCCATTCGTGATCAATGATTGATCTCTCATTTCTCTTTTCACTGGAGAGTTAAAAAATATTTGTCTCTTACTCTTTTGTTATTACGGTGGTTGGCTCTGCTCAGAATTAATTCGGTAAGGTTTTACCCAAAGCTATATCGTTGTATGTTTATACCTCTACGTTCTCTGCCGTAACCTCCTGAATTTGTAATTCAGCGGCGGTATGACTACTTAAATTATTTAGTTGGCGCGCCGAATGGCACTTCGTTACTTCAATATCCATTGGAACATAGAACTAGGTCGATGTTGACATGTTCCACGAATCAGGTTGTATTCCGAACTAACAGCCAATTTTCCAGGAGGTACATTTGAAATGGGTTTTCTAGGAATGTGTTGATTTAGTTTGTAGGAACTTTATAGGTCAGCACGACAGTCGTAAAACCCAATATAAGGTGGCCTCACATTCTATTGAAACTCTATACTTACGCTAGACCAGCTCAAGGTTAGCGTATAACCACTGAAGTGCGGCTTAATGCATTAAACAAATAACTAAATAGTGTACGAGATCGAACAAAGTAGAATATTTCAGATTGAACGACCTTGAAAAGGAATCGACGACGTTTTCCACCGATATAGCAGCTGTAGAGGATTTTCCTAGTAGATATTGATTAGTTTGATATTTATTGGAAACCTTGGTAATTTTCCGTGTATTTTGCGTAGACAGAGTATCCTATAGACTAATTGATATGTTTTGTCGCATTCACACAAGAAAAAGAACAACTTATGCCGATGTCGTGTAAAGAAATGAAACAGAACGATAAAATTTTTTGTTTCATCGAGCGTGCCACGTTTTTTCAAGGTCAGCACACTAGTTTGCTAAACAAAGTTTGACAGCTGACGTGCAGCTAGCCATCGTCTACCTTTAAAATACAGTTTTTACGTGTTATATGTTAAGTAATTTATGTTATATTTTGTTTTGAACAATTTAGACTTACTATTTCAACCATTTATACAAAAAAATGGTGTGGTGTAGCGTTAAAGGGTGTAAAAGTGATAGTGGAACGAAAATCCCAGGATTGTCTTTTCATTCGTAAGTGCCACTCTTTATCAGTTCTAGGCATTCAGTAACATTTTATTATGTTCATATATTGTGTATAATGTACGCTAGACGTACGATTCATCCCTAAAAAGCACAAAAATAACAATTATTATTCAATTATAAATTCTAACCTAAAAACGTTGGTGTTGCCAACTTTTCTATAAATTATTACCCACTATTATGGGAAATAATAATATGATGGCTTCTGCAGTGAGTATTAATTAAATATCTGAAATATTTAATGACTTTTTGCAGTTTCCCTGAACCTGATAATTTACGTCAGAATTGGATTGTAGCTAAAGGACGAACAGATTGGACACCAAAACCGTCATCAACAATTTGCAGCAAACATTTTGAGAATTAATAAGAAGAATATAAGTTAATTAGAAAGAAGAATTCATAAATAATCATTTTGAAAGTCAACCTTTTATTGGAAACCACAAAGTTTTACTTATTAAGGCAATTGCCATGCACTATTTTGAACTGCGTATACATCACGCAACAAAAGGATTTGAACCTAAGCAAAAAATTAGAAACATACGAAGCTTGTTTTATTTAAAGGACAATAATGTGTTAAATCAATAAAAGCTTATTAAAAATAAACATGTTCTATTATTTACCCACAAACCCAGAACCTACTATCACATCAGAAATGGCAGTAATTTAGAACCACATCATCATCATCCATCGTCACTCCTGCCCTCATCGCAATTAATTTGAGTTCGGCAGCATGTCTTCTCCGCATCGCATGCCTTTGCGTACCGATGGTAACGGATATGTCATTGGCATATTCAGGCTTTGTCTTACGTACTAATTTCCAATTCTCATAAATTGTGGGGTAAATTTTTCCTCACCCGGTAACCCTAAATTCGTGACGTATTTATTTTTTGTCTCTTTTTGCGACACGCTTTGCCGGTGTCTATAGGATACTCTGTCTACGGTATTTTGTCACAATTCGTCGAGTTGTCATAGGCAATGAAATGAAACGCTGTCAGAGGACGGGCGTCTGTATTCTGGAGTTTATCACCAATAAGTAGGTACTGTGTATAAGGCCTTATTGGTGAAGTTCTTCAGAAAGGCGAGGTGCTCAATAACCGCAACCGGCGTGCATGAATGACTAGACGTATGGACGTGGACGAGGTAAGGATCATAGCAAGTCGTATTGGAAAGTTTCTGCCCCATGGGAAAAGCGTATGTATTATTATGTACTTGACCAACTTGAGACGTCAAGGTGGCGCTGCTTGCTTAGAAAACGTCAACCCCTTGCCAAATCCAATCGTAGTTCCAAATTCCACTGCGTCGCAAGTTATGTTGGTTAAGAATTATGAAAGAGAATTCTTCAGTTACCAGTTCGTGCCGTACTCGTGGTGTTATAGAAAATGGATGCCTTATCACTGCGAAGCTTTCCTAGACCGAATTGACTGATCGTTTGCACTTGTAGGAAGTACTGGGAGTTTGGCTGCAAATCCTTTATTTCAATAGACTGTTGGTTCTGTGAAAGAAAATTACAGAATTAGTTCAGTACCACCCATCTGCAATTAGTTCAGCAAAATAAAATAATTCAAACATTTCTGTGCGTTTGCAGTGGTGAAACATTCATATAATTAAACTACTTGTCTGATGAGATAAAAAATAAAATAACTAAAAAAAGAGAGAGAGAGAGAGTCAGGTTATTATTGCGGCTATAGAACCGTACTTCGCCTTAATATTAAATTTAATTTGTGTGTGAACCAAGGAGTCTTCCCGGACCTTAGGAAATACAGCAAGGTAATACCAGTTTTCAAATCCGGGGACAGTAAAGACACCAATAACTTTAGACCCGTATCCGTGTTGCCGGTAATCAGCAAGGTGTTTGAAAAGGTAATGCTTAATCAAATGCTCAACCACTTGAACAGCAATAAAATCTTACATGAGAAACTGTATGATTTCGTCAAAGGACGTTGTGTCCTACAACGTCCTTTGACGAAATCGCCGGTGTCACCTTATTAAAACACATATTTACTGCGTGGGTAGAGGCACAAGATACCATAGGAATCTTCTGTGACCTCTCGAAAGCATCGATTGCGTAAACCACGAAACCCTACTCTTAAAACTTGAACGTTACGGTTTAGGGAAACAGGGGGTTAGAAAAATCCATCAATTTACAGATGTGACACCGCGAGGCTAGTCCATTTTAGTTATTTTCATAGAATTATGTCATACGGTATTTTACTACGGGGACGGGCTGCAGACATCGTGTCTATTACAATCAAAACATAAGTTGCAAATTTTCCCTTCCCGTCACCATGCAAAATTGAAATTCCGGATAGAATATATTTTTGTTTTAATAATTTTACATACCTCCTCTTTTTTCAAAAATGGTGTGTTTGAAAGATACCCAATTCGTAGAAAAAAATTGGAACGTGATAAAAAAAAGTAACGTCTTCCTGTACTTAAGTATTCTACAGAAAGAGCCATCACAGCCATTTACTCGTATATTATGATCTACGTAGGCGCGATTCTCTAAGTGAACTGTTTAAGGAAATTAACATCATGACAGTACATTGTCAATACATCTATGAAAACATCATGTACGTTAGGAAACATCTGCATTTATTTAATAAAAGAGGTGACAGACACTACTTTATACTAGAAATAGGGCTCAACTATAAGTTTTTAAACTGTCACGGTCACTAACATTATAATTAACACTAGAAACGGGATATTTACCATGTCCACTGTTTGTTTTGAGTTCCCGATATTTCGGCGCTGTTGCAAGCACCATGATCACGAATAAACAAACAGTGGACATGGTAAATATCCCGTTTCTAGTTATAGGGCTCAACTAGTTCAACCAGGTTTAATGTTAGCTAAAGTAGACTCATCTTTCATGGGGTACCTAGATACTGTTTAAAATGTTACAATAAAATACCTCCCCACATTCTACAACTATCTCTTTGCATTTTATAGATTCAATCTCTTATTATTATATAATTGCATGGCACATGTGTGAGTACTACCTATGTACTGTAAAGCGAATGTGCACCGGGGGCTGACAGAGTGTCATGCTCACTCATGTCTCGCTGATGGTGGCGGGTGTGTCGGGCCATTTAGTTCCCTTCAATATGGTTGAGCTGAATGGTGCTGCTCCTTGCGTCATGTTCGTGAACGGGCGCTCTGTCAGTTGGGACTGGTCATCTCATAACTGCCACGGATAATTTTAATTACTTACTTTATTTTTAAATTGTTGATTTTATCTTTTATTCTGGACGCTCTTAATGTGTACGTCTTTCTACATCATTCTCACATAGGTGTATAATCTCAACATGGATGATGTAACCAAGATCTTGTAAAAATATTTTGATTTAAAAGAGTCTCCATTGAGATTCTTGCCCATTCTTCTCCATAGAGATCTGCGCTTGGAATGGGCAACTACATTACTTTTACAAGTTATTATGCCTTGTGACTGTAGCTTCGTTTTCTTTGTTTTTCTGACATTCAAAAGTGCCTGTAATGGTCTAATTGAAATAAATGCTTTGAGTTTGAGAGAATTAGAGTTCAAACATGTTTGTGTGAATGTTTTGTCAATGCAAACGCGCAGGTATATGAGGTACCAATACCCAATTCTGTACCTTGGGTACTGTCTGATGGTTGACAAGCAGTGAATCCAGTTCTCCTCCTAAGCCTTTGACACGCCTACTCCAAAAGACTTTGTATCGCATCACTGGCAAGTCTGAATGCGGCTCTTTCCATTCCAGTCTCACGGTGACGGTGCCTGAAACAGTCCAGAAACATATAAATGATTTGACTGACCTTATCCCAATCACGATAAACGGACGGGATGGCACGGAGCAGTGGCTGAGCGATTGGCTGCTGCGCTGCGTGTATCATTCCCCATATAATTCCCCCACGGAACAAATATTTGTATGGATAGCACAGGTAGATGTTCCGGGTCTGGCTGTCTGTGTATGTGAGTTTAAATATTTGTAAACGCAGCCACGATACTACCGATTTGAAATTTCTAGTGTGGGTCATTGCTTTATTTCATTAATTTGTGGTCGGCGCAGCATGTCGTCTTCTTCCATATTTCTCTATTGGGCGTCATCTCATGCACCACTTTCTCTGTAGCCTAGTCTCTGCATACTCGTAGGTACAAAGATCGTATGTATGTAACGTTCATACGGGTTTTTATATATCAATGGTTCATAGTTCATACTCATAACTTTTTTCACTACAACCAAGATCATAAAAGAATCAAACGAAGCAGACTATTTTCATAAAAATCTATTGGAACATCATCTGCCTAGCCTTTTCGAAACTCTGTTGGGGTCGGCTTCCAGTCTAACCGGATGCAGCTGAATACCAGTATTTTACATGGAGCGACTGCCTATCTGACCTCCACAACCCAGTTAGTGCTAGGTAATAATATTATGATACCCCTTGGTAAGACAGTTTGTCAGACTTTCGGGCCACTGACTACCTGTAACGACTGTCAAAGATCTACAAATGACAGCCGAGACCAACGGCTTAACGTGCTTTCCGAGGCACGGAGGAAACTCGGTATGTAATGGGTGATTACCCATCGACGGACCAACCTAGGTAAGTACGGCTTAACCTAAAGATCGACCCGAGTGGCTGTTCTTATTTAACCACGAGCTCCTCACCTCCTACTGGAACAAGGTATCGATTTTGAAAAAGATACTGCAGGTAGATGCAATTTCAGAAAAGCGTCGTCTAAACCAGTGGTTACGTTAAATCTTGTCCATATTTAGGGTCATCGTCGTGTGCACTGTTCTGGTATATTAAACATTCATTCTTGCGAGAGGAGTACCGTGTATTTAGGTATAGAAATTATCTAAAATTTCAATAGTATGGTGTTACCTCAGAGGATATGAATCGAGATACAAAAGTAATTACATACGTTCCCTCTAACCGTGGTTTTGAATTTTTGAACTGATTTTGAGGATAGGTGTCTGATTCGTTTCAAGTTCTGAGTAAAGTGTCTTTTGTTTCCGTTCATCATCATAATTATTTCAGCCGAAAGACGTCCACTGCTGGACATAGGCCTCCCCCCCGTGTCACCATAATGTTACCGGTCATGACCATCTATCTTCCGTCGACTGTGTAGTATGCTCATTATGCTGTACTGTACGAATTTCCTTCCTTACAATTTCCACACAATTCATCCATCTTATCTTATCTTAGGGCTGCTTTCACACATACAACACGAAAGTGCTGAGTTCTCCTTTATACCTGAGTCTGTTGTGCATTAAGTTTATTTCAGGATACCAAGGCTTACTGTTAAAAAGTTGTAGCGAAAATTGACCCTCTTAGGTGGAGTGTTAAAAATATTTTTTCAAAAACACATGTCATGTTGGTAATGAAAACCCAATTTGTATGTGTATCTTTTAACTTTGTGTGCAATAAAGAATAAGAATTTGTTTATAATTATGTTTGGAAATATTTTTTTTTTGTAATTAAGTAAGACCTTATTCAATGAGTAAAGTTTCACTTACCATTACTTTCTTTTACAGGACGCACTTTAAGTTTCTTAGGAGAAGGTGGGGGCCGAGGTCCTCGGCGGGGGGTGAATGGAGCACTGGGGGCTGAGAACCCTCGCGTGCCGGAAGAGCTGATGGCGGCTACCCGGAACCGGTACCAACGGCCCGGTTTCAGAGAGTTGCGTAGGTTTACCTTGGTTCTGTAAATTACAGTTTTGTTTTGGTTCTTTAATTTGGTGACTGAGCTTTTATGTAGGAAATTATTGTTACCTAGTTAGGTACTTAAAAATCTATAATTCATTCATTCATTGACAAGCAGCAAGAAGTAAATGTATCCTCCTTAGGGGTTAATTAAGAGATGAAATTCCATCGGATTCACGGCTTGATATTGGATATATAATACATAAGCCTAAAATATCTATATTGAAATAGCTAATAGTTCATTACAATGATGTTTAAGGTTTCTAAGCGTACCACTGTTATATCTAGATATCATTATACACCCATTGTAAAATAACAAAGTATTGAAATTAAATGAGTCAATTAAATTCTGTTACAATCATAACATTTCAAAGACAAAGACTTCTTTAATAAATAGAAAGCCGTCCGTGGAAAATGCTTTGCGTTATTTTATTCTCTTAGTGTACCTATTGTTTTAAGTGGTTCCTCGTTGGGTAATAAACAATAATCTCTAGTTTTTGTCTTGTTGGTACTAAAAGTGCTCACAAAGATACAGGGAACATTTACTACTATCTTCTCGTGAGAACAGCTTAGGTAACCGGTCGTAATTCGTAGTAAAATTATAGACGATTTCACTTTGTTCTTCAATGGCTATAATTTTGTTGCTATGACTAAGGATGGAAAAATGTTCTACTTTTCGCACTTGGACGATAATGATAGTTGTAATTAGCATAATATGTATTTTACTTCAAGTCGTTCGATAGGTAAGTACGGCTCAAGTGCTCAAGTGAATGGTGTGTGAAAATCTAGAAAAAATATTTATACCTCTTTGTCTGTCTATTCGTGACTTTAAGTTTTTTTTATGTAGGTAATGCTTTATTTTTTTGGTTTCCGGAAAACACAGAAGCGCCATTCAGTGTCGTAAATATTTATGTGTACTAATTTACCAGACACAGTTGAACGAAGGTAGTGATTGGGTAGAAAAAAATCTGTGCGTAAAATTTCATTGCAAAAAAATGTTAGTGTTATTTATTTACTGAATGTAATAATAATTGTTACGTGACTGTAAGATTTTCGTTCCAATTGTTGTATATTGTGACTTGGTGCGATAAACTAGATTTTGTACATGCATAATAGAGCACACGATTACTTTCTACTTCGTGCTAGACGTTACGTGATGTTACAGGAACTGAATTGAATATCTTAGCCTGTAGGCACCAATTGTTCTACTGAAATGGGGTCAATTGGTATAACCTAAGAACTTTGTAAAGTGCCCATGCACTACATAATTAATACAAGTACGAAGATTATAGAATCTTCTCGTGCTATATGTACTAGGAAAGCAGCAACAGAAGACGATTAGCACAGAACTTTAAAGTGTACCAGAACACCAAACATAACCATCTCGACCACTGTGTCAGGTGCTTGTCGATTGTGAAGTTTATTAATTTCATTAGAAATTCTCAGCTCTTTCGGAAGGACCTTTAATGACTTGAGTTGTTTTGTCGAAAGATTGCGCAAGTCCTTCCACCATTACGGTGGCTATATAGATCTTGAACTTTCAACTTACTTATTCGTCCTCACGAGTAAATTCCAGTCTCCTAGCCTCATTTCCTCGTACTTGGGTCCCAAATGGTGCTGCTCCTCTAACAGGTAGTAGACGGGTCCAGGAACTGCTCTAGCTGCGTCTCCCACTCCATCAGTCCATCTGATCCCTACAGATCGTTTCCTTTCTTTTGGCTCTTCAATAGTTGGCAAGGCTGGGAGACCTGTAAATTGAAAATCAATAAGTATAAGATACTTTATTCAATAAATGCTTATTCAAGTTTATTGTATAAAAAAAAACTATAAACGTCAATCAATGATCATGATTATCTACTATCTTGCACCGAATGCCCTGTCAGCTTCACAATTGACCTTTTGCCTGAATCAGTGAGTGGGGATCACGCGGATGAGTTAAGTTCATGTTTGACCTCTTGTCATCGACACGCTAAGACGAAGATCAACGATTCTTGCTAGTGTAATTATCATTATCATACACCTTTATTTATTATTGTGTGAAGAATGATGTGAAAGAGAAAGGAGTGAATGATGCCGTGCCGTCTGACAGGGAAGAATGGAAGAAGAAAACGTGTTGCGCTGACCCTAAGTAGAATGGGACAAGGGAAGGAAGATGATGATGATGGTGATGGTATCAAAAAGAAAGCCTTATAGCAAATACGATTATAATAATACTGTTAGAATCTTTGTTATGATTTCTTGTGACACCTTTACAGTTTTTATAATTAACACTAGAAACGGGATATTCAACAATATCTAACTCAATAACCGCAATAACCAAACAATAACCGCAATAACTTCAGTTTATCCGTGATCATGGTGCTTGCAACAGCGCCGAAATATCGGGAACTCAAAACAAACAGTGGACATGGTAAATATCCCGTTTCTAGTGTTAATTATAATGTTAGTGACCGTGACAGTTTAAAAACTTTTACAGTTTTTGCTCTCATTTTAGGCGTTCTCTAGTGAGGATGATTAATGATTTCATCCCTTCAAACCTTACTTAACATCTGCATCATTGAGTTGTCAAAGATTGCGAGTAGCGCTTAACAGTAATCATAAATCTGAAACACTAATTAGTACTAGAGTGATTTAGGCCATGACTTTGTTGGAATTAGATCGATCGCATCAATTAGTTCAGTTGTTTATATTACTATTTCGCTTAGTTTCATCTTGTCTCTTCGTCATGGTTGATTATTTTCTATCAAGGAGCAGAACTGCACAGCTTGGATCTTTGAATATTATTGACATACTAGCTGGTGCCCGTGACCTTTGTTCGTGTGAAATTATTATAAAAAAATTGAACTAACCTTTTATAGTTGGAGTTTGTTACCAATTTCATGGGTAGGTATTATTTTTTATGCACGGAACGCTAATTATTATTCCAAAATAAAAGTAGCCTAAGTTACTCCTTATAACATCAGCTATCTGCCAGTAAAAGTCCCGTCAAAATAGGTTCAACCATTTTGGAGATTAGCCGTTTGAATCGGATTTTGTTAACAATTTCAATTTATCATTAACACTAGAAACGGGATATTTACCATGTCCACTGTTAGTACAAGCACCATGATCACGGATAAGCTGAAGTTATTATAAATGGGTGTTTATGAGCAGAAAACAGGATTCATGGATTTAAATTTTTTTGCACAGAACCCTAATTATTTTTCTAAAATAAAAGTAGCCTAAGTTAGACCATATAACATCAGCAATCTGCAGTCAAATTCGGTGCAGCTGTTTCGGACATTAGCCGGAACAAACAGACAGACAAAAATTAAAACAATTGTATTTTTTTCATAAATGCATTCATTAAAAAAACTGTTATTTTGAAATTACAAACGGGCACTTCAATTTTATTTATTTGTATAGTTATACATTAGTACTTCACTACATTAATCTACCATTTTTATTACCGAATCCAGCAGTTCTCAAGATATCTCACTTACCGTGCGCTCTCCTAATTCCTATCTTTTCGATACTGATTTACCTATGACGTTTATTATCTTACTGGCATCTGAAATTGTGTTTTTAAACATGGAAGCTTTTTTTAAGAACATTTAATTTGCGTCAAAGAAACATATCCTACGTCACTCGGAATAGTGCTTTCCATCAATCATTTTGAAATTGGAAGACTAGTTTCTGAGATTACCTCATAAATCTTAACTTCACCTCTTTATATTATTAGAGTAGATAGTTCAGTCACATATACCTGGTATAGTCAAAAGATCCACAGGATCGCTGCACGTAGACCCGCAAGCATGACGGCAACATCGTTGGGTGCCGTCACATTGCGAGTCGGAGTTGCATGCTTCCACACACGCCGCTTCCCACTTCGGCGTGTCGGAAATAGGACACGTCCCTGGCTTCCTCTCGTTTGTACGGCATTGTGATTTGCACTGTGAATTAGCAAGTTATGAATGAAGAAATGGAACAGTTTTAATCTAAATTTTCAAGCATTGGTGTCGAGCGAACGTCATTTGATTTCAAGGAATCCTTTGTCGTGTTAGAGGCCTGACCGTAGGAATGACTGCATGCATGAGGAAACTTTGACTGCTAGAATAGGGAAATATTAAGTAAGACGCTGATGATTAACACCGAAATGTCTGCTAATATAGGTGAATGAATATATATAATGAGGAGGATGAATCATGGAGTTAGTGAGACGCAAAGGTAGATTGCAAGTATATGAAGCTGTTTTACAATAATTGGTTTTTATAGAACACTAACAGTATATTTCTCAAAGTATTCTTAGACCAGACAGTATTGTTTGACATGAAGGAAAACATTGTGCTCAGTTTTTTCTGCCCTGTCTGGAGGTAGGTATTATATTGTGCTTGTAGTGCAGACACAGATCACGCTGTATTGTGAATAGGGGCATTCATTTAGTAAAGTACTGTTACTTCAGACTCATTAGTAGTTTCAGGTAATTAGCGTGCATACAATAGTTACAAAATAACAATTCCTTTCAAGTGCAGTGATTCATGGCTTGGATAGTTGGATGTTAATTTCTAACGTGGGTATAGTATGCAGATTTTTACCTTACTAAGGAAAATTTATTGTCAGTCCTGTGTGATCAAAGCAGAGATCTTCGAGGGCTTAATCAGAGTAGCATACTATCAGAAAAAATGGTGGTGGATAAGAAAAAGAAAATGGGATTGACATTAGCTATCGTAAAAATTATGTTTATCGTATTGAAAATCATTGTAGATATACGAAACGTTTTGAAATCGATTGTTACTTGTGTTAACCCTCTGGAGTGCTTTCTAAAATATAATAATGTATTATGTTGAGTCAGAAATAGGAAGTCATCAGCAAGCCCATGCCTGAGTAATGAGTTCGGCTTTCGTTTTATCGTCTTAATGTGCCTACCTTGGAAGCTCATTTCAATTTTGTTCTCAAGATTGTCTTAATTTTTGATGAAGCTGTTAAAATCTTAAGGTTTATTTTTAGTTTTATGTTAAGTCGTAAACATATACGAATACAAACAAATTAAAAATGGTATCTGGTTAAATGCTGTTGATATACGAAAAAATCTAGCTTTCAAGCTCGTTCGTTACTCCCGATTTAAGAAGCGATCAAAATGCGATTGTCTTTTGTCAATACATCTCGCAAACAATTTTTTGTCGTAACACAAACCCGTATAATTCCTTTTTGTGTATCAGAGATTACCACAATGTGCCCTTTTTAGGCTAAAGCCTGTTGCGCTCTGGTTATATAACTAACTCCGGAGCCGCAGAATTATTATTGCTAACTACATTCGTTGCAATCTTGATTGTGTTTCGTTTTACGCTCGTTAACTTTTTTGTATCGTGTTTATTGTCTGTTCTGTGAACTTGTTAAATCGTGATCGTTGTGACAGCTATCTTAGTAAACATGTTTTTTTGTTCTGGTGTAGCGTAAACTATTGTGGGTTCTACGTGTAGCGTAGTTTTTGTAACTTAAATTTAGCACGCTGCAACTAATCGTGAGTGTCCGCATTTCTTTCATCAGCCGGGCGCATTGAACTAGACGGTGTAGGTACCTGTGACATTTTCAAGTGCTTACTTCTTAATGGTTCCGAGGCAAACTGGGTTTTTCCAGAGTAGTAATTCATTGTTTGATTGTTTATTACCGTTTTCCTTATTGTGTTGTTTATCGATTGATCTAGATACGTGCTAATTGAATTCGACTTGAGTACCACTGCTCTCTTTTAGTTAAAATCCGTCCTGAATCCGTTGAATGTGTTGTTTGTCAACAAAAATTACTTTGATCGTCTAGGTACTGCTTTTGTTGTTTGTGTTAGAGAGTAAAAAATCTACTATCGTGAAAATTCATTCCTTTGCCTTGTACCTATGTTTATGATATAGTCCAGTTCACTTCAAGGGAACACGTATTACTCTCCTCAAGATTATAAAATTACGACTTCCAATACAAACTTTTGGTGGGTTACCATGTACAGACGAAAGCACATCAAGCTACCCGAAACTGTCAAATTTTCCTAATGACCCTTGAACCTAATTCTTTATCAATAAAGTTGAAAATCTATTTAAAGAAATTTGACAGATTGTAGTAGCTTGATGTGCTTGGCGTCTGTACATCAATATAAATAAATCTAAAATCATCACAACCCACAAAAAGCTTCCCACTTACCATAGGTTTAGCTTCCTTACTGACATCAATACACTTCAGATCACATCTGATCTTATATAATGTGTTGGACTGCATTTTGGTGTACCTCCTTGTCCTCGATAGGACCATCGGCATCAGCGACAATGTTATCAACACCACTAACACTTTTGAATACATCTTTACTGTCTTGTTTTTAACACTGTTGGTCATATAGTCCTGGTGGTTATGCGTTTAACATCTGAAAATTACGTCGGTGTGTTTTATTCCTTACTCTCCTTCTAATTATTTTTTCATTTTATGATTGTTTCCTTTAAAATCAATCTTATAATGATGTCCAATTTTTAGTGCACAGTTCAATTAATTTCTTTAAAATGACTTTTGCTCCGCCCAAACGTAGATAAGATTTACTTAACTGGGCGTATTGTTTATGTTTACTCGTGAGTCAAGAATTTAATTAATGAAATGCTTCTTGATTCGACTAATCATATTTTGCGAACAAGAATGCTCCTTGTGTCTGGACAAAAGTTATCAACATTTTTTTATAGCGAGTCAATTTTTTTAATAATTATTTTAGCTGAGGCATTCAGTCACATAGTGTACGGAAATTATTTCTAAGTATTAAGAATATATTTTAAAGTGTAGAAAATTGTTTACCGTAGTAACAACCGTTATAAGTTTATTATAATAATATGCAAACTACTGCCAACCACAATTAACTAGAGCTAAGTAATCGTTTTCTTTTCAACTAGCCAACTTTATATAGAGACCTAACAAGACCTATTCTCTTGATAGTTTAACTAAAACAAAGCACCAACTGTTTGACAAACAACTTGTAGAAAATTAATTAAACAATAGAGCTATTCCCATCGAATTACCTGCACTAAAACAAAACAAATCACTACAATATCGATATCCACCTCAACAAATCGATCATAAATACGAGAATCGATTAGGCCCGTAACATTTCGAGTCTTTCGGAACTTGTGTCATCGACCTCGTAGGTTTTTGGAAAATACATTTGCAGTTCGCGAGTGTATCGTTTGAAATGCGCGGTAACACTGGCGTTGCGCTCGCGCATACCCGGCCGATCCGTGCCTCGGCTTCATTAATACTCATCGATGATGCTTTCCTGTGTCTGTACGCCGATGACGGAAGGCTGCTTTTACCGAGCTGGTTTCCTAATTTAAAAAATGTACGGCGTCTTCCTGGAGTACACAGTTTGCTATTCGATCGTCGTCATTAAGTCTACGTCTGTTTCGTGAATTGTATACAGTTAGTACTTTAATTGCACGTGCATCTAATTGAATAGAAATTAAGTTGGACAAAAAAAATCACGCTATCTTCGTCTTTAAACGACTCAGAATAAGGACTATAATTGGGTAAATTAGAGTGATTAATGGAAATGTTAGGAGCGTCTTTAATTCAATTACGTTTATGGCTGTTTTAATTTAGAATGAGAATACATTACTCATAGTTTTGTAGCAGTAATAAAACTAATTGTAAAATTGTTCCTCATTACATATTCTACATGTGTTTAAAGAAAAATCTTGCAAATGAATTAATTGCCCAAGTTAAAAAAAAGAATAATATATCGGGAACAATTTAGATAATGAAACTCCAAGTTAAATTTCTCCAGAGGCAACCTTACTCCGTATAATCTCGGGCTTCCAAGAACCCGGATCACGCGACTTCACCGAATCGAACCAAAACAATCGATTTAATTAGGCGTTCGTCTTTAAAAAGCTAATAAAACAAAATGGCTAAGATAAATCGTTCACAAAGAAGCCAAGGAATCAACGACCGGTTGATTGCTCGGTGCGCAAGCGCCGGATGCCCTTCAAGAGCTTAATTAGAGCTGCAGTATATCTATAAGTAGGTTCACTGTCTTTATAGATTACTGAGACTTCATAGGTCAAACTTATATCTGAGATCTTACCTTAATCTGAGATTAGATTGTTCTCTAACATTAGGGTTACTAAACAATTCGATTTTTGATCAATCCTGACAAAGTTGAACATTCTTAAAAAGTACGGTTATATTTGTTTATCGATAGGTCCTTATATTCTCTCTTTCAATATTTTCTAAAAATCCTCAGAAGTCGGAAAGTCCCGAGAAATAACAAGGTCATACGAAGTCCATATGGCGAGTAAAAAAGCCGAACCTACATTTCCGGACAAATCCAGACCGATAGAAGGTAACCCTATTGAAGATAGATGCTAAGTAATGAAGTGGATAACGAAGATACAGAAATAGTTCATAGGCCGTAAATCAAAGTGGAGATTTCTATTCTAGGATTGTAACGGGAGCGGGGAGAAAAACGTAATAAAATTTTAAGTTTGTTGTAAAATGGATGAGTTGCATTACGTAGAGTTGTATTATTAGTACATACTTATCCTTTCTTTATTGAACTGTTTCATTAACTTCATAAAAATGCTGGTTAAACTTAACTGGTTGACGATTTCATGAAAATAGTTTACAGTCTAAAGTCTGACAACTCTTACCAAGGGGTATCGTGTTACCCAGTACTCACTGGGTTGTGGAAGTCAGATAGGCAGTCGCTCTATGTAAAATGCTGATAATCAGCTGCATTCGGTTAGACTGGAAGCCAACTCCAACATAGCTGGGAAAAGGCTAGGCATATGATGAGGTATTAGAGTGAATGAACTATTTGAATGAATCTGGTAGATTAATACAGAGGGCGTAGACAAGTCACAATCGCTTCGATTCATTACAACGACTTCCAACAGAATTCTTCTTTTTTTTCTCATGTGTTTCTCTCTGAAGTTTGGCCATCAACTCCAAATATTTCATCATGATCTTTGCGAGGTGGAATCGCTCAACATCAGGATCGTAAGTTTATGTCGATTCAATACGTTCCTAACAGTTCATCGTCGTTATCGCTAATAATGTCAGTTTGTCTATTGCCATAGATCCCACCAACCTACCTATCCTGAAAAATCCATGTGGGTCACCATTCTTCTGCTCTTATCCCAATTTATTTGGGGTCGGCGCAGCATGTCTTCTTCTTCCGTACTTCTCTATATCTCAAAAAAAAAGGAAAGTCACTTCCCTTCTAGTCGTATCATCCTTCACACAATCCATCCATCGTGTCTTTGGTTTACCTCCTATTTTATAGCCATCAACAATCATACTCAAAACTTTCCTCAACGCATTTTCCTTATTCCACCGCATCAAATGCCCATACCACGACAACCGACTACCACACAACTTTTCACTCACTTGTCAGAAGATCATCATCTTCCTGCCCTTGTCTTATGTTATTTGGGGTCGGCGCAACACGTTCTTTCTTCCATTCTTCCCTGTCAATAGTCACGCTATCTTTTTTTTTGTTTCTAATGTTTTTTTTTTTTTGTTATGAAATTTGGTGGTAGTAACATCGCATTGGCGTTCTAGCTGTTAAGGTGTTATTTACGTAATTTTAAATAAATAAATAAAAAAAATAAAAAAAAATTACTACTTTTTCCTTCATCATTCCTACACAATCGATCCATCTTTTCTTCTTTGTTTTAATACAAGTTGGCTCCTACATCCATAAAGGGAACCGTGAATGATGAAACAATGCATGGTACGTTAGTATCAACATGAACAATGTTGATCAAAAGTGATCTGATACTTGACCAGCATGAGTAATGATGGCGGATACTTTCATTCCGGGAGGAATATGGAAATGCGAGATGTTTACATGCTTGTCGGTTTCTGTCACTCAAGTTTTACATCAAATTACATATCTATACTTATCTTTCTTTTTCTTTTTTTTGATTTATAGTCACTATCAGGGTTGTTGCTGATGCATATTTTTTTCACATCAGCGGATGCTGATGCTGATGCTGATCTTTTATCATTGACGTCAGCGGATGCTGATGCTGATGCTGATTTTAATTACCTATTTTCTAAAAAAAAAACAGGAAAAAAGTATTTACCATTGTAAAATACATCATCATCATCTTCCTGCCCTTGTCCCATGTTACTTGGGGTCGGCGCAACACGTTTTTTTCTTCCATTCTCCTCTGTCAACCGTCATGCTGTCATTTACTTCTTTATCTTTCATATCATTCCTCACACAATCCATCCATCGTTTCTTTGGTCTTCCTCTCCCTCTCCATCCATCAACGTTTATATTCATCACTCTTTTAGTCACATGCGATTCGTCCCTCCTCATCACATGTCCATACCAAGACAGTCGATTCCCTTTCAACTTTTCTGTAACTGGCGCAACTTTTAAACTTCCTCTAATATACTCGTTCCTTACTTTATCCATTCTTGTCACACCACACATCCACCTCAACATTCTCATCTCCGCTACATGCAATCTTTTTTCATCCATCTTCTTCACAGCCCAGCATTCTGATCCATACAGTACGACAGGTCTAATCACGGACTTGTATATTTTCCCCTTTAACTTGAGGGGCATCCGTGGGTCGCAAGTTGTTCCAGTGACCTGTCGCCATTTCATCCATCCTGAGTTGATCCGGTGTGTTACGTCCCGGTCTACTTCGCCATCCCCTTGGACAAGCGACCCGAGGTACCGAAAATCGGAACAGATCGGTATGGGCGTTCCGGCAAGAGTTATGGGCACAGGACTGGAGTAATTATTGTAAAATTTATAAACATTGTTTATAAACATTGTAAAATACATGTGATAATATAATATTAATAGATAATATTATATAGATAATATATTATATAGATAATATATAGATAATATTATAAACATTGTAAAATACATGTGATAATATAAAAGATTGTTTCAATAATTTTGGGAATTTTAATAAAAATATAATCAAACATAGTAGTTTAGTAATAATTAGTACTAGATTAGTAATTAAGTACCTAGACTACCTAGTGCAAACACTGCTATCTTTCGTTTAATTGATATTAGATCAAAGGCAAGTTGTATTTAAAAAAAAGTAGCTGTGCTGCTTTTCAGCTTCAAGTCTGTTCCTAGAAGATTTTTAAGTTAGGTGTTTGTACGCCCTTTGCGTGAATAATCCTTGTTACATAAGTTGCAGCTTGCAGTTCTTGACTCCTTAATTTAAAATACGTCCATATTCCACTTTTCAACAGGGGCGCCATTATATTAGCAATTTATCACACAACACTAAACAGATAACGAAAAAAAATCAAAACTTTAACGCGCAATAACGTAATGAGACAAAGGACAATGACCAAAGTTGGTACTAAAAAGTCTCGCGCCTCAAAACCAAAATATTATAGTAATTAGTTTCATATTTTTTTACGGCATTACGCGTCGGGGATTTGATTTTTGAACTGGAAATATACTTTTCGAGTTTAAAAGTACGAATATTGTTTTACTCCCTTTATATGACGTTCCGTTTCAACTGAATATAAATGACGTTCCGTTTCAATTGAACAAACCCTTGTCTGTCGAGCGGACTCTAAAATTAATTACAATTAAGTAAGATCAGTACACCAAATCGATTTAGTTTGGTTTATTGCTATTTGCAACAAAATAGATTTTCTCAGCCTAAAGATTTTGATTTATCGATTACATCCCTAAATCCCGACTAATTTATAGCACTTACTATACTCTATGGTTTATAGTTATCTTATCTGTGGCATCTGACATTTGTACTGTACTGACTGACTATTGGCAATGTAAAGGTCTAAAATAAAATCGAGTTTCAGTCAAGCATACTGTGGATGTTACTTTAACTCGTAATTCTTACTAATATTAGTGTATTACGCTGTTTTTAGAGCAATAATGTAATGTATGTGTGTTAAAATACGTCGTTGGTAGCGTCGAAAAAATAGACCTACTTTTTAGGTTAGTTTCGATTTTATAAAATAACTCTGAAACGCGGGCTTTTTTTTCAAAAATAATTTTTGTAGGAGTTAATACGATCAGTGTAGTCTATAAAAAACAAGGTTTGATTTTGATGCAGCATGGTACGGGATTCCATACTTCCATGAGCATTCTCTTTTGTGTTTGTTTGCAATCGCTATCCCCCCGCGGTAGACCCTTTGATTGCTCAAAACTCGCAAGAAAAAACTACACGTGATATAAGCCCCGCCACCTCTGCGGTCATGTCACGACTCGAACTTCAGCATGAATTATCAGCATCGATCAATGCGGATGCTGATGCTGAAGCTGATGTTGAAAATGATGCTGAAGTTCAGCGGATGCTGATGCTGATGCTGATGTTCGCAACAACCCTGGTCACTATAGTAGGCGTGAATACAAACAATCACACATGTTTTTAGAAAAATCAGCTTTCTTATACTATAATATAGTATAAGAAAGCTGATTTTTACAAATAAATACTCTAATAAATATACTCTTAAAGTTTTACAAGAAAATGTAAACAAACGGGTCAGAAAACGGACCCGTGCCCATGGTGCCAGTTTTGTTGCGCAATTTCACATCCATCCATTTTTTTTTCCATTATTCGAATAATAGTGGCTGAAAACGGTGAAAAAAAATATAGTAAGAAAGACGTAAGAAACCTTCTAAATTGCTACTGATTTCCTCTAGAGAGTGGGTGATGTCGTAAGAATTTAGGTAACCAGAACAGGGTTTGTTTGCACTTACATCAAATGCTTCTGAAACCGATAGTAATGGTCTAGGAACATCACAAGCTAAAACCACAGTCAATACCATCACAACCTACCCAATGTCTTTACATTGCTTGTTCACACTGGTTGCGGTTTGTATCGTAACCAGCAAAGATTTAAAATTTTAAGATTCTTCTTTATCGTGTGGTTAGTGCCTAACCCGGTGACGGTGTCAGAGTTTTATGCCACCCATGGGCCTCTGACTTTTCTTTACAATCCTTCGAGAAATATCTCTCAGGCATTGGTTTGGTTTCCTCACGATGTTAAGATTAAAAAATACCTATATGATTGGACGGAGTATTGTACTCATACTTCATTCACAACCAGCTCAGAGTAATTAAAACAATGACTGAAACGACTTGCTTGTAAAGTTAACTGACTTTAAAAGTACTTACGCATAAAGATATTTTTTATAGCTAAATGTTGCAAATATTGCTGACTGGCTCAATTTGAACGTGAAAAAGTAATAAAATGCTGATATTTATACATATACTAAAACGGTGCTTCGACATTTACGCAGTAAAGATAATGTTATGACCGCCATAAACTTGCGAGACATAATTTGAAAGTCTTTAAAATCAATTTTAAAATGTTTCACTTAAATGGCGGGCGATAAAAACGGTGAAATGTGAGACTTTATTAGTGTGGCGATGGTGAATGTACTGATACGGGATGCTTAATTTTCAGATTGGTTGTCAATTTTGAGATTAGAAATGCACAATAACTTACACTGATCAAGCAGTGTTCCGCCATTATGGCCATTTACAGTATTGATTGTACTATAGATTTAAGAGCACTTTATCCTTTTTATATATATTTGTCTGGGGTTCCCCTTTAAAAATGCTTTGGGGATTCGTACTACACTAAAACCACCCCAGTGGTCACCATTAGTACATAGAAGGCACCGGGACCACTTAAAATGTACCTGAAATAGAACCTAGCGTCGGTCATGGTGAAATTCATTATCTTTTAATTTCTTATTGCTCTTTCTCTTTTGAAATTAAAATCTATAACAAAACCGGCCAAGTGCGAACCGGACTTGTGTTGTGTGCTAGTTTGGTTTGCACTTGTGAAGGATTCCGTACCTCCGTAAAATATTTAAAACTACATATTTTTCAAAGAAAATAAATGGACTCCCTAATTTAATAACTGTATTTATTTTTAGGGTTCCGTACCCAAAGGGTATAATGAAAACCTTAGTACTAAGACTGCGCTGTCTGTCTGTCTGTCCGTCAGTCACCAAGCTGTATCTCATGAACCGTGATAGTTAGACAGTTGCAATTTTCACAGATGATGTATTTCTGTTGCCGCTATAACAACAAATACAAAAAAAAAAACAGAATAAAATATATTTAAGTGGGCTCCCTTATAACAGACATGATTTTTTTTATAGATACGGACGGTACGGAACCCTTCGTTCGCGAGTCCGACTCGCACTTGGCCGGTTTTTTATTATTTATTGTTATAGCATCACGTTCATATGTCTACGTATTATGGCAACTCAAAAGATACACACGTGTGACACACGGATGGACAGACAGCGGAGCCTTAGCAATAGGGTCTCGTTCGTTGGCTCTCTTTGGGTACGGAACCTTTAAACCATTTTCCTCCAGGTAGAAAAACGCTCCATTTCTTGTGTAACCTTATGATAAAACCTTGTTGTTATTCTACTAGTGCATAAGATTTGGTTACTGTTACGACTGTTATGCACGAAAGCATTGCGTAAGTGGTTATATAATATTGAAAATTGGATTAATTGTTTCAATTTGTATCAGTTACATTGTTAATTTGTGCAAAATCGTTTAACGAACCAATTCTTCCTGTTTTAAAACACGATTGTGAACTGTTAGGTTAAGTTTTATTTCATACGTTTACTTGGTGGGCCGCTGCAGGTTACAACTAGTCCGATGTGGGAACTCCGATGAAATAAATGTGACTCCAAAGCTCATCACAGAAGATGACCCACCTCCTGTCTTGTTCCTTGTGCAACCCCAAAAGCACCAGGGATCTGTTCGATGCCGCTGCTAACGCCATCGACGACGTGGCAGAGTTTTGATTGAAGGTTATGGGAGTGAATAATAGTGGTATCGGCCCCGATTTACAAGTTGAAGGACGTGAGATCAAACCCAGCCAGGCGCAATACTTTATGTAATTTATTTCATCACCACTGCTCTCAAAACGGTGAATGAACCCATCGTAAGGAAAGCGGCATGTACTAGAACAAAAAAAGTCGAAGACATGTGACATCTATCAACCCGCACTGGGCCCGCGTGGTGTATTACAACACACTCCCTAGAGAGGAGACCTGTGTCTCTGCAGTGGGAATCATTATAGGCTAATAATGCTTATTATTATGGGAATCTCGATACGGCGAAGAAAAAGACGTTAAACTTAAAGATCGAGTCGCATCTTCATCATTATCTTCCTCCCCTTGGAGATCTTCTTCCGCTCGCTCGCTCGTCCCCCGTCCATAGTTTACGGTGTGAACCCACAATCTAGTCACTGGGTCCTCATCCTTTGGCGTATTGGCATGAAAAAAACTGACAACCAGTCTTACCTGGTTTTCAGAATTTGCCATTCGTGAATGCTATTCCAGTTAATTACTGAGCCATCTTCCTGCGCTTGTCCCACGTTACTTGGGGTAGGCGCACGCAACACGTATTTTCTTCCATTCTCCTTTGTCAACCGTCACCCAATCTTATACACCTTTTTCTTACATATCACTCCTCACACAATGCATCCGTCGATAGTAAGAAACCAATAACATAGGACTAAGTACCTACAATGATACAGTGAAATGTAACAATCAAATGTAGGTACTCGGTTTCCCGCTAAAATGACTACCCAACGTGCGGTAGTAGACGATTGTTTTGAAATGAGACAATAGGTTTCTTTTATTTATTTACATTTTCCACATTTCAATAGATGTGATACAATGGGTGAACAGATACCTACTATGCATCATTACTATTCATTACTCAGTAATTAACTAAAAGAAAATCCGGCCAAGTGCGAGCCGGACTCGCGCATGAAGGGCTCCGCACCATCGCATTTGGGGAGATGCCTTTAATTTTTAATTTATTTTTATTATTTCTTGTTATAGCGGCAACAGAAATACACATTCTGTGAAAATTTCAACTGTGTACTTATTACGGATCATGCGATACAGCCCGCTGACGGACGGCTGGACGGACAGCGGAGGCTTAGTAATAGGGTTTCGCTGGTTACGCAAAATTTCAGGATGATCGGTCGGTGTCGGATGTCGGTCGGATTTATAATATTACTTTCGCATTTATAATATTGGATAAGAAGGATGATACATACGTGCTTTCGCGAAGCTATGTCCCTATAGGGACCTGTCCTGTCCTTTATAAAGGACAGCTTCAGCGGCTTGTAAACAGGCCATAGTCACTTACTCGTAAGGTCGTTATCTCATAGACTTTTGTTCGTAAGTTGAACCCTGGAAAACATTTCCAACCCATTTTGGGTTAACTTAACCCATTAACGCTCACTGTAACTATTTCACTGTAACGGTGAGTGTTAGTAGGGTTGAGTCTCATGTTGATGATGACTACGGGTGACCACTGATACCCAGCGCTGTGCTGTGGACCCCCCATAGCATAGCACAGCATCATGCTGAGTGTTAACCTTCTCGACGCAGTCATGACGTGCAAGCTGTCAATTTTTTTGTTCCATCCTGTTGTATTTATCAATATTCGTTATGCTTTGTGTGTTTATTGTTTATATGTAGTTTTTTGTTGTTATTTTGTATGCACGTCTTGTCCTTGCGACAAATAATTAATGTTTAATTTCGATGATGAAGAAGGCTCCCTACCTAATTGTTAAAATATTCACCTTTTCTGAGCTAAAATTTTAGTAGGTATTACATAATTACCAGGAGAGCGACCATTAATTTATGATCTTAATTAAAGCACTAAAGCTCTTCTAAGTACCTACTCTTACTTTGAAAGCTTTTGTTCTTTAATTTAAGATGTTTTGTAAGCGGGGCTACGCAATTCATTAAAAGCTTGCCATACAATTAAAAGCGAAACATACCAATTTCAAATTTTTAACTTCCAAAAGGAAGGAGATTATCAATTCGTCTGGTTTTTTTTTGTGTTCAGCGATATCTTCGCCAATTGTGAACCGATTTCGATGATTCTTTTTTTATTCGGAAGAATATTCTTCCGCAGACTATATAATCTGCACCAAAGTTAAACGGGAACACGTTTAATTTTGGTGAAGATATGACGCTGATCTTCGGAAATATACAATGGAACTCTTCAAAAATAGACAGCAAATCTGTCGCCATTGCTGCAATCGCTTGGATGTTTATTGTTTACACAATGTCATAACATAACATAACATAACGCCTGTATGTTCTGGGGAGGTACGCAGATGTGTACAGTACACCCACATTTCTACAGTTAGGTATGTATAGTTCCATTTTATTGGGGATAATAGGCTTATCTAGGCTAGGTCATAAACATATCATGGTATGATATGTTTATGACCAATAGTTTGACAGCGAATCTAGAACAGTCACCAGCGCCCCATTTTTTATGCATGGGCAAACGAATTATACTTGGCCTAAGGTCGTGTGGGATGAACCGATACTCTCGAATCGAATCTTAACTCTGCGCACCTTCCTGATGTCGTGAATGAGGCACTGGAGGACAGTCCATCGGTATCCAGGGCGTCGGAAAATCCAGAGGAATAGTGAGCCGATACGAATAGAGTGAGGTATATTTCAGGGAGGTAGTTTGAGTCCACTTTGGTTCTGCTTAGCCTTAAAACGTCTTAGCACGCTGCTGGAGGATTCAGGTCTAGGCTATCGGTTGAGGAAAGGGGGGCCAAGTTATATCTCACCTCCATTACATGGATGACCGAAAACTATGTTAAAAGTAGTGATTGTTCGTTCGCATTTAACATCTCTTGTGTGGCGGCTAAGTTCAGCAGCTTATGCTAGGTATTAGAAAAAAAAAAAAACAATTTACTGATGTAAATACAGCTAGACTGGTCTATTTTAGTTACTTTCATAGTATAATGTCTCATGGCATTTTGTTATGGGGATGGGCTGCAGGCATTGACTCTATATTTATTCTGCAAAAAATACCCATCAGAGCTATATAAAATCTTCGTAGACGAGATTCTCTAGTGGAACGGTTTAAGCACCACCCTCTCAACATGAAAGATGTAAGCAAGGTTTTGTTATATTCTGATTTAAAAGAGTGTCCATGGAGTGTCAATCGGTTTCCGATGATGTGCAGGAGCTAGGGTAGCTTCTACATATTCGTAGCAAGGGAGCGTTGATAACAAGGTTTGATTTTCGGACAGAAATAGGAACAGTCTGGTGATGGGATATCTGGGAGGTTTTGAAGGGACTGAATACGAAATACGCTAAACTAAATCGCTGCATTTTACGATTTCGTTGACCATTTTGCACAGAAAGATAAGATCACGAGAACGGCGACGGTCTCGCAGCGTCTTTATGTTGAAAAAATGTAGGGGTTGTTCGTACGGGCAGCGATGGCTTATTTTCCTAGATAAAAAGGCGAGATGCTTTGTGAAAGCTCGTTGAATTCTCTCAACTCTTTGCGAATGAACAGCGTAGAACGGATTCCACGCAACGCTAGCATATTCTAATCGACTACGCAAAAGAGTGTTGAACAAAACTATTCTGGTCTTTGGAAATTGAAAGCCCCGAGTATTGTGTTTAACGAAACCCAGCATCTGTGCTGACTTCTTGACCACGTCGCTGATGTGTGGTTTAAAACTCAGCTCGACTAGAACCCTTTTAGTATGTAAGAGGTGGGGAAAGAATAAAGATGACTTTTTTCTGGAAAAACGGATGAAGAAGCATCAAGAAAGATTTTTTGGTGTTTATCCATATTGTTTGCTATGCACCAGTTTTCAATGTTTTTTAAGTCACTTTGAACAAGCCTACTGTCAGCCGGTTCAATTGATAAAACTTCTAGACAGTCCAGAAATTTATCAACTGAATCAATTTTTTTTGCAAATATTAAATAAAATTTTGAACGTATCGTAAAATTAATTACCACAGATACAAAAAAGACTTCTGAATAAAAAAGATAAGATGTACAATAACCTCACATATTAATGGCACCTAGTAAAATGTTGCAGGAGTAACAATGATAATATGAAATATGTTAAGATAGTGAAATAAAAATAAAGACTCCTTGTTCTTGTAACAGGTTTGTTATCTTTTACCCGCAAATAAATCATGGAGTGGAACACAGAAACCTCGTTATATTTTAAGATAAGTTATTTTTAAATCCTTGAGAGCTATTCAGTGATGCTTGTAAGTTAGATTAAAGTTGAAAGACAACTTCAAAAGAACATTTATTTATGTTCGACCACCGTCATGTTGAATGTCTTCCTAGACAGAGACTGAGGCCTGCCAGGGCTGCGGGACTGTTCGAAAGAAATACCGCGGCCCTGGAACACAAAGGGCAAAAGAAAAAACATGGATGGGTTTTAGTCAGTAAAAGTCTGACACTCCCTTCGCTCCGCTCAGAGCGAGAGGAGTCATTTGATGAATTCCCATCCCACAAAAAAAAAGAGACAGAGACTTTTTTTTAAGTTGACAGTAAAATTTAGACAGGGTTAATTATACATGTCTTCCCAGAATTCGATCCTTAATAGCGACGCTATCGAATGGTGTTACAATACTGTGTGTGTTTTTTTTCCAATATCAACGGGGTCGATTCCTGGCTACGGATATTGATATTCCAAAAATCCAATGATGCAGTTTTAGTTTTCATCAAAATCGGACTTGAGACTCCTTTGAGTATTTTTCGCTATTCCTTATAGTTTCGGATTTGGCCATCCACGGCCACTTGAAAAGTTCACCCTGTATACTTAAAAGTACTTTGGCGACCGAGCTCCGAAAAAGAGAAAACGAATTTTCTCAGATATGAGACTTAGCTAGATCGATTTTTCGCCCGTATATAGCCACTTTCATTGAAATCGTTAGAGCCGTTTTCGTTAACGTGATTATAATTAAATATAAAAATATTGCTCATTTAATAATAATGAACATTATCAGCCTATCAGCCTGGAACACTAATAAAATGTACTCCACAATAGTAATGGTTCAGGATTTTTTTTTTTGTATTTTTGAAGTTCTTTATTTATGGTGTTTTCTCAAAAATTCAGGTTCAACTGTATAAAATATCTTTGTTTCCTCTACTTATACTCATAATAATGAAAAGTCTATTCAAAGGAAATATTAAATACATTTATACATCTAAGAAAATAACCTAAAGTAATGAACTATACACCATTATTTTTAGGTCGTTCTGGAGCCGAATACCATGAAGTCGATCATCGAACTCGAAACGATTGGGACTATTTTTTTCAAAAAATAACAATAAAAAAATACACGAAAGAATAAATTTAATGTTTTTTTTTTTAAATAAGGAGAACTCAAATGCATATGACAACACATGCGAACGATACCCATTGAAAAATTCATTCATCGATCGATTCTGAAATACACATCTACTTTCTTCACAATAGTCTTGACGAAATCACCTTAATAGGTGTTTATTTCAAACACTTTCTTCTTAATTACGTTACGTACGTTTGGATAACACGAAGTAATTAAACATTGTTTATGTTAATCTCTATGGTCGTTTTCATGTTTATTCTGTGTTTAAACGCAGGAACACGTAGGTGTGGGAAACTCTGTAATTACAAAGTATAACATTATGTAAATTTTGAAAACGCTGTAAGTGGCATGACAGTAAATGGTTACGAGTTGTTACGTTATGTGTGTGGTGATTTTATTTCGATTTAATCTTAATGTATAAATCTTAATGATTTATTTACTGCATCAGTGAGCGGGGTTCGCGTGGCATATTTAAACTTTTTGCCATCGATACGCTAAGAAGAAAAATATTTAGACTTGAAAAGAAAACACAGAAGTATCGATCGCATAACCATCTCGACTGTCCCTAGGTAAACTATCGAAAGTGAAAATTATTTTATGAATAACTATGTCATTAATGACTATAATCTGCATAATTTGGTTACATATTTGAGTTTACGAATCATTAGAAAAAGACAACATCTGCCTAGCCTTTTCCCAATTATACTGGGGTCGGCTCCCAGTCTAATTGGATCCAGCTGAATACCAGTATTTTACATGGATCGACTGCCTATCTGACCTCCACAACCCAGTTGGTCCACTGGGTAATACGATATCCTTGGTAAGACTGGCTGTCATAATTAATAAATTAGACTTTTTCTAATGATGAGGAGCTCGTGGTTTAATAATAACAGGCGCTCGGGTCGATCTTTAGATTAAGCCGTGCTGCGGACCAACCTTGGCAGGTTGGTCCGTGGATAGGTGACCATCCATTACATACCGAGTCTCCTCCGTGCCTCGAAAAGCACGAAAAGCCGTTGGTTGCAGCTGTCATTAGTAGATCTTTTACAGTCGTGACAGGTAGTCAGCGACCCGAAAGTGGTGTTGTGGAGGTCAGATAGGCAGTCGCTCCATGTAAAATACTGATTTCGGCTTTCAGCATTCAGCTGCATCCGATAATACAAGAAGCTGACCCTAAACCTAGTTGGAAAAAGGTTGGTCAGATAATGATGACCATCTGCCGAGCCTATACCCAACTATATTGAAGCCAGCTTTCTAAGACTTTCAGTCAGAAGACTACCCGTTACGTTAAAGATCTGCAAAGCAGGTCAGGACTAATAAGCGTTTTAAACTTGAAGATCCGTCTATACTGGCCACGAGAGCCACCTACACATTAAATAAAATTGAAATGTCTGTTTGTAATTTCAAAATAACAGCTTTTTCCAGAATGCGTATGAAAGTATACATAAATACGGTACTTACTTATAACGATTTTGTTAAATTTAATCTTATCTCCGTCTAATCTCCGAAACGACTGGACCGATTTTAACGGAAATTTTCCTGGCAGTACTAAGTTTAGTTTAGCTTTTACTTAGTTTTACTTTTATTTTAGAAAAATAATTGTGGTTCCGTGAAAAAAAATTAAAACCCATGATTTTGTGAACAAAATCCGATTCCAATAGAGAATCAAATATTTTTATAATAATTTCACGCGCACGAAGGACGGCCCATAAGCTAGTCCATAATACCATTCTTATTTTAAAATAACGTTTCTATTTTTTGGGTTAAATTAGTATTCTGTAAAGATCAGGGCTCAAATCGGAAATTAAAACGACAAAAATCAGGACACGGTAAATTGGAATTTTTAAATTAATGTCTTTCCATGGGCCATTGCCCAGATTTTTGGATAAATCTAGATTTTATTACATTTGAAAATGTGTAAAAAACCGCTTTTAAACGCTGTTGTGTTGTTGTGGTTGTTGCGCTGTTCCGCTTTTGTATAGGACAGCAGATTTTTTTGGAGTTCAAAGGTGTTCAGCTTGATGGTTTGAATCACACCCTGAAATATGACATAACCTTTGTGATACGCGCTGTACAACAATGTAGGTAATACTGAAAACAGTCAGCACAATTCTGATCACACCCTGAAATATATATATACCTAAACGGTATCACATGGCCCTTAACGAATCCGAAAGGCACTTGTTCTCCCCATCATTTCGATCATTTTTTTATCTAGACCATACCTGGGTAGTTACGTAGATATTGGTGGTCAAAGTTCCAACTTCTTCACAAGTTTTTTTTAAATACATGTTTTTCATGTACAATTTTTACTTTAAACTATTTAAATACCTCTACGACCCCCGTTCTATTCAATCCATCCATCATCACAATGTTTTGAGTGCGTTACATTGAGTCCTACCGTAAAACTTGATTTTTCAGGTAAAACGTGATTTTGTCCCAAATATTTTTTTTTCGTCAAGGTACTTAATTTGATTTACAGAATTCTAGGTTGACGGCTTCGTTAACGGTCTTGTAACACGCTGTATAGCAGCAAATACAAGAACAACATAGTTGCTTCTACGTATAAAAACCTGTTGCATGCAAAACATAGTGTAACAAGTAACGCTGGTGCCAAAACTAGATTTCCTTCCAAGAGACCATGACGAAACTCTCAGATTACCACTCCAGTGCTCTGATTGTTGCATTGTATCGTAGGTACAGGAATAATAGAACACGCACTTACTTATACATTTACGCACTTTTGACGTGTTCGCACTTAATTTACGAATGAAGCTGTTTTATCAAAGTTGGAAATTACATAATATCTTGGTACTATACAGAAGAGGTCGCCCGCTGCTGATTATGCTTATGCTCATGTTAGGCACTAAATGTGGTTCGCCAAAAGTTGGTAGCCGTAAGGCTGGTCCGTGGGTACCGCACGATCTCCTGCGAGGCGGCGAGCCTCCTTGCCGGATTGCCGCCATGGGATCTGGAGGCCATAGTCCTTGCGCGCCTGCACGAGTGGCGCGCGGAGGCACTACGCCGGGGGGAAACTCCACGCACGCACGCCACGATAGTGGCGATAAGTCTCCTCTTTGAGGAGTGGCTAGAGAGGCGCCACGGCGCCCTCACCTTCCGCCTGACGCAGGTCCTCACCGGACACGGTTGTTTCGGGAGGTACCAGCACCGAATCGGGCGGGAGGAAACGCCCGGTTGCTATCATTGTGAGGATCGTCTGGAGGACACGGTGGAGCACACCGTGGAGGTCTGATCCGCTTAATAAAATTTATTAAAATAATATTGGGAAAAGAAATCATCATCATCACCTTCCTGCCCTTGTCCCATGTTACTTGGGGTCGGCGCATCACGTTTCCTTCTTCCATTCTCCCCTGTCAACCGTCACGCTATCATTTAGGCACCTTTTTCTTAAATTGATCACGAAATATGTAATTTTCACGTGTACTTGATAGCGTGGATGCGATTCTAATTAAGTGGGTACAAAGGGGGTTGTCCAGTTTTCAAAAATTGTGCTAATTGCAAAACCATTTCGTGGAATAATGTCTCTAATGATTTATTTCTCGTTAAAATGAAAAAGTACTCTATATTCAATTATATTTTTGAAGAAATGTGATTAGCTTTTACTTGAACTTGTTCAATGTTATCTCAAGAAGGAATACCGTGAAATATTCAGATATGGATATGGCGCGGTTCCCGAGTGTCTAAACGAGCCCTTAGCTTCATGTGATTAGAGTGTCACTCACGTATTAAACCGTTAAATGAGCAAAGGATTTTTTTCCAGTGATGATGTCTCAGCCAACTTTAAAATTAAATATAAATTAAACTAGGCATTGAAATTTAAAAATATTCAAATTCGTTTCTTAAAATACTATAATTTAACTAAAAAAAAATAGAATGTTTAGATTTTTTGGACAATGCCCATTACGTAGTGGTGGAAGTATTGTTAAGAGGAAAAATTTGTAAGCTACGAAGATGTGTGAAGGGTATTAACTCCTAGTCTTACTAATTAAGTAACGGTGCCCTTCTTAGCAAGTAGTAATTAGCATACATTTGCAACATTTAGGTAAAGGCTATGTCACTATTAACCTTTCTTAGTTAAGGGTAACAAAATAATCAACTAGGTATTTATCTATGGGCTGGCTAAAGAGGACATTCATGGACGATATTATAAAGTAAATGTTCAAAAATTCATTTTTATCATTCATTCATTTTTTTTTTTTTTTTTTTGTCTGATTAATCAGTGTATGTAAACGCATGTTTGACAAATAAATGATTCTTATTCTTATTCTTATGCTTACCCATCGTTCTGTAACATACCTACAAACATGTTGTTAAGTTACAACTAATAGAATACTGACAGGTTTAGTAGCGGGTCCCAAACTAGGCACAGCCTGTATCTTGGTGACCCAGACAGTACCTACCAAAACACAAAGTTAAAAATGTCCAATGTTCTGTTCGCGCAAGAAAAATAACTTAGATTAATAAGCAAAATGTCATTACAGAAAGAAAAAAATAAATCTCCTATACTTATTGATAAATTTATTTTTAGTTAAATGCAAACATCGCTTGGGGGTTAACATGAAGTTGTAAAGCAGTATTGTTTTAATGTCACTCCAGTCTGGGAAAGAGGCATCTCTTTCGCACTCTGGAACAAGATTAAAATAATCCAGCTTTAGGACGTCATGGTAAGTCACCTGAGTTTGGATTTGTGTTCAGTGGATGGAACTTAAACATAACTACCGAAATGTGGATGTTTACTGTGGTAGATACACCTCTGCCTGCGGGGTAAACAGGCTTAGGTACTGTTATGTCTCTTGTGAACTGTGTCTTCTCTAAACAACTCGCTTTTGCTCGCAGCTTCGCTCCCCTTCTGTACGGAAATTAACACCAGGGAATATTTTAAATGTAGCCTATGACACTCGGGTATAATGTAGCTTCCTGTTAGGGAAAGAATTTTCTGAATCGGATCAGTAGTTCCGAAGATTACCCCCTTCATATAAACATAGTTGTGTACAAACACATTTGACCTCTTTATAATACTAGTATACAGGGTAAACGAACCCTTCACGAAGCCGTCTACCAAACATTATGTACATCAAACTAAGTAACTTTACGCAAAAATTATTGCTGGGAAACGACTTTTTTTTGGGTATACACCATTATTTTTAGGTCGTTCTGGAACCGAATACCATGAACTCGATCATCGAACTCGAAACGATTGGGACTATTTTTTTCAAAAAGTAACTATAAAAAAAACACGAAATAATAAATTTAATGTTTTTTTTTGTGAAATAATGAGAACTCAAATGCATATGTGTGTGTAAAACGTATCCACGATCGGCAACACATGCGAACGATACCCATTGAAAAATTCATTCATCAATCGTTTCTCATTATTTCACAAAAAAAAAAACATGAAATTTATTCTTTCGTGTTTTTTTATTGTTATTTTTTGAAAAAAATAGTCCCAATCGTTTCGTGTTCGATGATCGAGATAATGGTATTCGGTTCCAGAATGACCTAAAAATAATGGTGTATATCTCCGTACTTAGAAGGTTCCCAGGAATGGTCTAGATAAAAAAAAAATATCGTATTGACGGGGAGAACAATTGCCTGTCGGTTTCATTAAGGGTCTTGTATCAAAAAGAAGACACATTCAACAAGTAATGGAATTGCAAACATGCCGCCAGCTCAACATCGCCATATGTAAATCACATAATCTTTCCAAAGAAGAAACACTTGCACTAAAACCATAGAACCTAGAAACAAATGCCCACAAACAAAACAAATGCATCACTGACCTTGAACGATAACGGACGTAAAATATTTAGTATTGTGTACTTATTCATTTAAAACAACCGATACAGCAATTCGCCATGCCATCTGGACAGAGGCCCAGATATGGTGCTTGCCTACATGTTCAGCATTCCAGATCGAATCGAACATATTTTTTTTACTTTGAATGGCTCATGATGACATAGATACAGCGTTTGTTTTAATATATAAACAATGTTTGAATATTACAACCGTTTTGGAATAACCCATACATACCTACTTATTCTTATTCTTTATTGCACACGAAATACAAAAAATATAAACATACAAATTGCATTAATGTAGCTTAAATGTATAATGGCGACCTTAACCCAGAATTGGGTTTTCTTACAGCAAACCTTATTTCGATAGCGAGTATTGCAGTACAGGATATACCTATGTGCATTAACAGTACATTTTACTTGAGTTGAAATGCTGCAAAAAGTCACTTAAAATGTACTACCGAAATTCAGTAGTTTTTGAGTTCCTTGGATTTTTAGTTTTTTTTTTTTAAATTCATTTGAAGTCAATTTAAAAATGATTACTATGATTGATTGATGATTGATTTTTGACTGACTACTGAATTTCTGTAGAACATTCGGTGGAAGCGGAGTTTATTAAGAAGTTCCTAAGTTGAATCAAGAAAAAATAGACATCTGCGCAATCTAAAATAGGTAAAAGAAGAGACTGAGCAAAAGTAATTTCAGTTTGAAATGGTAGGAACTTCTGAAGACGCTTATGAGATCGATATTCGATACGAACAGAACACCCTCCTGATTACTTCAGCAATGTGAGCATGCCAAGATAAGTCACAGTCCAAGAATACACCTTCTAAGTCTTACATCTACATCGTCACACATAACGTCTACATACATTTTGTCTTCGGCAAAAAATTGCAACGCATCATTTACTTCAACACTCATTTCCATCAATGCTAGATTCATCCTCTTGTCTTCTAAGACGCAATAGTGAAATAAAACTTCTGTGAATTTTGCACTAGATGATGATTGGACAGCTTCTTAGCTACTGAAAGCATACTCTATCCCAGGATCTCAAAATCAATTATAACATCAACAAATACCAAACAAATAATGAGAGTTTAGAACGTGGGAACATACTTCACTATCAACACAATTATGCGAAGCGCCGTATGCAGCAGAATTAATTACCCACGCGACGGAGGAAATGGCTAATCTACCTGTGGATCTGTTGTTGCATGCAGATATTGCATATTGCATTTGTGTTTTATACCTGTAAGTTCGGAATAAATAACACCTTAAAAATGTTTTAATAAGGATCTCGCGGTTAAAAAATAATAGCCGCCATAGGTATCTTCAGGGTTAAGCGGTTGTTGTGCTTGCAGTGGATGGGTGACAATTCATTACATACCGAGTTTCCTCCCTGCTTTAGAAAGCTCGTTAAGCCGTTGGTCCCGGCTGTCATTTGTAGATCTTTGATGGTCGTTACGCATTGTCCAGAAGCCCGAAAGTCTGATATGCAATCAGTCTTACCAAGGGATACCGAAAACGGTTACCACGTATTCAGTACATCATTCTGAGCCCTACAAAAGTGCAATAATTACATGGTCAAAATGTATGGAACAGCAGTTTTTTTTAAATCCCGATGAAAAATTTCTATGTGAGCCAAAGACATTCAAATATTTATGTACGATAGACAGGACAAGACGAAGAAAATCGTAATCCAATACTTGTTACTACTTCGTAACAAATCTACTAATGTCACACGCACGCTTGTCAGGTAGAATTCAAGAGTCAAAAACGAAAATGTTCGGGATCAAAATTTTTGTATGAAAATATTCCCAATGTCCGCTCTATAAGTCTTTTTAATCTCTTTGATGTGAGCGAAGGGGGTACTCCAAATGGTGTACTGAATACGTGGTAACCGTTTTCGCGTCGGTGTCCCTTCCACCCCGTATACTTAGGCAGTCGCTCCATGTAATATTCTGATATGCAGCTGCACTGGCAGCCGACCCCAACATATAATAGTTGAAAAAAGGGGCAGATGATGAAATGGTAAGCAAAAAACACAAATGCCGAAGCAATGCTATCGACAATGTTGTTTGCCGTTGCGTTATGAATTTATGATGTATCATTTCCTGTGCCGGTTTGCAAACACTATTGGATGTTTTTATGACAGGTTATTGTTCCTATTGTTATTTTTATATTTACCGTGCAGTCTGAACTCTTTTTGTTTAATAATCCGTGGGTTATAACGTCGGTTGAATAATTTTAATTTAGGGCAAAATAATTAAAATACGTAACTTATTCGTAATATTTTGCTAAAAATTATGAAGCAATAAATGTGAATTAATGAAAAACAAAAACAAACAATTTCTGCAAATGGTCAATTCTAATATTATTGTATAATTGACTCGCCCTAAGCTTTTTTTTATCTGTAGTGGTAATGGCGGCAAGTCATCGCAACAGCTGATCAGTTACTGTGGTGTGCACCCCAGAGGTTCTTAGATCGAGTTTTTTAAATGACTTTATTCTTTTTTTTCCCAAAATGAAACGAATTCAAGTTTTTTCCCCATTCGATTTTCAAAAGGGGAAATGAAACAAACTAGAGTCTGTTGTTCATTCGCAAAAATTACCACTTGGTATCGAATTGTCCGTGTTTGTATTGCCTGGTCCCGTTCACCATGCAATCGAATCGCGGATAATATACGCAAATTATTATTATAAATTCGATTGTCTAATGATTCTTGATTTAATCAATTTTACCTAATATTTTATAAAAAAGAATGGTTTGTTTTAGAAATAGCCAATATACCAACACTGCACCCCGGCCACAGAGTACTTTTATTATATATGGACCCCGGCAGTTGAATGTTGGTGCGTGACAGCATTTTTCGAAAATCTAATTGGTTTTTATTTCCTCGCTGTAGCTGTGACAAGTGGACTGTGCTCCTCGGGGATAAAAGTGTCTTGGTCTTGGGCGAGCTTAAATCCCTCACTGCTCTCCGGATTCTAGTCTTAACTCCCTCGCTTTGCATGGGGGCGGTTAACTCAAAGCTTCCTCGCTCCACTCGGGAGACCTACTATCCCTCGCCACCTCCTGCTCCTCGGTGCTCCTCACTTAGAATAGCGCCCGTGACGTAAGACATTTCTTTTTCCCCTTGGGGAATAATCTATTATTATATACCTACATGTTTAATTGAGATTATCACCTTTCGGAGTGACGAAATTACATTTATGGTTACTGAAATTCATAGTTGAACAGAAATTTAGATTTTCTTCATTAATAACTGCTGAATAATATTGTTGCTTTATGCAGTTAGTCTTTGGGCGGCTTAGGAACAGGTCAAAACCAGGAAATTGGCACGGACATGATAAATAGAAAGATTTTATGACTAAGTACGAAAAAGATCATTGAGTTGACGACTATGGAAGATAAAGTTGTAAGTATGGTACTTCGACAAACCCTGTCAAAGTAGAATAGGGACAGCAGATTGATCTTACTGACGATGCCTAGAAGTATGATGTACCTAAATGGGTAACGAAAGTCACATGGTAATTAGTCAGAGTAAAATACAGGTTCAATGCATACAAATCTTTAAGTCTATTATCCGATGAAAAATTTACAAATTATTGTTTAAAAGTAATATGCCCCAGGTTCATAATAAAAGACAAATCTTTACAGAATATTTATTTCTTATTAACATCAATTAGGTACAACAGTTTTTTCATTTTGCTTTTCGTAATATCACAATAATTAGAATATTGGTCATAAGTACTATAACTTTTATAAGATCAGTAATAAATGTTAATACAGAGGTAAGCTTACCTATTGGTTCTTTAAACATTACTTCCAAAACATTTTAGTCTGAGCTTCAATTTCAATTTGAATTGTTATCTTATTTTAACATTATCATTACAGCCATTTTAAATCGATTGTCGTACACAAAACGCAAACCAAACATAAATAATAATTATGGTAACATCACTCTTCCCACTGTCATTTTATCATATTTGAGACTTCTATAAAATTCTGTGAAATCTATGAGAAAGTATTTTTTATCATCGAAAAGTTTACGTGCAATGGATCATTTCAACTTGTTAGTAAAATGCACATTACAATATTTATCCAAACCAAAAAGTTCTTGTTTCCTTTTTTAACCAAAAACAAGTTTTATTTATTTACCAAACTTATCTCAACAATTTCACATCTCTATTAAACACAGATAAATTCAAAATGATATTTATGATAACACTTATAACGAATTACCCTTAATCATAGTAATGACTAAAGCAAATCTTACGAGCTAAGAAAGGCACAATCTCGAATACTAAAGTACACCCGCTTAAATAGTGACGAGCTTTGACAACCGCGAGGCACTTGACGCCACTGACATACACCCAAATCACATCACGTCCAAATCAAACCAACGAAGTAAAGTATTTTCTGAGGTACGTCATCATACTGTCAATTTCCAAACTCTGGGCTGCTAACCATTGGTCCTGGGCCTGATCTCTCTCCAACTGTGTCGGTGTGTCGTCCTACCGGACTATGAGACTGAGGGTGGAGATACCTATCTCTGCGCTCAAACTTTTACACTATAGTATCCTGGCTATTCTCCTACCCTCTTATGGCTAGGCTCCGCTGAAATTGGTCACCAATAAAACAAATATATTTCTGTAAATTGGTTTTACAAAACACTTTTACACGTCACTTCATGTTATGTTTTAAAACTAAATGGGGCCGGTGTTTCGTATCTGACTACTCTGAGAAGAAACAGCCGAAACAAACTCGGAGGTCACTGTCTCTTTTAAAGTCCAGACATTGGTCGAGCCATATGAGGACCATGCAAATTAATATCTGAGATGGTCTTTTGCAGAAATAACCACACAGATTTGAATGGACTGGTCCAGTCAGTGCAAGCATTTGTCAGTGATCATCAATAATGTCCTTTTCTATCAGTGTATCAGTAAAATGTTAAATTAATATTTGAATTACATGGAATTCTTTAAATCACTTTGAGTGCAGCTGCACTATTTGAGCGGATAGACTATAAGGAAAGTTATTTTCTTGCAGCAGGGGCAGCAGGAGCAGCTGTGGTTACTGCTGGTGCTGCAGTGGTATCCGCAGCGGCAGGGGCTGCACCAGCGGCAGGGGCTGCTGCAGCAGTAGTTGGTGGAGCGACAGGAGCTGGTGTGGCGTTAGGTGGTGGCGTACTGGCACTAGGGCCACCAGGTGTGTCCCAGACAAAGTTATACCAACCGTTCCGGTTAGGGTCCGGACCCATGTTGAAGGCCATTCCACCTCCGTTTTGGGGAGCTGTAATTGAAATGTTTTTGTGTAACAATATTATCATCATTGATCTTGTAACTGGAAGAACATGGGGGATATCCTTATCCAGCAGTGGGGAAACATAGATAAATAAAAAAATCATTTAACTGAACCTACTTGTTATTTATCCCAAATAGAGTTATAGACAATCAGTCACTCAAGACCTATTGTTTGCACATCCCAGGAGCTGATGATGGAAGCTATTAAAAGTGCCAAATTCGTCGCCAAATTTTGGGGCAACTCAGTTTAGATTGTCATTGACACGCTAAAAAGAGAAGACCAATGTTCTCACGTCAATTCTGCCATTACTTTTGGCTAATGAATGTGATATGAAAACCCCAGCCTATAATATCTTATTTATTTATGTACACACAGATACTTAACAGGACAATATATTAACATAGAAGAGCACAAAGGTGCTGCTTATTTCATAAGAAATTTCTTCCAGCAGACCTGCGAGAGGAAAGATGGATTAGAAATGTATCTTCTTACTTATTAGTTGGTTTGTTTATAACAAATATAATTATTACTAAAGAAATCACCTAGTCATTTTTACGACATGTTATCACAGGAATTGAGATGCCTGACCAAAAATATCGTAATAAGTGTGACTCAGATCACACAAATTAATTTGGTCAAGAATAACTTGCATAAATCTTTATACTTGACAAACATAAAGTTAAGCTGTGTGAATAAATATGAAAAAAGTTACAAATGATAATATTATAATAACATGGAAAGTACAATTGCAAGATTGTAAAATGTTATTAAAAGATGCAACTTTTGTAATAACAAAATCATGCTAAAGATTCTTAGATAGTTTTAAATTCCAAACGATTAAGGAAAACCTTGTGAGAAAATCTAGACTGAATAGATAGTCTGCAAACACAAACAGGCCAAGACAACTACACAAGCTACATGTAATGGCCATGTGCCTGCCACTGCATCTGCCTAGCCTTTTCCCAACTACGTTTTGGTCGGCTTCCAGTATAACCGGATGCAGCTGAATACCAGTATTTTACATGGAGCGACTCCCTATCTGACCCCCACAACCCAGCTAGCACTGGGTAACACGATACCCTTTGGTAAGAATGGTTGTCAGACTTTCGACCCACTACCTTAACGATTGTCAAAGATCTACAAATGACAGCCGGGACCAACGGTTTAACGTGCTTTCTGAGGCACGGAGGCAACTCGGTATGTAATGGGTGGTCACCCATCCACGGACCAACCTAGGCAAGCGTGGCTTAACCTGAAGATCGACCCGAGTGGCTGCTATTATTTAGCCACGAGCTTGAACATTACTGCTTTGTTATTCAAAATAAACCTTTGCGGTGGGAAATTGGGTATAATACACTGCATTAGCAGTGTATTCTTCTAACTAATTTTAACTAGTAGTAGCCAGTATTGCCATCCGACAGAGCAATACTGCCAGCATTCGGGGCACTTTTCCTGTTGACAGCAATGTGGGCGAATTTTTTGACGCCCTGTAATTCTTTGCTCTTTGATACTTATACAATAATCTCTTCATTATTATTTTTGATCTGTTTGTTGTTTGTAAATCTACACTAATAAAAATTAAGATCGACTACTCGTATTACTATTCGTATTACTATGGCTCTATATTATAAAGAGGTAAAATTTGTTTGTAAGTTTGTATTTATGAGGTTATCTTCGGAACGACTGATCCAATTCCGAAAATTCTTTCTCTAACGGAAAGCCCCGAGTGTTATAAGCTACATTTAAAACGTTCCCATGGGTTAATTTCCGTACATAACGGGACAGCTGCGGGCAAAACCAAGTAATGTACATAGTCTATAATAATATTATAAAGAGACTCTACCGATTTCAAAAATTCTTTCACCATTGGAAAGCTACATTCACCCTGAGTAACATAGGCACCCGTGCAAAGCCGGGACGACCCGCTAGTAATTAATAAAAAGGATTTACTTTCAGAGTATTATATTATAACTACTCTCTTGAAAAATTCTGCATCCAATCGTAGCATAAACCTTTATGATAATTTTGTTTTTTTTTTAAGTTATTTTTCTTTTTCTACGATCCTCTACTAATTTTTATTATGTTTCTAACACACAGTAGTATAAAGAAAAGGAAATTCCTAGGTATGTATTTCAAGTAAAGTGCAAGCGTGCTAACTTCGATTAATTGCCGACAAATATGTGTAACGTTTGTTACTACATAGCTACCCATCAATCATGATGTTTTTTTGTGTATTTGTGATTAAGTATGAATGGTTTGTTATCATGTTATGAATTGGGTGTGTTGAAAGATTCAGAACCATTCTTGAAAAACTTCAAAGACTATGTGTCAAGGAACTTTACAAGAAAAATTATCACACGCCTTAAAACGGAAAATTGTATCTTATAATCTTATCTTTTCGGTCAATTATTTTTTCTTGAAAATAATACAGATCGTAAAGAACACACGTACACTCACACATTGTACGTTTCAAAGCATTCATAAGCCAATTAAGTTACTATTTCTAGGGAGATATTTCAAAATAGGTTAGTAATATCTCGATATAATTTAAAAGAGTGTCGGAAAATGCTTCGAAGAACATAATATGTACATATTATGTTCATCGAAGCATTTTCCGACACTCTTTTAAATCAGCATATTGTTACAAAACCTTGGTAACCTCATTCATGTGGAGATGGTACACTATGTGAAAACGATGTAGCAACATGTGCACGTTAAAAGTGTCCAAAACAAAAAAGACAATTCAAAAATAAAATAATTACTCAGACTGCGAAATTAGTCGAAAAAGAATAGAAGTAGGTCGTATTATCTGTTACTAATATGAGTTGATTCTATTTATCGGTTCATACTTTCTTAACTACTTGAGAAAAGCTGCCCATTCTTTTCCCTAATATGTTGGCTTCCAGTCTAACTGGACGCAGCTGAATACCACTATTTCGATCACCTAACCGTCTTTCCCAGCCCTGTTATTGGGTAATACGATACCCTTTGGAAAGATTGGTAGGTACTGGACTGGAACTTGAAAAAAGGTGAAGAGTGTGAAAATGTTAATAAAAATAACAGTAACGGTACACTTACGGTTCATCATGAAATAGTTAATTGGTCCCGGTCCCATTCCTGGTACCTGGTTGAATCCAGGTGGTCCAGGTGGTCCAGGTACACCCGGTGGTACAGTTGCACGGTTGGCGATGGATGGAGCCATTGTAGTTCTTATAGGGGTAGAGCAGCTGTTACAAAAATCGTCGAGGTAGTCCTCCGAGCTGACAGTGGTTGTTGAACCATCATCGTCTTCACAAAAGAAGTCGCACCAGGACCAGCTCCCGAAGAAAGGCTGCAGAAAAGAGATAGTTAACGTTTATGTTGAAGATATTTACAAATCATATCAAATCTGAGGAAGATTCTCTCAAATTAAGAGATATCTGAAAAAAAGTGTTGACTAATGCAATGAAATTTAAAATCTCGTGATCTTTTTAATTCTAAGAAATAAAGAAATTGTGTTTTTTTTTTAAATAATTGTGTGCAAAATGTATCAATATTAAATTAGAAAGGTAAAAGAAAATACAAACCTTAGGAGCCGAAATTTGGATGCACAAGAAAATCACAGAAAAATAGACACACGCTCGCACCTCGCCCATGTTTGTGATGTTATCATGAAAAAAACGGCGTCCAGTTCCTTTCATACTTATAACGAAGGCTTTGCGCAAGACGCCTGAATTACTAATACGTTGCCACAGAATATATGCATTATTTTCAGTGGATATGTTAACGATGATACTTTTGTTCAAGGCCGAGAATGTTTGTATCATTGTTTACTTACTTATCAAGTTTGTTTGTTTCCTTTCTGTATTCTAATTAAATATTAGACATCAGTTTTGTATTTTCTTATTATCAATTGAAAGTTCTTTCGAAAATATTTAGCGATATTAATAATACTGATTACACTGCATAAACCCATTGCTGGGCACAAGCTTCTCCCCATGACTTCCAGTTCTTTCAATGTATTGTAATGTGTTTTTATCCAGCTCATTCCGCCATCTTCTACGAGGACCATTATCGTCTCATTTCCGTCGAAAGACGTTTACTGTTGGTCATAGACCTACCAAAGCTTTGCGCGACTGGTCCTTTGCTTCTTTTGCTTCTGCGGATTCCAGTGGACCTTTTCTAGTTTATCCGATCATCGCTGATTATTTATTCCTCATTATTCATTCTCCCCCTTATCCAGATCTAAATTCAGAACACGCAGGTTTACGGACTGTTGTTATTTGGAGCTATTACTTCATTGAAAGTCTCAATAACCTGATCCTATGAAAATTAAGATATAGTTGAATCGTGTTGTACACAAAGACATAATTGAAAGAACACAGGATGTTCTTTAAGAAGAAAACCGGATGTTCTTTAAGAAGAAAACCAGCTAGATCCGTCTGTTTATTAACATTATCATACCGTGATCGAGGATCATGAAGCTCAACTCTTAAGTGTTTTATCACTTGTTTGGGCGTTCAGAAAATTTCGTTGCAATCGGAGAGGTTGCTATTTAGCATTAATCGTACCATAGTACATATTATATGTACATGCATTTAGTTAACATATCCTAGGTATTCATTTGTACATCGATGTATTGAACAATATTATTATCACTGTTGTCTTTTACTCATATTAGTTAGACAAAATCTGTGTTGGATTTACAATTAACCAATGCAATGGTTTTAAAAATTTATTAATTTGCACTACTGTTTGTTATTAAATCATCATTTACAAATTCTAGATTTTCAAATTCACTGCATCTCAACCTTCGTTTCAGGAAATTCTAATTTCACAACTTCAATGTCGTTCTACTCGTATGTGCGTCTGTTTTTAATTTTGCTTGGCTATTATCAGCTCTATTAGACACGGTCAAGTTTCAATGCCATAACATGAGTATGCCCGCTTATTGTCATATAGAGTACGGAGACACCGCGGTGGTCACTTGCTAGAGGCGGCATCGTCAATCCTTTTATACAAACCAAACGTGTCAATCAAAGTTTTATGCTCGCATTACGACACATATGGCGAAAAGAAGGTATGAGGATCAAGGTGCAAAGGTTCGCGTCGTTATAATATTAATTATTTACAAACTACAAAACTATAATAGAAATAAATATGTACAAGTATAAAAGGGTTACAGGACATCCAAAAATTCGTCCGCGTCGCTGTCAACAGGAAAAGTGCCCAGAAGGCTGACAGCATTACCACGTTGGATGGCAATGCTGATTCTTTGGCCAAAAAATAGGCCCACCCTCTGGTCACGTGAAGAGTCGACCAACCGCTTGGCGATTTCCCGAAAAACTAGGTGGGCACTCGGACCCCATGGCCCTAGTGTTTCAACCCCAAACGGCTCAAACACATAATTACCAATTAAATTATTGTATTTGCGCCGTTTGAGGTTTTCAGCACCTGTAGCAGCCGCCCCAGCGCAGCCCACTGTGCTAGGAAGATGGGATGGCGCAAGGGAGTCGATGCAAGTTGCGTCCCACACCAAAGGCCTACCCAACTTCCATGGCATTATGGTCATACCGTTATTGTTTTCAATGATGTTGCGAAGCTTCCCGCTCTGAGGTAGGTTCCTTCGTCCAGACGGATGTTGTTGCCCATCTGTTGCTGTCGGATTAACTTTGATATATGTAGTATACGCCAGTGTAGTTCGTTTGTGGTGATATAGAAACTGACGTCTTTGAAGGCGGTCAGTGACGGGAGTACCTTCGCTGATATTTTCGGTGCCAATAATTTTATTAGTACTGCCGTCTCTAGACTCTTTCGGTGATTCAGTGGTCTGTTGGCCTGTGTATAGACGTCTCCTCCATTGCATACTAATTGAGCTGTAGAACAATGTGCATGCCCTATCAGTTCTCTGAAGGCATTCTCAACATTGCATTTGCAATAATCATTGAACTGTGAAACTATAAAATGTTAGTACATTTTGTTATTGGGATATTAAAAGTTATGAATTACCGGCTAAGGTGCTCTATTTCGCGTTGTTGTATGTTTCATGGTTAGTTTTGTCATAGATACTTCGTTATGTCTGTTGTATCTTAGCTCTAGTCTAGTTCATCGGGTTTTATTTCATGTGAAAAGTTCAATGACTCATGTCGCTTTGTCCTTTAGAAATGGAGTTAATTGTAATACCATACTTAGTCGTTCGAATCTTCTTTTCATGGAATGTTTTTTCTATAGTTGAAATGATATAAAGAGCGGTGATACTGGGTACACCGACATTTTGCCAGTTATGTTGAAGTCCCATGTTATAGAGGCGAGTCTGTTTTTATCAACTGGGCTGGTAATGAGAAATTTGTGATGGAATAACCTTATAACACTTTTCCTGATATGGGAATCGAACCCAACCTCACAGATAATGTTCAGTAGCACTTGCGACTACTACGTCAGTATTCTCTTAGGGTGGAAGCGCCAAGATGGCCCCCGAAATTCAAATTTTCTTACGTTTTTTGCAATTTGCAGGTCAGTGTCAAGTTGTATGTTGATGAAAATATGAATTGCGCTAGTAACACGTATATAGTTACAGAATTATAATCATTAAAATCATCAATACAACGCTCCAAGGTCATTCAACCCCAATCAATAATTATTTCATGAAAAAGTCATTCAATGGTGTTAAATGAACTTACATACATGTTACTGGCGCGATTCATATTTTCATCAACATACAACCTAACACTGACCTGAAAACTACAAAAAACTTAAGAAAATTTGAATTCCGCGGGCTACGCTGGCGCTTCCACTTTCATCATCTGCCTAGCCTTTTCCCAACTATGTTGAGGTCGGCTTCCAGTCTAACCGAATGCAGCTGAATACCAGTATTTTACATGGAGCCACTGCCTCCACAACCCAGTTAGCGCTAGGTAATACGATACCCTCTTTTTTTTTTTTTTTGGGTTGGGAAATCATCATATGACTCCTCTCGCTCTGGGCGGAGCGGAAGGGAGTGTCAGACTTTTACTGACTAAAACCCATTAATGTTCCTTCTACTGCCCTTTATGTTCCAGGGCCGCGGTATCTCTTTCGAACAGTCCCGCAGCCTAATACGATACCCCTTGTTAAGACTGGTTCACAGACTTTCGGGTCACTGACTACCTGTTACGACTGTCAAAGATCTACAAATGACAGCTGGGACCAACGGCTTAACGTGCTTTCCGAGACACGGAGGAAACTCGGTATGTAATGGGTGGTCACCCATCCACGGACCAACCTAGGTAAGCACGGCTTAACCTAAAGATCGACCCGAGCGGCTGTTCGTATTTAGCCACGAGCTCCTCCTCCTCCTGGCACTTCCACCTTAATGATTACTAAATATTATGTAGTTCATTCAAATACGCAAAACTTATACAAAGTTAAATATTAGTGCAGGTGTTTGAAGAAAAGAAAAACCCATGTCCAAAAAGAGTGTTTATTGTTTCATCACTTGGAAATTTTGTTTAACTTTATACACCGTACAAATTGTATATAATTACAATATAAAGGGTGTAAAAATAACCTTTAACGAAGCCGAAAGGCACTTATTCACCTTGTCATTGCGATATTTTTTTTGTTCTGAACCATACCTGAGAACCTTCCAGTTTCGAAGATATGGGAGGTTAAAGTTCCAACTTTTTCACAAGTTTTTTTTAAATACTAGTTTATAAGGTTATAACTTTACTTTAAATACCTCCATGACCCATTTACGATTCAATGCAGCCACCAGCACAATGTTTTGAGTGCGTTACATTGATTTTGATTGCAAACGTGATTTTTCACTAAAAAAAAGTAGTTTCTCAGCAATAATTTTTGCGCAGAGTTCCTTAGTTTGATGTACAGAATGCTTGGCTGACGGCTTCGTGTAGGGTCCTGTATACAATTTTTCAAGACCATCAGTAATTAAGCTTTTATGGTATTACAATATTTAAAATTTAAAATATACATGGTTGTATATTTTAAAGTTGCGTCCAGACAGTGAACGGTATGCGCTGATAGTATTATCTGATGCTGCAGCCTGCCACCTTAGATTCGATGGTTCAGTTTATTAGTTTGAAGTTTGAAGCACACTGCGTGGACGCATCTTTAAGTTAACATCAAATGTCAGAACGTCAATAGAGCGATTTAAAATTCCAGCGATTGCAAAAGATGCAATTTTCTATCTATCCCTTTTAATTCGATGTTAACCTTTATTCTATACTTCTTAGTACTTAATGTCCAAAAGCTACTTTGTAGCTAACACCCGGTCTCTTCGGGACCTTACTGCCGACTTCTACCAAGATGGGTGTGTAGTCGAATCTTGGAGGTTTAGTGGAACAGTCTTTGTGAGGGATTGGGAACACGTAGTTTACGTCAACATCGTATCTGAAAAGAATAAACATGTTTAATAAATCAAGAAACATCAGCTAAAACATCAACAACACCACGCCTGTCCATCCCCGAAGGGTTAGGCAGAGGTGTACCTAACAGTACACCCACATTTCACCAGTTATGTTTAGGTCCCATGTAATAGGGGGCGCGCCTACTACCATCAACCGGGCACAAAGCCAGACTCAGTGATTGAGAAATTCCTGATGGACAAAACCCTATAAAGCTTTGACCGACGTGGGAATGGAACATAGGACCTCATGCTAAGCAGTCGCATTTGCGATCACTAGACCAATAGGCAGTCATACATCAGAAATCATAGATAGAAATCATATCATATATTAATATAAAAAACACAGCCACTCCTGCGAATAGATTGTGTACCACACATTCAATCGCAAAGACTGTCATTTTGACAATTGAACATCATTAATTGCAATATTTACGTTTTTTTACATAATATTCCAGCAAGGGATTACGAATTTCCCTTAAAATCCTTTGAATTCTTATTGAAAGTGTCTTACTCAATTCAAACTCAAACTCAAACTCAAAGCATTTATTTCAATAAGACCATTACAGGCACTTTTGAAAGTCAAAAACAAAAAAGCTAAGCTACAGTCACATTCACAAGGCATAATAACTTGCGAAAGTACTGTAGTTGCACATTCCAAATCGTAGATCTCTATGGAGAAGAATGGGCAAGAAACTCCATGGACACTCTTTTTTATCAAAATATTGTTACAAAATCTTGGTTACATCATTCATGTTGAGATTATACATATAAGTATGTGAGAACGATGTACAAAGACGTGCACATTAAGAGCGTCCAGAGTAAAAGATTAAACTAACAATTTAAAAATAAAGTAATTAAAATAAACCGTGACAGCTAAGAGATGACCAGTCCCAACTGACAGCGCCCGTTCACGAACATGACGCATGGATCAGCGCCATTCAACTCAACCACATTGAAGGGAACTAAATGACCCGACACACCCGCCACCATCAGCGAGACATTTGTGTGAGCATGACATTCTCTCAGCCACCAGGGCGCATTCAAGTCAATGAAGATAACTAAATGTAAATGGTAGCTTTATCTTTAATTATACTGCAGGTGAGAACAGCATCTAACCCTATATTCTTAGAGAAGGGATAACAACAAGGAACTCCTTAGTCTACACTTAATAATTATTATAAAGAGGAAAGATTTGTATTTTTGTGTGTGTACTTATGTTTGTAATGAATTAACTCAAAAACTACTGTGGCGATTTCCAAAATTCTTTCACCATTGGAAAGCTACATTCACATATCATTTAAATATAATCCCTACTAATATTATAAATGCGAAAGTAACTCTGTCTGTCTGTCTGTCTGTTACGCTTTCACGTCTAAACCACTGAACTGATTTTAATGAAATTTGGTACAGAGATAGAGTTGACCTTGAGAAAGAACATAGGATAGTTTTTATCCCCGACTTTTGAAGAGTTCTCTTGGAAACGCGATATAATCGAACTCAACGCGGGCGGAAAACTAGTAATATTATAAATGCGAAAGTAAGTTTGTTTGTTACATTTTCACGCCTAAACCACTGAGCTGATCATCCTGAAATTTTGCATATACGTTGTCAGGTGTACAGAAACGGACATAGGGTACCTTTTATCCTGAAAAAGTACTGTTTCCTAGGAAAACAACAATAACGTTCTTATGATACTAGATGGCGCCACGTGTCTTTCGAATAATGATTGAATTATATTATTACAAACAGAGTACAACCCGAATTGATTGTCAAATTCTAAATTAACGCGAGCAAAACCGCAGGCAATAGCTAGTGACTAATAAAGGCGAGTTTGATGTTCATTTATTTCCTAGTTCATAAACGCAGGAGGTTCTCAATATTCTCAACAGAAATCAAAATAGTTCCTGTGAGTTCCTGATTCTCTGAAGACAACGTAAAACTAGTTAAGAAACTGTTACACGTTAGGTTAGGTTATATTATACCGCTTGGTCGTGGGAACACCACGAACTTGGAGTTCGTTGTGGAGGTCAGATAGGCGGTCGCTCCATGTGAAGTACTGGTATTCAGCTTCATACGGTTAGACTGCGAGCCGACCCCAAGATAGTTGGGAAAAGGCTAGGCTGATGATGAATATGGTCGTGGGAAGACATCTTAATGAAAGTTTTGAATTGTGAATTACTCATTTTATTAGTATTGTTATTTGCACTAAGTTTTTCGTACACAAAATGTTTATAAAAGCAAGAAAGATATAACTACACAGGGTTTACCCTGCATTCTAGATTAAACATTTAGTTGACTTATTTATTTTTCACAAGAATTCCTGTCTCCATTCTTCAGTCATATTCAGTTTTTTTTCTTAAAATTCCGAAGCTACGCCGCTGGAAAAATCCCGATAGGCTTTTTTATGACGTATGATAAACCCTTTTCGTGTGCACGCGTCCCAAATCTATAGTCATTTCTATCCTTGTGAAATGCTTTGTGGTCTCATAAGTCCCTTGCTTTATCCCTTTTAGTTTTCCCCGATTGTTCTTTATTTATAAAAGAGAATGACCAAAGTTGGTACCAAAAAGTCTCGCGCCTCAAAACCAAAATATTATAGTAATTAGTTTCATATTTTTTTACGGCATTACGCGTCGGGGATTTGATTTTTGAACTGGAAATATACTTTTCGAGTTTAAAAGTATGAATATTGTTTTACTCCCTTTATATGACGTTCCGTTTCAACTGAATATAAATGACGTTCCGTTTCAATTGAACAAACCCTTGTCTGTCGAGCGGACTCTAAAATTAATTACAATTAAGTAAGATCAGTACACCAAATCGATTTAGTTTGGTTTATTGCTATTTGCAACAAAATAGATTTTGTCAGCCTAAAGATTTTGATTTATCGATTACATCCCTAAATCCCGACTAGTTTATAGCACTTACTATACTCTATGGTTTATAGTTATCTTATCTGTGGCATCTGACATTTGTACTGTACTGACTGACTATTGGCAATGTAAAGGTCTAAAATAAAATCGAGTTTCAGTCAAGCATACTGTGGATGTTACTTTAACTCGTAATTCTTACTAATATTAGTGTATTACGCTGTTTTTAGAGCAATAATGTAATGTATGTGTGTTAAAATACGTCGTTGGTAGCGTCGAAAAAATAGACCTACTTTTTAGGTTAGTTTCGATTTTATAAAATAACTCTGAAACGCGGGTTTTTTTTTCAAAAATAATTTTTGTAGGAGTTAATACGATCAGTGTAGTCTATAAAAAACAAGGTTTGATTTTGATGCAGCATGGTACGGGATTCCATACTTCCATGAGCATTGTCCTTTCTTTGTTTTTACATTCTGTATTTCCTACCCGCTTAATGCACACACACCATTTTTTATATCTTTTTATTGTAATTATAACCGTAACAAGACAAGTGTACACATACACAAACATTGTACACAGTGTGTGTGTGTGTGTGTGTGTGTGAGTGTAGACAAGTAGTGTAGTTGTAAGTGTGACAGTTATAGTGTTGTAGTTTTTGTTGTATTTTTGCTGTAAGTGCAGCAAGTATCTATTAAAAACCGGCCAAGGGCGAGTCGGACTCGCGCACGAAGGGTTCCGTACCATTATCTATAAAAACGGCAAAAAAATCATATCTGTTGTATGGGAGCCCCCCTTAATATTCTTTTTTTTTATTTTTTAGTATTTGATGTTATAGCGGCAATAGAAATACATCATTTGTGAAAATTTCAGCTTTCTAGCTATCACGGTTTATGAGATACAGCCTGGAGACAGACAGACAGCGAAGTCTTAGTAATAGGGTCCCGTTTTACCCTTTAGGTACGGAACCCTAAAAAAAGGAATGAAATATAATAACATAAATTATGTAGTATGTGTGTTCTTTATATTACTATAATTATTATTTTGCCCTTTAATTATTCTGACGAATTTTCTATACCTAGGACTGTTTGTGATTTATGTTTATGTATGGTTTAGTGAGTAAGTCGTTGAAGTTTCATTTAAATAAATAAATAGATAGAAAAATTGTTTTATTTTGAAATTGTAACTCCTTGAGCTGGTTCGACTATCTCTTCAAGCATGAGAGTTTGGATGTTTTGGAAACAAGTCTTTTGCAGTTTATGATACCTACATTAAAGCAGTTTATTCTATGTTTCATTGTACTTTTTTCAAATTCTGAACCCAATGTTCTGGTTAGCCTTGGCCGGGGAATAATCATAACTATATTATTCCCCGCTAGTAACTATAAATTAATACATGTATAGTTTACAAAATCAGCATAATAACAATAATGCAATTTCGTTCGAAGTTACGTGTCACATTAAATCTTTATTAATATACAAGTATTACAATAGCCTTATTTACACCTAGCTTATGTCCGCGGCTTTGCTCGCGTGGAGTTCGGTAATTATCCCACGGAATTGCACTTCCGGGATGAAAAGCATCCTATGTGTTAATCCATGTCATAAACTATCTGTTTGCCAAATTTCATCCAGGAAAATTTTGTTCAGAAGTTTTTGCGTGAATGAGTAACAAACATCCATCCATCCATAAATCCTCACAAACTTCCACATTTATAATACTTAATAGTAAGATATGTTTCCGACCCAATATTCTACTAAGGTAGATTTGAATATTTATTTTAACATTCGACTCGTCGTACAAGAGTAACATAAAACACGAGAAAATCGATTCAAGAATACGAAATGTTTTTCTACACTATCATTTGTTTTACCTTACGTGGTATTGAATGAGGCCTTGCCTCATTTTCCTTACAAACTTCAGACTAAGTAAGGTCCAAGTTAAAGCCTAAGATAGACAGCAGAAGGACCCATTACATTTAATTTGGAGGGAGAGCTCTTTGGAAACTAGGACGTGATTGCCGATAAATAAAGGTTAAAAAGTTTGCGAAATAAACGGGATATATAGGCCATTTGTTACAGCCGCTACCGATCGGGGATTGAGTAGGTTTTCTATTTAAAAGCACTTCGCTTTCGGTAGACAGCTGTGCAAATTCCCGATAACGGTCCTTGAATTTTATCGGAGTTTATTTACAGAGAAAGCGAATAATTCCGTAATTGAATTACTTAATTTTTCTTTTCATAGAAAGAACAAGAAAAATGTCTCGCAATTTTCCTCATCATTTGTTTAAGTACACTTCTGTCGTATCGGTTAACACGTTGTCTTTTTTATTGATATGCTACTATGTCATATATATATACTATTCTGAAAAGTTCTGGAGTGGCGACCTCGAACCGGAAGACGTTGCGTTGTAAGGCCTCCCGCTAGGGGGACCGATGACCTGGTGAAGGTTGCGGGGATCCGCTCGATGCGGGTCGCACGGGACTGGTCAATGCACTTGGGGGAGGCCTAGCTGTGGACGTCTTTCTTGTAAAATGATGATATCAAATACCCATACCAATATCTTGAAAATTGCTCGGTTGTATGTAATTGAAACCAGTAAACCTTCTGAGCTTAACTCACCCTTTTCTTCACTCAACATGTTGCGTTCATCAACTTGAACCTTTTGCCTAATTTTGTTTCATCCCACGTACCAGCCATACATCAGACACCAGGCAGCTATTTACATACATAAGCAACAAGATATCCTCATCCCCTTACCTCGGTAGCTTATCCCGTAAGTAAGCCATTACGTTCTTCGGTAACGTCGTGGTCCGTGAGAGGACGAAGGCACTCAAGTACCTCGCGCCCTCCATCTGTTCTGCACAGTGCAGGAGGAGGGCCCAGGTTTTGTATTCCGTGTCTAGCACGTATGTGTTGTAGATGCCGTCGTCTGGAAGAGGGAAATAAATAAGTTTATCGACATGGAATAGGGTCTAAATGAATGGGACGTGTCTTGGTATTCAGCTAGGGGCTTCGTCGACGTCATGGTATCAATGATGCGGAGTTTAATTCAGGAAAGAAGCTGGAAAAAACCATTGAAATAGAAGTGTGAAGGAACTCATTCAGGAGACTAAAGATATTAGACAATTAATCCTATACTGTTAAATGAGCAATATTTGTAATCACGTACTCGAAAACGGTTGTAACGATTTCGATGACAGTTGCAATATGGGGTTTACGGGGCGAAAATTCGAGCTAGGTCTCATATCTGGGAAAATTCGTTTTTCTATTTTTACCCGAGCAGAGCTGGGTCGCTCAGGTACTAAGCTTTTATTGTATATTGTCCACTCTTACTTCTTTTTCACCAGATAATCATAGGTCACTAAATAATTATATCCTAGATATATCAAGATCCATAATTCTTGATACAGTTCATAATATAACCTCTAAGTCCCGAGTTTACTCTAGTTATTGCCAACAAAGGATAACGGCCAACATAATGTCATCACATTATACAGATATGTATGTTTTCCAGAAAGGACAAAACCACGGAGGGTCTTATCTTAATTAATTGTCACGTGGTCCCGCCAAGAATAATGAGCATCGTGTCTTACGAAGCAACCGAGGGATTATAATAAGAGGACGAACAGGAAAACTGGCCCTACAAGGTTGCTTGTGTACCGTATTATCCTTAAGGGATATTCAGATGGTGGGATTTACGTAGATATATCTATAGACAGTTTGTAGTTAAACAATTTTTTTGCCAGCGTTGCAATGTTTTCTTTAGATGTGCTTCTTTTATAATTAATTCGGAGTAAGAAATTGTTTACGACTTTAGACGGAGACACAAAGTTTAAATAAATTTAGTTTATTATTAAAAGAATCGGGCTGTTCCATACATTTTTCCCGAGTAATTACTGAAGTTTTGTATTAAACAGCTGATATAAAGTTGTTTTTAAGTATATTTTCTTGAAAATAGCAGGTAATCTTACATGTCCTCTCCGCATGTGTCCAATGGGCTGGTTCATTCAGATCCACTCGCCATGTGATGTTACCAAGCAGGTTCTCTCCAAGTGGATCATCAGCGAAACGGTACGTGAAATTCATCGTCACTCCTGGAGTAAATTCTACTGAGCCATCTGAAATAAAAGTATGGTGGGATATTCATCATCATCATCATCATTTAAGCTCGCAGAAAACCTGGATGAGATTTGCAAAGACCAGGAAAGCATGTCATGAAAGAGAGAAAGCTTATTAAGATTATTCAGTTGTGAATGGAATAATAAAATTTTAAGAAAAGCTGAAAGACGTCTAGTGCTGGACATAGGTCTGCCCTCCCCCAACCTTCTGTGTCGTCGTGTGCTTCTGGCCTCCAGCAGATTACCAGAGCCTTCAGCAGATATCGTTGGCCCACCTTTTGAGTACCTTTCCATAAAGGAAATACCCAACATAAAAAAGGAAATTCCCAAAACATTATTCTGGTGATTTGCTGGTTGCATCACCATGTTTCACTTTAGCTTTGTTTTTGTAAGCCACTCAATAAACTAATGAATGTGTTTGTTTAAGTAATGACAAGACAAGTAAACTTTTATGAGTGTCTGAAAACAGTTTAGCTGAAATAAAGACTCTTCTCAGAACAATGCAAACCAAGTCTTTTAAAAATAGTCAAATATATATTATGGAATGAATGAGTCAGTTTCAACAAGCAGCCAACGTCCATGTTTTGTTTTAAACTCATACAGATTTCAAAGAAGAAATACTATTTTATATACCTGCGGTAGGAACGTGGTCGTCTTCGGTGAAAACTGCTTTCATACAGCTGTACGAAAGAGCCTCTTCAGCACTCGCATAATATTCCACTACAAACCAGTCACCCAGCATCTGTGAACGACATTGTGCTTTAAGTCTTGGGCATTATGTTTCAATTTGCTACGCGCGGTGGCCGCGTAATTTCGCGCCTAGCTGTAACTTATTACTACATTGGTGTTGCGTGATTTTGCTATTAGTTTGAAGTTAGGCGTATAAAATTACGAGAAAGGAAAATTTGCTTTATCAGGATTTTACTATTATTATTTAGATAAGGATAAAGTGTGTTGCTCTCGAAAGATCAATGAGATATTCTCAAGCAACCCAGAAATCTAATAGTAGTTTTAAAAAGTGATACACAAGAGAAAATTGTTCGCAGTCGTTAGTAAGTTGCAGTTGGTTCAGATGTTGCTATTGGAATTAATTAGATACTACAAAATCCCTATCCCACACAAAACTTTAATTTTATTAATCATGATCAGTTACTATGTATTTGTAGTTGAGTTTTAAAAGCTCCTGTAAATTGGTATCGGCACTCTTACCTACCTATCATAATAATATAAACTTTTAGCAAAAAGGTATCGTTTTCGTGGAAAGGTAACCAAGAATGGTTTAGTAACGAAGGACTCGTTCACAGTGAAGTTGAATGAGAAAAAAGGCTCCGTTGATTCGAAGAGAGCTATTCATCAAAGTGGGCAAAGAAAGTTTTCGGGCTTAATTTGATTATTGTACCTTTTTCGGCACCCTCATTCGTTCCAAGATTAGTAAGAAAGGGACTCAAGGTAAACGTAGGTCCAGGACTTTTTGACTGAATCAAAAATCTGCTGCTCTGATTATAGCAATTGTTTCGATGGTTATAACTAGGCCACTATTCAACAGTGGATTAAAAAAAACCGGCCAAGTGCGAGTCGGGCTCGCGCACGAAGGGTTCCGTACCATTATCTATAAAAAATACGAAAAAAAACACGCTTATTGTATGGGGACCCCAGTTAACTCATCGTAACACGCGTTTACGCTGAGCATGCAGCACCGCCAGCATGCGTCATTTTGCAACTATGCATTTACCGGAAATTCAATAGAATTATTTTTCTTTGTATTGTATTCAGTCTTGCATCAGCCATCAGCTTAATATCCTGTATTTTTATAATTAAATTAATATTGTAATAAATAAATATTTTTTTAACTAAAATCCCGACCGCCGAAACTTAACTGGCGCAGTCGGTAGGATCGCGACGTTCTAAGATCGAATCCAACTCTTCATCTTAAGAGCGACGGTTCTCAAATCGTTTCTTCGTGATCTACAAAGAACCTATCGCGCGGTCGGACACCTCTACGGTCATCGGGATAAATCTCCGGAGAATTGGAGGAAGCTGCGCTGGCCGAGACTCGACTCGACAGGAGATGCAGTGGCTGCTTTGGTAAGTACTCTTATTTGCCAAGTGTCCTTGCTCGATTTCCTGCCTTATTTTAATTTGTGTATTTTATGTTAATCTATGTGTATCTGTCTATAAGCTAAAATCGCAGTAGGCAACCACAAAATTATAATAAGTAGCGTTAAGTATCTCACGAGTAAATTCCAAGTGTTTAATTTGACACCTCTATTGTTTTACGCCAAGCGCCACTAGGCAGGCAAGCTACAGAAAAACAATGTCGCTCAGGGATTACGATGCTAACTATAAACCGTACAAACTAATCGCAGATTTAATGCCAAGATATGATGGTAATCCTAAATTACTCAATTATTATATTAGGGAAGTAGAAAACTTATTACAGTTAACTTCTGAGGCAGATCGTGCGCACCCAGCGTTTATCTGCTTAATTAAAAGTAGGCTCAGTGGTCCAGCCGTAGACGCAATAGCGTACGAAGGCTACTTAAACTCATGGCCATCAATTAAGAATGCGTTAACTAGACGCCTTGGTGAACCACGAAATGAAATACAAGTAATGCAGGAGCTAACGCGAGTGCGTAAGTCTAAGGGAGAAGATGCTGAAAGCTTCGGCAAACGCCTCCGTGAGCTGTTGGATACTCTGTATTCCGTAGGGGAGCATGGCAATAAATCGTATTACGAAAAGATGGTTATTGAACAGTACATAAACCAGTTAGACTTCCACGTCTCGTTGGGCGTTCGAATCGCTAAACCGGACACCTTCGAAGCAGCCATTATAGCGGCTAGACAAGAAGAAGCTAGGCTTTCATATAATAGAGCTAATTACAGTAATAATAATCCTTCAACGTCACAAGCAAAGCCAAAGGAGTTATCTAAACCACCAGGCAATAATAATCCCATCCGTAATACAGTAAACCCATTTGTACCTGGCTTTATTATTCCCCCACAAAACTTTGTACCTCAACAAAATAATATGACCCCCGAACAGCGTCAACAATGGGTACAATCCGTGTTACCCTGGAAGGCCAGGCCAGCATCAGGTAACTCTAGACCAAATGGTTCAAATAACTTTAGGAATCAACCTAACATTCCAAAACCACCGGTTCCCACACCAGTATCATCGGACGTCACAATGCGTACGGCAGGTAAGCCAGAAAAACCACAGTTCACCCAGCAGTTGTTCTACATCCCGATTCAGATGGCCACTCAAGATCAACCAGGACCTAGTGACATAGGGTTCTATAACGATGTCACAGACGGCAACAGTAACGGCATATCGGTCGAGCCGAATGCAAACACGGTCGAACAAGAGGTAGGTGGTGACCAGGATTTTCCCTTGGACACCAACCGAGACAGCCAGACGTAGTTTCAATAAATTTCCAGACCAAGAAATATTTACCGTACATAATACTACCAGAGTTTGACGGTAAGTTTCTAATAGATACAGGGGCCAGTCATTCAACTATAGCAACTGACGTAGTTGCAGGCACCATATTTGAGTACTGCGTAGAAACAGAACCCTTTCAAATTAATACGGCACACAGTTCATCAGTTCACGACAAGGTAGTCTACCTTCCTTTACCTCCCGCGTTTAATAGCGATATAACACATAAGTTTCTAATATTCGACTTCGATCCTAAATATAAAGGTCTTATCGGAATTGACCTTCTGCAAAAACTAAAGAGTAACATTGATTTAAATAATAATGTTTTACGTACATCTACAGCGGAAATACCAATACACTTTAGTTCTCCACCCCAAAAGATAAGTATCGAACCTAGATGCGAAAAGATAGTCAAAGTAAAAACCAACTACTTAGATGGACAATACCTTCACGACGATTTAATCTGGTCAGATGGTTTAATGTCCCCAGCAGCTATAGTCAACGTTACAAACGGTTCTTTTAAAACATCGGTAATTAATCATAGTGATCAAAAGAAGTGTATCCCGTTTAACCCGTCAATTGAATTAGAGAAATTTTCCAAGGACAACTATAATAATAATCACGATATTAATACCATACAGGTTCAATCTAACATTGACCAAATATTAAATGAAAACCTTCAGAAAATCCGTACAGATCACATGAACGAAGAAGAAAAGCGCGAAATAATCCGGATATGTTATCAGTATAGGGACTTGTTCTATGCAGAAGATATACCACTCACTTTTACACACGCTGTTAAACACGAGCTCAGATTAAGCGATAATACACCAGTTTTCGTACGTAGTTACAGACAAGCTCCTCAACAACGCGAAGAAATTTGTAAACAAGTAGATAAGCTCCTTCAGCAAGGTATCGTGCGAGAGAGCATATCTCCTTGGTCATGTCCCGTGCATATCGTACCCAAAAAACCCGATTCCTCAGGCAACGTCAAATGGAGGCTTGTAATTGATTACAGACGACTCAACGATCGTATCATTGAAGATAAATACCCCTTACCAAACATACACGACATACTAGATAGATTAGGACGAGCACAGTACTTCACAACCCTAGACCTTGCTAGCGGTTTTCACCAAGTGGAAATGCACCCCAACGATATTGAAAAAACCGCATTTACCACTGAACGAGGACACTATGAGTTCCTTAGAATGCCTTTTGGACTCAAAAACGCACCAAGTACATTTCAAAGGTTAATGGACCATATATTAAGAGGCATAGATAATGTCTACACCTACTTAGACGACGTAATAATAATATCTACGTCATTGCAGCAGCACATAGAAAAACTAAAGCAAGTATTCGAGCGATTCAAAACACATAATCTAAAGATTCAGTTAGATAAATCGCAGTTCTTACAAAAACAGGTTAACTTCTTAGGACACGAGCTAACAGATGAAGGATTAAAACCAAACAAAGACAAGATAAAAGCCGTACTTAACTTCCCCCTACCTACGTCTCAGAAGGAAATAAAAGCCTTCTTAGGTTTAGTCGGATATTACAGAAAATTCATAAAAGATTTCGCCAGACTTACGAAACCAATGACCCTTTGCCTTAAGAAAAATAGTAGAGTCGTACACTCCCCAGACTTCTTAGAAGCTTTCAATAAGTGCAAACAAATTTTAACTAACGCCCCAATACTACAGTACCCCAATTTTGATGAGCCTTTCATCCTCACCACCGATGCTTCAGATGTAGCATTAGGTGCGGTATTATCTCAAGGAATAGTAGGATCTGACAAACCAGTAGCATTTGCATCCCGAACACTATCAGATACCGAATCTCGTTACTCTACAATAGAGAAGGAGCTACTCGCTATAGTATGGGCAATTAAATACTTCAGACCCTATCTTTACGCTAGAAAGTTTATCATCTACACAGACCACAGGCCTCTCACTTGGCTAATGTCATTAAAAGATCCTAACTCTAAATTAACTAGATGGCGTTTAAAACTATCGGAATATGACTATAAGGTTGTATACAAGAAGGGTCGTCAAAATACTAACGCAGACGCTCTATCACGTGTTAAAATCTTCCATGGCAGTGTTGACTCTCTAGCTGTTAATTTAGACGATAACGAAGATGATGAGATAATTAATAGAATATTCGAAAATGCACGTAGGGAAGCCGAAAATCAAATAGACATAATAGCATCCAATGAAAATATACAACCACAAAACCCAAGCATTCCTGAATCTCACATAGGCACAGATAGTATGAGTATAGTATCAGCTGAATCTGAATTAGTGTCTACGAGACATACACAGCCTGATAATGAAGCTAGAGGCATACCCATCATTACAGACGCTATTGACAGGCAGTTGAAGCAGTTCCACGTTAGGTCCACGCCTGGATCTACGTATAGAGTAGATAACAGATCCACTAACTCAAAAGTAGTTATAAAAGATGTCTTTATCCCAGTAAACAATACAGAGTCCGAGATAATTAGATTCCTTAAAGAACACACCATCGCTGACCGTGTATTCCATTGTTACTTTCATAATGAAGAGTTATACCATGCCTTTTCTAGAGTTTACACAACAATATTTAACGACAGAGGTCCTAAACTACTTAAATGCACAACACGCGTAACTCTTGTAGAAAACAAACCTGAACAACAAGAGTTGATTAAGAAATACCACGAAGGTAAGACGGTTCACCGTGGTATTCAGGAGACGTACAAGCAGTTGCACAGAAATTATCATTGGCCAAACATGCTCCTTACGATTCAAAGCTTCATTAATCAATGCGACACTTGTTTGAAATCTAAATACGAACGCAACCCTCTTAAACCACCCCTAGCTATAACCGATACACCTCGCAAACCGATGGAACATATATTTATGGACCTATATTCAACCGGAGGCGCAACGTTCCTTACAGTCATCGATAACTTTTCTAAATACGCCCAGGCAGTCCAACTAACAGCATGCAGCAGTGTCCATATAGCGGAAGCACTACTAAACGTTTTCTCAGTGTTAGGCTTACCAAATAAAATAACCACAGATTCAGATACTAAATTTGACAACGACGTTATTAAAGAAATATGCGCACTACATAACATCCACGTACATTTTACAACGCCTTATAACCCTAATTCTAACTCCCCTATTGAACGTTTGCATTCTACCCTAGCTGAAATAATCAGGATTCAAAGAATGACTAACAAAGATGACCCCATACAGCTAATCATGAAGTACTCTATAATAGCATACAACAACGCTATCCATTCGGCAACAGATTATACACCTCATGAGTTATTATTCGGACACACAGCATCTAGAAACCCATTAGAATTATACTATCCAAAAGAATTTTACCAAGACTATGTTATTAAGCATCGTGCCAATGCAGAAGCAGTTCAAGAGTGCATCGCTGCACACATGTCCAAAAACAAGGAGCAGGTGATCGCTAAACGCAACCAAGAAGCAGAAGAAATGAAATTCAAGGTAGGTGAAACTGTCTATAAACAGGTAGCAAAGTCAGCACGCAGTGACAAAACGAAGCCAGTCTTCAAAGGACCATACAAGATTATACACCTTCACCCAAATAACGTAGCCGAAATAATAGGTAACCATCCAAATTCTAAGTCCATTAGAGTTCACTTCAAGCTACTACGGAGGCCTCATCTTGTTGCAGGACCTTCATCGCAGGAGCCGTCGTGCTCAACACAACAGCAACCGTAACCATTACCCATGTAGATAATGACAATGGGATCCTCCTCCTAAAACAAGGTCAACTCCTTAAACAAGACAACTACTTTAGCCTTGCTTGCGTTTACAATATAACCAATCTGCATTTTACATCTATCCAATTGATGTCCTTATATTCAAACACGAAAAACGCTGAGAATTCAGCATCTGGAGATTTACATAAAACGTATAGGAATCAAATAGAATATAGCCTTAGTATTATTGGTAAGAAAATTAAGTTTTTAACGCCGCAAGTTAGAAAGCGACGCGGTCTTATAGATGGATTAGGTACTGTCGTTAAGTCTATCACAGGTAACCTCGACCATGAAGATGCAGCTAAGTTCGAAGAAGAAATCTTTAACATTAAAAACAGAGTTAAAAACGTTCAGGATTCACAAAGGAAATCCTTAGTGTTAGCACATAATACAATAGATGAGTTCAGTAAACAGTTAACAAAATTAAACAACAATCAGAAACATTTGGCTAGTTTATTACAAAATATCACTAATAATTCCAACGACTTATCTAACCATTTACGTTTCTTAGATATTTACGTACAGATAGATTTTAGTTTACAGATAATTTTGGATAGGTTAATGTTATTAGAAGATGCTATGACTTTTGCTCAGATGGGCACCATGCATCCTAGTATTATAAGCCCTCAGAATCTAATAGAAGAGTTAAGAAATTTAGAAAGTATGTTTTCGTTTAAACCAGTAGCTAGTATTAGTATTAGTAACATATACAGGATAGAAAAGTCAATCAAAGTTAAAGCTTACAGTACAGAACACTCGGTTAATTTTATTCTCGAAATCCCCTCAATTACCCCAGAAACATACGACCTTATTCACCTTTATTCAATCCCAAATAAAAATAACCTTACTATAATCCCTAAATCCAAATACCTAGCACTTGGTAACGATGAGTACGCTTACCTGGAAGAAGACTGTCAGCCACTGACCGACGACACCCAGCTCTGCAAGCTCCTCGACACCAGAAGAATCGAAGACACAGATGACTGCATACTATCACTCATTCAGCATCATCCAGCTAATTGCACCCACGCTAAGATGAACTTAAGAAGAGGAAAAGTTCAGAAGATTGGAGATAACAACTGGCTAATAGTCCTCAGAGAAGACGAAGTCACCAAAACACAATGCAATACCAAGACAGACTACAAGAAGCTATCTGGAATTCATCTCGTTACACTAACGGAAGATTGCCAGATGAACATCATGAACAAGACACTACGGTCTCACACTGACACGGTCGTCATCAACGAGGTTATACCGTTACCAGAGCAGCATCAAGTCTCAGAACAATCAATACAATATGAACTTCAATTAGAAGACATCTCATTAGACAGCATCCATGAACTGATCAATAGGGCAGGAGACATATCCGCGCCAGAAGAAGATTATTGGCCAATTATAGCAGCTACACCTAGCTGGAACACAATCATCCTATATATCCTACTGGTCGCCGCAGCATCCTGGAAGCTGTATCAATGGAAAACTAAGAACATCCCGGAGGACACCAAGGGCAGCGCGGACGCCGCCAGAAGCAAGAGTTGCTTCTATCTTATGGAGGGAGGAGTTAACTCATCGTAACACGCGTTTACGCTGAGCATGCAGCACCGCCAGCATGCGTCATTTTGCAACTATGCATTTACCGGAAATTCAATAGAATTATTTTTCTTTGTATTGTATTCAGTCTTGCATCAGCCATCAGCTTAATATCCTGTATTTTTATAATTAAATTAATATTGTAATAAATAAATATTTTTTTAACTAAAATCCCGACCGCCGAAACTTAACTCCCCCCTTAATTTTTTTTTTTTTAATTTTTAGTATTTGTTGTTATAGCGGCAACGGAAATACATCATTTGTGAAAATTTCAGCTTTCTAGCTATCACGGTTTATGAGATACAGCCTGGAGACAGACAGACAGACAGACAGCGGAGGCTTAGTAATAGGGTCCCGTCTTACTCTTTGGGTACGGAACCCTAAAAACCAACATAACATCCCGCCTATTTTGCAGAGGTAGAAAAGTCCAGTAAAATAAATTATTCATATTAATATTTAATAAATTTGTCTGGTATCTTCCATTGTACCTAGATCAAACGATAGCTAGATTTTGTACACATAACTGTTGCGTTACAATTTTGGTGTGACCTACAATAAACTTGCTATCAATCTGCTCACATTTTCTCTCCACCATAAGAGGATTACCTCCATTACGTCTTCCGATAACAAGCCGCATTGTTACCATAACAAGATCTATCAATCAGCAAGTGTAACAAATCTGACATCTCAATATAGGCATTAGCATAATATTAATACAATGGCCCGATACTTTGAAAGTCAATATTTGATGACTCAATGATGCTACATGCGGCTGAGGGTTAAAAGCTAAGATAATTCTGAAATTTGACTAGATTTGGGGAATCTGGCAGATTGATTTCAAAACTAATTTGATACACTGCTTTCTGCCTTGGGCTCGCATGGTAGATAATGTCCCGCTCTCTTTTTCAGAGAGCAAGTCTGTGTACCAGCATCGAGGACATCATCGGGTGATTGTGCTTATGCTATGCTAGTCTTCTTGTACGACACCGATGATCTGAGCTGTCGATTTTTGCCCGGAACATTCGGGTCACGGCTGAGGAACTCAAGGCCAGTAAAGAACAGCCGCTCGGGTCGATCTTTAGGTTAAGCCGCGCTTGCCTAGGTTGCTCCGTGGATGGGTGACCACCCATTACATACCGAGTTTCCTCCGTGCCTCAGAAAACATGTTAAACCGTTGGTCCCGGCTGTCAACTGTAGATCTTTGACAGTTGTAACAGGTAGTCAATGGGCCGAAAGTCTGACAATCAGTCTTACTATGGGGTGTCGTAATACCCAGTACTAACTGGGTTGTGGAGGTTAGTTATTCAGTCGCTCCATGTAAAATACTGGTATTCAGCGGCTTCTGGTGAGACTGGAAGCCGATCCCAACATACATATTATGTAGTTGGGAAAAGGCTAGGTAGATCATGATTCGGGTCATGGCTGTCTACTTTATTTCAAAGGTAGTCGAAAGTCTTGCCTCTCACAGTAGTAAACTTCAAACTCTGTGAGAGGCACGTCCAGGCTCGTGGACGTACCGTAGCATAAGCATGATTACTAACCTGATTTAATATTTATTCGAAAAGAGAGTCAAATCCGTTGAACAATTCTTGTGTGCTGGGATGGGACCGAAACAAATAATCTATTAAAATCGTCCTGTACGAGTTTAGAAGTTCGAAAAATAAAATGTTTGGAAAACACACAATCCCCCAATATCAATTATTCATATTTCAATTACGAATTTATGCTTATACGATTTGAAAATTTATTGACGCATAAATTGCGCATGAATGGACACCAAACGAAGCCTAATTGTATTGAACCCGTACATTGTCGGGTAAAATTCATTTTGGAATTATTACAGTGAGCTGACAATATGTTGCTCTGTTCAATAATAACTACTGCCTCCTTGGTTGATCGCAAGCAAGTGCCACTGCTGAGCATGAGCTCCTGGGTTCGATTCCCCGGTCAGGCAAAATGTTATTGGGTTTTTCTATTGTGATTTGTCAGTAGTAGTCCGGAGACTGAAAATGTGCCCGGTTGATGGCAATAGGCCTGCCCCCTATTACAAAGGACTTTACTATAACTGCCGAAATGTAGGGGCACATACTATGGGTACGCCTCTGCCTTACTCTTCGGGAATAACATGCGTAATGTTAAGTTATGTTCAATAATAAATTATGATTCAAGTTCGTTGCTCGTTGAGTAAATTAATGGCGTTTGTTTATCTACCCATTTCCGTCACCTACGCATATGCGAGCATGCGTTCCTGACCAACCATATCACATTATGTCGGTTGTACAAAGCTATTGTTATTTTATAACAATTCTTTTGATAAACTTACGTACCTATACCATAGATTTAGATTTCATGATGTGCATAAATGTTATGTTTAGCTAATTATATTAAAATGTACCATATGCATTATTCTCCCTGATAAAATATACGAGTATCGTTTCTACACAAAATGTGGTTCATGGGTTTGCACGTTAGACACTCATTTGTTCGTTTATTATATTTTTTCCAAAGACTTTAAAAACACAAGATCAGGGTTGTTCTCTTAGTTCTATTTACAGGTAATCTCACACACTTCACATTCATATCGCAAACCCTTGTGTCGACACTCAGTAAGCTTTATCCCGGATTAGCCTTCTTGTTCTTAAATGTAGGGGCTTGTAAACAGAGTTCTTTACACAGTTGATTGTAAAAATGCGTTTGATCACGTTGTTCACAAAAGGTCGCTAATCCCGGTTGATGGTAAGGGTTCGTGAATGTTTTTATTCTTATTCTTTATTGCACACAAATAAAAAATATACACTACACAAAATGTAATAATATAGCTTATGTTCAATGGTGAGCTAAACCAAGAATTGGATTTTCTTACAGCAAACCTAATTTCGATTGCGAGATTTGCAGTGGAGGATGTATACCTATGGGCGTTAACAGTACACATTTTATAAAATTAACTACATACATAGATACATACAATATAATATACAATGCATGTTATTTGCAATACCAGGCCAATTCATTTGGTCTGGTCGTAATATTAGAAACTTATTTTCCTTTTGTCAGAAATACTAAAGAAGAATTGAGAGACGAAAAGGGGTGTGCTTCAGGGATGGATACTAATATCACCGTTTCTAACTTTCTAATGAACATCGTGTTCAAATTCTGATAGTAATTTCAAACCTTAGTCTTGTTTACATATTATGCTTAACCTTACCTTATAGAGGGATAATACATTGTCTTCATTTGTTCTCTCTTCGCAAATACACAAAACAAAGTTTCTATTTGATCCGGTTTTCACTTACTTTTCACGGAAACAGAAACAGGCATATTATCACGCTCGTATTTCTTAACAGGACAATAAAGTAAATTGAGACTTTCTGTTAATTAATCTACGTTAAGTTTATACTGTGTTTTATTACGGCACGGTTGGCGCAGTGGTCAAGCGATTGACTGCTGCGCTGCATGTCGCGGGTTCGATTCCTGTACGGAACAAATATTGGTATGACCTACAAGTAGTTGTTCCGGGTCTGGGTGTTTTTCTATCTATAATATGTATGTATTTACAAAAAAAAAATGTATATATGTAGTTTATCAGCCATCTAGCTACCATAACACAAGCATTAGGTTCCTTAGCTTGGGACTAGATGGTGCTGTGTGAAATGTCCAGGGATATTATTATTATTATTACAGAACATAATATTTCGCAAGAGGAAACTAGCTGAGGAGTTTCATAAGGCCAATAGCCAGTTTAACAAACGCTATAAAAGTTTATAGCGTTACATTATTGTAAGAAGGACCTTCATCATTGCAAAGTGAGGGAAATTAATTATTAATTAACTAGAATATCTACAGACTAGCACTTCGCCGACTTCGTCCGCGAAAATTGTGATAGCTCGGCTAATTGTCATGATATAAATATAATTTACAGCTTATGTTACTTCCTGATAATTTAGCTTTATATTTGTGAAAAAATGATTAAAATCGGCCGAGTAGTTTTTGAGTTAAATCATAACAAACAAAAAATCAAATCTTTCCTCTTTATAATATTAGTTTAAAAATAGTCCGTACTCATACAAATCATAACTGGCATTCTTTGATAGCAGCTTGAAATTAAATAAAACTAAAACACGGCAAATCTGTGTTGGTCGGGTGTCAATTTGCTTTAAAAGTAATTTCTCCTTACTGTTCATTAATACATTACATAATTACATTCATATCGTATCACCCAGTGGACCAACTAGGTTGTGGAGGTCAGATAGTCAGTCGCTCCATGTAAAATACTGGTATTCAGCTGCATCCGGTTAGACTGGGAGCCGACCCCAACATAGTTGGGAAAAGAATAGGCATACGATGTTAATAACGTACGTTTGCTTTATAACATGGAAGCGGAGGAATACAATCGAATCGTAACCTTTGTTTATATTTCTACTTAAGTTACACTTACTTTTATTGACCTTAACCTAGTTTAAGACCCCTTCCTACTTTAACGGCACTTCTGTTTAATTTTGCACCCTTACGTGGCGGTATCAATTATGTTCTCACAATAAACACCCCTTATACCTACGTTAAAGGGGGTGTTCAAATGTAAGCGAGGGACTACATGCCATGGGCTTTGAAGCTACCTTGTACTACTACTAATTATTACTAATAGAATGTTCTACTTTTCTATAACTAGTTTCGGCACAAAATTAATCAAAACCACTATCGATAAAAATGTCGATAATAAGAACATAATGAATATTTATGTTTGCATAATTAAAAACTAGCTTTTTATTCGCCTTAGTGGTCTTAGGTGCTAGAAAAAAAGCCTAACTTTGTCCGAATGTCGAACGATTAAAATATTTAACTGTACTGTTAAATATCTTGCCTATATATATGAGAGAAAGTAAACGAATGATGTAAAGTAATCATTTCTCTAACTAAACCATAACAGACAATGAACAATCCTAGGAGATTATCGATACCAAAATCACTATGCTTGACAGGCTTATGTGGAGGCAAAATGATGTCATCTACGAAGCAAGGGCCGTTTTTAAGACCCTAATAAATCGAAGATAGTTCTTAAAAGTAATAAAGTATTACAAACCCTTGGCAAATCAAAATGCGGCACTGCTCTCACTTCGGGACACTTCCTTTTATCGACATACTTTGCCGATATCACATGCAACAGCCCTACGCACATCACTAAATAGAACACTATCGCCATGGTTTCAAAAACTTTATCTGTCAAACTTGCTTCCTTAATAAAATCGAAGTATTTATAATATTTGTTTGCGTTTTAAAATCACGGAATTTCGTTTAAACGTGGTAGTGCAGCGGGTGTTGGTATCGCACTAACAAATAGGGAATTGTTATCATTTTGTATGGGACACAAGTAAATGGGAATGCTGGCAGCATACCATTATCGCTATGACTCACTTATGTTTTTGTTAAAAATGATAATGGCGACCATCTTGTTTTTTTAATAAGTTTAAGTTAAAAATAGTTGTGTTGGTTTATCAGAGCAGGATAAGAAAAAAAGTAGTTTCGTTAATGGTGTGATCGGAATTTCGGTAGTTAAGGAAATGGGAATATCAGTGATTTTATGGGTCGTAATTTTTGTTTGTTAATGACCATTATAATTATCACTTTCTAACGTATGTTGCAAGGTGATAAGTTCCGACAGAAGGGTAATAAAACATATGCCCAGCTTACAGGGATAAAAGCTAAATCCTGCAGTGGAGATGAGTAATTTAAGTGATATTTCAAGAAAAACCCTTCGTAAACTGGTTTTCGTGGAAGACACGTTTTATCGCCACGTTTGTTCAGTCTGATCCTATTACTTAGATTAGGCAGATGTTATTTTTTTCATGACATTCAACTAGTGTTGAAGAGCAAAAAAAAAAACATTCAAATTCAGAATACCAAGTTCTAAAACAATCTGACATCCGTCTAATAAATACGAAATAGATGTCAACTGTCTAGAAGAAGAATTATAGCTGTCATCAATTCAGGGTGTCAAAAAAACAAAAATGCAGAGTAAAATATTGGTGTTAATCCAAAACACATTAATCAACGAGCCTTTATTAATGAAATGGAAATTATATACTGGAAAGAAAGCCTAGAATTTAAATTTTGTTCTACTCGTATTTTTTTAATCCTAAAGCAATAAGTCACCAAACAAATGGGGTATTTAAATTAACTTCCGATATGACTAATGAGGTGAGAGGTTCACTTAATTCGATAGGATTCGCGATGGAAATAGTCTTTCAAAAGTTTGTTGGTAGGGCGCCTCTACTTTGTAATGGACTCACGAACAAATAAACTTTTTTCCAGCATAATTACATTCCGGACCAGCCAGCTGCATTCAAAATGACCAGAAGTTGACCGTAAAATAGTTGGTAAATGGCAAGGAGTTATATTGCAGATGGAGATGGAAGTCTCCTTCAGTAAAATCTGGTCTGAAGCTGGTTTAAAAAAAAGGAGAAACTGTTGCTGTTTGTTCATCACTGGAACTGATAGACGCTATTGAAGCTGTCAAATTCGGGGCTCAGTTCTGGGCCGATACAATTTATGTTGACCTCGTACAAGCTAAGACAATAAATAAAAGTTTAAAGGGAGTAAGGACGTGGGACATCAACATCACATATTATAATATAGTTTCTATTAGTCAAACTTTGCAAGTAAGGGCCTAGTTTTGCCTGCCAGGGTTGCGGGACTGTTCGAAAGAGATATCGTGGTCCTGGAACACAAAGGGCAAAGAAGGAACATGGATGGGTTTCAGTCAGTACAAGTCTGACACTCCCTTCCGCTCCACCCAGAGCTGGAGGGCCATTTGATGATTTCACATCCCAAAAAAAGGACCTAGTTTTGCACTTTAGCAATATTTTGCGCCAATAATAAATTAAGTTTCTGTTTCCATAAAATCTTATTATTGTATTAACAGATTATGAAAATTTAATCACGGTCAACTCTGATTACTTAATAACAACAAATTAACATTTAACAAAATATACATAACTGGTGTATTAGTGACTAATCACGATCTTTGATCTCATTAGTATTAATTATCTCATTAAAACGTTTACATAAATAAATAGTACTAGATATCCATCCAACTAACAGGATTGAGACATATTTTCTATTAAGTGGTTATTAATTTCAATATTATAAAAAGTTTATTTTAAAAGAAATCTAATAAAATATGTAATTTTTTTTTTTAACTTAATATTTTTGGTTTCAAGTTTTCTAGAAATTCTACCGCGTAAAGGAAACTGAAATAACCTAGTTTAGTTACACTATTATTTGATTTCCAGTGAAGGCTTTAGATAAATGTATCAAGAAAAATCCAGCATCAAATATATTGCAAAAATAAAGTCTTTCAGTAACCACTGTGCTGATTTTTTTGAGCAATTTTGGGGTTATATTTTTATTACAACTCTGTAAAGCCATGTATTTTTTACTATCGCGTATCATCTTTTAATCAACACACAACCTGATTGATACCTACTGACCTGCAAATTGCAAAAATCTTAATCGCTACCCTGACGCTTCCACCTTTGAATCAGGAGATTCGTAAACTTGTAATAATTAAAATAACTATTTACTGCATAATATTCAAAATCTATGAAACAGTTACCCAAAATATGACTACGGTTTGCAAAACATATTCTAACTCTAAAAACAGGCGTGGTAGAGAGATCACTATGTATCGAACATACCTATACATTATACAGTAGGTTATGTAGAGGTAAAATCGCTCGCCTTTAACCTTTGAAAGTAGAGCTGTACTATTCTTGTCCACGGCTAATATCGAATTTAGGTCAAATGTGCGTAATATCAATTTCAGCCCTGTTAAGCAAATAAGGCCTCTCGCAGAGGGTACCGCACTTAGCGGCTCGATAAAGTGGATAACTTAAATTTAAAATAGGGTATAGGCTAATTATCTAAAACATCGTAGGTCAAAAATAATTGTACTGTACTGGTTTTTTGGGGTGTTGTGAGAATAGATATCTGAAGTGTAACGAGACATTCCATTGGTGCCTTTTGTAGTTTTTTTTTTAGTATCCTTGTATGACACTGCTGGACAAAAGCTTACCCCATTTCCTTCCAGGTTTATACGTCTATACTCTGGCACCCTTTGGCCAGCGGTCATTATGCATGCGGCTCACGTGACAGATAAAAATAGATTTGAAGATATTTATAAAAAAAAATGAAAAAAAAGACCGGTCGACGTGACGTGACGCACACGTTTCTCAAAGCTGAAAACTTGGTTTTAAACTTTAAGTATCTATCAGTACAGTGCAATTACTTGCAACCTAATGCCATTTTTGTGGCTACGATGATGACTGGTATATATAAAGTAGCGCAGGTTGCTAAGAGAATATGGTAAATATTTCCCGCAAATATTTTTAAAGATACAGCTTTGATCCCGTACTTTCAAGGTAATAATTTCCAAGGTCTTATATTTGGAGCAACGTAAAATACATAGTAGAAGACTAGACCATCAAGAGGCGTTCCTACAACGACATGGAAATTACTTACCAAGCAGCTAAATACCATTTTCCATTATAATGATTGATGGACAAAATTAACAGGCAATAAGAAAAGTGTTCCATTTTTAAACGATACCAGGCCAACATGCCATCCGCCATGATTGAAACAATTTTGTATCGTTTTAATAATGATATGTGGAACCCAAAAAACATGTTTTAATTATTTATTTGAGCCACAGAGTACAGGTGTGACTTAAGACTGGTTATTTATAGGTATTAGCGAAATTTAGGACCGTTATAACAACTTAAAACTGGTTTCTTGTTTCTGTAACCGATATTTTGATTCTTCGTATAGAGTTTGCAGTGTGTTTAAAATGTTACTTTGCTGGAAATAGCGATTTTCTGGGAAAACAGTAGATGCAATTTTGTGATACCTGTGTACGTGTTTCGATCGGGCTTTAGTGAAACCAGGAAAGCATGAAATATAGACATGCATTGTTTATTCGTTTCACAGAGGGGTGGGTGGTTTACAGTATAGACCATTTTATGTATGCCAGTGGTTATGTATCTAAGAGGAGATCTTGCTCTATATACAGAGTTGATACGACAGAGGGGCATTAAATTACACTACGTATACTATACGTGTTTAGTATTAATTCGATACGGTATAAAAATAAAAAGCGCAAAAAAAGAGAAAATATTTTTTTCAAAGAAACTAAATAGCTTACAAATCAGAATATAACGTAACCACTCTGTGTAAAGAAATTTGACGGTTGTACTTGTGACATGCGTCAGAGCGGCAACAACGCAACGTTTGTAAGGTGCATGACCTATGCTTAGACATAATCAGCTGTTAGGAAAGATACATCGTGTTCAAATGTTGCAAAATCTTAAAAAATCATTTGCGGCTAAACTACTGCTCCTATTTAATTGATTTTTAGTACCGAGCTTGAAAATGGTACCTAGTATAGGCAGTTTAAAGGAAAGCCCCTCTGTCGTATCAACTTTGTATAACAGATGTTTGTCTATTGACTAGTAGACACAGCCTTAAAAAAAAGTTTTTATCGATACGGCCTAGTTTTTGCTGCCCCACTCTCCAAATTGATGTCGCAGCGCTAAAATTTCGGTTTTTCTAATGATGAAAAATCATCTCCTCTGGGAGAGCACTGCGTGAACAAATACTTTAAATCAGTAAAATTCAGTGCAAAGACCTTTTGATTTGAGAGGAGACGAATGATAAAGTTGTCCAGGTCGCAACTGGAACAACAACAAATCGACATGAAAATACAAAGCAGAGTGCACCGTGTAGTGGTGTTATTAGAAAACCAGCCTGTTCCCTGAAGGTATCAGCAAAAGCTGGCACAGCTCATCTCACCGATAAGAAGCTGCATGCAATTAACTAATAGCTCAGCTGGTCTTCTTAATTCTAAAAACCATAGTACCAGTATTTTATAATAACACTAGCGACCCAACCCTGCTTTGTACTGCGAAACTATACCATCTATCAAGCTGGAACCAACCATACACATTCTCAAATTTTCATTGAAATCGGTTGGGCGGTTTCGGAGATTAACGTGTACAGACATAGTGACACGTTTTTTTTATACATTAAGATTTTGCTCAAGCAACCTCGATTATAAACTTTATTAAGTACTGAATGGAATTCTAAGTACTTAATACGTTTTCGATGGCACCGGTCGAGTGACCGCTTCTGTACTCGTGGTGGGTTTCCACTCCAACAACGAAAAAGTTTGTATGGCCCGTATGATAAACATTCCGAATCTGAATCCATAAATTAAATAAGTACCAATTGTATTTGGAAGTACTACGCGAAAACAGAGCATTAATACTGAAATGGTCCTTTTCAGTTATTGTTTTATTTATTCAAAACCGTTTGTGTCTCACTGCACCTTTCTACATTTTTCAATTAATTAACATTTGGCAAAGGCCAAAGGACTCAAGCTGCGTAATTAAGGCTCTAGGGTGAGGAAATTCTTAACAATGCATGTCAAGGATTTTTACTTTCTCTAACCTTTGAACGAACCGACTAACAAGAGACTCGAAGACATCGCCCGGGGCTTGCCATCCTTCATTATTATTCAGATATTTGCTGCTAGATGAATATATGAATATGCATGGGAGGCGTGTCAAATCAGGATCAAATTCCAAGAATAGTAGAATTCTAAGAAGTTTAATCAGTTTTGCCTGTTGACAGAGTCGCTTCGTCTTGATACAGAAGAGTCATTTCAGAGGATTTTGACGACATGAACTACTATGAGACGGTTTTCCAGAGGATGAGCGCGTCGACAATACTTTCATAGAGCGATAATCTCTCTAGATACCTATTACTCAGTCTGTTTGAAGCCCAAATTTCGTCTTCCTATTTATATATTCAATTTATCGTGATTTGTGACACTGAGAAGTGATTTATGTATTTTTCTAATGTTAATGACCGAGTACATGTAGGTCGTATACAAATCTTGCGTTTATGTGTGTCAGTAAGTTAATAATTTTAGTATATAATTAAGATCATTCACCTTCTTATAGTTTTTGTGGAAATATAAGAGTTTGATGTTGAGGTTAGGTGACGTTCAGGTTATAGCGTAGGTGATGTGACTAAGGTTATATCTGGAATTTAAAAGAGAGTGTGAATTTTGAATTAGTTTCGACATTTCGTCTCAGATCAGTTGGACCAGTCGGACCTCATTTATTATTTTGTACAAAAAAGTGTTTGTAGTAAAAACAAAATAAAACAGAATAAATCATATTATAGTGTTCCATCATGTTTATTGCAAAACATGTCAAGCATTATATGTGCGGAAATATTGTATTTATTTAGCAGTCTGAACGCATTAATAACACTTTGAAGAAGTACAAGAGGTTATGACTAGACTTTTGATACACATCAGTGGCGAAGGTTCCATACAACTCGATTCCTACCGGCTTCCCTTTGGAAAATGGCACAGTCAGTATTCTATAGATAGACAAATAATATAATCACATTAAAGAAATGTACTCCGGCTTACCTCTTACAAAAATTTACCCTTCGCTACTGATACACATAAAGGTAAATTAATTGGTCCTCCTTCAGTAAACAATGTCGAATATAGCGATTTTTCGTAGCCAATGAAATGAATACGTTACAACTTAGTCTTTCCATGATGGCAGTAGGACAGGTCCTTATTCGGCGTTACCTACGAGCCCTAGCCAGACACGGTATGCATTTAAATTAGGCACTGGTTCTGTCATTGGCCTATCTGCCCCCTTATCTAGATAGACTGAATACCTGAAGCTAGCTAGGTACATGCTAAAAGCATAGGATCTAATTTTATTTATGCCGTGACTAGGGATTTTGAATCGGTATAAAGTACTATATTACTAGGTACTTCTTTGGAACAACTGTTTCTCGTGAACAACAAAACATAGCAAGAACCTTAACTATTTATAAGATCTCTAATGTTATACCTATGTTTTACAAATAAATGATTCTGATTCTGATTCTGTGGTTGCAAGCCCGAACGCTTCTAAATTCTTAGGCCAGCGGTCTATTCCGAAGGGCTGCGGGACTGTTCGAAAGAGATACCGCGGCCCTGGAACACAAAGGGCAAAAGAAGGAACATGGATGGATTTTAGTCCCGTTTATCATAAGTATTTTTTAATGTCTTTAGGATGTACACCCAGCGTCAGTAACTGCTAACCCCTCAAGCTTTAAATTATTAAAGTTTGAGGGGTAAGCACATACTGACGCTATGTGTACCATCCATCATTATCTTCCTGCCCTTGTCCCATGTTACTTGGAGTCGGCGCAGCACGTTTTTTTCTTCCATTCTTCCCTATGAACCGTCACGCATTCCGTGAATCATTTACACATTTTTAGCTTTGGGATGTACCAACCAACTTACTGTTATTACTATCGCTGGCTATGCTTTTAGACAACAATATAGGCGTGACGTTTTGTTATGTTCAATTAGAAACTGTAAGTGGATGTGTCACGTTAACGGCTTAGCTAGCTAACGGCTACCTCGACCGGATCTACTATCGTTACTTTGCATGCCAAGCATTTCTTAACTTTGTCGCAAAATTCTTCGAATATTTGTTTATCGTTTAGATTTGCCTAAAAAATAATTTTGTTCCGAACTAAATAAATCTGCAGTATCGAAGCTTCTAGCAATATTTTGATTTTAATCGACCTTTCTCCAGCTGTATAGTTCCGGTCTTAAAACTGAAATCGTAACCCTTTAAAGGAAATCGCTTATTTCTTGTTTTCAATTTTTTATGATTCAAGTTTGAATCGGAGCGTACTACAACAGTAACGTCTCACTAGGTACTTCATTATCGCCAGGAGGAGCTCGTCGCTAAATAATAACAGCAGCTCGGGTCGATCTTCAGGTTAAGCCGCGCTTTCCTAGGTTGGTCCGTGGATGGTTGACCACCCATCCATTTCCATTCCATTTTAGGGATTTTGGTTTCCGCACTTAGTCCTTAAAGTGGACCATTGTGCGTGAGCCATGGTGGCCGTTACTCCAACCAGCCCACCTCCCTCCAGAAGCAGATCAGACTTCCCGGTCTTCTCAGGGCATCCTCAAGAGATCTTGGCGTTCCAAGAGTCTCCTCGCGTATCTGGGTGACGCCAGTACACTCAAGGAGTACGTGCGCTATCGTTTCCTCCGCCTCCATGCACGCCCTGCACAGGGGACTGTCAGTGATACCTAGGGTGTGAAAGTGTTTGTTTAGTGAGCAGTGTCCAGTGATGGTCCCCGCCACCAGTCGCAGGCTATCTCTATCCAGGCGCAGAAGGCGCTTGGTCAGCTTTTTGTCCAGAGATGGCATAGCCTCCTTGGATTGCCTGCACCCTGGTGTCGAGGTCCACCACTTCTCCGCTTGTGTTTGAGTGTGATCCTTTAGCCAACTTCTGAGCTGCTTGAAGGGTATGGGGACAATGGGTTCGGGTTCGAAAGCGTTTGTGCTGGATCCTCTTCTGGCGAGTTCATCAGCTGCATCGTTTCCAAGCGATCCACTGTGTCCTTTGATCCATTGTAGTGTCACCGTGTTGCGGTTTAGTACCGTAACTCGTTCTAGGGCATTATGGCATTCTAGTATTAGTCTCGACGTGATCTGGTTTCTCTTTAAGGATTGGAGAACTGAGGCGCTGTCGGAAAGTATACGGATGTGAGTATCCATAACTTCCCTGGCCTCTATGGCGTGTGCCGCTTGGATAATGCCTACGCACTCTGCCTGATATACAGAGTTGAGCATTCCCAGGGGTCTGGATATTTTGATGTTTAGGTCGTCGGAGAAAACTCCGACACCTGTTCCATCGTCGGTTTTCGATCCATCAGTGTAGATCCTTAGCTCTTTTGGACCTGAGTAGTCACACATCTCCGCTGTGAGCTCTATATTGTAGTGCTTTTGGAAGCAGTGGGTCTTCAGGGTTCTGTCACAGGGTGATGCCATCATGGGCTGTTGTTTGATTGCGTCGTCTTTTATGCGCTTATGTTTGATTCTGGAGTCCTTACTTAGGGTGCCGGATACTTCGAGCCTGAAGGTCGCTGACCACCCATTACATTCTGAGTTTACCCGAGTCTCGGAAAGCACGTTGGGCCGTTGGTTCCAGTTGTCATTTATACATCTTTGACAGTCGTTACAGGTAGTGGCCCGAATGTCTGGCAACCACTCTTACCAAGGGATATCGCATCATCCTGTACTAACTGGGTTGTGGAGGTCAGATAGCCAGTCGTTCCATGTAAAATACTGGTATTCAGCTGCATCCGGTAAGACTGGAAACTGACCCCATCATAGTTGGGAGAAGGCTAGGCAGATGATGATGACTTGATTATCATCAGATAATAGTAACCAAAATGAAATATGTCCCCGGATTTTTATATTAACTATCAACTTCATACTCGTATTATATCTTTCTCAATGGCTGACTCTAGACGTTTTTCAAGTTCCGTCGGAATCCGGAAAGAAACGGCCTACTAACAATATAAGTACGTGTAGGTATATACAAGAAAGTGTTTTTACTTTTCTCGGTCATTGAACAAGTTTTCACCGATTTGTCTCCTTATCACAAAGCGGTCAGGGGACCATTGATTTTGTTATTCATGATGCTACTTCAACATGCACATTTTGTACCTCTGCCTGTGTCTCTATGGTACGGTATAGAACTGGCAGAGCTTGGAAGTTGTTGTTTTTGAGTAACTTTTAAGCAAAGACATTAAAAAAATATACTTTTTACAGTACAAAACAAATAAAATTGTAGTCTACTTGTAAGAGCCATCTGAGAATTGCTCGCTCGTCTCGTGAAGTGCCAAAATCACACTACTATTTTATAAACGCGCAAGTTTGTCTGTCTGCGTGTGTGTGTTTGTTACCCCTTCACGCTAAAACGGCTGGATAGTTTTACATAAAATTTAGTGAACAGATAGACTTTGACCGGGAATAATAGGTTTGTGTGGGATCAACAAAACCGAAATGACGCGAGCGATGCTGCGGGCGAAAAGTAGTTGTCAATAAGTGTAATTTTCTTTAAGGCGTCCCTGAAACATTAGATCACAATTTTTTCTATGATATTTCTCCTTCTGTTCTCTCTTAAATCTCTTTAAAACTATCAAAACTTTGGAAATTGTTTAGTTTTTGGGTTACAAATGTGATTCTACGCCGCAAAGTTTACGCGTGAACGATGATTAACAGTTACAACTAACAGTTCATTGATTGTTTTTTGTAGTGGATTATTAAGAACAGGTGAAGATTTAACATAAAAATGTATTGTAGCTGTTTTTAATTCGAACATATAAAAAAAATCACATACATTGTACTAATTCATAGATTGTAATAAAGTCTTTGCATCACAAAGTAACTGCTGGTAGAGGTAATATGGCTAATTGATACAAGACAATAGTGTATATAAATAATAATAACTCATAATTAAACTCCAAAGTTTTCCATCTAAATAACAGCAGTACGTGATACACCAAATTTTTCTACAACTTTCGATTGGCCAGTTTATCAAAATCAAGCTAATATCCTTCACCTGCCAGTTCTATACGAACAAAGCCTCGAAATCAACGCCGCGCCGCAGAATCTCCAGCGAATCTAAATTAGTTTGCGCGTAAGGAATCACAATCGCTAACTTTTTGTACCTGCCCATCGCAACCAGATCACGTTCCAGGGTTACTTGCACACTTTCCTAGCATTCCACTACGTGAGACTTACCTCTTTAGGTGTTTCCAATAGTAATTGAGATTGGCTTTTGAGTTACATATTTATTAGGGAAGACGAAGATGAAGAGATTCTAGGATTTGGTGGAGTGTGTTCGATTTCTTTTGCAGATTTAGTATCGTATAGTAACGCTTTTGAGCTTTTTATTAGTAGAGATTACCTTGACCTTTTTTTTTCGGATGGGAAATCATCAAATGACTCCTCCCGCTCTGGGCGGAGTAGAAGGGAGTGTCAGACTTTTGCCTGCTAAAAACCTTCCATGTTCCTTCTTTTGCCCTTTATGTTCCAGGGCCGCGGTATCTCTTTCGAACAGTCCCGCAGCCCTGGCAGGCATCGGCCCTTGCGGGCCCCTCATCATTGCTGACATCTCTTTGAGGCGCGCGTGGAACACGAACGCGCCGTCGACACGGCCTGTCGTCATACGACGGACGGACGGTGAGCTACTCTGCATATTTTACAACTTATCTAGGTAGTTTTTTTTGGCGGTGGACCGATGGCCTGACCTCATCATCTGCCTCGCCTTTTCCCAACTATGTTTGGGTCGCTTTCGGTCTAACCGGATTCAGCCGGATACTACTATTTTACATGGAGCGACTGCCTATCTGATCTCCACAACCCAATTAGAACTAGGTAATAGGACACCTGTTGGTAAGGCTGGTTGTCAGACTTTCAGGCCACTGGCTACCTGTAACGACTGTCAAAGATTTACAAATAACAGCTGGAACTAACGGCTTAACGTGCTTTCCGAGGCATGCAGGAAACTCACCCATCCACGGACCAACCTAGGCAAGCAGGGCTTAACCTAAAAATTGACTCGAGCAGCTGTTATTATCTAGCCACGAGTTCTTCGACATTAACGGACCTACCTATGGGAATTTAGGGACAATATCAGCTAGAGAGGTAGCCTCTACATAGGTATAGATAGGTAAGCAAGGTATCGGTTGCATCGGTGTTAGGGAAATTGTCGGTATCCTAATTTCGCACTCCATTTGGTAGAGATTCGATTGGAAAATCGGGTCGTCGGCTTTCAGGTAAAGGTCGGGGAATGAAAATATTGCCATTGGGAATTTTAACAAAGGTATTCGTATCGCAGTCTTGCTAACAAAAACGTGGGTTGACCAATCTATTTTCTTAAGTGACTGGTATTCTTGTAAATTGATGGCTCATATTTATTCAGGAGCAGAGATTCAAAATCTAATGTTAGGTTAGATAAAGAAAGAAAGAAAGAAGAAAGAAAGAAAAAATATTTATTTGTCGCAGGAACATGACGTGCATACAAAAAAAATATAAAAATAGTTACAATAATCATAAGGCGCATTAATACAACAGGACAGAAACAGTAAAAGAAAAGTTTACAGCTTGCACGTCGTGACTGCGACCAGGCTACCACTCAGCATGATGCTGTGGAGGGCCCACAGCACAGCGCTGGTTTTCAGTGGTCACCCGTGAGAAAAAAATAAAAAAACGTACGGAAATCAAGACAGCATAAATATTTGATTTTATGAATTAGGAAAAAAAAAATTAAATAAACAGTATTTGGATTATAATATATAACAACTATAAAGGGGTCGAATCGCTAAGCGATTATCATTATAGCAAGATTACCTAACTTGTACTGTTCATTGCTGGGCAATGGCCTTCTTCCATTTTTTCATCGATCCCGTTTCTGCGCTACTTCTTACCGATGCCTATGGAACCCATCCAAGTAGTCCCTCCATCTCCTTCGTGGTATACCGTGACCCGATCCCGTCGTTTCAGGACACGAATCCTGCGTTTTATGGGCCCATCGCTCGTCCGGAATAAATAAAATAAATAAAAAATTTATTCAGTTCGCATAACAAGGTACAATATTATAAAGCTAGTAACAAAAGACAATGATCCTAAACCGCTAGGTTTTTACAAATTCCCTGGACTCCACACTAGGATACTCTGTGTCGTGGGGTCCAGTCTCTTCCGAAGTATGTTGCACACATGTCGAGTGTTGTGTGATTCATCATTCTCCTGCTCTAATACCAATCTATCTGGGGTTGGCGCAGCATGTCTTCTTCTTCCATACTTCTCTATTACTCGTCATCTCAGCAGTCACCTCCTTTCTAGCCATATCATCCTTCAAACAGTCCATCCATCGTTTCTTTTTATCTTTTTCTACTCCTTTAGCCATCCACATTCATAATCAAAGCACAGTTAATTGATTGGCAATTATGATTATCATTAATTAAAAATTAAGAGATTACACTGCAACATTGTTAAGAGGAAATTATCACCAATAAATGACTGATATTAATTTAAGCCTATAATAATGTTGGTCATAATCGAAAGCCTTTTAAAGCCACATTAACCAGTCCAATGATTTAATTTCTTCCTCTGTATAAAAAGTGGACTCAAGGCATATAAACGATCTCAAATACATTTAAATGTTATTATCTAGTGGGTCAGGCCTACGAGAGTGAATTAAAAATTAGCGGTACAAGGTCGAATGATACTTTTGGAGCAAGTTTTCGACTGTTTCCGGAATATTTGAAGTAAAAAGTTTGTAATGCTCTTTCTGCAATTTTGCAGGAAATTAAGTTAAGACGTGGGAAATGTAGGAAATTATGGTGGATGGGATGAACACAAATCTATTTTGAAAATATGACATAACATGAACATATCATCACAACTGTAATCACCGAAGGGTACGGCAGAGGTGTCCCTAATAAAACACCCACATTTCGCCAGTTATGTTTATGTCCCATGTAATAGGGGGCGCACTTATTGCTATCAACTGGGCACAAATGCAGACTCCGTGACTGCTACTGAGAAATTCATAATGAAAAAACCTAATAACACTTTGCCCGACCTGGGAATCAAACCCAGATATTCATTACCTAGCTATTATTTTTATTTATGTTTTAAACTTGACTCTAATACGGTTCAAATTAAATTAGCTAGAGTAACTTCACACACTCGTGAATTGACGAGAAGAAGCACAGCATCGTGAGAAGTAGAAGGAACGGGGTTAGGCCTTTGCTCAGGAGTGAGACAATACAAGCTAACTAAAAAAAAAACTCCACAGACGTGTGTCGATATTTAAAAAAAAAAAAAATATTTATGAAATGGTTTTAAAAGAATGATCACTAGGTATATTAAAAATGATGACTACGTACGTATCTGACACATTGTCTGCCATTTTTTTTTTCACCATTTACCTACAACATGACAAAGCATTCCTTAATTAATTTCACACGCTTCTTTTAATCACCTATACGACTCATCTGAAGCCTAAAGACAGAGTAAGTATGTAAATAAAGAAAAACAATCACAGCCTACGGCGATATATGACCGTCATCCACATAAGTAGAAGCATCCGGGTAGCCAAGGCACCAAGTTAATTCAGGTTAAGAAAACAACCAGAATAATTTAACCCTTACTTAGAATCAACTTGGGAGTAAACAGGGGTCAATGCCATCTGGTTAACTGATTGATTTTATATGTTAACGATGTTGTCCTGAGCTTAGACGATATAAAATGCTACTGAACCCGCTGAATGTGTTCGAATTAATATTCTATGACAACAATTGTATACATTACCTTTGCATTCGGTTTAAATACTTCATTAGAAGGCATAATCAGCCTATAATGTTCCCACTGCTGGGACACATGGCCTCCTCTCTATGAGATGGAATGGGTTATAATCCACCACGCGGGCCCAGTGCGGGTTGGTAGATATCACATGTCTTAGATTTTTTGGTTCGAGGACATGCCGGTTTCCTCACAATGTTTTCCTTCACCGTTTTTGAGAGCAGTGGTGATGAAATAAATTACTCAAAGTAATGCGCCTGCCTGGGTTCGAACCCACGACTTACTGTTCGTAAGTCGGGACCGCCACCATTGGGCCACCGCTGTATTAGAAGGCAATAGAGTTTAATAGACTCTGTTGTAAAGATAGCAATAACAATTTAATAGAAAGTTCGTCGTTATTGTGTGGTTTAACTAATTAAATATCTAATAATTTACAAATGAATATGCATAGGATGGTTTTGAATAAGCATCCATATTTACTATTTTATTATCTCCGTTTTTTGAAGAGATAATTACAGCCTTATCGGTTGCTTCTTAGGACTCGTTATTGAGTGATTAAGGAGTCGTCATCACGTCTCGGGTGGTATTATTAGGGTTCAGAGTCCGCCGTACAAAGGTTTTCATATTCACATATAATGAGATTATTAAGAATTCATTGACTTTAAGACCTCAGAGTATCTCTTACTATGGTGAAGGAAAATATCGTGATGAAACTGGCATGTTCTAGAACCAAAAATTCAAAGACGGGCAACATCCACCAATCTGCACTATATAGGCACCTGGCAAAACCAGTGAATGTCAACTTGTACCAAAAACTCGCAACTGCAAACGATATCTATCGCTATCCGTACTAACTGTCGCCTATTATCATAAATGTCACGCATATCATAATACAGGACTTGTGATTATACGCGTGCGATATTTAAATTAAAATTAATTTGTATTTATTAAAACGATTAAACCATAGACTCGCGTGGTGGTTTACGGCCTACGCCACTATGGTTTTTAAATTTTATCAATATTTTTTCTCTTTATAACATGCAATGTAAATTAAGTTGACATTTTAAAACTAACTACGATCAATGAAGCAAAGTTCGAAACTGTACTACATAATTTTGCTTTAAAAGCTTTACATGTTGAATTTTTACAATTTATATAGTTGTTCTTATTACACCCTAAAAATATTCTTATTCTTATTCTTTATTGCACACAAAATAACAAATATACATACAAATTGCAATATTTTAGCTTATATACAATGGCGAGCTTAAGGCGCGGACTACGATTTTAATCGCTACTAGACCGCGTAAACTATTGTTACCACTATGGAGCGTGAGTAAGGTTGAAAATTGAAAATAATATGTATTTAATAATAAAATAATATTTCAACGTGGTAATGCTGCCAGCCTTCTGGGCACTTTTCCTGTTGACAGCGACGCGGACGAATTTTTGGACGCCCTGTAACCCTTTTATACTTGTACATATTTATTTCTATTATAGTTTTGTAGTTTGTAAATAATTAATATTTTGATTAAAGAATCCATATGTATTTGTGTTGACATGCGATTAAGCTGCGAATGGGCATTTATTTTACAGGTTTTCTTTAGATTATTCAGTTAAAATATTGTTTGGTTAAAGTTTTAAAAAAAAATCTAATTCTATTAAATTCTTAAAAAAAAACTATTGCTATCGCTGGAAATACAGAGATCTTTGACGCCAAAGTTTATTTTTGTGCCGCAACTTCCCAATTTTATTGGGGATATAAAACTATTATAAATTGTTTGGTTAAAATTTTTCTTAAAACTCTTCTCTGACCACTATATTTTTTGCGTTAGATACTTTCATTGCATTATGTCATACTTGACTATATAAGAAACCATTTTTTGGGAATATTGAGGTGACAACACGCCTTAACCCAGAAAAAAAAATGGAAAAAAAGTAAAATAATTAAGCATTCTTTCTATTCTGTACCCGACAAGTAACTAGTAAATATTAATTAACCTCGCCGACGACAGCACTCTCAAAGCGGGTACGCTTATTTCACCTAATAAGTTATTTCGCAAGCGTGGCTAAAATGCTAATTACAGATATCGACCCTTTCGAGCAGGGTAGGTACATTAGTTGGGTAATTACCATGGCTGATCGATTTTGTTGTTCTAATTATATGAGCTGACTAATCGACTATCATGGTCAGTACCTACTAGGTACTTGCAATTCTCATCGGAACCTATCAATATGCACTTTTCACGTGTATGTTTACTTTTGGAAACAACATTAAAATTAGGGTACATTGGTTATTGGGACCAAACGCCAAGCGGTTGGTCGACTATTCACGTGACCAGAGTGCGGGCCTATTTTTTGGCCAAAGAATCAGCATTGCCATCCAACGTGCTAATGCTGCCAGCCTTCTGGGCACTTTTCCTGTTGACAGCGATGCGGACGAATTTTTTGACGCCCTGTAACCCTTTTCTACTTGTACATATTTATTACTATTATAGTTTTGTAGTTTGTAAATAATTTAATTATCTTTGAAATAAACATTAATAAAATCAGGGTACATTAAATGTTAACTTAGTAAACTTAAAAGAACCGAACCTTTTTAAACGAAGTCCAGCTGGAAAAGTGTACGTTACTTAAGTACCACATGATTGTTAACTTTTCCACTCCTTCTCTATATTCCCTTCGATGAAATATAATTAACTACATTGGGGTAACTAAGGTTTAAAATTGGCTCATAAATGTCCAATACCGAATGAACATCTCTTTCAGTATTGGACATTTATGAGCCAATTTTAAACCTTAGTTAACAAAGAGAACCCGATAAATAACGACAGTGTTAATTGTTTTATGAAGTCTGGTGTAGTGAGTGCTTCTTTCTTTTAATTTAATTAACCATGTCAATGGGACGCCGCGAACGAACTTGACCAACTGCCCACATAAAGTATTTTTGTACACAGCTGGCCATAATAAGGGACCCGCACACACATTACTTAATTTTAATGCTTTTTCAGGGTTTGAAAAAAAAATAGATAAATGGAATATACTTTATTGGACACCAAGCGAACTGGACAGGTTAAGTCAGAACTGGAAGGAGGACGCACGGGTCCGTGGGAAATGGAAGGAATGTAGTGAGGCCTTTGCCCAAGAGTGCGACAGGGCAGGCTAGAAAATAAAAGCTGTTTTATAGTATTAATAATTCTATAAAATACAATCTTAAAAAAGCAATATAAAATCTTCGATCCTTCTTATTTGCAAATAAACATAGGTACGACTTTCAAATATCAGTAGTCTTAGTTACGCCTAGTTACTTCCCAATATACACAACACTGTGCTTAATTCTATTGAAAAAACTGCCAATAAAAGAAACACAGCTCACCACTCAACCATCGTATAAACCACCATTATAATAGTAACACGATAATTCTACCATTCTATAATACAAACGACTCCAAAGAGATTACCCATTTTCGTGTCAAACTGTGCAAACAATCTCATTGTGGTTTTATTTGATTGATGATAACGTCAACTGTGACAGAATAAAGAAGGCAGCATAATAAGCTTTGACTGGCGTTGGCGATAATTATCGATACCGTGTAACTACAACGATCATCACAATCGTAGTTAGCCATCAAATCAAGTAGGACCAATATTGAAAATGCGAATTTGATCTGGAGGAGCTCGTGGCTAGAGGTCCACCATCTTTTTTACATACCAAGTTTCTTCCGTGCCTCAGAAAGCACGCTAAGCCATTGGTCCCGGCTGTCATTTGTACATCATTGACAGGTGTTACAGGTACTGAAAATCTGACAACTACTTTTAGCTACATCTGGTTGGACTGCCGACCCCAACATAGTAAAAGGCTATGATGAATTTGATACTGGAAAATTATTATGTAATACCAGTAACTATTAACCAAAATATAATGAACGCCATTTATTACTTAGCTTCCAAGGAAGGTTCCTTAATCATTTACTGTGGTTAATGGCCCGAGAAAGGTGATAATCCGACACATTAGTTATTTTCTTAGGCTAGATAATTTTCTAACAGAATAAAATAATTACATAAAGAGATTTTTGAAGAGCATTGTATTAAAATAACGAGACTGTTCAGATAATTCTGATTAACTTCATAAAATATCTTCGGGTGGGTCAATTAACTCGGCCGCCACAGTACCAACAGTATAAACGAAAAACACGATTGACACTAGCCCTGTTGGCATGCATGCAAGAGACTTTAATTAGCATTCTTCTCCAGCCGGTTGGTAATTATGTTTGTGACAAGCGTAGGCGGGCCCTACGGCCTCTTTCCGCTTTCCTATCTCATGTTTTTACCAAAATCTTGGCTTATGATAAAGCTTTGTCCGCATTTTTACTGTCAAAGTTAATTGGACGTTGAGGTGCTCCTATTTTTTGGAGTGGGTCTTATTTGTCTATGAAGATTATTAGATTGATTGTATTTTTAGACTGAAGTCAAACAAAATCCGAATTTACTAAGGACCTCGTTTTATATTATAACTAGCTTTTGCCCGCGGCTTCGACCGCGTGGATTTCGAAAAATTTCCAACGGGAACTAATCGGTAATCTATAAATTAATCCAGGTTACGGAAACAAACATAGTTACATACCTTCATCCCCTTTTTAACCCTTCTGGGGTAGAATTTTCAAAAACGCTGAGACACGTATAAATCAATTTTCAACAGCCTAAACACAAAATTTGAATATCTTAACTTCAAAACTGACAAACTCACATATAAGATCCATCCTATTTTACCCCTTTAGGGGTGGAATTAACAAAACTCCTTTCTTAGTGAATACTTACTCTTCACAAAAAACACATCCTCTAAGTTTCATGTCTCTAGGACCAGCAGTTTGAGTTGTGTGTTGATATATCATCCAGTCAGTCAGTCAGTCCCTTTACCATTTTATATAATAATATACTAAATGACTCCGTAATTCTCTGTATTTCTTCTATATTTTTATTTTCTGGGCCGTTACCTTTGTTCCGACGTCATCACACTCATCACACAAAAACGTTTTTATCAAAAGCCTAAAAAATAAGATTCAAGCTTCTAGCTTTAAAAATAACGTGATTTCCATACAAACTTTCATTCCCTATATCAACCCCTAAAATCCCTTTTTTCGCATTAAAAAGTAGCTTATATGTCCTTTCTCAGGCTCTAAATTATCTCAGTACCAAATTCTCAGTACATTTAAATCGGTTCAGTAGTTTAGGAGTGATTGCGTAACACACAGACAGAGTTATTTTCGCATTTATAATAATAATTATTATATATAATAGTAATTAGTAAGGATTTTTCTCTGTAAACAAATACAACTTATTTAGTTTTTAAACGTTATCTAGTCAAAATGTTACGTAACCAAACCAAGCACGTTAAAAATAAACAAACAACCTTAAAATAATACAGAAAACTTCACTATCAAAACTGCGTTAATTAGCAAATATATTAAATTCTATTACAAACTCCCAGCGTCTGTTACGAGTGTCAATATTGTTTCTGGAGAGTTCTGACCTACTTGAAAACCATTTATTTGTAGTTAGAAATTAAAACAAACTAGAAAACTGCTCAAACACACGAGCAGTAGAAAGTATAAAGAACATTTTTGATTGGTATGTGCTGCCAGCCTTTGGTTTTGACTTAGTACAAGCTGATGGTTCATTTGCATGAACTTAATTTTCTGAGTGAGCATCGCTGGGCTCATTATATATGACAGTAGTTGGTTTCCCTCAGTTTACTCTGAACTTACTTCGCATGTCAAGTGCTTACGACTTTTTCTATGAAAAACCTACGCACGGTATCTTGAACGAAAATTATTAACTGCTAACAAATCTGTGATTGGTTGAATTAAATGAGTAATTCACCCAATAGCATCACTTGTTGTATTTAATTTTGACAAGTCGATAATTTCTGTTCCAGAACCCATGTTAAACATGTAAAATGAGAGTGAGGAAAATAATTTTTTTCTGTAACGTCGTAGAAATAAATTGGGTTGTGCTAAAATATTTATAATTACTTTAGCCCTTGGAACGGGTAAACAAGTTCATTTGCATTCCAACAGCAGTCTTTAACTAACTCATTTTTGTAATTAGCTTAAGCAGTTTTAATTGTAAACAACAGTACGGCTTATAACTAGTAAACAAAAACAACTGTTAGGCTCGGACTCCACCAAAGCAGAAACGAGCAGAGATGTGCAAAGTGGAGAGGAGAGGAGATGCGTAAAAGCTAGGGTGTATCCACTGAAGCTGTGCGGAGATTTGCAAAGCGAAGAGGAGAGGAGATGCGAAACAGCTAGGGTGTATCCACTGAAGCTGTGCGGAGATGTGCAAAGCGGAGAGGAGAGGAGATGCGTAAAAGCTAGAGTGTATCCACTGAAGCTGTGTGGAGATGTGCAAAGCGAAGAGGAGAGGAGATGCGTAAAAGCTAGGGTGTATCCACCGAAGCTGTGCGGAGATGTGCAAAGCGGAGAGGAGAGGAGATGCGTAAAAGCTAGGGTGTATCCACCGAAGCTGTGCGGAGATGTGCAAAGCGGAGAGGACAGGAGATGCGTAAAAGCTAGGGTGTATCCACTGAAGCTGTGCGGAAATGTGCAAAGTGGAGAGGAGAGGAGATGCGTAAAAGCTAGAGTGTATCCACTGAAGCTGTGCGGAGATGTGCAAAGCGAAGAGGAGAGGAGATGCGAAACAGCTAGGGTGTGTCCACCGAAGCTGTGCGGAAATGTGCAAAGCGGAGAGGAGAGGAGATGCGTAAAAGCTAGGATGTATCCGCTGAAGCTGTGCGGAGATTTGCAAAGCGAAGAGGAGAGGAGATGCGAAACAGCTAGGGTGTATCCACCGAAGCTGTGCGGATTATGTGCAAAGTGGAGAGGAGAGAAGATGTGTAAAAGCCCTAGCTTTTGAATCCACTGAAGCTGTGTGGATATGTGCAAAGCGGAGAGGAGGCCGCTCACAGCACACCGCTCACCGCGCGCCACACACAGCATACCGCTCACGCTAAATAACGAAATTCTATTGGTGACACATCTCCTGTCATCTCGTCTCGTCTCCGCTTCAGTAGATTCCGGCCCTAACTAATCACAATCACTAACTAAACGTTCAGCATGTCTTGCTTTGTTTTGTCGCCATCATTGTTTACCTAGGATTAATGGATCTTTTGAACGTGTTTACGACGTAATACTGATAGATTAGTAACAGCTTTAGAAGGCTAAGTAAGGGTTAATGTCACGGGCTGCGGGACTGTTGGGCTGCGGGACTGTTCGAAAGAGATACCGCGGCCCTGGATCATAAAGGGACAAAGAAGGCACATGGGTGGTTTTGAGTCAGTAAGAGTCTAACACTCTCTTCCGCTCCGCCCAGAGCGGGGGGGTCATTTGATGATTTCCCACCCAGCAAAAAAAAAAAAAGGGTTAATGTCACCAATACAACTGAACGCGATCAGTATATCGCGTCAACCAAGCATTATGTACATCAAACTACCAACAACTATCAACTTTGCGCAAAAATTATTGCTGGGAAACGACTTTGTTGTTGGGGTGAAAAATCACTTTTTACGGTAAGACTCAAGGTAACGCACTCAAAACATTGTACTGGTGAATGGATTGAATAGTACATAGCTCGTGAAGGTGTTTAAAGTTAAAATATTTCATTAAAAACATGTTTTTAAAAATAAAACTTGTGAAAAAGTTGGGACTTTGACCCCCAATATCTCCGTTACTAGAAGGTTAGAAATTAGAAATTATTTATTAATAATCAAGTATAATAATAGGTTCCCAGTTATTGTCTAGAACAAAAAAAATATCGCAATGGCGGGGAAACGAGTGCCTTTCGGCTTCGTTAAGGGTCTTGTTACGGCTTATGCCCGGTTCGTCACTAAATATTTTTCCATTCAAGAAGTCCCGCTTCGTCATCTTAAGAAAACAAATAAATTATTATTCAATTTTGATATTCCCGATTCAATCAAATCGATCAGAAAAAATACATGTATAAAATTCACAAGGGCACACCTACAGCTGATGTCGAAGTAAACAACAACTTGAATAAAAACCTATTTATTTATTTTACTATTTATGTACACACAGTAGACAACACAGGAATATAACATTATTATTAGGTACTGCTTATTTCTCAAGAAATTTCTGCCAGCAGACCTGCAAAAGGAGAAATGAAAAATAAATGTAAACAATAGTGTGTGAGAAAAGGAAGAGAATAATGTGTATATATGTGCCTTACCTAACTTAGCCTAAAATATTAAGTATAAATACACATTAATATAATTATACTTACCTATGCAAGATCTGAAGATGCGTCGAATGAATTAACGAGTTTACTTTCTTTTGTTGATTTTAAAACCGAAAGAGAAGCAAACGACATTGGTATGCGTATCGATAACTACAAAACTGTTTCACTTTTTCTTCTCATAATTCAAAAAAACGAGATTAACATGACTGCTCCAAAAATGTTCCGCGTTCAAAACGTTACGCTATCGATAAATCAAAAATAATGATTACCACCCAATGTTAACATACGATAGGTACTACTATAGAGAGATTTTCTAAGAGAAAGTAAATGATTTTGTTGTGAATACCTTCAGACTGGTTATGTGTAATGGGATCGCAATTTTTACTGGCGGATACATTTAATCGAACTATTGATTACGGTGTGGCACGTTTATCATGATTAGTAGTTATGGACGTTTATGGATCGTAAAGAGTCAGAATAAAGAATTTAATTTATGTAATGTTATGGCTCTGGTAGTGCTAATTTTTGTTCATTAATTTTTACAAGTTTTCTTTTTCGGTGGTCAAGGCATTGCGAAACTGTTGCAGATTATAAACTGACTAGCTTCTGCCCTCAACTTAGCTCGCATTATGGTTAAATATAGCCTATGTCACTCGGAGATAATATAGCTTCACATTAGTGAAACAATTTTCGGAATCAGATTAGTAGTTTCGAAGACCCCCTACATCTAAACTTACAAGTAGGTAAACATACAAACTTTACTTTTTATAATATTAGTATAGATTCAGAAATGCAAATCGGAGGTTCAATAAAATTGATCAAATGAGCATATCTTACCTGTTTATGACGTATTCTTTGTTGGATTAACTAACTCATTGAAATCCATGTTACACTTCAATGGATTAACCTAATATAATCGGAAGTTACGTCATGTGAACTTAATGATTAGGTCAGATCAGGAATTGGCAATTACCTAATGTAACTTTAACATAAATATTTTCTGGAGCAGTTACGGTTTGGACGGATTTACATACCTATATCGGTCAATAAGGTGGAAATCTGATAAAAAACACGAAAAGAGAATGCTCATGGAAGTATGGAATCCCGTACCATGCTGCATCAAAATCAAACCTTGTTTTTTATAGACTACACTGATCGTATTAACTCCTACAAAAATTATTTTTGAAAAAAAAACCCGCGTTTCAGAGTTATTTTATAAAATCGAAACTAACCTAAAAAGTAGGTCTATTTTTTCGACGCTACCAACGACGTATTTTAACACACATACATTACATTATTGCTCTAAAAACAGCGTAATACACTAATATTTGTAAGAATTACGAGTTAAAGTAACATCCACAGTATGCTTGACTGAAACTCGATTTTATTTTAGACCTTTACATTGCCAATAGTCAGTCAGTACAGTACAAATGTCAGATGCCACAGATAAGATAACTATAAACCATAAAGTGCTATAAATTAGTCGGGATTTAGGGATGTAATCGATAAATCAAAATCTTTAGGCTGAGAAAATCTATTTTGTTGCAAATAGCAATAAACCAAACTAAATCGATTTGGTGTACTGATCTTACTTAATTGTAATTAATTTTAGAGTCCGCTCGACAGACAAGGGTTTGTTCAATTGAAACGGAACGTCATTTATATTCAGTTGAAACGGAACGTCATATAAAGGGAGTAAAACAATATTCGTACTTTTAAACTCGAAAAGTATATTTCCAGTTCAAAAATCAAATCCCCGACGCGTAATGCCGTAAAAAAATATGAAACTAATTACTGTAATATTTTGGTTTTGAGGCGCGAGACTTTTTGGTACCAACTTTGGTCATTGTCCTTTATAATAAACACACTTTGGCAAAAACGAAATACTGTTATTCCATAACTTCTCACCGTAGGCAGCCGAACGAGGTGAGCCAAACCACGCCCAGAGGGCATTGAACAGCATAAATACTACCCAAATTCGAAGACCACACAGTTTTAAAACTAGAATCAATATTAATATCAATAAATCTTTAGAAAAATATATTCAATATTGATGTCATATCCTAAAAACAACTTGTGAGATATCTAATACATCACGGAGCGGCGAACGTGAGCGATAAGCCTCGAATATTCTGTGGGGAAATAAAGTCCCTAAAATATCCAATATACTACGCGCCCAACACGAGCCTCGCTCGTAAACTGATCATGTATAGGACCGATATTACGGTGGCCCATTTGGCTAGTGGTTTTGTGATATCATCGTAGTATTTCACACGTTCACGCTTTGACATCGGACTCGGGTGGATCACACGGTAAACGAAAAGGAGGAGGGAAACAGGAGTATAACAAACAAAGGAGATTCATTAAAAGGCGTCAAGAAATGAAATGAATAAGAAACATTAATGTATTGATAGACAGCCTGATGAGTCAGTGGTATTTTAATATTGCTGTAGTAGTTCCCACTTAAGTAGACACACTTCAATAGTTTCTAGTGGATCACAAAACTGAATACAAGGATCACAGGAAAGAATGGAGATTGATTGGGATGTGTGAAATGAAAAATGGGGATGAGGATCAAAAAGATTCAGAAGACAACACTGCTTTTTTGTCTCTATAAAATAGAACTGTCACGACGTGTTTCTGTGTGCTACTTGGCAATAAAATATTATTCTCGTAAAAGTTATTGAAGTTTTTAATTCAACTATACACGGAAGAACAAGAGATAGAATTTAGAGATTAAACTATAAAAGTATTATTGAATCCAAAGGAAATGGATTATCTTTAACTTATTCATGCCAGTGATTAAACCGCTTCCTAAACCACAGGTTCAGTGATTCCTAATTCATCACAAAAGGCTAATCCACAGAGACGAGCGTCGAATGCATAAATACGTGTAAATAAATAAAATTGCGCGCGGCCACAAAAATGTGTGTCAGTGTGTTGAGTGCAACCGTCGTCCGGCTTGGAAGGTACTAGGGTTGCATGAACGCCATATTTTTTACCAAAGTTGGATTCTTTTTCCAGTGGGATTGGTTGGCTAGTTCGTGATTTTCTCGTTTTACAATAACTCTTGTGATATTGTTCTATTTGTTTATGTTATTCTAACAGACGAAATAATTCGGTATATGTCATATTTTTCAGTTCACTACTCTACTTCAGAGGAAGATTTATCATTTTGATCTTTCAATTCTCATGAGCTGTGGATCGGGACGCTGCTAAACGTTATTGATTGTCATCTCGCATGCTACGCTCAATTAACAGTTGTACGACTGCAGAGGGGAAATATCGAAGCATAACTAGTTAGTGAAGAAAATAACAAATTGATTACTGATTAATTGCAGATCACTGAAGCAGATAATGCGATGACAGATCATTTATTAAATGATGTTGCACGTGATTTATTTTTTTATTCAAGTTCTGTGTTAGCCCTAAGACCAGCCCTACTCAACGAACACATGTTTAGGAGTCTTTTGATATTCTCAACTGTCGTGTTATTTGAACTTTTACAAAATTATCCGTAAACATTACTAGCGGTACGAAACGAGTGTACGAAATTCGACGCTCTTTTACATGTAAAAGCAAAATCGGGGATTAAAATCATAATGGCGTTAATTCGTGCTCGTTTTGTTCGCACATTACTGTCATTTATATTTAGCAATTATTACATTATATTATAGCTAGCCCATACTGTCCCACTGCTGGGCAAAGGCCTTCCTACATTTCTTCCAATGGTCACGATTCTGTGCTACTTCTTTCCAATTCTCAAGGAAGACATCCAGTTCGTGCCGCCATCTCCTTCGTGGTCTGCCGCGACCCCGTGTCACGGTTTCAGGGCACCAATCCTGAGCTTTACGGGCCCACAATTCATTCGGAATGCGACAGACACGTCCTGCCCAGTCCCATTTAAGTTGGGCAGCTTTTTGAGCCACGTTAACGATTTGCGCTTTGGAGCTCAGTGTAGTGTTTTGAACACAATCTGTTAATTTTACACCTAAGATACTACGCTCCATATCACGTTGGCAAACCTTGAGTTTAGACTTTAGGATGTTAGTCAAAGACCAAGTTTGTGCACCGTAGGTCAAGATGGGAAGAAAACACATGTCCATTAGCTTTCTCTTCAGAGACATGGTCAGAGTGCCCTTAAAATACTCCTTCATGGACCACTAACTCTTCTATTTAACATAAAATGTGCGGTTTAAATTAGGATATCGAGTTACCATCGTCGAAATTAATATAAGGCATATAATGTCTGTCCTGTATGATGTTATTTTATTACATCAATCTTTTATTTAGGAATCGATTTAGAGATCATGGCATTTTCATTGAATTTGAAAATAATATTGTTGAAGATATCTATTCTGAACACAAGCAATCTAATTAAGGTCTCCTGTTTTTATCCACAGAACTTAAGTAGTGGGTTGGGAATTGTATTGTATTGTATAACGGGCTGGTGTCCGCAACGCGGGTGGGATGGGTTGGGAATTAGTCGATATAGTATTTTTTACTGTAGCTATTATTTATAGCTGTCATCATTCTGTCTTTTCTTTGCATGATGTAAAATTCAGTAACGTTGTTGCAAGAACTTACAAATTTACAATCATCAGAGTATTCGGAGCGCACTTAACCTCCATCAGTCATTCAGCACCCACCATTATTAGTTGACACAACATAAGTTTTCCCTTCGGTCTCATTCCCCGAACGCATACATCTCGAATATCATGGGCGGCTCTCAATTTTAAAATGTCAATTATGTTCGTAAATTTTTATCTTTCGCTCTTTGGATGCTGATTCAATTTCAGATAGCCATATATCTTTATATTTTTTTAAATTCGTATATTGACGCTTGGTGAATGAGAAAATTGTTTTTAATTATTGCTATTGGCTTTATGTACCTACTGTGAAACGAAAGTGTGTATGTTTTGTTGTAAATCATTTTTGTTTTCGCAACAGTTGTCGTTGGGTGGTCAACGTAGGGAGCCTTGTTAAAGGTTAACCTTACCAGTAATATGGTCCGTAATTTGGTTTGGATTTAAATTATTGACATCCATTAAATTCATTTGGTAAACTTATAATTTCCTTATTACTGCGTTACTTTGTTTCATGCGTTCACAGGTATACCTCAGATGTTCCAACCGAAGCATGACTGCACTTTTTTGCAAACGTCACAATGTAATAACTGTTTCACAATAAATGTGCAAGGAACCGTTGTCAGCTCTTCGTATTGCGTGAGAAAAAGAACGACTGGGACATGTTCTGTAGCTACCTACTTGTACTCATTGAAAGCTCTAGTTTGTAGTCTTCATCATCTATGCATTAATAACTAGATCGTTTAAAGAAACGAATCTAAATCTAGACTAACAAGCTCAATACATTTTCGATTTCGTTTGCGGTCTTGAGATTTGCCCATAATAATGATCGGAAACAAACTTGGGTGTGGTAAGACATGCCCATGTGAGTAGGTACAAACAAATTAACACATCTATCGAAAGTACCGCGTCATAAGTTATATCAAAAGGAGCCCAGAAAAAAGAATGTTCAAATAAGCAAAACAAACAAAACACGCGTTTCGGTCACAGATAGCGAAAGCTCTTATTGACACGTTGGAAAGTAGCCGCACTTGGGAGACCTTACATTTTTTAAATTTGCTTCGGCAATCGACTCTCTTCCTTATTCTTTGAGAGATAAAGTCTTCTGCTGATAAGGTTTATGAATAGCATCAGGCTGTAGGCGGACCTTATCGCCTATTGGACATTTAGGTTGAGTGCTCGTCAATAAAATCCCACGTACTTCTTCAGGTGCATCAATCTTTTTGCATATCATTGAAGTTCCGACTTTTTTATTAATCCTTTTTGCCATATTGAAGAAGTGTCGATTTTTTTATCGATGTACATCGTGAATCTGTCTTCGTTATTTAATTCGATTGGTTTACTTTACTTTAATGACACATCAGTTATTTTACATTAAACGTTTCTTATCTTTATTACGAGTACCATTTATAAGATTGCAGACGCTGCATGGTTTTCCATTTCCATTATTTAAACAGTCAATTTCTATTTGTCAAAGTGACATTTTCATGCAAAATCAATGCGTACATTAACCTTTGTTTGCTCATTCGCAAGTACAACAAGTCTTCCATTTAGTCATAGTAATATTGTAGCATCTGTTGTAATAGTTTACTGTACAGAAAAATCTCCTTTCTTCCTTTTCCTTATGACTTATTCTTGGTTGATGCTTTCGACTGCTTGTTCTGTTGAATCGTCACTTGAAATCACAAACAGCACATTCCATTTAAAACTTTATTTTGTTCCAGTACAGTTGAAAGTTCCTTGCTAGTGTTTCTATCAGTTAAGGCATCTGATATCCATCTAACACTTTATATCGGCTACGAGGCTTGTACTAAAACAAAAGTTGGTCGCATCAACGTCGTTAATAAACCGGATCCTAGGTGGAGATTCACTGACGGATCACTTTGGATCTGTTCGTTTTATGGCTGATTTAACTTGACATTTAATGAATTGGTATTGGAAATGAAATCAAGAACATTGTGGAAAGTTGTGTTAATTAATGTTTGGTCAAATTGATAATTATATTTTATTCTTATTATTGTTATTAATTGCTGTGTTCACTGTTGTGGCTTTTCACAAGTTCAAATAATTTATTTACTTGGTAAAATTGTCCTGCAATTGCTCATAAACATGGAGGTAATGGCTGTGTTTAATATCTTCGGCTATAATTAAATGACTGATGTAAATATTAAACGCACAGCTTTGTAAAGACGTTACAAAATGAGTTGCTACATTAAAATTTTTAACAATTTTTTTTTCTTTATTCTTGTCTCGTATGTGTCTCAGTAGAAACTTATCCTTTATTATACTTTAAGCAACAAAAAAAAAATATTTTTAAAATTAAAAAATATGGAATATATTTAAAAGATAATCAAATTATTCACTAACTACAAAACCATAATAGTAATAAATATGTACATGTAGAAAAGGGTTACAGGGCTTCCAAAATATCGTCCGCATCGCTGTCAACAGGAAAAGTGCCCAGAAGGCTGGCAGCATTGCCACGTTGGATGGCAATGCTGATTCTTTGGTTAAAAAATAGGCCCACCCTTTGGTCACGTGAAGAGTCGACCAACCGCTTGGTCGTATATGATCACGCCGATATCGGGTGTGGGGTCCAGAAGTAAATATTATGATCTTGTAGTAAAACGATTTATCAATCAACACTTTTGAAGCTCAAGAAAAGACGTCATAAGATGTGCTGTTTTGTCGTCACTTATACACCTATTTATGTATTGTAGTATCCTTACAGATACAACAAAGTTCACAGAATTCATTTAAGTTTAGCAACTTTATCAATTAACAAGTTTTCAGCCAATTTCAAGTATGCTCACCTATTGATTAAGAAACTTTTAGCATCCTACTAAAAGTTTACCAATACTTGGCTGTCATGGACAGCAGGGCCTTTGTGGAAAAGAGGACCTAAGGCTGTCTCCATCCCACTTAGGCATCGCGAAATCTTCGAAACCATTACCATTTGTAGCTAAGACAGAGTTTTAGGCTGATCCATTTTAACTTAGTATTTCATATTTTAGTAGGCACATCCAATGTAAGGATCTGTTAGTTGAAGAACCGATAGCTGATGGCTGATCGAAACAAGTCCTGGAGTCAAAAATCAAAATACAAAAAAAAAAAAAAAAATTGGTGGTCTGTGCTTGGCTCAGTTGATTGACATTCAATGTACATAGGTACTTTTTAATCCAGTTCATCAACCAGTGCTGGATTAAAATAGACCCGCTCTTGGCTGATAGCCGATTGGGATAATTGGAATAGGATTAAAATAATAGACCACATTAGCCTTTATTTCTGCAATAAGGTTGGTCAATAATTTGTAGCCTTTTATTAAGAATCCCTGCAAAACATAAGAGAAATCAATAGTTTTCTTTAAAAGTAAGAAATTCTTGAGGTTAGCAATCAATCTTGCTTACTCATGCGCGCACGCAGGGTGTGGGTGGCATTCCTTACAACCGACGAAATTCCGACGGATTACAGGAAATATTGTAATATCTGTCAGCAATCATACATTTATTTAAGAGTGTTCTCGGTAAAAAAATTCAATAATCATAAATTCGGGGATTTTTAAAGTGAAATTACTCCATTTTGCCTGGGATTTGTAAAAAACTAATTTCAGTATCACATTAAGCATATCTTTAAATTGTATTTGTATAGAATAAAACATTGAAAAATGACAAAAGTTGCGCTGCGTTATTTATTAGTAACTTTGGAATTTTATATTGTCGATGTACTAATGTAATGTATAATTTTTTTTTTGGTTTTCTATTTGCCTGAACCCCACTTAGAAATAGTGTTTTTTTTTTAGTTATTTCTGCCGTAATAAAATATAAAAATGATGTTTTAGAATGCAACATTTAAGTAAAGGAAATGTTTTTTTTTTAGGGAGTTTATGGATTAAAATTATTTTTCTATTCTATACAATAACATGAACAGTATCTTGCCTTCCGCCATGATTTTTTCCAGACTTCCACGACTCATTGTTGATTCACAATTTCATTCCGAAATTCAGCCTTCTCGCAAAATTCCAAAAACATGTGTTTAAAATAAGCTTTATTTTTGATAACTTTTGTCATTTTTCAATGTTTTATTCTATACAAATACAATTTAAAGATATGTTTAATGTGATACCGAAATTAGTTTTTTACAAATCCCAGGCAAAATGGAGTAATTTCACTTTAAAAATCCCCGAATTTATGATTTTTACCGAGAACACTCTTAACATAATTTGTCTTGTTTTTATTAGGCTTTACTTCAAAGTGGATTTTTCAGTGAAATTAATGGTTGTGTACATTGACGAGTAATTGCTTCGATTTGGTGGATTCATAACTTATTCAGACATTTAATGTGAAGTAATTTGTTAAGCCTGAAGCATGGCCTACCACCTTCCTAGTCTAGTTTTTGTGAAAGTGTTGGATCGATCTTGAAGTTAAGCTGCGCTTGCCTAGGTTGATCCGTGGATGGGTGACACCCATTACATACCAAGTTTACTCCATGCCTCAGAAAGCACATTAAGCCGATGGTCTCGGCTGTCATTTGTAGATCTTTGACAGTCAAGCATTTTGATTATTAATAGGCTCTTTATTCATAAACTAGCGACCCGCCCCGGCTTCGCACGGGTGCATGTATTATACATATAAACCTTCGTCTTGAATCACTATATCTATTAAAAAAATCGCATCAAAATCCGTTGCGTAGTTTTAAAGATTTAAGCATACATAGGGATATAGGGACAGAGAAAGCGACTTTGTTTTTTTTATACTATGTAGTGATGATAATTTAGTGACAATATTTTTATGATATCTTCAATTACAGATCCTTGTCTTTCTCTACCCAGATCAGATTCATACCTTGCGTAATTCAATGTCTTAGTATTGGCACTCGAAATTCTTTCGTTCTTAGACGTGGGAATTAAAGTAAGATCCGTAAACTTTCCAAATATTACGTATTCAAATGGAAGAGACCTCTGAGACGAGCCATCTTTATATTCAGCAATTCAGTTGATGGTACTTAGGACTCGGGTTTGCCAAGAGATAGGTGGTTACGGAAGGTTAACCGATTAAATCATAACCACGTCATCAAAAGATCTGAATAAATTTAGGAGCGTAGTATTTTCGCAGTTAATAAAGTATTTTTGACTAAAAAGCGGAATTTCGAAGACCACGTGGCTAAATAATAACAGCCGCGGGTCGATCTTTAAGGTTAAGCCGCGCTTGCTAAGGTCGGTCTGAGGCTGGATGACCATCATTACATACCGAGTTTCCTCCATGCCTCAGAAAGCACGTTAAGCCGTTGGTCCCGGTTGTCATTTGGAGATCTTTGACAGTCGTTATAGCGAGTCAGTGGCCCGAAAGTCTGACAACCAGTCGTACCGAGGGGTATCGTTTTACCCAGTCTAGCTGGGTAGTGGACAGATAGGCAGTCGTTCCATTTAAAATACTGGTTTTCAGCTACATCTGGTTAGACTGGAAGCCGACTCCAATCAAGCTGGGAAAAGGCTAAGCTGATGATGAAGTGAAATTTCGACGCTTTTGCATATAATTGATAATTATGTGACCATACCAAAAGCTCTCAACGATGCGCCATGGCATGTTAGTTCTATTTCTTTCGGGGACTTTCCCGTTCTTTTGTGCGGTCCAGACTTTCGATATCTTCGGTGTTTCGACTTTTTGTATTCGATACTTTTAGCATTGTACCTCTTGTGTGCAGTGGTGTGCCTAGCAGACAACAATGCGGCAAGCCCTAGGGCAAGCAGACTTCAGAAATCCTTACATCATGAACAGTTGTAGGTTATAAGGGCAAGCCAAGCTTTAAAGCTTGTATCTAAGTACCGCCACTACTTGTGTGGTATACTTCGACAAAAGTCCCTCGTCTGCAGATCCGAGGTCCTTTGACGGCTTTGTTAGGTGTGAGCCTTTTGCATTATTCTGTACAGTTTATCTATTGTGTGGTTGCACTATACACTTGACTTTGCTCACTTATGATAAGTGTATTACGAGCTTTATGCTTACTCTGCCGTAATCTTGGGACGCCGCTTCAGGGATAATAATAATAATAATAATAATAATAATAAGCCCCCTAAACAACCACACGTCCTGATTGACCATCTAATCACGTGGGGGGCGGACACACGAATGAGAAATTACTGGCGTGGCTAACGTGGCTCTGGAAACCCACTAAAAATGGAGACTCGTTCAAAGAGAAAACGTATAGGACCGCTGCCCGGGGGCGATCGCCGGGGCACACCTGGAGCTGACGCTGGGTGTCTCAGCATGCGAACCGTCAGCGGTGAGGAGTTGAACAGGCGGGCTCCCACCGACAAAGATACTACAGCCGAAATCGTTGACGTTGGTGACAGACTGACGGACAGGACAGACACCCCTGTAGAACCGTTCAGTCCAAGCACAGTATCATACACACCTTCTAGGCAGTCATCACCATCCATGCCATCGTCACCAACACTTTCACCACCCCACATCATTAGTTTAGATACAGTCACACCCACTCCGACCTTGAATGCTGCGCGGGGGGTATCTACCTTTTTGCCCGCGTCCACCAAGGCTGGAAAAGCAAGAGTTCGCATGAAATGGAGTAAAGAAGTAAATCTATTTATCATGCGAACTTACTTACACATAACTAAATTAGAGACCGATATGACCACATACAGACAACAATTGCATGCACTTTTCACCCGACAATATCCTGAAATTACGGTTTCAGAACAAAGAATCTCAGATCAAAGAAGAACCATAGTTAGGAATAAACTTCTATCTCAAGAAGTAATAGATCAATTAAAAGAAGAAGTGCGAGCACAATTACTACAAGAAGAAACAGTAAATTATACGAATACTAACAATATCACACAAAATTTAAGCGAAATTAGTCATCAAGAACAACCACAATCGCTTAATCAATCACAAATTATTTATACCCAATCTCAACCGTACAACCAATCACAAGCCTACACGCAAATATCGCACACATCCACACAAACCGAATCCATTACCCTTACGCTAGAAAATGATATTGAGACCATTGTCGTCCCAGATCAACATTTAACAACAGATACGTATATTCAAGAAATTAATGACAAATTCAGGACAACAATAACACAATACTCCGGGATGGACCCAGCAGCTCGACCAAGGTTACCCAAACTTAAGTATACACCTAACCTATTTCGTCTAGTTAATTTATTTAATGAGAGTATACTCACACATTTTATATCTGATGACACACAGCTTATTGACATACACCTACTCATATATTGCACAGCCGTAGTTATATCTGAAGAACTAAACTTTAAAATCACCGACCACACAAGAACTACAAGAACAAGACAGAATGTAACGCCAGCATGGCAACAGAGACTAGAAAAAGACATTGAAAAATTAAGGGCAGACATTGGTAGACTCACTCAATATATCAACGGGTGCAGATCTAATAAACTAGTAAAAAGAGTTGAGGTCATATTTAGAAACTAAACCATGCACACCAGACACGAACAACATAACAGAAAACCAGAAGATTTTTTAGACACCTTAAAACAAAAACTAGCACTCAAAGTTCATAGGCTCAAAAGATATAAGAAAGCACAACAGCGCAAAAACGATAACGCGATATTCACCACAAACGAAAAAATATTTTACAGAAACCTACATAAATCAGAAAATAACAGAAATTATGAAAATAACACAAACACACCTAACCTACCTTCAAAAGAACAACTGGAAATATATTGGGCTAGTATTTGGGAAGAGCAGAAACAACACAACGAAAAAGCATCTTGGATAGAGGATGAAGAAGCAAAATGGAGAGATATTGACGTGATGGAATTCGTAGAGGTAACAGAGTCTGACATCATACATATTACAGCTAGATTACACAATTGGAAGTCGCCTGGAATAGACAAAATACATAATTTTTGGTACAAAAAGTTAACTGCATTACACAAATCTGTAGCAAAAAATTTAACAGATATTTTATTAGGACAGCAGAATATACCCGAATTTATTACAACAGGAATTACTTACATGCTACCCAAGACTAAATACACATCAGAGCCTTCCCAATACAGACCAATCACATGTCTACCAACAATTTACAAGATACTAACATCTGCAGTCACAAAGAAAATTAACTCACACATTACACACCACAACATAATAGCAGAGGAACAGAAGGGATGTAGGCAGGGCCACATGGGATGCAAAGAACAGCTGATAATTGATTCCACCATACATAAACACGCCACCTCAAAAAATAGAAATCTCCATTGCACCTATATTGATTACAAAAAAGCTTTCGATAGTGTACCACATTCCTGGTTGATAAAAATTCTGGAGATTTATAGAATAAACCCGAAAATAATTGATTTCATGCGCCATGTAATGCTACAGTGGAAAACTACATTACAAATAAATATCAACAACAATAATGTCACAACGCGACAGATATCTATCAAAAAAGGCATTTACCAAGGTGACTCCCTGAGCCCCCTGTGGTTCTGTCTTGCCCTCAATCCTCTGTCTCATTTGCTGCAGCGCTGCGGAGCCGGATACTGCCTCAAACACTCTACAGATGAAACTACAATATCGCATCTTATATACATGGACGACATCAAACTGTATGCAAAATCAGAAAAAGATATGAAGAAATTAGTAGATATTACAGCAGAGTTTAGTCAGGATATTAACATGCAATTTGGATTAGAAAAATGTAAAACACTTCACATTGTTAGAGGCAAGGTGCGGCCCGGCGACTATGCAGTGAATGAGTCAGATTCTATAACCGCATTGGAACCGACTGATTTGTATAAATACTTAGGGTACACGCAACTAAAAGGTCTTGACCACGTAAAAATTAAAGACACACTAACTACAGAGTACAAAAAGAGAGTTAACGCTGTCTGTAAAACTCAACTCTCAGGTAAACATCTAATTAAAGCCTTAAACACCTTTGCCATTCCAGTATTAACGTACTCATTCGGAGTTATAAAATGGACCAAAACAGACACAGAACAATTACAACGAACTACACGTACAACACTCACTAAACATAACAACCTTCACCCTAAATCCGCCATAGAGAGACTAACCATTAAACGAGAACATGGAGGGAGAGGCCTTATAGATATCCAGCAGCTATGGCGGAAACAAGTTAGTCGACTAAAATCATTCTTCCACACAAAATCCCGCACCAGTAATATACATAAAGCTATAGTAACAAACGATCTTAACTACACTCCACTTAACCTAAGCGATCAGATAGAAACCCAAAACACAACCATTGATGACCCGCAGACACAAAAAATTGAAGACTGGAAGAGAAAAGTACTTCACGGTCGGCACCCTCATGACCTAGAGCAATCCCATATAAACAAATTAGCGTCAAATAAGTGGCTAAAAGTCGGCAACTTATTTCCAGAAACCGAAGGATTTATAATAGCAATTCAAGACCAGATTATCAACACAAAAAACTATAGAAAATACATAATCAAAGACCCTACAGTAACTAATGACAAATGTCGCAAATGTCACGTCAATCCAGAAACCATCCAGCATATAACAGGAGCATGCACAACTCTCACGCAGACAGACTACACTCACAGGCACAATCAAGTGGCTAATGTCATTCACCAAAAACTAGCACTCAAACACACACTCACTCAAAATATCAACACTCCTTACTACAATTATAAACCAGAAACTACCCTAGAAAATACAACACATAAGCTCTACTACGATCGCGCTATTCTCACTGATAGGACGATCCACTACAACAGACCGGATATAATCCTACAAGACAAAATAAATAAAGTTACATACCTGATAGACATCGCAGTCCCCAACACGCACAACATACAAAAAACAATCACTGAAAAAATAAGTAAATACGCAGAACTCAAAGAAGAAGTTACCAGAATTTGGCGTCAAGAAAAAGTATACGTAGTCCCCATAGTCCTTTCCACAACAGGGGTAATCCCAAATCATCTCCTCCATAGCTTAAAACTATTAGACCTTAAAGAAACCCTCTACATAACACTCCAAAAAGCTGCAATTTTAAATACGTGTCGAATCGTTAGAAAGTTCATGCAGATAGAAGAGAACGAAATAGGACCTCAACACAACACATAAACAGTCATAAACTAACACACCACACACTGCATTTGCTCTGGTTTCGGCCCGTAAATGTAGTTGAAATCCAGTCTAAGGGCTGAGAAGAAAAAACACTTTCCGAAAATAATAATAATATCCCTGGACATTTCACACAGCACCATCTAGTGATAAGTGAGAATCGTTTGCAGTTTGGTCCTCTCGATAGTGATCTTTGTGTGTTATCTTTTAAAGACTGTATTGTCCGTTAAGGTTCTATTATAATTTCTTCTGTAGTTTTATTCAAGGTCATCATCAACATTATCTTGCCCTTATTCCAATTTATTTGAGGTCGGCACAGCCCATCTTCTTCTTCGATAATTTTGTATTAGACGCCATCTCGGCATCTCTTTTCTAGCCATATCATCTTTCCCACAGTTCACCCATTGTTTCTTTGGGCTCCCTATCTATACTCAACGTCATTCATATCCAAAAAAAACTTCTTAGTTTTCATTTCGATCTGTGAGGAATAAAGTAGGCTGTCACGTGGTTTGGGTTGATAATATCTGTGAGAACGTATCGGAGAAAAGATACACTAGTAAAAATATCCTCTTGACTGAATTTCGATCACGCCGGCTAATCTCATCGTAGAATAGCTATGTAAGCAGGAGATTAATCATAGTACACAAGTTTTATTTTATTTTATTTGTTAGGGGCAGAAAACAGTTACATGCTAAGCTTAACTAGAGATTCTTAAATTATCACAATACTTAGAAATACATATAGACACAATCAACTCCATATTTATGTTACTACACATGTAACCCACAACATTGTCTACAAATTCACAAAAATAAAAAAAAATTGTGTGCATCGTAAAAGACTAGTAAGAAGAAGAAAAAAAAATATAAATATACTTATGGATTTAGTAACTCTATTGCTCCTGCCTTGAAACGATCTTTGGAAAGACTAAATATGTCAAGCTCCATAAAGCGAGCGTTGTACGCATCAACAAGGCGACGAAGAGGCACGCGCACCCCGGCGTTAGTCCTGCACGAATTCGTGTGGAATAGTCGAGGCACACGAAGCATGACAGATCTAGGTACTATATAATGTAGACAATTTGACAAAGGAATGCAGTCGAATCTATTATTGCACATACCATGCAGCATCATTACACCCAGAAGAAATCGTCTAGACTCCAAACTAAGAACATTGTAACGTTTCAGTAATTGTTCATAGGAGACTTTAGGACGATGACATTTATAATTCATTTATTCAAGTTCTAGCGTAAACAAATATTCTTTAACTCTCATAATCCGATGAGACTGCAGTCCGACATGATTGAATTCAGATGTAAGACGGCTTAACTGGTCTTCCAAGTGTTAAACAATTGACTAAATTTAGCAATGCTACTGAAAAATTCCTAATGGAGAATCCTAATAACGCTTCACGTCCTGGGTATCGAAACCACGGCTAGCTCAGCAGCTGCGCTTGCGACCACGAGATCAATGAGGTAATAAATTCCATAATGGGACTGATGAAGGATATGCAACGACTAATGTCGACCTCTCTTATATGGAACGCTTTTACCATCATAGGCTTCATGTCAACACTATTCTTTTTCTATAGGTATACCAACTATAACGAAAAGAATCTTTTATACATCATTTTTTTTAATTGGGGAAATATTCAATGGATGTCCTCTGCCGTGGGGTCTGCCAGACTGCTACTGACTAAAGTCACAAGGTGTTCCTCCTTGTCACTTCTGGCTGGGGTACGGGGACACCATTGCATTGTCTACACTCACACCAGCAGTGACGGTTTGCAGGTGAAGGAAGTAGGAGTGAGTTGCTCCTCGCTCTCTCATTCTATGATAAGAGGCGCGCGGAAACACCCCGCGACACTCGGACCTATTTACTAAGGCGACAGACTTCCCAAGTCCATCGCCCGCAGGCCATTTAAAGCTTCTTCAAGTAAATATTAATATAATATACAAGCGATTTACTGTTTATTCACGTCTGTCGAATGAAATGTAGCAAGCATTCAATCATGTGTAGTGAAGCGTGAACGATCAATTTTTGATACTTTCATCACAACGCTCACATATTCAGTGTTTACGAGTGAATTGCCAATACGATGGAACATTTTAAATATGTGATTGAGTTTGTTAATAAAATTTAATGTCGATATAATAGTATTTGGATGGATTTGAGAAAAGTAAACCCTAAAACCAACCTCCTTTTTTTTCGGAATGGAAGTCATCATATGACTCCTCCCGCTCTGGGCGGAGCGGAAGGGAGTGTCAGACTTTTACAGACTAAAAACCATCCATGTTCCTTCTTTTGCCTTTTATGTTCCAGGGCCGCGGTATCTCTTTCGAACAGTCCCGCAGCCCTGGCAGGCATCGGCCCTTGCGGGCCCCATTAAAGATATGTGGGGTACATATCTTTAATGTGATTATAACATTGGTCTATAGAATACTGACTTACCTGTTACAAAAATGTACCCTTCGCTACTGATAACTTGATAGTTGCAACTAGTGCATCAATTCTGAAAGCACTGGTTGTTGTCTTTGCCTAGGTCTTAGTTCTACTTACACTTTGAACATCCTCCAACAATATGAACTTATTATCAAAAATAAAATGACGGGTCCCGGATTTGTTATCCAAAGTGCTCAAGGGTAAAAACGATCTCCAAATCTACTTTTGCCAATTTTGTAGATTGAATCTGTCCGTTTCCCAATCTTACTTCAATCCATCAATTATACTTCCTTGTAAAGTTTGACGTTCAAAACTGCCTTTGATGGTGTAAATAAAACTAAGTAACAGGACTAAATTACACCAGGGAGCGCTTTAGCAACATCTTAATAGGATAATAATGTGAATTGAGTAACAATTAGTAAATTGTAAACAAAGTGACTATTCATAAACTGGTCTATGACCATTTTAAGAATTTTAACGTGATTCATATCCTATAAGATTCTCTTAAGGCAGACATTTTCGCGGGCCTGTGGACGGCGAGTAATGGGCTAGCTCGCCGTCCGTCCGTCGTATGACGACGGGCAGGCCGTGTCGACGGCGCGTTCGTGTTCCACGCGCGCCTCAGAGAGATGTCAGCAAACGGGAGGGGCCCGCAAGGGCCGGTGCCTGCCAGGGCTGCGGGACTGTTCGAAAGAGATACCGCGGCCCTGGAACATAAAGGGCCAATGAAGGAACATGGGTGGTTTTTAGTCAGTAAGAGTCTGACACTCGCTTCCGCTCCGCCCAGAGCGGGAGGAGTCATTTGTTGATTTCCCACCCCCCAAAAAAAAAAAAAAAAAGGCAGCCATTTTAAGGTCCCCCTGTTCCAACAAGCTAATGAAGGTGTTTAGCGATAATCGTCAAATTGAACATGTTTCAATTTGATTCCGCACTACTCAATCTGTTCGAACATTTAGTTCGAGACAGTAAACCTACTTAATATACAATTAAGCTTAAAAAGCAAACATGTTCTTGGCTTGATGTGGTCGAGATTTGATCGATTAGGCTCTATCGATGTCGCGGCCAATAGATATTTTTTTAGGACTATGTCTGTTTTTATAGACCAATAATTAGAAAACAAATTAGGTTGACTAGCTCACGTAAATTTTTTTTTTTAAAGACATGCTTTATTTTATGAATATGACGGCGCCCCTGCAAGGCATCGTCTATGGTTAACATTGCAAACTACACAGACGAGAGTGATGCTGCCTGGAATTCGCTCTGGTGGAACGTCATGCCGTTTTCGGGCAGTCATACTTACATGAGCGGTGCTCAAGGATGGTGCCGCGTGAGTCGTGACAAGCATTGACGGATCGCCGACGCGCGACGTTTGTTTTCTAAATCTAATTAAATCTTTCTTAATTTTGTATCAGGGTGATTATTTGAACATGTGCATATCACGCGGCCCTCCCCAAATAACTACTTAGTTAGATATAAAGTTATGTTTTTTTTTTATTTCACGTAAAACATAGTTCCAGCACTATATACAGATGTATATAATATATTCCTATTGTTATAAACGACTAAGTTATGTTCATAAACGTTCCTCAAATCTCATCACCATTCGTGTCCCAATTCCCAAATTTTTGCAGTTAATGCTCAAAAAGTTATAAAAATACCCTAAAGATCGTATTTTTAAGAAGTAATTTATATAGTACACAACATGTTTTACCAATTAGCAAAACTATACACATTAAAGAACACTTTTAGGTAATTTGTAACGACTTTGAAAATTGTCCCAACACTTTATACTCACTACCATTTGTTCACACAGTCGCAGGGTAATTTTTTTCTGCGTAGTGTATTGCTATCTGTAAGAGTAACGCGGCGGTCGCACTCCGTTTCGCGGCTCGACTCGTGCGGGTCACATGTCAAAAAGTATTTTGGCGCCAATTCTAGCCTATCTTAATCGCCCAGAAATTGTGTTTGGCAAACAAAAATCTCCTTACCGTTCGAGTTTCCCCTGGTAAGTCTAATATTTTTGTTTATCATTTTTATGCATTGTAATAGACGCCATAGGATACTCTATGGTTTGATCAAGTTCTCAATTTTTTAAGTTCTACAAAGAACGTAAAATGTGAAAAAGTGTACAAATACCTAATTACCATTTATATAATTACCATTTTTCCCGTTCGTATTTTAGCGAACGGTAATGAGCAATTGAAAATGGTAATTAGTACCAGTATAAGCTGGCCTGTTATTATATTGAAACGCCTTACTTCGCTAGGCCAGCCCAAGGTAGAATTGTTACTACCAACGCGTGATCGATTGTTGATCGTTCGGTGTGAACTGGGACTTCCGCAACAAAATAAACCGACTGACTACCCACCTACCACTATTTTTTTTCAGACTAAACATGCCTCGGCAAAAGCAGCAATCGAAGGAGGAAACATTGGCTAAAGCCAAAATAGCGCGCCCGAATCGATACGCTAAAATCAAAGCTGAACCTATTTTATACGCCCTTCAAAAAGAAAAAGAACGACAACGATACAAAAAACGAAGAGAACAGAAAAAACTTTTGTCAGTAGTAGAAATGACGCCAGGAGCTAAAAGGCTACAAAGGAAGAAATGGAGAGAAAACTTAAGAAAACCTTTTCAAAAAAAGAAATTAATAAAGGAAGGAATTAAATTAATATGAATGAAAATACACCAAGTCCCAGTGACAGCGAAGATAATATTAATGAAAATAGACAATTCATGTCAAAAAAGAAATAGGTAAATGTGAAATGCAGTCGTTTTCTCAGTCTTATAATTATTCTCCTATACGCATGATTGATGAGGAAAATAATTATAAGACTGAAAAAACCACTGTAGAGTCCTAATTCTAAAGTAACAGCACTACTTAGAGACAAAACCAAAGTAGAAGAAGCTAAGAAGAAAATTTTATTTGGAGAATCAATGAGGAATACGTTACTGTCCAAGTGAGAGAGATAAAGAACACTAACCAAAGAACAAAACAGCTGTTCCCTACATTTTGACGAGTTAATCGATCATAAATGTAGGGAACAGCAGATTTTTTTTTTCGTGATTTCAGGTTTGGTCCCACAGTAAAAGTTGTTCATAATGATGAGTACAATGACCTCTTAAGAGGTTGCATGGTGTTTTACAAATAACCCTGTATAGGTCTAAGTTCTATTTACACTGAGTTTTGAACTAGTGTTCTAGTTGATTTTATTTGAATTACTAGACAGATAATGTTATTGATTTTTAGGAAAACCGGTTGATTTTTGAGTATTTTTTTTTGTATTAAATCACTTCGCTTAATAGTTAAGTTTGATGTCATTTACTGTCACCTAAATAATTAATAAATATGTGATTAAAGTACATTATTCATTTTATTTCTAATTACCAATCACGAAGCATAATTACCATTTTTAAAATGCTAATTACCGTGTGTTTCATACCTCATCACCGTTCGACGAAAATTTTCAGCTTTAGATTCAGACCTATAAAGCAGTTCAAATACTGTGCGTTTGATTTATTTCGTTAATCTGCACTATAAACTTTAGGTTAAATCCATAAAAGTTGTAATTGGAAGCAATATTTGACCTTAATTTACGAATCCTGAATATGTCTATCTTCAAATATTCACCCATCAACGCTATATTTTAATGTTACATTACGTTATCAGTGCTTAATTGAAGATATCTGTAACATGAGTTTTGTAACTGAATGATTATGATAACAGATTTCAGTCAAACGAAGATTTGTTTAAACCGAACATCAATGGTTATGATATACACACACACACATATCATGGGTGATTCTGATAAGGGTCGGCAAGAGACTTCAAATACATTTTTGTAGGAAAAGAGTATGTAAGGATCTTAACAAATAGTGTTCGGTAGATTCTGCCCTTAGAAAAAGGCCTGATACTATCTGTGTCTATATTTTGTCTTATTAAATTCTTGACGTAAACTAGACGAAGACTTATATTTTGTTATCGAGACAGTTGAGTAATCCAATATTCCAACTAAGAAATTCACAACTTGACAAAATCGTTGGAAGTAGATAAATCTTTCCAGATTATCTTTTCGCCCTATTTACAAGTTGGCTCGCGATTGATTGAGCTCGAAACTCGAGCAATAAAGTGGCAGCGATTTGTAAATAACGATGAACATAAAGAAATAAGTGTAATAGCACTTGATAGGTAGTAGCAGGATAAATAGCGTGGTCTCCTAGAAAAGCATGTGTCGCATCCGGGGCGGCGGGCACGCGACGCGCGCACGCGCACACTGAGACAAGACACGTGCGGTGTTACAGAGTGCGCTCTTTGAAAATAGTGCTTTCTTAGAGTTTGTTAGTTATAGTTATAAAAAATATTATAGTTTTAAACACCTTTTTATTTGATACTCATATCATGAGAACGCATAAAAAATAACTAGTCTGTAGTCATCATTGGGAGTCCACCTTATTGGATTTAGAATGACGACTCTTAAAAACCATGCATTGTCATCCAAACTAAACATTGCAAATATGCAAAATTTCAGCGGAAATCGGGAAGTGCGTCAAAATTAACTTCCAAGTTTTTTTTTTTTACACATTTAGTAACAGGTGAAGCTTATGTAAAGCGTATTAAAAATCCATTGGTAAGTCATAGTAGATGATAGTCAGAAGCCAGTAAATCTGACTCCAGTCTTGCCATGAAATACCGTGTTACCCAGTTAATGGGTTGTGGAGGTCTGGTAGGCAGCCGCTCTGCGTAAAATACTGGTATTCAGCTAAAATCCGGCATGACTGGAAGCCGACCCCAATACAGTTGGGAAAAGGCTAGGCAGATGATGATGAAGTACGCACTATTTCAATACGAAACAAAATTACATATGTTTATCAACTACGCCCTCCGATAATGTCGTTCCAGTGCCAGAAGACCACTGTACAAGCATTGTACAGACGCCAGCACATCAAGCATCAACTTTATCTCTACAGCTTAAGGTTCCAAGGTCGGTTGGGAAAATCTGACAGTTTCGGGTAGGTTGACCTGCTACTTGCGTGAACAGTAGAATTGCCTTTTTGATATTAATATTTTTTTCGTTTGTGTAAAATTATGAGAACTCTCAGTTTTAATTGTAAAGGGTGTTTCTGTCATATTAATTTTTCTTCAAAACAATGACATTGGTTCATTCACAGAGTTCGTTTGGCGAAGCAAAAGAAAAGCAAGGTGTAGCTCTAACCGAGTATATTATAATTCCTTGACTATTCCTCCGTCACCAAAACCGATACAATTCCTGATAAAACTAAACGCACCTGTCGGGGGGGCCTAAAATGTCGTAATTCGTCGATTCGTAAAATGGTGACAAAGTGACAATGTGTTATGTTAAGTGAGTACGTGAACATTGAAAAAAATTGAAGCCAGTTCAAAGCACGCATTCACATCGCGCGCACACAACCACACATACGCACATGTATCTGGCAGTGACAACAGCCCACTTGCGAGCATCCTACTAGCGACCTTGCCGACCGACATGCGACATGCGACGGAGATTTCACTTCCTCTTGACAATGCTTGAAAAAAATCGCGAAATTTCATCAAACGCGCTTTGATCTTTGTAGAGAAGGAAGTCGGTGAAATTAGTAGGATATTAGTAATGTTTGTGAGGGATTTTGTGTGTTGGCATGTTAAGTTTGCGGTGCGTTAAGCAAAGATATTTATATAAACTAGACGACATACACGGGTCAAAATCGTAATAACTATACTTGCAAAAGCCAACTGCTAATAAAAAAAAAGGCCAAGTGCGAGTCGGACTCGCGCACGAAGGGTTCCGTACCATTATCTATAAAAACGGCAAAAAAATCGTATCTGTTGTAGAGCCCCCCTTAATATATATTTTTTTTAATTTTTAGTATTTGTTGATATAGCGGCAATAGTAATACATCATTTGTGAAAATTTCAGCTTTCTAGCTAGCTGGAGACAGACAGACAGACAGACAGCGAAGTCTTAGTAATAGGGTCCCGTTTTACCCTTTGGGTACGGAACCCTCAAAAACCAACTGTTGATTACATGTTTTGCTTCGACCATTCTTCTGATAGCCCCCAGTACGCATACTATCATACAACCAACTTATCTGTGCAAACGGGAAAACACAGCACTAAAATAAATGTACCAAGCTTAACATGTCGATGCATTTTTTCTTGACAAGCAGCGCCACCTTGAACTGCAAACTGAAAGTGGTCATACTGTTTCATAAATCTCTTTATGTTGTGATATCTGTTGCATGGTTTCGTGGGTATACAAATACTTCTTTCTTGAAATAAGTGCTGGTTTTAAAGACAGTTTGAGCGGTAATAAAATTTATAGTCCTTACTTTCATCATCTGCCTAGCCTTTTCCCAACTACGTTGGGGTCGACTTCCAGTCTAACCGGATGCAGCTGAATACCAGTATTTTACTTGGAGCGACTGCCTATCTGACCTCCACAACCCAGTTAGTGCTAGGTAATACGATACGCCTTGGTAGGACTGGTTGTCAGACTTTCGGGACACTGACTACCTGTAACGACTGCCAAAGATGTACAAATGACAGCCGGGACCAACGGCTTAATGTGCTTTCCGAGGTACGGAGGAACCTCGGTATGTAATGGGTCGTCACCCATCAACGGACCAACCTAGATAAGCACGGCTTAACCTAAAGATCGACCCGAGCGCCTGTTCTTATTTAGCCACGAGCTCCTTATATAACGTTCCAATTTGATTTGTATCGTATGTCGTGTACAAACAATTGAATATATATGTAAATGAGTAAACATTTAGTTTTTATTTCTTACATTTATATGTTCTATGTAACAGTATTAATCAGCAACCTTTTAGATTCTATAAATTACTATTGTCGAAGCTACTCAGTGTGCTGTGGAATCCAAAACCAAAATTTCATTTTGTTTGGGTTTGATTTTAAAAAGAAAAATATTTTTTTTTAAATATTATTTATGTTTTCTACACGTCTTGCAGTAACCTGAGCCCATAATACCATAGCGTACCTCTTCGTTTGTATTAGACAAGCGAAGGAAAAGAAATTTTTGACAAACACACCATATCCGGTGAAAACATGTCCTCCGAACACGTACACGTGGGAAATTATGTTTATAACATAAATAATCGAGGAATGTCTTCTTACCTTAGACTTTCGTTTTGAAAATAAGATATTATGTATGTACCTATCTAAGTACCTACATGAAGTAATGAAGAGATGACGGCTTACCAGTTGGCCCCCATGCAAACTTAGCATATTGAAAATGAAGTATCTTAAACGGTTCCCTATCCATTTGCATACAATTTTAAGGGGATCCCTTCTTTTCGCATAATGTTCTTTGTCCTAATATACTTCGGCATAACGATTTTGGCACAATTTGTTTTGGCATAATAATACTTCGGCATAATTTTTTTAGGCATACATTTTATGTTGGCATAATCATCTTAAAGACTAATTTTTTTTGGCATAAATTTGATTCGCATAACGTTAGTAGGCCTAATGACTATTAGCATAATAATATTTAGGCATACAAAATATTGTTGGTTAAAAATTTAATATGCTGTGCAACAAAAGTTAGTGACAGAACCGAATTGCTGCAAAACCGACTCAACGTAGTCTTGTTTGTCCTACCCCTAGAGTGTAATTTAAAATCGCGGAGGCGCGTAGGGGCGAGGCGGCCCGCGGGCTGAGGAGCAGGTGGCTGCGGTGGTGAGCGAAAGCCGTCTGCGACGATTAGCACGCGTGGGGCCGCCGGAAGCCCGCAGCGCCGGAGCCGTGACCGAAACCCTGCCTGCTGCATGTTGCATGCTCGCTTGAATGCTGCATGCTGCATGCTTGCTTGTTTGCTGCATGCTTGCTTGCATGCTTGCTTGCATGCTGTATGCTTGCTTGCATGCTGTATGCTTGCTTGCATGCTGTATGCTTGCTTGCATGCTGTATGCTTGCTTGCTTCATGCTTCTTACAGCGAAAAAAAAACCCACAAAATTGTTCAATACGGTATATTAATGTTATTTATTACCTGATTCAGGAGATATAGCTTTTTTCCAATCGTCGAAATAAATTGGATCGCCCTAGCTTTTTTGCCCGAAGAGGATAATTATCCTCTTCGGGCAAAAAAGCTAGGGCGTATAAAAAAGTTATACTTTAGAACTTTATGCTTAATAAATTTATGCTTTAGAATATTATGCTTCATCATTATTATGGTTAGAGAAATTATGCTTAAAAAATTATGCGTAAGCTGTTATGCGTAATTATATTATGCGAAAATATAATTATGCCAAACAAAATTATGCTAAGTTATATTAGGTCTTAACATTTTATGCAAATGGATAGTGAACCAATTTTAAGACCTAATATAACTTAGCATAATTTTGTTTGGCATATTTATATTTTCGCATAATATAATTACGCATAACAGCTTACGCATAATTTTTTTAAGCATAATTTCTCTAACCATAATAATGATGAAGCATAATATTCTAAAGCATAAATTTATTAGCATAAAGTTCTGAAGCATAACTTTTTTAAGCAAAAATAACAGGGTTTACTGGAACCTAACTTATCGAACCTCGGGGTGCCCCTGGCGTCAACCGTCTAGGGTTAGGGTTTCTGTCAGCAGATCGACGGAGCTATTTCTGGCTGCAGGGTTTACAGGAACCTAACTAACCGAACCTCGGGGTGCCCCTGACGTTATTTATATTAATTGTATGCCTAAATATTATTATGCTAATAGTCATTAGGCCTACTAACGTTATGCGAATCAAATTTATGCCAAAACAAATTAGTCTTTAACATGATTATGCCAACATAAAATGTATGCCTAAAAAAATTATGCAGAAGTATATTAGGACAAAGAACATTATGCGAAAAGAAGGGATCCCATCTTAAACGCATGAGGTTGCTTTGAGGTTCCTATTATATCAAAACAATTTGCTTCGTTCTGAAATGGGCCTAAATAGTGGCTTGTGAGTTCGTCACGTTAAAGTTCAAGTGTCGTCTAGTTCCTTTATCATCGCACCTCTATTACAGACCATGCATAAATTCATTATGATTTTATGACTGTCAATTATGATCCCATGGTTTCTTCAGTCGTTTTATTGTGTATGACCCAACTGTCATCGATGTGTGGTCCTACACCAGTATGTTATCTTTAGAAGGTACCGATAAAATGGCCGCCAAGAGAGGCAGTATTTTCATCCATAATAATATTAAAGTTATGAAAGTAACTTTGCTTTAATCTATCAGTAACCAGGTTACTTTTATGCCGGTGTATGATCCCGTATTAAAAAGCTTTTACAACATGCTTCGAAGGTCAGTGGTTAAAGAAATTTTTGCCAGACTTATTGAGCTGTTCAGAAAATATGTATGAAAAACTTATATCTCGATGATGAAAAACAAATGCATTGGAGGGCTGGCACCATCGCCTTGGCGTCGTATGTCATTTTTTTTACAAAAATTAATAAAAGAATGTAAGCATTATAACTACTTACTTATAAGAAATAGTTACTTTTACTCTGCAAAAAAAAAATCGACGTAATTCCGACATTGCCTTTAATAAAAAAAACTCAGAAAGAACACTGAATTATTAAAACAAAATAAAATTACTCCAAAACAATTTAAAAAAAAAATGCAATGTTAATTAAGACATGTATGGACGATTACGTATTTTTTTAAAAGGGTTACCTTACCGTCTATTATTGTTAATTTGATTATTTGAAAAATGATGATTAGACTGACTAATAAATATTTTTGTTAATAATCATTACTTTATGATTTTTATTTAATTCGAGATCAATCTGTCATTCTGCGAATCTGTCATTATGCGATTCTTCATTATCAGATCTTGTCATGTTGATATTGTGACATCTGGCATTATGCTTTTCTGACAATTCGCTCATCTGTCGTTTTGCGTTTCTGACGTTCTTCGCCCAAACTAATTTCCGACCTACAGGCAGGCGAAGGGGCAAAGGTTAGCATACATTACTATACATCCGTTGCAATTTAGACAGTCTGCTCCACTTGTCGGTAACTTCCAAGTTCCATTCTTAACCTTGTCCTTCGTCTGGAAAATATTTCTGTCCATATGTTATTCCAAAGGGAAATTATTTTACTTTGGCTTTTATTACCCGCTTCTTTAGAGCGAGTTTGCGGTCTTACTATCGTTTTGGTACGTACCTAACAATAATTACTTATTGTAGGACCGTAACTTCAGACGTAATATATATATGTTTTTTTTTAAATTTCATTGGCAATTTCAAAACATCTGCTAGGTGAAGAAAAATATATAAAAGTAAGTAAGGAGTGCGCGTAGCAATAGACCAAATGAGAGGGTGGACTGCTAGGGGCCGTCTCCACGAGCGAGAGAATCGCGGCGATATTACGTATTTGTATGGGATAATATCGCCGCGATTCTCTGGCTCGTGGAGACGGCCTCTAAGAGAGTGTATAGAAATACGTGGCAACGACGATAATATCGTCGCGATTCTCTCGCTCGTGGAGACAGCCCCCTAGGCGGGTAGGCGCTAGCAACGTCGAAATATCGGGAGCTCACAATAATTGAAAATCTCGGAATATATCCCGTAAAAGATGGATTCCTACTTAAACTAATTCATAAAATTAATTAACGGGTTCAATAAGTTTATTGTTGCAAATTAATTCAGAATATCCTATTTCAGAGACCTATAAAATTGTATCAATTCGTTTCAAAAGTTTTATTACCTAATCATAAATTGTGAACTTTGATGGTAACGTTAGTAGAAATATTCCTTTACTTTTGCTTCTCGTTAGAATGTTGCATTAATTTAACCCTTAAAGTTGAATCAAGTTATGCAACATCTTTTTTTTTCATTATCCGGGGAGACAGCTGCGTCTCCCCAGAAAATGAATAAAACAGATCAGTATTCATCATCATCATTACTTCTCAATTACTTCATTACTTCTTCATACAGTTCATTACTTCGTAACTTCTTACCTACTATAGACGTAGGTAGATGACGATGTGGTGTGCCACTGCTACCTGACTGTTGCGGTTTCACTACATTTACGTTCAGTAGGTACTCTTGTTCTTGTTGTGAGGAGCTCGTGGTTTAATATTAACAGGCTCTCGGGTCGATCGAGGTTAAGCCGTGCTTGCCTAGGTTGGTCTGTGGATGGGTGACCGTATTACGTACCGAGTTTCCTCCGTGCCTCGGAAAGCACGTTAAGCCGTTGGTCCCGGCTGTCATTTGTAAATCTTTGACAGTCGTCACGGGTAGTCAGTGGCCCGAAACTCTGACAACCAGTCTTACCATGGATATTGTATTACCCAGTGGACCAACTGGGTTGTGGAGGTCAGATAGGCAGTCGCTCCATGTAAAATATTGGTATTCAGCTGCATCCGGTTAAACAGGGTTCCGATCCCAAGATAGTTTGGGAAAGGCTAGGCAAATGATCTTGTTGTTGTTGTCCTGTTCTTGTTCTTGTTGTCCTGCAACACAGTATTGAGAAATGAATTAGGTATCTGCCTATAAACTCTAGCCGTAAAATACTGGTATTCAGCAGCATCCGGTTAGACTGGGAGTGCCGACCCCAACATAGTTGAGAAAAGACTAGACAGATGATAAAACTCTAGCCCTAAACCGCCTCAACCGATTAGCACCTCGAGGGTACCCCACAGTGTATCGCAGAAGACTGACTTTTATCTGGTTTCAGCTAAGTGACTTGATCAGTTGTGCAACGTTTAAAACGCGTGTTAAAATCAATAAAGTACCTAGTGAAAGAATCGAGTCACACTTGATAGACTAGCGCAGCTCTAGACGGTATGTCTCAGTTCAGTTATAAGTGTTATAACGCATAGTTTATACGACAGGTGGTACGCCCCGGCCTAGATATCTACATCAGCACATCACTAGCCTTAGGAAACAGCGGAATCACCCTGTCTACTTTGTAACATTTTCATTTGTTCCTTGACTATATCAACACCGCTCTAATGGTAGGTGCTTCCAAAATAAAATTGTTGGGATTTAATATGATCTACTTTTGCATGACTACCCCGAAGATTTGTTTTTTTTTTACAAAAGATGCGAAGTTGAAGAAGAACATGAAACTAAGAAAATGATTCGCAGACAAACCACCAAAATATATCGATATAAAACAATCAATGTAAATGTGGGGTTTTCTTTTTAATTACGTGTACTTATCCGTTTAACGCGCACGTTTTATGTTAACAGTATAGCAAGATATGATACGCCATCTTACTCCTAAAAACCACCATAATTAAGTTTCAACTAAAGCCCCATCAATGCGGTAAATGTTGTAGTCTTTTCACACGACTATGACGAAGACACGCGAGTGCGCAGGCAACACACTGGCGTTATGTACGATTTTACGTTATCCACACTGTGGTTCTGTGAATGCAACGTTTCAGCCGCCACGGATCAATGCGCGCATGACGGAGATTGATACGCACAGTGCTATCAAATGTTTTACTGACTATAGCACTTCAGATTTTTTAAACAATCTTGATATTTCTTTGAAAATTTAAACATTTTCGGTACTTATCTGTATTTTTTTTGTGCATAAGTCGTCTATCCTATAAGTATCACATTTGTGGTATCGTTTTCTCCTGCCGGGAGAGACAAGCAATCCAATGCCCCAGCCAGAAAGCTAAAGAACACTGAGTGGTTTTAGTCATTAACGCACCATTCAGACCTACGCGGTGGTGGGCGCGTAAGTGTCTCACAGACCCTTCCGGGCGCCCCGAGGCGAACAAAATTCATAAATATTTGCAAACGCCAAGAAACGTATATAATATCATAGCCGACGATTGTTGTCATAGAAATTGGAAAAAATCTTTGAAAGTCTAACAGAAGGATGTTGTGTTGAATACTCAATGACCTTTGGAGAGAAAAAAGCCCATAGCGGCTTTTATTTGACCTGTCCCTGCAGACGACACTCGCGCATCACGCATCGATCTTAAGATTTATAGCATCAATAATAATTTGGATTTTAATGCCCCAGTCCATTATAATGGCTATAAAAAGATAAATCATTGGTACACACAGCGTCAGTTAGTGCTAACCCCTCAAGCATTAAAATGATACACTGCTACAAGATTGAATTCGTTACGAATAATCTAAAGAATACCTCAAAAAGAGTTCATTGTTTCGACTTGGATTCGAACCATCGTATCACCGGATGCAGTCATCCTCATACAGTTTGAGGAACTAGCCAGCGAGCCTATATGCAATACGATGAAATTGTTGTCTACTATCGTCCGAGTCACTTTATCATAATGTCTCTGTCTTATCGGTAGATGTTATAATTTGAGGGTATCCATTAATTTTTCTTACTTACGTTTTCGTTAAAAAATTAATCCATGCCCTCAACAAACTACCACGTTTGATGTAAACGACGAAGATACCCCAGTTGTATTAAAATAACATTGCTAATACTATGCTACAACAACTTTGCAATTCCAACATTTGCGATCCGAATCATCGAATCATTGGTTATCTTGTGATTACCGCGAGCTCTTACTAACCAAACCAGATAAGTAGTTAATAAGTCCAAGAATTATTTATCAATCTACTTTACTTGTCCTTATACGCAATAATAAAAGTATTAACGTATTATCGAAAAAAAACAGACGTAAAAAAAACTAACTTATTTATTCACCAAAAAAAAATATTGTAATTAAATGTTGTTGCAAAATACAAAAACCAACTTAGGCCTATCACGGATTTGAACGCACAAACGCTATATGTATTTTGATGAGGTAACCACTTAGTGGAGCTGTGTGTACATAAGTACATACAGAGCAGAATATCTTTTATGAGCCACGGGATGTGGAGAAAGTGTTGTATGAAGTTACGACTCACGATCCTTCGACCTCTAATAAATGTACAAGTGATCTATGTGTCTAACATGTCGGTACATACGTATTAAGTTAAGAGGTAACTCAAGATGGATTGGTAATTGTTGTTGTTTCACTAGATGAGGTGTGGCTGTTTACTTCGAAGATCATGGAGAGGACCGTCATATCGTTCAAAATCGAGTCGCAAACTCATCTCAGCAAAAATAAATGTCAAAATCTAGTCAAAAATGTAGGCATATTAGAGGCATTATTGACAACTTATAATGTGAATGTTTTTCAAAATACATGAATTGTCCCTCAATATTGTAAATTTACAACATGAGCTTTCAAAGAACTTAAAGTTGCTACATAGTCCGGTTTGCAGTCTTTCTCTTTCGTGTAGTTACTGCCTATATAACCTGGTGTCAGAGTTTTCATGCCGCCCATGGGCCTCTGACTTTGCATTACATGCCGTCGAGAAATATCTCTCAGGCATGCTGGTTTCCTCATGATACTTTCCTTCACCGAAGCAAGTGATAAATAATTATATAATACGCACATGAATCTGAAAAATCAAAGGTGCGTGTCTTGGGTTCGAACTCGAGACCTATGACTTGTCAGTGCGGTCACACCACCAGATTATTACTGCTTGTAGCTGTAGTATGGCAACCTTATCAAGTTGAACTGCGACTGGTCATATAAAGAAATAATACTTATAGTGTTAATGGGCTGATAACATTGCTTTCACTATTCTAAGAAGAATAAAGCTCTGAACACTTACTATGGGCCAAACAAATAGTACATTGTTACCCTAGGGGTGAAAGTAACTTATTTAGTCCGAAGTGGCGCCAATAGTTCGAGGGACTAAATAAGTCTTTAACCCGAGGTAAACACTGTGCTTCATTACGAATACAAGGAAAGTAAAAATAAAAACATGAATTAGCTAAAGAAAAAATGAGTAAATTTTATTTTAAATAAATCAACAACTGGTGATTTGGTGAGATAATTTTATTTCCACTACCGCTTTAGCCTCTTCTCTTATAAAATCAGGCGTTAAATTCATATCTGAATCAGATGAACTCATTTTATACAAATCTCTGCTATACGGAAGTATAAACAAAACTCTAAAACTCGAAAAAACAAATGAAGATCGGATTGCCGCTTTCCCGTTTCCCGCCTATTTTGTTTTTTTTTCTGTGGCCGGCCAGCTATTCAGCCATTTTTCATTTTCATCATTGAAAAAATGGTAAATATTTTTCCCAAATCTATGTTATTTTAAAGAAATTGTTGAATTTAAATTATAATAAAGTTATATAAGAATATATATTATTTAATCAATACTTTATTTTATTTAAATTTACATCGTGGCTGTATAGAAAGTTGGAACAATATGGTTTAATAGAAATGTGAAAATAGTACTAGTTTTTTTTTAATAACTTGACAGCTGTCAGTTGAAAGCGATTCTCCCTAGGGATGAAAAGTATTACTTTCATCCCGCTCCTCAGGCAACTTCAGACCTACTTTCAGAGTATGAGTAATGAAAAGGTCATTTAAACAGTAAGTTAGTTGTTGTTTAAAGACTAGAGTTCGCATTCACCATTTTCTTTGGCGTAAATAACAAATCCTTTTTTACGACACCAACATCTGGGAAAGGGGTGGTCACCCCTTTCCTTATTTAGAAGCTTTATTGGTAGGCTCCAAATCACTTGCAGTTTCACAGCAAATCATTTTAATGGTTTTTATGTCTATCAAACAAACAAAGATAACCATAATACTTAGTTCATAATATTATATACTAATCTTGACTCTCAGCGATCATTGTGCCGCAGGGCCGAAGGCACCTAAGAAACCGATTCCTGCCGGCGTTCCTTCGGAAACAAGGCCCTCAGACGTAGTGTCTAGTAGTCAAATAGTATATTACAAACACATCTGTGGGTATCACATCACAGTACAGCCATTTAATACAACGATTAAACACATTTCAAAAATGAAAAAAAAAATATCGTCGCTGTTTTCGAAAATAAGGTCAAAAAGAAGATTTTTTTTTCTGTTCCACTACTGTGGCTATAATTTATATATTTTTAAAGGTTTTTACATGTTTTTTAAATTAATAGTTCAAAAGTTAAAAATTTTTATAAAGATGGATAAAAATAATTATATACTTATAATAATGTTTCAAAGAGTTACAATTTGTTTGCTTGGATGTAGGCGGTATAATCTTTGGAACTTCTGATCCGCTTCAAAAAATCTTTCATTCATGGCTTCTCATTAGTGAAAGAATTTTTTTCTACACTATCCCCGATTGTCATAAATATCCTATATTTAAAACGTTCCAGCGGGATAATCCGACTATTACGCGGGCGAAACCGTGGGCTTCTGCTGGTATTTTACAATATTAGAATGATATATGAAACAAGTGAAAACAGCACACACTTCAAGATAACAATCAAAACAAAATCTTCAAATAAATCAATATCTAATAAGTATTGTCCAAAAAAACAGTGTCAAATTCCTGCATAATGTCAACCAAATATAGCTGAGAAACTGGACGGTGAACAAAAGAAACGCATTATTTATTCGTCAATTTTAATAAAAATTTACATAATTTTCTAAAAATAATTTATGTAATGCTTTATTGTTTACTTTGTAATGGTGTGTTTTTATTTTTTAGTATGGAAATAGCTTGCTTTTCTAACTTGTTTTAGGAACGGAGTCAATTGGGCTCCACATGAAACAAAATACAGTGTTATGTTGGAGAGAGTCCAAAATAAATTTACCAGACATTTGTATTTTAAACTATTCATTGGTCTAGTGGTCCTAAGCGCGACTGCTGAGCATGAGGTCCTGATTTCGGAGAATTTCGGAGTCGCCAGGAGCCTGGACGTGTGCCTGGTTGATGGCTATAGGCTTGCACCCAATCACTTATGGAGTATATCCCTTCTACCCATTAATGTACCCTACATTGTTTGTACTGGGCATGGTGGGGTATAATGCCACCCACCACCCATGGCATCCACCCGATTTTTTCAGTCCGTTTTGTGATTTCTGCCCTAAAACTCGCTGCTTCAATTGCCATTCGTATCTTACTTAACAGCTACCCTTACATACTTCCTTGTACAATAATGCAATCGATCTGAAAAGTGCATATCCGAAAAAGTACACCCGAAATGTCGTATCAATTCCTCCTGTAATAATTTGCAAAATTGTCGAACCCAGATTTCCTTAACCGATAAAGTTCAATTGAGAAAGATAGTGTTAAAAACCATTGTATTTAATATTAACATAATACAGTACCGATTGAGACATACAAAGCAACCTCATAATGTTGCTACAGTACTCAATGCTGCTGTGAATAGAAGATTGAATACCGATTACTGTATCATACAAATGTATCTTGTCATGGTGATCGATCGTCTTTTGTTGAAACAGGACTTATGTCATTGTGATAAAAGACTTTGTGGAGATCACTTATTTGCAATCGTTTCACGATTAATATTTAAAGATTACTATGGTGTGAATGGGACAAGGGCAGAAAGGTGTTGACAGTCTTGCTTATTTTCCGTATTGTAATACGCAAAATTTAACCTTTTGACCGCCATAGTCACATATATGTGACAAGCAAGCGCGTGCCCTTTACGCCAAACGACACAAATTTGTGTCAAAATGGTAGGTGGAGGGCACGCGCGTGCGTTTATGCTCTGGCGGTCAAGAGGTTAAAATACTTCGTCTGTCAGCATTAATCCGTAGAAAAGATAAAACAACAGATTTTTTTATAGAATTGAATACACGAAATATTATCAATACATCTTAATTTAGTCACGAGACATTACGATCTTCCAAGCAGGCGATTAACATTTTTTTGTTGACCCGTCAAAAGTTATTACACAGTTGATTAATTTTTCGCCTTTGTTCAGAACAATATAGATAGATAATGAATCTTAAGTAGGTACTTTTATTATAAAGTATGCAAAAAATGTGGGTCATTTTTTATCTTCAAAATTCTTTTGTAGATAGGCGCGGGGCATTATAACCCGGACTTACACTCAACAGTACAACACTGTCTAGTGATAGATGGTTATCATATCATCAGGTATCGCCAGTTTCCTGCCAGGGCTGCGGGACTGTTCGAAAGAGATACCGCGGCTCTGGAACACAAAGGGCAAAAGAAGGAACATGGATGGGTTTTAGTCAATAAAAGTCTGATACTCCCTTCCGCTCCGCCAAGAGCGGGAGGAGTTATTTGATGATTTCCCATCCCAAATAAAAAAACGCTACTGAAGGCGCCAACCTAGTGTCTGAGCTGAGTGGCCACACAATTTAGATTCCCATGGACAAGCTAAGACGCATCGACGGCTTCTCTGTTTCCCGATCATTTTAGTCTGCATCTTTTCAAAGTTCGAGTGAATCGGTTTCTTCTAGGCAAGCGTGCTCCAAGCTCCGTCATCGCTTCACATCAGACGAGTCGCGGGCAAACGCAAGCCTATTTAATGTACAAAAGAGGAAGAAGAATAATAATCCACAGCAAGTACAGCAAACCGCGAGCGATTTTATGGTTCTAAGATAGAACATGGGAAGCTTTTGAGGGATTGGGCTAAGCGACATCCTATCAGCCATAACAATTGTCTTAGTCTGTCAAATAGCTTACCTTGGCTAATCATTTTGAAAATCGAATTTTGATGCTACTTGTCCAGGTACTCTGCAGTTCGACCTCAATGTAAGAAAATTCCAAAATCAAAATTTGAGGAGAAAAACTCAAAGGTCGACTTAGATGTCGCTAGCATCGACCCTGCCTTGTCAGATAAATGTTGACGATTTAGTGAATTTGTTATTGCTGTTTTCGAATAATTTTATATTTAAAATGTATTCTTTTTGGACTGTTTCACAATTAAAAGTGGAGTTACGTAAAAGAAATGCATCAACAGCAGGGAAAAAAGCAGTTTTGATTGAAAGGTAATCAATAAATAATTTTAAGGTTATATTGATAAATAATTGATTTTCTCATCGAATCTATTATGATGTATGTTTTTGACTTTCAGATTAGAAGCATACGACCGAAATTTTAATTTTAATGTCAACCTAGAGCCTGGCACATCTCTCAGTGACCCACAATATCGGTGCCCACCAACTTCTTCTTACAAAGACATCAATGCCGATTCGCCGATTCCTGCTCTAAATAGGCAAGAAATACAGTCGTACTTCGAAAGGTGAGTTTATTTATAAAATCTCTTGTAGCATCTCTTTAATGATACCTTTATATTTACACCTTAGGACTAAAATTATAGGAGGTACCTTCTATGTTACATGATTTACCAAAGTGCCTAAAGTGCTATTCTATTTCTTTCAGATTCAATGCTCTGAATGCTCAGCCGAAAGGACAGGCTATGTATGAAGCCAGGTTTGTTGACTGCGCGGTATAGCATTGAAGGTGCATACACATACATACAGGGCCAATGCAAGGCCCAAATGAAAAAAGTTGTCTATATTGTAAATATTCTGTTGAGCAATGAAGGCAAGATTGAACAATGTAATTGAAGAAATTAAAGAAAAGATTGAAGGCACTGCAGTTTTCTTTAAGAATTTAGCCTTAGGCTCATACACTGAAATAAATAACATATTATCATTACTTTCAATGCAAAATGATCTACAATTATCCACGAGTTATTATGAATCAATCACACGTACCGGTATCTTTACTTTGGCCAAAATAATCATCAGCTTTAAAATGAGCAGGGCACAACACAGAGTGCTCGGTTGCTTTAAAGTTTTTGATTCTCAACGCTTTTTCCCAGGCTTTTCGGCGTTTTGGATCCTTTGAAAATATATGTCTTCCTTGATTTTTGCAGTCTGGAGCACAACACTGCGTCATATTTATAGTATTTAATTATTTTCGATATTTGTTTATATAAAAATCGTAGATTAGTATGGATTTTGACAGGTGACAGAACACAATTAGGCAAAGTTGATTATGCAACATCTGGTGGGATAAAAAGGCAGTTTTTCACCCCATTGTAGGACTACTCCTTTCCGCCTTGCCTTTTTTAAACAGATCAAAATAAATTGGATACACATGTTCTAACACATTGAAACAAGATACTAAGCCTAAACAGCTTGGTAAGCAATCTTACCAAGGAACGTGTAAAACGTATATCAAAATATTAGCCAAGGTTTAAATTACTAACGAAGCAGTATTTATTAGACTCGCGCGGAGAAAATGAATGGCGGAAGATATTTCACACATGTTTATAAATCTAGAGATATGGGTATAATACTTCAAGTGCTAAGTAGCTAAGCGTTTAGTGGGTGAGTGCGGTTTCTTTTAATTGAAACTTTGAAAGGTAACTGGCGGATAAGAGCTGGATATGAGTGAATACCGAGATCCAGTTTATAGGAGCGTGTGTCCTCGTGACTTGCTGCACTGACCCCTAAATTAATTGGATCGAAAAATTGCAAAAAACAATGATGAATTAGTGTAGGTAATTGTGATGAAAGTATAGAATTTTTTTTCATTTACAATAGATTTGCATAAGTTGCTCTAGTAGATTCTAGCTTCTCATCATTTAGATAGTATAAAGAGTATGAACGACAACACCGTCCCATCGTATTACTTAGAGTACTCTTCAAAAAGTAATAGTAAATATTCAAAGAATTAACTTTTTGAAGACTACATTTCCGAGTGCTCAAAGCCTTTTCAAGGAAATTTCGAAACTCTTAGTTGACACTTCCCGTGATCCAAGGGCTAGCTTTTACCTTTGCCAGAGGGTCAGCGATGCCATACAACGTGGCATTACCAGTTGACAGCGTTGAGGAGTTTTTTGACGCCATTTTTTAAGTTTATTGTTAAGTCGGTTACTTTAGGTTATTTTAATTTATAAAATTTATATAATAGTTAGATAATGAAGATAATTCTAAAAAAAAAAAAAAAATCTATGTTGTATTCAATGTCTGAACTTTCAAATCATCATGTTCAATAGTGGAGGTCATGGCAGACGGCTTATGGTCAGTCAAAAATACAGGTTTAAAGAAAGGGTGATTTTACTAATAACAACTAGAAAATAGACTTTTAACTTGTCACCGTCTTATTAAATTATGAATATGTATTGACTTCAAATAGGCTGTGCATCGCAGTGTTGAGAGCATAAGTGGGTTATTTATGATAATTAATGAATATAATTCACAATTATAATACTAGAAGCTGATAGTAAATACAGAACCGAAGATGTTGCTGATTGTATCAATGACTAACTTGGACATTTAAAACTTGAACCATTTGAAACTTTCGTTGTAGTACAAGCTGCTATGTACATCAATGTCTGTGAAGCTAATCATAGGATTGAAATTACAACCAATAATATTAATAATTTTGCATCAAGGTACAATTTCTCTTCACGAAATCTGAACTTTGATAGACGTCAAGGGGAAACCAAATAGCAAATTAAAATATTATGATATATTGTTCCCGAAGATGATATCTTCGACCAGACAAGATGAATGTTGTAACACGCACTGACGCATACCGATTAGAGCCGAAACATCCCGAGATAAAGCGATCCCACACGATGACCTTACACACATTTCATTCATCATCTCTGTACCAAGTTTATTCAGTCAGCTCAATCGGTTCGAAAATTTGGTATGTATGTAGGCAGACTTTCTCCGGGTGAAATGGGTGTGAAGAGAGGGGGACGCGACCTTGTTAGAGGGAGGTTGGCTTGGCACCTGCGCAGTATCCACTTGTCACTCTCCCACCGCCGCGTGCGCACCGCCGCGTCCGAACAACCACGCGACTCTCGCGCACGTGCGCTTTACTTTTACAACTTTTTTTTTTTTTTTTGAAAAAAAATCTGTGGAACGTTTTTGTGTGCGAACTGTGTTGTGCTTGGAACATTGCTTGACATTTCGTTTGCTGTTTACCGGTTTTGTGTTTCGAAGACTACGGTATGTTTGTTGATGATATTATTAATTATTTTATAGTTACGACCATGATTTAATGGGATAGGCAGTGGCCTCGTCCTCTAATTCGGTTGTAATGGTATTCATCCCAATGTGTAACTGCCGCTACTGGAATACTAATGGCATCCTCATCCAAAAGTTCAACCACCGTTGCCTCCGAAGTGACCTGGGATTTTGGAATCATCTTCTACAACTGCCCTTGCAGCCCTTGGAATGTGGTGTGGTATTATAATTCTGTGACCTATAGACCTACGATTTGATAATTTTTAGTTAATTTTTATTTCGATAATTCCAAATATAATGCGAAATTAGCATCATCCTATACTTAGTCACATAATATTCAAATAAGTTGACAATCGGACAACGGAACACAAGTCAAAATATTCATGAGTTAGAATTCATATAGCTCGTTAAAGTTCGGCCGGTAGAGAGACCGGCGAACAATAATAGCTGTTAAACTTTACGCCATCAACACCTTTGTCGTAGGCACTCTTAGATAATTCTGTTCATATTATAAATGTAGGAATCCTGCTCGTTATGAACTGTTAAATTATGTAATATTCAGCTTAAAAAGCTGGATATTACCTACATAATTTAACAGTAAGCCGTCGCATTAATAATATGTAATTTTACTTTTATGAAAAGATGACTTATGCTGAATTGTATCATGAAATCTTGTGAGCAAATTAATTTGAAATGAATCAGGCCCTTTTTTCTATTAGGTATGTTAATAAATGTCATTGGATTTTCTCGCCTTGTATCATCTAACATAGATGATCAAGAAAGATTATTCAATTTCTAGACAGGAAACGGGTACTACGTTAACCTCGGTAATTACGTAAGAAATTATTCACCTTACTTATCATATAATAGAAAAACACACGGTACCATAAAAAAAAATTACAATCAAGTGAAATCTGGACTTTTCTTAGAATTTTCTCATGTCACGACATGTGAATTGCACTCATCTTGAAAAGTAAATTCGTTCTGAAGATGACATCCGTCATAGTGGTTCATTGTTGACCCAGTTTTTAACAATTTCTACATAATATGTCGTAACAAGAAGAAATTTAACTTATGGTAATCGTGTCACGCAATTTTTATAGTAGTTCCTGTTCAGCAGTTTCAGTTTATTGTTTTAAGTAATTAAAGAAGTCACTATTACAAAATGATGAAACTGAATTGATGTTGTATGGTTCCACTTACTTGAGTACCTACTCAAGCTAGTTCTATTTCCAAAAAAATAAGGAAACACAATGACAGTATCAAAGCAAAGGAATAAAAGATAATAGTTATTATTCAGAACAATCGAAGGCAAACAAAACTTGGTATTAACAATGAAAACTTTGGTTGATTACATACTCGAGCTCAACTATAGATTTCTAAGAGAAAAGTGGAAGATATTAAGAATAAGTATAACTTACGAAGTACTATCGTCATAAACCGGAAACTTGACATTGACGAAGCAAACTTCGCTCAACTACACTGTTACGAAAACTATACACAAACTTATTCTTAGTCTGTTGTGAAGACACAGACCTACTTAGAACTGGTTTTCCAACAGAAAGCTGATAATTATTAATAATAGAAACAAAGTCAAATGTAATAAAACTTAGTATTATGATAATCACACGTGATTTAAATTTTCACATTTATATTTTTTTTGAGACTTTTGAATCATTATCGTCAGTATCATCTAGTACTTACTATAACTTTGTCACCATAGGTGTAAATTCTATTATGTATGCTGTGGTTCCCTATATGTGAAGGAGTAAACCTATTTGAGATCTTAAATAAATAATCGCAAACAAACTAGTTAAGTACGACATTTTAGAATTTAAGACCTTATCCAAAGACTTAACGTTGATAGTAGGCACATCTAGTCAAGTACCTACTCAAAAAGGGACAACAGTTTTCTAAAGGAAAAGTAGACATTAATAAGAGAAACAGTGCCAAAGGAAATTACACAGTGTCATGATAATCGTAGACTATCTTGTTCTTGGAACTTTTGTACTCAAATGTAAAACTATCAACTTTATTCGGAAAGTTATATACGAAAAATTCACTCAACTTCGTTAAGCCAGATATTAATAATAGAAAAAAAGCCAAACGAAATAAAACATAGAGTTACGATAATCGTATATTAACTAGTGCAAGTCTGGTACGGAACTGCAGTATTTAGAGCGGATCGCCGATGTGGGCCGGTCAGGTGCCCGCCCTCTGACGGAACACTCATACTATGGTATATGTTGTGGTAAAAGAAAACTTTTACGTCTTTGGAAAATATGTAAGGTTACATGTAAGGTTCCCTATGTCCGTTTCTGTACACTGATAACGTATAATGCAAAATTTCAGGATGGTCAGTTCAGTGGTTTAGGCGTGAAAAGGTAACAAACAAACTTACTTTCGCATTTATAATATAAAAAATATAATATATATTAAAAAATATTAATTGATATTATAATATTAAGTAAGGAAGTAATTATAAGGATTACAAATTATATAACAAACAAAAGTTACTTAAAACGGCTTGTGATTATAGGATGATAAGGATTCGACATAGTCCCACATAATTATGTCGCAGACCGGATACTAGTTGCGTTAAGAAGGTATTGTGGAGACCCAGAACGGATCACATAATATGAGCGTATGTCATGAGCCAGTCGGGTGGATGACTTAGCCAGAATAGCAAAGTTAGATGCGGGAAGCCCAAGACCGGGTGGAAATGGCTTGAAGAAAAGAGAAAGGGTGAACCACAGATGATTTTTAGGGAAACTACACCAAAAGCCTAATTAACAATGTTTGGTGCACATATTTTAAAGTAAAACATTGTAAATTGTAATGGATTCCTCTGATATTGGTTACGTAAGTTGGAGGTAATGTGGAACTGGTGTGGTTATGTGGATCATGAACTGTACTGTTTTAAGAAATGGTGATTTTTGATTCACCAAGATACCATCAGAGACCAGTCAAAAGCTTTAAAATCAATATCCAAATGTAGGTCAAAACTAAAACAACGGTTTTAAAAACCTCTACAAATTTTAAATACAGAACATAATAAATTCACAAACCGTATTAACAGCCATCCAATCGCGTTATTTATTGATGCTCCTGTCAACGGTATCGCACGTTCGATTCGCTTCGTTCCGCGCTTACGCGTCGCGTAAACAACTCTGTCTGGTAGCACGCGACCTTGACATTGACCACTAAAGCGTTTACTCCAAAAAGTCTTGAGTCATTGGGTCGTCTTTTGTTTAATTTCTATGGTTCACCAATTTTGGAAGATTTTGTAACTGAAGAGGCGTTGTTTATGTATGATGCTGTAATTGCGCTATTTGATGATTTTCGACGGTTTTAATATTTTTTATGATGAAGTGAAATATATGGCTTATATTCTTAAATACTAGAACTTTTTTTCAGTACATTTTTACGGCATTTATACGTACTATATTGTAATTTTATGAATAGGTAATCTGGGCCCAATAATAATTACTCTGCAATGAGCCTTTAGGTCAATCATTTTCATTGTTTTGACCAGTCAAAACAGATGACGCAAATTATTAAGAAAGCTTCTTTAGCAGCTAAGCAGAGTCGAGTTCTTTGCAAAACATCATGATGTATTTTCATCAGACTTTCCATACATATAAAGCTTTAATTTATGTTAACTTTATTAAAATATATGAGAGATTCTATATTCTTCTTATCCAACGAGGCAAGTGTTTGCTCGTACATATTTTGCCCTTTTCAGTCTCAAACAAAAATAATGAGATGCTTTTTACGAAATTATGTGCGTAATTTAGGACTGGTTTTTTAACGAAGTTTGGATCATTCGCCTTTTGCTTGGATAATTATTTAAAAAAAATATTGGTTTACTTATGCCATTTTGAGATGTAAAAGAATTTGGTATGCAATAAAATTCAGGTGTTCAGCTATAGGTGAAAACTTTCTCTTCGAGGTTTTTATAAGAAGATTATTTAATTTATACCTAACTATTGTTATTTTTTGGTATTTAAACGACCGAAAATGAATTCAAATAAAAGGTGTCAAAAATACTGAATATGGTCTACTGAAATACTAAGTGGGCGAATACAAAAGTTTTAAACGACGACTTGAAAATACAAATTTGAGTTACTAGTTGTTCAATACGATCAGTGTGATAATTCAAGGACTCAGAAAAACTGAAACAAGCTTATTAACCACTACATTGTAGATAAGGCGTAGTCGATCGGCGCCTATTTTTGGTTACAGGGTTTAATGTACCCTAACCTAACCTTCGAAGGGGATGCCAAGGTTCGCGCGCTTCACCGCTCACTAGACCCCGCCATCCCCTTCGAACCTAACCTGTCCGAGTCCGGGTACAACAAGTCCCGAGCTCGCTTTGCTCGCTTTTGCTTCATTGCTGCAATGACCGGATAAATAGTTACTTACTTGGTATAATAGTCGCCCATTCAGTATATTAGTCGCCAATTAGATTTTTATTTGCCCGGTTAATAAATTCCCTTATTTTTTTAGAATTTTTGTCTACCAGTCAACGTCAGATATAAGAAAAAACTTATGTAAGGAAAGTTATAAAAACGTCAAATTAATAACTTCTGAGCACAGGACTTTCCCAAAGAGAAAATATTAAGTACCTAATTGCTTAAACATACCTACTATACATTTTCTAATAAAAAATATTATGCATTAGGTTAAACCACCAAACATTTCGTTGAAAATCTCTATACTTACCTAAAATACATAATCAAATAAGCGACTTCATAATTTCACCGCCAATACCTATCACGGTCAATTTCACTAGTTCAATCGGTTCGGTGTTCGTTCATTCATTCATTGAACATTTTATTACGGCGTTTATTCAATCGATTTCGCAAAGTGATTGTGACGAATCTGTTTACTCCAGTTTCGCGTGTTAGTGAATTTGTATATGGTGGTTCAATTGAATCATAGTAATTCGATGGCGGGCAGTTAGATGACTGGCAAAAGTTATATATTGCTCACTTCTTTGAGATTTGTAGGATTTAGAAAGGGATAGACTGTGCCTGTGTATTTTGTTACAAAACATCATCATGCTTCTAATCCTCGAAGGGTTAGGCAGAGTTGTATCTAAACTCAAACTCGAACTCTTTATTGCATTCATGTGTACATTTAGTTGTTACTTAAATGTAAGTAAGTTCCAACATAAAACCCGGTTAGGGCACGGCAACATAATATATAGGTAGGGTAGGAAGGTACATAAACTGGATTGCAAGTTTGTTAAATTATGATCGATAATATTACTAGTATTAGGCTTATGTAGGTACTATTAGTTATTTTAATGAATATCATGAGGTTATTAAATTATTTTATTTACGTGTATTAATTATTATATTTTATTAATTTGTATTAGTTATTGTATTTTAATAATTTAATACCCACATACACCCACATTTTGCCAGTCTATTGCCATCAACCGGCCACAAATAAAGACTCCGTGACCTGAGAAGTTCCTAATGTAAAAATTAAATAATACATTGTCTGACGTTGGAAATTAATCCAGGATCTCAAGCTCAGCAGTCGCGCTTGCGAATTATTTATTTCATCTCTGTTTTACCCAAAAGTACGTACTTAAGCAACGTTTTTGTGGTTCCGTACCCAAAGGGTAAAAACGGGATCCTATTACTAAGACTTCGCTGCCTGTCCGTCCGTCTGTCTGTCATCAGACTGTATCTCAAGAGCCGCGATAGCTAGACAGTTGAAATTTTCACAAATTATGTATTTTTGTTGCCGCTATAACAACAAATACTAAAAACAAAGTAAAATAAATATTTTAGGAGGGCTCCCATACAACAAACATGATTTTATTGCCGTTTGTATAGATAATGGTACGGAATGGGTTCTGTGCGAGTCCGACTCGCACTTGGCCGGTTTTTCTTGCTTTGCTACATTACTCAACTCTTTTACTAATTACCTTCATATTTCTTTTTTTTACAAAAATAAAAATGCCTAGCCCTCTCCCAACTATGTTGCGGTCGGTTTCCAGTCTAACCGGATGCAGCCGAATACCAGTATATTACATGGAGCGACTAGGTACCTATTTATTACCTACTCGTACCTTCACCGCCAAGTGATATGTGTTACAATAGTTCATCCAAACCCAGTTGTACGGGGTGGAATACCGACGCGAAAACGGTTTAACCACGTATTCAGTACATCATTCTGAGCACCCCCACATATAAATTTTTCATCGGTTAATTAAAAAAAAAGACGGGTTGCACTCCGGGAGTGCCGGCAGAAGTGAAAACTTGATTATTAACGTTGAGCATGTTTGATATTTTGGAATGGTTAGGGAATAATTTTGCACCAATTGCTTTATCAGTATAAAGAACAGGGTGTACTATTCGGTGCACCCCTGCCTGAGCCTTCGGGGATTACAGGATGTTATGTTATCATTGAATCCTGCCTAAAGAATTTTAATTAAAAGTGTGGAAGTAATCTGTCGCACATAAAAATGTGTGCGATACATCTTTTCACAGGCGCTTAGTAAGCACGTAAGCAGGAACGTCACATTCGATCTTACTACAGAATTAGCTGAGAATTTATCGGTTTCCTATACCAATAACACTCGTGCTTTTTAACTTACTTGTAAATACTTGTAATCAAATCATTTTTAAAGCAGGTTTTTAAATAAACTGAACTTTATTTTACCAAACAACAAACGCCTTAGTGAAAATGTTTAGCAATTTAATACTCGGAAGGTACTTATTGCGATTGAACGATTTCCTATTTTATTTTATTATCATGATTGTGTTTGCATCTTAAAAGCCTTCACAAGTACTTTTAATAGCTACTAGATACTAAGAAAGCTGCAAACTCAAAGACAACACTGTCTTATTGATTTTAGAATCTCTTGTCATTATGCGTCAATCAATAAAATTGCAAGGAAATACGGAATTTTAGCTACGTTGATTGGAAACATTTAAAAATTTCTTTAAATGATTTTAAACCATAAAATGTTGAAGGTTAAGTTCAAAATCGAATGAGAAAATTTGTCTTACGCTTTTTCGATCAGGTCAAATGATTTTAAACCATAAAATGTTGAAGGTTAAGTTCAAAATCGAATGAGAAAATTTGTCTTACGCTTTTTCGATCAGGTCACGTGTCCTGACGCGAGTTTAAGATTTTATACCCATTACAGAAAAAGTGCTCAACGCCGCTAAAGAAGTTTTCACTTCAAAAATACAGTTGTTTCCTACAAAAGTGCAATACCGCCACGGTCAAAATGCATGGAAAGCTGATTGTTTTTTTTTTAATAACCAATGAAAAATTTCAGAAAGATGTACCTACTGAATACGTGGTAACCGTTTTCGCGTCGGTGTATTCCACGCCGTATAAAGTAATACGCTTATTTGTGGGTGACTACCATAAACTCTCCGTGTGGAGGTAAATATGTACAATGTTGGTTCGTATTTAGAGTATAGTATCTAGTACCCACGTACCCATTTTTATTTAACAGCTTACAAAGGAGAGTAAACTTCTACTTACCAGAAGTTACTACGCGCGTTTTATTATGTTCTTAATCACTTAAAAGACATTCACATAGCATTCACAGCTTCATACTTCATCCACATACAATCGACAACTTAGTCAAACAATGGGATATTAAACACTGCCTTATAATCAGAGAAAGTTGTTTTCAAAATGTCGGCTGAAAGTGTTCGTGAAAAATATATTAAAACGAGTCGCGAAGTGAAGGGAAGGGTTAAGACCAACGCCCTTTAATCTGATTTAAATAATAACGAACTTTATGTTGAGTTGTATTAATTTTCGGAAATTGTATACTTGAATTTGTTAGAGTTTAAGTAAGTTTTCGAACTCTTAATAAGTATTAACGACCCCGTAGTTGATTTACTACTTTTGACAAAACTTAAAGTAAATGAAAACTCCACTATGGTTCAAAGTTCTAAGGTAACTGCCACAGAGGTAAATAGAACCGACAAGTGGTAAAGGCTTCAATAGGATAGATCCAAATAAATATTTTGACTTACCAATATCGCTATAGTTGATACTTTATGTGAATGCCACTTTTGTCTAAGTCTCCGGTCGTTTTATGACATGCAAGTGACATTCAAACTAAAAGTGGTAAGGAAATTACGATATCGACTATACCGAGAACTGTAGAATCAAGTGCGAACTTTAATATAATTGGCTAACTTTGCTAAAGGCAATCTTGTCGTTCGATAGATCGTGGTTTACTTATATTAGAAACGAGGGATCGGTTTAACGAGCTTAGGGACTCCTGACGGTCTAGCTAGAGTAAGCTTTTATATATCTTTCTTAGTAAAATAAATTATAAGACGAAATACCTGTCACGCCGTGATGGCTCTCGGCCACCGTAGGCGCGGGCCTGTGGACGGCGAGTAATGGGCTAGCTCGCCGTCCGTCCGTCGTATGACGACGGGCAGGCCGTGTCGACGGCGCGTTCGTGTTCCACGCGCGCCTCAAAGAGTTGTCAGCAAACGGGAGGAGCCCGCAAGGGCCGGTGCCTGCCAGGGCTGCGGGACTGTTCGAAAGAGATACCGCGGCCCTGGAACATAAAGGGCCAATGAAGGAACATGGGTGTTTTTTAGTCAGTAAGAGTCTGACACTCCCTTCCGCTCCGCCCAGAGCGGGAGGAGTCATTTGATGATTTCTCACCCACCAAAAAAAAAAAAAAAAAAAGACGAAATACCTGTACCATCTTGATTCTTAAAATTTACTCTACTAATATTCCAACGAGGCTTGGATCAGTATTCTTGGACACCATCTTAAAATGTAATCTCTAAATTGAAATTCTTACAAGCCTTAATGAAGAATTCTTTTTCTTTAACAATTTTAACCATTTAATCAGCTTAATTGGACTGCATCCACGACACTTACAACCTAAACCACTGCTTAAACTTACCTTATCAGAAAACAGATCAACACTAAACGAAACTTGACACTACTAAACAGACGTAATTACAATAAGGCACAGGTTCTCTAATTAAGTAAACAGGAAACGTCTCGTGCGTCGGTATTCGTTTAATCACAGTTTAACAGTAACGTTAATGGGTGAAACTCATCTCCGCAGTGACCGACCCATCTGTTTTTGTTTCGTTTTACTGCGTCCGCACTTTCCCCGTTTAGATAGGTACAGATTTATAGGATACGATTTAAGTGATTTGAGTTGGATATGTTCGTCTTGATATTTGAGGGATAAAAGTATAAGATGACTAGTTTATGCCCAGGGCTTCGCCCGCGTGAATTTCGGTAGGTAATTGTCCAACGGCATCGTACTTTCCGGATAAAAAGTATCCTATGTGTTAATCCAGGATATAACCTATCTGTATGCCACATTTCATCCAAATCCGGTCAGTATTTTTTGCGTGAAAGAGTAACAAACATACATCCATCCATCCTCACAAACTTCCGAATTTATAATATTAGTAGGAAGTAGGATATGTTATTCCAAGATTTTGATTGGACAATATTGTAGCTGGCCTGACAATGAGCAGAACTGAACCTTCGTCTAGCATAGTGACTGGTTCCTGGCGCCTTTATTTGTTCCTAAGGAATTCCAAGTACCTTTTTAACTTCTCGGAGCTATTTTGACGCAACCATCTGTTTTTCTTTAGTCTTACTGTGTCCGCATTTTCTTTGTATAAAGATTAATAGATTAAACTTAGATATTTATTGTGATTTTTGAGGGGTAAACAAAGTATAAGAGTTAATTATAAAAATATATTTTGATTGGACGATATTTTAGCTGATCAGGCAATGATTCTGACTGTTTAAATTCCGGTTTTGGTAGTTTTGATCCCAAGGGATTCCATACACCTATTTGAATTCTTGGAGCTATTCTGACTGACCTATCTGTTTTTGTTTAGTTGATCTACGTCCGCTTAATTCACATTAGTAGGATACGATTAAAGTTAGATATGTTTATCATGATTTTGTTTTGACGATGTTTGAGCTGGTCATAATTACTTATACCTATTTGTTGAGAATCTTTAAACTGAGGACTTTGAAAGGAGAATATTTAAAACCCCTTGGAGCTTTTCTGAACAACCCATCTGTTGTTGTTTATCTGGACTTTCCCCGTCAAGATACAGATTACTAGGTAACGTACGATTTAAGTTCTGAACTTGACCGATCGTGTCGTGATGTTTAAGCAGTAAAGAAGTGTAAGTACAGTAGCACGATTCTGATTGGCTACGCTATTTTATTACGGCCAGCTAATTAGCTTTTGCTTCGTAGTAACAAATAATCTTCTTTTTTTAGTGGTTTGGCTAAAAGCAATTCCAGAGACCTGTGAATTATCTTCTTGGAGCTATGATCGACATATATTTTTTGAAGTCCGTCTTCATCCATAATTTCCTCGACTTACCCGTTGGATTTCTTTATCGTGAGCTTTCAAGGGTAATGAAGTGTAGCTGCCGTTGCACGGTTTAAGTGGACGATGCTGCAATGGTCTACCTGAGATCTTATAATTTTAACACAGCATTAAGCAGTCAAAGACCACGAAAGGGTCTGCTGTTAGTAGATTGAAACTGCAGATAAATGGAATTTATTTTCGCAGACGACAGGTAAGAAAGTATAGTCACTATTGTCTCTTCTCTTGAAATAAGCTACTTCACTCCAAAAATATTACGTTAATCCAGATGAGAGTCGTTGTTGATGTTCTGAAAGCGATTGCCACAAGATTGCCACACGTTTTTTTGGGACATTACAGAACCCAGTAATATTTATTAACTATCGAACGAACGGGATGGACATGACCTAAGTCACAAAAATGGCAACATGGCACCCGTTATTAGCTTCTGTACCTATCCTATCCAAAACCTTTTTTGACGAAACTCTTGCATACAAATTAAGCCATTTACGTTTGACGTGGGTCGAGCGAAATACCTATGAGAATTACATTTTTTGCCAATCTTTATTACTTTAGGGTACATTTGACGCTCAAAAGACGTCCACTGGTGAAAGCCTCCCTCCCCCAAGAGCCGTCATGTCAACCAGTTCAGCTGATGATGATATAAATTTGTTCATGTAATATGATAATAAAGACAGGTAGTGCTTGTAAGTTTGTTAGCTTGGGTGTAGGGGGCTTAGGATCCGATTCCGAAAATTCTTTCACTAATGGGGCACATTATCCTCGATTATCAAAGGCATTAAAGCGTTCCCGTAGATTAATTTCCGAGCATTATTTCCGTGCCTCGGAAAGCACGTTAAGCCGTGGGTCCCAGCTGTCATTTGTAGATCTTTGACAGTCGTTACAATTAGTGGCCCGAAAGTCTGAGAGCCAGTCTTACCAAGGGGTATCGTATTACCCAGTACTAACTGGGTTGTGGAGGTCAGATAGGCAGTCGCTCCATGTAAAATACTGGTATTCAGCTGCATCTGTTTAGACTGGAAGTCGACCCCAACATAGTTGGGAAAAGGCTAGGCGATGATGAATGCTAGCGTAGTCGTGAGCTAGTATTAAAAAGCTAGTATTTGATAAACACATTACAACACACGCACAGCATACTTATATTAATTCAGTTAACTAAACCCTAAATCACAGAGCTCTGTCGACTTTTTAAACGACCTCCATCTTTATATTCAATTCAACCAAACTTTCTCTAGTTACGGACTGATTAATTGAATTCAATTTATTTGAATTTTATTTCGTCGTTATCTAAAGGGCTAAGGTTTCCTGCACGTTCGTGTTATGTCGGGTAATCGAATAATTACATCCATTATCCGTGATCTTAGATTTTTTTTATCGATTAGAGTCGTGTAATTTTATAAATGAAATGGAATTTTATTGATATTTTTAATCTGATAGAAAGCAATTTGTAAGTACAATAATATTTGAAGAGCTATTAAATAAGAATAAAATGAAATAGACAATAAGGCTTTCTTATTCCCAGTAAAACCACATACTGAGTCCGTATTTGCTACTTTTTCCAATTTAAACTCGGAATTTTCAGTTGTACAAGAGTGCCCACAATAATTATTCCAATACATATAATATTTAAACCCACTATAGAGCATTATTTCATAACTCTATTCAGTAATATTCTTATGTAAAATCTTCAAAACGCTAAAAATATTCGACAGATATTTGCGCCGTCATCACTCCACCTAGTGGGAGACCTTACAACGCAAGGTTGCGGGGATCCGCTGGATGCGAGACGCATGGGATCGGTCGATGTGGCGACACTGTTGGATGCCTATGTCCAGCAATGGACGTCTTTCGACTGAAATGATGGTGATAATGATTTGCGACGTTACTTTCAGAATAACCCTCTCAATACGTCTCCTTTTATGTCACTGCCACTAAAAAGTCAACGCGAACAAAGAGCTCTTCAGTACAGTACCTGTTATATCATTCCACGAATCCCTAACGAATCCAACTAATAGAGAAACTAGTAAAAGTTTCGTCTTCATATATAATGGGAACGTTCATACAAACTTTTTGCTGCCGTGGGAAGACCGTTTTAAATTAATTTCTATTTAATGTTGGGAGCCAACTAGTATTATATTTGTTGGTTGTAAAATGGAAAGTAGTGGAGCAACTATTTAAGTTATTGATCTACTAAGCAATTAAGTTATTTTTTTATTGCTTCACGCTCGATTACCTTGTGATAAGTGATGGTTTTCAAGTCTTTTTTTTACGGGATGGGAAGTCATCAAATGACCCCTCCCGCTCTGGGTGGAGCGGAAGGGAGTGTCAGACGTTTACTGACTAAAACCCATCCATGTTCCTTCTTTTGCCCTTTGTGTTCCAGGGCCGCGGTATCTCTTTCGAACAGTCCCGCAGCCCTGGCAGGCATCGGCCCTTTCGGACTCCTCCGGTTTGCTGACATTTCTTTGAGGCGAGCGTGAAACACGAACGCGCCGTCGACACGGCTTGTCGTCATAAGTCGGACGGACGGCGAACTAGCCCATTACTCACCGTCCATAGGCCCGCATGGATTTCAAGCCTTAGTTTTATACCTTGTAGTTAGGGTTAGGTTTCTTGTTGGGAGGTTTCTTACACCTTAATAAAAGGGTTAATTGGGTATTGCAATCACACACTAGTCTACGCTTCTTTAAGCTCTCGCTTTTTACGATGAGTAATGTGATTTATGGTTTATTAAACGAATTATATCTTACAAAAAAAATGTTAGAAAAGAACATCATGACCGCACTTTGTGTTTGAATTTTCAGCATCTTCTTGGCGCGTTTTTAGTATTTATTTTAAAGATGAAGACCCTATTATGTAGGCAGCTTATTAATAGAGTTTAATATATTATACAAGAGACTAATGACCTATTTGTTTTGCATAATTTACAACATTCCTCCTCGCTTTGTACTCATAAACTAATTTCAAGAATACTCTTTGTAATATGACTAAGTAATTTCAAACGCCCCAGGCGAGCAATAAGTAATCGCGTTTAAAAACTGTTCATTATTTATCATCCAACGTGCCGGACGACGAGTAGATAATTATTTTTATGTAGGACTAAAACAATATATGAGGTGTTGAAAAGATTACTTACTGTTAATATTTTATACAAAACTTTTTTAGCAAACATTTGCAAAAATAGAACTTTGAAAAGAAAAGGAGGCTTCCAATCTCAAATTCAATCTTCCAATCTGGCAACATTAGGGTTAATGTCTGCTTGCATCAAAATTGTCTCATTTTAAAAACAAAGTTTAAGTTTAAGTTGTGTAAGTTTTTTCATTTTTAATGTGTAAGTTAACTTACACATTTAGTAACTTTGCGCAGACGAACGGTACGAACGTTTTTAAAATGAGACAGAATGATTTCAGTCTCTGTCATTTTCAAACAAATGACGGAATCAGAACGATGGCGATGTTCTAATTCACTAATCCAGCTCCATAGCTGCTACTGAGAAATTCCTGATGGAAAAGCCAATAACACTTTGCCCGACCTGGGTATCGAACCCAGGACCTCATTAGTCAGCAGGACTCAGGAGCTCAGCAGTCGCACTTGCGACCGCTAGACCAAAGAGACAGTCAACTCTATATTACTATACTTATTACTTAAGTATTTATTCTAAACCGAAATATAGCCAAAAGCTCGGTCCTTTGAACTGTGGGTCGTTATCGAAGAATATTGCGTAGAAAGAGGACAACGCCTCCCAATACCTGCGGGACATTAAAATAAATGAATTATTCAGTGAAAAAATATGGCAATATCCAATAATTTTGCTGTAAAGCTTACGCTTCAAGAAAAGATTTCAAACCATCAAAAATAATTCTGAAAAAATAAGGCCCTCAAACTTTATACAGGTTTATTAAATCTCTCGCTCGCGTTAATTTAGAATTTAACTGATTTTTTTCTATAATAATAATATTCAATCATAATTCGAAAGACACGTGGTGCCATCTGTTATCATAAGAAACATTTTTGTTGTTTTCCTCGGGAACAGTACTTTTTTCGGGATGATAGGTACCCTATGTCCGTTTCTGTACACCTGACAACGTATGTGCAAAATTTCAGGATATTATTATAATATTAGTTCGGATTAGGCTTTAAAATGTACTTAATGTGTATTTTATATTAAATAATTTACATAAACACAAGCCTTTTTTGCTATGAGGATACGCAGAAACAACAAAACGCCTCTAGTAATCGGGAACCAAAAATGACGAAATAATGTATGTTATTTTTAAAGACTATGGGTACCTGTACATACCTCCATGTTTAATTTTAATTTTATCTTTTTAATGATTTTATTGATATTTTTATTTTTATTTAATGATTTTATTCATTTTTGTAATGATTTTTCAATGATTTTTAAATATTTATTCTTTTTCAGTGATGCATTTTATTATTTTTCTGTTGTCTATGGGTATTTTGCCTGAAATAAAACACAATTTATTATTTTATTTATTTTATTTAATCTACTTCTTCAGTTTGTATTATATTTGAAAACATCGAAAAAAAAATAGAGTTAGATCACCAAAAACTGTTGAATTTTTTCTTTTCTCAAATAAGCAAAAAATGACGACGATACAGCGCATAAAAGTTCAAGAGAGAGCGCTTGTGATGTCACTGGACAGTAAAACTAACAGAAATTGTGATGTCGCGCGAGATTTGAACGCGCTGTATCGTGGTAATTTTTCGTCTACATGATAGAAAGAAAAAATACGTATCCAATAATGTTTGATAATCAAACTGTACTAATAATAACACAGCTTCTTCATAATAATCATCTAACATCATTCCGTAACCGTCCACTTTTAAAAACGAGCCTATATTTTTATCAACTTGAAAATTAATAACCAAAAAAAACAACACCACGTATAAACAAAATGAAGACGTCTAGAATGGAACCAGTATAGAGAAAGTTCATACTGTCTGGGGTCAACTGCCATGGACTCGCATAGCATCGATGTTAATAGATTGTGTTTATAGGTGACCAACGATTTATCACAAACATTTACATATCAAAATTACGATAATTTTGTTGTACATTGTGTTAGGTGTAATTTGAGGGTAGGTGTTACACTGGTAGGTAAATAACAGAGAGACACACGATAATGGCTGTGAAGTGTGGGTTGAATATATAAGTTGTCAGAATCGGTTTAGTTATTTCTATGTTAATAAAAATATAAATATCTTGTTCCTGATGCCGATGGGCCACCTATTTTTTAAATTTTTTTAAAGTTTTATTTACTTTTGTTTTTAAAAATATTTAAAAATGTATTAGATGAGAAAAATTATGAATAAAGGAAATATAAATTCAATACACACTCGATCCCATATTTAATTTATCGGAAAACGCTATAACAACCAATCCTGATTAGGGCTTGCTGAACCCGGTTTCGGTCCCATAGTAAAACCCGGGAAAAAGCGCGCGTGAAATCGTCGTTTAAATTCCATAGTTTGGCTGTTTATTCCTGTTTTTATTTAAAAAGTTCTGTGTTTTTACGTGATAATATACTTTTTACTACTTAACGCTTTTTTTTTTAAATGGCCTCTCGCAGCCCAACAACTCTCTAAGGTTTAAGCTGCTTAACCGGACAATCCTGTGGTGGCCAAAAATTACTTTAAGGCCCCCAGCCAGGGCTTACAAACTAAACTACTTAACGCACGCTAATCTATTTATTTATATTGTGAGCTATATCGTCACATAAAATAAGGCCAATTCACGTCGTTATCGGCTCGTGTAAGAGCTATTAGTGGCAGACGCGGCGACTCCGACCTTTATGTAAATTGCACCGGATGATTCTCACATCCGTTATCGAGAGAACGCGAGATGATATGTGTGAAATGGACCTTAAATATAACCCGAATAGAGCTTTTATTATAAAAAAAATGTTACTGATATTAAAAGTCATACTCGTTCAGCAAAATAATTAAGTTATTACCTACAAGATCATCTAGCCTTTTCCCACCTATGTTGAATACCATTATTTTACATGGAGTGACTGCCTATCTGACCTCTACAACCCAGTTAGTACTTGGTATTACGGTACCCCGTGGTAAGACTGGTTGTCAGACTTTCGGGCCATTGACGGCCTGTAACGACTGTCAAAGATCTACAATTGATAGTCGGGACCAACGGCTTAACGTGCTTTCCGAGGCACGGAGGAAACTCGGTATGTAATGGGTGGTCACCCATCCATAGACCAACCTAGGCAAGTGCTGGTTAACCTGAAGATTGATCAGAGCGGCTGTTATTATTTAGCCATTAGCTCCTCTTATTAACTACAAGATAAAGATAATTTATATGTTGCATAACCAAAATAAGGGCCTGTTACTGTTGGAGTTGAAAGCCAGATAAGAGACGATACAAATTACGCTTAGACAAACAAACACAACCAGCAAAACCATATTCCTAACACAAAAAAAAACCATCATCAATTCGCACAAAACACCATTACATTGCGTATTTCGCACTCTAAAAAAGTTACACATCGATCGCATTCACTTAAAAAACACGCATCGAAAAAACACAATGAAAGTCGGATTGAGATGTCGCGTACCATCAATGGCCACACTAGAAAGGCTTTTAAAGCGAAACAGTGACAGCCAAAAAAGAGACAAAAAATATCAAACCTTTTTTCGCAATGTCAACGTCAATTCGTTTCGATTTCGACGTCATTCGCGTTAATTGGATCGGAATAGTGTGACTGTGTAGAGTTAATCAGACATTGTATTTGTTTTTATGTCGATACCGATAGATAGACTTGATCGACGCGACGTGTGGAACAAAGATGTGTAGATTGTTGAAATGATTGTGTTGAAGAGTCTGTTGACATTTTCTCTGGTCGAAATTGAATGATAAGGGATTACTCTAGTTCTGCCTCGTTGGTCGTGTGGTCGCAAGCGCGACTGCTGAGCATGAGGTTCTAGGTTCGATTCCCGGGTCGGACAAAGTGTTACTGAGTTTTTCCATCAGGAATTTCTCAGTAGCAGCCACGGAGTCTAATTTTGTGCCCGGTTGATGGTAATAGGCTCATTACATGGGATTAAAAAAAACATAATTGGCGAAATGTGGATGTACTACAAGGTACACCTCTGCCTATCCCCAGGGGATTACAGGCGTGATGTTATGTTATGTTACACTAGTTCTGATCGTATGATTTACTTCAGAATGTAACGTTAAGTGATGATTAGCTACTTAACCATACATTTTTCGATGATGTTCTCTATATGTTCTCATTTCTCACATCCAATTTAGCTCTCAAAATGGATGTAAGAACTTATATTCTTTGGTGCGGAACGCTAGTACTACCCGATTTATGGAGCAGGTGGGTGATACCTGTGGTCAGGAACTCGGGCAGCAACCCTGACTCTAAGGCTGGATCAGGGTCGCCAGGCGACCGTGCGACGAAACCATTTAATCCAGAAGTTGTACAGCCCATCCGACCCTGGATCTTTCCAGTTAGGCAACTGACGGACTGCACGAGCTACGTTTTGGAGGCTGACAGTGATTGCCCGCATTTCTGGTACTCGACCTACCGAAGTTCCGAGTCCGTTCACCTTCGGTATGGCTTACAGGCACTGACCAGATGCTGCGCCAGAACGAACACACGGCATCATGCTCCGGCAGGTGCGTGTCAGCCACCACATTAGTAACCATGTCATTACGGGAAAAATAAATGTACGAAATCATTGTATTTTTAGTTTTAATTTTGGTTACACTCGAAGAGAACGAACAGTAGATACTTCAGTTGCTTTCTGGTCGTTTTAAATTGTCTCATAATATTTTAAACTGATAGTCAAGAAATATAATGTAATTGTCCGAAATCACACCATTTCGAAATCTATTGTTAACTTTCAAATTCAAACAGCTCAGTGAAATCGTTTTCAGTGAAGTTCAGTGTTTACCCCACGCATTGATTCTCCTCTCAATGAAAGTTCAATGTTAATGTTAACTAACTTGCGACTTTGTTACGTCAGTGATTGAAAGGACAATCGCTTGCGCCCGAAACAGTGACGAAACGAGTCGAAGAGGCGGGTTTCTGCCAATGACAGCGAAAGTGTTATAATTTGCTCACTGACATTTCGGCAGCCTTTGGCGATATCAATGTCTGTTTAAGGGGAATTTTGATGAATAATGTTCTGTTTTCGTAAATATTTAACGTAGGTACCTACTAATTAAGTACAGTAAATAGTTGATATTGTGATGATGTAATCAAGTAAAAGGGAAACAATCATTTAAAAATTAACTAATTTCGCATAGACTTTACCATATGATTAGGACAGATATACTAATTATTAATGAATCTGTTACATCAAATTTACGCTATTATAAATCAATTCCTACTTTCCGACAAAAAAGTATAAACACAAAAAAGGCCTTCAGTTTCTCGAAACACGAAACTTCAAAAAAGGCGAACACTTTTTCACTAAAGGCCTGGGAACATATCTATAGGGAAAGCACGATCGAAGCGAACCTCTATTATTGACATTTACAAACGATCTTTTGTTCTCCTCACTACCATCGATATTTCGAACAATGTAAGCACATCATTATTCATTGTTTGGTTTTACTATCTCTTAATTATTTTATCGTTTCGCACGGAAGACGTATTACTAATTAATTAATAAGTACCAATAATGCTGTTGATAAATAAACTCTGCGTGATAAAAGCTTTTCTTATGTCATTCGTCAGTTGTTTTTATGACCATGTAATGAGTCGATCAATCAATCAATTTAGCCTATGACATTTGAATACTACTATAGATAAATGTGCGTAAGTTTCGTCACTAGTTTAATGAGCTTTTGAACGTCAAAATTCATAGTGTAGAACAATCAGCCTATAATAGTCCCACTGTATGGACGCGGGCCTCCTTTCAATGAGAGGGAATGGGCTGTAATCCACCACGTGGGCCCCATTGCGGATTGATAGATGTCATTGTTCTAGGATATACCGGCTTCTTCACAATGATTTCCTACAACCTTTAGAGAGCTATGCTGATGAAATAAATTACAGAACGTAACGCGCATGCCATGTAAAATGCTCTTATTCAGCTGCATCCAGTTAAATTGGGAACCGACCCCAACATAGTTGGGTAAAAGGCTAGGCAGATGATGATTGAAACGCCTGCTTACCTATCAGTTAGTAAAAGCTTAAAACAGTGATCATTAATAGTTTATTAATATGAATCACGTTAAAATTTTAAAATGTTCACTGACGCAGTTAATATTATGATTTGTCACTTTGCGACCGTTTTACGAATTGTAACGTAATTTATATTATTATCCTATTAAGATTGAGTGAATAATAACAGCCGCTCAGATCGATCTTTAGGTTAAGCCGTGCTTGCCTAGATTGGTCTGTGGATGGGTGACCACCCATTACATACCGAGTTTTCTCCGTGCCTTGGAAAGCACGTTAAGCCGTTGGTCCCGGCTGTCATTTGTAGATCTTTGACAGTCGTTACAGGGAGTCAGTGCCCCAAAAAGTCTGACAACCATCTTACGAAGGGGTATCGTATTACCCAGTACTCACTGGGTTGTGGAGATCAGATAGGCAGTCGCTCCATGTAAACTACTGGTATTCAGCAGCATCCGGTTAGACTGGAAGCCGACCCCAACAAGGTTGGAAAAGGGCTAGGCTGATGATGATGATGATCCTATTAAGATTCTGCTATGTGACCATTTCAGGTTCTCTGATCATCTCATCTTATTCAGAACAAGCCATACTGTGATCGTAACGGACCGACGATTTTCTTTGTAATAGTTTTCCAATGTCCTCAATAGAATTGGTCTTGCATGGGGTTTAGCTTGCGTGGTATTAGATATTGTATGGATATAATTTCATTGAAGTTTTTTTATTATGATTGCGCGTTACACGTAATTTTTATGACCGTCAAGTTCCGGTGAAATGTGGGATGAAAAAAAAGAAGCAATTGAACTTGTGATTGCAATGTTTTGTACACATTATTTAACTGCACGCAAAATACGCGCTTTCGACGTGGAGTTGCGGACACCAGCCCGTTATACAATACAAACATTATTTAACTAAGACAATCGTAGTTAATTAAATGTTCTGTTTTAGTTTAGTTTAGTTTAGCTTTCACGGTTTAATACTAAACTTATACTGTCACTTACGGGATATCTTCCGTGATTGATCACGATTTTGAGCTCCCGATATTTCGATGCTGTTGCAAGCACCATGATCACGGTTTCATGGCGTTTGTATTATATAATCTGTTATAACCAGTGATCGGAATAGGGTGACTATATTTGCCTAAACTTCGGAGAACAGAGACAGAAAGTGGAGACTTCCTTATGACAATTTTTTTTTCCTAGGATTCGGGAAAAATCTTCAATAAGTTGAAAATAAGCATTATTTAAGATGTGTAAAGGCTGTTTTTAACTAAATTTACAATTACCAAATTTCAGGATAATTCGTCACTTCAATGTAAAAATATTTCTCATCTTTTTCTTTTAGGACTTATACTCGAATTATCACCATTTTCTAAAATCTAAATTACCAATTAATTTTAAGTAGTAGGTATATTTATTTTCATTCGGAAATGAAATTCTTTTAAATATTGAGTGACTGCTTCATTTAAAGTACAAGTATGTACGTATGTAATATCATGTATCTTGTCTGCCTGCCCAATCGATTAAAGACGGGTGGGCATGCATACGCGCCGCGCGCCGGTCAGCGGCGAGCTTTTGATAGTGATGCGCCATTTATTTGCGATAAAACATCGATATTTATTTTTTAAGTTTTTTCTTATAGTTACTAAAAATAAAACTTGAAGTTTGTTTAGAAAATTCGCTAATTGGTTAAAGAATTTGATTGATAGTTTACAATTTTATTACGAAATTGATGTTTGGTTTATTAGCAGTCATTGAATTGATTTGAAGGTCGTTAAATGTTTTGGGATTGACTCTCTATTTGATGGTTGTTAGTAATTAACATATTGAACTACTACACAGTTACAATTTCAATTAACAAAATGAAAGGGCGGTTTTGTATTGGGCTTTTGTATTTACAACATTTCATTCAAGATTGAAGTCATTAGTGTCTTCAAAGCTACACAAAGTCATCAATCCGGCAGCCAAGCATTCCGGTCTTATCTCCGTACCTTCAATTCATTTCCCACGTCACATTAGATGGAATGTCATCCGCTGATAGATAAGGTGCGTAACATTGATATCGATATTCACAGCGGTGGTCTTGTAAACATTGATACTCGGTATCACTAATTAGTACCCGGTGAAAGTTACCGACCGACTGACCACAATCCGAATCCGATGTTTCGGCTGCGTCGATTCTAGATCGATTCTACTTTCGTTTTTTACTACTCTTACTTACCGCTCACCTCGAGTCGATTGTATGATTTATTTCGTACTTACGTTACATAGATGTAATTATACGTTCGGCTACAGATTCGTTGTGGTCAGTCAGTTGCGGAGTCGGGTTGTGGTTTAATTAATTTCTACTGATATTCATTATATCTTTGCTGAGCGTTGTTATTAACTGAGAGTGCAAAGGTGCGGTATTGGAGATTCTTCGTTTTTCTTATCGATAAAATTGGAAGGTACGGTTCCGTCTACTCGATACAATTGCTCGAACACAATCAAGCAATTACCAACACTTCATCACATCTAAACACTTCAAATATTTTGGTTTAAAAATATTTGAATAAACAAATTATACCACAACTCGATGCAAATAACAGCTTTTATGAACATGATTGATCATATAACTGTTCTTATAAATACGAAAAAGATGTAGTTAATCGGATGAATATAACAGTCAATTAAAGAATCGACGAAAATAACCAAAACGCCCGTCAACTTGATTAGTTCGGTGAGAAGCGGTGTGTTATGGTCAGGCTTTAAAAATAGCGAATTAGACAGTCTGAAAGACATTAATTTGCTTCTTGTCTCCCTTTGATGTCATCGTCATTTTTAATGAGCCTGTTTACTGTGTACCAAGCAAATTATGTTTTCTTTTTACGTTGATTCTGTTTCACTACTGTCTTAAGATCTTCGATAAGATCTTACCAGATATCATTTACTGATGGGTCTAGTACTTAGTGTTTTATTTTGCCATCAGCGTTAATGTCAGACTCAGTATAATCTCAGATGATTGTTTATCACTCAAGTACCCTTAACATGGGAAGACGTTTGACACCTTCTAATATGACAACACAATTAAAATGTCAAATCCCATAACACCACTAAACCCTCACATAAAACCGTTAAAACCAACTCAAACGCTGTTCACACTTTTATAAAACCATCCAAGCTCGTTTTGTTTTTATCGCCCGCTTATTCTGAGGCCTAACAGTCTCATCGCGACCTCAGATGTGTGCCAGCGGGTCTTCAATGTGGGTTTATGATGCAGCGCCACGGGTTCTCAGCCGCTGTGGGTGCCTCATTGTGTATGGCAATTAACTCTAACTGTCAACGTTTCCTAGGATTCCATGTGAACTCTCTGTCAATAGGGATTGTTGGATTTAATTATTATAATTGTCGCTCTTGTTTGTTTGTTTGTTGTGGTGATAAGAACTGTATCTATGGTTATGCTTATGAGCGTTGGAATCATATTGCGCTTTTTTATTATTTAATATTTAGAAGGTTTGTCTACGTTATGTCCCAGTACCTCAGCAAGATTGAAGGGACACCGACGCGACGCGAAAACGGTTACCACGTATTCAGTACATCATTCTGAACTCCCCACAGAAAAAAATCATCGGTAATTTAAAAAAAAATCTGCTGGTCCATACATTTTGACCTTGTAGGTATTGCAGTTTTGTAGGAAACAGCTGTTTTTTTATTAACCGACGAAGAATCTATGTGATTCAGAAGGATGTACTACGTGGTTCAACGTGGTAACCGTTTTAGCGTCAGTAACTCTTCCACCCTGTATACGACTGGATTAGTTCAGATGAAAGATAAAAAACACAAGGGTTAATCAAATAACGTCTAACTGATTTCGAAAGCACTCAAGCTTTTACAAGTTAGAATAAACTTGAGTTATGAGAGTGGTAAAAATAAAGAGGATTAACAAGATTCGGAATACGGTTTGTTTCTGATTTATATATATAAAACGAAATGAATCGAAATACTAAATCTTTCTGTTATGGACCGCCATTCCTTAGCAAAACTAATCTCAAGAATAATACAAAAGAAAACAAGAATAGACTTTTACAAAAGTAAAATCTGTCGAGAAACTTGTGTGCCCAATAGTACTGGATTCTTAGTCACGTAGGTAAATATTGATAACTTTCCAAGCAAATATTTAGTTTGCCGTAGCACACTTACTCAATATAACATCGCCAAGCTAATATGCCAATTAAAACACTCCATGATAAATCTGGTTTTAGCGAAAGCAAAAGTACGAGATTGTATGTCGTTGACCGAAGAGATTTGACTGACGAAATTGTAACTGAAAACGTAACATATAACTGTCTTTGTCGCACGCTTGATTGACGTGTAAGTCTGTCTGTTTTTAAATCGTGACACGTCTTGACAGGTTGACATGAGATCCTCGAAATCCTAGAAGTGACAGTGCCGGTGAAAGTGTAAATAAAAAGTTTCGGTCGAGAGCGTATTGTGTGTTAAAAAGCATTTCAATTTGTTTCCCCGATTTGTAGGGAAGTGCCACATTTTTGGATATAATTAGTTAGGTTGTACGTTAAAAGGTTCTCTATTAGCTTTTGTATGTTTATTTACTTCGTCCAATTTTAGAATTTTTTTGATGCCTTTGCCACATAGAGCTTCCTTTTGTGAGACTTCCTCATCAGCTTCAGTTGTTTTTTTAGTTCGTTGTTAAATCCGGCTTATACCGTCTTCGTTCAATTCAAATTCATTTTCAGCATAGTAAGTAAGAGTAATCTAAAAATATCATTCCTCCCATCAGTCATCTGAAGTTTGTAAACTTCCGTAACAGAGACTAAACTAGTCTATAATATCTTCTGGTTCATTCTTCCAGATTGTAGAAATAAAATTATGGTCTAACAATATCATACAACTCATCAGTCATCCCAAGTTTGCAAACTTCCGTAACAGTGACAAAGTCTATAATATCGCCATGTCATCTCAACTTCAGCTGTAACTCTCACGAACTAAGTTTTATGAGATAGTGTCGGGACGTAACATTACGGTAACAACCGAACAACCCTAACTTTAGCAGAAGTGACGTTGATCAGTTTTAGAGTTCTGTAGTCTCATACCTAAGTCATAACTTGTGAAGGCCTGTTTAGCATAAATGGGGACCATGTTTCTCTTATTTTCACAACATAGCAAATGTCATGTCAATGTAACATTTAATTTTGACGAAATATTTGAATAAATTAGTAATCAGTTGATACGACTGTAAACATTTGATAAGTAGTTTCCTAGCATTTGTTTGTGCAAGGTAAATACGAGCCCTAAGTGTTTGCTAGTCACACACCAATCGTACGCTTAGGTACTGCTTGAGTTTACATGCATATTATACCAGCTAGGTGATAATCAGTAGTAGATAGTAATAGGCCGACATTCTTTAATTCAGAATTCCTGCCATACTTGCTATAAATAAATGATTTCATCCTTAACAGTACAGGTTTTATATGTCTCAATTCCCTTTTGGCTTTCCTTTCTTTGCCTAGAAATGACTAGTGCCTCTTAACATATATTATTGAATAATCTTCCCAAGTTCCTGGAGCATTACTGTACCCATCTGTTAAACCCTATTATTTTCCTTAACTAAAACCCATTCTCTTTAAAAGCTTTCAGTATCGTTACATACTTAAACATAAACCTTTTAATCCGTACGAAACCTTTATTAATTTTCTCTGAACACGACCTCTCCAAATCTCTTGCTTAATGTCGAATAATAAATCACTTCACAATTGTTCGTACCGTGGTCTGTAGGTACCTCAGTTTACATTGTCGCGATTTACTTTCAGTTTCGTTTTGTGCCCCTGCGCAGGTCGATGACCGGTAAGATCTAGTGCGCGATAGCTTCCTTACTCAATGATATTGTTTACTTTTAGTCTAGACCTGACAGCTGTGTTTAGATTCTACTAAGGCTTTTGAATGGGTAGATCATATGTGTGCGCTGTTTGTTTGTATGGGAGATAGTCGCTTTCGAATATTTTATGAATTTTTATGCAAATATTTGGTATAGAGAAATGGGTAAAAGTTAGTAGGTACGGATAGTTTACTTTCTTTGCTTTGTTTGATTTAAAGTTTTTTTTCATGGTTGAATATCGGAACTAGTTAAATGGCATGCGATTTGGGGTCTTAAGAGTAGACTGATGAAAACTAAGATAAAGACTGATGACGATGATGCTGATGAGGTGATACATAGGGTACCTACCTAGTAGAAGAGAATAATAAGAATAATATTCTCAGTTTTAGTGGTAATGACGCAAATAAACTAGTCAACACACGTGACGGAGATCATAATCACAGAACACAAGAGACCATTTAACTCATTCCCATAGTAACACAACCAGATCCCATAGTAACTGATACTAACAACACAGAGATACACAAAATTCTTTCACATAATAAATTCACTGAAGGGCTCGAGCTAATCGTGTCAAGTCCGCAGTGAAAGTAAAAGGTGGGCGAGAGATTCACAGTGTCGGCGTCGGCGTGTGCGCACGAAGGCAATGATGCCGGCTGCGGGTAATGATGGCCACGTGGTTCGGTGGTCATGACTTTCAGAATGATGTCTTTGTATTCAAGGTGTAATTAAAATAGCTAAAACCTCAAAAGGGGTCTTGTGTGACTACTGTGCTCATCATTATGAATAACAAACTTTTACAACAAAGAAAATCTAACGTTTCCTGCAGATTTGTTGATATTGGATAACATCAATGATGCAGGCTGGTAGTAATAATGGCCACATGGCAAGTGGTCATGTTTACGTGTGGTCGTGTTTTATTTTTTGAAGACTGTCCTTTTATAACAAGGATACGCAAAAGTAACAGTAATTTACAACCTCTGATAACAACAGAGCAAAATTTTCGATTGTCGTCTACTTGTTTTGGATTTCATTTATTCACATAAATGAACGCTTGGCGGTATTTTCACGTTCACAAAACTAAAGATCCACCACAAGTCAAAGGATACTCTGTTTTTCTTTAATACCCTTTTTCCATTAATCATGCCCTGTGGTAAAATTTAACCCTTTCAAACAATTCAGATTGGCGATCGTGACAAGCCGTTTTTCGACGTTAGACGCCGCTTAAAGGACGGTCTAATGTACAGACGCCAGCACATCCAGCTACTACAATCTGTCAATTTTTTAATCTGTAACGCTTGGTTGAGTTATTGGGTACCTATTTGAAGCTACATTTTATTTCACAAGACTGGCTTCGATTTTTTGCTTACGTAAATCTTTAAGCTTACTAGTATTATAGCTTTTTATAACAGGTGGCACATCAAGGTGGAGTTAATTTCGAGAAATGAGAAAGTCGAGTTGCATCACTATCAAGAAGTGTAACATCTTGTAATAGATCCTAATCTTGGTCTGATAATGATTGTTCAAGTCACGCCTATAATGATGATCGAATGATTTTAATAGGTTTTCTTTGATACTATTTATATTCACGCAGAGTTCTTAATTGATGAGTAATTAAATTAGATCAGTGAAATTAACTGGTTATGAAATTGATTTGGTAAGATCAAAGTAGGTAATAACGTACCTACTCTGGCTAAAACGCGAGTATGAATTTTCGTTTTATGGATGACTATTTGTTATGGAATTTGTAAAATATTGCGTAACAATGTAACAGAAATGAACACATTGAAAATGCGAGTACAAACGGAGACGTGGCCTAAACAACTTTCCAATTTATGAAAACCTTTTCACTTTAAATTCATTTAGCGACCTAATAAAAGTAAAACTGCACACTTTATTTTCTCCAAAAACATAATACGGTATCATAAAGGAGCATTAAAATTAAATTTTATTGCCACACCTTTTAAACTCGAGAATAACTCGTAACAACCGTGTAGCCATAAAAATAATGGATCGTTTTATTAATTGTTAATCTGCAAATAAACGGAGGCCTCGCAATGAAAAACGTTTCGCAGTGATCAGCGAAGGTGCAATAAGCTCTGCTGTGGGCCCACCGCACCCTGTAATTATACAATGGACCTGCGACCGCATACTTTACAAGCGAAAATGCACCGCAAAAACTCTAAAGTGGCATGTATAAAGAGTTCCGGTACTTTGCTTTAGTACTTTCTCCCGGTGCTCCCACGGCCCACTTGCCCGAAAAGCAACTTGTTCAGCGGGAACGCCCAAAAATTGGTGATTAAAGTGGTGCGGTGTGTCTACGTCTTTACTTTCGCGAGCTCCCGCCAATTAAGCGGCAGCGACCGGCTGTGTTTTGTTTTTATTAAAGTGCTAAATGAGATGTTTGAGATTGAACTGCCTAGGCAGTTACTTTGCAAGTTTATCGGCTGTTATTTATTGAGCATCAATAAGTAAACCCTTCGTTTGAAATTGTTGAGCGCTAAATTAACAAACATTAAAAGTGCTTGAGTGGTACTTAACAGAGGATTGGAAATGATATCTTTCCCTCACATACAAGGGAAGTATATTCATTTAACGCTAGTTGGATTTCGGAAACAATATTACATACGGAAAACAATAACCAGGACCACCACGTTTCCGTAATAAAATGCCGGAGATAGTTGGAGCGGAAACGAAACAAAATGACATTCCCCATCGTCAGGAAAGACTGAAACACAAACTTTCCCTTTTAAGTGAAGCAAAGGGAAATAAGTAGGTAGGTAAGAATTCCTTTAGCTAGTAGTACTATCGGAGGCTTTGCATCGTGACCTATTCACCCTTGAACCACAATTTCTAATGGAAGGAGATGCTGGGTTCATTATTTAAAATGTGTGCAAGCCTCGAACGTCGGCAATCGAAAGTGGGCAGATCGGACCTCTGATAAAGATCCACTTTACTTTGATTTATGAACGCAGTGAAATAAACATCATTACAATATTGCAAATACAATGTTTGAAGTTTAGAAATTATTGATGGCATTTTGATGTAATGTGCGTGATCGCAATTTTTATGCTTAGCTTTGATTTATAGCCTGCTTAGACAAATATGTTTTTCGTATTTCTAAGATCTTACTTTATTTTTAAATTCACTACTCACTACTATAAAACAAAGTCCTTTGCCGCGTCTGTCTGTCTGTCTGTTCGCGATAAACTCAAAAACTACTGAACGGATTTTCATGCGGTTTTCACCAATTGATAGAGTGGTTCATGAGGGACGTTGAGTATATAATTATTTAATGGTAAGTATACAATTTGTCAAGGTTTTGTGTAAAGTGGGATGACGATAATTGTTGGAAGTGTCAGAAAAAATCCAGCCGCCCGGGAGCTTTCATCGAAAACGCTGCCTAATCCCTTTGAGATATAACAAAACAATGCATCATCATCATCCTCTGCCTAGCCTTTTCCCAACTATGTTGGGGTCGGCTTCCAGTCTAATCAGATGCAGCTGAATACCAGTATTTTACATGAAGCGACTGCCTATCTGACCTCCATAACCCAGCTAGCACTGGGTAACACGATACCCTTTGGCAAGACTGGTTGTCAGACTTTAATAACAAAACAATGCATGGTGGGATATTCCTCTTCTATGGGACTACAAATAAGTACCCCATGGCATATATCAATTTTTTAAGGATACTATATAGACTTACTTACTTTAACTTAAATACGTTAGTTACCTCAAGAATTTTATGCACATTATTATAATCTTTTACACATAATTTAAATGAATATCTTATAGGAGTTATCGCGACATTAAAAAATTAACGCGCGCGAAAATAAATTCAAGCGCGTTTCTCACACCGATGACGGGAATCAAATTGTTTGTAATTTTTTTTTCCACAGAATTGTTTCTGAAACAAAACTTGCAGTCATAATATGCTCTATTACCCGTGCGTGCCGGGGCGGGTCGCGAGTGACGGATATGGGCAGGTATCTTAGTTGGCAACATCACTCAAAAAAAAATATTATGGTCATTTTCAATACTTAGTAACTTCGTTTCAAGGCCTTCAAACGCAAAGTTAACTTGAAGTTTATCCAATCAGCTTCAGTCAGTAACTATGCCCACTTAAATCACAAACGAAATATAATCATAGGCGCGGTTCGGCAAAGTTGAACACGTTAATGATAAAATTACACATAATAGGTTTGATTTAGTACTGATTTAGAATAATTTTAGTTTTTTGACATAAATGTTGTAATGGTGCTCACAAGCGCGACTGCTAAGTGTGAGGTCCTGGGTTGGATCCCCAGGTCGGGCAAAGTGTTATTGGGTTTTTCCATCAGGAATTTCTCAGTAGCAGCCACGGAGTCTGGATTTGCGCCCGGTCGATCGCAATCGGCTCGCCCCCTATTACATGGGACTTAAACATAACTGGCGAAATGTGGGTGTAGGTTCTATTAGCTTCACCTTCTGCCTTACCCTTCGGGTATTACAGGCGTGATGTTATGTTATGTTGTGTGTAATGGTTCGTGGTCATTTGATTCAAACTGGAGCTTAAATTTCAAAACTAAGCAAGACATTTTGCAAAAGCTTACAACTATAGTGCATTTTCTATCCATTCATTGAAATGAACTTTTAAACGAACAAATTTTGTATTTGCTTACTTATGATTTTTTGCTAATTAACAGATGATATTCTACCATTTGATTTATAATCGGACAAGATAAATGGACTCGTCGGAATTAAGAGTTTCTCTCACATACCTAAACATCATTAAATGTGTGAAATCATAACTTATTAACTAAGTATTATATACTATATGCACCCCTGACTCTAATTAAATGCTTGCCGTGACGAGCATCACTTTCTCATACCTCCACATATATTTATACATATGTACAGTTAAGAATAAACTTTATTATTATAATAATGAAAGTTATGTACATGTCCAGTCGAGTGCTAGAGAGAAAACTTGTAAACATATCAGAAATAAAATAAATTGTAGAACAAAGTAGACAGACACGATTATTTTATGAAGAAAGTGGCGTATTGTATATAAAATTGATGTTTATCTTGCTTTTGTATGTATTTCTTTAATGAACGTCAGATATCGATGTGTTATTGAGTATCTTGGAAATATGACAATATCTAGATAAATTATATGAGATGGAAGTTAAACGATCAATGAATAAATGAGGAAACACGGTATGTAATGGGTGGTCACCCTTCCACGGACCAACCTAGGTACGCGCGGCTTAACCTAAAGATCGACCCGAGCGGCTGTTATTATTTAGACACAAACGACTCATTTATTTCCCTGGTCTTTTTAAGCATCGCGGTCTGTCCAATTAATTAAAGTAAGTGGTAACCAAAATTACCCATTCTTTAAAGCCCAAATTACTTTTGTTTCGAGTTCATTATTGGAAAGTAATTCACTTATTTCGGTCTTTTGAATCTTAAATGTTTTTCCTATTTCTTATAAAGTACCTTTTATAAAGTCCGTAACACGTTTTCCGGAATTTCCAAATTACTCTTAAAAACTTTTTCGATTTTCCTGTTAAAATGTAGTATGGATCTAAAAAGCCTTTTTGTATGTATTTTTTTAACGATTGTTTGAAAAAAGAAGAGTCTCTGTGGAATTTACTGCTGGCTTCTCAGTTCCCTGATCATTGTAATCTGAATCTATTCAAAGTTCGAGTGAATCGGTTTCTTCTAGACGGGCTCCATCCATAGCCGCACCATTGCCTCACATCAGGCGAGTTGCCGCCAAACGCAAGGACCGGCACGGCCTCCATAATTGGGAAAAGACTATGACAAATGACGATCAGGATCTCTATGCAAATGTAACACGTCTTCACAGTGATGCAATACTTTCTCTTTTTTCTCAAAGGTGTGTCAATTTGTGAAAATAGTCATGATGTTTTTTTTATATTAGAAGGGCCTACTCTTGACCTCAATCTAGTCCTGAAGACAGAGATGACGTCGATGATGGAACGAACAAACCCAGAAGAAGCCTATTAACTCGCGACTTAAATAGATTTGGGGTCATATGAACTTGGGTACACTGACGAAGGCAGGGAATTCCACTCCTTGGCTGTGCGCATAATAAACGATGTAGCAAAGCGTTTCGTGCGAATGTGTGGAACATCGACAAGGAATGGGTGATAACCCGCAGTACGTCTGGATTCCCGATGGAAGAAGGGAGATGGTGGAATGATCTCGTGGAGTTTGGAAAGAGGAGCTTCTTTCCATGTGTGACTTATCCTATGAAGGTGAGACACACCCTGAGCAACACAGGGCAGTCGTAGTAAAAGCAATTGTACTATGGTATGAGCAGCGATTCTAACAGAAGTCGTGCAGACACGAAAAATGGAAGATTGAAAATAACTTTGTCGTTTTTTTCCAACGTTTCATAAAACGAGAATTCCTCGTTGGAACACATGAAAACAATGCTAAAGTAAACGTACGTAATTAATCAGAATGCTACTAATGCAAGTACCGTTCACAAAAGAAATACTGTCGTGGAAACAAAATCACAATACGGCACCAGATTCCGTCCTACATCGTTGGAAACTGTACCAAGTTGCTGACAAAGTGGGTCCATTATGGGAGCCGAGTGATGACAGGTGTACCAGTACCTGCTGTGTAGACACCTAGACTCATTAAAGAATACTTAACCAGTATAATTTGACCACCCATTGTATCGCGTTTCAGTACCATGTGATGTCAGCTTAAACTGTATGTACCTAGATACCACGACTCTGTAGACATAGTTAAGCCTCTCCATACAATGAGAGGTCCGGTCACCTTAAACTGCAAATTTCGACTCAAAATCCCAGTTTAAGCTGACCGGTCATATTACAGCCTTTCAGTACAGTGAAAGGTCATATTAAACTGGAAATTGTATAGTTTGATATGTCGTGTGTACTACTAATGAACATCGTAATTATGTTTAATGACACGATTGTTCGGTGTGCTTTGCCGTAAATGCTCTTAGGAGATATTGTTTTAAATAATGAGCTGAATCTACGTTATTTTAATGCTTTATTGGATGACTAACAAAGGCGGTTTCGTGTGTGATCGTCATTTCACTACGCTTACATTGTTTTAGTATAATATGAAATTGCTCTCGCTGTCTCACGTACATATTTTACGTGAAATTAGCATACTCTCTGTCGCTATGTATATGAAAAATATAATATTCAACAGCTTCTCGTATATTTTGACTTTGAAATGAAGGAAAAATCTCGAGAAAATATAGAAGTTTTCTTTTTACGATTAGGCTTTATTCATGAATTGATATACAATACAGATATATAAGAAAACATTTGGCGTTCCTTTTACGTTACTTTAACAAAATGTCGGTCCGTAACTCTTTGTTGCTATGTGTTTTAATATTTTTCAGTGTGGGTCTAAGTAGGTCATTGTCAAATTATATCCTAGGTTCAAAATCTAGGTAGACGAGTAGCTTTACATGTATAACATAACAATGCACTTTCCCAAGCGAAGTGCTAATGGATATAAAATGTACGTATAAACAAAAGTTTTTGAAATATGTCTCATGAATTCACTTTATTTACGTAAAATGGATTTTAAATCTATACATCTTCTTTACAAATAAATAAAAATTGAAGTTTCTGATTGTGACAATAATTATGTACGGCACTTATAACACAAACATTTTTTTTTTTCTATTTTTTTCTTTCTTTCTGTTTGTTTGTTCCGGCGAATCTCTGTAACGGCTGGACTGATTTTGATGGGACTTTTACTGGCATATAACTGTTACAAGGTCTAACTTAAGCTACTATTAGTTCAGAAAAATAATTAGGGTTCCGTGCAAAAAAAAAAAATGAAAATGTTAACAAAATCCAATTCAAACAAGGAAGTAATCTTTTTTTTGTAATAATTTCACGCAAATGAAGGTCGAGGGTAACAACTAGTTTCAAAATAAAATTCTTACTAGGAATGACACACAAACATAGCCTACAATTCGTATTTTCCAGGAAAATGTTTTTTTACAAACGCTGGTTTAAGTTTTCACGGTTTAAAATACTGTCACTTATATCGGGATATCTTCCGTGACTATTAATAATTCTGAGCAATCAATCTATTGTTTTGACATCGAATTGTGTATTTTGTTAATATTTGTTTATTTTTATGACGAAATTATGATTGAATTTTTGACATTTTTTTTTTTTACTGACATCTGTTGTGATAATCTGATAATTTGACATCTATATTTAATGATAATTTATATTGACTACTGTTTAATTTTTATTTTTTTCTTCATTACATGACATCATCTTGAATTCTATTAATTTTTGAAATCAGAAATCATTTATGTTGCAAAGCTTTTTGCAAAAATTTTGCTAATTAATTGATAATTTAGTTGTTTGTATGTTAATGTTTTAATTAATTGTCATTTTATTATGTAATTTATAATAATATTATATGTAATTGTTCAATTTATTTTCTAATTTAATACCATAATTATGCATGACTTTCAAATATTTTAGTAAATGATTGTAATCCTCAGCTAGATTTGCACACCATATTTGTACACCTCCTGGCATAACATAGCGCTCTGTTCATCAAACATAAGATCTGTATTTTTTTACCTATGTTAACAAATAAATTATGATTTGATTTGATTTTGATTTGATTTGAGCTCCCGATATCATGTCATACCGCGATCATAGCGCTTCCAACTGCGTCGAAATATCGGGAGCTCAGAATAATGAATAATCATGGAAGATATCCCATAAGTGACATTATAAGTTGAAAATGTTTTACCGTTTCTCCCTAGCCTATGTACCCCTACACTATGTATACTTACTTTGAGATAATATTATTGGATTCATTATGTAAAGCCAAAGAATTAAATTGTGAACCAAATTCGCTACCAACTTAACAATGTTTTGATAAGCAATTAATTTTCTCCGACGGCACAAAATCCCTGATCAAACATTTTAACTACTACAGAATCCACTGATAGTCAACCACTTTTAAACCTTATTAATCAGGGCATAAGGCGTAATAATATTTAGTCATTAATAGTTACAATTAATTAAACAATTGATCAATGTTACTATAATACATATTTGTACGCCGTAAAGGTAAAACATGACTGTGATTCCTTCTGTAATGTACTTAACATCTTGCATGCTTTGTGTGTGCATACTCATGTTTCTGACAAATAAATGAACTCTGAACTCTGAGGGTGAAAAGTGGTCGACCGTCAAGTGAGCGCGGTAGTACCCACGATGCCCAGTCAAGCTATAAAAAAACAGTATAAGCGGATCTGTCATTGAACGGGAAATCTATACAAAGCGAGTCCTTTTATACTGGAGATTAATATCTTGATATGTCGACATGTGTACCTATACGTTGGGATTGTCTAAAGCAACCAAATCATTGTTATCAATTTCTATAACTCCCACGGTGTTCAGTTTAAGCATTGCTTGTAGTGAAACTATCCACTAATGTTTCAAATGTGTTTGTTTACAGATGCGGCTCCGACGGGGCTTGGCTATAGGCGTCCTGCTCATATTACATATGGTGAGGTTACATTGTTTTCTTATACCTACTCAATAAGCTAAGAGCCAAGCAGTGGGAACTTTATACCCACTGCTGGGACATGGGCCGTTTTGAAATCTACCATGTGGGCCCAGTGCGAATTGGGTGACACATTTCTTCTAATTTTTAGTGCTTTGTTTTCCTCTGCAGGATTTTCTTTACCATTTCTTATAGTAGCAGTAAAGAGAATAGCTTAAAGTTAAAATCCAGAACCTAGTAATTACCATCATTCTCCCGCCCTTATCCCAATTTATTTGGGGTCGGCGCAGCATGTCTTCTTCTTCCATACTTCAAAAAATCCAGAGCACGTTAAGCCGTTGGTCCCGGCTGTCATTTGTAGATCTTTGACAGTCGTTACAGGTAGTCAGTGACCCGAAAGTCTGACAACCGGTCTTACCAAGGGGTATCGTATTACCTAGAGCTAACTGGGTTGTGGAGGTCAGATAGGCAGTCGCTCCATGTAAAATACTGGTATTCAGCTGCATCCGGTTAGACTGGAAGCTGACCCCAACATAGTTGGGAAAAGGCTAGGCAGATGATGACTTCAAAAAATCCAGAGCCTGTTATCAACCTCATTTCGTATTTTACCATTTCATTTTGTAAACGTCGACTCGGAATCATAAATCATAATACAGTTTTATTCAAAACGAGCTAAAATGAATCTGCATTTTGCGCAGCGCTTAGCAAAAAAATGGCGGTCCCTGAACATAAATTTTGTTGCCCTAAATAAACAACAGCCATTGGTTGGAAATTAAAAACGATACTGATGAACGGTGTACCAATAAAAACTGAAGCTTTATCAACAAAAAATCTGATCACGTACACCTTACCAAATTAATGCAACCAATAGAAATGGAGAAAGGCCTATTGTTTAATAAATAGTTATGAATAACAGGGGACTGTCTATTTGTTCATGCTAATTCTTATTGTTTGGGCGGGACGTTACCTCCCACTATCAAATATAGACTTGTCGTCTTTATTTTCTTGGCCAATTCAAAACAAGTCATTCTTGACCATTATTTTTCTAATGTTACATCGTGGCAGGTGGCGTTCTGTAGTTTCTGTCTACCCTTACTGGGAACAGGCGTGAGTGTTTGTTAGTATTTCAGTTCTCTCTCAGGTAAATTAATATTTCCCCAATGGTTTGGTAAAACTACTTTGACCAAACATTACAATTACAAAGCATATCTTGTACACATTCTCACTCATACACATCACACATATATCATACACACACATCACACACACACACACATCATCATCTCATGCTACATTAGCGTAGTATGTCATTTCTGTTATAATTCTTCAAGATTTTATCCTTCCTCAGGGCACCGTAAATTGTCTACGGTATTTATTTTTCAAGTACCACAAATAATTCAATGATAAGTTTATAATTAAAAAAAAAACAACTTAGTTACCTTATTTTACACAAGTTTGAATAGGGATGTAGCTATCACAACTCAATTTATCGATAAAAATGAACACGTTATCGGATTGCGCCAGCTCCAGTCCTCGGCAGAGCGGCGCACAAATTGAATATATCTGGAGCATTGCGGTTTTGTGAATAGTAGTTATCTGTGTGTATATATCATTGTGCTAGCCGGATTTCAGTTAAATCAAATCTGTTGTTTAATGATGACCCAATTCGCTTGGACAACGCTATAGTATTTCATCATGGACGAAGCACAAATCAATGCAATACTGTATGGCCGTAAATGAATTTTAAAACTGTTGTGCTGAAATATAATTTAGAACAGCTCACATAGGTAATTAAGTCGATTAATTAAATAAAAAACTAGTAAACTAGAATTAATTAACTTTTCCCCTTTTTAGGGTTCCGTACCCAAAGGGTAAAACGGGACCCTATTACTAATACTCCGCTGTCTGTCTGTCCGTCTGTCAGTAGGCTGTATCTCATGAACCGTGATAGTTAGACAGTTGAAATTTTCACAAACGATGTATTTCTGTTGCCGCTATAACGACAAATACTAAAAAATAGAATAAAAAAGTACCACCACGCATTCCTGAGAAAAGGGTTCTTGACAGACGAATAACAGTGATCCTTTAAGGGTTCCGTATTTGCCTACTGAGGTATGGAACCCTAAAAATAATGAAAAAAAAATAGTTGGATGATAAAATTATGTAAATCTTCACGTTAGTGACTACAGTCCATAATGTGTAACATAATAAAGATGAATAATATATGCTATAGAGGTCCATTCCGATCCCTTGTAATCTTCTCAACACAGTCCCGGGTATGGTAGCCTTCCATCCGTATTTCTCCGGACAAGTCCTTTATTAAACTTTGGCACGCCGACCGGACATTTTGCACCATTTGCCCAGTTTTTGAGTTAAGGGCTTGTTTTGTTTAATGCATGCCTACACATTTAACTATTTAATGATTAATTATAAATTTTTTATCAAATATGGAAAATTAAAATTTAAAAAACGCGGACTTTATTGTAAATGTTCGTTTTATTGTCACAACTTTTCTTTTGAAACGGTAATCTTTAATCCCAGGGTAGGTTTTAATACCCAGCTTACCAAAAAAATCATTTCTATTGCAACCGCTATTCATCTTCAACGGTCGATTTGAAACCGTACACAAGTTCGTATAGATGATAAAACGTAAATTAACAGACCATGTAAGATTGGTGTGATTAAGATTTCATCGGAGCGTACCAACGGATCGGTACGCTTTTGAAATTGAGGAAAATTGTATGTATCCGTTACTTGATAGATTATTTATTTCGTTGTTTATCGTAGGAAGAAATATGGCTGTATTTTATACTCAAGTTAGGAAGCTTGAAGATCTTTTAGAATTACCTTATCACAGGATATTTACTGCCTTTATTATTTTTTTGCTTTAATTACAGGCTTCTTTTGGGTTAGCTCGTTCAGGACTAGATTGAGGTCAGGTGCCTACTCTTAGGCAAATTAAATATAAAAAAATAAATTACTGTGTTGGAATACCTGACTAGCACTACCAATGAATAAAAATGGGTATCAATTTATTTAGTAGCTGCTTACACTCATTTAATGACATAATATATTCGTTTTCATTTCATAGAGACAAAGTGGTATTCAAAATAAGCTTAATTTTGGCTGTATTTATCTCTATTAATGAGGCGCTGCCACCGTGTATCGTGGTGTTGTTAATGAGCACGCGCCCGTAAACGCGTGATTTGAATAATTAAATGTTATGTTGGATTAGCCGAAAACAAAAACAGTAAAATATAAAGGTATAACTTTTTAAATGTGTTTTATTAGTATTATAACTTTGTTAGCTTAGATTTAAATTATATTATGCATGCTGTTGTCTCCTGCACGCGTAGTATTACCACCGTAGAAACGGTTTTGTCGACAGAAGAATCGACAAAATGACAGATCAACAAAAGAAATCGCAGGGCAGTAAGTGAATGAGTATACCTATTTGATACTTTTGTCGTCAATAATTTGTCTGTCATGATCAGTGTACAGCCCTTGTTGCAGATCCTAAATAAATATAGGTCTCTTCAAAACTGCGCCACAACTTACAAATCTCTGTCCGTCAGATACTCAGATCCAAAGGCACTTACCGTTGTCTAAACTCCAATTCAGCAAGATCGAGTACCAATATAGGCCGCTAACTTTTCTTTTCCTGTTCACTGTAACGTTTGTGATGAGAAAAAAATAAATAAACATGTAAGATTATTGCATAGTAATTTATAGTAAAGAGTAACTTTAATCTATCGTATTTAGCAACATAAACAAAATGGCATCTAATATCCAACATGACCATGGTACAGTCAGCATCAAAAGTCGATGACCACATTCAGATTTTCAAAATCACTGTACACTATATCACCCATAAATCGCTCAACAAGAAGGGCGCCAGTATTGAATGAACATTATTAAAGTTCAAAATTAACTGAACACTAATCGTCAAAGGTCACTGAACATAATTTTGTCAAAAATTGCTGATCGTTATAATATTCGAAAACATCATAACATTCTGTTTTACAAAAGTCACTGAACAATATAAAATGCTTGTTTTGGTGATCTAGTGTAATCACGGCAACGTCCAAAAATAAGTTAACATCATAAATAACAAAAGTTACTGAACATTACTTTGTTTCGGATACGTAGCGTGTAAACTTATACCTACTATCAAAAGTATCTGAACTGCAAACTAAAAAAGTGCTCGTTACTATCTTCAGAGTTATAAATCCAATCTTGTCCTATCCAAACTATATCATGTAAAAAAAAATTCAATGGAGGTAAATTTCGAATTTAACTTTCCAAAATAATTTTGTTTTTTTTTCATAGTATCAATGAGAAATATTAGAAGTGGATAATTAAGCGGCAAGCACATTTTTAAGCCTATTTTTCAAAATAAGCTCGCAAGCACGATTATAAAGATTAGCATATTCCGCTTAAAAATTATTCCGTCGACGTCATCGAAGCTTTCTGTATTACGATTGAATAGTAACCTTATTTGTATAGATGTAAGACTCACTATCAAATCACGCAGATTCTGTTTGATTTTATTTATACCGACGCAATTAATGATTTTTTTAGTTCGATTGCATTGTAACCTTATTTGTGAAGTTATAAGTTTCATTTTCAAAAATCACGCAGATTCTGTTCAAATTCATACCGTCAACTTAGTTTATGATTTTTATAGTTACAAATAAGACTCATTTTCAAAATTCACAAAAATTCCGTTTTAATGCAATTCTTTGGGAAACATAGTTGTGGGTATTCGAAAAACTGTTTACCCTTGAATGTAAAAAGAATATTTCAACTTAATTATCACTTTTTATCGGATATAGACCATTGCGGTTGCAAATTTATCATCTATAAATATTGTATTAGTTATCAATTGTTACAGATATACCTACCGAAAAAAAAATACACACACATATTAAACCCAAAAAACATTTCATTTTGTTCAGGGACTTTAGAGATAAACGATGGAATGCTATTTTTGTCAATTTGTTCAGAGACTTTAGAGACGAAGAATGTTATGTTTTTTTACTATAACTTTGTTTAGCGACTTTTGAAAAGTGATGGTCACCTACTTATGCCCTTTTATGATAATCATTCATTTCTGGCGCTTGTCATGTTGAGCGATTTAGGTATAATACGGTGAACAGACATTTTGAAAATCTAAATGTGGTCATCAACTTTTGATGCTGACTGTACACGAACGCTCGCACTTTATTCGAAATCCAAACCACAGACAAGAGAAAAGAGAGACTTGTACTGACCAACAGTTTATTTTTTCTTTTCGTTATTAAACTCGGTGCACGCTCAACAAAACAGCTAATTACCACAAATATATTAATTCGAATAGTAAACCGTAGCGTGGAACTGGAGCGCTCATAAGAAAGTATGCATCACGCTCATGTGAGTTTGTGGTGAGCAGTACAATAGATATAATGGTTTATAATAGCTCTAGTGAAAACCCTACACGGGTAAAATTTAAGTTACCTACTATAACACTATATACAAAAAAGTCTGACAACCAGTCTTACCAAGGATATAGTATTACCCAGTACTAAATGGGTTGTGGAGGTCAGATAGGCAGTCGCTCCATGTAAAATACTGGTGTTCAGCTGCATCCGGTAAGTCTGGGAGCCGACCCCAAGATAGTTGGGAAAAGGCTAGGCAGATGATTATGACACTATATAGAAAGAACATACAGTTTTTGATTTATTTTTACTAGTAGGCACCCTAATTTAATAGGGGTTAAAGTATGAAATTGCCAATTTGTATGGACGATTTCGTGAAAAGTGATATTTCCATACTAACATTTTTACATTTTTTTTTTGGAAACGTCTGAACCATGTATGATGCAATTGTAAACTATAGCTAGAGTAAAAATAAACTGCGCTGCACTGCGTATCTTAAATTCTCAAAACACAATCTATGACCACAAGTACCTACTTGAAGTAGTGAAACCGACGGCACATTAAAACAGGTATTTTGACAATATGAGGTAATATGCAACTACTAGTACGGTTTTTAAACCCTAAAAGGTACGTAATTTAACAATCAATGCACTAAAAATGGAATTAGGAAAAAATATAACTTTAATACGTCAAAGTAACAAACAGAACAAAATGTGAGAAAAAAACTGCAATTTCTTAGTCAAAGACCTAATTTATAAACAAGTTGTAAAATTAATTGAAAGAATTTTTTAATTTATATTGCAATTTATATCTAGTGACTACTATTTAAACTTGGGTCTATTCACTCTAATAGGATTTAAAGATAAATAAAAATATGATTGACACAGACGGTAAAATTATCCTGCCAGGGCTGCGGGACTGTTCGAAAGAGATACCGCGGCCCTGGAACATACCTAAAGGGCGAAAGAAGGAACATGGGTGGTTTTTAGTCAGTAAGAGTCTGACACTCCCTTCCGCTCCGCCCAGAGCGGGAGGAGTCATTTGATGATTTCCCATCCACCAAAAAAATTGACGGTAAAATTATGGTCATAAACGGATTCTGTTTGAAAACTGTTGCCATGAAAATTGTAAAAGTAACATATTATACAAGGTGTAAGGGACAGCGACGAAAAAAGGTTACCACGTATTCAGTACATCATTCCGATCCGGGACCTAGATATGTTTTATCAGTATTTTTTAATAAAAAGAACAATTTATTACCTTCAAATAATTGTACATGACACACTTATCTAAGTACTATGATGCAGCGCTACAACTAGGGAGAGGAGTGTTTACGATGAGCTCTGGCACCCAATGTAAGATTTAACCAGGTTTAGGGTGCCAGCGTCTTCGCCTATACTTTGAACATATAACAATAGTTGTAAGACGAGCACAGTATATCATCATTTAATTACAATACCTTGCCATCCAACGTCGTAATGCTGCCAGCCTTCTGGGCACTTTTCCTGTTGACAGCGTTGCGGACGAATTTTTGGACGCCCTGTAACCCTTTTATACTTGTACATATTTATTTCTATTATAGTTTTGTAGTTTGTAAATAATTTAATTATGTTTATACTGAATAATTACAATACTATATTTACTAGCTAATGCAACTAAGATGTGGAATATTTATTTATCTATGGGAGTGTACATCAGCTCTTCCATACATTTGTTCGGAATGATGTACTTCCACCCTGTACAGAGACAGCTCACGTCTTTGATTTAAAAATGAACTCTCAATTGACAAGATCTTTGTAGAGGATCCATGAATTTGGTGTTTATGATTTCAGACTCATCTTTTTAATTCAAGTCTCCTACACGAGTAATAAAACATCATCTTTTCAGACCAGTAACTTACGCACAGTAACATATACCATTTACGGCTTTTACGTGCATAAAACTCACATTTTTTCTTAATTTAATTCCCAGATCAGTGGAAAGTTAATTAATTTAATCGATCCCGTTTAAGGTACATCACTAGGGACCGCCAAGAACCACCGTATCGACAGTTTGCATTGCGTATTTTCACAAAAAAACCATCATCATCATTTCAGCCGTAAGACGTCCACTGTTGGACATAGGCCTCTCCCAAGTATCGTCACATTGACCGGTCCCATGCGTCTCGCATCCAACGGATCCACTTTCACCAGGTCATCGGTCCACCTAGTGGGAGGCCTTCCAACGCAACGTCCTCCGGTTCGCGGTCGCCACTCCAGAACTTCTCGGCCCCATCGGCCATCCGTTCCGCGAGCAATGTGCCCTACCCACTGCCACTTAACTTGGGTAACATTGGTTCTCTTGCGGATGTCTTCATTTCTGATTCGATCGCGCAAGGAAACTCCGAGCATAGCCCTCTCAATTGCCCTTTGGGTGACTTTAAGACTTCTGATGAGGCCCATTGTGAGCGACCACGTTTCGGTCCTGTATGTAATCACTGGCAACACACACTGGTCATAGACTTTCGTCTTGAGACACTGCGGTATGTTGGACGAGAAGATACCGCACAACTTCCCGAACGCTATTCAGCCGAGTCGGATTCGACGATTGACCTCTTTCTCGAAGTTAGACCTAAGTTGGACCGTTTATCCCAGGTAGACATAATCGACTAACTTCGAGTGTCTCACAAAAATTGCTTTAATTTATTTTAGCTACGTCGTTTAGTTGAACGATTCCAGTCCACAGTCGTTTGAGTGATGTTTATGTATGGGAAAAACATTTTTGTATTGGCTTTAAATTTTTAAATAATACTATTAACTTCTAATACTATTTATTATAATATTAGCATTATAATAACTTAGTTACATGCAGTAACGAATATGGCTGAACGTGTAATAGTTTGAAGCAGTCAGGAACTTCATCAACCAAGTTTAAATATGATAAACCTTAAAAAGACTCATGTACCTACCTATCTTCCTAAATTTGATGAAAATTGCATTTAACACCATTCCCATTTTTCAAAAAACTATTAATTAAAATATTTTACGCTCTTTGAAATATCAGTTTCTATCTTCTATAGTTACACAAGCAACATTTTCAATTCAAATCAGAAAATACGTAAAATATAATCTAGGTACTTAGTAGTAGTTTCTGACCACAATCTCAATTACTCAAACAATAATCTTCTTAAAAAGCCTTAAATATTAAAATCGGTACAGCACACGTATCGGAAAACAGTCCATGATAGAATCTAATACGGTCACGAGGTAGAATCCCCAAATATGGGCACACCGACCCACTGCGCTGACGGACGTAGCCAGTTCCGTCTATGTCCACTATTTACCTGTTTATCCTAAGAAGGGAAAGTAAGAAGGCTACTGAACCCGATCACAAAACATATGTACATTGTAGGAAATGTTACCATTGAGTTGTGATGTATCTTGAATTGAAATTAAACTACCTTATTAGACATGGAAATTTTAATTAATTTCAAAATGCCGTCACTAGCTTTTGTGGTACCTACTTATCTTATTTTTTATTAGTGATTGATTGATCTATTAGTGAACCCACACATTCTGATATCACGCCTTCAATCCCCGAAGGGTAAGGCAGAGGTGTACCTAATAGAACCCATACCAATGGCTTTTGGTGATTGGGGGCGAGCCTAATGCCATCAACAGAACACAAATCCAGGCTCCCTGGCTACTTAACTAAAATTAAAAAGGTTAAAATCTTGACAGACTTACCTAAATACAAACCAGTAACCACATAATTAGAATCAGGAACCAATAATTACAAAGTTAAATTAGAAATTATGAACCGGCCCTTGAAAACGAGAAGTTCTGGTCGTGATTTTAAAGATACACCACCGTAATGAAATGCACACTCGTCATGACGGTTTATGACAATAGGCAGGTGTCGTAGAAAGAGTAAAAGCTGGCTTTCCCAGTCCGTCGTTGTGCGACCTACAGCGACGGCACACATCGGACTTGAAATCCTGCTCAGTTTTGTTGCAGACGACAATTGGTTGTTTCACCCTGTTAGTGATATGTTTGTTATGACTTTGCAGTAGTCGGAAAATGGTGTTCGAAAAACTAACTTTAAAACTGAAACTGACGTTCGCAAAATAACGTGTTTTAGACTTTATGAAATCTGCATAAAGTAGCGAATGAAAATTGAATAAATAATAATAAAATAGGTAAATAATAATATAATAGTTGGTTGTCATTATATTATATCATTGAGAAAGTTATTTTAGTACTCAGATTAAGAATTCTGAATAGTTGCCAAAGTACCTGTCTTGTATACAAAACTAAGATATTGTTCTGTGATATAATCTCCTTGTGAAATAAACAGGATGTAGGTAGATGAACTTGAGGTCTTTACATTGATAACTTCCGCATCCGTGAGAATAGGTACCTAAAGTCCAACGAGCATACACACACATGAATCAGAGAAAATATTCGAAACCTAGAACCGGAAGTCAATTTAAAGTCTTTTACAATCTCTATTACAAATCTTCGATATCAAACATCAACAATGTAACCCTCCACTACACTTTACAATAAAAGCACGTTACCCAACGCACCAGCAAATCAGATCAAGAACACCGTGACTTAGCCACCGGAGACGGTCTTCAGCAATTTAATGAAAGTAAAATTAGTCCGTCGAGATCAATGACCGGGCTGACACACTGACTCGCCTCACCTTAGTCAGACCTGAATCACAAAGCCTTATATGAAGCGGGATCTACGCTCTTAGAAGCGCTATGGATTTCTTGTAGTTTTTTTTGTTGTTTTTGTTTAATTGAGAATCAGAATGAGACATATTTGAGATATCTACGATTTATCTAGTTTGTTTTGTGCCTAAATCAACAAGATATTTTAAGGAGATAATACACACACAGAAACATGGTAAGGATTTCTTTTAGACTCATTTGTTTTTAGGCTAAAGTTGAAATGCATTACAACATTACCTACAAATAGATAAATGCTTTACCAGCAAGTGTTTTTGCTTATGTACACAAGCAGATAGCTACCTATTTATTTCTTCGAAATTCCGAAAGACCTGAACCATTCTTCTTCTTAGCGTGTCGATGGTAATCTAAATTGTGTCAGCCCAGAACTGAGCCACTAGTTTGACCATCCACCTCAACCCTAATCATAATGATTTAAGAAGGTATTAATGATGAATAATACCTTTTTTCTCACGACTAATGACGTTATAATGATAAACCAATAAAATAAAATACCCTAACATTACTACACAATAACAAGATTACCACACACGTTAGTATTCTATAACCTAATAAAAAATCTCCCGGCAACTTTCTCCTCACATTACGTAATACGTATCGATCTTTTATAGAAGTATCCGTGTAATCCCATTGAGAAATAATTGCTGGAATCACTTCGAGGCATAAGCCCTCAAATAAATCTTTATCGATAAAACGTATCTTTCTTGAGACCAATACTTTCTAAATTTCATAGCCAGGGGCTAAACAAATGAGAGTTGTAAAACTGTTGACGATCCATCCAATAAAATGGTTGTACACACGACACCCACCTATTCAATATATTAATAACTTATAGCTATCGATATTGAGGACAGTGTGATGAGAAAGGTAATTTTATAATTAAGATATTTGTCACGAGGCCTCCAATGATACTTAAACAGAGATAATCAACTTTGTGAAATAGACAAACTCACATGGAAAGTTATCTTTATGAATTCGAAATACACACAAGGCTCACAAATAAAAAGTATATTTATAAAAGAACTCAGCGCCACACAGTCTTTCACCGTCTACATGATTTTCGCATTAAAAATGGCTAAAATATACAACCTAAAAAACTAAAAGCCGCACCTAAACAAAATAGCGATATAACAATTTAAACGAGAAATTCCGTGCAGCCGGTTCTTCTAATTTCTGAAACCTGTTGGTATGGAAAATATTTGAAAACCAAAGCGACCTGATGATTTAAGAACGGGAACTGAATTAAACTTTCACATACAATAATGGACCCAGGAAGTGGTAGCACTAAAGTTCTGATACTATAAGCTGATACAAGTTTATGAGTTATTGGTGTTCGAACATGTAATTAAGGAAGTTGGTTATTAATAGGTAAAGTGGCAAATTTATTCATGTTAGCGAAAGTAATGAAAGGGATTCCAATGGCCCATTCTCTCCTTTTTAATCCTTGTCCGTTTCGAATAAATTACCCTTTACATTTTGATGAGATTGAATAAATCCCGTTGATTGTATTTATGGATACGCGCAGAGATGACAAGAATCCATTCAGTAATTTGTCAAGAATTCTTTATCGTTTTTGAAGGTCCGTAAAATGCACAGTCATCTGAATTTCTTTCGTTCATGACCTCGAACAACTGTTTAACTTGTCGCATAACCTTTGATGTGTCGTAAAACGGTCAGTGTGTCGTATTAAATAACATTTTAAAATAATGCCTACTTTGTATAGTGAAAGCTGGGCGTGGACAACAAAAAAAAAACAAGATATTTTCCGTGTCCGTATAAGTTATGAGATTTGAGAAGCCCATTTACTTACGGTTAACATGTCTACTAGTTTCGTTACGGTTTTCTTTATTTGGGTCGAAATGAAAAGTGATACTTCAAAGTCATCACTTGAGATTTCACACACCTTCTGCTTCGTGTAATGGTGTAGTAGATAAAGTGAAGAAAGTATAATAAAGATGAAAGAAAATTGCCGAAAATGCAATATCACGAACAAGAGCAAAGAACGTCAGTAGTTCAATATAATGAGCGAACAAGAATACACAAAGATATAAATCTTCGTTCAAGATAATTAATGGTTTTATTAATAATTTTCAGAGCGGCACTCTCAGCGACCAATCATCGAATGAAAGCGGCGGCGGTGGTGGAGGTGCCGGCCCCGACACTAGCAGTGCGGCTGAGCCTTCGGGCGACCAGCTAGCCATGGAGTCTTCGGAACGAGACACCCCGAGCCACGCGTACAATGGACCTCCCCCGCCCGCACCACCGCCGCATAACCGGAGACAGAACCCGCCGCATCATCAGGCACATCACCCGTTAGGTAAGGCATAACTATTAAAAAAAACTTCACGATTACTTTTAATGATTACCTATATTTAAGTTAAAACCACCTTTATGAGCTTACTTAATCCCTTGACGTAGTCAGTCAATTTCATAAACCACACAGGTTTCACTACAATTGTAAAATCATGGAAATAAGTATTTATTTTAACTTTCCACGTCAAAAAAGAGTTACTCAATGTAGATATGTAACCAGAACTATTGTCATGTTTCAGGCATGCCGAGAATCCCGAACCATCATCAGATCCATTCGAAGCCATTTGCGCTGGGACCTCCCGTGAACCACCACAAAAATGACGTCGGTCCTGGCTTCCGAGGACCACCACCACCTCCCGCACCTCCCGCTGACGCCCAGACTTCTGCTAGCGACAAGGTCTTCAGTGGAGCTGGTGATGTGTGGCCAGCACCCGCCCCAGACATGCCGAAAATTGTCTCTCTAGACGTCAAATGTGAGAAGAACGCTATGAGAGTTTTTCTCAGTTTCGACAAACCATTCTTCGGTATCGTGTTCTCCAAGGGCCACTACTCCAACCATCAGTGCGTACATCTCCCGCCGAACCTAGGCAGAACTACCGCCTCTTTTGAAATTGGTGCTCACGCTTGTGGAACCGCTGGCAGCGGAGACCCAAGATATAGAGGAGACGTAGCAGCAGCTGGAACTTACTTCGAAAACGTCATAGTTATACAATACGATCCACAAGTACAGGAAGTATGGGATCAAGCAAGAAAGCTAAGGTGTACGTGGCACGATCAATACGAGAAGGCAGTCACTTTCCGACCATTCCCTGTAGATATGCTAGATGTTGTACGAGCTGACTTCGCTGGCGACAATGTTGGTTGTTGGATGCAAATCCAAGTCGGCAAAGGACCTTGGGCTTCCGAAGTATCTGGTCTTGTGAAGATTGGACAGACCATGACAATGGTTCTCGCAATCAAGGATGACGACGCAAAATTCGATATGTTAGTCCGAGATTGTGTTGCTCACGACGGTCAACGCGCTCCTATACAATTAGTCGATAGGCGAGGCTGTGTAACCCGACCAAAACTAATGTCTAGATTCACAAAGATCAAGAACTTCGGAGCCAGCGCCAGTGTACTGTCATATGCTCACTTCCAAGCATTCAAGTTCCCCGACTCAATGGAGGTTCACTTCCAATGTACTATCCAGATTTGCAGATATAGATGCCCAGAACAGTGTTCAGATGGAAATCCTAATGTGATTGCGCCCCACGCTGAATACGGACCTCCACAGATTGACGCCTACCAACAAGTTGGCATTGAAGCTAGACGTGACGAAAGGCGAGTGAGGAGGCAACGACGAGCAACTTCCCCTGAGAAGGAAGTTGGCGTAAACCGAGTGATCCGTGTGGTGTCTGCTGGTGACTTAAATATGGATACTTCAGAAGAAAGTCCTGCACCTAAAGTGATTCCCACGCCGGGTCTCGTTTGTATGACCACTCCTGGATTTGCTGCAACATTAGGAGCTCTTCTTGCTACGTTATTATGTTCTTGTGCTTTATCAGCAGTGTTGTTCTTAAAGTTACGGCCAATCACAACGCTGAAGAAGAAGACTGCTGCGGTGACGACGATAGCCCGGCCGCACCCACCGACCGCGCATGTAATCTCAAAGAGTCGGTTCTACTCGTAACAGAGCGTGTTTAACCTAATTTGTACATATTAGTGTGATGAGACTGAAGTATATAGACCATGCCAATTATTTATTTGCGTGTTATATGAGTGCTCAAATGAATGTAGTTAATCTGGGAACCCTTATTTAGTATTAATTCAGTTTATGTGTAGCTTAAAAGTTGAACTTCAGTTAAATCGTATTGATTCCTATCTTGAAACCGTTGAGTTGACATTTAATTCAACCGCGTTTGTTACAACTTTGTTGTTAACTTGTACTGAAGAGATGAGTTGTTGAATATTTTCTTTAGTTGTTTTCACGATGTTAGAACAAATTATAAAACACAAATTGTAGTATTAAAATATTTTAAGTACAATCTTCTGTTACCTCTTTTCGAATGTCCATTCGAAGTAGGGGCAACGGAAAATATATCATACGGAATATCAACTTAGGTGAACCGCTAGATTGTAATTTAAAATAACTTGTCATTAGTATTAATATATTTATTTTTAATTAAGTTTTAGTCATTATTACGAGTACGTATAGCGATTTATTTATTTTTATACCACCTGAGTACCTCTTCTTCTTATTTTATTGTTTTTCTTCGCATTATTATTAAAGGTTTATTAATTGTTACAATGGAATTTAAATGTTTCATATTAATTTGTTTTATAAAAGAGTTGAATTATTTAACACGATGTTGTACCATATCAAATATTTGATGAATTTTATAAAATTTGTAACAGTTGAAAAATTAAACTTTTATCAAGAAAATGCTGTAGTTTTATTTTGTATTTGAAATAAAGTTAAATCTTTTATCAATAAAATGAGTTTCGGCATAGTGGTTTTTTTAATTATAATTATTTCCAGGCTTACTTTCAACAATAGTTTTACAGTGATTTCTGCGTACTCTCCCTAACTCTTTAATGGATCAATGAAACATAAAGCAGGCACCTCATAATTTAGCACTATCCAAGTGGATCTTCCAACGCATTAGATACCTCCAAAACCCTAAAAAGTTTGGCCTGAAAACGCAGGCCAAACTAAGGTGCATTACAAAAGGACGACTATAGTAGAGCATCCGTCTATATAAGTTAGGTTAGGTTAGAACTGTGAGCAACCAAGCGAGAGCCAAGCGAGCATAGGGAGCGGTGTCGTGGTAGCGGCCGGTGAGCGCTACATCCAAGTTGCATAATAGCATAATCAGCCTATAATGTTCCCACTGCTGGAACACACGGCCTCCTCTCTAGAGAGCGAATGCGCTATAATCCATCACGCGGGCTCAGTGCGGGTCGGCAGATGTCACATGTCTTCGAATTTTTTGGTTCTAGGACATGCCGGTTTCCTCACGATGTTTTCCTTTACTGTATTGTAGTGGTGATGAAATAAATTGCACAAAGTATTTTTTTCATTATTTATTTAATCACCTGTCGCCGTTAGAGCCGATCCGTCCACTGTAACTTTCATCCAAGGACTTCTATGATCTCCCAAATATCACGTCAGTGCGCTGACAAAATTCGTTGATGTTATAAAGAGCCTAAAAAATCATTGGAATCCTCTTTTTTCAGTTTTTCGAAAATATCTCGAAATTTGACGTCATCATCATCTGCCTAGCCTTTCTCCAATTTATTGGGGCCGGCTTCCATCTAACAGGTTGTCACAAAAAGTCAACCAATAATCTTTTTCTGTTTTGAGGGCAGTAGTACCGACATGTGGTAATGATATAAGTTAAACAAAGGAACGCGCCTTTCTTTATTTTTTTATTACAAAATGGGCCTGCTCTTGTTCCTGATCTCCTGCTGGATCACGCCTGGAAAGCGATGAATGATGGTATATTGAAACATTCCATGAACAATTCGACTACGTTTTCACAGACCCGGCGTTGAACCGAACGACAATTTACTGTCTGGTGTTGGGATCACACAATAACATCCCGCAGTTCGTATGAAGTTGTTGTTGTTGTTGTTGTATGTGTGTTCGTTTTATATAGGTACATGAAGTCTGCATGATCCCACTTGATTGTTAAAATATCGTACAGTACAGCGCTATTTGTTTTGAGAGTGAAAGTGAGAAAATTGTGACTTGTTCTTGCCTTTCGCTTCATCAAAGTATTGATATAATTAACTTATAGTGATGCTGTGTTTTAAAGTATAACTAAACGATACTTAGAGTTGGAGAATGAGAAAAAGCCAAATACACAACACTGCTAAAACGTCGGCAAATATTAAGGACACCGCACGACACTCACAGCACACCGCACACCGCTCACGTGTGTTCACGTCTCCGTTGTGCGCTTGGCCGCCTAGTGTGGAGGTTAAACTCTTATGAGACATCTCTCCGCTCTGGTTAACCGTTCCCACAAAAGCTAAGCAGAGACAAGAAGCGTAAATATTGAAATTCTGTTGGTGGTTTACAACCCATCTCCTCTCCTCTCGCCTCGTCTCCGCCTTGCGTGGAGTCCGGCCCTGGCTGTAAGTATAACTAATAGGAATTTGACATCATCAATCATTGCACCTTTTTACGACTGAGAAGTACCTGTATTCAACTTGGAAGTTTACAAATACTTACTTTTCAAGTTAACCGGAATGAGGCTGGCACATAAGCAAGATGACACAAGTAAAGAGATGGTTAATGAAGTCGGGCTAAGAATGATAATTATGAAACTTAAAATTTTAGTAAACAGATGTCTCAGTCAGGCAGTCATAAAAAGGTTAGCTCGGTATCTACTTACCTTATTTTTACGAGCTAAATCCTGATCGATTTACGGTGATTATAGATACAGCGTGATTGGTTAAAATAGCTACTCAATAATATGAACAACTTTTGTGGGACTAACTGTGAAATATGATAAAAATCTGATGTTGCCTACATTCTTTACAACCAATAATGAATGGAGCAACTGTTTTTTTTTTGCGATCTCGTGGTCGATACCATAATGTTGATCATTTTCATGAGTACTACACGTCCCTAAAGTATTGCTAATGTTTAACAAATCACCCATTGGGGAGAGGCTGATGCACGCGTATATTTAGTGCTATTATCTGTGCGTTAAGCTTAACTCGTGATGTCAAAGGTTACGAGTAGGTCTCTTAATAATGTCTTTTAAAAATAAACAATCAAAATAATATGTTTTAACATAATTTTTAATCCATTAAACAAATTAACAGGTGCTTACGCGTAAAACACATTTCGTCACCGCATCCGTACAGTGAATACTTAAAACATTTTTGTTCATAAGTTATAAATACACCCCAGAATATTATTTATAAAAGAAATAGTGCCACAAGAGACTTTACACCAAAAAGTACCATAACCGCAGAAAATATTTATTAATAGAATAAAAATAAAATACATTTAATTAATAATAAAAAGTAAAATTGCACTTAGGGAGACAGTTTTCAAATGAAAACTCTATTCAACTTATATAATAATAGTTTTTCTATAATAAATGCAAGATTTTTGGGTGGCATGTCATATTTTATTATACGGTTGTGAGATCGACAGTAATTTGGCATACTGGTTTATTTTATTTTTTACTATACGATAGTTAATGTCAAAACTGCATAAACAAATTATTTCATCATTATTATTTCTTGTGCAATGCACCTACTGATACGTCGTTCAATCAGCTCCACTTAAGGCATGGCTGATATATTATTTCAGTGATAAATCACTTTTTCTAGCCTTTTTTTTGCGATGGGAAATCATCAAATGACTCCTCCCGCTCTGGGCGGAGCGGAAGGCCCCTCCTGTTTGCTGACATCTCTTTGAGGCGCACGTGGAACACGAACGCGCCGTCGACACGGCCTGTCGTCATAAGACGGACAGACGGCGAGCTAGCCCATTACTCACCGTCCACAGGTCCGACTTTTTCTAGCCTGATGCAAGTGCAGTTCCAGATTTGGGCAAGTACCAAGCAACCCTTTAAATTCTAAATTGTATTGCAACAAAGAGTCGCTCACTTATACTTTCATGTTGCATAGTATGATAAAGAACATGTTATATTGTCGATCTCCTAAACCATTTCTCAATCTAGCTAAAACTCTTAATTAAACCTACCTAATCATAGCAATTAAAAGATGGATATAATTAATATTGAGCAATATAAAAATAAATGCTTAAATAAATGCAAATAATTTCATTTAAATGAAGAATCTATTACTTAGAAGTCATTGGTGTTTGGACAATCGTATGATACAGTATAATGTCATTATCCTAAAACTGAAGTAATGTAATTTACAAGATTAATAAAATATCTTAATATTGACAAAGATTTAAATCTTTAGATGAGTCCTAACTGTAGTAATGTCACGCGAAAGAGTTTTTACACTGCGAGACTAACACCCGTATCTATAGACAAGTCGAAGTGATTACTTGAGTAAAAGTAATTTCTCAAGATACAATTTTTATTCTGTAGTTTAGTTATTGCTTGAAGTTAGAACTGTCAAAAGTTAGAATTCATAGCTTTGCTTTCTTTGACGGTTTTTCATCATCATCATCAGCATTTCAGCCGAAAGACGTCCACTACTGGACATAGGCCTCCCCAAGTGCCGCTACATTTAGTTAAAATTTTAGTCCATTGCACAATAATGGTTGCATAAGTAATTACTTAAACTCAAGTAATTACTTTAACTTAACTATAGATCCCAAGAGTGTGTAAGAGTGAGCCAATACATTCGACTGTCATTGTCAATGAAACGCAAGCTTGATCAGTTTTTGACAAAAAAATTTAGGGCCTATCTAACAACTTAAATCTTTGAACAAAAGTAGTTTGACCAACTTTAGATCGCAGTCTAATAAAATGTTATGTTTAAAATACTGAATATTAAAGTTGGCATAACTGTTATTTTACAACTAGCTACTCATAACAGTAAAGCACAGTAGTCGGCATAACTATTTATTAAACGATACAAGTTTAACTTGGAATTTTGGTTTTAATGGAATTCTAAAAGTAATTTACTGAAAAACTGACGTTATTATTATTGCAAGACTAACAAAAGAAACTAACTAATGCTAGGATTTTATAAAAGAGGCTTTAAGGCTAAATGGAGATGAATGATACAAAACTATTTGTCAAATAAAATGATTAAACAACCAAATAAATAAAATCATATTAAACATTGAGCAGGCACCTACTGATGTAGTATGTCTAAAGCCTCAGAGGTTTCAGTACCTAAAGATAATACAACAAATAACATTGATTCCGAAATGATCGAAATCAATGTTATTTTGAATCTAGGAGCTTCAGTACACACGATATTGAATTCTGAAACTCCTAATCATAGAAATTAACTAAACCTTATACTAATGGCATGACTCGACGTTTATTCTTATCCTCTAGACACTAAAGAACACGAAAATCATAATAAGTTAGTCAATAAAAACGTAGAAAAATTCTGTACACTTATCTGTATAAAAATGTATAATATTCACAAAAGTGAAAACTTCAATATATCAGGTTTCTCAGGACTTAGTCCGTAGCACGACCTAGCACCATTATTTAAGGCGACCTAGAAACATTACTTAACAACTAACATAAATTATAAGCATATATTTAAAATAATTTTCTGCGAGTCTAAACATCTAATACATGGATGCAACTGACCTTTCAATTCCAATTAAGGGTAAATTCTAAATTTTATCAGGTAGCTAACTCTAATTATTGGAAGAAATTGTATTCTTCGATTTTATACACAAAGGGCTATAAGACACTAAGATGAGCTATGAAATATAAATTGAATATTTAGCATCTAAGAACAGTCTTCGGTAGGATTTTGATTGGAGTCGGGTCAACCGTCACGGGAGTGATGTGGGTGAGGTTGTGAACCGAGGAGCCTTAGGGCCATCCATGCGGCCAGAGAATGTGACGCCGGGGCTGGAGACACCGGGATGGGAGGCTGGACGGCCATCCGTGAGCGAAGCTTCTGGAGCAGGACTGCTGCCGCTAGTGCTGCACCCGCGGCCGCGCCGGCAGCTGAAGCGAACAGAGCTCCGAAGCTGACAGCCCCCATGCAAATTCCGTATACAACCTGAAGATAATAATATATTAGATAAACACTTTAAGGGATTGGAATAAAACGTGGTTGATTAACATAAACTACAGTATGTAGAGTCAAAGCTCTCTTCTCTTCAATGTGTCTGTTCTACTTTGACCGTTGACATAGTCGAGATGCACTCACTTGAAATTACGAGTTTAGATTTTTGTGTTTTTTTTGGCATTTTATATTCATCACGTCTGTGGAGACTCGCTAGATAATTTAATTTGACCCTGTAAAAACACTGCTAGTATTTCAGCTATTGAACCGGCCAAAACAAAATGAATGAGGTAGTTACAAGAAATATTACCTCTTCACGAATCCGTCCGCTAAACACAGTAACAGGTTCCGTCCTTGAAGGTCCAAACGCGAGATCTGCTTCAGACACCACTTCATATATCCCCGAAACACCGACATCAGCAGATCTTCCCTCTCTAACTGTTCGTCGTTTACGCAATGACCTGGGACCAGCTACGGCTGGACCTGGGGCTTTAGCTGGGACTACTCCGTCACCGGAAGGTTCTGGGCTGATGTTGGTGCCAAGGTTACGAGGTCCGTGAGGGAAGCGATCGCGATCTATGTTCGTGGGATGGTCCTGGAAATAATCGAAGTAAGTAATTACATTCTGAACTTGGTCTTTAACCAAAATGGTAACCCAGAAAAGCGGTAGTATCTAACAAAGAGGATTTTAGTGTTTTTAATTTCTCAGAGATGGTACATATGCATAATCGAGTCGATTCGGCAGTATTTTTATAACAACAAAGGAAACCCGGACTAATCCTACTAATATTGTAAATGCAGTTTGTGAGGATGAATGGATGGATGTTAGTTACTCTTTCACGCCAAAACAACAGAACAGATTTGGTTGAAATTCAGCACACATATAGTTTATAACCTGGATTATCACACAGGATTTTTATCTCCACGCGGGCGAAGCCGCGGGCACATGCTAGTTACTACACATATTCATCTTTCATTCGACTCGTGCCGATGGGCAAACTCCATTAGGTCCCTCTACTGTCGCTGAATCACGTTCGGTTTGGTTCGGTACAGTTGGAGCAAAACCTTGCGACATTTTCCCAAACATAAGTACTCGTATATCTACAAATAGTTGCCGGCCGATTACGTTGAATCATGCGGACCTGAACATTTGTGTGTTCAGATTCATACTTTTTGCTTTTGTAATTTTGACGGGCTTCTTACACAAAAAAAAGAAAAAGCAATACTTACAGTGAAAGGCCTCGCTAATGCTTCAACCAGCTCTTCAACAGCAGACATGTGATCACTTTCAGGTTCCATAACAGGAGCCGGAGCTCTTTGTGGCAGTGGAGCAGGTGCAAGTACCACATCTCCTGATACTTCATCACCGAAGGCTTCTTCGAGGGGAAGACGGGCTTCCTCTGATAGGTCAAGGCCTCCATCTTCAGCTGATGAATCGCTGTAAATATATTTAGTTGTTATTAGTTTTGACTCGTTGAGGGAAAGTTACGACCAGGGAAGTGATCCCGCTTGTCCATCATATCCTGCTAGAAAGGATCAGAAAGAGCTTTATGACGCCGCGCGCCGTGTCGAGTAGCATCGTCGAAGACAAAACGGGGCGAATCCCATCTTTTTCGCTTACATTGAGGGTTCTAAATTATTCAGATAAATATTATCATAATTATCAGATAATTATCCATGCTGGATCGAAACAACTGGAAGTCATGGAGAGAGGCCTTTGCCCAGCAGTGGGATGACGCAGGCTATCAGTATCAGTATCCATGCTGATTCAAGATCTCTTTAAATTATGACCACATGAATTCAGTCCAAACAGGATCATATTTACGTAACTATCACTCTTATCCTACCTAGATAGTGAAACAGTAAGAATCAAAACTAAAAACGACCCAGTGATTAAACGCAATGTTTGTGACCGTTTTTTTAATGTACAGTACACTTAACGCCTGTGGACATGCACTACAGCGACAAATCGCGTTCAGATACACGTGAAGTGACATTGTTATTGATTCTTGTTATTTTCAAAATAATAATTGTTAATGATAATTATCACTTCAAACCCTGCTTTTATTGCATGGACATAAAGCTCTTTCTCTCCGGCTCAAGCCGCATAAGAGTCAATAGATACGGTCACTACTTGAAATAATAAGTTTCAAGGACATAAATGTATTATAACAGAATATAAATTTCCAAAATGAATAACTATGATTTTATAATTTGTTAAAAAACTTGATCGAGATGGATTTACAAGCCGTACGTACAATTTATCGTAATGAATTATGGTGTTGTAAATGTTCGTGATTGCTACCCCACCGATTGCTTTAAACTCTTTAAGTGAACATAAGTTATACGTAAATATATCGCTTTCCATGTGACAGGTAAATGAACCAACGGAAATGGTGAAATTAAAAGAATTGACTCTCTTACTGTTTATTTTGAAGTGAAAACGGCTTGAATCCATTCAGCTCTTGGGTCTCGAAGACAAGAATCAAAGTATTGAGACAACTCATTTTGAATCTTTAATCTATCAATCTAAGGTCCGAAATTCACACTTACTTTATCTCATTGTGGTCTTGATGCGTCCTGTCATCCTTCCTGTCCAAAGCTCCATGTCTTTGAGGAGTTACTCCAGCCAGCTGACAGTGATCCAGACAGCCGTGCCTGCAGATCTCGACCTTACACCTTATATGGACGCTAAGAGCATCTGGGAACTTGAAGGCGTGGAAGAACGCGTAGGTAATGACGGTAGCTCGTTCGTCTACTGCTTTGGCTTTGAGGAATCTGGAAAGAAGAACATTTGAGATAAAGGCTAGGGATTTGTTTTCTGCTGTCATAGTGTGAAATAAGTAATGTGAATTTATAGCAATTAAGGCTTGAAGTTATGGCTTTAGACATACTCCCAGTTATAAAACGAATATGAAGAATTTAGGTATGTGAGGCAGAGTCATTTATTATTATTAACTGTTTATATCCGTGTCGGTTACGGAGAAAGAATCTGACCACCCCATTTAATCCCGCGGGTATCATAAGAGGCGACTAAGGGAGCTGAAGACCCAGTGCAAATCATAAAGCAAGCACTCTGGGCCACTCGCACGGTGGCGGGTAAACCACCAGCAAGCGCATTCCCAAGGAACCTTAGTGTCTGGCACGCGGCTGACTTTAAAATCCAAGCCAAAACCTTCTGCAAAATGAGTGAAAATGAGATGAACTGAATATTTTGGCCAAAAAACCATAGTGTTAGTAACAGAACAACTTAAAAATTATGTTAGTATATACATTTTATTTCGCATACTTCGCCGGTTTTAGGCAACGGGTTGACATGTGTAAATCTACCCAGTGCCTAACAAATGGATTTTCAATTATGCACTAATATTTTAAGGATGCCATTAGTGCTCCCACGCAATATGCCTAGCATTGACCCAACTCTTTTCCTGATGAAGCCGTAGAAATCATCAACGTGGGCCTCTATATGGCGTGGCTCTCTCTCTTTATTTATGCTTTGTTAAGATTTTAATAGTTTCATGAAGTCTCATCAAACGGATGAGCTACGGTTTCTGGAACGATCAACATAAAAAATATCTGTAAAATTATCAAGTGCATGTCAACTGCTGCTATTAACTAATCAAATTATATTATCAACAGCGAATATAATTAATTTTGTAAACTTTCGTTCCAGAACCGAGTCTAGCGCTCGGTTTCTGGTAGAAACATTTTCGACGCATCAAAATTAAACGCAACTCAATAAGTGCTGTAATTGGTTAATTAAAGTATCAACAGTCGCTAAAATCACTGGATAAGCGTTTTATTTTGACACTTCGTTCCAGATACTGGACATAAGTATTACAATCACATGTTTTCTACCAAAACTAAATATTTTCCGTCTTGACAACTTCCGTATGCTGACCTTCAGTTAAAACTAATCCCTCCAACTAACTTTCCACAGATGCTCAAAGCTAGATAAGCCTCATACATTAGCGACGTACCTTGATATCATCTTAGGTCGCAGCACGCATCCATATTCATCCGACAGTTGAATCACATGGCCGGACCCGTCTGACGCGGCACACGACTTCACCCGCATGTCGAATTCACCTGAAAGATAAGAAGACGCATCTTTAGAAACTGTTTAGTTACATAATGGGTGGTTATTGATGATATTGGTTAAGTGATTTATGGCGTTCTCTGTGAAGGGAATTGTCACTTCCGAATTTATGGCGTTAAATTGTCGCATCGCATCGCGTCGGTTTTAGTTTGCAATGAAATAATACACTTTTCAGACATTTTTTGTGAGAAAAATGTGACGGGCTAAGTGGGTAATATTACGAACGCTTCGTTGGGCGAATGGTCGCATGTGCGACTGCTGAGCATGAGGTCTTGGGTTTGATTACCAGGTCGGGCAAAGTGTTATTGGGATTTTCCATCAGGATTTTTAGCCACGAGGTATAGATTTGTGCTCGATTGATGGCATAAGCTCGCTCCCTTTTACATGGCACCTAAACATAACTGGCGAAATTTGCGTGTGCCATCAAGTTCAACTCTGTCTGACTCTTCGGGGATTAGAGGCGTGATGTTGTGTGTACACAGGAACCACTAATCCAAACTTGCGGCTGGCATTAACTTGAATAATGATCGGTGTGTAGATGTCAATCGGTGTCAGAAACAAAGCGCGGAAATATGGCACGAATAGACTATAAGAGTTATTTTAAATACCACTGAAATAACTTTATGTAATAGGGCAGTTTAGAAACTCAGTACTAACTATCACGGCATAAGGCTATTAATACTGGACGGGGCGATAGACTTGACCTCACGCCATTCGCCACAGACCAACCCAGGTTTACGATATTATTCTCTATGGAAATTGATGTGTCCCAAATAGACAAGAAAATTATTGTACCACTCTTTTTAATGTGTAATATGTGTAAAAAGATCCATAAGGAAGCCGAAAGGAACTTGTTCTCCCCGAGATTGCGATTATTTTTTGTCCTGCATAATTGTCGCGTAATTGCTACCACTTTTGACAACAATCCCCAATAAATTAAAACTTCACTAAGGATAAAACTATCTAACTGTCGCAACGGCAAAAAAAATGTGTAAACTGACCCTTTACCAGGCATTCTGTACATCAAATTAAGTAACTCTACGCAAAAAATATTGCCAGGAAACGATTTTTTTTCGGGGTGAACAATCACGCTTTACGGTAGGACTCAATGTAACGCACTCAAAACATTGTGCTGATGGATGCACGAATAGTGCGGGGGTCATAGAGGTATTTAAAATAAAGTTACAACATTAAAAACTTGTATTTAAAAAAAAACTTGTGAAAAAGCTGTGAACTTTAACCCCCAATATCTCCGTAATTAGAAGGTTCCCAGGTATGGTACAGAACAAAAAAAAAATCTCAATGACGGAGAGAACAAATGCTTCTCAGCTTCCTTAAGGGTACTTTTACACCCACGATACCTTGCCGTTTTATGATAAAATAAAAAATACATCCAATCTAAGGGCGGTAACGACATTACTTTAAAACTGGATGATATGAGACAAGTGCAGATATGCAGGTTTTTGTAGTTCCAAAGGATCAAGTACAGAACACAAAGCAAAGTACCAATGAAGTATGAAAGTACCTTCAAGTACATTCAGAATATCAAAACGCAAGACCTTACCAGACGAGTAGGTACTTTACCACTCGCCCCGTACTTAGGGTACCTAACAATAGCATAACCCAACACTCGTAGCTGACGACAAATATACAAGTTCCCAATATTATTGCACTTAAGTGGAGACTTACATAAACAAATATCGTTTAGCTTAAAGGATGGGCAAACACTTTGGCGAGTAAACAGATATTCCATTAAACGAAGAAAGCTTTACGCGTGCTCACACCACACCTTGTAATGTTTGTCTTGTATGAAGACTAGTATATTTCCGGTATTGTTTATGGTACTTTAGTACTTATTCATTATTTTTAACCACAATATATTGACACAACGTAAACCGTGACAAAAGAATATATTAAATTTGACATAGCAATGTCTAACGTTTGGCTTTTAAGAAAGTATTGACAGTCTAGTGTCTAAGTAAACGACCTCTTATGAAGAGAACATACACACATACACATCCAGGTTATGTACATCCGGGTAACAAGAATAGGCAAAGAGTAAAGCACAAAAAGGAAGAAAATAGGTAAACGTAAAAAGGTGTTGATTTCATAAATGATAGAGTTAATTAGAAGTTGAGACTGTATAGTTGAAATCATAAACTTCAAGAGTCTTTATAATCTCACAACCGCCTGTACACACAAACATACTTATTGGAACAAAAGTGGAAAACTCAATGATACAAAATATTTTAAAGAATCGAATGCCCATATAAGAGTAGTATCTGTTGATCAATGTGATAGAACTAACGTCAATACAATAAAATACTATTAAGTTCTAAGAATCCTACCCATCAAGTAAAGAATTGAACATATCAGCAGCATCATCGAAAAAAGAAGCTTTCAGATAGTTCAGTGCGTTCATGCCAAAAATGGGCCTTTATTAATTGAGTCATTAATATTATAAAAAGAATTTTAAGATACCGTAATCAATGTGTATAATTGAAATAACTGGAACCTAATAATTGGCTCGTTTAGCGTGGGATCAACCTACAAATAGCCAAAAAAATTGCTGCAACAAATCGCGAAAAAAGGTTCTACGCAATTTCAGAGTTGGTCGTATAGTATAAGCTGTGAACAATGATGACTTCAACTTCAGAAACGATAAATAGAGTAGTTCTAACTTTACAAAGTCTCAGTGAACGAGAACCTAGAAATTAAATTAGAATAGGTAGCAAAAATCAATTACCTCTCAAAGGAGATGAAAGACGGACACGCAGATCCAACTACATATAAAGTACAAGATCGCTCACATTAAAACCATTAATCATTGTCAATTAGATAAAAGAACTCATAACGCACGAATGCAAACTGGTATTGATCAATTGAAAATAAATTAATAGTTGCACTGTGAAATGACCATTGTTCATTAGTAGGCTTGCGGAAAAATTGATGAAATCGAGATTTGAGCAACAGATTTACTGTGAGAGATAAACATAGCAAAGTTATTAATAGTGAAGAAATTGTTAATGAGCATGATGTAGTCAAAATTCGCAAAGAAACTAAACAATACAACAGCTGCAGCGGATTCGAATGGCAAAGTGGTTAAATCAGAATTTGGTAAAGAAGGTAACGGTGAAAAAAACGAAAATTAAAGTTTGTATGCTCTGCAAATGTCTGATAGTAACACATAAAACAACGAACAAGTAAACTGAGAACAAGATGAGACGAAAGCTATTATAACAGCTATAAACATCCACAGGCGTGCCTAAGTTACTGAAGCTTACGTAGGTGGGCACTTATATATGCCAAGTGGTGTCTGTCCAGTTAACCTTTGACCCTGCAAGCCATCTTGCAAAGCGATAGGATCTAAAATATACATACCAACATAAAATTTGAATATTAACTTAAATATAAGTGGAAAGGAATACGATTCAATAAACTTTATGCGTTTGGTACAGCGGATTTATGTCTAACGGTGGAAAAACACGGAAGTCAGTATCAATAAACTGTTTAATCGTTTGCTGATAATCTATGAAGAGCTACCTACTAGGGCATGCAAAACCGGTTTTCCGGTTTTGCGCAAAACCGGAAATCGGTCAAAATTTAACGATTTTAGAAAACCGGTTTTGAGAGCCAAAACCGGAGCTCAGCTCCGGTTTTCCCATTATTGAGTAACAATTTGATTTTTATCAACATTTTTTTCGAACACTCAAAAAATAATTAATTTTGAGGCATCAAATGTATCCGAACCGAACACAGCCTGCATCCACCCACTTACGTTACGTTATTAATTTATTATATTTTGTGTCTTTTAATGTACATTTACGTTGAGCTCGTGGATGAAACGACACGAAGGGCGCAATTACATCCAGTAGTTGCTGCGTTAGCCCGAATTATATTACATTATGGTTCACCACTTGTGACAGCAAGCAAGATTTAATTAAAACTTGTGTTTTATTATTCGTGTTATATAGATAATTTTATAACTGACAAAAGTCTTTGATTCGGTTCTGTTCTGAGCCGTTTGGATTGTCGTTCTATCGAATCCCGTTCAAAGAATACGTAAATACTTATTTTGGGTAGGACTTATCGGGGTGTGTATCTCACCGAAGCATATAATTATTTATTATGTGTTCTACCAACAAGTGTTGAGAGTGAAAGGGTGTTTTCGAGTGCTGGGTATTTCTGTAACAAAATAAGAAGTTCGCTGTCTGATCGAATGTTGGATGCATTTATATTCTTGAGATCACATTATCAAGAACAGCGATCTCTTGAAAACAAGTGATTTATGCTTTATTTAAATTAGTAATTAGTATACATAGTTGATTATTGATCTCTTTTTTAGTGCAATATGAATCATATTATAATAATGTTATTTTGTAGTTCGTCCTCAAAGTTACAAAAATGTTGATTTTTTTGGTAATTGTGGGTGGCTGTGTTTAATATTTGAAGATGCTGATTGTGTTTTCTATGTTTAAAATATATTATTTTTGATAGCAGACTTAATAGGTACCAAAGATACCAAAAGTTACTTGTTGTTGATTTGATCTCAGTTAATTAATCTTTATACTATTATAAGTTCATTGTTATCTGTACAATTATTATGGTTTGGATTAAAAAGAAATGTATCATACAATTTGTTTTATTTGTAGACTTAGTGGGTATTTAAAAAAAATGGTGTTTCTTTTTAAATTATACTACATTCGATTTCTTTTGCTAAAACCGGACCTAGCTCCGGTTTTCGGTTTTGGTCCCAAAAAAACGATGTTCAAAACCGGTTTTGATGACTTTCCGGTTTTGCATGCCCTACTACCTACCGCATTACTGTGACCTTATCGCAGTGCTTCGAAGAGGACATCTATTTCGAAAATTCGATCAACAAGTGTCTGGCTTTTTCCAAACTTGTCTTGAGGTCGGCTAACCGGATGCAGCTGAATACCAGTATTTTACATGGAGCGACTGCCCATCAGACCTCCGCCTCCGCCACGCAGTAACTGGCTAATACGAAACTCCATGGTAAGACTTTCAGGGTTTTGACTACCCGTAACGACCGTCCAGGTTCAACATACGAAAATTCGATAATGTATCAATTCACAAGATCGCCAAATTTTCGAAGTTTAGTTGAAATCATTTTAATCTTTGTCCATAATATTGTATCTTAACTTCCCCACATCGAAATATTCCTTCAAACTCTATTGGAATCTATATATAAATAAAATACACTCGCACGTCGTTTAAAAAGTGATCCATGAGGTGGATCCAGTCTCGACTCCCATAGTCGCGGGCCCGTTAAGCAAACTCAGTCGTACATATTTGTCCAGTTCACTTTTTACAATTACCGGGTACCGTTAAGTCGTGTAAACACTGTCATTACCCTGCTAGCAATTTTACGAGTTTTCGTGTTATCTCGAGTTGTGTATGTTTGTGTGATGTCGGAAGTTTGCGTTTGTTGTTTAGTGGGGTTTGAGGAAGTTTGGTAATATTTGTGTAGGAAATGGGAACATTTTTGACAGGTTTTTTTTTTAGGCTTTTGTTTTTTTTAAAGTTTGTTTTGACTGGTACGGTCAAATTACTGACCGGCTGCGGGCACTGATGGATTCTTCAGACTTCAATACATTATGTGTCGGAATCGCGTCTGCAATTTGTCCGTACCAGTGTTTTGTCGGGAGCTCAGGGAACTAAAATACTGATAATGTTGATTTACACTTTCACTTTGCAAGTCATCATATTCCATTCTCGTAGATATTGTTGTTAACACGAATTGACGTCATTCCCACAAAGCAATCATTAAAACCAATTAATAACTTTAAAAAAACATTATTAACTTCTATAGGAAACCGTTATATATTATTTGATGAACTAACAAATATGAAATAAGTTACGAAGTACGTGGGCGAAGCAATAGTGTTAGTTTTATTAAATGACGACACCTTATAGAAAAGAAGATTTTTTAAATTTTTGAATAGATTTGTTATATACTACATATTTGTAACTACTCTAAAATGCATTAGTAATACCGTCCTCTCCATTTTGGTGGAGACAGGGATTTAGGCTTGTACAAAAAGTTAAAAAGATGAATATTTCTTTAACACCTCTATGTTATTTCCTTGCTTAAATATTTATTGAACGTATGAGTATGTAACAAGTTTCACTCATGGAGTACTTAGTTTTTATTTTTAAATAAAAGGAAAACCTGGAAGCAAGGCAGGTTTTCCTTAAACCTGCTCAGGTGGAGATTCATTAATATCTCTGCCCTGGAGTGTAAATTTGGTGCTGTTCTATAAACGATAGGGCACTTAATATCGTGTCTTGCGTGTTCTGTTGTTTATTCACTACAGGAACTGATGGTCGCTACCGAAAGCGCCAAACTAGTAGCTCACTTCTGGGCTGACACAATTTAGATAGCCATCGACATGCTAAAAAGATTTTTACCACTAATACATAAATTTTTCATGTGTAAATATTTGTTTACTTCAGTTTTTGTAGAGTTCAAAAAAGTTCAAAATAGTAAACACGTACTTTGTTGGCTAGTAAGTGTTTTCTAAATATAGTTTTCAATTAGTTCGACCACAAAGTAGCTGTAACTGTTTCCTCATTAACTATTCTTACTACTATGACATTGGTTTTAAGCCTGCCTTCCTCTTACGCGTTCTGGGTTCTGGTTTACCACGACATTTCAAGGACTACGAGTCTCATCGGTTACAAATAAATAAAATATTTTTTTTTTAATTCCTGGGCAAAATTGACTAAAGTTGCCAAAGAACAAAACGCCACGCCATGGAAGAATCGAAGAAAACGAAGATGGCGACACAAACTGAACCCCTTCATGAGAGATTGGATCACGACAGTCAACAGCCACGAGAAATGGAAGTTCTGGAGGGAGGCCTTTGGGACACTGAAGGCTCTAATGGGACAGTTTGGGTATGTTGAATTCCTATTGTATTCCTATCCCTACTAAAATTGCCAAACTCGTTACCAAATTTTGGGCTGAATCAATTTAGATAGTCATCGACACACTTATAAGAAGAAGATGCAAAACTAGGCCATTTAATCACGAAACATTTTTATTTATTTATTTAAACTTCATGTACAATAGTGGTACATAGGCGGACTTAATGCCACAAGGCATTCTCTACCAGTCAACCTTTGGGTTAAATAAGAAAACATTGACATTCAGTCATTTTATTTTTCATAGAAGATGGCAATAAAAATCTGAACACAAAAACGAAGACCGAGTCCGAATCTAATGCGTGTAAAAAGACCCTTTACGAAGTCGACAGCCACTTGTTCTCCCGGTCATTGCGATATTTTTTTGTGTTCTGGACCTTACCTGGTCTTTTAGTTACGGAGATATTGGAGGTCAACGTTCTATGTTTTTCACAAGTTTTAATAATTAGAGTTTCACTTTAAATACCTGACCTACCTATGACCCCTGTGCTATTCAATCCATCCATCAGCACGATGTTTTGAGTGCGTTACATTGAGTCCTACCGAAAAACGAGATTTTTCACCCCATAAACAAAGTCGTTTCCCAGCAATATTGTCTGCGTATAGTTACTTAATTTTATGTAAGCTTGGTTAACGGCTTCATGAAAGGTCCGTTTACACCTTGTATAGACAGTCAATTTCAAACCCACGCAGTCTCAAACTCAGTCCAGCTCAACAAATTAATCGCGTAAATAAAACCCGGTCTTAACGCGTAGCTATTTTCACCGTGCGCTATGCAACTGTAAAGTCTAACAGTAATTACTTCGTACAATATTTCAAGCTGTATATTGGTAATTAAAAACGATACTAAGCGGGGCTTGTGGACCGTTCAGACTGCAACTATTATCTCCGTGATTATTTACTTTGTACGTGTTTGACTTATATTGTAGTGCAAAGGATTAATAGTTTGGAATGGTGGTTGATTGCTACTGTATTGTTTTGTTTTCGACACAATTTAAGCGAATCTGGTCAACGGTAGTTTTACATTCTTTACTTGGTTTTCTTGATGGAACGCTCTGTCATTAAAATCATTACATTTCATCTCTCAAAATGGTGAAGGAAAACATTGCGAAGAAACCGCATGAAGAAACTAAAATTGAAAGAAATGTGGCGTTTCCCGCTTTTTGAACTCCCTCTCATAAAGAGGAGAATAGTGTTCTAGCAGTAGAAGTGCCAAGTCAGTCCTCCGAATAGCACGAAAAAGAAAATAATATATGAAAAACATCTAAGCAGTTCCGTATCATATGTTTTTATTTTTTGGATTAGTTTATTTAAATAACTACATATAAAACATTCCCAAAGAATTTATAGCTGAAAGTGACATCGATTTTAATTTGTGAGAACTTTATAGATTTTATAGCCCTTGTTATAGTTTCATAAAATTAACTTACTTGGACATTAAAAAAAAATCTAATGTATCTTTTACGACTACGTCAATCGCGTTTTAGTACAAACTTTAGTAGGGTTTATACGTATTCATCACAGTTACAGCCAATCAGTCGTGGAACTGGCTAACAAATCATGTTCAAAACACATCCGGCAATAATGTTGACATATAAGTACTAAAACACAGTTGTAAATTGCGCTAAACATCTTAATTCGGTGCCATAAAACCATATTTGGACAAATACCTTATAAGCCTATGAGCTTACACACTCCCACGCACCAAAAAAACTAACGAGGAAAAGTTACACGCACCACGGAAATGACAGCAATAAAAAATTGATGAATAATATTAGAGAAAATAATTTTTGCGTTTACAGAGAAACAATAGGTAATTTTAAGCACGGTCCCTTTATAAACTTCAGGGTAATTATAAACAAGAGAGATGTGTGGTTATTAGCAGGTAACAGTATACATTTTGATTGTTATGTAGTTTTGACACGGTCTCGCAAAGAGTTGGCGTTCACTCATTTTTGAGACAGCTTTTTGCCAAAAAAAAAAATTCATATGTCGAGCTTTTGAGAAAAACGACTTGAATGGCACACGCATAGGTGATTATGAAAGTATATTAGGTACCCCTTATTGTATAATATAAAAGCTTAAACGTAAATAAAATGATTGTGCAGACATTAACGATTACTTTAACCTTTCAGTAATGTTTACAAATAAAGGGGTAGGTGATAGTCTAGTTCAACCCCAGGAGCGATGAACATAGGCTTAATGGATAAGACTTACCTCGATAGTCGTTGATGGCAACCACTAGAGTTAGGGTGGATCCTAAAGGGACGATGCCGGAAACCGGCGCCGCCCATGGACCCTTCCCTGCCTGGATCTCCATCCAACAGTCCACATTGTCTCCTATAAAGAAAATTACAGTTTTAAGTACAAAATAGATCACAAACCGAGGACTTATTGATTCGAAACAGACAGCCACACAAATGATGATTGTAGAAATGAAGTTTAAATAAATCCAATAAAAGCCAAACAATCAAGTACGATGCTCATACTCTCAGAGTCGTACGCAAATACCAGACAAAATGCAATGAATTTATGCAGTTTACAAATAAAGATTTCATTTTCATTTACAAATGACAAAGCTAACATGAAAGTAAAGGGAGTAAATGATATTGACAGAGCAGAATGGCAGAAGAAAACATATTGGGCTAACCCGAATCAACACAGGATCAAGACAGGAAGATGGATCCATGCATGGCAAATGACGAAGCTAAGGTAGAAGGTTACAGAAAAAACTTGAACAAAACTGGAATGGAAGAAAAAAATGGCGAACTAAAACTTGAGGAGGAGAGTACAGCTATTAGTAAAATTATAAATCCTCACCTCTGAAATCCAACTGCACCACATCTAAATCAGCGATGACCATGGGAGGCTTGGAGGCAGTCTTCTCGTAATCGTTGAACCACTCGCAGCGCAGTCTCTTCGCTTCGTCCCACACCTCAAGCAGGTCCTTGTCGTATTGCACCACCACTGTGTTCTCGTAGAACTGGCCGTGGAGGTCTGGAAAAGGAGGTTTTAGTCTTTAGATACCGGGGCAAGATATAGAAAAGGAGGTCGTGGGTTACCAAGAAACAGGTTTTTTTTCGGAATCAAGGTTTAATCATGAGAATAGTTTGAGGGAACACAATTATGACGAACGCAAAGGATGCTTAATTCATCTGGAAACCGATTTGTGGACACCAGAGTTTCTTCAAAATGTGCTGGCGGTTAGGTTTTTTAGTACTTTTGTGGCTCTAAATTTTTATGATCAATAATGGAAACGTTAGGATATTAAATAACTGCAGCATTTTATTGTTCTTTGAACCCCCGGGAATCTAAACAAAATACATTTAATTTTAAATCCTTATTATTGCTTAGGCTATACCTACACGGATGTACTCACGCAAAAAGTGGAAGTCGCCCGAAGAACGCGGATCGTGCCAGTGGTCTCAGGTTGACAACACACAAGCAAAACTGACCCCAAAGACTTCTAGCTAACTCGCTTTTAGAACAGCGATCCATTAGGACATTAATCTTCCAAGTTTACACGCATCTGACATATTCAGACTCTATGTTATACGGTTTAAAATCGTTTTCACATTGTCACCCGTAATACTTTTCGCTAGAAGCACTTAAAGTCCAAATTACTGCGTCATAGCTGGAAGGAAATACACTTGAAAGTAGTAGATTGAGGGATGGCGTCTTTGAGTCGGTTTGTGAGGGAAAATGAACCTTTTGTGCGGTGTTATGTGGTCCGGCGGGTGGCGATTCCGAGAAACAATGCGCGCGCAATGTTCGCAGAAGGAGCGGGACGCATGCGTCGTCCGTTACTCCACACTAGCCATAGTAGACGCGACTAGGAATCGGCATGAGAAAAACTCACTGACTTTGTTGAAATGGGACCGATGTGCCGTAAAACTTGAATGCTGGCGATTTATTGCGAAATTGTTACGAATTACCGATAGTTACTGAGAATCTAAATGCGTTACATGAGATTGGGTTTGACGATATATGGTGATCTATTACTGAGGAATTTCCGTACAATGTCCAAGACGTTCGTGTTAAATCAACAGAATTACAAAGAGTCTGGCAAGACTTCACAAGGTTTAACAGCCCAATAAAATTGTTTAAAGAAATAAACTTTGATCTTACTTAAACAATACACTGTTCAATGCTTTAATGGCTTAATCCATTTTAGTGTGGTTCGACTTCAAATCAATAGAAACCTTTACAAAGCAAAGAATTTCTCTTCAACAACAGAATATGATTGGAACATGTAGGAGGTCGTAAAACGCAGGGCACTGAATATTTCATAACCATTCGAATCGTAGAATCATTATAAGGTATATACCATTTAAGTACCGTTAAATACGAATTATAGAAAGTTCGATGACTGGTTAATTTCAAATTACATACATCTTAAGATGTTCGTTCGCCTGATTAATTAAATTGCTGCGGTCTCTTACAAAGAAACAATGAACAACCGTGAAAATGTTAATAGGTTGCTATAGACTCAATGTTTTGCAGTAAAACTTGCTCTTATAAAGCTACAGACTGCTGTAGTGAGTAAAATGAAATTTAAAAGACGATTTATGCGAAGCCTCTACCTACATACTAAGGAAATTGTAACTTTTGCAATTTTTTTTCCATGGCTGATTTTTTTTAATATTATAAAAACAACCAACGGTGGTTTCAAACTCGTTGATACTAGAATCAGTCTTACTGGACTGTAGCAAAAAATAGTTTTTTTCACTACACTGATTAAATGATTCTTTGCCCGAAATCTTGAAGACTATGCAAAATTAATTTCAGATTCACATTTCAACAATCAGGATTAAATTTAACCTTAACCATGCAACATAACAAGTTAACGTCCCATTAAATGACCCACGGGTTAACATGCGTCTATAAACATATTGCAATCTGTTAAACACCCACATTATCAAGTGGGTGTAAACCTTTCGCTTTCCGGTGATAACTTCGTCCTTTTCCTAGACAGTATCATTTGACAGTTTGAATAGTTGCTTGTCTCAGTTATGGTCTTTTGATCCGATAATGTCACTGTTATCCAATAGACTTCGTATTCAATGCAATAAGGATTGATATTGAACTGGTATTTGTTGTTATGGTTAACGAGGTTCTACGTTAATAAGACTTAGACAACCAAAATAATTGTTAGGTTTGGAAACAAATTGCCAGGAAAGTAAAGCTGGATCAAAAACCTGAGATTCCATCAAATTCTAAGAGATAGAACTACGGGGCAAGGAGTATCATATTTACAATGGCAATATCCACTGTGAATAAGACGAATTTTCTAACATATTTTTTTATGAATCAATATATTAAGAATTTCTTTCAAAATCCTTTAGATTGTGATTAAAAGCGCGTGGTGGTCAGCAAAAACCAACGGAGCTATGCTTTAAAACTTATGCAGAATAATTGAAATGAAGACTTGAAAGACTATTTAAAGGGTTACTTCAAGTCCTGTTCTAAGGCAATGAAAATGTCCTCGATGTAAAGGGCATTTGAAGTGTCGATTGGCATTTAAAGCCTAGGCTTTAATAGGCAATTAAACCATTTGATGCCAATAAAAAAATCAGACTTAACTCTAATGGAATTACGGCCATTCTAAGTTAACCTTGCCTTTGAACCTGTTTTCCATTTTAAAGGACTATTGAGCCGAGGCACTAAAATCAAGTTGAATGATGTAATGGCTGTAAGAATGTTTTCGTTTGGCTTAGGATCAAAGGATGTCTAATTACAAGGATTCGATTTTTTACATTTTATTCTCGTTCTGGCGATGATCGCCAATAGACTGGATTGCCCTTATATCCGTCAATGCTGAAGCAGATATATTGTTACCTTGTGAGTGTTTGTTTTTGTCTTTGCTTATTGTCCTGTCTGTATCATTTTATGTATTTGTTTGTGTACGAGTCTTGTTACTTGAATTAAACTATTTTTTTGAAGTCAAGATAAAATTTTACGTTCGTTAAAATGACGTTTTGTCTCCGCAATTCCTTTGATTTGAGCGCGCAACATCTTCGTCTCTACGCCATAAAAGGCATCAATCATTCCTAAAAAGCCTTTAACAGGAATTCTGCAAAGCCTCACAAATGAGTGAACAATAATTATATCTAACGGTTGTTTGTGCTCATAAATGTCTTCGCATCACAATTTTAGATGATTGACTAAGTTAAAGGAATGAATTGCCAATCGTTTCTCTTCATTGGCGTGACGGATTCCGATTTTGCAGTCAAGTGTAAACAAGCAATTAGTTATTGAAATAGTGGGATTTACGAGGCGTACATTGTTTGTTTTTGTCTTATCTTCCTTGTGTTCATGTCTCTAGTCATATTTACTTCAGTATCATTAAAAGTATTATCGTTATTTGCAGACGATAGAGTATAGGAAAGTCATCCTACCTGATGTCTTTTAATTATTCTAATGGTTGAATGATTATACCTGGTAAATTTAAAGTCCGAGTATATTTTATTTATCCGTTAATGATATTTACCATTTGGGGGTATGAAGGACAGGGTTTAAAGCTCTTCAACCCCCGTAGAAAAGGGAGGATCCTCCGACCAGACGGGTGTTATGTCTGGTGGGCTACTGCCCGACAGTTGTTGTCGGGTTCTTCTATATAGTCTTAAGTCGCGAATAATTTTACTTGCGCGATGCAGGATTTCGATGTTTAGTTTGTCCTCTGCGTCATAGATGGCGCTGTAGTACTTTTTGTTCTATGTTGCTGTAGTACTTTTTGTAGTGCCGCTACAACCATAATATATCTTGCCGAAATGAATAAGATTAGAAGCATCCAATTGCCTTCGGCATTTTACAAAACAGCGAGCGTTTGCAAACGCTGTAATAATGTACTAGCATAATTCTTTTAAGTTATATCCTTTATCTATAGATACAGAAGAATAAAATTTAAGTGTCTGTTTGTAATATCAGAATAACAGCTTTTTACTGAAAATATATAAGTACGGCACTTAAAACAAAAACACATTTTTTTTTTCGATATTTGTCTGTCTGTCTGTTTGTTCCGGCTAATCTCCGATACGGCTAGACCGATTTTGACGGGACTTTTACAGGCAGATAGCTGATGTTATAAGGAGTTCTGAAGATACTTTTATTTTAGAATAAGAATTAGAGTTCCATGCAAAAAAAATAAAAACCTTTGAAATTGGTAACAAAATCCGTTTCAGAAAGGGAAATAATATTTTTTTATAATAATTTCACGCGAACGAAGATTGCAGGCAACAGCCAGTTCTATATTATAATGATGAATCACCCAATTTGCCAAGTAGGTATAGCTGTAGATGCTTCTTAAAAACATAATCACTGCAAGTCTTGTTAGTGACAATATAATTATGTGATAAATAGGACGTGGATTAGTCAATGATTTAATAACCTGAATAGTTAGGTACCGTTCGAAATAATGTATTCAACAAAAATAAAGATTTAAATAAAAGGTATAAAAACAATTTCAGCTTTCCAGTTTTCGAAATTCAAAAGCTTAATTGAAAAAGAAAGAATACAGTCCTGTTAATTCATTGAAAGCAAAAAGTCATAGCTCGATGAAAGTAAAATTACTGCAATACAACACATTTTTGTAACATGCAAAATTTATAGCAGGTATCATAAATCTAAAATGCAAATAAATAAGACGTAGAGCAGTGGCTTTATAATTAATATCATAAAAGCTAGTAATGGCATAAAAGTAGTTTCAGTACGTGAAACTACTAATTGATTAAATTTAGAATGCTTTTAAATGTTGCTAGACCATTAATAGTCTTTTAATTATTCTTATTTTTTTCATCTTATTTTTTTTATTATTTTGTCTTTTTTTTATTTGTAATGCTGAGGAGCTAAATAAGAACAGCCGCTCGGGTCGATCTTTAGGTTAAGCCGTGGTTACCTAGGTTGGTCCGTCGATGGGTGACTACCCATTACATACCGAGTTTCCTCCGTGCCTCGGAAAGCACGTTAAGCCGTTGGTCCCGGCTGTCATTTGTAGATCTTTGACAGTCGTTACAGGTAGTCAGTGACCCGAAAACCTGACAACCAGTCTTACCAAGGGGTATCGTATTACCTAGCGCTAACTGGGTTGTGAAGGTCAGATAGACAGTCGCTCCATGTAAAATACTGGTCCTCAGCTGCATCCAGTTAGACTGGAAGCCGACCCCAACATAGTTGGGAAAAGGCTAGGCAGATGATGATGATTTTATTTGTAATGCTGTGAAGATACTGGACTACAGCTGATGTACAATATTTAAATGCTGTATCTATTCGGCGTGAAACTCAACATATTATTGAACAAAATTGAAGATGTGCAACATTTGCTGATGGAGTGCGTTAGGAGCAAGAATGAAAGGGAATAATTGGTTAGAGAGTTTAAATTGAACATTCTTGATGTTGGGCTAATCCAAGTTATCTTGGCAAACCCTACATCAACGATTGCAAAGAGGTTGTGTGGCTTGGTGAAGACTTCTAACCAATGATTCTCCTTCTATTATTTTCTTCCGTTTATTTGATTATTATTATTTAGTAAGTGAATATTCCCTACAATGTAAATAGTTCATAAGGTACGATGGGGTTGGCATATCCGTATGGACAAAAACCCCTTTATGTTCAAAAGAATATAAAAAAAAAACATATTATTGTGAGCTTTAAAATATTTTTCACTTTCCCCTCATGAACACTAAAATCTATTTTTAGTTTACGTCATTTAAAGACGGATATTTAATTACATCTCTGAGTTTTGTTTCTAGGGTATTGTGGCATTGACTGCCTCGTTGTTCTAGTGGTCTCAATCGCGATTGTTGCGCATGCGGTCCCGAGTTCGATTCCCGGGTCGGGCAAATGTCTTTTAGATTTTCCCATCAGGAATTTCTCAATAGCAGCCAAGGCGTTTGGATTTGTGCCCTGTTCATAGCAATTAGGTCGCCCCCTATTACACTGGCGAAATGTGGGTGTACCTACTAATAGGTACACCTCTGCCTAACCATTTGAGGAATACCTACAGGCGTGATGTTATGTTTGGTACGGTGGTATATAGGGTTGTAGGTAGACTAAGTTAATTAAAAGAAGGAACACCATTGACTAACTTAACGAATTTTTCACACACTACTGTTTATATACTTGAATAACTCCGAGCGTAAGAATACTGGCAACGTAGGTCAATGGAGTTTTAATCGGTCACGTATGTTTTTTTACAAGCTTTAGGAGGCTTGAGCTTCAGTTTGCTATGTTTGTTTAAATATTATAACAATTGAATATACATCAAATGAATATTAAAACAGTTATCCCCAACCATTTGAGCTGTTTGCATACACGTTTAGTTTAGATGACAATGCATGGTTAGCTAAGTGGCGTCATTCTAAATCCAATATGGCGGAGTCCCAACTAGCGGACTAGTCATTTTTATGCACCCCCATGATTTATGGGTATCAATTAAAAGGGTTTGCTGTGAAGAATACGAAACCAGCGAAACATTTTTTTTTTTAAACAGGCTTTTATTTTAATTAAATCTTATCAATTTAATACGTTGTAATATATTTTTATGATATAAAACTAATCGCGAGATTAAACACACAGTAAATCTAGCAACAAGCTTTTATGTCATATAAATTGTTTTATGTAATAAATTTGTTAGTTTGGTTTAATTTTATGTTTATTTGCTTCTTTAGCATTTCAATAAAAGCTTCTTGTTAAAGATCTTTTTTTTACTATTAATTTATTATAAATCAACCTTTTGAGTATAACATTCATACAAGGTTTGCGCTACTTAAATCGTTACGTACAGACAATAAAACGTAAAGGACGACCATGAAGAATCCCAGAACGATGTACGATAAATCGATTACTTTAAACGATTTACTATATCGACTAATTGTTTGAGTTCGCATCATTAGGCATCGGATATATATTTATTGATTTCACGCCACTACTCACGGTCCATTTATAGTAAACCAACCGAGACGAGATTTAATTACGTTCACAGTCTGGATTTTGCCTGAACTTGTTATTTTTCTTTACTTTGGCATGTTCCTTGGAGAAAAAATATCGTAAAATAAAGGATTCTATAAAAAAGCAGTTATTGACATTGCTCCTAATTGATTTCCCACGACAAAATATTTTAACAATTTCTCTAAACGCAAAGAAATAGTTCTAATATAATTTCTACTATAGATAGTAGACTAGTAAGTTGGGCACGGTTGGAGCAGTGTCTGAGCGAGCGGCTTCTGCGCTACGTATTGCAGGTTCGATCCCCGCACGGAACTAATATTTGTATAACCCACAGGTACTTGTTCCGGATCTGGCTGTGTTTATGAGCTTAAATGTTTATTCACGATACAGAAAAAAATCCCAGTGCGGGGGGCAACGTTTTTTTAAGTGTGACACATCAGAGACGATAACTCCTGTCTTACTCCCTGTGCAAGTCCATCTGTACCTTGAGCGACCTGTTCGAAGCCCCTACTAACACTAACATGGTGGCAATCTGGTCGAATGATCGGACCAGTGATCGAAATAGGTAGAGCTAATTTAACTAAACTTCGAGGAACAGTAGCATAATGTGGAGACTTCCTTAGGACAATATTTTTTTCCGGGACAATTGTCCCGGTTTTCGGGACATCCCTTTCAATACAATAAAAAGGAATTTTATTAATAGAGATAAAAATAGATTTGAATTCCTGATTTCATTTTACTGAAATGACAAAAAACGAGTTGATGTAAGTTGCTAAGTTGTTGTATGTCATGCTCATGAGTTTGATAATATACAAAGTTTGAGTTTTCGCGCGACATCTCATTTTAGATGCACGCTCTCGCACTCTATGACGTCATTTCGAGGGGTGGAGACGGATTCACAATTATTAGCTACCGAACTTTTGTACGTCAAATATGAAAAAAGAATAGAATTCAATCTAAGATACCTAACTTATCTTTTACGTTTATATGTTTTTTAGGTTAAAAACGTGCCCACTGAATCTCTAACAATTCTGAAACAAAAACAGGAATGCATTTAAATTATCATGAATTTTTAATAAACATAAATTGAAGTCCCGGGACAACTGTCCCGGAAATAAAAATTGTCCTAAGGAAGTCTCCACTTCATGTCTCTGTTCCCCGAAGTTTAGGTAAATTAGCTCTACCTATTCCGATCACTGGTAATTACTCTCGTTTAATTAATAACTAATTGTATAATTACCTGGTTTAGTGCCACACTTAGCGTATGCGATCCGAAATGAGAAGTACGTCTGTCCCGTTGACGGCGGCACGTAGACACACCGCGGGTCACCGTGTTGACCTGTGAACGTGTCAGAATTCATGTCAAGAATGATGCTGTGTGATAAACAGATATGTTTAAAACATTCGATGAAATATCTGTTAAGTTGGAAAGGGTTAAAGATATTTGCAAAGCATGTCTGAAGAACATGAGGTTAAACAGGAGAGATTCCCAAGGATCCAGTGATGGTTAATAAAATAAATAAATTCATTTATTCAGGTAATTTACACCCATTGCCATTTATGACAATATAGTCACAAAATAATCACACTACAAACACAAATAAAACATTACAATTTAGCTAAAAATAAAATAAATAACAATACGAATAGAATGACATACAATAATAATGTCAAAAATTACTCTACAGCCATGCCAAACGACCATAGTGGCATTACTAGAACTGGTAAGCTATCAAATTATAAGGCATAATACCCGAGACCAATTAGTTTACAAACATAGCTACCAATTCTCTTGATTATTAAATCTCAATTCCAATAGCAGTTATGCTTTTATACTGAAGTGATCCACTGAAAAAATCGCCTTGAAGCTCTCAACAGTAGGATCTTTTTTTCAAAATTGAATTCAATGTGTACTACTTTACGTCTATTTTCACAAACAAATAGAAAGCGAAGTGCAGCTATTTAAGGCTAGGTTTATGTAAATTGCTAATTATGTGCTTGCACACCTTACCTACATTAATTGCAATATCGTTAACAAGATAAACAGTACTAATGGGCATGGAATAAACTGCTGCGATACGGTATAGTCGTTTTATAGGACTAGAATGGACTTTAGATCAAATAATTTAATCGTATACAGGCGTCGGTAACTGAATTGAATCGATTAATAATGAAATAGTACTGAGTGATATAGCAACGTGTAAAGCTGTTGATGACGTTGTTTAACAACCATAAAATGATGTGACTAAGAGTGATGACTTAAATGCACCAGGTGTAGCTTTACTACGTAATGTTCCACCTGTAGGAGAACTTACGAACACAGTTATTGCTTCATAATAGGTGAAAACATTTATTTTTCTATAACTAAAAGCAAATAGCAAAACGCCCACATTTTGACACCATTGCCGAGGAATGCTAATGCTATTGTCGTTAAAATTCAACATGAAAGTGCGAAACGTGGTCGTTTGTTGTAACAGATGGAAGGTACTGTGGGTTATATTTTATTCATGATCGTATATCTGTTTGTGACGTTCTTGCTCAAAAGAATTTAGTAGGCATTATCTAGGAGAGAAGTATCTAGAAGATATTAAAAATTACAAAGATTGGGCTCAGCCTAGTAGTCGATGAAATTCCAAATGCAATTATCATTCGAAAAGAAGTCGAACATGCGCAAGACTTAACGACTGAAGTAAAGAATATGGACATTGCAATCACTAGAAAAGATGTAAAAGCAAATAAATAGACCAAAGTATGTGTGCAGACATCTATACAGAAATCTAGACATGCGTCAGTTGTAATTTCACTGTTATTTTTATCGTAGAGTAAGACGAACTTTGACGGCAGCTTTAGCTGTCCATATCGTGTTTTGCAACATTCTTTCTCAGTTTAATCTTGCAATGAAAGAAAATGAGTTCAGTTCCAGAAGTGATGTCTTCTGGTTAAGTTTGTTTACTACTGGCAACTACTTCTATTCTAATATTAATTTCAAAATAGTGTTCTGCTTTTTGAATTTTATTAAAATTCTTTTTCCAGTTATTTATTAACAGTATCCACGTTAATTTACCGTTTCTCACAATCGCGTAAAACGAACAAATTAGCCCCTAAAAAGATGTTATCAAAAAACTACTCATATCATCACAAATTACTACGTTACAAATAATTGAATTAAACAAAATCCAAGTACAGTATGTAACAGTATAACGTACCAAAAGCTCAGCAATTGGAGCGTGTGTTATTAATAATGCACTAAGTTTGTATCCGTCATAATTGTGAGTGAAACCTTAGCAATTACCGCAACAATTAGTGGCGGTCTGAATACACCGGTTTCTAACATTTTCCTTGTGTATGTTGTCTTTGGTTATTTTGTGGTGGCTGATAGTATTAGTGGCTTGTAGTGATGGTATGTCTTTATTAGTTTAATGGTCTTTGATGTGATGATACGATGTAGTTGTTTTGAGTTTCAATTTGTTTTAGTTGATTCTGATTGTTGTCATGTGTGCTGCCATTGAATGTTCTTTGGTTCGGTTCGATTGTCATGGCTACGGCACTGGCTTCAAAATATTTGCAGTGTCTTAACGACCTTATTGTGCTTGAACGCTCTGAAGTTTCAAATATGGATTTTTCCATTCATCAGTTACGACAACATCGGTTCAATTTAAAACCAACTGATACACAAGGAAGAATTACTTCGTGACCAAAACCGATAAACAATACATACCTTTTGACGAGACAATGCCTTCGAAGGGGTGAGAGAAAGTGAGGTGGACGTCCATGTGATCCTTCCCACACATGACCTCTAGTGACTGGATGACTGGCATGCCATCGGGCCGCTCCATCGGCCATAGCTCGCCCGCTCGCGCCCGCGTCTGTGGAGGAATGACATTACTGAGTAAAATGTGGGACGTTTTAACAATACGGAGATGCAACCCTGAGGAAAGAGAATTATTTAACGCAAATTATTATTGACAACGAGAAATAAAGAAATAAAGTATTGGACGTAGCACTTAAATGTCTCATGAAACTTGATGAATGAATGAAGATAAATCATAAAACCATTGAACTTATGAATGAAGTTGTTGAGAATGAGTTAAGTTTGTATATTTAACAAAACAGGAATTAAAGCTAATGACACATCGCAAAAACATGACACGTAGCAAATTAAGTACACTACACACCCACAATGTATTGTACAAATAATAACTCTATCAGTTGAATTCAATATATGTATATTCATAAAGTATTTCTCAGTAGTACAACAACGGTAACGCAATTAATGATTCATCTCACGACAAAACTAAAACAATAACATTGAGTTTTCCGTCAACATCAATTAAAAACTTTATGTAAAAAGAGAATAATTATTCCTTTCAGAGATACCAACTTCCGATACCATCAACCAACTACATCATCCACCTTAAAACATTGATGCAAGAGTGATTTTCGTTTAACTGATAATTTTGGAAAAGTAAATGTAACTTTGTATTTCCTGTACAGTTCCGAACGAGCTGCGGACATGTAACGAGAGGTTTCCGCGAAAGAGAGCAGTGTAAACATAATAAATGGGCAAAGAATAATTTTTGTACGGTGAGTTTACGCCAAAATTGGATGATTGGCGACTTGGCGCACGATGACGGGTGCCAATGCCAAAGAGTTGGTTGAAGATAAGACAAAGTGAAAATGAATAAATGAAGAAAAATCTTGTGAACGGAAAATTATACATATAGCTATTGGAAGTGAATAAAGTTGAGTAGCAGGAATATAATTAAAATAAACTAATATTTTTGTTGAAGCTAAGAATTTACTTTCACTTATTGGATGTTAAATTGTTTACATACTTTTAATAAATTATTTAAATCAAAACTCACTTTTCTCGCGTCACTTAAGCACATAAGCAAGTTATTATTTTGTCTATAATCTCGATAAAATTTTCTGCTCGTATTGTATTCAAGCTGCAAAGTCTTGCAGGAAATAAATAAATCATATCTACACGCTTTCATTGACTAATCTTTGTACAAAAACGATTTGATGAATCGCGAGCGCACGTTCCTGGAACGGCGCGGGCGCATTACGTTCCCACGCGTCAAAAAGGAATTCGCGAAACGAGACAGACAGATACAGAATCGCATAATAACGAGAGAGATAACACTAAACACATTTTGGAGAACGATGTAATTTACATTTTTGCGTACTCAAGCCTTTTTCAAAATTCGAACGCAGGATCAGATTTTTTATTTGATTTTTGGTGGCGATTCTGATATCGGATTATGACAGCTTTGAAAATTTTAAATAGTAGTGTAAATTAACGTTTACCCATCTAGCTTAATTAACTATGCATTCTTCTTCTTCGTGTAGCTGGCATGATTTTTTTTACATTTTGTTAGCCCAGAACTTCGCCACTTTCACAGCGTCGTTGGTGGCAGCGCAAAGGTCATTAGCTGCATGATTTTGGGCATTCTAAGGCATCATCTGCCTACCCAGCTGCAAATCTAACCGGATAAAACTGAATGCCATTATTTTACATGGCGCGACTGCCTATCTGACCTCCATAACCAAGTAACTGGGTAATACGTACGACACCCCTTTTTAAAACTGGTAGTCAGACTTACGGGTTTTTGATTACCCGTAACGACTCTCAAAGCCTACTTATACATCGATACAAATAATTAAAATTGAAGTGTCTGGTTGTAATATCAAAATAACAGCTTTTTACTGAATGCATATTATGAAAATATATACGGTATTTCTTTTTTACAAAAACTCATTTTTTTTTCAATTTTTGTCTGTCTGTTTGTTCCGGTTGATCTCCGAAACGGCTGGATCGATTTTGACAGGACTTTTAAGGTCTAATATAGCCTACTTTTATTTAAGAAAAAGAATTAGGGTTCCGTGCAAAAAAATTAAAGCCTTGAAATTTTTATAACAAAATCCGTTTTATAATAATTTCACGTGAACGAAGGTCGCGGATAGCATCTAGTATGAACAATATATACAATAAAAATAATATTACCTTTCTTAAGATGTTTCAAACCAACGTCAAAGAGCCAAGAGCATCATTTAAATCAGTCTCGGATTTATATTTCTATGAGTTTCTCCAGCAGTAAATGTCAATGATATTATTAATAGACAGCTGTCTCGATCCGATATAATTTATGCTTTTGCGGATATACTCAACATTTCCATTTCCATATTAGTGAAAGTCAAGAATGATGAGAGTTCTTAATAGTACTTATTAATAATATTAGAATATTATTTCTTTATTTTATTTTTTCTTCGGTTATCAAGAAGCTTAGAAATAGTCCATGATGTCCATTCGCGAATAGCTTGAGTATAAGTTCTCTTACGTGTATTTTAATAATATACCCTTTAAAATAGGTAGTCAGTGGCCCGAAAGCCTGACAACCAGAATTACCAATCGTATTACCTAGCACTAACTGGGTTGTGGAGGTCAGATAGGCAGTCGCTCCATGTAAAATACTGGTATTCAGCTGCATCCAGTTAGACTGGAAGCCGACCCCAACATAGTTGGGAAAAGGCATAAGGCTAGGCAGATGATGATGATGATACCCTTTTTAGCAAATTGCAGTATTCATTATACATATTACAACATAATCATTTTATTTACTAAATAAATACTTTAATCCACTAATTTGGTTTTGGTTTTTCCATCAGAAATAATTCAGAAGCAGCCAGAAGTCTGGATATGAGGCCCCATTTGTGGACAATATAGTTTCTCTTATTATTTACAATCCTAACGAGATGAACTTTCCGTGATTGTTCGTTATTTTGAGCTACCGATATTTCAATACTCTTGCAAGCGCCATGATCGCGGGTGGAGGAATGCGGGTGGATGGAAAATAAATTGTTAGGAGCAGACAAATCTGTGTACCCTCTTTCTCCTCTCCTTCCCTTTCTTCTCCTTTTTCTTTATTTTTGTTTTCCCGAAATCATTCATTTTTTTTTTTCACGTATGGTATCTCGTAAGTGACAGTATAAGTTTAGTTTAAACCATGAAAGCTTAAAACTAACGAGGTATAGGTAATTGGGAATGGAAAGGTCTTTCAGGCATTTTAAGCGTGATGTTTTCTTGTAAATTCACACTCAAAGACAAATTCGGAATTCCAACCATTCAAATTCCAGTCACGTCCGATGCAAATTAACACACTACGAATCAAGACTTAGCACCCCAATAATACACGCACAATCGATAAACAGCTACCAATGAGGCAGCGACCAGATAATAATGAAATTACTAACTTAACACAAACAGCCTATAACGTTATACAAAAAAAAAAATGGCCAAGTGTGAGTCGGACTCGCAATCGAAGAGTTGCGTACATATTTAACACTAAGACGTTTGTATGTTTAAAAAATGCCGAAAACACGCGTTTCTTGTATAGGGGACCCCCTTTTAATTTTTAACCTCATTTGTTTTTATAGCGGCTATAGTAATGAACACTATGAAAATTACAAGTGTCTACCTATTTGAATGGCTCGAAAGATACAGCCTTGCGACAGACGGATAGTAGGTCCCTTTGGCACCCTTAAGTAAGGAACCCTAAAAAGCTAGTATGAAACTACTAGCTAGACTTTAATTGCGTTAATACGAGCTGCTTGTAAGAAAGTGGAACACTGCGTATCTATAGTTACATCGTAAATCTTGAGTATGTATTTAGTTTTTGCTGTTACTGGATGCATTTCTCACGGTAATATGATTTGTCTCCATAATAGACGGGTAAGTAAATAAAGATAGGTACTTTCTTATGTATCGATCTACACACATCAAAAGTGTTTGGGGATATTTTACATTTATTGGCATAACTTTAAAAGTACAGGGACATTTCAAAAAGATTTAAACGCCACATTTTTATCATCGATATATATTTTTTTTTTATCTTGAATTCGATAGCGGGTCCCATTTGAATATAAAATTATGAGAAAGGAATGGGCAGCGCCTGCTTCCAACTTTTGTTTAATCTAACATTTGAATTACTTTTAAACATATAAGTTGCATATAGTTTTGTTATCACCTTCATTTTGACTCCCCACACATTTCGCCAGTTATGTTTAAGTCTCATGTAATAGGGCCGAGTCTATTGCAGAATCCAGACTCCGTGGCTGCTACTGAGAAATTCTTGATGGAAAAACCCAATATCACTTCGCCCGACCTGGGAATCCAACCTAGGACTTCATGCTGAGCAGTTGCGCTTGCGACCACTACACCAACGAGGCAGTCAATTGGTTTACAATATACAGCCATTTCCTCTTCATTCCGAAATTGAATCATCTTTCATCCCGCTCTGGGCGGAGCGGAAGGGAGTGTCAGACTTTTACTGACTAAAACCCATCCATGTCCTTCTTTTGCCCTTTGTGTTCCAGGGCCGCGATATCTCTTTCGAACAGTCCCGCAGCCCTGGCAGGCATTGGCCCTTGCGGGCCCCTCCTGTTTGCTGACATCTCTTTGAAGCGCGCGTGGAACACGAACGCGCCGTCGACACGACCTGTCGTCATAAGACGGACGGACGGCGAGCTAGCCCATTACTCACCGTCCACAGGCCCGCGCCTACGGTGGCCGAGAGCCACCACGTGGCCACCGACGCCCAGTGCGTCTCCCGCGGCGGCTGGGACGTGAGAAATGACTATTTCATGAAAAAAAACATTTAATGGGATTAAATGAACTTAGAGGGTTGTATTGGTGATTTTAATTATTATATCTCAGTTAAGCCATATTTGTTACGGTCGCGTCAAAGACCATAATTTCTCAACATCAAAACATAAACCGCATAAAACATAACAAGATCAAAATAACAAGCTCCAATTCATTCTAATAACCGACTCACTCGTTAGTCGAAATCGTCCATCGTCAGAACACATTAAGCGCGTTAGAGAAAATAATATGATCTCGCTCGATACGCACCGGTAATAATACCCTAGTGTTATAATCGTTGCATCCTTTGAGATGCGTACCTACTAATGCGTGAGTTGTAAAGGTAGTTGCAGACATGCTTGTAAGTTTCTGGGTTTAAAATAGGGTCATCTAAAGGAATGGATCCTTTTGTCGAAATTAGAAAAGCACTGATAAAAGTCGGGCATTTGCAAAAAAGTCGACAAAATGTTTTTTTTTTCGAAACTCCCTGTTAGTCGGATAGACCGGCCAAACGACAAGGCCATTTAAAAGTCCAGACGGAGGAATCAAAAACCTAGACATGTCCGGACAAATCCGGACGAATGGATCTAAGGTGGTGACGGCACGTTTGGCGCAGTGGTTGAGCGATTGGCTGCTGCACTGCGTGTCGCGGGTTCGATCCCCGGACGGAAAAAATATTTCTGCGGTCTACAGGTAGTTGTTCCGGGTGTTGCTGTTTGTGTATGTGAGTTTTAATTTTTGTAGACGCACTCACGATACAGGAGAAATACCTAGTGTGGGGCTAGGTTTTTTTTTATAAGTAAAGCCCTGTTATTGGAGGTCTGTGATGAATAAAGATATTGATGACTGTATGATTTAATTTTAGTATTCTATGAGGAATTTTTTTTTATGGATGTCTCTATTTCGCTGTCAGTCCCGCTTTACAATTTTCTTGTGAGCTTTCTTTTCTCAAGCTTTTCTAATAAAGCTAAATTAAAATAGTAATAAATTAAAAAAAATACTGATGCCAACAAAAAGCTTGTAAAGCCTTACAAATTATACTAACCATAAAGGAACCACAGCTGTCTGTAGCTACTTGCAAAATTATCTTCTAGCTTTTGCCCGCGGGTTCGCTCGCGTTAATTTAGAATTTGACAATCAACTCGGGATGTACTCTGATTGTAAAAGTATAATTCAATCATGATTCGAAAGACACGTGGCGCCATCTATTATCGTAAGAACGTTATTGTTGTTTTCCTCGGGAACAGTACTTCTTTTCGGGAGGTACCCTTTGTCCGTTTCTGTACACTTGACAACGTATATTCAAAATTTCTGGATGATCGGTTCAATGGTATAGGCGTGAAAAGGTAACAAACAAACTTACATTCGCATTTATAATATTACTAGCTTTTACCCGTGGCTTCGCTTGCGTAAATTTAGGATTTGATCACCTAGCGGTGTGAAATATACTTTACATCCTATTGTAATACCTACCAAATATACATAAAAATTTCATAAAAATTGATCGAGCCGTTTCAAATGCGACCACAAACACTGTGACACGAGATTTTTATTAGGTAAATTATAGTTAGGATAGGATTATATCGACGTAGGAAAACGTATTTGCTGTAAGCCGCAAAACATGAAATGTTCACCAGAGCCAAAAAACTTTTTTGAAATTAGAAAAAAAATTGTTACCCAAAAACTATACATCGTAGGAACACGATTTTAAAAACATATTTTTTTTTTTTTTCGTTTTATATGTTGGCTATAATAATATCCTTCTAACTCAATTATTACCAGTGTTTTTGTGGCTTACAACAAACTAGTTTTTTTTTACAGATCTATATAACGCTGTAACCTTAGGGAATTTTTGACATACTTGTTTTTTTAAGTATAGTTAAAAAGACGTAAGCCATAGTGAAGAATTATCTTGCATTGATGTTATTGATTTAACTGAATGGAGTGGGAAAATGTTTTACGAATGAAAGGCAGTAAGTTAGCTGTATTTATTTAATGTAAACTTTCAAAACGTAATTATAATAAACACTGCTTCGTGTAACAAACTTTATTATTGTAATGACTAATGAGTTAACAAAATCAAATTATAAGTTGAATTTTACTTAGTAAAGAAACTAGTATTTAGTATAAGTTGAAATCAACAAAATTATTAATAAAAAAACATCTAGTTAGCAGAGTTAGAAATTTTGAGTTGTTAGAAAAATAAATGCTGTTTATTTGTAGTAACTGACTTTTAGTTATGAAATGCATACTGATAAAAGTAGTAAATATCTCTGCCGTCTAGTAGATGAACCACTAAAATGATGTAAGTGTAGGCAATCAAAAAATATATCATCCTGCTAAAATGGCGTAAGCCTCTGTTTGAAAAATTTGCTGACTGCAAGAATGGCGTAATCAACAAATGCATAAAAAATTCTCGTTTTTGGTAGACTTACGACAAAAAAGCACTAATATTGTTCAAAAAATTGACGGCGTAAGTGATATTTTTTTCGTCGTAAAAATATGAGACCCAGACCAATCGATGCAGTATTTTTTTCTGATAAAAATGATGTAAAAAACGTAATTTCGATTTTTTGAGGCTTACAGCAAATACGTTTTCCTACGTCGATATTTCACATTACTTATCCAATATAAAAATTTGATCTATTATATGAAACAAATTCAAAAAAGTATTCAATATAATTTTATTGCTACTACTTATTCAATTTATTCTTAATCGAAGAGTAACTTGATAAATCGTGAATAATCTTATGTGCACGTTGCTTAATGATAATGGGATAAGATATCATAGAGGAATCCCTATTATATTTTAGAAAGGATAAGTTATTATGAGTAATCCAAAAAGGGTTTGACTTAATGTTGCTCAGTTTTAACGAGATGCTTTTCAACATTGGAATTCATTTTGTAGATGGATATCGTAATTATAAACTAGTTGTGCCCGCGGCTTCGGCTATTTTTTTTGTTTTGGAATGAAATCCTGGTCTTTTTGTTCTTTAGAAACCCAGATTCTTGGATTTTTGATGTAAAGTTTTACCAATACTCATTAGACGTATACTTCTGACTTTGCCAGATATGCCATTAAACTGGCTGACTGGCTATTACAATTTTACTATAGCAAAAACAGCGCTAATGATAAATAGAAGCTCATTCTAATAGATTCTGTTGTCTGTTCAGATCAGTCTAATAGATTTGGTTTCTGTTTAGATATGGTCTGTTCAGATTCTATCACATGCAGTCACTAACATCTGCGTAGCCTTTTCCCAACTATGTTGGGGTCAGCTGCTAACCGAACTTCCCCAGAAGCAGCTGAATTAGTATATGTATTACATAGAGCACTTGCCTATCTGAAAAGGCTAGACGGATGATGATAACCTGCCTATCTGATCTCCACCACCCAGTTACTAAGTACCCCCCGGTAAGACTTTTGGGCTTCTGACTTTTTTTATTTTTAATTTTATTTTATTTCCTAAGAAAACTTACAGCTAGGATACAGATAGTTGACAGTCAGAAAATGAAGGCCTATTAAAAGTTTTCACTGATAAATTGATAATATTAGGTTATCCCAAGAAACAGTAAACAGGCAAGAGAAAGTAAGAATTAGTAAACACTCGGAGAGAAAAACTTCTTTGAAATTCACTAAAACTATTTCTTTTACTAATTTCTTATATTCTGTTCAGAATGTACCAGTGAACACTGGCTCAATCTCGCAGTCTATCTCGAAAATAATAAAAAAATGGCCGAACGGCCATTTGCCCCCCCACGTGAGCGACGACTGAGGGGAAGTGGGGAGCGGCAAGTTCACTCGAATAATATAAGAAATAGTTTTAGAGAATTTCAAAGAAGTTTTTACACAGTAATTTCTTAAGTTTAGGAACACTATACATTTGTAGATATTTTGACAGTCATATATGTTAATATATGACTGTCAAAATATCTACAAATGTTGTCACAGCAGTCGAAAAGCAACGTTTTTCAACTACCAACGAACACCCTGACGTGACGTATAACATTACCATAATATCAATACGCGTTGTGGTCGACATAATTTCTATGTAGTACGAGAAAATCTCGTTAATTCAATTTGTTTTTCTATTATTCTCTAATGTAGAGCGGTTGTTAGTTGGCGCGCACGCGACGGTGGCACGCATGGAGCACTAGTGTTGGGCTTTGTGACAATGACAAAAAATATTATGAAGTTTTTTTTTTTAAATTGGCCTTTTTTAAATAATATGACATTCAGGGCTGAATGAACTTTTTATAAACTTGACTTTTTTTTTATAAACTTAATTTTTAAGGAGATTTTTTTTTTCAGGCGGTATTTTAATTTTCTACATCTGTGTTCTTCAACTTTGCCATTCCCACGCAGCATCGCAGCACAGAGCTTAGGAGCTTGCTTATTTTTGAGTTCCGTGGGCCGGATTGAAGGTGAAACATAGTTTGCCACACAGCTCCTTACCCACACGCCGCTGCTGTTCCAATGCATTTTGATTTATACTGTGTTACCGTAGCTTGGCTTTCAAAATTTTATCGTACGTTTCTTAATCAGTGAATTGAAAACATTTTTCTTTTTTTACACGACTGCCCAAAAAAAGGAGTGTTATGTTTTCAGGGTTCATGTATGTATGTATGTTTGTGAGTTTCTTTATTCCACCATAACTTCTAAACGGCTTAACCGATTTCAATGTATGTGGTATCATTAGAAGCGTTGAGTTATTCCGGGTAACATAGGCTAGTGAAAATTTTAAAAAATGAAAAGGGGGAGCCAGGGTTCCTGAAAAAATCTGTTTTTTTTTGGTTTTTTCATGAAAATTTGACTACGCATACTATCATCGTCTAGAACTTGCTTAGTACATAACAAAAATATGTAACAGTAGTATTCAATATGCATTCGTTCAGTAATAAAAAAAAAAGAAATTAAATCTTTTACATATTAAATTCAAAGATCTGACTGACTGATATATCAACGCACAGCCCAAACCGCTGGTCCTAGAGACATGAAATTTGAAGGGTGTTTTCTTTGTAAGGAGTAGGTATACACTAAGAAAGGGTTTTTAAAATGCTACCCCTAAGAGGGTGAAATGAGGTTTTGAATTTTCAGTGAAACTTTTTACTCTCGGGTCGATTGACTTGAAAATGTTTGTGTACGTACTCTTCAGTTAAAATGATGAGAAACGTGTATCACAGTTTTTTCAAAATCATCCCCCAATATAAAATTCAAAGTCCTGACTGACTGATATATCAACGCACAGCCTAAATCGCTGGTCTTAAAGACATGAAATTTGAGGGGTGTATTCTTTGTGAAGAGTAGGTATCCACTAACAAAGGGTTTTTCGAATTTCCACCCCTACGAGGGTGAAATTGGGTGTTAAACTTTCTGTGAAACTTTTATTCTCGGGGTCAATTGACTTGAAAATCTGTGTACATTCCCTTCAGTTAAAATGATGAGAAACGTGTATCACAGTTTTTCCAAAATCATCCCCAATATAAAATTCAAAATCCTGACTGACTGACTGATATATCTACGCACAGCCTAAACCGCTGGTCTCGAAGACATGAAACTTGAAGGGTGTATTCTTTGTGAAGAGTAGGTCCACTAAGAAAGGGTGTTTTCGAAATTCCACCACTAAGAAATGGGGGTAGAATTTTCTGCGAAACTTTATATTCTCTGGGTCCGTTGACTCGAAAATTTGTGTACACACTTCAATTAAAATTATGAGACGCGTGTATCGGAATTTTGTTTTTCCAAAATCATTCCCCAACATTGTCAAATAGGGCTACCAAACTCACGTAGACAGTCGCATGGCGCGCAGCGTTGCACCTGTTTACCTATTAGTAAGTAGGTAGGACTTTTCTGAGGTAGACGTGTCTGTAAATATGTGTGAAATCCCGATTTTCGCGTTGACTCGTGATACGCAACATTGATATTAATTTTATTATGTAAAAGTATCGTCTATAAGTAGATTCCTAATAAATCATTTGATTGTCGTCACCGGTGTCCAATCTCAAACAAAGGTATCAATATTTCGGGAGGGGCCCGCAAGGGCCGGTGCCTGCCAGGGCTGCGGGACTGTTCGAAAGAGATACCGCGGCCCTGGAACATAAAGGGCCAATGAAGGAACATGGGTGTTTTTTAGTCAGTAAGAGTCTGACACTCCCTTCCGCTCCGCCCAGAGCGGGAGGAGTCATTTGATGATTTCTCACCCCCCAAAAAAAAAAAAAAAAAAAAAAAAGGTATCAATATTTGCTGCCTTCAAGCGGCTCTTGCCCAACCTGAGGGGTTCAAACGCCTCCTGCCGGAGGCTCTACGCGGGGATCGTGCGGTTCATGGCCCTTTACGGGGCTCCGGTATGGGCGCGTTCCTTGAGGCGGCGAGCCGCCCACTACCTGAACGCGCCCCAAAAGGTGGTAGCCGTAAGGCTGGTCCGTGGGTACCGCACGATCTCCGGCGAGGCGGCGAGCCTCCTTGCCGGATTGCCGCCATGGGATCTATAGGCGATAGTTCTCGCGCGGAGGCACTACGCTGGGGGGAATTCCGCTGCCGTGGCAAATTGTCGCTCAGCGGACAGACCTACGGAGCAAAGTCATGGCAAGATGAAGAGAGCGACAGTCGCAACCCCGTGCAGGGCACGCCACAATAGTGGATAAGTCACCTCTTTGAGGAGTGGCTAGAGAGGCGCCACGGTGCCCTCACCTTCCGCCTGACGCAGGTCCTCACCGGACACGGTTGTTTCGGGAGGTACCTGCACCGAATCGGGCGGAAACGCACGGGTGTTATCATTGTGAGGATCGCCCGGAGGACACGGTGGAGCACACCTTGGAGGTCTGCTCCGCTTGGGCGGAACACCGCCGCCGTGTCCTCGTAGCGGCAATTGGCGGCGGCGACCTCTCGCGTCCGGCCTTGGTTCAAGCCATGGTCCGGGGCGAGAGGGAATCGGAAGCCGTCACTTCTTTCTGCGAAGCAGTCATGCTAGCGAAGGAGGTGGCGGAACGTGAGAGGGATAGAACCTCACGTCCCAGCCGCCGCGGGAGACGCCCAGGGCGTCAGGGGCCACGTGATGGCTCTCGGCCACAGTAGGCGCGGAACTGTGGACGGTGAGTAATAGGCTAGCTCGCCGTCTGCCCGTCTTATGACGACAGGCCGTATCGACGGCGCGTTGGTGTTCCACGCGCGGCTCAAAAAGATGTCAGCAAACAGGAGAGGCCCGCAAGGGCCGATGCCTGCCAAGGCTGCGGGACTGTTCGAAAGAGATACCGCGGCCCTGGAACACAAAGGGCAAAAGAAGGAACATGGATGGGTTTTAGTCAGTAAAAGTCTGACACTCCCTTCCGCTCCGCCCAGAGCGGGCATTTGATAATTTCTCATCCCAAAAAAAAGATATCAATATTTCACTGTAATATAATTGATTACTATGAACTAATATTTGCAAGTAATAAGTAAGTACATGTAAAAAAACGCGAGTGTGTCTGCATTATTCAAATAAAATTAAATACTTACACTAACTATTCTTTATTACCTATTCAACTTTAACAGTAAAAACTACTCAATACATGTATTCTTAAATAAACTATTATAAATGCGAAAGTTTGGATGAATAGATGTTTGTTACTCAATCGCGCCAGAACGGCTGAACAAATTTTGATGAAACTTGGCACAGAGATAGATTATAGTCTGGTATAGCACATAGATTACTTATTATCCCAGAAGTAAGATCCCGTGGGCAATTCCCCAACTCCACGTGGGAGAAGCCGCGGGCATATGCCAGTAAGTTATATTTTGCGTGATATTGATTTCCTAAAAAAATAAGTTTACCTTTTGTGGCACATTGTGCGTTTGAAAAATATTGTTTTATCACTAAAATGATTAAAATAAAAACAAATAATTAAAAAAATTAAAAAACACGCCTGCCATATCAAAAAGTGAACTAAAAAATTAAAAACAAGTTACATGATTTTAGTATTGAATGGCCAAAAGGTAGGTACTAAATAGATTATATTATTTACTGTGCAATTAAAATGCCATTGTGCCCAAAAAAGGAAAACTGAAAACCAATATTTTCATTGCAGTCGGGGGACGGTTCCTTGGAATAGTTCTTAACAGGTCCCCCGACTTCGATGAAAAAATTGGTTTTCAGTTTTCCACTTTTGGGCACAATGGCATTTTAATTGCACAGTAAATAATATAATCTATTTAGTACCTACCTTTTGGCCATTCAATACTAAAATCATGTAACTTGTTTTTAATTTTTTAGTTCACTTTTTGATATGGCAGGCGTGTTTTTTAATTTTTTTAATTAAAAAGTATGTATATCCCTGTTAACAATAGGCACGTTTATCTAAGTCAGACTAAAACAAACCTTTCTTAAAAGAAAAATACATCATTAATCTTACAAGCCAACTTATATCGAAATGTATTCGCTATTGACAAATTAAATTGTCACTATGAATGTTAGAGCTAGATTAGACGCTGCATCGTCGCGTGCGCCATTACCGTAATGACATGCTTGTATTGAAGATACCTGTTTGAGTAACCTGATTGTCTTACTCAGTTGCTTGCGGTAGAATATGTAGCTGACTGACATTGTTTGGGGTTGTAGTGATTTTACACTTGATGTTTGTTTTCCGGTATCATTGAGGTTTCGAGACACTATTATCTCTTAGTTAATATTATTATTTTATACAGTGTTGCCTTTAGTTGATATCTTGTTGAAATTCTTCATAGCGTGTCGATGGCAAATTTTATTAAATATGTTTGGCCCAAAATACAGCTATGCGAACTCCGCTCGCTGATGCAGTCATAAGATCGTCAAGTGCGCAGGTATTAGGGCATGCCGCGCAAGATGGAAGATGGGCCATTGTCTGTGGAGACACGCCGCATACACATTTGAGATCTGAGCTATCTATGAACCCCCATCTGAAGAGGTTGTGTTTGCTACGGCCGACTTGGGTTCGGAGTCTGTTCTAAGATTTCCAAGTCGGCCATGGCAAAGCATGTCCAGGTGGAACGCTTTCAGAAGCCGGAAATGGAAAAGGTATGGTTTACTCCATTTTACTTGTATGTATTGTTTGTCAGTTAATAATTTCTACTGCCAGAAACGAAACTACTTACTGCAGAGAAGTCTTAGCAGAATGATGACAGTTCACTGTCACATTAACTGTCATCGATAAAGTTAGGTAGTACGCAATAGTTAAGTAATCCGTTTTAACCACACCACAAAGCTTACAAATCACCCCGGCTGGTCAGTCAATAATAAACTTTAAAACAAAAAACTATCGATATAATTATAGCATAACAACGCACATCACTAGTCACAAACGGACGCGTGCACACTATTACAATAATGATGCGTCGTATCGTATAGAAAATATACAGCAATCAGTGCACAGCTGTTGTATCGACTGTCATTATGGTACAACTCACTAGTGTAGCATTAGGTTATGATGCGTTTCTTTTAGTTTCACTGGTCAGTGAAAAGTTGTGCTTTGCTGTGATCCATTTTCCGAATGATTAATGTTTTATAGTAAATACATTTACATAAATGTTTCTAAATCAATCGTTTTACGCAACAAATATTTTGACATAATTTTGGGTAAAAAACCCGTTGTATACTAAACAAGGTAAAAATAAACCTGTATGTAAGACGTCAGTCCCATCTATCCAAATATCACTGATTAATTTCTTTATCCCAAAATTCACTAGAGCCAGAATTACAATTAAATGAAAAATTAATATAGTACAGCAATCAGTGCACAGCTGTTGGTATCGACTGTCATATTTTATTTTCACTGGCCGATGGGCGATTTTTGCTGGCTGAAAAAAGCAGTGCTGGGTTTCCCGACACTCTAATTGTGTTTTTATAGATTTTAAGAGGAAATGCGCGTGGTCTTTCCTCCATACAAACGCTCTAGCCTGTTTTTTTAGGTTTATGACTTAAAAGCAATGTTTTTTTACAGTAAAATAAATATCAAACTCTTTTATGTCCCTATGTTTTCGGTTTTGATAATACATAAATCTTTATAAACACTAGAAACTTCACAAAATGCTCTAAATTGCCTATTTAGACTGCTGTCAACAGAGGCCTAGTGTACAAATTACAAATTTGACAACTATTAATGACTAAAGAAAAACATAGGGATAGTATATATCCTTCTTATTCAGTTTATGAAATATCTTTTAAATTATTAGTTTTAAATACTTTAAATTGTAATCTGTGGAGAACGTTGTGGGTAGCATAATTGGTGTAAAATGTTATATTTAAGATATCATAACTAATTCTTATTGTGCTACTGTTTGTTTTTCCTTAAATAAATAAAATAAAATAAAATAAAATTAGTCGAATATTGGAGGAGGAAATAGTCGAGAGCCAGACCTCGAATTATGACTTTTCACTTAGGCTATTCAGTCTGATCTACAGTTGTCCTTGTCGTACCAATGCCGAAATCGCACTCGCAGATCAACAGCGATAGTTTCTTCAAATACCTAATTTTCTTCTCCTCCCTGCATTTCGTCTTAAGTCAAAAATTATGCTTGTTAATCGATAATGTTAAAGTTACGTTATTTTGATGACATTACTAAAACACCGATTACTTTTGATGTCTGAATGTCCACATGGCCACAAACCTATTCAACAATTCACAAACGCTGGAACAATAGTTGATTATCTGCATTAAAATACAGATAAATCGATGACTTATCTGTCTTTTATTATTTTTTATAATTATTGTGTTTGCGCTTTTGTGATCTGTAAATCACAAGAGCGAAAATATCATTAAACCTTGGGTATGCATGCGAAAGCAAGCTATAAAATACCTACGCAAAACATCAAAACGTCTTTCCAAATGAGAACATGATTAAGAATAATTGCAACACAGTTTATACCCACTCCGAAGTACCGCTAATCAAATCTCTCATCCCTCTCTATCCATCCATTTCTTGTCCCATCACCAAAGTTAGTACAAAAACATTACCACTTACACATTTTACCACATAATTTCCTTTATTTTACTGCAATTCCAACGCAAATTGTAAGTTTGCTAGATAGCAGTTGTCACTTTGGCGATGGTATACGCAAATACGGTGTTGAATGATTACCTTGCTTGGCTTACTACATTATATTCAATTCCAAACGCTCGAGTCAGCGCCGAAAGTTGAATTTCCAACAATAATATTTAGGCATGCATTTAGTTATCGCTTAATGTTAGTGTAGAGAGCATTAATGGTAAGTTCAAAAGGTTATGTCTAGACAAGTAATGATTACTTACTTGATTTTTCATTTTGATCGTTTTGTAATCAAGATTAGCAAGGGAGAACTCAACTTTAGTATCTTGGAAGGCGGATTTCACCGATGAAACTGGACGTGATCAGCTCATCAGAACGCCGCCCGCCAGCTTCGTCCGCGCGAAATTATATTACTAATATTACTTCCCTATTTCATCCGATTTTGTTAACAATTGCAGAGGTGTACATAACAGTATACTCACATTTCGCCAGTTTTTTTTTGGGTTTTTATTTTTTGCACGGAACTACAATCCTTTTTCTAAAATAAAAGTAGCATAAGCTACTCCTTATAACGGCTGCCAGTAATAGTTCCGTCAAAATTGGTTCAGCCGTTTTGGAGATCGGCCGGAACAAACAGACAGAGAGACAAAAAATTTAAAAAAGAGTTTTTGTTTTAAGACCGTATTAGCTATATTCTTATGTTACTCGTATTAATACGGCTTTCTGATAAATTATTTTGTGCAAGCCTATTTTTCAGATTTTCAACGTAAAATAAAAATCATAGTTTATGCATCCAGTAAAAAGCTTTTATTCGAAATTACAAGCAGTAAAACAATTTTATTTATGTGTATAGATTGATTTGTACACATTGCGGGGATTTGCTGGATGCGAGACGCACGGGACCGGTCCATGTGGCGACACTTGGGGGAGGCCTATGTCCAGCAGTGGACGTCTTTCGGCTGAAATGATGATGATGTATACATTGATACAGACAGCTCTTGAATGCATTTAAATGTGCTGATCGTACTCTTTTCTACTGGTGAAGTTTACTCACTATAAATGCTTTAAATTAAATTAAATTCATTTATTTCAGGTCTTTAACCCATATAAAATTAAAAAAGAATTTATGATTATCCATGCTTGCACTATAAATGTTACATACTTTTACAATTTATAAAACATACAAAATTATAACAGAAATTAAAATTGAATTTTAAATTTTAAATCAAATACAAAATGTAATGAAAATATCAAAAAATAAATTAAAAAATTAAACAAAACATGAAAACAAAATGTCAAAAATAAAATACGCTTAAACGCTTATAACGCTTTGCGCTTTAAGTACGTAAAGATTACTTGAAAATGCAATTTGAACGATCCTTTTATATTAATTAATGTTTTTATATTAAACCCTATTCGTTGTGGAGGTCAGATAGGCTGTCGTTCCATGTAAAATACTGGTATTCATCAGCATCTGGTTAGACTGGAAGCCGATCCCAACAAAGTTGGGAAAAGGCTAGGCAGATGATGATATTAAGCCCTATTCGTGACAGTGCACGGCTTAACGGGTATCGTCAACTGGCTTGGAAAGGTCGTGAGTTCAACCACTGGTTGACTATGCTGAGAACTATATTAGGATAGGTACTGGCGCTGCAGAATAATTATAGAAGCTATAAATATTAAAGGAATCACAATTAGTAGAAGGACGTCAATATTTATTTATTTATTTTATTTAAAAGTACACACTAACATACAGAAAAGAAGAAAGGAACAGAAAAAATAGGTACAAAGGTGATGCTTATTTCTAAAGAAATCTCTTCCAGCATACCTGCGAAAGGAGAGTAGAAAAAAAAGAGATGTAGACATAGTGAATATGAGTGAATATGAGTTTAGTTACTATTTCAGGGGATCTAAAATCACAAGGTGACAATTTATAATAGTAGGTACGTCTATGACCATTTTAAGAATTTGAACGTAATTCATATAATTACCCTATTACGATTCTGCTAAAGCAGCTATTTTAGACCCCCAGGTTTTATGTATGAATCTTGTTGCTCTTGACCAAAACATGTTTCTAAATATGTAGACAATCAACGGCCAACAACAAAAAACAATCAACATTAGTAAAAGTATCTACAAAAATAAAGTCATGCACCATCTATAAAATGATTCATCAGCTCCACTGTCATGTTACAATTTCAGGCTTCAACCCTTAGACAATCATCAGTAGTACCTGAAGGTACCTAAAGATACACACACTTTTAGAAAATATATTTTTATCAGTTCCACTACTTGCTTCACAGTTTAATTAACGTCGACCAAGTACAATACTCTTCAAACCGCTTGCACCTTTAATCATTTAATTCGTCTATTTTTTAAGTAGTTCCTTCGACTACTTCTGTCAAACATTTGAAAATGAAAGAGATAGATGATTGGTGTTTAGCGTTAAACACATTTTGTGAGTAACATTCCAAGGCTTTTTTGCGCTTCAAAAACTTTGAATGCTAAATACCCCACAACCGTTCAATACAACACATCAAAACTCAATCAAGTAACTCCTATATACCAAAAGGTTCAACATTCTACTCCCAGTTCACACAAGCGATAATTGTCCTCTCTATAAAAAGGTTTCTAAAAAAAGTTCCTAATCAACAGTGGGGCCACTTTCACCGTCAACATTACTCATGTCTATTAGCATTTGAGAAAGACTTGTGTCATTCACTTTGACTTGGGTTGGGTCGAATATTCCAAGTATTTGGTCGTTACTACGCATTCTTGGAGTCATTACCGTTTAAAAGTTTATTTTGGTTGATTTCAATTAAATTAAGTGCTGTTGTGCTTATGGGTGTCAAAGGTGTCATGATTCTATATTATATTTTTTTTCTTTTTAGGGTATCTCGTATGTCAACCATGAAGTTTGTCGTCTACTTAACCGGACAATCATTTGGCTTTCGGGTGCTTTATAAATTAGGTCTCCAGCCAGTGAAGCACTTTTTTAGGCGACCTTCACATTCAAGTTCATTGACAAAAAAGAGGTACGGCTAGACAAAAAAACTAATTAGGAACAGTGTAGGTAATAATTGTGAATGTTCATTGGTCACTTTGCAAATTATACGAGACCGTTGACCAATAGTAGTGCGTGAACTACATGGTGAAAAAAGACGCCATTACGCCCACATTTACACAGTTTAAATTATCTGAGTCATTACTATTAGAGTTGTATTTAAGTACAATGACTTAAGGTGTGGTCAAATCAAGCGAATTAAACTGCGGACTGGCTGCAGATACTTTGACTTTAACAGATATGTCAGTATACGATCTGTAAAACTCCAATGTCTGCAGCCCTGGGAGTACAATCCACTCAGTCTTACCGCAACTTTACTATGTGGTAGTTAACCAACAAAGTAAAACATAAATACATTTTTTTTTCTAAAATTACAACACAAACTGTGATATCAATGTTGTCAACACACCAAAAATGACCATATTTCAATCAAAATCCTCACGAAAACCAAATGAAGTTGTGAAAATCACGTTAAAAAGACGGCATATGCGAAAAGAAAGCGATTTATGCGCATGAGTCACTATTAAATAAGGTTTTAAATACGACCTGCCTACTGACTGGACCTCGGAATGCGAGGCATGCGAATTTCTTCCGGAACAAGAGATAAAGAGATTGTTAAGAAAACATCAAATTCTTGCATATATGATAGGTTATTTTCTCTGTGATAAAGATTGTTTTATACGAGTAGATATGGGAGTGGAATATAATATAAGACGTGCTTTTACATCCATAGTTAATTTCTTTCTATCAAGATATGAAATGAAAATAAAAATACATTGCCACATACTTAAGCGGTTTCCATACACCTGGATGAGGGACGCACAGAACTGGGAAGCGAAGAAGAAAGAGGAGGGATATATCCAGCAGTTGGTGATTCCGGGCTAATATGATGATGATGCGCTTTTCTGACTGCGATGATTTAGAAGAAAATCAAATTTTACATCGTTCGTTTGTACTCAAAGGAAAAACTGTCACTGACCTGGTGTTTAACCAATAGCCTTTCGGGGTTGATAGCTGCCGGACTACCGAACTGAAAACCATCTCATTCTCTCGAAAACCACACCAATTACCACATCTTCCACCAGACCAGTTCCCGATCTAGTCGCAACATAGAATCCTTTTCTTCAGCATCCAAACCCAAGGGGTCATAGTGCTTACCTACTTTTTATGGTAATATTATAAATTAAAACCAGTTTTGAGAAGCTGAGCCTCTAATGCGGCACATCTAACATCTAATGATTTATAATAAACGGAAATAAACGCCCATTCGGCATAGCAACAACGGAGAGGAGATTTGGAGACAAGTAGATATATTCAGAAGTTCCATTAATTCCGTTGTTAATAGATTACTAGCTTTTGCCCGCGGCTTCACTCACGTTAATTTAGAATTTGACAAACAATTCGGGTTGTACTCTGCTTGTAATAATATAATTCAATCATGAGTCAAAAGACACGTGGCGCCATCTATTATCATAAGAAAGCTATTGTTGTTTTCCTCGGGAACAGTACTATTTTTCGAGATGAAAGGTTTCCTATGTCTGTTTTTGTACACTTGAATATGCATATGCAAAATTTCAAGAAGACCAGTTAAGCGTGAAAAGGTAACAAACAAACTTACTTTCGCATTTATAATATTAAGTAAAAAACCGGCCAAGTGCGAGTCGGACTCGCGCACGAAGGGTTATGTACCATTATATCTATAAAAACGACAAAAAATCATATCTGTTGTATGGGAGCCCCCCTTAATATTTTTTGGAAATCAAATGAAAAAGCAGCAAGACCAAACCTCATAATCACCCAAAAAAGTTAAAGAATGCAGTCGCTGTGGTTGAAATCAGCTAAATGGCATCATCGAAATGATTTTTCAAAAGCAGACCAGACTCTGGATATGCACCCGCTTGCTATGGATTCGATTCGCATAACATGTACCAGAACATAATTGGCGAAAGTTGACTGTACTATACATCGGGTAATGTAGTTTGTTGAACGTTGACATTTGCCAACTGCGCTCTTCACTTAAGAACCTGCCCTCCATAAGTGGAAACCGCAGTTAGCAAACGTAGCGTGCAAAGACGCTTTATTGGATAATGGCAAACAGAGAAAACTACTTACATAACTAAAGGAAGTTGATGTGGAAACTTTTTACTTGGGAAACACCTAGGTAACAAGGAATACGACAAGTAGAGTTGATTGATTTGTTGCAGATACGGTAATCAAGCGTCTTTACTGTTGAATGGATAGATATATTTAGATACTACTCCTAGTAAGGTTGTCTCGTTCAAGTTGTCAATTACATTCACTTCGCCTTTTGTTTTTCTTGTGTCATAAACGGGGTGGAAAGTGAAATCCCTCGATAGGTGTACAAAAAAAACAGTTGTTACTTTTTCGTATTTGAACTGGGCGATTCTCGATCTAGGCATGAGTTTTCAAAAATATATAAATTAAAGTTAACATATTTAAAAAAAAATCTAATGTGTCACATACATAAATAACCCATGTTTTCCCCTCCGTTACCTGATTCAACTTTCTACCCTGTATAATCTACATCCGAATGCTTAGATAGTAAAGTGGTGATGGCAGAACTACAAGCAGATCCCAACTAAGTTAAGAAAAAGGCTATGCAGTTGATGATGATGATAGCCAAATTTTGGTGATCTCGCATAGTGTTGTGTGTAGTGGAACTTCTGGTCCATAACCTATAGGTTTACGTTGTGTATGCGCAAGTCGCGCCAAATCAAGTTATCACCTCGGCCACCTGCGAGCAGCTGTTAATACTAGGTGTAGGCTGACGTCACCGAATTCTATACAATTTGACACACCTAGATAATTGTACTGAAGTGAATGAAGTATTGTTATTTGCTTCGTCATGTTAATTGGGTACCACAGAAGGAGCTAAAAAACTTCGTCTTATAGTTATTTGTTTAAACTTTTCAAAATTGAATAACTTCAAAGCCCGGTACCTATAGTTGACAAAACAATTTAAACCCTAATTGATCGCGCCTAAAAAAATACGTAAACGGTCACGTGGGGTGCGTGACACCCCGATCATATAAATCAAATACGAAATACATGCAAAATCACGATTATGCTCGATACTTGATCATAAAGGACACGTGTTTTTATGAAGCTAACGGGAACTTTAGTGCTCAAAATTAAAAAAGTTCTAAACCTTTAAGGATGCGCGACCAATTAAGGGTTAAAGAATTTTCTTGAAAAGAAACGCCTGTGTTACTACGTACGTCAAATACTTCAATGGTCATCAACCGTACAAACCACAACCTTCTCCTAAACTTAAATCAACGATGAATTAGCTCAACTCAGGTCCCTGCTGTACAAAGGCCTCTCGCAAACTGCGCCATTACACGCTGTCCTCCAACACACATTTTAAAATCGACTTATACACTTATTACTCCAAAATACATAATCTCTACTCAACTACTAAACATCAATTCCTCATCACAATAATCAAATCTCACACAACTGCACACAAAATACTCTTAATCAAAGAATGTAGCCACAATGAATACCGGGTCGTACTCGCGTGTATATCAAGTTTTTTGGCACGGGTGTCGTCGGTACTACGGCCACGGCAGGTTCAATGGCATCGCACCAGGTGGGTATTCACAAGGAAATAGAGCTATGGAAGGTGTAGGTGCGGAGATTTTTGAAGCACAGTTGGTGAAAGATGATTTTGGTATTTGTTTTCGATGAACTCTATTGCGGTTCGTTGTTAGAACTAGGCATTTTCCTTCTACATGTTTCAAACGAAACAATTGCAGCATACCGTCATAGATCCTTGCGAAATTCGTAGTAATGGCCTCTTTCCAGATACTTTTCTTGAGGTTTCAGAAAACTTACCAAATATATTTTTGCTCAGAAAGCATTCCATAGAACTGAATCGTAAATGACACTCTATTCTATAATCTAGTTTGAAACATAAATCTATTAAATATCCCGTCATCAGAATCCAAGAAACATAGCCGTTAATTCCAAGAAGATGATGCCTTTGGCATACAATCAATTTTAAAGCAGCGTGAAATACCGTTTGACAGCGGCCAGACAACGGCTGTTAAATTGGCTAATAAGCCAGTCTATATGCCTAAAGCACTATTGACACGACTAGGTCACCATCTTGCATTGTGTAGAATTAAAGTAACCACAGAAATAGAAATAGCATTGTCACCATTAAATAAAAAAAACTCGATATATCGTCGCGGAATTTTGTTTTTAAGTGTCCATTTTCCGTACTATAGACATTTCATACAACTTTCAAAGATATGACTTGAATATACGGAATTACGGACTATTTAAGTTGGTAGCCAATTTGTTTAACAATTAATATTTAAACTTATACTGTCACTTCCGTGATTATCCATTATTTTGAATTCCCAATATTTTGACGCTGTTACAAGCGCCATGATGATGATTGATGAATTCATATTTATAATAATTAACTAGCGGTTCGTCCCGGCTTTGCACGGGTGCCTATGTTACTCAGGGTGAATGTAGCTTTCCAATGGTGAAAGAATTTTTGAAATCGGCACAGTAGTTTTTGAGTTTATTCATTACAAACACACAAAAATACAAAATTTTTCCTCTTTATAATATTAGTGTAGATGTTTAAATGATTTTTTGAGTCAACTTTGTAAAATTTGAATTCTTCGCCAAAAGTCGACTTTACAGATTCTGTTGTGCCTAACTAATTAAACTATTTATTAAACAATCGCCCACACTCTCATTCAATTACAACCAACCCCACATTTTCTTCACTCTCGAACATTCACTTGCTTCATCTGCATGCCACATCTAGTCACACTCTAAATCCGTCGCCGTATCATAATGATAATGATAGGTTGGTCCATCCACCGATAGACATGTCATTTTCTCACCGCACTAATTGAATACAGGAGAGATAATTATTTTACTGTTAAACGTAAAAAAAAATCGCGTGTCCGAACTGTTGCGATGTCGTGTGTGAATGGGACCGCTTATTGTTTGACGTTTGTTAATTATAAAACTGAGTAATTGATGAGAGTAATGAATCGCTGTGTAGATGTGAACATACGGAATTCCACAAGCTAATTTCCGATTTTTATAGAACGTAGCCCATCAACATACCTACCTAATAATATATCACTGATCGGTCGCAACAGTAGTCACAGTTAAGGGCAGAGTACTCCCACATTTCTCCATTTATATTTAAGTCACATTTAATGGGGACGATCCTATTGCCATTAACTGCGCTGAAATCCAAGCTCCGGGCTGCTATGGAAAGATTCCTGTTGGGAAAACCTAACAACACTTCACCCGACTCGGGAATCGAACCCAGAACCTCATTCTCGGCAGGAGCGCTTGCAACGACGAGACCACAGAGACAGCAAGAATATAGATCATTGACGGAGAAAGACTCTCGGCGTCCGGATCGATACCGATCTTACAGCGGAACTCAGATAAAATTCCTGATCAGAAACTTCCGGAGCAACTCCGCTTGTGCGTGAAATGGTATTAATAGCATTGATGAGTCAATAATGATAATAATTATCTAAAACAGAACGTTTTCAAGACCATTTAAAGCCGACATTTTCTGTTATTTTCGAGGCAAATTGGATGTTTGTGTTAATTTTGATAATACTATGGAAGATTCGACGTTATGATTACGGAGAATGAAAGTTTTTATTATAGGTACTTTACTTTGTCGATTTGCATTTTGTTTGTTATTATTTAAAAGAAATACAGAGAGGAGTTCGTGGCTATATAATACTAGCCACTCGGGTCGATCTTTAGGTTAAGCGGCGCTTGCCTAGGTTGGCCCGTGGATGGGTGACCACCCATTGAATACCAAGTTTCCTCCGAGCCTCGGAAAGCACGTTTAGCCGTTGGTCTCGGCTGTCATTTGTACATCTCTGACAGTCGTTACAGGTAGTCAGTGGCGCGAAAGGCTGACAGCCAGTTTTACCAAGGCGTATCGTATTACTCAGTACTACCTGGGTTGTGGAGGTCAGATAGGCAGTCGCTCCATGTAAAATACTGGTATTCAGCTGCATCCGGTTAGACTGGAAGCCGACCCCAACATAATGGAAAAAATCTTCGTAGTTGTGATTTAAAAGAAAACATAAACAAAATAGATAATTTAGCAAGAAATAATAAATCTCAGTCAAACGCCAAATGTGTACACACCAAATCAGAAAATGTTAAACAAAACTCTAATCTAAGTAATATTTTAATTAAACGCAATCATGATTTCAGCAAATGCTTTTCGAAACTACCACTTAGCCCAAATGCAGCGATGAAACAGCATTTTTATTTAAAAAATTTAAAGCAGTGAAAGTATTTCAAAGAAGTTAACAAAATGGATTTAACATACAAAAGAGCTTTACTTTTCAACTATTGACCTCGTTGGGCACAACACATTTGACGAAGATCATCTGGATTCTTCTACCCATTACAGTAAGAAAATTATTATCTAACAATTTTATCGATTGATCCCTTTATATCTTCAGAAAGGTTTTATCCAAGATGAACTAGAAATGTATAAGCATAGACATAAAAGTCTTTGGTCTTTGGTTGGTTTGGTCTTTGACTGCTCCTTATGAGCCTTGATATGAAACAATAATTATAATTAACACAAGAAACGGGATATTTACCATGTCCACTGTTTGTACAAACAGTGAACATGGTAAATATCCCGTTTCTAGTGTTAATTATAATGTTAGTGACCATGACAGTTTAAAAACTTATATGAAACAATAATTAATAAGTTTTACAATCACCACTGATTTAACCATGATCTACCAATGAAAGAAAGATTGAAACTCGATGACGATATTAAGAAACGAATAAAAAAGAGGTATAGCAAAATGTAATCGTAAAATTCATGTAATACAAGCATTCTGATACAAGGGTAGCAAAAAGATAAACCGTTTAACATTCATCAGAACGAACCATAATCAATTAACTGCGCGAAAACATATCAAGATGGTCCAGAATTCGGCGAATATGCTGTTTAAACAAAATATTTGGCGGAATCTAGGGACCATAACATTTTAGCATCCAGTTTGAGATACCAGGCGAGCATGAAGATAAAGTGCTTTACATTCATCAGAAAGAGCCACAATCAATTAAGTACCTTAACGAACGTGAAAAATTTCAAGATGGCCCGTAATTCACCGAATATATGGTTTGTTTAAGATATTTGGATGGTCTTAACGAGCCTTATTTGTTTAAAGTGAATTCTGTATTTATACTAGGTATTCAGATAAGTACGTACTAAAAATAAGCTATGGTACGCAAAAAGTTGTGTTAACACTTTTAATTGATTGCAATATTTTTGAAATCTCTATTGGCAATTCAATCAAATTCAATTCAATAAAATCGTAATCTATTGGTTGAGGTATATTTCTACCGTCAAATATATGACTAGTGCAATCAACACTTGGTAGAAATGCAACATTCAATTTTAGTGTTTTTTTTACTTGTATTTACACAGCTGTTTTCTTGGTCTAGTTGTCGCAAGCGCTACTGTTAAGCATGAAATCCTGGGTTAAATTCCAAGCCGTTTTTCACCAGGAATTTCTGTAGCATTAAATTTCTTTAACAAAAAACAAATGACACTTCACTGACGTCATGCCTGAAATGAAAAGGACAGAAATAATATAGTTCTTTTTCTTCTATCAAGCGAAGTTCGAGACATGTCAATCGTTGCAAGTCGTATGACATTGTCAGTCTGTGTACCTTGTTTTGGTCATAGGGTGTTTATATTATTATGTATTCGGCCTGTGTAGGAGGTTTTGGTGACATGAATTTTTACTATGTTTTGTAGCTTTACATTGTAGACACAATTTTGAAAAAATGGTTGTAGACAATGAAGTTCCTTGTCAGTGTTTATATCTTTTTGGGGCTGACTGTAGAACTCGGAAAATCGGTAGTCTTTGCGGATTTTATTTTGATGATGACAAGGACGTTTAAAAATAGACAGTCAGTAGTATTCTTTAAAAATCTTGCAAAAATTTTCAACACCATCATCATCATCATATCAGCCCGGAATCACTCACTGCTAGGTCCACTTTTTTCAGCCACACTTCCCGCTTCTGTGCATCCAGGGGTTTCCCGTGACTTTGACGATATCGTCGTCCCAACGAGCTTTAGGACGTCCCTGGTTTCTTTTATTTGTTAATATAAGCGTTTCACTTTTTAAAGTGAAAACTTCTTTAGCGGCGTTGTGCACTTTTTTTTGTGATGGGTAAAAACTGAAAATTCTTAAGACGGAGGGAGTTCTGAAGTGTTAAATTTTTTATGTAATCTAAATTGTCATGTTTGTGTACGATAGCGCAATAAATGAATATTGTATTTTACCACATAAATGATACTTAGTACTTTTATACTGATAATTAAAGCAATTCGTGCAAAATTATTCCCTAACCATTCGAAAATATCAAAAATGCACAACGTTAATATTCAAGTTTTCACTTCTGCCGGCACTCCCGGAGTGCAACCCGTTGATTTTTTTTTAAGTGTACTTTTCCGTGGTCAAGCGTAAACTTTTCAAAACAGATTTATTTGTTTCACGAGTCGCCGTAAAGGGAATCGACGTAGAGGGAATTATTCCATTGAACACCATGCACTTCACCAACTCCATCCAATATCACAAGCTAAACGCACGTTCCAAACATATAATTTGATGATTACCATTCTCTTTCTTCTATTTATACCTCGCCGCCATACTATGGCCTATGTTATGAGTTATAAATTACACGTTCGTGTCCGAACCACTGTCTTATCTATCTATTGGCTTGTAATGACGTACTAATTGTGGTCTCAAGAATGTCTCTTCATTGGAATTCTCTCGATGATATTTTATTATGGGCTTCATCGGTCCATTGATGATTACTTCGGTTAAATTTTCCGCTAAGTACGTGATGAGAGAATAAGTTGTTATTGTCTTCTCTGAGACTGTTATAGGCGGCGTTGGGTATACTTGCTTTGTTCTCTTTGGCCTACATTGCGGCATCAACACTATTGTGGTAAATTGTAGGGATAAAATTGTTGTTTCACTCAAATCATTTTCATTTTACGAAGTTACACCACTTGTAAAGGAACATAAATTCGGTTTCAGAATTTTAAGATACTCATAAAATATGAACAGATTGGGTTCCCAACAACAGAAATAGTCGACGCGGTAGACACGAACAAGATGGTATGACGAGCTGGACTTCTACTAATAGGAGAGAAGAGTGAAAAGCGGTGTTTTGTGCCTATACAGGGTAAATACCTCCCGTATTTACCCTGTATAGGCACAAAACACCCTCATAGAAAAGATACTGAATACTTATGATGAGACCAGAAACCAGTTTATCCGTGATCATGGTGCTTGCAACAGCGCCGAAATATCGGAACCTCAAAACAAACAATAAACATGGTAAATATCTCGTTTCTAGTGTTAATGACAACGTTAGTGACCATGGCAGTTTAAAAACTTATACTTATATGATGAATTGACAAAAAGAGAACCATTTGATTTTCCGAAAAAATAAAATAATAATATGTAAAAATAAAATGTATATGTATAATATGTATGTGTGTGTGTATGTATGTGTATGTGTGTGTGTGTGTGTAATATATTTTTTTTTGTTTTTTTTTATTGTTTTTTTCAGAATGAATAAAAAAATAATAACACGCAGATAAGCAAAAGGCACTGATAAAAAGCAAGCCCAAAGATTGAAGATTCAGAAGCAAAGCCAGCCATCTTGAAATGATTATAATTTTGTAATTTAGCTACTGTAAATGACGCCTACACCGATCGACCCTACTCTAAAGGAATTAGAACAAATTAACAAAGAGCTACTTTTGATTGCATTGCAAACAAAGTTAATCGAAGTTTCAAGTGTAGCTGCTAGTGAGGCTGTGGGAGGTATCTATTCGGTCAAGTGCCTTCAAGTATTTTAAGTACAGAGGTTGGTACTTCATTTAAAAGAATAAAAAAGAGATCGTATAAAGGAGATTTTATAAGTGCTCATAACTACCTGCCTACTGAAGATAAGTTGAGTTAACTTTCTTTTTGATGGGTAGCCTTAACGACCTATAGTAGCCTGAGACAATAAATAGAAAAACAGTCGAGGGAAGACATTATCAAAACATATTCCTAAGTCTGGCGTCTTTACTTTAAACTGTCTAGCTGTTTTGAGGTTAGAATATCGAGTCCTGCTTGTCTAGTTGTTTTTTCATTACAGGAACTAATGGACGCTAGGTACTGATGGCGCCAAACTCGTGGTTCAATTTTGGGCCGACACAATTCAGATCCATCGACACTGAGTAGAAGGTTAGAATGTAAGATGATAAAGCGAACAGTCAGCTTTTTTAGACCACAAGCTATTAATGAGTTGAGGCAACATACCGTAAGCACTTCGTATCAGTTAACGTGGTCTGCCTCCGTCAGATTGGCAAATATGCCTGGATGAACAATCAGGAAACCACAGGTAAATCCACGACAAAGGCAAGGTATCATCATCGACCCGCTTCATGGCTTTGACGTTTATGCTTCTAAAGGTAGTTCCAACAGAGAGGATTAAATTATAAGGACACATGTACACACACACACATGGTTACATGGACTGCCTTCTTGGTCTAGTGGTCGCAATCGCGACTGCTGAGCATGAGGTCCCGGGATCGATTCCCGAGTCGGGAAAATTGTTATTGGGTTTTTCCCTTAAGAATTTCCCAGTAGCAGCCACGGAGTCTGGATTTGTGCCCGGTTGATGGCAATAGTCTCGCCCCTTAGTACATGGGACTTAAACATAACTGGCGAAATGTGGTTGTGTACTATTAGGTACACCTCTGCCTAACCCTTCGGGGATTACAGGCATGATGTTATGTTATGGATTTAATAGGCTGGAATAGCCAACAAAAAACTTCAGTCTTCAGGGAAAATACTTCAGTCTGCGGTGGTACAATTACATTCTTCGTCAATTGTTCTTATATCACTCAACGCTACGCGTCTGAACCCCCATGGATGGGTGAGGTAAGTAGAAGATATTTGTTATTACTACTGCCTTTAAGCATAGCTTAGCATAATCAGCCTATAATGTTCCCACAGCTGGGACACACGGCCTCCTCTCTATGAGAGGGAATGGGCTATAAATCCATCACGCGGGCCCAGTGCGGGTTGGTAGATGTCGCATGTCTTCGAAATTTTGGTTCTAGTACATTAGTACATGCCGGTTTCCTCACGATGTTTTCCAGCACCGTTTTGAGAAAAGTGGTGATGAAATAAATTATGCAAAGTAATACGCCTGCCTGGGTTCGAGCCCACGACTTACTGTTCGTAAGTCAGGGCCGCCACCACCGGGCCACCACTGTTCTCATACTGCCACTAACCGAGCACAAATCCAGAAACTGCAATGCTACGGAAAAAAATCTAATGGTAAAACTTAAGATTACTGTCATCACTAGTATACCAAACCCGAAATCGGGAAAAAAAAATCAGCTGTTCCCTACATTTTGACGAGTTCATCGATCATGCAGGGAACAGCTGATTTTTTTTTCGCGATTTCAGGTTTGGTCCCTTATTAAAAGTTGTTCATAGTGATGACTAAAATGACCTCTTAAGAGGTTTGTGGTGTTTTACAAATAACCCTGTATAGTTTATTAAATTTTCAGCTATTTCTGCGATCAGCAAGTTTTATGTAACAGAACTTTATTATACGTCTAGCTTAAATTACGAGATCTAAATATAAATGTTTAAGTGAGAAAGTCGCCATTTTCACCTTATTCTCATAAATAAGAATTTCCTAGTTGAATGAATCAATAAATATGTTCCAATTGATCATCATTCACCATTACATGCCTACAATGTAAGATCATGGGAGTTTCAGAAGAACTTGAATACTTTCAATAAATCTACAACTTGTGTACTTTGAAAAGAATTAACTAATTGAGATCTTGTACAGATAAGGGATATTAATGTTAATAGACTATTTGAATGGGAAATAAATCTGCTGTTGAAATGTAATTAAAAACTTGTATTAGACTCTAGCGGTTGGCCCACCCATTACATACCTAGTTTCCTTCGTGCCTCGGAAAGCAAGTTAAGCCGTTGGTCCCGACTTTCAATTGTAGATCTTTGACAGTCGTTACACCTAGTCAGTGGCCCGAAAGTCTGACAACCAACCAGTCTTACCAAGGGGTATCGTATTACCCACTACTAACTGGGTTGTGGAAGTCAGATAGGCAGTCGCTCCATGTAAAGTTCTGGTATTCAGCTGCATCAGGTTAGACTGGAAGCCGAACCCAACATAGTTGGGAAAAGGCTAGGCAGATGATGATGAAGTTGGCCCACCATTCACAAAGTTCTTAGTAAAAGTAGTAAATGTTATTTCTGAATAAGGGAATTATACATATTACTAAGATACTATTTGAAGATATACTGGGTTTATTTATAAACGCTGGTTAATATTAAAAGACGTTTTAAAGTCAAAAATGTATGTTTGACGTCGTTCTCTTCTTAAACTGTAAGCAAAATTTATGAAGATAAAACTTGCTTACGATAGCTTTTTCAGCCTGCCTCCTATCTATAGAAAGCTCAGTTTTTTTATTTTATTTTGGTTCTTGAAAATACATTAAAATGAACACCATTAAAAATAAAACATGAAGAACTACCTGTGTTTCCCACACAACAGAAATATCAATTTGTTAGACGTTACATGTTAAAAGTCATAATTACAAATTACACTGCAGGTGGTCAATGTGAAATATTTACATATACATCATAAATAGGAAGGAAGGTACTAAATGAATAAAATTATTAAGACTCAAGCCGACGATCCATCAAACTGCTCGTATGAAGTATCAATGGCGTAACTGTCATTTGATAGTTGAATGGATACTGTATGGAAACTTGTACATTTTTCACCCATTATGCATACCTGTTTGACCGTCTATCGGTTTATTATGGCAGTGTTATGATATAGTAGTTGGCTGTTACTGTGTGTGTACGGTTTAAAATTTATATTTAATTAAAATTGGGTTTGTTATAAATTATATTTAACACTTTCCGCTATTTATATGTGGCTGGTAACGAAATGATATTTCGTCATTAAAAATGTTACACGTTTAACACTATATCAATAAATGAATGAAATGACATCGTAAACGAAACATCGCGTGTTTTAATATAGGTCCGTAACAACATCAACAAATTAAAAGTGTGACAGATCACAGCGAAACATTTAAATATGATGGAAATTATAATAGAAATCCGGTCTATCATCCTAATTAAGCCAACGCCATTAGCCGTTGCGATAACAAAACGGATAGCTATAAACGGCGAGTGAAGCCGCATGTACGCCTAGTGCGAGAACCGAGATAACATCGTGACAGAAAGGAAAGCTTAGACTCACGAACAATTAGTGTCAATTCACACTTGACGGTACCACTCTCGGTGCGTTGTCGATGGTTTTTTTAGAACTCAATTTGAAATGTTTTGATGTTTGTGTGTGGCTACTGAATTAATTTTTGTTGTCTTTTTTTTTGCAAACAAAACAAACAGGACTTACTTACTTTTTTGTATAAGCAGCCAGCAATACTGGTTTTAGGCTTTCATCTAAAAATTAAAACAAAACGTTTCTGTGTTTACTGCTGCTGCATTTAAATCCGGATCCATCTATGTGCAGTTTTATACCGCTTTGAAGGACCAAAAGAAGTCACATTCGCCAAAATATCAGTAATTGTTAATTAATCAAGTATTCGTGATGTAAAATGTTTTTAGACGTTAAAATAATCCATCTCAGTAACGCTACACGCAGTGTGAAATGAGCCTAACGTGAAAGAAGCGCTTACGCTACTAGATGACTATCAAATGCTTAGTCATTACTTAAGTGTATAGCACCACATATTGTATTTTTTTTCTGGCTCTACTTACTTAGTTAAACAAACATATCAATCAATGTTTTATAATGTTTATATAGCTCTACATAAAATTAAGCAAGATTTTTATATATTTGAGTTTTACCTAGAGTTTAGAAAGATTTTAAATATTTGAGGTAATTATTTATTATTTCACAAAACTGTGCTTAGGTTACTGGCAATTTAGATTGAACGAACAAAAAAAAATACTCCTTTATGTCCATACGGGTCATGACACGCAATTAAACGGTTATGCGAGAAATATAACGAGTTATCATAAAATAAAATAGAACATAACGCCTGTAATTACTAAAGGGTTTATTAACCAGAGGTGTACCTTACCACATTTCGCCAGTTATGTTTAAGTCCCATGAAATAGGAGGCAAACCTATTGCCATCAACCGGGCACAAATGCAGACTCCGTGGCTGTTACTGAGAAATTCCTGATGGAAAAACCCAATAACACCAGCCACTAGTCAGCTATCATCCTTTTCAAATAACACCTGATTGATACCCTAAAAACGCCAAACGTGTGATCATAACTACAATTTAAGGAATATTTGTTGCAATGGCCTATAATAGTTTTACAGTGATAGGTTTACAGCCACTAAAAATATGATAGTGGTTACTGCAAACTGTCTGTCGTGTTATAGGTACATACACTAAATAATTTTACTTGCTCGTCTACCCAGGTCATAACAATTTGCTGCGGGACTTTTCGAAAGAGATACCGCGGCCCTGGAACATAAAGGGCAAACGAAGGAACATGGATGGTTTCTAGTCAGTAAAAGTCTGACATTCCCTTCCGCTCCGCCCAGAGCGGGAGGAGTCATTTGATGATATCCCATCCGAAAAAAAATTTTAATGGGAACTTGATTTGCGTATTGTCTTTTATTAAATTAACGTGATTATTTGCTACTAGCAACTAGTATTTGCCTACGGTTTCGCCCGCCTCGGTTCCGGAAGTATAACCGCGGACCTTTTTACTGGTATGAAAAGTTTCCTATGTGTTAACCTATGTAACGTTCTATCTGTGTGCTACATTTTATCCTAATCCGTCCAGCCTTTGAGGCGTGATAAGATAACAAACAGATAGAGGTACTTTCATATTTATAATATTACTATCTTTTGCCCGCGGCTTCGCTTGCGTTAATTTAGAATTTGACAATCAAATAAAAGGAAAGACATGTGGCGCCATCTATTATCATAAGAACGTTATTGTTGTTTTACTCGGGAGCAATACTTTTTTTCGAGATGAAAGGTACGCTATGTCCAATTATCCCAATTTCAAAATGTTCGGTTCAGTGGTTTAGGCGTGAAAAGGTAACAAACAAACTTACTTTCGCATTTATAATATTAAAGTTAGGAAGAATGAGTTTTCCTATGCATTTTTTTTTCATTATCTGATAAGCTCGTCCTAAAGACGATAAATTAAAACTAATTATCAAGAATTATGAAAGGTGACGTGTTTATGAGGCGTAATATTACTCAGGAATGCTGACACTAGGTCCGGAGGTGGCGGTATTCACTGTCGATGGGAAGGTCGGGAGTTCAAATAATATCCTGTGAGTTATGGGGACCTCACTCCTAGTTAATAAATAAATAATCAAGTAAGCAGCGGTTAATAACGGTCTATAAATGTGTCAAGCGATTGCATATGAAAATAAACCTACTGAAGTATTGAAATCTAAACTCACAACTTTCAAGGTCCTAAATCCCTACCAATGGTTCAGAATGTGGAGTCACATCAATGCTACCTCACGCGTCTACACTAATGCGCTCGCCTCGAACCGCTCGTGCGCACATCTTCAAAAAACCGGCTCCATATTACTTTCGATAGTAAAACCTATGTGACAAGATTCATTGTCGAAGTATACCAACCGTTAGCATTCCAAGACGAGGCGTCATACGCCCCGTATGATCTGCATATTCAACAAAATCCACGGATAGGCAAATTTTGTCACCGTTACGATTCCCTCATTCTGATCACGCGTGTCTACCTCTTTGTTCGGTGACCTGTCCAATCTTTTATTCATGGGAGATGGCAGTGCTAACAATTGCAGACCCTGCTTCATAACAAGCTTGTAAACTAGTAACCTCGAAGAGAAATTAGTTCTAGGATACACTTGAAGAAAGTTACAGTCACACTGCCAAGTTAACTTTGAACACAGTTCAGAATAAAGTAATAATTTGTGCCCGGTTGATGGCAACAGGCTCATCCTCTTTTATATGGGATTTAAACATAACTAGCGACATATGGGTGTACTATTAGGTACACTTCTGCCTAACCCGTCAAGGATTACAGGTGGTGTTATGTTATGTTCAGAAAAAACTTCGGCACTTCAATTACTAAAAAGTTCTCCGTTATCCATACTTACTTACTAATATTATACTTACTTACTAATATTATAAATGCGAAAGTAAGTTTGTTTGTTACGTTTTCACGCCTTAACCACTGAACCGATCATCCTGAAATTTAGTTATCAGGTGTACAGAAACGGACATAACTTTCATCGCGAAAAAAGACCTGTTCCCGAGAAAAACAACGATAATGTCCTTATGATAGTAGATGGCGCCACGTGTCTTTCGAATCATGATTGCATTATATTATTACAAGCAGAGTACAACCCGAATTGATTTATCAAATTCTAAATTAACGCGAGCGAAGCCGCGGGCAAAACCTAGTTCCAAATATTTTTATGACATCATAAAACATCCTCTTTGTCATAAACATATTTATAAAGTTCGTCGTGGGCGATTCATAATTACCTTTTTTCTCAATGGAAGCTACTGAATTTACTGCTATACCTACTTACCTAGCTAAAGTTTGCCCGATCTTGTCGAACACAGAGGTTAGCAAAAAGTTCAAAACCGGTCTAATTAACTCATTTAGCTGAAGTCAATTAACACCTCAATAAAAATCAACTATTAACTTGCCTACCACATCCGATAGAAATTGTGCTATAATTATCTCATTTCATTAAGAAGAAATTAATCGACCACTAAGAACCTGCGTCCATTTGTAGAAAGGAAACTACTGGTATTGTGTTTATCATGAAATACGCGCTTTGGACGTGGAGTTGCGGACACCAGTCCGTTATACAATACACTCATCATTTAACTGTCTGCCTTCAAAGCAAGAGTGAACAGGCATTTTCTGGGCATGCTCATTCCATCATAGACCTCATCCATCGCTTTCCATCAGTCGTGATGGAGGCCAAGAGCAGGCCCATTTTGTAATAAAAAATAAAAAATCATCTGCTGCATAATCTAGCCTTTTCCCAACTATGTTGAAGTCGTCTTCCAATCTAACCGAATACAGCTGAATACTAGTATTTTACATGGACCGACTGCGTATCTGACCTCTGGTAGGACTGAATGTCAGACTTTCGGTAAAGATCGACAATGACAGCCAGGACTAACGGTGCTTACCGAGGCACGGCAGGCACTGCTTAACCTTAAAGATCGATCAGTACGGCTGTTATTATGTAGCCACAAGCTCCTCTCCTATCTATGTCATCGAGTAATTAGTGGTAGACTTGTAGATAATTGACGTGATCACATGTGGGATACAATGGGTCACATATGGGGTTCTCATGGCTTTCACAAACGATTACGTGTTAGACAGGACGTGTAGAAACGGACATTTGACGTCGACGTGACGTGGGTGCAGGGCTGGGCTAAGGATGCAGTTTTATGGGCATATCATGTGCATCAAGATTCTACATGCGATCATACTTATGCGAAATTGTTTTATGTCTGCTTTGGGGAATGTGAAGTTGCTAGTATTATTGACAAATAAGACATCAATGGGAATTCACAGATATCTTGGGTGTGACATACTTAAACGCTCCAATGGGTGATTAGATGTATCCAACCGACGACCAAGGTTTTAATTTTGAAAATGACGATTTCTATCCTTTTCCTGACATACCACATCTCATCATCATTATCTAATATGGAATGCAAGAGACACCAACGCGAAAACGGTTATCACGTATTCAGTACATCAGTCTGACCCCCCACATAAAATTCGCGTCGGTGTCCTTTCCACCCTGTATGTAAGTATGGGCTACAACAATTTCAAGTAATTTCTCCCAATCATTCACCATCAAGTCATTCCCTAAACTGATGATAATCATTTTTAACTGATCAATTATATTAATTTCTTAACCAACCATCAACAGCTTATTTCAGAAAGTCTTTAATCATAAGTTTTATCATCAGTCAACGTGTCGACGTTTCTTCCTATCTCTGGATTTCGATCTCGAGATTCTCGACCAATCCTGACCTAAGTCACTTCAACTGTGCTTTGATATTAATTCAACGGCTTATCTGATCAATCAATGAATTTGTTATTAATTACTTTATACATTTCAGCCGCTGGATTAATTGTGCATTTTTGATGAACAATTTTTTTTTAGAATATCCGCGTCCTCGTTTGGCAATTTCGAGAATCGGTTTTTTTGGATCTAAGGAAAATTTCGTGAGAAAAGATTTGAGTAAGAATGTGAATAAAAGTGTACCAAAGAAACGATGAATGGACTGTGTAGTAGTTTATATCGCTAGAAAGGGGGTGACTCGAGAAATAACGTCTTAGGCGCGAGACGTGGTGATCAAAGAAACCTAAAATTAACCTAATAGTTATGTCGCATAGCGTCGATTTTGTCGGGATAGTCACCGGAGGCGGTGACGTTACGTCGCGCGTCACCTGGAAGCGCGGACGCAAATCTCTTTCCGACAAAAAAGACGCTATGCGACATAACTATTAGGTTCTTTTTAGATTTCTTTGATTATCCGCGTCCACGCCTCGTCTCTTCTGTACAAACCGCGCCTTATAGATAAGTGTGGAAGAAGAAGATAAACTCGCCGATCAGCCGATCAGAAGAATGGTGATGGTATTTTTCACATTTTTTTTTAATTTTTCAGTGACGCCAACTTAAAACACCGCGAATTTAACTAGACATTGAGATTGATAAATTGAATTGTAAAATCGAACACGAAAAGCGCTATAGCCTGTCAATTTTAATACCTGTTATGTATAGGTTCAATTTAAATATGATGAGGACACATCGATAGACACCGAATTTCGGAATAAGCTCAATAAAGCCCTTAATTTTTCCTGTCAAAAAGAATGTCATTCTAACTGTACCTCATGAGAAAATGTCCAACAATGAATATCTAGCCTACAGAAAGATCAATAATGAATGACTGTAAGTCATTCAGTCATTTAAATAGCAGCAATAACTCACGCCTACTTATTTAAATACATTATAATAAGTTTTTATAAACAGGTGTTAAAACTTCTTTCGTGGAATGTCATATATTTCGTTCTGGTAACATTATTTCTCGGCTGTCATCCCTAGCGGCTAACGACACGGAAATATATTTATTATTAGTGTGAGACCACTAATTGATAGGGAATACGCTTTTAAACCAAATTGCATTACCGGTGCACGCCTTAGTTTGATGTACATAATGCTTGGTTGACGGCTACGAGAAAAAGTCCGTTTATAATAGGGGCCGAGCCTATTGATATCACCCGGGCACAAATTCAGACTCCGTGGCTGCTGTTGAGAATATCCTATTGGAAAAACCCAAATAACTCTTGCCCGACCTGGGAATCGAACCCAGGACCTCATGCTTAGCAGTCGCGCTTGCGACCACTAGATCAACGAGGCAGGCAAAAATAAGCTTAATGAATAAATTGTATCGGTACGTTTAAATTCAAATCAATTCTATTCCAACAAAACGACTCAAACTCACCAGAGATACAAGCGTTTCAGTCCAGCCTTTTTTAACCAACATATGCTTTTATGGCCAGTATTATTAACAACCACACACATAAGGAGTAGCCCTACCAAGCAGGCAGTATTGAGTTAAGTACCTTCCGTGTTATGGTTGCAATTCTGTGGTTGCAGCTGATATGCCCTCATTACACACCATTCTGTCTTATCGCTGACGGCTATCCGGGCTCAAATTCTATTGTTTGGTTTAATTTCAGACCAGTGAACTGGTTTTTGTAGGCTGAAAATGAAAGACGGCTGGCAGGTGCGTGTCTTGTTAATCTACAGACAGGGCTGTTTTCAAGTAAATTATCCACTTTTCAAGTTAAAATATTCTTGATTTTTTTTTAAGTCGATGGTACTTTTTAGCTCAGTTGAGCCCAGTAGGTTCGTGACTAAATAATGACAACCGCAAGGGTCGATCTTCATGGTTAAGCCGTGCTCGCCGAGGTTAGTCCGTGGGTGACTACCCATAACATACCGAGATTCCTCTGTGCCCCGGAAACCACTTTAAGCCGTTGATTCCGGCTGTCATTTGTAGATCTTTGACAGTCGTCACGAGTACTCAGAAGCCGAAAGTCTGACATCTAGTCTTACTAAGGGGTATCCTATTACCCAGTTACTGGGTTGTGGCGGTCAGATAGGCAGTCGCTACATGTAAAATATTGGTATTTAGCTGCATCCGGTTATACTGGAAGCCGACCTCAACATAGTTGGGAAAAGGCTAGGCAGATGAATATGAGCTCAGTAGGTGGCCACGTCAATAGCGGCGCGGGTGGCGTACATTAGATTCAAAAAATGAAGTTTAGGGTATAGGCCATTTCATGACAGCGCCGCACGCACATTGAGTGTCGGACAAGTCTATAATACTTCATTTTGCCAAGTTATACTGTGTGACCTACCTGTGTACACCACCTATCAGAGTTAACATTGAAAACAGTGATAAGAGGGAAATACATATTGAAGATAGCTAGTGTAAACTAAATAGAAAAATAATAATTAGAAAAAGAAAAATAAAAATAGAAAAATATTCTACTACACTAATATTACGAGTATAAATGCGAAAGTTTATGAGGATGGATGGATGGATACTATTTCACTCAAAATCAAATCTCAAAATTATGAACAATCACGGAAGATATCCCGTAAGTGACAGTATAAGTTTGGATGGATGGATGTTTGTTACTCTTTCATGCAAAAACTATTGAACGGATTTGGATGAAATTTAACAGACAGATAGCTGGATTAACACATAGGATACTTTTTATCCCGGTATTATGATCCCGTGGGACAATTATCGAACTCCACGCAAGCGAAGCCGCGGGCATAAGCTAGTAACTAATAATATCCAAATGATGATCCTTTATCAGCCTATCGAAGTAGATGCTGGTCAAAGATGTCATCTCGTTAAATCAATATTATTAACAATGTCATTTATAAATTAAAATAAGAAATTATCAAACTTTCACTTTAAAACTAGGTCCTTAACAAAACAGCAGCAAGTCCATAAAATATATTCATAGAATCATCATAATATTATATTCTCATCATTAAAATGAATACTTATTGAATATTATTAAAATACTTCAAGTTGTACATATCTTTAAGTAACGCAAAAATTCTATGAATATTCGGAATTCTTTGGTCTGAAATAAGTAGCAATTATCCATTAAGCGTTATTGCTCAGAATGTGGAACGTCTGGTACTGATAGAGAAATAATTTTAATATCCATTTATATATCTGAAAACTATTGCAATACAAGAGACTGCAATTTAATTCTACTGCGACGGCTGAATTGAAATTATCATGATTTTATTTGAATAAAAATATAAATTATTTTTAGTGTGAAAATAAAATGCTTAAGATCCGTGTATGTTTTGTCATCGTCAGTAGTCCAAATCTTCCAAATTCCTGGTTTCCTTCAACTTTCACTAAAAACCTGCTAACTATGTTGGGGTGGGCTTCCAGTCTAACCGGATGCAACTGAATACCAGTGTTTGACATGGAGTGACTGCCTATCCGACCTCCACAACCCAGTTAGTACTGGGTAATACGATACCGCTTGGTAAGACGGGTTGTGACTTTCGCGCCACTAACTATTTAACACTGTCCAAGATCTACAGTTGACAGCCGGGACCAACGGATTAACGTGCTTTTCGAGACACGGAGGAAAACTCGGTATGTAACGATGGTCACCCATCCATGAACCAACCTAGGCAAGCGCAGCTTAACCTGAAGATCGACCCGAGCGGCTGATATTATTTAGCCACGAGCTACCCGCAACTCCGGTGGGAGTTGCGGGTAGCTCGTGTACCACAAATGAACAGAAAGACAAACATCGAAAATTAATTGAGAGCCGCGCTTCTATTTCTGCGAACAGTACCAAGTCTATCCGTATGTTTTTACAAACGTGGTCTAGTTGGCGTGCGATATGTCCGCTATGTGTGTCGCCGGACGCGCATGCGACGACACCGCGTCAAATGGAGCGGACACTGAACACAGCTACCCGGCTAAATGAGAAAGTCACCACCAGACGATCTGTTGTATGTACTGGCAAGACAACGGCATTTAGCTGGGTAAGACCATCGACCTCGCCAAGGACGGCGTTTCGATTCTGCTTACTCAATGGTCTACTAGGTCGGGTTTTTGTTGTAAACGGAGCTTTGACGGGGCTTTTAAGATATAGATTTGAATTTGGATTAACTATTTCATTGAAATAGAGTGAATTGTCATTGATATTACAATAAAAAATGTATCAAGCAACGCGATTGTGGTGATAGGTACAATCGAAACACAAATAAAAACAATTTCGGAAACGAATCAAAACTTCGGCAACCATCTTGTTACAAAAAAGACGACTTATACAAACTAGGGCAAGAATGTTACATTTACACAAACAATTTTGAGGTTCTAAACGGCAAACATGTAGCTCAAATTGGTACCGAGAAAAATTGAACAGTATTTCGTAAGATTAACTGTTCTCAATACATCATATTTTCTGCGTATACAAATACTTAATGCGTCAATTAAACAGTCGTTAACCAATTTAGATACATACAGTAACGAGTGTTATATTCAATTGAACATCAATCAACAACAATCTTCAATCAGAATCAAACACTATAAAAAATAAATTATTTCGTTTTAATATCGACCACAATTTGTTCCAATCTTACTTTTTATTACGGCATTTTAAATTCAATAATTCTTTCTCACGCTTCAAAAAGAAACTGAAAGCGTGATATCAACCATGTACGTATTCATTCTGATCGAGATATTTAAGTGGATTCATACGGCTCATTTGTGGTTTCAGTAACCCCGGTCTCGGATTAATAATAATTATAGCCACCCCATCTCATCCTGTGGGTGTCGTAGAAGGCGACTAAGGGAGCATGAATACGATAAAGCACCTTGGGTTCCCGAATGGTGACGGATAAATCACCTACAACAGCATTCCCAAGGTGAAGAGAGATAGTGTCAGCAGGCTGTTAAACCGAAGCCACATCCTTTTGCAACATGGTAGGAAGATGCAACATGGCACAAAAGGAAATTTCTAAATAATAGTCTAGAGTCTAGACAGATAACTTTGAAATAATAAGTTTGTGCAATCAAAAGAGTAGTCTCTTCTATAATGTTAATTTTATTGAAGACCTGTTAGTCGGAACCATTTTAAACACCATTAGAAAGATTCAGAAAGCGTCCATCATGTGCTTTATCATTTTGATCGAGCAATCCTTCTCTGTTTGCAACAAAACTTATACTTGCATTATCATCCAAACGACATTACAAGCAATCATGAGGTCAGATAGGTTTCCAAGTCTTACTTTACTTAAACGTAAAGAAGAATCTATCATTGTATAGTTCAAAGTTGTGTTTCTTTTCCGTAAATCCCATCTTGTTGCATTTGTTTCCAGCATGATTCCAAGGAACAACCCTTGACATAATTATGTCGTAAAATACAATTGGAAGTGGCTCCGAGACTGTCTCGGTCCATTACCTACAGTTTATGTGAGACAGGTACAAAGATCTGCTCTCACACTAGTTCCTGGGGTCAAACAGAGTCAGGGAAAACCCTCGTCTTTTTGTTGGATATACTTTGCAATTGGTTTTGGGAATGGGAATTTTTCTTCTAAGAGAGTGAAACGTTAAGGTTAGCATTGGTATAAATTGTATGGTCATATCTAATTACATTCATCTCAAGAATTTGACACATCTACGCGTATAAAGGTGGAAATAGGAATCACATCGTCGTTTTCAATAAAACCAATTGTATGTTAATTACTCACATTCGTTAAGGCTAAAATTAGCCATAAAACTGTTGACTTCCTTATATGTGACGCAACATCTGATGCCATTTTGGACCTGAAAAGAAAGACAAAATTGTTAATAAACATTTACAAAGATAATGATAAACATTTATACAATAGCAACCTAAATTAATAAAATAGGATCTGAATCCAGTAACAAACATCAAATAACCGCCACTAATGATAAAGATTCGATATCATATCAAACCATTAGACTCAGATCGCCACAAAACAAGATTTAGCGCAAAAGCTAAACCTGACACTTTATGAAAATTAAGATGAGAAGAAGCCCATTAGTTACAACAATAACGGTAAACTGAAAGAAATGGCTAACATAATCGTGGTCCAAACGATCAAGTAAACCAGTCACAGTAAGCACACGATGAACGTATTTAAATCGAATTTATTTCGCCATTTAATCTCACTAACATCCCACCCATAATTGTACGAGCAATCGGGAGTAGAACTCACGATCTTGTTGGAATCCTTTCTCTGAACTTTTGGTCTTTGCCATTACTTTCCTTGTCTGTTGGGTAGTTGGGTAACAACAAGTATGCTTACTGTTTGCTCATAACTGAATTAGAAAATCTGACTTGTCTTTAATAGATGCCTCAAGTAAGTTGACGCTCAAATTAATAATTGTAGTAATAGTTTAATGAAGTATGAGATGCCTCATCCAAAGAGCTCTTTTGATTCCATTACTAGCATTAATTTAGACATCTTTGTCTCTTAAACCATCGAGTGGATTATAGTGTGGCCTCATAAAGGAACATTGAGGATTAGCATATTTCTATTTTTGACCATTTAGCCACCTCTAATTTGCTTACACTGTTTGGCCATTCAGATGCATAATAAAGCCATAAAGAGATTAAAATTAAGATGCGTGAGATGTATATGCCTAAAAACTAAAACAACAATACCGTTACTTTCGTTTTGACCTTTAAAGAAAACCATAAACATTTGAGTGCTAATGCGTTTCCAACCGGACGAATAGTTCACAGGAGCAAGCAAGAGAATTTATATAATTTACATAAGTGAAAATATATGAATAAGCTAAGTGTCATAAACTAGTTTTAGCCGATGCCGCGTGTATTGACTACGGAACATTTTGCTTTCTCGAAGAAAACTATCGCGGTCACTGCTAGCGACGGATAATCTGATGTATTTGTCGTTTCAGATCTTCGAGGAATATTGTTATTAGAAATGATAGTGACAGGTTAACACTTAACGCTATGTCAGGCTTTAAATGTAAAGGAAGATAACATTATTGTTTCTCTTTTAAATAGAAATACTGTACTGTCGTATTTAAATACTGGCTCACTTTTAGATGGATTATTAAACGTATACGAAGAATGCGGGTGGTAATCTATCATACCCCATCCACACGCATTCTCCAGTCATCCCGCGGTCATGGCGGTTGCAATTGCAACAGAGTCGAAATATCGGTAGCTCAAAATAATGAACAATCACGGAATTTATGCCGTAATTGTAATAAGTGACAGTATAAGTTTAGTTTTAAACCATGAAAGCGTAAAACAGTATTAGATGTTATATTGTTGAAATCAATCAACAAGATAAAAGATAATGGACTATTAAGATTTATGTGATCTTTTCTGATAGTTTAAGCAGACGAATGTAATTAATAACTTTGTCTGCCGATAGATAAATATCAAGATGCTGGAAGCGGATCTGTTGTAATAACATAAAATGTAAGATTTAAGCTTTCTTTTTAAGTAAAGAATCACGTTCGGTAAATGCAAGCGTCAGATCAAATTCTCGATATGTCTCATTTCTTGTGTTTAACGACTGAGTTATAAGACTTTCTGGTTTTTAAGCTCGACGACTTCATTTTCGTTAGACTTTTTCCTTATTCCTTCAAAAACGTAAGGAATGTAATTAAGTAATAATATCTTTTCAGAAGTCATCATCTGCCTTTTTCTCAAGTATGCTGGGAACAAAGTGATAATTCAAATTTAGGCTTATGCGTAAACCCAGGGCTGTGAAACTGTTCGAAAGAGATACCGCGGCTCTGGAACACAAAGAGCAAAAGAAGGAACATGGATGGGTTTTAGTCAGTAAAAGTCTGACACTCCCTTCCACCCAGAGCGGGAGGAGTCATTTGATGATAACCCAGCCCAAAAAAAAAGGCCCCCAGTATTTAGCTCAAATCTTAACATAATGATTTTTCAAAAATACTGGTCATAGTATAGAGAAGTCTATTAAATATGAATCTCACTAAACAGCTAACAGATTAAATAATGTATCTAAACTGTCTCTGAAAGACATAATATAAAGTTTAAAAAAGCACTTGCAACATTTTCCAAACTCAGACGTATTTAAAATTAAAACTCAGTCTCGACAAGCGGATCTTAATAACCACATTATAAATTAATGTAACTTGTATTAACTTTCTTTTCTTCATTCACGGCCAATGTCAGTGTTGTATAATATCGTGTTCCGAGGTCGTTATACAAAATATACATATGTATAATTGTATATCTTATTGGTGTATTTGAATATCGGATGCGGTGTAACGGCGCAAGTGTGAACTGTCGATGATTATCTTAAGAAGATTTACAATATCGACGAAGACTTTTTTCTCTGGAAAGAGTTAGTTAAAGGTTATGATGAAATTGGTATTACTTTCCTTTTGAATAAACCTTGCGGTATTTATACAGGATGGCGCAGACAATGTGAAAATAAATGATAACAGTGGAGATACTAGTTCATAGCAATATTTTTAAACCATCAAGTAAATCCTAACATCGAAATTAAAAATATATTTCTTCAAACAAACTAAATAGCATTAAACTGTTAACGAAATACAACACCTTTTATAAATATTGGTTTACTAACCTTAGGTATAATGTGCACTAATTCGTGTCTGGAAATAAAATTTAAGAATCGAACTGAGCAAGGGTTTTTAAAGGAACGATTTGGTGTTTAGTGTTAATACCGATACGGGGGTCGTTAACCTGTCGGTGCTAGCCTATTAATCTACATCATGTAGAAAAAACGGCAATTAAAAACTCTTTTTCATCTAAAGATAAAGCACACACTTTAAATTCAATTAGAAACAAATCTGTCGCTATTAATCGTAAATACCATTACATCAAGATAAATTGAGAAATTTGAACTATTCATTATTTCTCGCCCTGTGGAGCCATGGCTGTCAATAACATGGATTTATTACAAGGAGATAATACTTCAATAATTGGATGTTCCCGTAATTAATGGGCCACTAAAGTATATTGTTTCATTTGTGAAATTAGACTTTTCGTATATGGTCACACTGTCGCAAGAAATGTCAAGTGCAAGATATAAATAAAATTCATTTAATTCTGACAACAGTGATCCATATTTTGTTAGTATTACACACAGCTTATATTCTAGTGTTAGTAATATTGATAAAAAATACATTATTAAAACAAAGGACGACCAGGCAGAAAGACACATTTCCTACCTTATCAACCTCCGCACAAAATGCCTGATATGTAGAAGAGAGTTCATTAACTCTACTAATGGGGTTAATTTGAACAGCTAAAGGGCTTATATAGGGATGTTAAGATCTTCTGGCACGGTTAGTAAACATTTGGCAATACATAACGTTAATTTCGACTTCGGCCGCTTCCGCGTTTGAAAGAATTTCTAAGTCCGTGAAATTCGCAAACTGGAGGATGTTCATCCACTACCAGTTTCAATAAGTGCTGAAAGAAGTCATCAGAGCAAGAATTGCTCAAACTCCCATTTAAGGTAAACAAACAGACTCCAATAGATACAAATAATCTCCAATCAAACGAAAGCAAATCATAGTTACTCTGTCTATGGCCAAACAAACTCAAGTTAAACTTTAAGACTGACAGCACAAAGTAGGAGTTAGCATAATAAACGGGTGTATAGAATAATGTCTTCATTGGTACTCGTTATGGTAGAATTTCCGCAGTCGACCGCGAAGTTCGCTACAGTACGAATTTTCACCTGTCACAATGTAGTGTAATAGTCACTTTGAACGAAGACAATTGAAAGATTTATGTAATGAGCTCAGTGTCTTAGAATTTTATAAGTCAGATGGAGTAGAGTCCAGAACTGGTTAAGGTAAGTTAGACATTCAGAAGAATAGTAGGCAATAAGATTTGCCATAAGTTTTGAATGAAAAAGATTTGAGAATAGAAATCAATTCCTTATACCGGATTGAATCGTAAAAAGCTTTAAAGGAATAATTTATTACCACCTCAACATATGTGAGTACCACGCTAAGTTGTTAAACTTAAAGAATATTGCAACTATCGAGCACTAATAGAAGCAGATTTAATTAACAGCAGCATAATTTGAACAGAGGGAAAATTCAGACAAATTTTCAACTTCACGACCACAGAAAATCTCAAAGTCCTACCTTTAGTCCTAGTTACTGCTATCCGGACTAAAATTATCTAAAACATGCATACATCAACGCTAATAACTACTTTTTACACATAACTAGACTGACACACAGAACATTCGTGACAAGTAATTACAAGTCGGTGTAACAGGCGGCCACACAAACACTATGTGTGTCCCAGTCGTTTCCGCGACATTATAATAAGTAAAGCCCGTTACTGTAAGTGATGGTTATATCAAATATCAGTGTTCTTGGCAAATAGCTGGTGTGCTTGGCAAATAGTTGGTGTACATGGCAAATAGGCTTGGCCAACATGCGAGGCTAACTGTATGAGTGCGTTTCGTCTATATGATGTTCAAATATTTGTTTGTCTGCGTATTGGGTTTATCCTGTTCGCTTTTTAATGAATTAATGAGCTGATTATGAGATTTTTATTCTTAAGCCAAAGGAAAGTGGTAAAACAGCTTTATTCGACCTCTTGAGATGTAGTGGAATGTCTCAATTACATCCTTGAATGGAAGAAGTCCAGACTGATATGCATTACAAAATGACAATCTAATGACAAATAATCGAGAGATTGCGACCATTTCCCAGCATCCAATTTTCAAAAATCACATCCAATACATTTTTTCTCGATAGGAAAGTGCGTCATCATGCCACCGTACGCATGCGTGCCGTGATCGAGTCCGAGTCGCACGCGCCGACTCGATTAGATCTCAATATCGAATACATCGATCCGATTTCCCCTAATAATACGAGCACTGAAATGTACGAGTATGTGATTGCGCGTGACATCGATTTTAAAATCGTGGAATTTAAAATGACGCTTTACATAAATCGTGGCACATAAATTGTGTTGTTTTTGTCTTTGCGGCGTGTGTACTAAATATTCAGTGTTATTGAGCAAGATGATGTTTATAGGCTAGCAATGCTTTTTTTTGCAATACTACGTACCTACTCGAAAATTGACAATAAATTGTAAAATTACACCGGCCTACAGACATTTTGGTGCCCAGGATTTTAGACCTGATTCTAAGCAAGTATGTCTTAACAACCGAGTTTAAAAACACACATACATTTCAACAAATTTTCTTTTCATTGATTTTCTTGAGCGAGATTGTGTTGGACAATCAGGCATGATTCCCCCGCAATTATTATCTTTAGCCAAGTTTCTTCAAACAATTGGCAAGACAAAGCTGTAAAAATATTAAATTAATGTTCACCAAGCTTCATAAAAATATTTTTAGCAGGTTATTTCTACATTCAATAAAGCCTGTTTAATATTGACGCCGAACAAACACCTAAATTTATTGACCAAAAAGGCCAAAAACGTTTTCAAAGAACTTAAACAATACTGGTCGCACACACCCCAAAATACTTTTTAATGTAGTACATGTATACGGCGATAATTTATCCTCTGGTAATATGTAATATCCAGCGCCTTAATAACTGGGTTGTTCCACAATGTATAAGAGTACAGACCGTACCGGGTTTTTGTATAAAATATTATTTATACAGTTTTGGGGCCAGAGAGCCAACCTTATCGCGGTTGTGGCGCTTTTAAGAGCCGCGATGATTTAGGGTTCACTGAACATTTTAAAAGTAAAAAAATGTAAGGAGGTACAGCACCCTAATTAATATAAAATGATGAGAATGAGAAGAAATGAATGATGAAATTGTTTTGTATATTCCAAATGTGAATCCAAAACAAAACAAACGGTACATTCGAAGCTAAGGTCAAGAATCTTATGGCGCCTGATGAAAGCCCGGAACTACGAGTATCTTTGCCATCTTGTTTATCAAAATAGTTTTACAGATCAATTTACAAACAGTTTTACAAAACAACGTCCCGTGAGGGGAGCGTTCCGTCTCATTCCGTCTCGCACCGAGCGATGCGGGCGAGGTGAACGAATAGCATCGCTGGCATAGTCGGATTAATGGGCTAGCTCGCCGTCCGTCCGTTTTATGACGACAGGCCGTGTCGACGGCGCGTACGTGTTCCACGCGCGCCTCAAAGAGATGTCAGCAAACAGGAAGGGCCCGCAAAGGCCGATGCCTGCCAGGGCTGCGGGACTATTCGAAAGAGATACCGCGGCCCTGGAACACGAAGGGCAAAAGAAGGAACATGGCATAGTCGGACATTTCGTTAGCATCGTTTGTACCGCTGACGTAGCTTAGCTCGGTAATTCGCGGTGTGAACCGAAGTATGAAAAGAGATGAAACGATGCCCACCCAGGTTGCTCGCTTGCTCGCTCACTAGCTGGCGTTGTCGCCTGCGCTTTATCCTACTACAAATTTTTTAAAGAAAATTTTGAAACATGTACTCGACCTAAAATTTTTATTAATTCACACCACAGGACGAATCTGTGAACCAGTGAACATAACTGACCTACTAACCGACAACCAGTGCCATAAGACCTTAGACCTTGTATGCTATTCCCGTGGTAAACATCGAGATACCATCGACAGTCGTATCGAGGTAAAATATATCGGTAATTGGCATTTAAAAGGGAAAATTTTCTCGATAAGTCTGTGGTCTCTGCGAAGTTATTATTACAATTTTATGCATACCAATATAACTATGCATATTAACAGTTAAAATAAACGGAAAATTCATGAATACTTTATGTAAATAGAGCATTAAACTGGCAATAAGAAGTCGATCAGACAAACAGAAAAAAACGGCGATGATAACATTAAATTTTATTTTAATACTCATGGCGTCAAAATATGTGCGCACAAAATTTCTTCTGAAGTAAAAACAGTAATAAGCCCAAAATGGATGATTGAAAGTCTTGAATTTTGTTATAATTTCAATTACGATAAATCGAAAAAGATACATTTATCATCAGTGCGGAAAACTACATGTAACCATAAAATCATCAATTACGTACGGAACCCGACCAAATTGCCGTGGATACAGTCTCGACTGTGTTTTTTTAACTTCTTCCTTGAATTATTAAGTTCGGTCAGTGGAATGTGGGACGTTTTCATCAATCAAATTTACGTGAACGCCGAAACGATATAAGGTAGTTTTCACACAGTACTACTTGATGCAACTTTATTTGTCGAGCAATTTATTAAATTCAATGAACTTTTCATCATAATTCTAGCTTGTTTACGGTCGATAAAACTTACGTGATAAGAGTTAAAAGGTATTCAACTATTCATTGTTATTTGTCTTATCAGTGAGCATTTGATCATCATCATCTTCCTGCCCTTGTCCCGCGTTATTTGGGCGTTAAACCAATGGACAGAAAGAACTAAATGGTCAGACTAAATGGACAGACAACTTACAGTCTAAACCACTGGGTATAAAAGTGTGTATTTTTGAACAAAAGTCCCTTATGTAGGCAAGGTGTGCTCCACCATATTATTGAACTCGTTTATAATTGCAATACATGCAGCATGCATGTATGCGGTGGGGATAAGCAACTGAGTGTGTGAACGGCCTAACCGCTCCACCCCGATGGGGTTGACCGCAACACGTGCTTCAGCCTTGCTGAACGTCGCGATAATGTGATATCACATGTTATTTCAGTTTATAGGAGCTAGAGATGGAACTTGCAGTTAGGAACTCGTAAAGAAGAATAGAGAAAGAAAGTATTTAACTGTGTATAAAAGTTAAAATCCAACATTATTTTACTCCACTCATATCACACTACTCGTAGTATAACTACGATGGTGTGAAATGTTGTTTTTATATAGAATCTTGTGATTCAAGCAAATGTGTGGCATATTACGACTGCATCCGGAAATCTTTTACACATACCCTACATCATCGAATTATTTGAGTTAAGACATTGATTTATTATTACGTGAAACTACTCTACCAATCTTTTGAAAATCAACTAGTAAACAGTATTAATTTTGTCGAGATTGCTAACACAAATATGTCGGATCCGGTCGTTAGTACGGGCTTAAAATGAATCGCAAGTACGCCAGTGGTGACGTCACACGACCTACTTACAAGTTTACCCACACCACAGCGTGCTTCTACAGAGCCCTGATGTTTACAGCTCGAGGCGACGACGACAGTTCATTGTCTGATCGCAGCGGAGTTGAGACGTCCTGGAACTGTACCCGATTCATTGTGCACCGTGTTATTGTGTTAAATTGTAACGTCAACTAATTTGTTAGTTTAATAGAAACAGTGTATCGCACCCAGTGTGTTTTCATTGCACTAAACCCATCTTCCGCCCACATGATGTTCGTACATCGGAATAAATCCTGACAATTCGACGAATATAACAAAATAATTACATGAATTAATGCTCTCTTCTACACCAACACACTACACAGTCAGGTTAGACTGCTTCAAACAGCATTTAACACGTACTAACAACGCCATACTGTACCCGCTTTATTTCTAAAGACATTGACAACTTGCTAGTGAAGTGAATCATTTTACTTAGTCAGTTACTAAAGCAAAGATATAAAACCACTAGCCAAACGCATATGCCAATCTGACCACTGGCTGGACAGACTTAATAAAACGGTGGATCTAATAATAAGACTTCACATTGTAAGTTGAGTACAGTCGATAAAAGAGATCAGTGTGCAGGGAAATAAATATAATCATGCTGTGTTCAATAATTCAACATGCTGATTTTTATATATGATCCTACGTGCTGAAAAATACGAAGAAATACGAACATTCCACTATGAAGTTAGACATTCTTTTCAATCAACGTTATGCGTATGTCAAGTTATGAAATCTTTGGCATTGTTTCTCTATCTTTGCCGTATATTTAAAACACGTGTAACATGCAAGAAATATGGATATTTCCTGCTTATAAAAAAAGCCAGCAGCACCACCAAAAACTTTTTGGTGGTGCTGCTGTAGTTTGTTGTTTGTGTTGTTGTCTGTACAATAAACAGTGTGTCCAATATTAAATAGTAAAACATGCTTGTAGTACTAAAACCAGTGTGAAACATTCGCTTCAGAACATCAAGGTTTCAAGTCAAGACACACCCCACAGCGAAATTGTAAAGCGGGAAACATGACATTGTAAAAGCACTAGAGACATTAGGAACAAACGTAGGAAATTACGAATTCTTGCTGTACCAAGCAAGAATTCGTAATTTACCAGCACGTCAAGTTACCACAAACTGTCAAATTTCTCCAAATGATTTTAAACCATAAAATGTTGATGGTTAAGTTCAAAATCGAACGAGAAAATTTAACAGTGTAAACTTGTTGCGCTGGCGTCTGTACGCACGGGATCGTGCTGACGGGCCTCCCGCGGTTGGATACGGCGCGTCGTATCATACGAGATTGCTAACTTAGAACGCCCTGTGGCGGTATTGTTAGGCTGAGGTAGAACAGAGGTACTGAGACTAAAAGTGAACTGTATTGAAGGTTGTAAGTGTGTTTGATATGTAAAAAAACATTGACAAAAAGCACTTGTTCTCCCCGTCATTGCGACCATTTTTTTCCCAAACTATACCTGGGAACCTTCTAGTTACGGAGATATTGGAGTCAAAGTTCCAACTTTTTCACAAGTTTTTTTTATAAATACATGTTTTAATGTAAAATTTTAATACCTACACGACCCCCGTACTATTCAATCCATCCATCAGCACAATGGTTTGAGTGCGATACATTGATCCTACCGTAGAACGTGTTTTTTCACCCCAAAAAAGTCGTTTCCCAACAATAAATTTTGCTTTAAGTTACTTAGTTGGATGAACGTAATGCTGGGTTAACGGCTTCATGAAGGGTCTGTTTACACCATGTACTTAGTTTTAATTCCAACTTATTATTAGACCTTCCGACGAATTCGGATTTAAAATCATTCATTTCCGCAAAGTAACGCCTGATTCAGTAATTTATCTTAACTTATCAATATTCATGATTGTTTATTTCTACTAAGTACTTTGAACCATACAAAGCAAGCAACACAGTAATGCAGGTTTCGGTGACAGAATCTATTTCCATTTTTCGATCAAGACATAAGGAACATACGTTGGAAATAAGGAATTGCTGTTGTACGCACGGGATCGTGCTGATGGAGCTCCCGCAGACGGATACGGCGCGTAATATCGTATCGTACGAGATTGATAACTCAGGACGCCCCGTGGTGAACCTCCTCACGTCCCAGCCGCCGCGGGAGAAGCACCGGGCGTCGGGGGCCACGCCGTGATGGCTCTCGGCCACCGTAGGCGCGGGCCTGTGGACGGCGAGTAATGGGCTAGCTCGCCGTCCGTCCGTCGTATGACGACGGGCAGGCCGTGTCGACGGCGCGTTCGTGTTCCACGCGCGCCTCAAAGAGATGTCAGCAAACGGGAGGGGCCCGCAAGGGCCGGTGCCTGCCAGGGCTGCGGGACTGTTCGAAAGAGATACCGCGGCCCTGGAACATAAAGGGCCAATGAAGGAACATGGGTGTTTTTTAGTCAGTAAGAGTCTGACACTCCCTTCCGCTCCGCCCAGAGCGGGAGGAGTCATTTGATGATATTTCTCAACCTCCAAAAAAAAAAAAAAAAGGACGCCCCGTGGTGGTATTGTTAGGCTGACGTACAATAGACGTACGTACGGCAACCATTCAATATATACAAAACCAGTTTATTCGGATTTGTCATTGTACGGGTAATCAATACAAAGTGAGCCCATGCTATACTGGAAATGTATGGCTTGATGTGTCTCCGTGTTACTGTGACTAAGTTTTTATGTTATTGGTGGTACCTAGTTTTGAATTGTTTGATAGATGAACAAAATATATGAACAGATTCGAAGTAATCCTTAACGTTTTATAGCAGTTTTCAATATTGATGTTAATTGATTTGATATTATAAGTAAACAAACCATCATAATCATTGGCTATTTTAATCAATCAATATTAAGAGGGGACATGGATCATTTTTTTTTAAATAAAATCAAGGTCTTCTGTAGACACGTCCCTGTCATTTCCTTTTTTTTCAACAACTAATAAGTAAAGAAAATGACCGTAAAAATTGTCAAAAACTGCTCCATTTTAACGGCACTCATTAGAGGACTACCAGACAAATTCGAAAAGGCCTTAACATAAAATAAATTGATAGGAACCTAGACATACTCTTTCTTAAAATGTTTGTGTCTAAAATAATTGAATCGGCTCAGTTTTCGATGAGAAAAAAGGAAAACATGAAACGTCGATCTCGTCAAAAGTTTTGTGACATAATCGATCTGAGCTGGACGTAGACAGAGTATCCTATAGACACCGGCAAAGCGTGTCGCAAAAAGAGACAAAAAATAAATACGTCACGAATTTAGGGTTACCGGGTGAGGAAAAATTTACCCCACAATTTATGAGAATTGGAAATTAGTACGTAAGACAAAGCCTGAATATGCCAATGATATATCCGTTACCATCGGTACGCAAAGGCATGCGATGCGGAGAAGACATGCTGCCGAACTCAAATTAATTGCGATGAGGGCAGGAGTGACGATGGATGATGATGATGTGGTTCTAAATTACTGCCATTTCTGATGTGATAGTAGGTTCTGGGTTTGTGGGTAAATAATAGAACATGTTTATTTTTAATAAGCTTTTATTGATTTAACACATTATTGTCCTTTAAATAAAACAAGCTTCGTATGTTTCTAATTTTTTGCTTAGGTTCAAATCCTTTTGTTGCGTGATGTATACGCAGTTCAAAATAGTGCATGGCAATTGCCTTAATAAGTAAAACTTTGTGGTTTCCAATAAAAGGTTGACTTTCAAAATGATTATTTATGAATTCTTCTTTCTAATTAACTTATATTCTTCTTTTTAATTCTCAAAATGTTTGCTGCAAATTTTTGATGACGGTTTTGGTGTCCAATCTGTTCGTCCTGTAGCTACAATCCAATTCTGACGTAAATTATCAGGTTCAGGGAAACTGCAAAAAGTCATTAAATATTTCAGATATTTAATTAATACTCACTGCAGAAGCCATCATATTATTATTTCCCATAATAGTGGGTAATAATTTATAGAAAAGTTGGCAACACCAACGTTTTTAGGTTAGAATTTATAATTGAATAATAATTGTTATTTTTGTGCTTTTTAAGGATGAATCGTACGTCTAGCGTACATTATACACAATATATGAACATAATAAAATGTTACTGAATGCCTAGAACTGATAAAGAGTGGCATACTTACGAATGAAAAGACAATCCTGGGATTTTCGTTCCACTATCACTTTTACACCCTTTAACGCTACACCACACCATTTTTTTGTATAAATGGTTGAAATAGTAAGTCTAAATTGTTCAAAACAAAATATAACATAAATTACTTAACATATAACACGTAAAAACTGTATTTTAAAGGTAGACGATGGCTAGCTGCACGTCAGCTGTCAAACTTTGTTTAGCAAACTAGTGTGCTGACCTTGAAAAAACGTGGCACGCTCGATGAAACAAAAAATTGTATCGTTCTGTTTCATTTCTTTACACGACATCGGCATAAGTTGTTCTTTTTCTTGTGTGAATGCGACAAAACATATCAATTAGTCTATAGCATTCTCTGTCTACGGAGCTGGAGCTGTCCCTATCGCACTCTAATGGGGCAGACTTGACGCAGCGCGAAGGCAATAGTATTTTCAAATAACTATTTTTCAAATTCCTGGCAGGCCCTGTCCCCTCTTAAAATAACACCCAATATTCACAGTAACAGTATTTACTGGTTCAATTAGTCAAAACAAAGAAAAAAATCAAATCAAATCATTTATTTGCTTGATATAGGTACATAGGTACTACAGAAGTTCTTTAAGCCATATCCTACCTTAACAGGTGAAACACATCAATCGCATGATAATTTACAATACGCCATAATAACCTCTTATTCCAAGTCTTTTTGTTTGAACCATACCATCCATTTGAGCAACCCATGCTGTCTGTACTAGACTTTATTTTCACTAAGTTGATAAACCGATCTGCACTAGGGGCTTTGGTTTTAATTGAGCTATTCGCAATCATTTTGCAATTGAAAACTACTATAAAATACGTGAAATAATTTACTCAAAATGTTTGATATTAATAGATTGTGGAATTCCAGGAGCAGCCTCGAAAACGTCGTAACGTAGATTACAACTTTAGGATTTATAATTACCATATAAAGAAACATATATTCCAATTCAACAGAATTGGAATCTTACGCCCAGATTTCATAGAAAATTGCCCATGGTCCTCTGGACTGGCTGATTGATCTATTGGTTGAAAGCGAAGTGTCACCTGGGGGTCTAAAATGGCCGCTTTAGTAGAATCACAACAGGTTAATAATATGAATTACGTTTAAATTCGTAAAATGGTTACAAGGTGACAATTTATAATGGTAGGTACGTCTATGACCATTTTAAGAATTTAAACGTAATTCATATTATTGACATGATTCTTCTAAAGCAGCCATTTTAGACCCCTTGGCAATTAAAAGTAACATAAGAACGTTGTAACTTACCATACAGAACAGCTAATGGTTGGGAAATAATTAACGAAGGAATATTAGATTCATTTTCTTCGAGAGTTAAAATAATATGCTCAAAACATGGATGAATATTGCCTCTCAATAGTGATTTACCATTAATTACTTCCGTACACCCATACTAATGTTATAATTGCGAAAGCACTTGTGTCCGTATGAAACCTTTTCAAGCCTTAACGGTAGATTTCAATTAATTTGGCACACAGACCAGGTTGACCATGTCCTGGGTGAGGCACAGGATGCGTTTTATCGCGATAATACCTACCTACGATAAGAAAAATGATTGGGATCATTTGCACCTGCGGAAAAAAGCTAGTCACCTCTGAAGCCTCTTACATAACATTAATACGCAGAGGTGTACCTAACAAGTACACAAACATTTCGCGAGTTATGTTCAAAGTCCCAATTATAGAAGGCGAACCTATTGCCATCATCCGGGCACAAATCCAGACTCCGTGGCTGCTACTGAGAAATTCCTGACGGAAAAACCTAATAACACTTTGCCCGACCCGGGAATCGAAACCAAGACCTCATGCTCGGCAGTCGCACTTGCGACCACTAGATCAACAAGGCAGCAAATTAAATTCAAGTATAATATGCAATTATAGTTTACGACCTTGCAATTATAAAATAGTACTAAACAGTAAATCCAATATAGCTGATCTCGTTCCACTTAGTGTCCCTTGCAAACACGCTGTATCTACTAATAAGATAGTGCAATAAAGATACAGAACACATTTACAATTAATCTAATTGATTTACATTGATTATTTTCAATTGGTTAATTACATTTATGTTTATACTCTGAACCATGTCGGATTATATCCTAGTCAATTACAACATCCTGTGGTTGGTTTATCAGTTGGTTTATTTTACTTGTTGAGTTAGATAATTATTGGATTTATTAGCGTTAGGTCTTGGTAATGAAAGACATAATGTAGGTACGGATTGTATGGACGCAGTGGAATTTGCAGCTGCGAAAACGGGAAGTTAGTTTTGTGGTGTCACTAGCTTTTTGTCAAGTTCGCTCTTGGGGATTTTTTTCCGGGGACTACTAACTATCTCGACTCGGTATCATGCATGAAAGAAGGACAAACCAACGACCTTCAGTTGCTATTTTTTATGTTTTTAGTGTAAGAGTACTCTTTCTCTCGATCACCCGCATTTTATTATTAGCACCTTATTATTTTTTCGTCGTATGTTAGAATCTACACATGTCTTCCTAGACCACATTTCATCCTACCTTAGGTCCACCCTGAACATCCCGAATTCTGTCATTGACTCTCTTTTACTTCCATTCCATCAATTGCAAGATACTTCAATTTTCATAACAGTCTTGAACACTGCCAACATTATTTCTAAACTTTAGTCATTATTCTCGCCCCACTTAGCACCTGCCTTTGCAGATGTTTCCACAACGCAGGTGTATGCTTTCACCCATCCTACTGCTAATATCCCTTTAATACCGAGACGTTCGTGGGAAAGGATGGAGAGTTCCTATTCTACTGCTACTACTGGGAACCCGACGGCATACTTCAACGGCAGCAATTATTGTTGTAATTACGGGTAGGTAGACTGTATCCGTCGTGTACTTGACTGTCAGTCGAGTGGTCTACGGTCAGCTCGTGATTTCACGTAGGTTAGGAACTTTATATCTATGATTGAGGCCGAAGTAATAGATAATAGAAAAGTTTGATAAACTTGAAGATGGCTCTTGTTTAATCTTAGCTTAGAACATTTCGCTGGAATGTTTGTAGAGAGACCTCTTTACTGTTGAGAATTTGGGAGCTGTGTTTTATTTTATTCGAGTGAGTCTAGGACTTTAGGTTTGGTTTTTGAAAGATCTAATTCATCAAGCTGAATAATGGAAAATTAATTGCTTCACTCTTCATTACCATAACTCGATTACAACTTAACTGCTAATTAGCGCGTTGATCAAATCTCAGGCCATGGCACGCTAAGACAGACCCCAGAGGTCTAATTGTGTGCTTTGTTTAAATAAATAGAACTTGTAATTTATAAAATAAATAAATAATAAATAATTTGGCAGACAAGTAATCGCAGTAAAATAACGTCATATAGTTGCTACAACACCGTTATCGCTTGTTAATACATCTACTGTAAAATAGAGGTTCCCAATTCTTCGCCTAGGTTCTGACCTAAGGAACCAAATGTCATGTCTTCTTTGGTCTGCCGAAATCATGAGCTAAGTAAAAGAAGATTATGATTAACTAGCTATTTCCCGCGGCTTCGCCCGCGTCGATGTCGAAAAATATCCGACGGAAACGTACTACCGGTATTACAAAGTATCCTATAGGTTAATCCAGGTTACGGTAACAAACATAGTTACATACCTTCATCCCCTTTTTAACCCTTCTGGGGCAGAATTATCAAAAACGCTGAGACACGTATAAATCAATTTTCAATTGTCAGCCTAATCACTAAATATAAACTTCCATCCCCTATTTTACCCGTTTAGGGGTGGAATTCCCAAAAATCCTTTTTTAGTGGATACTTACTCTTCACAAAGAACACACCCTCCAAGTTCCATATGTCTAGGACAGTCAGTCAGTTTACCATTTTATATATTTAGAAGATTAACGAAAACATGTCATGACACTTACCAGCCCCCGTATTTCCGACGACTAGTATTCTTCGTTCGCCAAACGATCATCGTCCACAACTCACTCACATGTATTCACAACACAAATGTCACCGTCTGTCCCTCAAGTCGAAGTATATAGCGTCACTGCACATAATATCTATGTATTCACTGCACACAGTCCGAATGGGATGGTTTACCTGGAATTAGAAAGAATGTGTTGTTAGATATTATTGTGAATTTCCTTTACTTAAATTTAACATGTATTGTTATATGGATTTAGTGTTTATATGCCCTGACTCCTGCGCACCTGACGATCTTATGACTGCATCATTGAGCTGAGTTCGCATAGCTGAATTCGGGCCAAATATATTTAATCATCATTCATTCATTTTTATTTTATTTTATTAACAGTCAACTAAGGTCCATAGATAAAGTACACTAAACAATCTTACACAGTAATAAATGAATACATATACTAAGAAAAAAAAAAAAATTGCGTAAATGAAATTCAAGGCATACGCGTAAAACAATGCCGATGTAGGTAGGTATGTTAGACAGTTATAATAATAATACGATGGTGCATACCTCTTGCAAATATCTCAAGAATATATTTTTTACTGTAGTAATATGTTTCAGCTTCGTATCAACTTGGTTTCTTTGCCTACGGATTCTTCTTATTTATTTATTTATTTTATTTTAAAGAAGGCTTACAGACTAACGAAAAAAATGATATAAAAAGTGTAATATTTTGAAATGAAAAAAAAACAAAAATCAATCAAAAAAACAATTCAAACAAACAAAAACAACAACAAACAATTCAATTTTCTATTTTTTTTCTGCGCGGAAGTCGAAATTTATCCCAAGAGTGAGTAGGTACTATCGGGGTAATAAATATCTTATGTCCTGTACGCCAATCATCGAAATAAGTTCAACCTTTAAAGTGTGAAAAGTTAACAGACATATGACTTTCACATTTGAAATAATATAACTTCACGCCTGTAAGACCCGAAGGGTTAGGCAGAAGTGTTCCTAATATTAATAGGGAGTGTTGGGGAGCGAGCCTATTGCCATCAACTGGGTAAAAATCTAGACTCAGTCGCTGCTACTGAGAAATTCGTGATGGAAAAGCCCAATAACAATTTGCCCGACCTGGGAATCGAACCCAGGATCTCATGCTCAGCAGTCGCGATTGCGACCATTAGCCCAACGAAGCATTCGTAATATTACCTAGTATTTAGCGAATTACCGCTTACCCCACCACTTACGCAAAGAAATAACGTATACTTAGTCGAAAAATGATATCTTTAACTTGAACATAATCGGCAATTCATCCTACAATGCCGAAATAACTTCTGAGATGAGAATCATCAACTTTTGATAGCGGCACCATCTACAACTGTGTGTAATACAATAGTTATCGATACAACTTTCTAATTCTCAGAAAATCGATATAAGGTAAACAAAGATATATTGATACCGATTTATCGATTGACCGAATTCGTGAGAGAATCTTGTTCTGTTGAAAGTTTGTTGATTATGGAACTCGAGATTAAAATATCGATTTGTTTGTTGGGTGCTCTGGCATATTGGTGAGGTGATTAATTAGAATGCATACACGCGATCAGAGTTATGTGGCAAAGATATATTTTTTTCATTAGCCCATACGTGCCCATACTGTCGCACTGCTGGGCCTCCCCCAATTCCCTCCATCTGCTCTTTTCCCGTGCTTCCTCGGGCCAGCCCTCGTGGTACGCGTCCAAATCTTCTACCTCTACTACTCTTACTGGGCCAACCTCGGCGGCGCCGTAATAATAATATAGGTAACTGGGTAATTTATATTATTTAATTTAGTACCTACTTACAGAAAAAGGTTTTTCAAAATGTCATTTTATTAAGTAACTTTTGCAGCTTTTTGTTGCCCACTTTGCTACATTAAAAGTGTGTATGCGCCTTTATATGTCCTCGTATAGCTCGTACAAAAACCGATGTCCAAAACGAGCGTCACTGTCCAGAATCTCAACCAAGCTCCCAGAATATTCCCATTTACCGACAACAGCAGGAATGTTGTAAGGGTGACGTACTCATTACCCGAGAATGTACGAACATTAGCGCCAAACACGTTAATATGTTGTAAGTGGATAACAATGGACCATTCAGATGTTTTCGTACAATGGTAGGAGGGAACGGTGTAACAAGGGCCTTAGGAACAGTGAGAAAAACTGCACTTTTTCACTTGCAGAGTTCCGGCTACATAACTAAGACGTTGGAAGATTTTGTGATCAAAAACTAAAAGCCACAGCATTGCTAGCAGTTGGTTAAAACAAATACGATGTACTTACACATAACCACAGAATAAAGGAACACTTAATGTATTATTATTATAAACGTGTAAGAAAATGGATGAACGGAGACGGATCAATAAGGAGTATGTAAAGAAAGATCATATCAGGTCGGCGGTGCACCTGCCAGGGCTGCGGGACTGTTCGAAAGAGATACCGCGGCCCTGGAACGTAAAGGGCAAAAGAAGGAACATGGTCTGACACTCCCTTCCGCTCCGTCCAGAGCGGGAGGGGTCATTTGATGATTTTCCATCCGAAAAAAAAAAGGTCGGCGGTGCAGGTGCACTCCCCGATGGAAAAATGCGGGAGTATACGTATGTATGTATTGGTAAACATATCAATTGAGTTGCATTTAAAAAACTTCTACTAATCACGAAAGTACCAATCTCAGTCAGCCATATTGCCAATTTTGCTGATTGGCTAATCAATAATTATAGCAGATAGCAATGCTAGTTGCACATTACTTGTACTCCTATTTCCAATAAACCCAGTACTTATTATTATTTGGAGGAAATAAGCTCGATGACTTGTGCTGTATTTGAATACTCGTTACAGGCTCAATTTTTGGGGAAAATTACTCCAAGGATTTAATTTCCCCAAAATTTCTCCTAGAACAATGTTTTTTTCCCAAAAATTCGAAAAAAATATCCCAGTCTACCAACTCTCTTTTTTATGTTAATCTTCCGTTACATAACCCTGTTATGAATAAATCGAGAAGAAAAGCTTTAGATTTTCGAGCAATTTTGTAATTAATTTTTTTTTTTTTAATTCGAACCTTTACACACAGTCTACACGAGTCTCTCATCTCTGCTGACACTACAAAAGTCGTGTTATCCCGTATGTAAGTCACTGCGTACCGTAGTGTTGTCGTCATACGAGTCCCGTTATCGTCCACATGGCACGGTCGCGTTCTTTCGCACTGTAGACGGCTGCGAGATGACAACAGCATTTTTTGAATTTTCGATATGGGGTTATCGATATCAAGTATCGATATAATAACGTGGCGTGAAGTGGTGATGGCTCATCCAAGATTAGGGTTAAGGTGTGGAATGTCGTGCGAGAGGTCACATTGAACCCCACACGGAACTATTGATGGGAATCCAGCTTAGGCAATTTTGTTGTACAATAATGTTAACTCTAAAAGAATAATAACTTTTGCTTGTAACCTAACCATGAGATGACGAGTAATAGAGAAGTATGGAAGAAGAAGACATGCTGCGCCGACCCCGCATAAATTGGGAAAAGGGCAAGAGAATGATGTTGCTTGTAACCTAACCTGGCTAAAACTACGTTTAACTATCCCCAAGTTCTTTAACGAAACTTAAATTGAAGACGAGTATTTACCTTGTCATTTCAGGCAATGTTTTATATGTCTTGTAAAAGTGATCGGATCACCGGTAGCTTTCGCCTGTAATGTAACAATCCATGATCCGATTTTGAAAAAAATACTCTCCCGGTGAGGGAGAGCGCCTTTAGTGTGACAAGCTAACTAGGATTCTGACTTACAATTCAGAGGTTAACTGGCCATGATCACCACTCTTTGTAGATGAATAGGTTGCACCAGTTATTCGGGGCGAAATGACGGGAAGTAATGTGCAAATAGTATTACTATTGAGCCATCTACGGTTTTTAAGACAGCCTATTTCCTTACGACTTTCCTTGCTTCATTGGAACAAGAAAATGATAAGGAAAAAACGGCGTCAAATCTGCAGTTTGTCAGAACTCTGATGCTCAAACACTAGGCAAAGCCCATAAAGGAAGCCTAAATAAAAGCACACTTCGGCTCAGCATCGAGAGTTTAAATTGTAAAAGTGCAAAAACATGTCGGCATTCATTTAGCTGTCGCTTAGTGCTTAGTGAAAACGGGAACAAAAAAATGACAAGGCTTGTCATTTTTTTGTTCCCTAGCTTGTTAATTCGTTTTCATATTAGGTGTAAAAACGATTTCAAGTGTCTATTGTCAGAACTCTCAATGTTGCTATTAAGCGGGAGTCTACATTACTAATGACAGTGAAATACAATCACATAATTACTTCATATATGATTCTAATCGGGCTAATTACCCGACTACGGCGAAGCAAAAAGGAGGGTTTTGATCTTAACCGGTATGTACATATGTATGTTGTGGCCATATGCCACCGACCTTAAAAAAATAATACATTCTAACAACAGTAAGGGATCATAAACTTCAGGGCAAATTGGCATACGACCACGGATATACATTTAAATGTTGAACAGCAGATTTTTATTATAACCGATGAAAATTTTCTAGGTGGCTCAGACTGAATACGTGGAACCGTTTTCGCGTCGGTGTCCTTCCTCCCCGTATAACCTGTAAGTTGTTTATTTAAAAGACGATAACTAATGAATGGTTTGTAGGTACATAACAATTTCAGAGGAGAATATTTTCTTGTTTCATACTTTTTAGAGCGTGATTTTTCAGTAGTCGGGTTTCAGTTTTTGAAATTATAATTTTTTCAAGTAGAAACGCCAGCAGCAAGAACTTCGTACAACGAAAGATTCCGGCACGTGAATCCACAAGAGAAAATGACGTTCACTACAAAATATTTTTATTATATTAACAGAAATAATGGTTACTGAGCATACAGTAATAAACGGTATACATCGCCCCAGTCCCCAATATCTTAGCGTGAAATATATTCATGCGTTCCACACAGATTCTTACAATCGGTCAATAATTAACACACCATTTTACTCTCTAACTTTATCAGCATAGAGACTATAACACCATGTACATTTTAAAAGATTATTGTGTTACTAGAGTTTCTCCGTACAACTACGGTTACTAGACGGACTGGCGGTTAATTTATGAAGAGATCTACGCTTGATTTCCCGCATAATTAACGTATTTATTAATCCTATAAATTGCACATTTAATAAGCTTAAAAATATTTGATTTTATATGTTATTTAATAATGTAACTGCATAAGACACACCATGAATTCCGTGGCAGTCTTAATAAAGAATTCATGGGGATAGGCTCAGCTTACAGATTCGTCTCGTATCTAATTTCCAGTTAAATACTGGAAATTAGATACGGCCAACGCATACGGTAGTAAAAATAATATTCTGACAGATAAAATATATAAAAACACGACGCTGCGGGAACACAGCGGAAAGTGTCAGTTTACAAACGCCTTTAAATCGCTGAACACGATTTAGAGCTTTTAATTTAAATCGCTTAAAGACATTCAACATTTCACCACTTGAGTTGCGAAAGTACTATTGGCAAGTTTATATCTAAAGATGCATGGCAGTACATCTGGTTTGACAAATATTATTATTTTATGTATAGCAGCAACCACCAAATACCCATTCAATTCAATTCTACATGTTTTGCATGCACAGCTAAGGTTTCTATATTGTATATATGTTACGGCTAATACCCGAAGTGCGGCTACACCTAGTTTTAGCCGGTTAGAACTAGGTGTAGCCACTTACTCTTGGTTAAACCTAGTACGAGCCGATTGTTTTCGGGTAAAACTAGGTCTAGCCTTCATCATGCCGGCTACAACTAGGTCCAGCCATTCCCTGTTGGATAAAACTAGGTCTATCCGATATCATTCCGGCTAGAACTAGGTCCAGACAATCCCTGTTGGATAAAACTTAGATGCGTGTCCCGCCAAGCCTTCCGCCCCGCGTCACACTCATGACTCACAGCATCTGCAGCAGCGGCGCGGGGTGGAGGGCATAGCGAGGCACGCGCCTCTGCAGGTTGTGAGCGCCAGGTGCTGCTGATCTACTGCAGGTCTACTAGCGAGTGTGACTCACAGCGTCTGCAGCTATTTTCAAGAAATCAGTTCACTGTGTGTGACTCAAAATTTTTAGATATTGACATGGTTTCACCCGAAAAGAAATCACTACGCCAAAGTGCCAATGCACAATCGACCTCTGGTGGGCAAGGCTATAAAAGATGCCACTGCAAAACCAAATGTGGCAACAAAAAGTGCCTCTGCAAAGCTGCTGGTATTTTGTGCAACTCAAAATGTCACTCAAGTTTAAGTTGTTCTAATAAATAGTTTATGTTACTTTATAAAAGTGTGATTTATAGTAATAATAACATTCTTTAAATTATAATATGCAACTACTTATTGTCTGTTGTTAAAAAAATGTTCCTGATTGTTCCTATTATATTAAAAATTGTACTCCTAATAATTTGTGTTAATTATTACAATGTGATTTATAAGAATAAAAAAACTCTCTACGTTTCTTTTATTGGATGTTTTTTTAATATCTAAAAAAGCTCTGTCGATAGCATGCCAGCTACAACTATGTACAGCCAATCCCTGTTAGATAAAACTAAGACACGCGCTGCTGCTGCAGATGCTGTGAGTCACACTCGCTAGTAGACCTGCAGTAGATCAGCAGCACCTGGCGCTCACAACCTGCAGAGGCGCGTGCCTCGCTATGCCCTCCACCCCGCGCCGCTGCTGCAGATGCTGTGAGTCATGAGTGTGACGCGGGGCGGAAGGCTTGGCGGGACACGCATCTAAGTTTTATCCAACAGGGATTGTCTGGACCTAGTTCTAGCCGGAATGATATCGGATAGACCTAGTTTTATCCAACAGGGAATGGCTGGACCTAGTTGTAGCCGGCATGATGAAGGCTAGACCTAGTTTTACCCGAAAACAATCGGCTCGTACTAGGTTTAACCAAGAGTGAGTGGCTACACCTAGTTCTAACCGGCTAAAACTAGGTGTAGCCGCACTTCGGGTATTAGCCGTAACATATACATATTATAAAACATAGTCCTCCGCCGCGTCTGTCTGTCTGTCTGTCAGTTCGCGATAAACTCAAAAACTGCTGCACCGATTTTCATGCTGTTTTCACTAATGGATAGACTGGTTCTCGAGGAAGGTTTTAGTATATAATTTGTCAAGTTTTTGCATACATTGGCTAAAATATAATGATATTTGTTGGAGGTGTCGGAAAAAAGGAAGCCGTCTGGGAGCTTTCAACGAAAACGCTGTCTAAATAAGACATAGGCTACTTTTTATCCCTGGAATAGGTTCCCATGGGTTGCGGAAACGGGATCAAAATTTCATGATTACTTTTGGTCGCGATAACCGACATCCACACGGGCGAAGCCGCGGGCATCAGCTAGTTGTATATAAATAAATAAACCATACCACAACAGCTCTTAAACTCCCACATCATAAAGTCTGCTTTCACTTCTAGACCATTAGATGGAAGCCAGTCATTGTTTGAAATGATGTGGTTACACCAACCAAGGATATAATAAAGAAAGCTGTGGTACAGTCTTGAAGTTTATATACGAACATAAACTTGACAAATACGATTAGACTGAAACAATATGTGTACTAGTGTGGAAAGCTTAACATTGTTTGAAGAGCATCAAATAAGTGAAAAAGAAAGGAGACCAGAGAGTAATACCATCGAGTGAAAAACGAACCTAGCCTTGCAGCTTTAAAGCAGTCATCATCTGCGCAGCCTTTTAAGCATTATTGGACACATACAAAACAATTTCAGCTCTGTAGGTTCAATTTCAATTTTCAAGAGTTAGAGTTTGACAATCAGTTCGGGTTGTACTTTGCTTGTTATAATATAATTCGATCATGATTCGAAAGACACGTGGTGCCATCTATTATCATAAGAACGTTATTATTGTTTTCCTCGGGAACAGTACTTTTTTCGGGATGAAAGGTATGTCCGTTTCTGTACACGTGACAACGTATATGCAAAATGCACGGGGCACAATTAATCGGGGTACATTTCCAGGACGTCTCAACTCCGCTGCGATCAGACCTTCAACTGACCTCGACGCCACGAGCTGTCAACAACAGGGCTCTGTAGAAGTACGCTGCGGTCCCCACTGCGTAGACTTGTCAGGTCGCGTGATGTCACCACTGGTGTACTTCATTTTAAGTCCGTACATATGACCGGATCCGACATAGACGAAGCTAATACTAATATTATAAATTATCCACGATTTATATATAAAATTTATACTATGTACTCGTAATAATATTTTAAATACTCGTAAAACTTTGCATTAAAATTCTTTCATAATTATATCCAGTCTCATGTTTTTGATGTTTGGTTAATCGGATAGTTTTAGCTTTCTAAACATGGGATTCTTGAATACGTTATCTTTTGTGTTTCTGATTGCACTAAAGTCATCATTGTAACTGCACTTTGAGGAACCTATCCGAAGCCACTGCTAATGCTGTGGATCTGACAAAGTTCATATCAAAGTTCATCCAACACAAATAGAAAAGTTATCGACAGTTCTAAGAAGACAGGGTGATGTGCGCTGTGGTACCGTCTGTGGTCAATGAGCACCTGACCATCAATGGGAGCACCTGATCATTGACCACAGAAAGTTATGTAAACTTCACGATTTCCTTCTTAATACACAACTTGAATACACAAAAACGTGTTCTAGGTGAACGATTTCTAAAATTGATACCATGTTTACTACCTATACCTTAATTTCTTTCACCAAGACTTTGAATTCACACTATTGAGACCACTTCAGACATAAACCTGCATGGTCATCTTAAAATCTTACTATTACAATGTTATTGTAAGGAATTACACGAGACTGAACTCCTAGTTTTGTCAGAGTGGTAAGCTAGGAATCACCAACCGAGTCTAGTTTAAATAATATAAAAATCACATGCTAATGTAACCAATTTACTAAATAAATCAGTACCTTTGACTTTGTGCTCTTTTATCTGTATGTTAATCTCCTGTGTAAGTGTTTTGTGTGTACATAAATAAATAAATATAACAAATAAACTGATAACCTCTATGAATCACCCTGACTCAGTGAACTAAGTCATAACATAATTAGGAAGAGGCCGGAAAAGCGACGATTTCCAACTCGCAATAACTGAACTTTTACTTCAATTTCCCAGCACGAGCCACAGTGTGAGAACGACAAGCTAACATACCACGAACACAACGTAAATGACTGTCGGACACGATACACCACATCGGATAGCGATGGACAAAACATAGAAAGAAAGAAATTACATTTATTTGGCACATGCCACAAGTGCACACAATCATCATCATTTTCTTCCTACACTTGTCCCATTCTATTTGGGATCGGCGCAACCCGTTTTTTTTTTCCATTCTTTCAGAAGTGCACACAATATAAAACAAAAATTAATTTGAGAAAAAAAACTTAAAACAAAAAATGTAACACTGTGTGCCAAATAGGCGCAGTTCAGCAAAATGCCGGGCAACTAGTGCCCGATGCTGGTTTTCAACTGGACCTGGATTAGAGAGGTTACAAAACACACATAGAAACTTTGAGTGAGCAAACATTAGCCATTGGAACTTGGAACGTATGCATTTCTCACGCTAAACTTAACGGCGTACAACTCAGGAATTAACATGAGTTTCAAGATTTAAAATGGCAGGAAACATGGTCATAAAACAATTAAAGCTATAACAAGCCTTATTTGGAAAATTACTCGCACCATAAACATGTAAAGTAGTATAAACTAAACCAAAGAGTTTTGGGAAACAATAGTCTTGTGGTGTCCAAAAGGCAGAGGTTCGTTAAAACTGGACCGAATGAATTGGAACCTCTAGGCGTACGGTTGTCTGTTATAATTAGCTAAGAACCTCTTTCAATATTGGACTAAATACTTTCAAGAAAACTTTATTCCTAAACTTTTTTTCAGATAATTCACGAGATTGAATGAATTTATAAAACAATTATTAAATAACATGCAGCTACGAACCACAAGACATTGTTAAAACTTCCAATGCAAATTGTTACTTAAGATTCTGCCTATTATTTAAAACTAGTTCTAAATATCCTGACGCACTACGCCATCATTCTAATAATCACTTTCTTAAACCTTCTAAATTACAAAAACCACAAAGATCAATCTGAAATACCCATCATCTATACAATTATACCTAATTCGTAAATCACGAATCGCTTTCAAAGATATAAATTATAATAATGAAATTCTATTACGAACTGTATCAATAATCGTTTTGTATCACGATCTTCGTATCAATATCTTTGTAAGATATCCATTACCGATTTTACACGATTACATTGTCTATTGTATTAACTAAAACAGTAATGTACATTTAATTCGTTGAACAAACAGTATTGTGTTGAATTTGGAGCGATAAGTTCGTTATATTCTTGTTCCATTTCATTTGATTGCGATCGTTTCTGCGGGCGTGTGACTTGTGAGCTGAATTGGAACGCCCCGTACACGACCTCAGGTGAAGTGATTAGCGTAAGCAATACACGCGCGTTTGTTATTTTTTTCCTTCGCGTGAGTACCTTCGCATGCGTCACGGTAGCTCGCGGCATCATTGGCCTTCCTCTTCTACTTCATCCATCAACATTCATCCAATAACATGAGTCATCCTTCCTCATAACATACATACCGTCTTGGTATGGACATGTGACGACTACTACTACTATTAAACAACTCAATTTATTTTTTTTCTGCACAAGCACCATTTTCAAACTTCGTCATATAGTCATTCCCTACTTTATCCATTCCTAGCGCATTGCACATCCGTCAAAAAATTTATTGTCAACTCGTGGCGTTCTTTCATTTGTTTTCTCAGTAGTCGCGTTTTCAACACGTGTGTCGCTTGAACGTGCAGTTTGTGGCCAAGCGTACCGAGTGCTATCGGGAAGACAACTGATATTTATAGTAACGATAAAGTAAGAATCGGTCTTAGAATTAATTAATTTAAGTCTGCAGCGCGGCGCCAATCAGAAATATCGATGAAAGGCTATGTTCATTACTAGAATATATTAGGACTACAGTCTATTGACGTGTGGTCTTAGGACCACCATGTAAGTACGTTTGGTTAAATTCAGGACCTATAGGTAATCTATGTCTGATTTCCACTTTTAGTTGGCATAAAGGAAGGGATCCTGGATGTAAAGAACTCAGTTAAAAACGATATACGTCTTTTAAGAATAACTTCAAATCTTGAGGAAATTACAAATAAACTTTAAAAAAAATGGTCCTATTAATCGGTACCAAATGTTTACTTTATATGAATGATGTCACTGTCCACTTTTCTCGCAACATAGTAACCAAAGAGAAACTTCGGTAATCAAATATCTAAAATCCGTTTCGAGTGTCAATGCCACATACTCAAAGTTCTATTCACCCCGAAACCGAAAACGACTTTAAAGATGCAAAAAAATGTACCTAGTAAGCTAGCCTACTTACTTTTTGCCATCAGTCTGTACTGTCTATACACTTAATCTTTGAAGCACAAAACCGCTCATTGATTATGATTACTACACACGATAATTATGGAGTGCGGATATTTACGAATCAATCGGGGCCAAGCTTTACATGTACAACAATAGTTTGTGGCCCGCCTTAGGGTAAGTGAGTAGAAATATGGAATAGATCGTACTGTGATTGTGAGTAACTACCCTAAGGGAACAAAAGTTCGGGTATTTATTAGACAGAAGATAATGGATGATCCGTTAATTACGACTGTTATGGCTTATGAACTCTGTAAATAGATTCGAATCTTCATGTTAATCTTCTTTTATGTGTTTATGGGAGACCACACTGGCAGTATCGTAGTTTAAATCAGACAAGACGTTTCAATTTGATATTAATTCTGATTACTCTTCAAAAGTTACAAGAATGTGGATTGTGTATATTCCAACTACCACAGCTTATTTCAACGTAGTATGCAGAATATGGAATTGTGTAGGAACATGGCAAAAAGTAGAATTGTATTAGCACACCAATAGAGTCTCGAGCACTAATATGTATACACTTACCTAAATTTGAAAGCAATTTTCGCGAGAAATAACGATTGTAACTTGGAGATAGGATCTTTTTTATAAAAATATGAATTCCAAAATACTATGTTCGTAACAACATGAAATTTTTATCAGAACAGTAGGAGAAACACACTTTTAAAAGATTTTAAGTATTTATGTATTGGTGCTCGTGACTGTACGTGTAAGTGTGACAAAAGTTTAAAACATTTAGGGCCAGAACAGACTAAGACCTCAATAATGGATGCTGGAAAACTTTCCTGAAAACTTAAGACGCTACATGCGGTTGGCCATGTAAGCACAGCTGCCTATTAACCGCAGTAGACTACACGTTACGGTATCATTTCCCAGGCTGTAAGTAAAGCCATCAGCTAAGTTAATTGTAAGTAGTGACTCCATCTTGTTCGGTGCCTAATTGTAGACAATTAAACAATCGAGGATAACGTGGTGAAAGTTCTGAGTGTAACAACAATATTATTAGTAGATCTATTCTAATGGAGCATGACTGCCAAGGATGCAAATGAAGATAGGATGCACAAACGGATTTGAGGAAACGGAACGGAGGTGCTTAAAAGAAAAACCTCTTAATCATATAAATATTTTGTACAGTGGCGTAACTAGCGTTTTTGGGTCCTAATGCAAAACAAGTGCGAGTCGGATTCGCGCACGAAGGGTTCCGTACCATTATCTATAAAAACGGCAATTTAATTTTTAGTATTTCTTGTTATAGCGGCAATAGTAACACATCATTTGTGAAAATTTCAGCTTTCTAGCTATCACGGTTTATGAGATACAGCCTGGAGACAGACAGACAGACAGACAGACAGCGGAGTCTTAGTAATAGGGTCCCGTTTTACCCTTTGGGTACGGAACCCTAAAAAAACGATATTTGTATTTTATGTAAAAAATAATATAATTTAAATCGGGTGTGCAGAAATTTAGGATACTTTTTTCTTGCGGTTTTTTTTTAAATTATATGACGGCCTTAAAAAAAATTTTCAAAAAAAGAATCTTTTGTGGTCCGCCGGGGCTCCCTTGAATTAGGGGCCCCATGTGACCGCATTAGTTGCATTGGCATAGCTACGCCACTGATTCTGTAGCACAATATTAGGCATCCCAAAAAAAAACCTTTTTTGTGCCTATCCTAAACTTCCGTCTCCCGGACAAAAGCTTCCCCCCATTCTATAACTATACATAAATAACGGAAATAATAACAAACCCGCTTTGTAGTTTTCAAGCTGGGGCTATATTTTCTATGTAAAGATTCCTTACAATACGGTAACCAATATTCAGGTTCCAATTTTAAAAGTCCTAAAAATAGATATGACATCACTAGCAAAGAACTAGTCGTAGAACCGCAAAAAAAAACGCAATTACTTTTATTAATACTTAATACTTTTTGTAATCAAATCAGTATAGGACCAATAGTGAAATATATTTCAAACAAACACCTAACTAAGATTCCCACAGCCCACACGTTCAAAAACGTAATTTACTTACACATTATATAGTAAAATTTCGTTCATAAAACTGTAGAAAAAAATATTTAATCATCATATCTCATTGTGTTTTTTTTTCTCATCAAACACCTGGGCGTAGGTGTTGTCTATCACTGTTAAACCTTAGCCTTACAAAAATAAAGATTGTTTTTGAACAACCAGAGCAAATACATAGTTTCGTTACAAGAGCTTTGAGGCACAATCATGAACCATAACCGGTTATAATGACCTCTGAATCTACTCGAATTAAAGTTCTTCTAACTTTCGTTAAAGAGATCTAGAGGTCTACTTATACTGGTCATGTTAAACACCTCGGGGTATTAATGGTAGTAACGTGTATGACATTGAACCTGTCTATTTAGGATGTAATGATTTGTAATAGGTTGGGTGAAGTGTTGTTATTTTGTTTTAAATACATGTACAACTGGGGAGAGAGCAGCGGTGGCCCAGTGGTGGCGGCCCCGACTTACGAACAGTAAAGTCGTGTCGTTCCCTCTCTAGAGAGGAGGCCGTGTATCCCAGCAGTGGGACAATTAAAGACTGATTATGCTAACTGGGCCCGCGTGAAGGATCGTGGCCCACTCTTTGTCATAGAGAGACCTGTGTCCCAGTAATGGGAACATTACAAGCTGTTCACTATGTTACTATCATTCATTATGTTCATTGTTTACTAATATTGCTAGCCCGTACTGTCCCACCGCTGGATAAAGACGTCCCTCAATTCCTTCCAACTGTCACTTTTCAGTCCTCAAGGAAGCAAGGTTTGAAGTGATAATTTTCTTTATAAAATAATATAATTACTGATGAAAATAAGATAATTACTTTTTTTGTTAATTTACTTTCAGGGTTGTGGAGGTCAGATCGGCAGTCGCTCCATGTAAAATACTGGTATTCAGCTGCATCCGGTTAGACTGGAAGCCGACCCCAACATAGTTGGGAAAAGGCTAAGCAGATGATAATGACTTTCTTTGTTAATTATCATGATAAAAAAAATATCTTGATAATTTCGAACCCTGCAAGGGTGTCATCCTACATAATGTGTTATTTTGATTTGAATCAAGCTTTAAAAGTAGTGGTTTTGAAAGTCAAAAGAGACTTAAATATGATCTAAATTCGAGTGAGACTGGCCTTGACCGAGACCGTACTAACGATAAAGAAACCAGCAAGTCAGCACATTCTCTTAAATTTTCACTGAACAAGTTAGTAAAAGTTAGTTTGATAGCTTAATAATCGTCACTCAATGACAAAACATTTTTTTCTAGGTTCATTACTTAGGTAATTGAGATAAAATAAATATAAATAGGAGAAAAGAAAAGATAACGAGTAATTAAATATACTGTTTATACACATAGCTAGGTATATCCTCTTTTTGCAAATCTTACAATTTAAATTAGTTATGCTATAAGATTTCCATTATCGAAAACCTTTGTACGTCTTCGGATTTCGACGTTAGGAACTCGATCTACCAGCTTTATGCCAAATGGAACTCAAATGGAATTGGGCAGGACACCTAGCAAGGCACAGTGATGACAGGTGGACTAAGACTGTCACCGAATGGCGTCCAAGAACGGGGAAAAGAAATGTGGGTCGTCCGGCGGCCAGATGGGCAGACGACAAAGTTGTCATCGGGGGAAAAACCTGGATGAGGCTGGCACAGGAACGTGGAAAGTGGCAGAGGAAAAGAGAGGCCCATACTCAGCAGTGGGTGAATTCAGACTGTGGATGATGATGATGATGATGCTATAAGAAAATCCAATTATGTGTTAAGCTCGCCATTGTACAGACGCCAGCACATCAAGCTACGCAAAACTTTCGAATTTTCCCAAAACAACCTTGAACCATGCTATAACAATAAAGTTGAAAATCTATTAATAATCTATTCTAGAAAATTTGACATATTGTAGTAGCTTGATGTACTGGCGGCTGTAGGTACATAAGCTATATTAATTTGTTACTTACAACATAATAATATGAACATGCTAGTCTAGAATAAACCAATTTTAATTTTAATTTAATAAATTTTTAAATATTATCTCAATTTTATGTATATTATTTAAATTTTGTGTGCAATAAAGAATAAGAGTAACTTGAAAGAAAAATGATGATAGGTACTCATTAAATTATCAAAAAACCTTAATTTTTCAAATTCTTTTACCTGAACAAAAAGTTTGGATGCTAAATATGGGTTTCTCTTTCAAAAACTGTTACATAATCTATTTTTGTCATGTACCTAGTATGTACGTACAATATATAGTGAAGATCCAAAACACAATGCTCATTATTGAATACAATAAATCCCTTAGATTAAAACTGTCACCAACAGCAAGCTATAAATAATATCTGGAATGAATAATGTTATAACTAGCCATTGCAAACCGATGGACCGCGAAGCGCAATCGAGCGACAGCTAGAATTCGTCGCAGTCATTATAATATTATGAACACATAATAATTGTTGTTTACGATGTAATTTAATCAATATAAATAAATAAAGTAATTGAAGTATCTGTTTGTTATTTCAAAATAACAACTTTTTACTGAATGCATATAAAAGTATAAGTATAATTTTATTGTATACAGCACCTAGGTACTTACGAGTATAAAAAAAAACTTTTTTTTGATGTTTTTGTTTCTCTCTGTCTGTTTGTTCCAGCTAATCTCCGAAACGGCTGGCCCGATTTTGACAAGACTTACTGGCAGATAGCTATTGTTATAAGGTCTAACTTAGGCTACTTTTATTTAAGAAAAATAATTAGGGTTCAGTGAAAAAAAAACCGTTGAAATTGTTAACAAAATACGATTCAAAAAGGAAATTACTAGTAAAATTTTAAAATAATATTCCGCGGAACGCTGTCGCGGACAACAGCAACAGCTAGTATAAAATAAATATTAAATACTAACTGCTAAGTAACACAAAATTACATGAATGCCTTATTGATCTTGTGGTTGGGCATGAGGTCCTGCTGGGTTCGATTCACAGGTCGGGCAGTGTTCTAGGGTTATCATCAGAATTTTTTCAGTAGCAGTTATGGAGTCTGGATTTGTGCCCGGATGATAGCAATAGGCTAGCCCCCTATTATACGGGACCTAATTAATAACTAATAACAGGCCAACTGTGGGTGTACCTATCTACCTACACCTCTGTTTAAGTCATCGTGGATGACAGACATGATATTATGGTATGAATAATGTTATACATAATTATGAATAACAGATATTTAATAAGTAAAATAACAAAAATAAATTATGCTATAGTACTTTCATATATACACACAATAAATTATACTAAAACTCTTATATAAAAACTATACTACAGTAATAATAATGAACAATTTTTAATTCAGCGCTCTTCCACTCACTTTTTATTTAAAAAAATTGCTGTGCCCGACAGGGTCCATAATTGTTTATTTTTTTTTACTTACCACCTTTATGTTGTACATTATGGATATAGCAATAAACGATTTTGATTTGATTTGATTTATAAAGAGCCATTGCAAACCGATGGAGCGTGAAGCGCAATCAAACGACAGCTAGAATTCGTCGCAGTCATTATTATGAACAGAACATAATAATTGTTGACTATTAAAAGTGTCACCGGTTGTTAATTGATTGTTGTTTTCGATTTAATTTAGTGTAAAATAAATTACATAATAACTTCTGTTAACACAAACATAGAAACGGCTTTATTTTTTTAAGTTACTGAGCCACAAGTAAGCTATATAAAACCAATTTAAGCTGATCTCTCACTGTATGGGAAGCTTATACAAAGCGAGGTCAGGTTATACTGGATATGTATGTATAGCTTGTTATGTCACCGTGTGTATTCATAAAAAAAATATGTTAAGTTTTGGGTTGAATTCATTTTAAATAGTCCCGATTTTAACATGAACGAATTATGGCTTATTCTCTCCCACCGTGAGGTTAGTGTCCCAGCATTGGGAACTTTGTGGGCTAATTATTCTATCCCAGTCTATCAAAATGTCGAACATTTTGTCTAAAATGTAATATGCAAATATAAATTCTAAACAGTATCAATAGGAAAATTGATACTAGATTTCTAACATTATTATTTCTGTATTAGGATATCTCAAAAATTAATTTTCCCTCGTCTTTTCGAGTCAAACCAAACCTGTCCACTTTGTAGACCAGTTACATGATGGCATCAGTAATTCTAACAAAGAGAAGTTCTGCTTGTAATGAAATAAACATCTATATTTACATACTGTCATCCATTGAAATATATGAGTTTGACTTATTTTTAATTAAGAACAAAGATTACCTTTCCCACCACACTATATTTCTATGATTGATGTCCACGTCATTAAGAAGACAAAGTTTCAATTAAAATATTAATGATTTTCAATTTATTATTCTAAGCTTTGTTAATTTTGATTCATTTCTTAATTTAGATGCGCTGGAGCCTCCAGCCTGGAGGCAAATGAATTAGGCTTTGGTACCATAAATAGCGGAGGCGGAAACATATCTGACTTTTTCTGATGCATTATGTACTCGATTAATATTCGAAAACACATACCAACCGAGGTATGTATGTACGCAACAACAATCAAAAATTGTCATCATTATTTACGGGAAGATTTGAGTATGAATGAGGATGGGTATAAGAGTAGAGGAAGACCAAACAAACGATGGATGAACTGTGTGAAGGTTGATATGGCAAGAAAGGAGGTGACTGATGAGATGACGAGTAATAGAGAAGTATGGAAGAAAAAGACATGCTGCGCAGAACTCAAATTATTTAGGATAAGTGCAGGAGAATGATAATGACATTTACGGGAAGATTTGTAAGTATTTAAGTACCTACTACCGACCACACTCGTTTCGCCTTTTTTTAACCACACGAAGCCTTGAACTTCGCGAAAGCTATCAGATTCCCTGAAAGAGAGTTGTAAAGAGTAAAATACCAAGGTATCTCTCTTGTCTACAAGGTGAAAGAAGAAATTCAGTACATCATTCTGAGCCCCCCATCGGTTATAAAAAAAAAACCAGCTATTTCCTACAAAAGTGCAATACCTACACAGTTAAAATGTATGGAACAGCTGATTTTTTTTAATGAACGACGATAAATTTCTATGTTGGGGGGGGGGCTCAGAATGATGTACTGAATATATGGTAAGCGTTTTCGCGTCGGTGTCCCTTCCACCCCGTATAACTGAAAGGGGGGTATGCGTAACTTTACTGGCAATACCAGATCCAAATCAGGGTTTCACTAAATCCGCTGTCTCTTCAGCGCTTCTTATAGCATCACCCTTATGCATCAAAACAAAACATCTGAGAAGAATAATGGCAGCACTAGTTAAGTCACTATAGGACCAATAACAAAGCGAATAGGCCACCACGGCGATGAAGACATTAGAATAATAAATTATCCGACAAGAGTGGAAAAGACACATTCATATTGAAAGTAGGAAGGCGGATATCCGAAATGAGATGTGAAAGAAGGAAGAAAGCTGGAATTTTTTTGTAAGATAACATATGATGATATGAAAACTGACCATGTACGCAACACCACTGCGCTCCAAAACTCAAATTACTGACGTTGCTCAAAAAGCAGCTAAGCTAAAGTGGGACTGGAATGGCCACGTCTGCCGCATGCCCAATGAGCTGTGGAGCAAAATAACCACTTCCTGTAGCCCTGACACAGTCAGAAGGCTTCGCGGCCGACCTCCTAGAAGATGGCGGGACGAGCAGGACAAAATCAACGACCAGTGGTCCACATTAGCCTTGGATCGAAACAACTGGAAGTCATGGGGAGAGGCCTTTGCCCAGCAGTGGGATGACGAAGACTAATAGTATCCGGAACATTATAATGAATATTGATTCTTCTCCAAATTCTAATATAAGGAGAACGGAGTAGCTCAGCTCTCATTGTAGATGGCGTGTCCATAGCTAAAATGACATTCCCATATTTTCAACCAATGACCATGTTTGGAACTAGCTTTGCCAGCGCCATTAGCACATAATATACATTCTCCACAACTTCAATTTCACAGAAATAAGAACTACACGGTTCTGTAATTTATTGCGTTTCAATTAGCAGCCGTGTCGTTTTACTTCGCAGTATCCCTTCTATTTAAAACAGAGGCCAAGCCAAGTCAGAGGCCCATGGGCGGCATAAAAACTCTGACAATAATAACACCGTTAGGACTAATACATTCTAACACTTTAAAAGGTCATTTACTTCCCTTGCATGTAACATATTGATCCCAGCACAAGATTCTACCGTACCAAGACAAACGAAGTCACGACGAAACGCAATAGCGTTGAAAGTACGCGACATCTATATTAATATAATAAAGCTGAAGTTTGTTTGTTATTTTGTTTGAACGCGTTAATCTCTGGTACTACCAGTCGAATTTAAAAAAAAATCTTCTATCATTTGATAGTTATATTTTTGAGGTACCTTATAGTCTTTTTAAATTTACGCTACGACTCTCAGGGGGTCTAAAATGGCAGCTTTAGCAGAATCATAATAGGATAATAATATGAATTACATTTAAATTCGTGAAATGGTCACAAGGTGACAATTCATAATAGTAGGTACGTCTATCACCATTTTCAGAATTTAAACGTGATTCATATTATTAACCTATTATGATTCTGCTAAAGCGGCCATTTTAGACCCCCAGGAGTCGCACAAAAAGAGACAGGCGGTCGAAACTGCGGCGCACAGCTAGTAGCGACATAAAGTCGTATTTATTTCACAACATGTCCCAATCGATCATGCGGGGACATTCGAACTCAAAGCATTGTTTTACAGTTATAAGACGAATACATAATGCATGTGTGCCCAAAATACGGGCGGCTTTCTTGTGAATTCTGACTGTTTGACATGACAACTTCTATTTTATTGGACTCAGTATGTGATTGGGTTATTTCATTGGTTTTTCTTTTACAGAGCAGAGCATTTTTGAAAGAATAACATTTTAAAATAATACGCCTGCTTAAAAGTAGTTGTTCACTGATTACAACTTCGTGATTATGGACGTAGTCGTAGGTGCAAGGTGCCCCACTCAATTTATAAATCAATCTCACAGTCCTGAAATTGTCACTTCATCCAGTTTCACCACACACATGTGGACTATACACGACTACATTATTATATACTATTATTACTGTAGGCACTACAAAGAATTTCTTTTCACAAATGTAGGAAACTTTCAGTAAAGCAATTAGCCACAACATTAATTTACAAAGTATTCACACAGATCTTTTATCTTAACAGCAGCAACATTTCTTACAATACAAAAAACTGTTGTACACAAAATCGTTCCAAAACATAATGCCAGACAGTACAATAATTGTATAGTAATCACAAAAAGTTCTCCATTGGATAATCAGAGCAATGTAGCATTAATGTTCAAAGAAAATCAGAACAATTGTTTATAAGATCACACTGCCGTTATATTTTTAATTTCAAATGTCTTGGTCCGCTGGACCAATGGTTATGTATGGACCAGAGCGGGCACGTGGAAGATTTTGTAATGTTTGAGTAATTTTAAAGTCAACTTGTTAAGCTATTTAGCGTAAGTTAAGATTTTATTCCATGATAAATTAAAGAGGCATGATGAATGAAAGAGGAAGGAGCTCGTGGCTAAATAATAGCAGCCGCTCGGGTCGATGTTCGGTTAAACCGCGCTTGCCTAGGTTGGTCCGTGGATGGGTGACCATCCATTACATACCGAGTTTCCTCCGTGCCTCGGAAAGCACATTAAGCCGTTGGTCCCGGCTGTCATTTGTAGATATTTGACAGTCGTTAAGGTAGTCAGAGGCTCGAAACCTTGACAACTAGTCTTACCAAAGGGTATCGTGCTACCCAGTGCTAGCTGGGTTGTGGAGGTCAGATAGGCAGTCGCTCCATGTAAAATACTGATATTCAGCTGAATCCGGTTAGACTGGAAGCCGACCTCAACATAGTTGGGAAAAGGCTAGACTGATGATACATTAAGGAGGGAAGTAATTAGTCTACCAATTGTATTGTACAATGAGCTGGTGTCCGGAACTCCACGTCCAAGCGCATATCTTGCGTCTTATTATTATAAACAGGGAGAAACAAAAGCAATCATCATCTTCAAGTATCGTTACAGAAGAGTAACACTAATTAACCCTTTAATTAGAAAATTAATTGTTGGTTTAACAACAATTTATTATGAAGCAGTTCACTCTTTGTCATTTTGAAAATCGCGTGTCGAAACTCTATTATAACATCGCCCCACGCAAAAAAAAACTACAAAAAGACAATTCTTCTTCATATAAAGTCTAGACCAAGAAACGCAATTTATCGTCATTAGCAATAAATGTAGCTTTATTAACACGTTCACACAGAAAACCTTTGAAATCGTCGGCAGTTTTTTTCTAGATTTCGTGTCTACGCGTTCAATTCATTACCATTGTATTAACAAGACACGTGTATAAATTACTTAGATTGTTATAGACCATTCAATTTTCTCTTCAAACATAAAATGCAGTAAATGGGAATGTTTTTGTGAAATAATCGTTACGAAATCTGACTCCGAACATAAATTTAAAACGCTGGCAACATTATCTTTATTTGAATATTTTCCAAATAAATAACAGTCAATGCTTCTTTGACTGCCAATGAGATTTCCATATATATGCTGCTGCGTTTGATCGGAATGCTTGCACCATAGATAAACAAAACAAGAAGGGGTGCATGCAAATATCCACAAACAGATAACCAATATCGTAATACGTAGATTTGTTGTAAATTCCCTTATCAGATGATTTTGACGCAATAAAGCATGTGATATATTTGACCTGTGTCGCTTCTACGCATTCTCTAGTTACAGAATCTTACGGTACATTTGTGATACACCTTGCGACTAGCGTGCATCATACCGCGATTAGTCGTACGACACGTTTTACGCGACAAATAAAACGGATTTGACGATTTGTTTTGAGATATTTTGGTGCAATTTGTCTTATTAGTACTGGTCGTTATGTTATAAGAATCGTTTTTTTTTCTTTTGTAACAATTGACAGTAAATAGGTTTGTAATGAGGCTGTTAGATTGAAATTCTATTCATTCAATGGATTTTTTTGCTGGTAGTGTTAATGATTTTATTAGAGTAAATTAAATCTAGATAGATGTGAGGTCTGCTTCATTAGAATTTTGTAATCAAGTAGATTGCCTAAATTAGGCTCCTATCTAGGACAGGCGAAAGCTCTGCAGTAAATGCATGGCACATATAAAATAAATGATAGTTCATTCTAAAAGCTACTTTAAATACCAACAAAAGAAGAATTGTTCCAGAATTTCCAAAAGCAATGTGAAACTTCAATGAAAGATTTACACGATCTGATCATGCATGAGTAGGCACCGAAACGGGTGAAACTATGCAAATATAATCACCCACGATTACATTAAAACAGTGAAAATGCATAAAATGACGATCGAAATCAATTATGTAGCAAATTCTGAACACTAATTTGGAAAATTATTTAGCAAATTCTGAACACTAATTTAGAAAACTTGACCAAAGTACTGGACACAAAAAAGAACATGGCGTTAAATGTTCACACTGACGTCCAATCTTGAAAGACACAAACAAATCCCTACTTGTTATGAACGTAGTTATTTCAGTTGAAAAAGGCATCTACCCTATTTCTGCCAATTCCATGGTAACTTTACTATTAGGGCAACATATTAAAAATTTATCAGCGATGATACAAGACTCTTCACCCAAACCAATAAAGATTACCAAGTGTTTTGCTTAGCTTTCACGGTTTATAACTAAACTTACTCTGTCACTTACGGGACACCTTCAATTATTATAAGTCATCAAGCGATCATGGCGCTTGCAACAGTCTCGAAAAGTCGGGAGCTCACAATAATTTGAAAATCACGGATGATATCCCTTAAGTGACAGTGTACGTTTTGATTACTTAGTGGTCTTAAAAATTAGTATAATTAATAATTATAACACAATTTCAACTTCATTGAAATACTTGATCAAGTAGAGAGATAAAGTTTCAACAGAACATTACATCATGGCTGTACCTAAATCCTCGAAAGTTTACCTGTGCTGTACACCCACAATCCGCAAGTTATGGTTAAATCCCATGTAGGTATAAGGGCCCTCTATTAGGGCGAGTCTATTCCCATCAACCAAGCACAAATTCAGAGCCCGAGCTGCTACAAAAAAAAAATAACAACTAAGTAAATCAAAATCTAATTTAAGTTTCCAACGAACTTTAATTTCCCAACTTCATCAAGGATATTAACAATCCCACTAACCTATTAATCAAATCAACACTCGCCTAGTAACAGGTACATATACCACGTGTCATGTTTAAGTATAATGCCTACTAATTATTCCCGTGTACCGCTAGTTTCGGACCGAGTCGCACGTCGCGTTCCGAACGGTAGCGGTTACCGTACGAGAAATGGTGTTGTGAAATGTTTGCTCGCCTGAACGTGCTTTACTCTACTGTGTTGTGTTTAGCGGTGTTTTGAATAGCTTTATGGTTGTATTTGGAGCAACTCACTTACTGATGTTTTAAAATGTGTTTTGACTTCAGTCGAAAGGTTTGAAGTGACATAATATTTTCATAAATACTTTCAAAACTGCATCCGGTTAGACTGGAAGCACAGACACAGGAGGGCAGTTAGGCAGGAGGACAGTTAGGCAGATGATGATGATATTAGGATTCAATGTTTGAGATTTTGTATTCTGAAAAACGAGACTTTGTAAACCTTAATTAGCAGTCGAATCCTCAGTTTTATGGAGATCTGGGCCCGGCAGTCTCGATATATATACCGACGCTGTCGCAAACTTTCGATCACTTAATAATAACGAAAAAATTCGGTTACAGTAACGATGCTTGCGAGAAACGCATCTTGGATGTAGAGACTTGCGTTTCTCGCAAGCATCAAAAACTTAGCTATACGTCCAGGAACAAAACGTGAGATCAGCTTGTAAGTGTCCAAATCAAATCTATTGTTGAAAACGACAGTATAAAAACAAACATTTATGAATTATAATAATAGTGAATGTATTATACGGAGGGTACAGTCCAATAAAGTTTTTGGAAAAACAGCCCGATTTTATGCAAAATATCAGTCAAAAACGCAATCGATACTTTGTGTCAAAAACTGAGGTGTCAAACGAAAATTATCCAAAGAATTATAGGACTTATAAGTTACAGTGCATACTGTTGAAACTGTTTCTAACGAGGATACCGCCGGTCCACCGAAGTAAAGCCACATTAATAGGAGAGAGCACATCCCTGAACACCACGCCCTATATCAGGCAACTGTTATAAAATACCACACAGACTTTTCGAAAGCTGTACTCGATATTCTGTCGGGTCCGATAATATTTAAAACTTCCGGGTCCCAAATCCAAGATGTCAAACAGCAATAATCTTAAAAATTATAAGACTTATAACACAGTAACTGTTTCTTACGAGGATACGGCCAGGCCACCGAAGCGTAAGCCCCATTTAGAGGAGAGAGCGCGGCGATGAGCAGTATAACATTAATAAATTAATCATGATTTTATGGAATTCCGCTAGCTCGGAGCGGCACCGCAATATTTAGGGGCCCGCAGTTGGGATTTACACTTTTAATATTTTTATGTTGTGAGTTGTGACATGTTTTCTTTAGAAAGTGAAGCCGTTGATAAAAATATGGAAATTATAAATTGGGTTTGTAAATGTTTAATTTTGTTTATGATTTTGTTGATTCAGATTGTTGACGAAAGTTTTTGTAGATTTATGCAACTACGTATGTATATTAATGTGATACCTAGCAAACGAATGGAATGTGGATTAATTGTTTTTTTTTTGTTTTCAAAATCACATTTAGTCCATACGATACGGCTGTTAATAAATCTAGACTAAAAGTAAATATAAATCTAGAATAAAACAAGTTTCAACATTGCTCAATAAAATTCTGATTGTGTAAATACTACTTAATCGTATAAACCTAGGTTATGCCAATCAAGGCCATACTAACACAACAGCAGCTGAATCAAGTTGTATTTGTAACTAAACCACACCGTTGAAGTCATACGGAACCCATCAATTATTCCCGCTGACTGACTTCGCTAGCGAGTGAGAGTTAGAAGACAAGCTATATGTGCTAACAGCAATTCTGTGGCTGTAGATTACCTGCGTTTTTATTATTGTTAACATTATATTTGTGGAACATCAAATTAGTATATTTTTGTTGTATTCTAAACTTGGTCAGAGTTTTATAAAAAAGTTTAATTTACACAAACCACAGACAGAAATATATTTCGTTTTTTCTTTTTTTAATATAAGATAGTTTTTAGTGGTCACGCTTATCGCGTCTGACAGTTGAAGATATTAATATCATCGGCCTAGCCTTTTTACAACTATGTTAGGGTCAGCTTCTAGTCTAACCGGATGCAGCTGAATACCAGCATTTTACATGGAGCGGTTGCCTATCTGACCTAAACCAAGTTACTGGGTACCATACTAACCCTTGGTAAGACTGGCTACTGATTACCCGTAACTACTGTCAGAATTTACAAAGGACAGCTGACCAACAACTTAGCGTGCTTTCAGAGGCATGGAGGTAAGAATTTATATTGGAGATCATTTTGAGTAAGTAGGTAAGTAATAAATAGACTAACTGCACCTGTAATCCTAATAACATTATAAATGCGAAAGTTTGTGAGGATAGATGGATGGATGTTTGTTACTCTTTCACGCAAAAACTACTGACTGGATTTGGATGAAATTTGGCACACAGTTTATAACCTGTATTAACACATAGGATACTTTTTATCCCGGTAGTACGATCCCGTGGGACATTACCGAATTCCACGCGAGCAAAGCCGCGGGCATAAGCTAGTAATGTTATAAAAGTAGGGTATTTAAAGTTCCAGAGTTGATATAGATTAGTACTAACGTATCGATAAAATTGAGAAATTCACATAAATCGATTGAGTGATTCTCAAATTATCATCGCAGTTACGGGTAGACAGATATTATGTTATTTTTATTATTGTGATAAAAGCTTTTTTTATTAGTTATAAAGTTATTATGAGGTAGCACGTTGTTTTACTGACGTCACGTCAAGTGCTGCATCGCAAGAAATTTCTTAAACGCCAAGATCCGAGTCGAATGAATCATCATTTCAGTGTGGGATCAGCTGGTGGTTAAAGGCCCCTTTCTTCCGCTATACTTCTCGATTCCATCCATGTATCCCACATCCAGATGTTACTTTGAAGGTACAGTCAAACTCGACTGTACTAAATATGATATTTAATCGCACGTTTAGGTAATAAAAATCTACGGTGCACTTAGAGCTTAGTTTGCAAACTAAAACTTTTAACGATCTTTTTATTAAATATCTTTGGATAGATTCTTAGTATTTATTCGAATAACATCGATTTAGTACTTATTCATAAATAGGCACTACAGGATGTTTTTATTATTATGAACTAAAAATATTTTACAGCCTAATAAAATACGCATTAATCCATAGCTTTTAATAGTACCGAGAATTCACTTTCAGTTAAAATCATTTATTACTCAAAGCAGCAGAAGTAATAAGTAGGAGGACCGATTGGTGCAATCAACATTCATAGATGATAAATACTAGGTATGCTATAGACATGCTAGAAGGGGGACATCGGCGCACACGCACAAACGATTACCACGTGTTTAGGGTAAAACGGGACCCTATTACTGGTCTGTCTGTCTGTCCGTCTGTCACCAGGCTGTATCTCATGAACCGTGATAATAGACAGTTGATATTTTCACAGATGATATATTTCTGTTGCCGCTATAACAACAAACACTAAAATAAAGAATAAAAAGTATTTAAGTCGGGCTTCCATACAATAGACATGATTTTTTTACCGTTTTTATATATAATGGTACGGAACCCTTCGTACGCGAGTCTGACTCGCACTTGGCCGTTTTTTTTTAAAGCAGCTGTGTCCTAATAGACTGCAATACCCACACGGTCAAAATTTATGGTACAGCTATTTTCTTCGTGTTTTCGGAATTCGGAATACATGAACACAATGATGATCGTTATGCGCCGATTTCCCTTTCACCTTGTGTAGCATAGAATGATAGAATCCTATTTAAAAAAATTAGTGCGATCTGCAATAAAAAAAATATATTCAAAATTAACTTTCTTTTTTATCCAAAACGTAATTCTTCACTCTTTTGACGACTATACCTATGTCAAATTCTTCAGCTCTGCTATCCCAATAGCTACCAGTAAAAGTAACCAACCCGCACTGGACCTGCGTGGTAGATTACGGCCCACACTATGTAACGGAGAGGAAGTTTGCGTCCCAGCCGTGGGAACATCAAAAACCGGATCATGTCAAAACTTACCTAACTAACTGTTATACTTATCTATTTACTGATATCAAAATAATCTTACCCTAATCCTAACTTCCTAACTGATATTATAAATGCGAAAGTAAGTTTGTTTGTTTGTTACTTTTTCACGCGTAAACCACTGAACCAATCATCCTGAAATTTCGCATATACGTTGTCAGGTGTACAGAAACGGACAAAGGATACCTTTAATCCCGACAAAAAGTCCTGTTCCCGAGGAAAACAACAATAACTTTCTTATATGATAATAGATGGCGCCACGTGTTTTTCGAATCATGATTGAATTAAACACAAACAGAGCAGCAACCCAAACAACAACAAGCAAGCAAGCAACAACCCAAATTGATTACAAGAAGAGTACAACCCGAATTGATTGTCAAATCCTAAATGAACGCGAGCGAAGCCGCGGGCAAGAGCTAGTTGAACATAACACCAAGATAAATATCATAGAAGATTACGACACGACAAGATCAAGAGCAAGTTTCCATAAATTATGAATGAAGGCAATTATTTCTATAAGGCGATGAATTGATTGAACCTTTAACTTGTTTATAAAATTAATTATTCTTTACTTTTATCTCTATGTATGTATTTATTTGTTTCTGATAGAGCCGTGACATTAGGGCACTATTTACTAAGGAAAGACCAAGTATATACCCCAAGTATTTACCCTTTGGTAAGACTGGTTGCCTAACTTACAGAAGTCTAAAAAATGGTTTTATGATTCTCTTTTTGTTTGTTTTTATTAGCTGTGAGTCCTCCATGTACTAAAATAATTTCAATAACGAGCACTACACCCGCGACTTCGTTCGCAAAAATTGTGATAGCTCGGCTAATATGCATGATATAAATTATAATTTATAACCTATGTTACTTCTTGATAACATAGCTTTCTATTGGTGAAAAATGGTTAAAATCGGTCCAGTAGTTTCGGTGCTTATTCGGTACAAACAAATAATAAAATCATTCCTCTTTATAATATTAGTATTGATAGTAAAAAGAAGGGCCGAAAAAACGGTACTAAATCTTTTACAGCAGCATACATTATTAGCTAAGCAATAATAAAGTACAGAATTTGAATAATCCCAGCATTCTTCGATGTGAAATCTTAAATCAATAATATTTGATAGAAAGCGGAATATGAATAAGTATTTTTGACTAATCAATTCATTTTCACACACGCGATAATAGTTTTCACTGCGTGGAATTTGAAAAAAGATTTTATTGAGAACTAGCTGTGCCCGCGACTTCGCTCACGTGACCGCGTATTCTTTTGGCATTGTCAAAGTTTATGAACGAAAGCAAAATATAGATGCAACTCATTGAGAATTTGCTTTTTAATGTTATTGGGTAGGTAACGCCTACATTGTATGTATGCATAATATAGGCAATACAAGAAACATCGCAGACTATATTTTGTATAAACTAGATTAACTGTATATTCAAACATAATTAAGTTTATCTACTTTAAGAATAAAAACAAGCCCATTTCACGCACTTTTCTTTTTACACAGAAGATACTTACGCTACGACGGAATAGCGGCATATAAGTATCCGAAATCTAATTAAATAATTATGACTTTGAATAATTACAGGTTAACTCATTAGATTCATATCTAATCTAATTTTGGAGCCGTTATTTGGAGCACCTGCTTAATTTTTTTTTACGAGAATAAGTTAAGTTGAACCTACTTTTTTTACAGTCTTTCTTTTTACACTAAACTTGAACCGCGAAAAAATTATGAATAACGTTGGTAATCATCATCTGCAACTATGTTGGAGTCGGCTCCCAGTCCAACCGGATGCTGCTGAATACCAGTATTTTACATGGACCTGCCTATCTGACGTCCAAAACCCAGATAGTACTGGGTAATACTCCTTGGTAAGACCATTGATTACCTAATGACTGTCAATTATCTACAATTGACAGCCGGGACCAACGGCTAAACGTGCTTTCCGAGGTACGGAGGAAACTCTTTATCTAATAGGTGGTCACCCATCCATGGACCAACCGAGGCAAGCGCGGCTTAACCTGAAGTTCGACCCGAGCGGCTGTTATTATTTTGCCACGAGCTCCTCCTGTGGATAACGTAAGAATCGGTGCATAATCGTAGGTACTAATATAATGTTTAGCCACAGACCACCTCTTTAAGAGAGAGTCAGCTGCAATCCACCACTCAGGTCCAGTACGATTCGGTCGATGTCAAATCTTTTAAAATATTTGGATCTATAACATGCCGGTTTCCTAACGAAAATGTCCTTTACCGTTTTGAACTTACTGGTGCAGTAACTAATCATTCCTATTAATAAAGAGATATGTCTAATTCTTTAAGCAAGTACTTATATTCACACAATATGTGAAGGTTTTGCCAGCGAAACGCTAAGAGGAAGCAAAAATAACAGTCTATTCAATGGTCTTTAACACACAACTGGCTATGAAGGATGACTATCCTTCATAGCCAGTTTGTTGACTTTCATAACATTCAATACATTTCCTTTTTGAGCAGCTCTACGACAAGTTCCCAAGAAATCTTCCAAAACTGCAATACCGGTATGTTCATGTTGGGTGCACGATGTCCATACTGATAGGCGTCCACAACCAACTTGCACTGTTTAAACATTCAAGTTTACTACAGGTCAGTCGCAGCTTGCACAGCCTTCAGTTTTATTCAATCCACTAAGGGAGTTACGGGGTTGGTAGCTATGTAACAGTAATTACGACGGACAGACGAATTCAGTCCGAAGAGTTTAGTAGAAGAGTGATCATCTATTCTTAGGTTCTTAGCTGCCCCTACAAGCCTCGGAAAGCATGTTAAGAGGGAACAGGGCCTGCGAGGGATAAGAAAAATTGGTATTTGAAGAAACTATTGTCGTCGCGCTGCGCCAAGCATACCCCCGTAAAGTGCATAGGGACAGCTGCAGCTCAGACCGATATCACAAAAAATATCACGAAGTCGACGTTTCGTATTCCCCTTTTTTCTCATCGAAAACTGAACCGGTTCAATTATTTTTGACATAATAATTTTAAGAAAGATTACGTCTAGGTTCCTATCAGTTTCTTTTATGTTAAAAACTTTTCGAATTTGTCTGGTAGTCCCCTAATCACGGCCGTAAAAATGGAGCATTTATTGAGAATTTTGGAGAGTCATATTTTCTTTACTTATTAGTTGCTAAAAAAAAGGAAACGACAGGGACGTGTCTACAGTAGACCTTGATTTTATAAAAATATGCTTTCTCTATCTAGAGGCATTAATCAGGAAGAAAAAACAGCTGTCATTCTGTGTTCTGGCAGTGAGTGACCTTCGAGAGACTGTACGGGTAGTCAGACGCCCGTATGAAAGTAGATTGTTTTACCAAGTAACTGGATTGTGGAGGTTAGATAAGCGGTCACTTCATCTAAAATATTGATATTCAGCTTCATATTAACCAGTTCGACTGCAAACCGATACCAGGGATTTGTTTCACCACCTCCAGACCATAAAGGTATAGAGGGAAGTAGGGAAATTATGTTTTTCCTACTCCTCCGCTATTCTTTTCTGATTAACTTCGTTGCGGGATCCAAGACAGTTAAATTGTTTCTCTGGGACTTCGTCGAGCTTCATTGTCTCGGCGCTTTTCTGGTGGTTGCCACTGTTGATTCTGGCTTTCAGGAGTTGCAGTGGTTTGGGAATAGTGTGGCGGGCTTGTCCCAATAAAAAAAGACCATAAATATCTAGTAGACAGAGTATATTAAGTCTTAATGAAACAATTTTAAGTCTCCCACAACAAAACTTGCAAGTACCCCACATATTTTACGTCAAATGCTGAATCAAACAGCGTAAGAAGTCCCTTTTAACCAACAAGTAATTAAAAGCGAGACTTTATTTACTAGATCCAGTGAAGAGTAAACATAATACCTGACTGGTCTAGACTAAACAAGTTAAACCGATATCTAATACCACAATCTTCGCTTTTCAATCGGTTGATTAATTCAATGAACAGTTCCATCGATTAAGTGAATCGATTGAGACGTTTTCCGCCTTTCCTTGTGCATTTTTGAAATTTGACGGACTTTTGTGAACGTTTTGGGTTAGCTCGTTCCATCGTCTACCACATCTCTGTCCTCAGGACTAGATTGAGGACAAGAGAAGGCTCATTTATTATTTTTTTAAAAAGTTCAAGTACTTGTGAAATTGTTGATAGCACCAACATGCGTAATGCTGTCGACAATTCGTACTTGATAGTAACGGACAACGATCCGGAATGACATTTATGAAGATGATCTATTTAATGATATATGGTTTATCCCAAACGTACTGACTGTGTGAAGGATGATATGGCTAGAAAGGACTGCTGAGATGACGAGTAATAGAGAAATATGTGAAGACATGCTATGCCAACCCCAAATAAATTGGGATAAGGGCGTGAGAATGATGAGGGTCTATCCCAAACAAGGTGACAGTGTTGAGCTCATTCCAATGTTTTCCAATATTAATGGAAGAAGGAGACTGTCATGTCACCTAGAATTCATTGAGATCACCACCGACTAACGTTGAAGAATAATCTTGTGGAAGACTAGACCTAGTAGTCTGAAATTACCGTTGGTCTTGCGCCTGATCTCTCTCTGGTCGTGTCGGGTTCCCGTCCCCCCAGACGTTGCAGACTAAGGGAGTACAGAGAAGTAAGGGATGACAGAGCGTATCTGCACACACCTGTACACTATAATATCTTCCACGTCGATGACTATTGTACATTGAGGTACGCCGCATAAAAGTAAAGAACTAGTGTCAGTTAAAGACTGATTGTAGGTAATAATGGTTTACAAAATTATCACGAATATATACGAGTATCTAACCAATTAATGGATACAGCGGGAGTACAGCGTTAATTGGACTATAAATCAACTTTATAGCGAAATTGAACCCTAATTTCAGCAGAGCTTTATGTTGAAGTTATTAAGTAAGTTACAGCGTGTAAATAGAGAGTTAAATTGACTTGATTAATGTTTTTATTGGTGGGAGATTAACGTATGCAGCTAGAATGATGTCTGCAAAAAGGGTAAGCAGCATTAGTTGTTCACAAGGATAAAAACATCATTACTACGCTAGGTAGGTTTTACTGACTTTTACAGGCGTGAATCTTATCTAACAATGATATCTACAAGATGAATAAATATATATTCTCGCGATCGCTTGTTCCGCAAGACAGTGAAACAATTAAACCATTTCTCCCATTCCCAGATCAACAAATTATCGCGATTAACATGATCATAATTGCGATCAGTAGCTCGTACTTAACAACTAGTCCGCATTGTATTTCCCATGTTCTAAACTTGTATACAAAACTACAGCTACCGCTGACACGGACCCACGGCTCGTGCGTGGCGCGTTGATGTCTTTTGTATGCGGCTTTTGAACAACTGTTTTCCAATCCGACCTTATCTTTTATCATTTACAAAATATAGCTTTCCGCCGCGAAATACAAACGTCTTAACTATTCCGTATTCTTCACCCGTTCGTACATAAATTTTAACAACGCTTCGCGTGTTTTGAGAACCGAGAAGAGAATGTAGAACAGCTTAATTGATTGTAATAACAAATGCATCGCGGATTTTAGCCACTATTCGGAATGGATGAAAGTTTAGCCGAATTAGTGAAACATTCCGATTTTTTTCTGCACCGAAGAAAATGCTAACACACTGACACACTTAAAAGCGAAGCGAAAAGCGGATTTTCACCGTTGCGAACGTTCAAAACACGTTATTGTGCCAATTGGTAACGCATTACTGAATTATCACACTGAAACCAAAACATAACACAAATACTGATCCCCGAAACTCGAAACTGTAAAAAAGTTCTTATAAAAACTTACCTATAAGAATGTTCAGTTTATTCCGGTCGGTAAGGGGTTAACACAACACAGTTTTTTATATAGAACAACAAATTAGGGTTGCGCCACGCACGTGTCTATGGGATGTCGATAGTATGCGGTGTGATCGCGACGTGTGGTCGGAGCGAGGGCCGCGGGAGACTGGCGCGCCGCCGCGTCTGCGCGCACCTGCCGCCCGGCCCCCGCACTAGTGACAGGTGGAACGGCACATCGATATCGATACGACGGAACCGTGAAGAGGATCGTGGCTTAGTAGGAGAGTTACAGGTCAAATGAGGTGAAGCTACTGCTTATTGGGAGTTTTTTGATGCTACTGCTTTATTCTACTCTTTCGGAAGTCTATGGAGAAGACTAGGACAGACCTTGCTTCTTAGAGTCCGTTTCCACCAAGTGGAAATATCCCCGCGTACTCTTTTGATATCACTGAATAAAGGACTATATCAGTAAGGCCTTTAAGTATTAAATTCGACGCGCGAGCGACATCAGAGTGCCGAGGATTTTTCCTCTAGGTGGAAACTGACCCTTACAGACTATTTAAACATAAGCATACTAACTCAATCAGTAATGAAATATTTCTACATCTAGAGCCGATGGTGGCCTCAGCACTAGTGGTTTTGGCAAAGATTTGAGGGCATACGATTCTCATACCGTTACTAATGAAACTAACAGTAGACTTTTTCATAGGCAGGTGATGATTGATCAACAGAACTTACTATGACCTAACCACGGATGCTTGCTATCTGATAGGAAAAAAATCTTAACTCGGAGATCAAGCCAACCAATGCATAGCATAGCACTTCGTCGTTCCTCTATCGTAGCTTAATACATGAGCCTTACTAGCAAGAAGTGATAAATTATAACATATTTGACAAACAAATTGTTTGGAAATCACGAATGTCACTCTGTGACACGTGTGGTATCAAAAAAAATTAAGCCTTAGCCACTTCATACAACTGCACAACACTGTACATTGACGTGGGGTGTCTATATTCCTAGCAATTATTTCTTTGGCTGTAGGTACATGACAAGACCAACAGCCATAAATAAAAGCGTGGGTGCCGAGATAGCTGTCAGTTCAGCAGGGGTCACAACGGGTGGACAGATTAAATACCGTTACTGTTATAAGTAGGTAGGTACTACAATAAGTCTAAACTTATCTAGAGTGACAGGTCAAGATATCAACTTTGTGGTCAGTTTAACGTAAGTTTGGGCGCAAGGCAAAATATGGAACAAATTATTGGAGGAAAAGATTCGTGGGATAAATGAATAAGTGACAATGTCGACAACTGTGGTGTGTTAACCTTTTAATTAAATAATTATGAAACTTTACCAAGTACTTTCAGATCAACTTAATCAAACTAGAAATAAAAGTAAGTGTAAGAGTGTGGGACGAGCTGCACAAAACCAATGACCAGTGGTCCACATTGGCCCTGGATCGAAGAATTTGAAAGTCTTGGGGAGAGAACTTTGCCCAGCAGGGGGGTGACACAGTGGTTAACAGTAAGAACACTTACAAATATTTACGGACACCTGTCTGTAGGACATCAATTTCAAATATCGAAACGCAACATCGACTACGCCCATCACTATCCATACGTAAGCAACGTACTGATCAAATTAATTACCGTCTCATCTCGACTCCGCAACGCTCTCGATCAAAAACTATTACCTTTCTCTTTTACACTCACTTCGAATCACATTTCCGTCTCTGTCTTTATAAAAAAAATGCTTAGATTCTTCGCCGGCAGCGCGTGCTGAATGTGAAACTGTAAGTTTCACCTGTGGCTTGAATGAATCGGGTGATGTGGGTAATGAGTAGTGTTTAAGAAAATATGTAGGTCGACTTGCTAAGTGGTGGGATTAGCTAGCTAGCCGAGAGATTAGTGGCTCTGAATCGGAGGTGGGTAGGACATTTGGGTGGATGCGGTGATGACAGGTGGAGTAGCCATGATCAGGCTCTTCCCACTGATGGTGCAAGAATCCTCTCTATGTAAGGACCAGTGCCGGTTGATACGTGTCACATGTCTTCGAATTTTTGATATTTTTTCTCACGATGGTTTCCTTCACCGTTTCGAAAGCACTCGTGGCGAAAAACATACCCAAAGTAAAGTGCCTATCTGGGTTCGAACCCGCGGCGGTAAGTCATAAAACGAAGCTGTAACCACTGGGCCACCACAGCTCTCTAGAAGTGCAAAGCTCTAACAAAATGGTTGCTGAGATAGCAGAAGAAACGTAGGCAGACCGGCAGCTGATAGCGGGGAAGACCTGGGGGTTACTATGACGTCGTAAAGCAGGAGTAATTCCAGTGTGGAAAAGAGACAGAGCTATACAGGTCGTCTAGCGCCATCTCTTTCCCACACTGGAATTACTCCTGCTCTAAGACATCATGGTAGGCCACCTGGGGCCCGATTCTGCTATTACAATAGTGTCAGAATGGTCCGTCATTGATTTCATAATTGTTGATTTTGACAAGTTTGGTAATCTACTAATATAATGGCGTCATTATGACTTTCCAATGGTCAACCACTGACAGTCCATTGAAAGAAATGGCATAGAATGGTAATCTTGTACATAATGACAAATGAATGACTGACTTAGGCGGTAATCTGCTAAAATTTTGACAGTTCCTTTGATCACTGACCTACCATTAGAACGTCATCGTGCAGTCATTGCTTTTATTTAGTTACGAGTAAAGTGTTTGTGGAATATTGAATGAAGACAATGTATTCTCGAGCTAGCCAACGCAGTGGATGTTAGATAAAGAAGATGGGTGGAATGCCATAACTTGACGAGAATGAATACGAACCCATGATATACCCGAGGCGGAATTTGTAAAAACTTTTCGCCTTTGAAAGGATTCAGTAAGGGGGTTAATTAAAGAACTCTTTCCCCTTATGGCCAGACCGCGCCGAAACGATAGCGTAACGGCAGAAATGAAGGTGAGAAAACTGAATTTGACATTGATTTATTATTCTATAGCTATATACACGAAATAGGTTGATTAATGTTGATATTTTTTATTGCAGATTCTAATAGCACTTGCATTTTATGCATCAGGGTCCTACCAAAATTTGATTGGACAGATTGCCCTCCATAATGTTTCACAAATTACTGTATCAGGAGCAATTAATGAAGTAACAGGCATTAGAGAGGTATTGAATGAATTTCTTGTTATAGAACTTTAGATGCAACAGTTCTTGTACCTATATGTCAAGAACAGTGAGTATATAAAAGTAATAAGACGTTCAGTAAAATGGGGTTGTATAAAAGTAAATTTATTTTTTGCAGGTGTTTGCTTGCAGCGTTGCAGCACATGCTTTACGTTATAGTCCAACAACTGCAGGCAAGATTGTGAATGCATGTTGCATATTGCACAATATTGCAAACATGGCAAGAGCACCGTTGCCACCTGCCTGATGAAGTTTATGCAGAAGCACTTGGCTTGCAATAGGTATGTGATTTCTATTTCATTATTTTGGAATATAATGAAGTTGGAATTTTAAATGATACTACTACTATGTTAAAAAATCAACATTTAAATTACTTTTTATTTATCATAAACTAAATATTTATTTAACAATATTTAAGTTGACTTTCAAGCCAATTGAAAAATGTGAAAATCATTTAAATAATAAAACAAATCCAAGTTAAATTATCATAATATTTTAATCATCATTTCAAAAACAAATAACAAATTTTACCATATATAATGAAAATAATAACAGTCATGTCATTAATCACTAATCAGTCTTTTAATTTAGGAGGAAAATAATTAAGCAGCACCTAATCATCAAGACCATCAAAGGGTGAATCGGGATCTTCTTGAAGGTCGGGCACTGCAGCAGGCTCTTGTTGACAGACTGTGGAGAAATACATAAATTAAATTAGCAGATATGTAATGTAAACCCACCTCAATATTCTAGTGAAGTGCGAAAATGCTCTAATTATTATTAAAATGATTTAATTCTTTTTTACAGATCCACAGTATTGTACTAAATATGATTTAAAATAAATTAATACTATTTTTATAAACACTGTTTCATTTAATCATTTATCATTACAGCCATTTGGAATCCACTGCTGGACATAGACTCCTCCTTAAATAGATTTCATTTATCTTTTAATAATCTGACAAAACCTCTTGCATACTTTAGAAAACATTAGTCAGACTCAGAATCTGATGACATTATAATTCTGCGGAGTTTCTATGAAAACAAATTTAGCTTTAATACAATAGTTACAACACTTCAATAGGATGTGTAACCTAGCGCTCAGTATCTGATCTGAGTTACAATCAAGATGTCAAATTCTGCCCAATGTACTACCACTGATGTGAGTCTACACCTAACAAAGGTTTAAGCTTAGCTGGAGGGGTTATATTAATTTTTATTGTATTGTTTTCAATGCTCCTTAATACTTATTGTGGGTATGTTTGTAGGTACATACAATGAGTAACCTGTTGCACTTATGTGACTCTTCTGTGATTTAATTTTCTTTAACATTTTACTCTTATATTCATTGTACTTAGAACTAAAAAAAGTGTAAATATTACAATAATGATACATTTTATAATGCATACCTAATTATACTGTATTTAGGTACTGACTGTGCGCCACTCTGCCGGCGTTTTATTGGGGCAGTCCACCGATACCTAATTTAAAAATTGGGCGCACTTCATACAATATCGTTTCGATGAACTTCGCCCTCCAAGAGTCGAAATTTGCTCAATTAGCACCATTTTGTATAAAATCAATAAATATAGGCTTCTCTGTAAAGGGAATTTAAATATACAAACAAAAATCTAATAAAAACACTTAAATGTAAAAACATAACAAAACACCGGCTGCTAGAAATAAATAAACAGATAAACGTCAAAGTAATGTCACATTTGACTTTGACAGCTAAACATGACATAAATTTAATGTTTTTTTGCTATTTACGAACTTCGTACTACTTCAGATTGCTTATAATACTAATAAATAATATGTAAAAATATATATAAATAAAATCTCACATGAATAGATGTTCAAATTTAGTAGTAGTTTTTCGAAAATCATTTCTACCAAGGAATTTTATAATAATGGCAATACTACAATGTCATTATAACACAATTCTATTACGAGACCACTGACCGACCAATGATCGACCATTATGAATTTAGCAGATTACGAACTTTAAGCAAAATGACAATGGGATCGTGTTGGAATGTCGAATTTTATAAAAATAGCAGAATTGAGGCCCTGAGGCCCTAGCACGAGCGCGCGATGCAATCATAACGTATATACGTCGATTTTTTAATCGAAAATACACGGATAATTAATTGTATCTTCGAGTACCGTAGCATATTAGTTTGTTTGCAAGAAGCACCATCAGTATCATCCATATTCCATAGATATGAATAAATTCTTCAAATTATGAAAACATTATTATGTGAAATAAGTATTTTTTAATTTAAAAATGGGAGTATTTACACCGCGCATTCGTGTTACGGCCTCTGGGTGTGATTCGCACAGATTAGGGAGGCATGGTGCAAAAGAGTTATACTCGACAGTGTTTGGAACAAGGCAGCGAATGATGATGATGATGATGATGATGATGATGTTGATGATGATCAGAGAGACAAATATAGGACTAAAACATTAACAGAGAACATTAAAAATGGGACAATACTAAATGTGTCGTTAGATTTCAAATTGAAGTAAGTCCAAAATGATTTAATTAATAAAAAGCGGTTTTTTATTCTGTTCGAGTAAGGCTTTTTATTATCTCATTTTGAGGGTGGTGTGACTATCAAAAATCGGATTCTCTATCATCCTTTCTATCATTGTTTCTATGAAATGTTTATAGATTACGAGAAAAACTAATTTCTAATTTGGATTTAGGTTTATTTTGTCAAAATGAACCAAGTCCTTCGGACTTAGCTTCATTTGATCTAACAGAATACTGGACTTAGTGCAGTTTGAATTAAAATATGATCAGGGGACGGCGCCATTTTGAACGATCGCGTCGCTCTGATTGGCTCAATGCGACTTGTTGCGTTTTGATATAACATGTCAAATGGACTTGGTTCAATTTGAAAAAGGGGTGTGTTTTAAACTTATTTTGCTTGAAAACTACAGGGACTTGGTTCAATTCGGTAAAATATTATGAAAGATACTTCCCCTGCCTTTTAAATAAGAATAAAAGCTAACTTTATGTCAAAAGTGGACTTGATGCGATTTGAAATCTAACGACACAAATAATCAAAATGGTTGACTATACGGGATGGAAAGGACACCGTCACGAAAACGGTTACGACGTATTCAGTACATCATTCTTAGCCCCCCCCCCCCCCCACAATCAAATCAAAATGTATGGAATAGCTGTTTTTTTTTTAAATAACTGATGAAAAATTTCTGTGACTTGTTTTTTTTGGGATGCGAAATGATCAAATGACCCCTTCCGCTCTGGGCGGAGCGGAATGTAGTGTCAGACTTTTACTGACTAAAACCCATCCATGTTCCTTCTTTTGCCCTTTGTGTTCCAGGGCCGCCGTATCTCTTTCGGACAGTCCCGCAGCCCTGGCTCTGTGTGACCCATCACATAGAAATTTTTGCTCAGAATGATGTACTGAATACGTGGTAAACGTTTTCGCGTCGTTGTCCGTTCCACCCAGTATGACATGAAAACTAATAAATAGGTACTACAGGGTTTTCGGTGATTGGTTTCAAAATAAGAAGATTGAAGTATAAGAATAACAGTTTACTTAAATAGGGTCCTTACATGTAACATACAAAATGAACTTTCTTCAAGAATTTTCTGTCTCCTTGTATCTGTGAACAAAAATTGAAGAAAATCATCAGAAATAATGTTTCTTTTTCATAGATATTAAATAGTATTTGACACAAGTAATGTCTTTATTGCAGTAAAACTGAATTTAAACTTTTTCTATTAATCAAGCATTTATAGAAAAAGTTATCTACACTAATATTACAAAGAGGAAAAATTTGTATTTTTGTGTGTGTGTCATGTTTGTAATGAATAAACTCAAAAACTACTGTGCCGATTTAAAAAATTCTTTCACCATTAGAAAGCTACATTCACCCTGAGTAACATAGGCACCCGTGCAAAGCCGGGACGAGCCGCTAGTATGAAATAAAGAAAAATCGAATAGCAATTCAAAAATTCAAATTCTCTGGCATTCATTTAGGAGTTGCCTAATGTTAGTGAAAATCGCCACAATTTGATTGTTCAACATAAAATGGGTGCTGTAAGAAACAAACCAGATTTTACCGGCGTGGCAAAAGCAGTCTCATATTTATTAATTCAATATTGCGATCTTGATTCCTAGACTAGTGTGTATTGTGAAATAATCTTATGTCTTCTATAATGAATGATTGAAATTTGTGGAAGTCAAATAGGCAGACGCTCCATATAAAATACTCATATTAATCTGCATCTGGTAAGACTGGACGCCGACCCAAACTTAGTTGCAAAAAAGCTGTTTGAAGCTTTCACGGTTTAAAACTAAACTCATACTGTCACTTATGGTATATCTTCCATGATTGTTTGTAGTTGTTTACGGAAGATATCCCGTATGTATAAGAAAAGCTAGGCAGTTGATGATGATGATATTTCAAATGAATGAAAGTTTACTTACTTGCAAGCTATACAGGTATAGAAAACGGTCTGTCCCTCATCAGCAGACCTCAGCTGTAGTGTAGCATAAGACATTCTATCATTGCCACACTTTGGACATCTTCTCTCAACGACGGGGCCTTCAGGGCCATCAGTACTTAGCATATTTTCATGTGTCACCACGGAAACCGTGTTAAAATGAATTGTGTAGTTGAATTTTAAGTCACTGAAATCTGAAAAAGAATTGAACAAGGTAAGGTAAGTAATGTTTTACAGAGAGGTCTGTTAGTGTTTCAGTAACTAAAACAATTGTAAAGGGAAACTAGCATTTTGAATAAATTATGATATAAGGGAATGTACTGAGTTCACTATCGCTTGACCACTTTTCAACCTTATTACTTAGGTTGTAAGGGTGAAAAATGACAGACCCTTAGTGATCTCAGTTGTACTTGTATAATACTAATATTAGTGGACTTATTTATAATCATAAGGTTTCTAAAACACCATCACTATCTCAGAAAATATAACTGTCTCTATTTAGCTTAAGATAAATAGCAATTCCATAGAAGTTCTATTTATTTATCAACTTACTGTCAGCATCAAAAGAGGCTTTACAAGCATAGCACCTGACTGAACCAAACTCTTGCAGCAGAGGCAGAATTGAGCCACACCGCGCGCAAAACGCTGTACTACTTGAAAACGGTCCTGTGTCTGCCATGGCCTGAAAAATGGTGAGTAATTAACAATTTGTTAATCTTTATCATTTCTCATCATCTTCCTGCCCTTGTCCCATTCTATTTGGGGTCGGCACAATTTTTACCATTCATATTTATTGAAAATTGGTTTTATTGCAAGAAATATATATTATACATTATTTACTTACAACAATGTTTTTTTTTCAAACGCACTGCACTTACTCGAAATCAAAGTAAATAATAAAATGTGATACAAGACAAGAATTCTGAGGTTATGTTTTGATTTTGATTTTCTCGTCCGACGACGACAGTTCTCTAAATCAGTGTTGCCAGAATCTGCCTGATAAGAAGTATGTGGCGCGTTCCAAGTATTCCAACTCGCATCTAAAATTACGTCCGACGTTGCCTAACTAAAGTCGGCACACACACCATGTTGTTTTCTGCAAATAAGCCTCAAAAAAAATTCTCGTACTATAAGTCTGAGATCAGGATCACACTTTTTAGTAATCAAGTTGCTTGTGTACAGATGTATAAACAAATAATTATTATATCAGTTGACAATGTATTGTCAAATATAATAATATCATCATCACTAATACGTGCATACGTGCATGGGGGGGGGGGGGGTCTGTGCTCCGTGCAAATGGCCGTGCGACCTACGCTGATTTTGTGGGATTTATACAACTTTTGGTACATACAATCACTACACACTAGTTTTCAAGTAAATTAAAACGTTTCATGTACAGACGCCAGCAGGTCAACCTACCCGAAACTAGTCTATACCCGAAACTGTCTGATTTTCTCAACCAACCTTGAACTCAAAGAGTATAATAATAATAATAGGGGAGCTTGAACCTAATGCTTTAGAGATAAGCCAGCATATCAGCAACTGATCAATAGTCATCGTCATACACAATAGATCAACATCAATAGATTCTCAACTTTATCGCAAAAGCATTAGGTCATGATTTGAAAGACACGTGGCGCCATCTAACGTTATTGTTGTTGGAACAGTACTTTTTTCGGGATGAAAGGTATCCTAAATCCGTTTCTATACACGGTATGTTACACCTGATAACACAAGGGGCTGTCTCCACGAGCGATAGAATCGCGGCGATATTACATATTTGTATGGGATAATATCGCTGCGATTCTCTCGCTCGTGGAGACGGCCTCCAAGAGAGTGTATAGAAATACGTGGCACGGACGATAATTTCGTCGCGATTCTCTCACTCGTGGAGACAGCCCCTAAGTAAAATTTCAAGATGATGGGTTTAGAGGTTTAGGCGTACAAACAAAACTTACTTTCGTATTTATCTTAGAATAGCAACATTCGGCGATTTTGGTGTGTTCCAGATTACGAGCAAGCGGAGAAGGTAAGCGTGCGACCAATATTAAATGAGTAACATAACATCAAACATTTTTTTCCTGGCAAACAAAACACAATTTGTCAAAATTCAATCAAAGTCAATATTGTCAATCATCAGGAGTTCCAAATAATAAATATTGTATTTCTATTTAATTCCACTAGTTTTACGTAAATAAAATTATCCAAAAAACTTACTCGAAGTTCGATAATTACATTAACCTATCATAGTGCTTCTAAGAAGGTTAGTAAAATACGCCATTTCTCACCAATTGAACTACAGCAAGCCGGTGTAACAATGACAACAAACAACAAGATGCTAAGCAAAAATAAATACAAAACCCTGACATTTTATTACATAACATGCACATATTCACATAAGTAACACTTTAATCTTCCATAATTAAGTCACATATGGCACCTTTTGGTAACAAAGGTTCTGTGTTGCGAAAAAAATAATGGCAAAACAAAAATTGTATTTCCAGAGTTTACAATGGATGAATCTATGGAGTCATTGGCTCAACCTGACCTCGGCTACGTTCCATCGATTCCACCAAGCCAGCCGATGGAGACTACACCACCATTGAGCACTATGGCGCCATCATCAGGTCCACAAAGTGGAAGACATGAGGAGTTCTCTGTGGAGAAGGTTCTGGATCGAAGAATCAAGAATGGCAAAGTTGAGTTCTTGTTGAAATGGAAAGGCTATTCTGAGTAAGTGGTATTAAATACAGTGGATTTCATTTGTTACGACCTTGGTTGTAGCGACCATTTACCTATAGCGACGTTAAATCTAAGTCCCTTGAATTTAAAGCATACTTTAGTACAAAATTCATGTGGCTATAGCAACTTTGGATGTAACGCCGAGTTCGGGTGTAGCGACTGTTTTTAATGAATCATTTGTAACAAATTGCTAGAAATCCCATGCAGATATTGCGACCGGAGTCGGCTGCCAAGCCAAAGACACAAAGATTTTTTTCTTTCACAAACATTTCTTATCTTTTGTTTACATCCATTGCACACAGATGGTCAGCAAGTGTGGAGACCTTTACCTTTTGTTTATAGATATCAACTAAGTAGGTAGGGAAGCGTGTACGTTTCGGAGCTTTAATGGTTCAGTTATAAAGTGATATTCTAGTATATTATTGTACCCGTAAATAACTATGTGTGCAAATATTTTCAATAATAAATGAATATAAACTACACATGTGTACGTGTCTGTATCTCTTTAACGTTGCCTGTAACGACTTCCGGATATAACGACGAAAATAGAGTGGTCCCTTCATTGTCGTTATACCCGAAATCCACTGTATAATAAAAATGTTGTAAAACTAGAAAGGTGCAACAGTTCTTTTCTTAACCCTTAGTTGCCAAATAAATGATATATTAGAGGATGTTCAAACAATGAGGTTGAATATAGTGGCTCCTTGCAGTGGATGCCCCCCATTGCAAAGAGATAAGCCTTTGATTAGACAGGTATTGCAACTAGTGGGCTATGGCTGAATGTTTTTATAATGCTTTTGTGGATAGATCTGCTGGCACAATGTAGTTCTGTAAATAGTGCTTCTTTAATAATCTAAAAAAATTGGAAAGTAATAATCATCTACATAAATTTTAGTGATGACAATACATGGGAGCCAGAGGATAATCTTGACTGTCCGGAGCTTATATCAGCATATGAGGAAGCTCGTATGAAAAGGGAGAAGGAGGCCGCAGCAGCAGCTACTGCAGCTGCTGCCGCCGCTGCTGCCGCTGCTGCTGCTGCTGCGGCTGCGGCTGCTGCAGTCCCTGATCCTATAGAGGAGACTTTGGCTAGCCGTAAGCGGAGCAGGAGAGGAGATAAGAAGAAGAAGAATAATAATGAAGTAAGTTTTGTTGAATTCAGCATGTGTGAACTAATGTGTGTTATAAACCTGACACCCTGAGATGAGAGTGTCATTAATGACTGAATCTTCTGAGAGGCATCAAATATTCAGGTAAGGTGCCAAGGTTTTGTCAAAGAAGCACAGCCAAGGAGTGGAATTCCCTGCCTTTGTCGGTGTTCCCAACTTCCCTAGTTCATATGACCCCAATCTATTTAAGTTGCGAGTTAATAGGCTTCTTTTAGGTTAGCTCGTTCCATCTTCGACCTCATCTCTGACCTTAGGACTAAATTGAGGTCAAGAGTAGGCCGATTGAATATTAAAAAAAAACATTGTTCAAAAGCTCGTTGGTTTGACAACATCTCCAAAGTCCCGGGTATCATCTGGTTGAGGGAAGCATGGATCCCGAAAATGTGACAGAAGAAAGGGTAAGCCAATATCCAGCACTAGGTAATTCTGTGCTGAAATGATGATGACCTAACCTTACCTGAATATTCCTCATCTAGAGTTAAGTCTAGGCTTTGTTTTTTGGAATTATAGATTTGTTGATTACTATTCATTTGGCTTAGTAGACTTATAGACACAGAAAATGACATCTGTTGTAATTTTCAGCAGGTCTTACAAGAGATTGAAAAGCCACGTGGTCTAGCGCGGGGCTTATCACCTGAGAAGATTCTAGCTGGTCAACTGTTCCATGGATCATTATACTTTTTGGTCAAATGGTAAGAAGTCCTTTTATTTCTAGCTAGCGGATGCCCGCAGCTTCGCTCGCGTGGATGTCGGTTATCGCGACCAAAAGTAATCATGAAACGACAGACTGCTTATTTTTTTTGACACCTCCTACAAATATCATTATATTTTAGCCAATTTATACAAAAACTTGACAAATTATATACTTAAACCTTCCTCGAGAACCACTCTATCCATTGGTGGAAACAGCTTGAAAATCAGTGCAGTAGTTTTTGAGTTTATCGCGAACAGACAAACGAGATTGACGCGGCGAAGAACTTGGTTTATAATATGTAGTGATAGTAATACACCTACCTTAGGTGTTGTAAATTTAATTTAATAATAGCCTTTTATTTCGAATTACGTACTTCACAACTTTACAATATAACCATTTTAAATTTTCCTTTATAATATGTCACATAATTCATTGTGCCTTTTGGCCTAGGCATCTCACTTCATTTTAACCTTTTGAACGCCATTGTACACATATTCGTGACAAGCAAGCGCGTACCCTGTACGCCAAACGACACAAATATGTGACAAAATGGTAGGAAATTGTGGCGTGCCCTCCATGCCAAGCCACAATTTATATTTGATTTATATTTTTATTTATGCTGTGGCGTTCAAAAGATTAAATAAAAATGTCGACCATTGTGTCACTCTATGTAAAACTGTCTGTGAATTGTGTGGTGAGGAAATTCTATCTAAATACGTTGTCCATATTCTTACAGGCATGGTTGCACAGACTTTGACGTGGTTCCAGGACATGAGCTGGGGGAAGCCTTCCCCGACTTTGTGATCAGCTACTATGAGTCCTGTGCTCCGTTTAGTGTCAGACACAAAATTGGAAAGATCATGAGGATTGCTCCTGAGGTAAGTTCTATCAAAGTTTTCATCAGTTTTTGAACAAAATAACATAAGACAGTCCAACAAAACATCCCCACAAACTTGATCAATGAATAGAACTTATTCAAAAATATGTATAAATCCAGACTTGCTTGTTCTTAGCTAAAGCCTTGAGCTTGGAGCTCCGAAGTCCTATTTCTGTGGATTAGTATACAAACTGTCGATTGGCTGCTGCGCTGCGTATCGCGGGTTCGATTCCCGCACGGAACAAATATTTGCATGGCCTACAGGTAGTTGAAATGGATCCGGCTGTTTGTGTACCTGTGAATTTAAATATTTGTAAACGCACCCACGATACACGAGAAATTCCTGGTGAGGGGCAACGTCTTAAAAAAAAAACGAAAGGGAATGTTCTCATCTTATGATTTTTTTTAGCTACCTTCAGCAGCACCACCAGTAGCTGAGCCTATGGACGTTTCTGGAGACCTACCAGCTATCCCTACTGATCGTAAGTTAATATAAAAAAATATATTAAATTGTAATTTATTCCATTCAGTAATACAATGTGAAAACGGTATAAGAAATGCTTTATTTTCGTAACTTGGTTTAAAAACTCTTTTAAAAGTCAAGATCAGTGGCCCAGGGTCGGCCATAAAAACTGACACCCGGTTAGGCACTAACCACACGATAAAGAGGAAGAACGTCAAAACAATGTTTTAAAACTAGACGAGGTTGGCTGTATATTCACTAGGGATCGGATATTTGGATGCATTTTTGCCTAAAGTACATTTTTTCCAGGCAACGGGTACAAAAGTGTGAAAGCGGCTTCTTATAATATATTGATTCCCGATTTCGCGGGATTTTATAAAAAATATAATAGTATGGATAAAAAGAGAATGCTCATGGAAGTATGGAATCCCGTACCATGCTGCATCAAAATCAAACCTTGTTTTTTATAGACTACACTGATCGTATTAACTCCTACAAAAATTATTTTTGAAAAAAAAACCCGCGTTTCAGAGTTATTTTATAAAATCGAAACTAACCTAAAAAGTAGGTCTATTTTTTCGACGCTACCAACGACGTATTTTAACACACATACATTACATTATTGCTCTAAAAACAGCGTAATACACTAATATTAGTAAGAATTACGAGTTAAAGTAACATCCACAGTATGCTTGACTGAAACTCGATTTTATTTTAGACCTTTACATTGCCAATAGTCAGTCAGTACAGTACAAATGTCAGATGCCACAGATAAGATAACTATAAACCATAGAGTATAGTAAGTGCTATAAACTAGTCGGGATTTAGGGATGTAATCGATAAATCAAAATCTTTAGGCTGAGAAAATCTATTTTGTTGCAAATAGCAATAAACCAAACTAAATCGATTTGGTGTACTGATCTTACTTAATTGTAATTAATTTTAGAGTCCGCTCGACAGACAAGGGTTTGTTCAATTGAAACGGAACGTCATTTATATTCAGTTGAAACGGAACGTCGTATAAAGGGAGTAAAACAATATTCGTACTTTTAAACTCGAAAAGTATATTTCCAGTTCAAAAATCAAATCCCCGACGCGTAATGCCGTAAAAAAATATGAAACTAATTACTATAATATTTTGGTTTTGAGGCGCGAGACTTTTTGGTACCAACTTTGGTCATTGTCCTTTAGTAATATTCCTTGTTTAAAACTAAATTTTGCTGCTTGGTCACTGAATTCAATTTTTTCTGCTGAATATTCAAAAATAACAAAATGGAAAATATGATGGCTTATAACACTGATTATTTTGATACTCGAACTCGCACTCCATACTAGTTAACACTCAAACTTTAGTTAAATATGCATCCGAATATCCGATCTCTAAATATGATCACTCTGAAATGAAACGCCAAAAAAAACTGAGGTCACTCTTTTCAAGTTCAGACAAGTCATAATCTTAGATGACCATGGTCCATGAAAACCACTAGCCCCTAGTCACCCTATTTTTATTATTATTATAGCTAGCCCATACTGTCCCACTGCTGGGCAAAGGCCTCCCTCCATTGCTTCCAACGGTCTCGATTCTGTGCTAGTACTATCCAATTCTCAAGGAAGACATCCAGTTCGTCCCGCCATCTCCTTCGTGGTCTGCCGCGACCCCGTGTCACTGTTTCAGGGCACTAATCCTGAGCTTTACGGGCCCACAGTTCATTCGGCATGCGACAGACATGTCCTGCATAGTCCCATTTAAGTTGGGCAGCCTTTTGACCCCCTCAACGATTTGCGTTTTGGAGCGCAGTGTGGTCACCTTATTAATACTATTTTTTTTTCTTTTAGCAGCAGCAGAGGTACCACAGCTACAAGTACCGACAGACGCCGAGTCACAGCCAGTTGAAGTAGCTGTCAATTGACCATCGTTCTACAACGCTAGAAATAGTGGCTATATACCATCGAATGCAGCTCTCGCCGAAATTATTTACAGTCCTTTTAAAATTATTTTATCTCTGATTGGGCATCAATGTCAAAGTCTAAGTGTTCCTTATTTCCGTTCACATAAAGTTGCTGGTGGATGCTGTTAAAGGTAAAATAACTATGAAAGGACTAGATGGTATCGTCATCAACTATTGAGCGTAAAAATGAGATGAGGCCAAGCAGATGCAGTAAGCCTAAGTTTTAATACAGAATAGCTGGAAAGGGGAAACCGACCTTAACCTTTTGACCGCCATTGTCACATATACGTGACAAACAAGGGGTGCCCTGTACGCTAACGACACAACTATGTGACATAATGGTGGGTGAAATTGTGGCTTCGCGTGGAGGGCACGCGCGTGCGTGTATGCTCTGGCAGTCAAAAAGTTAAACAACTGATTCAGGAAAAACGAAAATTTTATCAGCCTAGGGTAATTTAAGAACAGTGACATGTGGTGTTAGCTCTTAAAACCAATGTGTTGAATGCTGTACGCCATCTCTTTCACAAATTATGAAAACTTAAGCTTGTTCCCTATGCTTGCTTGAAAACTGTTATATGTGGTAGTTCTGCTTAGCATTGGAAAATGTGAGAGTTTACGTAGGTATGTTGCGTTGTGTGAAGCAACTAATTTTAAACATACTGTGTTAGAATAGCGATGAAAATGTGTACGAATGGGTATGGTGTAGCAATAAATTGTGTTATTAGTTAAGAGAATGCTGAAATATTATCTGTGATACAGATAATTTATTTTATAATGACTGGTGAGATTTAAATGGATTTTTATCGATTTTATAGCGACGCGCGTCGTTGTAAATAATGTTTATAAACTGATTTTGATCAATCATATTTCTTGTACTTGTTCGTACGGAGCATGTGTCAAAGATTACTACCGTGCCCGTATCCTAACCGAAAGAATCAAGTTGCATTTGTACGTGATATCGGTTTCGGTTAGGACCTGGTTTTAAATTGTTAAATTTGCCTTGATCAGGTCCTGCGAAAATGCGTCCATAACGGGCAAGAATGAGCTCACATCCGATATGGAACAAGAACAACACATACGATTTTCAGTACAAAACAGCGAAACGTACTCAAAATGTCATGGCCCGTAATGAGTAAGAAATGTAACTTATCGCGGTCCAGAAAGCTCCAATAAGAAGACTACCCTGTGCGAGCCACAATCGAGGGTACTGCATTTTCTACCTCACTTCGCTCGCTCTTACATTAACTTAGTAACATTAATAAGCGATATAAGCCAGGAGTAAGCTATTTAATTTATTTTGCAAAAATAATTGATATATTATTCTCTTTTTGGGCTTCGCCGCACTCGAGTTCCAAGGGCCCCCATTTTTTTTACCCAGGGCCCTATTAGGGTTAGCTACGCCACTGGATGTTATAATCGATTTTACGGAAAACTGTATTGCAGCGGAATTAGTTGAGCGGTTTCGCGGCGGAGGTGTGCTAAGACCCTAACATCTTTGGTGGACACAGTCGGGCAAATCTAACGATTTAAACCTTGATCGATTGGAAGAAAATTATTATATTCTGGATTGAGAAACATTTATTCGATAAAATGTATGATCAGATAAGATGAATTGAAATGATAAATATTATAGGTTAAGTTATAAAATAAAACAGAAAATCAATTTCAAAAGCATTCGTTTATTTTTCAATATAATCTTATGTTAATCCCTGTAATATAAAACTTACAATATACAAAAATCGACTTAAAGCTAATTAATATAGAGTATCAAATACTTTGGCATGTCGTCTGTTGGAATGTTAAACATTTTAAATGTATGGATTTAATATTGTGAGCCACGAATCGCAACAAAATAGATTAAAATAACCAGCAACGTTGACTGGTAATACTTTGGCCCTTCGGAGGCAAGTCGCATGCATTCTGATATGTTTTATTGCATCAGCTATGTCTTATTAAATTCTAGATAGATTCATGTTAAAATAGAACGAAAGTCAGATGACAGGAGTATTGTTTCTGAGATTTTCTTGTTATAGTCAAATCAACGACTAAAATAACATTTCTTTTTTTTTAACTGCCAACAAAATTCAAATCACATTTCTGAACGAAACTTGGCCCACACTCAATCCATACTTTTGTCGAAAAAAAAACTTAAAGTTGGTTAATATTAAGGAAGGGTTTGATAGACGAGATGTTTTCACATTCCGGAATCAGTTTTCCCCTTAGTCTGATACAGGCATCTGCGCAGAAGGGGCCGTTGAACCAATCTCCGAGCATCTCCTTACATTGTGCGCAGTTCTCGATGCAAACTTGCATAGGGTCGTTGACAGTTGCTAGGGGAAAATGATAAAAGATTCTCTGTTAGTAATTTGGAGACAGTATTAAGGCCGCGATTCCTTTCACCAGAGATTTCCGAGAATTTGCAGCGAGGAATGTGCGTGAAACTAACCAATCACATGGCTAGCTTAAGCTTAAGGGGAAGCGCTAGCGTAGCCGACGAAATTCAAGCTTTCTTACGTTTTATGAAAGCAGGTCTGTGTCAGGCTGTATGTTGAACAAAATATAATACGCGACCGTAACACGTATGTTTCTACAGAATTATCCTACTAATATTATAAATGCGAAAGTTTGTGAGTATGGATGGATGGATGTTTTTTACTCTTTCACGCAAAAACTACTGACTAGATTTGAATGAAATTTGGCACACAGATAGTTTATAACCTGGCTTAACACATAGGATACTTTTTATCCCGGTAGTGTGATCCCGTGGGACAATTACCGAACTCACGCGGGTGAAGCCGCGGGCATGAGCTAGTAAGAAATACAACCTAACTTCATTTAATCCCTTTGAATGACTTTTTCATGAAAAAGTTATTCAATGGAAGGATGAAAGTATGAATTTCGCGGGTTAAATTAGCAGATCCTCCATTCAAATTCAAAAAGGAGCGACATTCTTGGTTAGTTTGAAACACAACCGTCTCTACGCATCCTTGCATAACGTCTGGTGGAAATGCAGCCTAATGGGTGGTTCGCACGAAATACTCATTATTCTTACTTTTTTTTGTTGCAATTGCACATCACATAGTGAGGAAACATCAAAGATATATGAGACCCAACAACCCACAGTGGGCCTCCGTGGTGGATTACGGCCTACTCCCAGAGAGAAGGTTGCCCGTGTCTCAGCTGCCGGTTCAGTATAGGTTGATTATATGATTATGGACATCACAGTGAATTATTTCTCCAAAGGAAATGTTCTACACCTTCTTTTCTCTATGCGGGGTGGAAGGGATACCGACGCGAAAACAGTTACCACGTATTCAGTACCTACATCGTTCTAAGCCACCCCCCCCCCCCACATAGAAAAAAAATTCATCGAATATTTAAAAAAACGGCTATTTCCCACAAAAGTGCAATACCTACACGGTCAAAATGTATAGAGCAGCTGATTTTTTTTTTGTAGTGTCTTGTCGATGTCCCTTCCACGGGTATCTATATCTATCTCTTCATATAAATCTGCCTGACAAATATTTTTGGTTGAGTTATAAAATAAAACAGAAAATCTATTTTCAATAGCATACATTTATTTTTTCAATATAATCTTAAATTAATCCCTGTATTATAAAACGAGTAGATATAAAACTTACAAACAAAAATCGATTTAAAGCTAATTAAAATAGAGAATCGAATACTTTGGCATGTTGTCGGTTGGAATGATAAACATTTCAAATGTATGGATTTATTACGGGCCACGAATCGTTACGAAATTTTGTGTTCAGTATGTCAATAAATGCTTTTAACGTTTGCCAAAACAACTTTGGCTTTCAGAGGCAAATCGGTCGTAGACGTAGTCTGAATATTTTTTTTTTTTTTTGTATAAGCGTACCTATTGTTTTTAATGCCTCCGCATTTGGCTCTAGGTTTTATTGATTTTGTTAAACCATACTCGGTCGAAACTTTTTTCTACTGGCAATTAAGTTGCAATTGCTCACATAAAACAAAACGAAACAATGGCCCTTAATGAATCCATTCGTTTGTCAAAAAATACTTAAAGCTTGTTAAGGAAAGGCGAGATTGACGCAATATTTTCGCAGTCTGGAATCAGCTTTCCCTTGAAAGTGATGCAGGATTCAGCGCAGAGGGGGCCTTCGAACCAGGCACCGAGCATTTTCTTGCATTGCGCGCAGTTCTCGATGCAAACCTGCATGGGATCGTAGATAGTTGCTAAAGGGGGAAATGATAAAAGATTTGTTAGTATTTTGAAAAGTAGCGTAAGTATTAATGAAAGGGCTGGTAAATGGATTTATAATAACCAGGGTCCCACCACCACCTATCATACAAGTATTGAAGTAAGATTAGAATAAGACTGATCTGAGAGGTGGTGGTAGGCCACCAGCAAATATTCACTACCGGATGTATAGTACAGGCAGTACTTGAAGGCTTCATCCAAGTAAAAACATAGGTCCAATTAAAATGCTTTTTTGATGCGCTGAAACGGTGCTGTAATAAGCCAGGCGCGGTACCATAGTAAAAACAAATCAGCTCAACCGGAAACCGGTTAGTAGTGAAACGGTTAGCCAGATGATGCGCCTTATGATTATTGTTATTTCTTTTTTTTTTGTATGCACGTCATGTCCCAGCGACAAATAAATATATTTTTTTCTTTCTTTCTTTATGATGATCTTTCGAGGAAATAAATAATATAAATGAATTCAGCAATACCCACTCCATCCCTTTTCGATGCTTATCGCAAGTAGCTGGCAGTTACAAAGTTGCTTTAGCAAATTAATTAACTATGTTACACCAAGTGGATGAATGAATATGATGTATGTGTCTCGTTAGTGTTTGTGTTGGCTAATAACCCTTTGGAATCATGCATTCTACTTAATTACTTTGATACAAAAGGCTATTGTATGGCCTGTCTAATTAGGTTCGTTTCAGATAGGTGATACATTTTATACACTTTTATACACCATTATTTTTAGGTCGTTCTGGAGCCGAATACCATGAACTCGATCATCGAACTCGAAACGATTGACCTACAAAGGGAACGGTTTAATTAAGTAGGTACACCTATCATCAAACTTACCTGCACATTTAGTATTGTCCTTGGCCAATGCGACGGTGACCAGACGACCGTTAGATCGTGGAAGGACCAGCTCACAAGCCTTATGGAACCTACTAACATACCTAGTGCGTACACCAAATCGGCGACGGGCAAAACATACCTACAGTTATAGGTGGTTGAGAAAGATTGTCGCTTAAAAACTGGGGGTTTACCAATTCAAAATAACCTGAATTTCCTGTTGAAACAACGTCATTCGCGGACCACAATCAGCCATAAATACCTAGGTACCTATTAAAATTTAACATTTAGCGATTTAAGTAAAATCCTGCTGAATGGCTTGCTTTTATTTTTATAGTAGGAACAGTGACTCACTTTACCTACCTAAGTAGGTATAGATGCCAGCACATCAAGTTATCTCTCAAATTTCTTTATTAATTAGATTTTCAACTTTATCCCTAAAGGTTCAAGGTTGATTGGGAAAATATAACAGTTTCCGGTAGCTTGATGTGGTGGTTGATTTTTGTACCTAGGTATAGCCGACGTTAAAGCAGCAGGAAATATGAAATGCCCTTTTATATTGCATCTTAATTTCTAAAAGAATAAGAGCTAAAGTACTTAAGCATTTTATATTAAACCAAACTCGGCACTTGGGACTCGTTAACGCATTTTAAACTTAGTAGTTGACTGCAGATGTGAGGAAATGAAACGGTGAAATGTCCCTGAGGGACGATGGGAACTTTTAAGATGGAGTTTTGAATTTGAAAGTTTGTTTGAATTATAGGTACCTACATCGGGTTGTGTGTAGAAAAGCCACTGTTTGAAACTTGGAGGATCATTATTTGTTGACTATGCTTTTGGTATAATGGACTGGAATGTGACTGGTCGAAATCGACTGATATATTCCGCGTCATCTTCAGCCTAGCCTTTTCCTAATAATATGTTGGGGTCGGCTTCCAGTGTAAACGGAAGCAGCTGAATACCAGAATTTTACATGGGGCGACTGCCTATTTAGCCTCCACTACCCAGTTAGTACTGGATAATAGATGGACTGGATAGACTGGTTGTCAGACTTTCGGGCCACTAACAAACTATACTCTGCGTCACTACCGAAGAAAATTTCTTTAATTTGGATAAAAAAGGCCAGAGGGTCTGTACCTACTTGCAAATAGGTAGATTAAACTAGGTACCTCTCAACTAATATCGAGATTGATTTGCCAGTTTAGCCGTGAAGGCGGCCCAAACAGACAGACATTTCGCCTACAATATCAGCGTAGGTTTTCTTTCGCAATTTTCTCACCATTTATATTTGACTCTAACAAAATAATGTCCATAAGTTATGCGGTCTAAATGCACGATTGTTTGTTACGAGGTCAAGTGTAAGCGGCTAAGGTGAAATTGCGTAATTTTGGGCGAAAGTGAGGTGTCCAAATTGTGGATTGAGGTCATTGTCTTACTGCGATCGGACGCTGAATACATCAGAATACATCTTTTGGCTTATGAGATGAGAATATAAACTAGATGTTTTAAAAAATAAGCCGCAGACCTTGTTTTAACTAAGTGCGAAGTTTTTCATGAGCGTCGCAAAGTTTATGATACAACTTCGGAAACTATCTTAGAAATTCTTTTGAAGTGTGGTAATTAATTGCTGAAAAAATGGTAGGTTGTTCTAGAAGAATAGAGAAGCTTTACCTATCCATGTCTAGCGAAGCAGGTGCGGAGGGAAAACTTTTTAATTTTTAATTAAATTGAATATGCTCTAGAAAATCTCGTCATCAAATTCCTTGGACTTGCAAAGTACCAACTGACGATCACTACCTATTATTTTTTACACTAGTCAAAAATGTTAATTGATAGACCCTACAATTAACTTTGTAACAAGCTTTAGTGAAAAGTACGGAGTGGAAAATGCTACGCAATCCTTATTCATCTGTGGTTTCTGATTCAATAAGGTAGAGGTAGGTTGCCTGTGTACGCGACCACTTCTGGATGGAATGGTCTACATATGCCTAGGCAAACAGTGCTCAGTCTGTATTCAATAATGCGTTCCGGAGACTGATGGGGTTTCCATGACGTTACAGTGCGGCAGAGACGTTTGCGGCGACTCGTGTAGATTGTTTTTACACAATAATGCGATAGCGCGCAGCATCGATGGTGGCTCCCGTCATGGCCAGCGCTAACGGGGTTCTGAAAATGATTGCTGGCAGAGTGGACTGTCCTTATGTGGTTCACTGCTGTCAGTTACGTGTGTCACCGTATCGTGTTGTTTACTAACACTTAGTTTTTAAGGGTTAAGTTACTAACCCTCTAAGAGCCTCCGCTCGAATTAAAGAATTTGAATTTGTAGGCTTTTGGAAATTGGACTTCCGTTGTAAAGGGAAATTGACATTGATTGGATTCTATACCACTTATTATTTGATACTATTCACATTTTTGCTGCGTCCGAGTTCTGTTAGCCTCATTGCCTTACCTACCTATGACCTACTCGTATTGCTTTGTGAAGGCTTACACGATTTCGATAGACTTGCTCTTATTCACCAACACTAGGAGACACGTTTGTGGTTATGGCTTGCCTATTAGCACACAGGCCTCCTTTTCTCTTCCTCACCATTGAATTCAGTTGGCTAACATTATTTATGTTAAATGTAATTTTAGATTCAATTAAGATTATTCAAACACAAAGACGACATTATATTTAAAACATGTTCGTCGACAGTCACGTTTAGTCTTTATTGTCGATGTTGTCCTTTTGAATATAAAGATAGCGCGTGTGTGGTGTTAAGATAATTTAAGTGGTCAGTTTCGTAAGATGGCGTCTAGATGTGAAACTCTGGATTGATTTGAAATGGTTCAGCCTGCTTCACCATCTCATATAAGAGTATACACGGTATCTAACCTTCCTTATCTAAAGACCTGTGTCCTGTACCTATAGCTCAATTTAGCTTTCAGTGGTCATTGAAATTGAAGAGACAACCAACATTTTTGACGTAACAACGTCTAATAAATCGATGAGCTGCATGCACGAAAAAGGATGACTCATTGTCCCGTTACGCTCATCGTACGGTTGCGCCGCATGCAGGTATGCAATCATTTCATCAATGTTTTGTTATGACGTTATCACGTTAAACTATCGTCCGTAAACCAACTTTACAGACAACCAATTTTTTTTATGAGTCTGCTTATGTATATCTTGTTGTATCTAATCCATTTAAAGCGCAGGACACACCACCAGCTAGCGAGCGAGCGAGCTGGCGGTGTGGCCAGTTGCTGGTTGGGGTGTGTCAGTCTTCATGGAAACTGTGAAAGGCTTGTCGTGTCTCATTGGTGGTGATGGAAGTTCGCAATACTGTTCATTGGTGCTTGTACTAAATGAAAAGATGTGGATTGATTTTCTGTGTGACTTCGAGTTATTTTCTGTATTAACACAGTCATAGTACTAAGTTCTAATCTGTGAAAGCTATACAGTGTGAAGTCAGTGGGCGATGTTTCACTTTAATGCAAGAAGTAGGTACATGGTGTTACTCGAAAGTGTTATCACATAAAAAGAAAGACCTGAAACAAAAATGTTTTGTTTTGTGGACATACCCACGCTTTCATGTAGTAACAGCAAGTGTGAGGAAAGTTAACCGCGAAAATTACCAAATCTGTTTACTCTTTTAAACGTAAGCACAAAAACGAGCCGTGCAATCTTTTCGCGAGTCAAAAAATGTAAATCTTGCGAAATGTTACGAGTCGTCGTATTTAGAATCGTAATCATACACCCTGAATACAAAGTATGAGGAAAAATAAATAATAAACTAGACGAGACAAAGTGGGAAGATTGACGTTTTTTCGCAAACGACGATGTATCTTCATGGATAGGCAGGGACTTTCTCGTTACCTTATGTAACATTATTATCATTATATAGTCTTAATGATAATATTAGTGATCATGACAGTTTAAAAACTTGTATAACATGTTAGAGTTCTGAAATTGCGATCATGCGTAGTGGTTTTTTTTTTAAATAGGATCTTGAAAAGGAATATTTATTCTGCCTTCATTTCAACTAGCGATGTGCCCTTACATCGCTCACAATTCAAGTTGAACTATTTAGCTACTTCACTATCTTGGAAAATTCTTTAAGTAGGATGCCAAGTAATAAGACAGACTTTAAGCAGTCGTTGGAGGTAAAAAAAAAAACAAAATAATGCAAGCAGTACTGCCACATGCCCTTTTAAACTAGGGTTGTGCTTGTGGCAAGAACTGAGGAAATATTTATAGGAAGAATATGTAAGTACTACTTACCAATAGCAGGGTTGCAGGCGACATGACCGAAGTTGGCGAGAAACGCAACAGTGACGAAGATGACGAAAGCAGCAGTGATCTTGTCGGCCATTTTGAGATCTGGAAGTATAACAACATAACGAATTATAACTGGCTCGTCATCAAGGAAATGATGAAGAGATTTTCTGCGAAAGATGAAAGGTAAGATTAAATGCAGCTCAGCTCCGCGCTTTTCACATAATTTGGATGAAGGGAAGATGACGATAAATAAGCCTGTCATCATCGACTACAGAGTATGATCTTTCCAGATATTCAACTCAGATTCTTCGCCATAGATAAACGTTAGAAGATACGACTTAACTTTTCTATTAGATAGTTATGAACTGCCACAAGCGCGACTGCCGAGCATGAGGTTCCAGGTTGGATTTCCGAGTCGGGATAAGTGTTATTGGGTTTTTCCATTAGAAATATTGCAGCAGCAGCCACGGAGTCTGGATTTGTGCCCGGTTGATGGCAATAGGCTCGTCCCTTATTACATGGGACTTAAAACATAACTGGCGAAAAGTGTGTGTGTAGGTACACCTCTGCCTAACCCTTTGGGAATTACAGGTGTGACATTATGTAATGTAGTTATGAAAGCTTCAATTAACGCAATGTATCACAGTCTACTGGACATTGGCCTTTCCCAAATATTATAGATTCGAATTTAAATATCAGTGTATCAACTTGACCGGTTTAAATTCCCCGATGTATTCTAATGAAAATTGAGTAGTTTATAGTAACGTATAGTTCTATAAAATGTAATTGTAACAGCGCAAAGTAATGATGGAAAGCTGCCGGTACAAATAACTTGTTTTTGTTTATTTTACAGTCATTTTATAAATTTCAGGCACATCATGTAAACTAGTTAACTCAAATATTATAAAATTGTATCTCTACAATGTTTTCTTATTATCATAATTATAATTATTAACGCTAGACTTATAATTGAAAAAAATAATTACAAAAGTTTTATGAAAGCTAATTAACGTTACGTGACGTTACCTGAATTCGAATTATGAAATTTAATTAAAATGGTCAAGTAAGATATTTCATAGCTGTAGGTAAAATTATTTTAAAACATTTTCAGTAAAGTCTGTCGAACTGAATAGTTTTCTCCACTTACTTTTCCCATTTCACTGCAAAGTAATTAAATGACAACCACTTACTTAATTGAAAATATCAACCCTACTGTTTCCACGCCAATAAACAACTACACATCACGAAACTCACCTCATCCACAAATCACGGAAAAAGTTCAACTTTTGGGAAAACTCTCATAGAAGGCACAACACATACAAAGCTCATTTCGTCTTAACAACAATACCGCAATAATATGTAAACAAAAACTTGCAAAGATCACGAGTAATGTATATTAACGGAAAATTCTGGCCAACGACCGCTTGGAAATGAAACTTGTTTAAATATGTAACCTCTTAACTATGGCTGCAACTGGGGTGGGGCGAAGCGCGTGTGCTTAAGGGATATCCCAGGAAACGGATCTGAGCTGTAGGTACCGAAACGAAAGACGAAAGTTCTAAGTAGGAAGTAGATGACTCTGCGATGATGTTAACGTGGATAGGGAATTGGGATAATCCGATTTGTGTTTTTTTTTTTAATTTTGCACCAGTATTTTGGATGAGAGTCAGAAAGTTGGAAAAGGTTTTCGTTAATCATCGGTGCTTATTAATCATTTAATTCTTGGACATATGTATCAATCTGTGAATGTGTATGGATTTTAGTCGGAATACTCGTATAATCCTCTATCTGTTGTGTGAGTAGAGTCTCTCATATTTGCTACTTTGCCGCTGGCTAAATGTCATTTGGCGATATGTGACAGTCTCTATCTCAAAGATATGTTGATTACCTTGTAGTTTTTTGTATTCGACTCCAATCAGACAATCTTTATTTCGTTATTAATAGTTCGTTAATAACAAACAATACTTCTAGAAGATTATTTACGTTTCAAATTGATAGCAAATAACATGTCGATAATTCGAGATCCGTGACGCTAACTCAAGTTAGACTTTTAAACAGGTTCACTGTATACACACTGTACAACAAAGAACAAAAGCACATTATTGTCTCAACAATCATCATACTTAAATATATATACGATCCAAACTGGTTGCATAATAAATGTATATGAGAATTTCTTCCGCATAAATACGAACAATTATTGAAATTCTATTAGAAGAAACGGCCAAGGTCATTGGAAATCCGCACATGGGTTTTATGTAACACTTTAAGTGGCCCAAGGTGCGATGTTCGATTAATAGCGAAACTATTGCTAGATTTCTTTCAAGGAAAGTATGAATCATTATTGCGTAAAACGAATGGTTACGTTTTAATGTGTACGATTGTCTAGACATTATTTTTTCCGTGTATAAATTGTGGTTTAAGGATTTGTAAATAGTTTTATTGTGTTTAAATTTTTTATGGAATAAAGCGTGGTATTTTTCTTAACCATTTGACAATATCTTTTTTTTTTTCTTAGCCTATCTCGTTCCACTGCTGGGCAAAGGCCTCCCCCATAGCCTTCCATTCTTCAGAGAGAAGAATGACAATATCTTAATCAAAATAAATAAATTATACAACACTGCATGACTAAAATAACTTCTACAAACACGTTTTTACAGGGCGTCATGATTAGCAGTACAAAACTATGCAATATATATTTTCGGAGCTTGTCCACGTTACGCTGTCGCGCCAGAACAAAGCTGTTTGCCTTCGACGGTAGCCCGGGGCGCCAGAATGCTTGTACGTGGATGATACTATTGGGGCTATTCAATAATCGTGTTTTGACATTTCTGACTTATTATCCTATACTGACTTCTTTGAGGAATTAATTCGGGTTGTGAAATTATTTGCGGTTAAAAGACTGATTGCTTGCGGTTCTGTGTGGGATAGGTTTTTCTAAGGCTAGTAGGAATAAATGTTTGTGACGTGATTTTATATGGACGGAGATTTGATAGTGAGACGTTTTGACAGTGCAATTGGTAGATCGTTAATTTTTTTATTTAATCTTCTAAAATAAATATGATCATGCAAAGACCTTCCAGAAACAAGTATCTCACGTGAGATGAAACGTGTCTGACGCAAATGTGTCGACTTTTTTCACCACGTGTTATTACGTTGCAGAATAAACCAACATTTAGGACAAAAGCATTTTACTTCCGCGCCGACGAACAAAAGTCAAATGTAAATAACCTCTAGACACGATTCGTGTACTAAGTAGTTGATAGGCACCGATTATATCGTTACCAGATTTACATAGCACCTTAAATGTGGCGAGAATTTAATACGTGCGCAATTACGAAGCAATGGAAATTGTCTAGATGAAAATTAACTTTGGATTAACACTGCGCCTTTTAGGAAGCGGATCTCGTTATCACACGATCGGTTTAAATCTCAATTATTGTTAATACAACTTCCTAAACTTAAAATTATGAATTCTTGAATCCTGCCGGATACTTAGATGTCATGATTGATGCTCTAATGTTCGAAGTTTCTAAAAAAATATGTTTCCGCATATGAAATCATGCTGACAACAAGTTCTGTATGTAAAATGGATGACGTCTAAAACGGGATTAGGGTATGATAATTAATTTTTAGTCTATTTTGCGATTGTTGCTGCCTACACACCTCTTGCTTTGTAGTGTTTAACATAAGGATGTAAGAAAATATCCGCAGTGCAGATTCGTCGATGATGCTATATCATCAATAGGTACCTATGTTATTTGGAGATGGAAAAGTTTTGAAGTATGAGTCAGATACTCGACTGATGCACCAAGAATGTTATAGGAAAAGCCCCAATTTTGGGAACCGATTTCCTTGTTGTTTATGTTTAAAAGAAAAACCGACATGACCGAATGCAACTAAACGAAGTATTATTGGGCATAGTCAGGGAGTCCCGAATTCTCGAGCTAGTTTGGTTCGCTTCCTATCTTTTTTAATCCGTCTGTTAGAAGCTTGTTACAAGTAGCTAGCTATTCTCTGGAAGTCGAACTTGAAGTCAAAAAGTAGGAAGATTGTCAGAAAAAAAAGGAAATTGACATTTACTTACAGTGAGTGTTTTTTTGAGTTATTTAAAATCTTTCAAAATATATTTGAACAGGAGCAAAAATAAATGCAATTCTTACAACTTCAGCAGGAAGAGAATCAGATGACAGGATAGAATTGGTGTTCAGATCTTTTTTAACAAGTAAAGAAATTTACAAAATAAAGCTACTTAAGTCTTATTTGTAAAATAAATAAAGGAAAAATAACAATTAATCAAACAATAATTTTCACAGAACAAATTACTTACTTGGTAGATTTGCTACAAGTGCAGATGAAGAGGAAGAAGATGGACAGTTGAATGTGAAGACTGATCTTATTCCTCAAGCTTTTATACTAAATCTGAAGTATCCAGCCTAACGAACCAAGTCGGGAGACAACGGGGCACGTCCATTATCTATATGGATCTGATAATTAGGTTTGGCTAATGTGTACGATATTGTTGGGCAAAACTTTGGACAGGAGAAGTTGAATTGTGGGAAGACAGACGTATTTTTTTATTATAGTTGTTTTTACCGACTTGGGTGAAAAGATATGCCTACAATAGCTTTTGTCTGCGGATTCGCCCGCGTGTGATACGGAAACTACGGACTGGAATGGGACACCGACGCGAAAACGGTTACCACGTATTCAGTACATCATTCTGAGCCCCACCACATAAAAACTTTCATCGGTTATTACAAAAAAAAAACAGCTGTTTCCAACAAAAGTGCATTACACTTACACGGTCAAAATGTATGGAACGGCTGATTTTTTTTAATAACCGTTAAAAAAATTATGTGTTGAGGCTCTGAATGATGTACTGAAAACGTTGTAACCGTTTTCGCGTTGGTATCTCTTTCACCCTGTAGATACATCAAGGGGTCGCTACCTAAGTAAGGGCGTAGGTAAGACGTGCCTAGATCATGATGTACATGTCCGCCAATTTGGTAGAAATCTGTTTAGCCGTTAAAGTGTGTTGACGTAACAGACAGACAAACTGCATTGGTATGGATGGTAAATGAATGAAGGGTGGAAACAAAGGCAAATGGAATTTAACATATCTTTAGCTTTATCTTTATGCTTGCGGGGTTAACATGGCCAGAGACTGCACAGGATGGAGAGGTATGGAAGAAGAAAGGGGAGCCCTGTGCCCAGCAGTGGGATACGATGTAGGCTAGTAAAAAAAAGGTCTTTAGCACATTAAAGCATGAGTCGAGTCATGGTCGTTATACTACTACGAGGACTTAAATAAACGTTAGGAGATTAATCTACACTCCTTCTTTTACTAAATTCTTCTAACCAAGGGGTATTAGGTACCCAGTAGGTACTAACTGGGTTGTGGAGGTCAGATAGGCAGTCGCTCCATGTAAAATACTGGTATTCAGATGCATCGGTTAGACTGGAAGCCGACCCCAACATAGTTGGAAAAAGGCTGGGCAGATGATGATGAATTTTATAAATACTTCACAATACTCATAGTTACTATTCTAATTCTAAACATAGCTTCAGAAGCAGTCGCGAACATCCGCGGAACCTCTAATGAAGTATTTTCAGCGTATTCCACGAGTCTACTACTTAACAAGTTTTGCTTTCATTAAAAGATTCCACGTCAGTCAACCGATTATCTTGGATTCTAAAGTATCATCTGCTACCACTGGTAGATCGACGTAAAATTGATGACTGTTTATTCTTGCTCAAAATCATCAATAACAATATTGATTACCCTGAATTATTGTCAACATTTTATTTTAATGTGCCAAGTAAAAAATTTCGTTTTAATCCACCCACGTGTACCTCATACATCTTCGAATTATAGGCAGAACTGTTATATTGTGCGCGAAAGCAGAAATTTCAATGACATATGCAAAGAATTTTATTTAGATCCATTCTCAATTAGTGTGAATTCGGCCAGAAGGTGCTTAAGCCTCAAATTTTTCAAGTAGCGGTAGGTTATATTATTTGTTTTGATTATTTTACTACTTTCTCTATTATTTTAGTTATATGATTGCAAACCAAGTATTTATTTTATTTTGATCAAAGCGGTGTGTTTTCTGTTTTTGTGCTCACACCATATATTTTTTTATTATAAGTGTATTACTTGAGGTTTTGTAATTGGCTTTCTGGTGACTATGGTTTCCTTTTGTTTGTTTTTATTAGCTGTTAGTCCTCCATGTACTAAAATAAATAAATAAAATAGTGAAATTCAAGTGTAACAGAATATTTTAGTTTCTTTTGTAATTACGCTGAGTGCTTTTTTCTTGTGAAATTATATGGTTACGTAACGTTTCCTTACGGTGGGTCTTGAGTTAAGGGATCATCAAAGGAAGGATAAGCCATTACTACAGTTCACTGTTCTCGATTTTAGGCTGTACTAGCTGTTGCCCGTGACCTTAGTTCGCGTGAAATTGTTACTTACCTTTTTGAATCGGAATTTGTTAACAATTTCAAAGGATTTTTTTTTGCACGGAACCTTAATATTTTTTCTAAAATAAAAGTAGCCTAGCATAATCAGCCTTTAATGTTCCCACTGCTGGGATACACGGCCTCCTCTCTAGAGAGGGAATGGGCTATAATCCACCGCGCGGGCCCAGTGCGGGTTGGTAGATGTCACATGTCTTCGAATTTTTGGTTCTAGGACATGCCGGTTTCCTCACGATGTTTTCCTTCACCGTTTCTGAGATGTGGTGATGAAATAAATTAAACAAAGTAATGCGCCTGCCTGGGTTCGAATCCACGACTTACTGTTACTTACTTGTTACGCATATCTGTGGTGAAAACTCTCTGGGATACACTTGTAACTTTTTAAGTTCAGTTATTTATATCACATCAGCCGTTGATTGATCCAGGACTGATGCGATTGTAGCAACAATCAAGATTTGAAGGCGATGTTCTTTAGTAGTCTGTTGAAAAGCGTCGTCATGCGACAGCTGTCCGTGAGTGTTGACCTGGGGTATACATGGAGCTTTAGGGTATTGGGTCAGAGTGTACGGTAGTTGTAAGTGTATCATGGGGTTGTGATCATCAGATCCTGTTTGGATCGTTGTGTTTCACCCATGGAGTATGGTGATGAGAGTAAAGCATTACAGAAACCAAAGTTCGTGGGATGAGAAGTTCCTTATGTGCCTTTTGTGAGTAGATAGCAATCACTGTGTCGTTGTCGTTTCGGTTTCCGAATAGAACCGCACAAATAACGATTTTTTTTTTTTACACATTGCTAATGATTCTAAAACTGTTTTAAATTAAAGACCATCAAATTCCTCATCACTCCAAATACCATTACTGGCATCAAAACTGGAAGAATTCTGGCAATCAGCCAAGATATTCGTATTCTCTAGACGAATTCTGACAATCCATCATCGTTTACCTACAATTTTGAGGCCAGTCACTTCCGAATCGCGACATAATGCCCTATCATGAACCTCATCGGAAGTAAATGTCGAGTCTAAAAATACGACGAGAAATAAACAGAAAGTAAGTTTTTTTAGTAAAAAATAAGGGCACGGTGTTGACAAAGGGTCTGGTGTCCGGTAATTATCTGATGGATTACTTAAAGTTTCCGATTTCGGACAAGTTTGGGAGCAGCTAATTTGGGTTTGTTCGCTGTTGAATTTTTGTGTCCGTTTCGACTGCTCCGACAGTTACGAAGAAGAAAAACAACTACATCAATATTACGAAGGAATTTGTAAAACACTAAAAATGAAAGTCGCAAATTCGTAGATCCAATATTCAGAAAGTTATAAAGGTAAGGCCAGGTCGCGCGGTTTTCCATGTTTCGACCGCGCACGGCCGCGCGGTCACACAGTTCTCTCTTAGTAGAGGTCCCATCTTTTTTTGCTTACTACTGATACGGTTTCGAAGAAAATGTAGACAGTATGAATAAAACCCTAATGTTTGGACTTCACGACCTACAGCACTTGAATGCGACCGCGCGGTAGAAACGTGGAGAACCGCGCGGCCACGCAGTTCTCTTAGGCTACGTTTCCACCAGAGATGAGCGAGGTTGCGTAGCGAGGGATGTGTGTGGAACTAATCAATGACAGCTTGAATAGCTCAAGCTGTGAAATAGAAGCGATGTTATTGGTTATTAGGTATTTTGCTGTGTGGGTATTTTGCTGTTTGTTACATCCGGGCTAAATATTAATTTTATGAATGGAGATTGCACAGAATTAGAAATATTTGAACATTTTTTTTTGCCTAGATATATACCTAACGGTAAAAAATGTTGACTGAAGTAGTTTAAAAAACACGGGAGTAGACAAACATAGAAAAAAGACCATAGACCACATCCCTAATCAGAATTGAATTTAACGTGTTCTGAGCGCCAAGGGCTTGAAATGAAGTCAAAGAATGACGTCATGAAACAATTAGAGATGTACCTCATTTCTTATGGCTATAATTGAGTTACGTATTTGTTTCTTTGATACTTATAAATTTATATTGTTTTTTCTTAATATTGATACTGTGAAATAAAACAAATATGGAAATAGCTAATCAGTTTTTATTTATATCCGTAAAATTATAAATAAAACATAACTTAACGTGTGTAATTTTCATTCATCGATATGACGCTACCCTCATCACTACTGTTTACTATATATTTCGTTATACGTGTATTAGTCCAAGATCCCAGAGCAATCAGACATAACTTATTTTCACACGGATGAAACCTGAAGTTTTCAGTAGCGTCTCGTGTGCCTTGAATACCTACGCGCTTTGTGAAACTTACCGAGTGACACCTGGGCAGGTACCAGGTGAGAAAGGTAACTAAAAATAAGAATTATCTAACTTAAATTCACATGGCTGATTTTTATATATGTCATGTAGAATATTATTTTAAAGTAATATCATAAGTATCAGACACTTTTGATGGACCAGAGCTTCTGTCAGACACTTTTAAGCTACCCAAAAAATAGATGAACTTTACTTATTTTTACATGTCTGATTTTTTAATATGTTATTGAAGTATTTATTTAAAACTTAAATTCAATCAGTCAGACAAATTAGAGTGACCAAACATCCCCTAAGACAAAAATTATTCAGCCTGAAGTATGAGGGCGAGAGCACTATGCATGCGCTTCAGAGTGAGTGAGACGTCCATAATAACTCGGTTCCCCTTCTTAAACTCACCAACTGTTTCAATCTACTGTGTATGTGCTGTTTTCGTGTAATATAACTTATAGTATACAGTATAGTTCGAGCCTGCGAGAGCACATGTTTTTGTTGTTTACATCAGGTTATTTGTGAGTGTTTTATTAAGTTGTTTGTAATAGTGATAATCATGGAAGAAGAGAAATTGAAATGTACATTTTGTAAAAAATCTCATGATAAACTTATATTATTCTCCGAAGAAATATTGAAAAAGTGCAAAAACATTTTAAAACAGCGAATAATCCATAACCTCAAATTTAGTAGTAGTAGTAGTAGTAGTAGTTTTACCGGCTAGATATACCGGTAGTCTTTTCAGTTTATGTCGTTTAGTCTGTTGATTACAGTATATACATTTCTGGTTTCTGTCTATATCCACGTTACTTTTAAGAGAAATATTTTCAGAAGAGAAATTATCATCACGTTCAGAAGGCTCTTCACCATCACATGACACCGGTTCAACTGATTCTAAGTCAATACTTGACTTCACATTTGGCTCAACACTTGGTTCAGGCATTGAATTAGCTGGACTTGAGTTTGACACTACATCTAAATCTGGAACTGTTGAATTATTTTGTTGACTTGAGGTAGACGCTGTACATAGATCATCGTTAGTACTAAGATTACAAGGTTGGCTTGATGTCGATGTAACTAATGAATTTTCAACAATACTCGATGATTTTTTTTCAGCATTTTTTGGTTTTTCTGGTATGGCGGAAAAATATTTTTTTCGCAGAGCAGTAAAATTTTTATAACATTCTCGATGGTAACCACTGTCATACAAGTCATCCGGTAAAACTACATCTTTGAATTTGAGGTTATGGATTATTCGCTGTTTTAAAATGTTTTTGCACTTTTTCAATATTTCTTCAAAGTTTATCATGAGATTTTTTACAAAATGTACATTTCAATTTCTCTTCTTCCATGATTATCACTATTACAAACAACTTAATAAAACACTCACAAATAACCTGATGTAAACAACAAAAACATGTGCTCTCGCAGGCTCGAACTATACTGTATACTATAAGTTATATTACACGAAAACAGCACATACACAGTAGATTGAAACAGATGGTGAGTTTAAGAAGGGGAACCGAGTTATTATGTACGTCTCACTCACTCCGAAGCGCATGCATAGTGCTCTCGCCCTCATACTTCAGGCTGAATAATTTTTGTCTTAGGGGATGTTTGGTCACTCTAATTTGTCTGACTGATTGAATTTAAGTTTTAAATAAATACTTCAATAACATATTAAAAAATCAGACATGTAAAAATAAGTAAAGTTCATCTATTTTTTGGGTAGCTTAAAAGCGTCTGACAGAAGCTCTGGTCCATCAAAAGTGTCTGATACTTATGATATTACTTTAAAATAATATTCTACATGACATATATAAAAATCAGCCATGTGAATTTAAGTTAGATAATTCTTATTTTTAGTTACCTTAACCTTTTGACCGCCACAGTCGTGTATAGACGACAAGCCAAAAAGTGCCCAGCACGCCACAGTCGCGACTACACGACAGACTTTTAAACGTAAATAAAGCTTACTAAACAACATTTATTTTTTTATTTCTTTAACTAATTATGTTCCTTGACTCATTCTTATTTATATTAATTGAACTTCTTTCTTTATATTTCATCTATATTTACAAAAGATGACAAAAACTTATACCAATTCTAAAGTTCGAAAAACATAGTGCCCTCCACGCCACAGTCTCCATAGGACGACACTAGTGATGTAGCAAACAGGCAATATAACAAGAATATCGACCTGAACGGTAACCTACGTTATAGATAATTTCTTTAAGTTATTCTACAAAATTTAAATACAAACGTTGATATTGAAGTTTTATAATTGAGCAATCATGAAAGTTTTATAATACCGAACTATTTACCTGCTCATCAAATGTCGGTGTCAGTTGATTATCGATAAATCATAATGACCATAATGCCCATCCCTATCACACTGTCAAATCGTCTGTGCCTGGAACGCCACAGACATCTATTCGTGACAATCCCTTGATGTCATACGCGGAAAGTTTTTAAATAGAGGTGCACCTTTTTTTATTAAATTTTAATAATAACAATGTGTGAAAATAATTTGAGTAGGTACTGAGGAGTTAATGAATATATTACAAGGAGTCGACAATGACACTTACATAATGGAAGAAAGTGCGGAATCATTAGATTTTTTTTTTTTAATTTTAATTTCGCCCATTACGTCAATTAGCCCATTTCGTCATCATCTTCTTCATTTTCCAATGAAGAAGACAAGAAGGTATGAACAATGTCGCTTACAATAAGTTCTCCTGAAACTATTAAATCGTCATCGACGTCGACAAATCTTTGAATGTTGACTATTATTGTCGTTGCTGGTGGCTAGGTTCCAATCTTAAATTCGACACAGACTTCATCGCGTGTCTTCCCACTTTCTTAAACGGATATTAACTTCAGTTTTTCACGTACTGATAACAATTTGAGCCTTCGTTTCGGCATCTTTCACCTAAACATCCGTATGATAGTAAAGCAAAACTTAAACTGAAGGTCATTGATGCTCAAAATTAGTTAAAAACAAAACGATGTTATCTCAGTTACAGAGTTTAATGCATAAAAAATTCACTCGTTGTCTCAGTTAGAGAGGTAACTATGACGATAAAATTGAAAGAACGAATCCCAGATATAGAGGTTTGCTTCGTCCCACTAACAGAGGTAATTCAGTGCCAAAGTGTTCGGACCTCAGCATGAGTTCCACATATGGAGGTTTCTCACTTATCCAGGTCCTACTTAACCAAGTTTCACTGTATATTACTACTCCGTTCCGTCGTGGGTATATACGAAACCATAAAATAAAATCTATTATTATTTCGATATTATTAATAAATAACGGTTGTGCACCTCTAGTGCAGAAGCGAGCAAATTTTAAAAATCCGTGCCAGCCACGCCACAGTCATCTTATGACGACAAAAAAGTACTTCATGATTGAACTGATCGATTGTTGTTTTTAATTGTGGATATAAATGATAAAGGACGCTGAAATTTTGACACAGATCATTATAGAAGGACACAGCGGGATAAAATAAAACTCCTGTATATTATATTGGTGGTATTTTACCGTTTATTAAAGAAATAAAAATAGTAAAAAAATGAATAGTCAGTTTTTATCGATATAATTTTGAACTCACTACTATTTTGTAGGCATTTAAGTATGAATTCTTAGCTTGGCGCTGAGGGCACGTCTTTGTGTTTTTGACGTGGCGGTCAAAAGGTTAATTCTCACCTGGTACCTGCCCAGGTGTCACTCGGCAAGTTTCACAAAGCGCGTAGGTATTCAAGGCACACGAGACGCTACTGAAAACTTCAGGTTTCATCCGTGTGAAAATAAGTTATGTCTGATTGCTCTGGGATCTTACTCTATATAGCTTGGCGCTAGGCGAGGCATCGCGTTCTGTGTACGCTGGCGGTGAAATGGTTAAACGGAGCTAAGTAGAGGTCCCATTCTTTTTGCTAACTACTGATACGATTTTGAAGAAAATGTAGACAGTATGAATAAAGCGCTAATGTTTGATTTATAGGATAGGGTGCTCTGTAAATTGTTTTCTTTTTTTATGTTTAATGGGCCTACTCTTGACCTCAATCTAGTCTTAGAGGACAGAGATGAGGTCGACGATGAAACGAGCTAACCCAAAAGATGCCTATTAACTCGCGACTTAAATAGATTGGGGTCATATGAACTTGGGAACACCGACGAAGGCAGGGAATTCCACTCCTTAGCTGTGCGCATAATAAACGATGTAGCAAAGCGCTTCGTGCGAACGTGTGGAACATCGACAAGGAATGGGTGATAACCTGCAGTATGTCTGGACTCCCGATGAAAGAAGACTACTGCTAAGCATAAGGTCTTGCGTTCGATTCTCCAGGTCGTGCAAAGCATTATTGGGTTTTTTCCATCAGGAGCTACCTTCTCAGCAGCAGCTCTGCGAAGGCTCTGGGATTTGGTCTGCCCTTATCACACGGGACTTTGAAAAGTGTCGAATTTTTCAATCAGGAATTTCTCAAAAGCAGAATCTGGATATACGCCTAGTCGATGTCAGTAGGGTCGCCCCTATTACATGGAACTTAGGGTGTTACCACACCAATCGATTAACACAAGTCGACGTCAATCAACGGTTTCTACTACACCAATTGATCGATCGTCGTCATTTCTACCATCGATCGAATGGTGATAGGCAATAGATCGATTGGTGTGGTAATAACTGATGAGGGGCATACTTCTGCATAACCAATCGCCGATTACAGGCGTGATATAGTGTTCATGTGCTGTAAGATTTTAGGGGTAGTCGTACTATTATAAATTGTGTTTTAAACTTTCACGGTTTAAAACTACATTTATTTATCACTTACGGGATACCTTCTTGGTAAAAAAGGTAGCCAGATTAGTCTGCACCTAACGATTTTTTCCATCCACCCACCCGCATTCTCCAGTCATCCCGCGATGGCGCTTGCAACAGCTTCGAAATATCGGGAGCTCAAAATAATAAACAATCACGGAAGATATCCCGTGAAAGTAAAAGTGTTATGTAAATAGTGTTTGGGTAATTGGGGTTCCAATTAAAAATCAATATCAGTTTTTTAATTATTTATTTGCACTAACCGCAGAAAATTCGTAAATTAAAGTTCTCGTAAATGAACTAAAATTATCTAAAGTTGAGTCGTAAATTAAAGTTGACCATAAACTCGTAAATGAACTATGAATAATAAATAAATCATAATTAAGGTAATACATAATTATCAAGCTTTTAACGTATTAATTAAAAAAGTCATAATTACATGTCCAGTAGAAGCATTTTCGTTAAACAAATATTAATTTGGAAAAGATAGCTAGACAACAAAAAAAAATAATTTTGAATAATTATGTACCTTCCTCACAATATTAAACATTGGTCATTAATCAAACATGGACGTAATCATCGAAACAAAATACAACATTAATTAACATCCGGCTGTGACTTATTTTTATAAACAGAAAACAATTATTTCGACATATCGAAAAAAACCGTGCAATTTTGCCATTTTTCTCGAACAATTTACATATTTAAACTAGCTTTTGCCCGCGACCTTCGTTCGCGTGAAATATTATAAAAAAAATATTTCCCTTTTTGAATATTTTTTTTTTAAATATAAGGCTTTTAATTTTTTTTTAATTTTTTTGCGCGGCACCCTAATATCGGTGATTAGTCTGAACAAACAGACAGACAAAAACTGAAAAAAAAAATGAGTTTTTGTTATAAGTACCGTATATTGGTAAAATGTAGTATCGTTTGGCAGGCGGCGGAGGGGGGTGGGAGGGGGAGATCAAATCAAAAATCAAAATATCTTTATTGGAACAAAAACACATAAAAATTGCGTACGTAAGTAAATAGCTGCATTAGTTAAAAACTGTGTCCAGCTATTAACGCCCACCTCCAAGAGGGAGACGACAGCGTTCCAGATAACAGAGATGAGATTATAGTAGCGTTTAGTAACATTAAAACAGTAAGAAAAGTAAAATAGTAAAAAATTAAATAGCAAAACTAGGAGATGTACCTTTCTCCCCTAGCACCACTCCTATGAAAAGGCAATGCACCGTTCTTGAGAAAAAACAATTATTGTAACCTAACCTCAAAACACTTTATATCCGCTTAATAGCAGTGTCATAACATTTTGCACCACAGACAATAATAATGTGAAACAGATTTGGTTGTCAATCACCCAGTTTAACGTTCCTGTTCCGCTTTTCCTCTGACTTGAGGTTAGAAACATTTTTCATTAATTTCGCAGAAAATATGCATTACCTTGCAATAAGAGTGGTAGCGTTATAATCCGGGACCCGATCCCTACCAGCTTTAACCCCTTTTACCCTCCAACTCGAGCCAAACGATACTAGATCCAACCCCCGATATTTTCATATGCATTCAGCAAAAAGCTGTTATTTTGATTTAACAATATTTATTTGTATAGATGTCAAATTCTTATTTCACTAGAGTAAGTTACCAAAATTGCTAGCTGTCGCCAATTAAAACAATAATGATGATTGGCAATGTTTCTTGTAATAGTTGGTTTTATCGATTATGGGTCAATTTTTGACATCTTCAAAGAAGATTAAATATGGTAGTTTAAAAATGTTTTTACACAAAAGACGTTATTTCCATATTTTCTTTCTTCAAGAGAAAGCATTAAACTCTAGAATATAACAAATATGGTTAATTATTTAACAAGCTGACAATAACATCTGTCGGTTTACTCCAGTGAATTGAAGATTCGACCATAGACATTTTTTTTAATTTATTTAATTAAACCACAACTTTTGGGACTTCATCAGCCATGCTAGCAAGAATTAAGTTCTTATCAGTGCCAACAGCTTTCTTTGGCTCTAAAGCATTTCTCATTTCTAAGGCCCGGGTGTCCACCTCCAAGGATTGGTTCTTGTCGTTCAAATCAATGGCTATTTTGATGGAAGCTGCTTCTAGAGCGTTGTATGTTGCCCTGAAAATTGTTTAAAGTTAAGTTCTGACATTGCTCAAAACATCACTCCGCTAAAGTGGAATTGAGCTGGCCGTGCCTGCCGTATACCCCCCATTTATCCGAAAAAACAACTATCTGGAGCCCTGTCAGTCAGAAGACGTTGCAGCAGACCAGCTGGACAGAACCAATGACCAGTTCAGAAAAAAATCACGAGGTATTTGCACAGCAGTGGAATGCTAGCAGTAACAGGTTAAGTTCCCGCGAGGTCCGTGGCTCTAAGAATGCGATCTTTTTTTAAAGTGGACTGGCTGGAAAATACAGGGTTGAAGAAGAGTCATCTAATAAATTAATGTTACATATTATGTTTGTTGGATAGATGAATCAAATTGACTGGACAATTCCTGAGCGCTACAATCATGAATACGACGTATCACATTTAAAATACGTCAAGTCCTAGACATTAATCATGATGAGTAATGATCTTCTAAATAGTTTCTTAATACTAGCTCTGTTTTTAGTCCCTCAGGGTTTCAATAGTCACTACTAATGTAAAGAACATTAAAAGCCCATAAGACGGGGAGCGTTCTTCAAACCTTGAGTTTATTTTTCTATCGATAGCCATACTGCGCTAAGGACTAAATATCAGCCTAACTGACAGCGGCTGATGAAAGATCAAAACGTGTTGTGCGCACCCCAAGTTTCCTACTGATTGATAGTCTACGCTAGTTTTACCAGTACAACTACTTATACTGACTTGGCACAGTCCAATTTCTCCTGCAACTGACGAATAGTCTCCCTCAGGCACCGGACCTCATCCTTCAGTCCTAGATCAGCCTCATCAGCAGCCAGTTCATACCCTGGACGGTACCCTCGCGTCTCCAAGCGGGTTTCAGCCACTTTCAACGCGTTCACTTTATCGGCAAACTGTTCGCCCATAGTTTTTAGTTCCGTTGCTAGTTTGTCCATGTTTTCTTCCATCTGTGAAAAAGTTTACGGATAGTGTACAGTTTTTTGTTACATTTCCAAAAATTGGTGAACCAGTATTAAAATGTGATGCTAATGCAAAGCATTTATTTCAATTGGGCCCTTAAAAGGCACTTTTGAACGACAACCTTTACAAAGAAATAGAATTGATTTAGCTACTCATTCGTAAAGGAAGTCATCATCATCATCAGCCTATAGCAGTCCACTGCTGGACATAGGCCTCCTCCATCGCACGCCATTCAACTCGATTCTCAGCAACTCTCATCCAGTTGCTACCAGCCACCCCGCGAAGATCGTCACTCCACCGAGCCTGAGGGCGTCCCACCTTACGTTTGCCGATTCGCGGTCTCCACTCAAGAACACGTCTACCCCAACGGTTATCGGTCCTACGGCTGATATGACCGGCCCATTGCCACTTCAGCTTACTTATTCTGTGGGCTATGTCGGCAACTCTGGTTCTCTGTCGAATCACCTCGTTCCGAATGCGATCCCTCAGAGAAACTCCAAGCATAGCCCGTTCCATAGCTCGCTGAGCGACCTTAAATTTATGGACCAGCCGTACCGACAGTGTCCACGTTTCGGCTCCGTAAGTCATAACAGGCAGGACGCACTGATTGAAGACCTTAGTCTTTAGGCTCTGTGGAATACGCGACGAGAAGACCCGGCGAAGCTTCCCAAATGCTGCCCAGCCCAGCTGAATTCTTCGATTAGCCTCCCTCTCCAAGTTGTTCTTACCAAACTGCAGAGTTTGCCCGAGGTACACATATTCTCGAACAACCTCGAGAGGACCGCCATTGACAAAAATAGGTCCTGGGGTGACGTGTTCTTTGAACATAACCTGGGTTTTGTCCAACTCACCCCGAGACCAATGCGTACAGAAGAATCAACTAGGCCATCCAGCATCTGCTGCAAGTCGTGCAGCGATTCATCCAGTATGACGATGTCATCAGCAAATCTCAAGTGTGAGATGTACTCGCCGTTGATATTAATGCCACGTCCTTCCCATTTCAGCGTCTTAAACACATCCTCCAGTGCGTTGGTGAACAATTTCGGGGAGATTACGTCCCCTTGTCTTACCCCCCGACGCAATGGGATATGCTCCGTTTGCTGGTTTTGAGTTTGGACGGTCATTGTGGCGTTCTCATAAAGGTTTCTCAACACTTGGATGTATCGCCAGTCGACTTGGCATCGCTGCAGAGACTCCAGAACTGACCAGGTTTCGACAGAGTCAAAAGCCTTCTCATAGTCCACAAATGCAAGACACAGCGGCCGATTATACTCTTCGGACTTCTGTATGATCTGCCGCACTGTGTGGATGTGGTCTATGGTGCTATATCCTCCTCGAAACCCGGCCTGCTCCGGTGGCTGGAAGTCGTCGAGCCTTCGCGCTAGACGATTTGTGACGACTCTTGAGAACAGCTTATACACGTGGCTAAGGAGCGAAATGGGTCTGTAATTCTTTAGTAGGGTCTTGTTCCCCTTTTTAAAGAAAAGAACGACCACACTCCTTCTCCACGCTTCTGGAGTTCTCCCAAAGAACAGGACCGAGTTGAAAAGCTCCCGAAGCTCCCTTAATACAGGACGTCCTCCCGCTTTCACGGGCTCAGTCGTTATCCCATCCTCACCAGGGGCCTTTCCATTCTTAAGCTGTCTAAGAGCCGCCTCGATTTCGTCTTGGCTGACTTCTGGCAGGTCTTCTGTGAAATGGCGGGTTAAGGTGGCTCTGGAATCCTCATTTTCGGGATCAGGTCGAGATGCATGCGATGCGTACAACTGGCCGTAGAAGTTTTCGACTTCCGAAAGAATCTCCGGCTTCGAAACGACGATATCCCCACTAGATTTGGTCAACTTCGTCAGGTGGCTCCTCCCAAGTGATTGGACGAACACTTTCGACCCCCGATTTTGCTCAATCGCTTTTTCTATTGAGCGTGTGTTGGAGCATCGAAGGTCGCGTCGTACCAATTTTCTGATTCTTTTATTGAGTGCCTGTAGTTCTGACGAAGTGACGGGTAGGTTTTCACGTCGTTCCGTCATAAGCTCCAGAGTCTCCTCCGAAAGTTTAGACTTCCTGCCCTTACGCCGCATTTTACAAAAACGCGTCCCTTCCTCCCTGAGGATTTCCACCATTTGTTCGAGCGCCTGGTCAACGTCATTTGTGGTTTCCACGGCCGCGAATCGGTTCTCCAGATCTGACTGCAACGCTTCAGACCCTAGCATGGTTTGGAGCATATTTGGACGGAGCCTAGACTTCATCAAACGGGTTCGCTCCAGCTTGAAATCAATATTCAGAGTGCCTCGAACAAGTCTGTGATCACTACCGGTGTTGAACCTGTTGATCACCGAAACATCTCTAAATATATGCTTTTTATCCGTTATGATGAAGTCAATCTCATTTTTCGTCATAGTGTCGGGCCTCGCCATGTCCACTTCCTTTGGGGCTGTTTCTTAAAGAAGGAATTCATCACGAAAAGCCCCTCCTTTTCAAGGAAGTTGACAAGCATTTGCCCCCTATGATTTCTGCTGCCAAACCCGTAGGATCCTACTACCGATTCACTGCAATTCTGTACTCCCACTTTAGCGTTAAAATCCCCCATGACAACGTTGTAGTGGGCTTTAGTAGTGGAGTGTAAGGCCTTGGAGATGTCCTCAAACATTTCCTCCACCACGTCGTCCGGATGTGCCGAAGTCGGTGCGTACACCTGAACAACCTTGAGGCTATACCTCTCAGTTAGCTTCACTATGAGGTACGCTACCCTGTTCGACACACTAGACACTTCTACCACGTTGTCACAAAGGGACTTGTGTACCAGGAACCCGACTCCGCCTTGGGATAGCTGGTCTCCCTCTCGAAAGTACATTAGGTGGCCCGATTCAAGGGTTATTGTGTCCTCCCCCTCTCTTCGGACTTCACTCAACCCAAGAATGTGCCACCTTACTCTTTCGAGTTCTTCCTCCAGCTGCACCAGGTGTTCGTCGAGCCGTAACGTGCGTCCATTATACGTCGCCAAGGTCAGTTGGGTTTGGCGGCCAATCGTAACCCGGGGATTCTTAGCACCCCCTACCTTGCCGTTACCGTGACCGCCGCCAAAATCAGGGATAGCAAGGCCGCCGGGAGCTGGGGGCCGTGGTTGATTTTGACTTGCCATAAAAGGGATTTGCCCATAATCGCCACGCTGGGCATGCGGGTTGGCGATCGCAGATCACAGCTCCTCGCACTAGCGACGCTGCTGCCCGTCGCTAGTCTGCACCATTTAGCTGTGACATTTATTTCGAAATGGTTATACCGCCATTTAACGGTCGTCAGAGCCTCGTTTGTTGTTCAGCAGGATGCACCACGAGCAGGTGAGGTTGACTTGGGGCACTGAGATGGTAGGTGTGCCCCCTTACATCCCCCATAAAAGGAAGTATCGTATGGAAAATAATGGGTAAGGATCTCCATCGTTCATTGATGATGCATTCTATGTGATTATCGATACGGCAACAAGCAATGCCTTTTTTGCAAAATTAAACTTTGCAAGGAAATCTCCTGTATCGTGGGTGCGTTTACCAAACATTTAAACTCACTCACATACACAAACAGCCAGATCTGGAACAACTACCTGTAAGCCATACAAATATTTGTTCCGTGCGGGAACCGAACCTGCGACACACAGCTCGCAGCAGCCAATCACACAGCCACTGCGCCAATCGTGCTGTCAAGTTACTTAGAAACTAGTCTTATACAGAGCGGTGTGATACAGCGATTAGACATTGCTGTGCGGTGTGATTGTAGTCGGCTGCGGAATAATGCCTTATATACCACGTCATGCTGTGCTTGAATAAAATAGACCAACAACAAACATGACGCATACGATAAAACTACAAAATCATTTAGAAATCTGGGCTTGGTGACAAAAATAGAGTTTCTGAATCCCGACTAACCCCTAATATCACGTAATAGGATTGAGAAACTTCCCACTTTTATTTCTCTTATTCTGGACCTAACTATATGAATAAAGTTTTTGGAAGCTAATATAGTTGGACGGCAATATCAGATTCCCAAGTTACCCAATTGTTTGCCGCTGAGTAAGTAGATGGCAAAAAGAGTGCGACTTTTCTAGGATTGGACCAATAAGCCTTTAAGCTGCGTCTACACTAGGCGAACCAAGCACGAGCTGAGCACGAATTTGCTTGGTGTAGACTGACTTCGAAGCCTCGAACGAGCACTCCCGCCAGGAGAACTCCTATTCGGGTTGTGATCCGCTCGTGCTCGGCTTGTTTAACGTAGACGCACTTTTAAATTAACTTCTTTAGTTCAAAACTTTATTTAGGGCTTATTTTCATAGTTAAGACTAGCATTCATTATTTGGAGAGCAGTGGTGGCTCAGTGGTGGCGGCCCCGACTTACGAACAGTAAGTCGTGAGTTCGAACCCAACCCAGGCAGGCATTACTTTGCGTTATTTATTTCATCACCACTGCTTTCAAAAACGGTGAAGGAATACATCGTGAGGAAACTGGCATGTCCTAGTACCAAAAATTCGAAGACATGTGACATTTACCAACTCACACCGCGTGGTGTATTAAAACACATTCCTTCTCATAGAAAGGACGCCGTGTCCCAGCAGTGGGAACATTATAGGCTGATTATGCTATTCATTATTTACCTAGCTATCATTTATCAGTGCAATCGTCTGGCACTTTGGTGAAAGCTGTCCAAAATGAAAACTTTATTGCCAGGATAAGACTTATATACGAGGCTAGGTGTACAAGTTTCAGTGAACTTTTATTCAATAAATTTAATATATTCGATACCCGGAAAAATTATGGTGTACTATACTTTTGTACCTGCCCATTCGGGGATTACTAACGTTCTGTTTTTTAAACAAACTGCAGTTAATTGGAATAGATTTCATCACAATGCATAAAGGAAATAGCTAAAATGTTGTCAGGTAAGGCTAATTCTATTTGGTGCTATCATTGTGAGGATCGCCCGGAGGACACGGTGGAGCACACCGTGGAGGTCTGCCCCGCTTGGGCGGAGCACCGCCGTGTCCTCGTAGCGGCGATTGGCGGCGGCGACCTCTCGCGTCCGGCCCTGGTCCAAGCCATGGTCCGGGGCGAGAGGGAATGGGAAGCCGTCACCTCCTTCGGCGAAGCAGTCATGCTAGCGAAGGAGGTGGCGGAACGTGAGAGGGAGATAACCTCACGTCCCAGCCGCCGCGGGAGAAGCACCGGGCGTCGGGGGCCACGCCGTGATGGCTCTCGGCCACCGTAGGCGCGGGCCTGTGGACGGTGAGTAATGGGTTAGCTCGCCGTCCGTCCGTCTTGTGACGACAGGCCGTGTCGACGGCGCGTTCGTGTTCCACGCGCGCCTCAAAGAGATGTCAGCAAACAAGAGGTGCCCGCAAGGGCCGATGCCTGCCAGGGCTGCGGGACTGTTCGAAAGAGATACCGCGGCCCTGGAACATAAAGGGCAAGAGAAGGAACATGGGTGGTTTTTAGTCAGTAAAAGTCTGACACTCCCTTCCGCTCCGCCCAGAGCGGGAGGAGTCATTTGATGATTTCCCACCCGAAAAAAAAAAGGCTAATTCTATTTCGGTGGGCATTTCGGGCAACAGTTAGACCCAGAGTACAGGGTGTTATTCAAGACCCAATTGGAACATTGAAATAGGCTGGACTGTTACTCTAATGGTTTGTGAATTAATAATATTTAGGTGTTCTGTCCAAAATATGGTCCTATATTTGTTGCACTTTTTGCATAGAAAATGTTCTACTTACATTAGATTGTGTCATTAAAATCGGCCGTGTTTGTTTTGGCGGAAAGAACACACACAATTGATTCTCTCACAATTGACTCTATGATTGAGTACAAAACTTCTAAAGTATAATAAAGGTAGTCGTAAGTAAGGTAAAGACTTCAAAATATACTTAGTGCCTAAGAGTGCAAGTGTTTTTGTCTACGCTAGTTACTATGAATACCTATGAATCTAAGGCTGACAGGACTTGGGTCTCTTACCTATAAGATTTCTAGGAATTACTACTTACCTATTTCTTAACTGAACATACCTTCATCTTCTGCCAATCCAGTTCGTTTCTAGCCCTCTGCGTATCATAGATGCGTCTCCTCAGCATATAATTGGTGACATCAGTTTGAGCTCTCAATGCATTTCTAGCGCGACCTCGTGCAACAAAGAGTGACTCACGAAGACGTAAAGTGTCTTGAAGCTCGTTTATTGCCATTTGTTTCGTTGCTTCACATTTTTCGTGCCATTGCTGGTTGGTAATCATTCTAGAAGAGACAAATAATTTTGGTTTTTGGCTTTGATTGTGTCCATTATAGTGATTAAATGGTTAATTTTAATTATTTGGTTATTTGGTATCCCTTTTAGCAGTATTAACCTTTCGTATGCCGGAACGTACATATACACGAGACACAATCACTTTTTAATTGTGTCTATATACTCAGCATACGAGTGGTTAAAATGGTTCCAATAATCTCGAGCAAATTATTGTAATTTAATTTATTTTGTGTGTCGATATTTACTTCTAAATTATGTTTGAAAAACGTTCAATCTTATATTTTTGCCTCTCGCATTTAACAACTAAGTGTATTTTATTTTATTTTATTGGTAACATCAAGGAGATTTTTTTGTTGCGATGTTGATTCTCCGTAAGTACTAGAGATGTAATCAAACTCTTGTAATCAAAGGAGTTTGATTACATCTCTACGTTATAAATATAAATTTCTCTATAAAAGGATTCTTTTTTCAGCATCATGAAAAAGTTAGTACCTAATCTAAAACTTAAACCATAAGTACCTAGTAGTACTGAAAAGCATCTAGACTTTCTCCAACTTGGTAAGTAAGCCGTTGTTCAGATACGCCGCCTACGTAAGAAAAAACCATAATGAGAGGCAAAGTACCATCGCTTAGAGACTGCTCATATCTTGCGATATTAATGAGACTAGAATGTCGTGGGAACCTTTTAACTCAGGCCCAGGTGCAACAAGACGCGAGGGAGTATCATAACTTGCTAAGAAATTTAATTGTTTAGAAGTACCAAGTTTAAAGTTTCTGCCTCTCAGGTTGTTTTCAAGGAGACCGTCGTGTCTTGTAAGTTATCTTGGCTCGGTGTTCAGTTTTAGACTTCGTTAATGTGCTACAGGGATTATGCAGAGATGCTAACTTAGGTAATGAGATCATGAGACTCTGTTTTCTCATTTGCAAATAAATAAAAAGCATGTAGCCTGGATACATTTTTCAATTTTTGCCTCGTTGGTCAAACGTCGCAATCGCGACTTCTGAACATGAAGTGCTGGGTTCGATTCCGGTTCCCTATCCAATTGCATAAAATTTAAAGACACAATAGGGTAAATCCAAATTATGCTAAAATCTTGCAATATTACCATAGCAGAGATCAATGACATTTTCGAGGTTAATAAAAGTTTTTGAAGGTCAAGGTCAAATTTGGAATAAAATCGACATCAAGGTAAATATCAAAATTTTGTTATTAGGCGTAGACGACGTAGACCCGCTACGCGGGGCTCCTATTTCTGTCTGCAGGGTTTAAATTAACCTAACACGAAGGGGATGACAGGGTCTTAGTTCGCTCGCTTCGCTCGCTCTGTAGACCCCACCATCCTTTTCGAACCTAACCTGTCCGGAGTTGGGGTGCCCCAAGTCGCGAAGTCGCTTAGCTCAAACAAAAAAAAAACAATATTCGAAGGGATCCCTTCGATTTCTGGGTCAGGCAAATTGTAATTGGGTTTCTATCAGGAATTTCTCGAAGTCGAATTCGAAACGAAATCTGAATTTGTGCTCGGTTGATGCATGAGACTATGTGAGTGTACTATTAAGTACACCTCTGCCTAACGATTCGGGAATTACAGGCGTAATAATATGTTATTTGTTCTATTAATTCGAAGTTGAATAAACTGAAGGGAGTTTGTAACTAAAAGTAGTACCAAATCTCCAAAAGGATACTTAAAACTTCTGGTTATGACATTATTTCGTTTTCTTTTAGTTTTATCAAGGTTCAATTTAATCTCCAAACTGCTAAACTTATTAGTCCAAAGGCTCATCACATCATACGTCATTCAATTATTTTTAGTACTCAAAAATTCCTACCTCTTGGGAGTTTTCAAGGAGTCAGTCTTATAAGTGATATTGGCACTATCCTTCGTCAAGTTCAACATGTCCGTATCAATCTGAAGTGCTTCGTTCTTATCGTTCAGGTCTAATTGAAGTTTGAACTTCACAACCTCCAACTTGTTGATTTTCTCCCAAGCGGACTGACATCTGTCTATCAACATCTTCTTGTTGCTTTCTGTTACGCAGAGTTCCTGTAGGTTTGATGAAATTTTTTAGTTTCAGTTCCATGGAGGATAATATTAATATTATTTTTTTTTTAATTTTTGTATAAAAATCGTAAAGGGGTTCACAGAATACATATAACAAGTTTCAACTGTGTAGTCCTAAAAGTATCAGAATAAAGCGGCTGTGACATACGGACGGACAGAGACACATGACGAATCTATAAGGGTTCCGTTTCTTACCATTCGGCTACTTAACCCTAAAAACGAAACCCCTTATAAATTTTTCCTGTCCGTCTGTGTATCGGTCTGTCTGTCCGTATGGCGCCACACAGTTGAAATTTGGAGAGAAGGTGTCTTTTATAAACCTCTGCACAAAAGTGAAGTTAAATTATGAAAATAGAGGGAGGAGGCGCCCCATTCATGTAACTGAGGGTTGAACAAATACATTTCTACGTATATAACTGTGTGAGGTAATTCTATTTATCGACAACTCTTGAAAATAATGTCGAGGCTTTGTAGAATATAGTTTTTTAAGTCAATGATTGAAGCGATATTTGCTTCTTATGCCGTAAAAAATGTGCTTAACTTCTAAATAAGAAGAGGAAAATTATGAAAAAAATTAGGTTTGTAGAACATAAAAAGAACTTTCAACGAAAATTGGTTTGAATAAGATTTGATATTTAGCTTTTGAGATATGGTGATATAACAAAAAAAGGACAAAACCATAGTATTTTGCATAGATGTAAATGACAAAGGTAGTCAATAGTGATGAACTTTTGTAAATTCATCTCCTGAGGGGTTAAATTAAATGGGAAATGAAATTTGTGTGGCAGTGTGTTATTTTTTCTACGATAAAATTCTATCGAGCACACGGCTTGTTCCTGTACATACGACATTCAAAATATTAAATCCAAATGACAACGAAAATCCTGTTTGTCCGAATGCAACAGCATGTATTCTAACTAGTTAAGCCTAGCACACATCTGCCAGCTAATTGGGCTGACAAGTGGACTTAACAATAAGGTCAGTAGGTAGCTGTACTATTATATTTAACACAATTCTTGTTGAAAAGCTCATGTAATTTCAACGTCTTTAACTTTTGTTTCTGCATCTACAGTTTAAAAAATTATATTGACGTTCAAAAAAGAACTTTTCAAAAATCTATGTTATTGGGATAACGGCTGTTAAATAAACAGATCGTGTTAGAAAGGGTGCAGGGTGGTACCTGCGCTCCCATTTAACTCTTACGTTGAGAGAAAAAACAGCTAGGCTGAAGTGGCAGTGAGCTGGCCACGTAGAATGAATTGCACCCGGAGAGATGGGCAAAGATCGTCACTCACTGGATGCCTGATGGAGGAAATCGCCTTCGAGGTAGACTCCAGCGAAAGTGGCGTGACGTTCTAATCTTGTTTGCGGGGCAAACATTACCAGTGATCACACAGAATAGAGATATTTGGAATGAAAACGGAGAGGCCCTTACCCATCAGTAGGAAAAACAAGACAAGCAAAAAAAAAATGAGGATTATCAGTTTTTACCTTTTTCAGCTCAGTATCAGCGAGATCATAAGTCAACTCCGCGCTTCTCCTCCCGTCTCTGTTAGAGAGACATTCGGAGCAGACCAGCAGAGGGAGATTCAGCTGTTCCAACTCCCTTTCTGTGGACGCCTTCTCTTCCTTAAGGCCGGCCATCTCTCGGTCCAGAAGATCGAGGAGTTCTTGAAGAGTTGACCTCCATTGTTCAATTTCATAAACTCTGTTTGAATAAAAGTAATATTAGCATTATATTGACGTGTTAATCAGTTTAGATGGACGTCAACTGTACCCTGGTGGATGGATTGTCTTGTTTTTTGTCAAAATTGGCAAATTTAAGGTGGAAGGCCGCTGATTTTATTGATTATTTTTTTGGAAATACATGTGTATTACGGCCGCGAAACATATTTTGTTGAACATACAGCTGGACACTGACCAGCAAATTGCAAAACACTTAAGAAAATTTGAATTTCGCGGGCTTCCCCGGCGTTTCCAACCTTAAACCCGTTCCACAAGCAATAGGCCTTCTATTATCGTGTCCTGCGTCGTGTCGAAACTCGTAGTGAAGTTCTAAGTCGACTCCTGATATATTGTCATCGACAAGCTAAGAAAAGTGTTCTTTAGACGAACATATTATTTTGACTGTCTCATTGGTCTAGAGGTAGCAAGCGCGACTGCTGAGCATGAGGTCCTGGGATCAATCAGTGTCTTTTTTCCATCAGGAATTTCTCAGTAGCAGCCACGGAGTCTGGATTTGTGCCCGGTTGTTTGCATTAGGCTTGCTCCCTATTACATACCACTTGTACCGGCAAAATGTGGGTGATCTAAGGTGCACCTCTGCACCTTCTGGGATAGCAGGCGTCATGTTATGTATATTATTTTGTCAATCTTGACCAATTTGATGTTACCCATCAAATTGGCTTCAAGAAAAACAATTCTTAGAGCACCCTTTTTTGTACGGACTAAGATGGTTTATTTCCCTCTAGTATCAGTAGTTCGGTTGTTAGTCCGGTTGACCGAACTACTGAAACTTTCAGTTGCAATAGTTCGGTTCTAACAAAGCACCGAACTACTGAAACTTAATAGTAGCAGTAGTTCGGTTGTAAGTCCGGTTGACCGAACTACTGAAACTTAAATATGTAGATACCCTCCCTTTAGTTCGGCAAATAAACTGCCGTTTTCTCGTGGTCCTACTATTTTGTCGTACTAGTAGGACCACGAGGGAGACCAGTTTCTGTTCGTCCGACTACGACAGACGGTCGACATCAGGGGCATGCCGAGGTTCGGTTAGTTAGGTTCCTGTAAACCCTGCAGACAGAAATAGGAGCCCCGCGCAGCGGGGATTCGTCGACCTGCTGCCGGAAACGCTAACCCTATAGACGGTCGACGTCAGGGGAACCCGGTTCGGTTAGGTTACATAGGTATTTAAGTTTCAGTAGTTCGGTGCTTTGTTAGAACCGAACTATTGCAACTGAAAGTTTCAGTAGTTCGGTCAACCGGACTAACAACCGAACTACTGATACTAGAGGTTTATTTCAGCTCCAGCCTTTATTCTACTCAAACAGCAACCCCTTTCGCTGTAAATGTAGGCATATAAACAGATTATCCTTGCAAGAGCCGACTTCAAAGCCATTGGACATTCAATTACCCTCACCTGGCTCTAAGGCGGTTGTTGTTATGATAGCTGTCCCATTCGGTCTTGATACGGGTCTCGTTGCGAAGCTGGTGGGCACTGTGGCGTAGATCGAACGCATCTGCTCGTCGGGTGTCGGACGTAACCTGTTGTAGGAAATTTGATTGTGAATTCGGTTTAGAGAGTGTGTGACGTCTTTGATCTTTGGGGTATTCTGTTGTTGGATCTTTGAAGAGTTTTCCATGAATTTGGTTGATGCAAATACCTACGGTTGTTTTCTACGAAATGTAGAAAAGACAGGTTTAAAATTAACGATAGTGGACCATTCTGTATCTATAAGTATAACCAAAAACTATAGTGACAATTATGGAAATTACTGCTCACACAGTGCACAGTCACAAAGCGGGAACCTAAAATTAAGATCAATCAGAAGCTACCAGGGACAGTTTCACAATCTGAATCAGAAACCCCGAAAAATATAGGTCTAAGAGTCGCCCTACTAGACATATTCAATATGCAGGATATGTCGACAACCAGGACGGGAGAAGGTCCAGTATTTTGTACCAGTATGTTCTATGGAAGACGAAACCTTACTTTTAATTTTATTAGGCTTTATTTCAAAACTCCCCAGCTCAAACTAGGCGCGTTAAATCTGACTCCAAATAAATTTTCGAAATTTATATTCATCATCATCTTACTGCCCTTGTCCCATTTTATTTGGGGTCGGCGCAACACGTTTTCTTCTTCCATTCTCCCCTGTCAGACCGTCACGGCATTATTTACTTCTTTTTATATCAGTCTTCACACAATCCATCCATCTTTTCTTTGGCCTTCCTCTCCCTCTCCATCCATCAACATTCATGTCTATCACTCTTTTAATTCCATTGAAAATCAATTCTAAGCATTTGTTTCTGATCTATGATTTATGGCTTATAATGTGATTTTTCAATTCAATTTACTTGCGTTACTTTTACAACCATTAAGTTAAATTCAATGTCTATAAACAAATGTAAACGAATTTCAACAAAAACGAACTTCTTCAATTACAGGAATTCAAAAGAGATATTAAATTAGTTGTCAAAAGAATGGAAAAGTTTCTTTTTCGCAATTAATTCGGATATTACACATATACTTACCTATTCCTGTTTTATTACTAGTTGATTTACCTTATAATTTATATATTTATTATAGTATTTATGTAGGTATTATGTACTCTACAATTGTAAATCTACACCCGTTTCTTTGCCGTTAAAACAAAAGTTTCAGTAAACTGATAAGTTTATACCGATTCATCGCTTGTGCCGCAAATCTTTGGTTGGTAACGAATAGTTTGCTCTTGAAGCATATTAATTATAATACAGGGTGTAAACAGACACTTCACGAGGCCGTCAACCAAGCATTATGTAAGTACATCAAAATAATTAACTGTACGCAAAAAATATTCCTGAGAAACGACTTTTTTTTGGGGTGAAAAATCACGTTTTACGGTTGAACTCAATGTAAAGCACTCAAAACATTGTGCTGATGGATGGATTGACTAGTACGGGGGTCGTGGAGGTGTTTAAAGAAAAAGTCTGACATTACATGTCAGACATGTGTTAAAGTACCAACTTTTTCACATGTTTAGAAAAAAAAAGCTTGTGGAAAAGTTAGAACTTTGACCCCCAATATATCCGTAACTAGAAGGTTCCCAGGTATGGTCTAGAACAAAAAAAAATATCTCAATGACGGGGAGAACAAGTGCCTTTCGGCTTCGTTAAGGGTTTTGTTACACCCTTTATGTAGTCAGATCTTAGTTATGACTTTTGCCTTATTATAACTAGTTTGAGAATTGAAGGGGTAAGTGGACAAAGGTGTTATCTGACAAAACTGAAAAAAATAGGTTTTTGCATGGACATAGGTTTTATGTGACGATAAATCGACTGGTGGTCTCAAAATATCATTTTTTTATTCATATCCAGAAATAAAGACCCTAGCAAAGGTGTTAACTACCAAAGTGTATACATTTAAAGTTTACAATTAAATTAAAAAATGATTTAAAATTTTCTAATGCCCATAATCTCAATCGAATTTTTTGTAAGTTAACACCTTTGTCCACTTACCCCTTCAATTGTTTCCGTCTTTCCAAAGAATAATCAAATTCCAGACGCAAAGTTAAACAATGAAACATTGAATCGACCGACCGACGAACCGAAGTATAACAAAACTCCTTTCGAGTTATAAAATGACCTTTACAAGAGTCAAGCGTAAAGTTATGGCCAGTAATAAATGTGTAGACTCCGTGCCTCATCATGTAAAGCTGTCACATCCTAGCGTTGTGCCTTTACCCCGAAACTTTGACAAAGGGAAATTGTGGAACTAAGGATGACATGGAAAAGTGATCGGTCATCAGTACTGCCTCCAGGCCGCTCATTTCCTGATAAAAAGCACGGTTGGGCGCTAGTGACCTAATCGAAGTGAAACAAAGGAAACCCACTCCACAAAAATGAAAATAAATATACATCAAAATATATATTAATGTAAATAGACATTTAACGGTTATACTAAAATAAAATAAAAAGACAAACAATGGGGAAAACATTACGCCGGCAGTTATAACGCCTGTGAAAGTTTTTATAGCAATGTGTTGTAGGCCCGCGTTATAATGATTCTTGTTTTGAGTAGGAGGAAATATTCTGTAAAGTAAGGGCTAATAGCGTATACAAAAGACTTCTGAATTAATTGACACTTAAAAAATCATACGGTTTTATTAAAAACTTGGAATATGTGATAAAAAAAAACTACATCGAAAAGCAAAGCTCGCTTTAGCTAAAAATTGTAAGTACCTACAGTTACTGATCGATGTACGTTTGAATCTATCAAACTATAAACCTACCGACCTACCTATTAACATACCTAATGAACAGAAGTTAAACTCCTCTCATTAGCCAATCCCAAAGGAAAATACTTTATAGGTCGATTGTTTACTTGATTTACTTGGCTGGCCTCAACCCTGTTACTGCAAACAACCAACAAAATTGTTAGGCAGCTTTGTAGCGGTTATATTGGAGCGGACTACGAAAAACACTTTCATCTCGTAAACTATGGACTGTATTGCAAACTATGAAAGCCTATACTAATATTTTAGTGCTTCTTTTCATTTTGTGTTTACACAAAAACACTGAAAGCACGAGTGTTTTATTTTATTCAAGAATCTTTATGATAATCTATCTGATACAAAAAGGGGTATTGTTTTCAGGGAATTTCACTAAAGAGGTAATGAACAGGACGTGGAACGCCCATCATTGCAAGCAGGCTGGTAACAAGTGTGATTGCTATGGATAGATATACATACAAAGCGTACAAGGCCTTCAGCAAACAGAGGGTTGTTACAATCTGATTACTTATAATGAATAGTATAAGAGACCAGCCGACTTTCAAGTTTTCACTTTCAGGGATAAGTGCACTGACTAAGGAGTGCAACACGCATGACGTTCAGGTTCCATGATTAGGTATAGTTGGGCAGCAAAATAGAATAATGAAAACAAACAAATAAAATCTTCTTGGCTGATGATGCCGAACGGAGTTAGCCGATCGGCATTAGCCGAATGAAAGCCGAATTTGTGTAGACACAAATCCATGAACAACATAAAATATCAATCCTCATACGGAAACATGATGCCTATCAAACCTTCATAAAAAAAGTTAAGTACCTACTCATACTTTCCCGATAGATATTTGATTGTTCATGAATAGCGACAGGCTTTCCCCGACAGTTCCAGTACCGCAGAGATATAATAAAACTTTTCTAATTTAGGTTACCAACTGCCATGAAATATTACAGTATCGATGAGATTTTGTAATATGTTTATGGTAGGCCAATTCTGAGCGTCTGATTTGACTTTAGTGAGGACTAGAGGGTTTTTAGCAAGGATATTCAGCATCATCTGCCTAGCCTTTACCCAACTATTTTGATGTCGGCTTCCAGTCTAACCAGATGCCGCTGAATACCAGTATTTTACATGGAGCGACAGCTTATCTGATCTCCACAACTCAGTACTGGGTAGTACGACACCCCTTAGTATGACTGGGTTATACGATACCCCTTGGTATGACTGGGTAATACGATAGGTACCCCTTGGTATGACTGGGTTGTCAGACTTTCGGGCCACTGACTACCTGTAACGACTGTCAAAAGTCTACAAATGACAACCGGGACCAACCGTTTAATGTGCTTTAGAGGCACGGACGAAACTGGGTATGTAATGGGTGGTCACCCATCCATGGATCAACCTAGGCAAGCGCGGCTTAACCTGAAGATCGACTCGAGCGGCTGTTAGTATCTGGCCACGAGCTCCTCAGCAAGCACTTTTTAATAGCGATAGCAAATAGCAAGCTTTGACTAAATCTGAAGAATCTTTCAATAAGCTAAAGTTTTCATGTTGAATTAGCTTGCTGAAGCCCTCTGGGATCCGCTACCATATATTAGTAGTGTTATATTATCTGTATTCTAGGAACATGACTGTTGATTATGATTCTAGGAATCAGTTGAGTATACCATGTCTTCCTTTATTTCACATATAGCCAGTATTACCTAAGTAATTACTAGTTTCCATGTAAACGTGTATTAAGTAATGAATGTAGTAAGTTAATCTACCAGGTAGGGGTTAATTTCGTGGTATCTTAATTAATTATTATTGATATATTTAATGCTAAAATCTGTTAGTTTCTATGTTCTAGCTCTGGTTTCGTCGAAACGGCTAGAAATTAATGAGGAGCTTTTCATCTTCTCCAACATGCACCTTGGCTAATTTAAAAATAGCAAATTACAAAAACTTTCTTCGGACGTCAGATCATTAGAAAGCAAAACTTTTTTCGCACGCAGGCAAAGGTACTATTATGTTCAGTCTAGCCTCCAGATATCCAGCCTCTCAAACTCGCATACAAAATTGTCATTACAACTTATTGCTCAACATCCACGTCAAATGTATCGAAAAACGATGAGAGGGAACAATACCGATTCTGTTTACCGTTTCGTGTAAAAGATTAGTGTAAACGACATTCATGGGAAATGTTTTAAAATGTCAAAAAAATATATAAAAATGTCATATTTCAAATTTTCAACCCACCCAGATTACCTATTTCTGTGAACTCACCAAGACCACTTAATGGTTCTTTGGGGATTGGTAAAACATAAAGCACGTTCAGCCGTTGGTCCTGGCTGTCATTTGTAGATCTTTGACAGTCGTTACAATTAGTCAATGGCCCGAAAGACCACCAACCAGTCTTTCCAAAGGTACTAACTGGGTTGTGCAGTTCAGGTAGGCCGTCTCTCCATGTAAAATACTGGTATTCAGCAATGCATCCGGTTAGATTGGAAGCCGACACAACATAGTTGGCAAAAGGCAGACAGATGATTTACGGATGGACATCTTGGCTCCAAAAACGAAAAGATTGATACAACACAAGCACCGGAAAACCCAGATCCGAACCTGGAAGTGATCAGAAAAGATACTAAAGGGTAGGTACAAAGAAAACCTATCAGGGCTGGACATGCGATGGGTTTTAGTCAATAAAAGTCTGACACTCATCGCTCTGGGCGGAGCGGAAGGGGTCATTTGATGATTTCCCATCCAAAAAAAAAAACTGGGTGCAAAGAAAAATACATCCTAGCATTTACCTAGTACAATCCTTTACCTCTGGTATAAACTATGTCTAACGGATGCAGCTGCATTTTACATGGAGCGACTGCCTATCGCACCTACACAACCCAGTTAGTACTGGGTACTACGATACCCGTTGCTATGACTGTGTTGTCAGACTTTCGGGTCACTATATAGTTACCCGTTACAACTGCCAAAGATCTACAAATGACAGCCGGGACCAACGGCTTATCGTGCTTTCAGAGGAATGGAGGGAACTCGGTATGTAATAGGTTTATGGGTCACCCATCCATGGACCAACTTAGGCAAGCGCGGCTTAACCTAAAGATCGACCCAACCGGCTGTTATTATTTAGCCACGAGCTCCTAGAGAATAAAGTTCACAATTTTACAGTACTGCAAAGTCAGAGGATAATTATAACAACGAATATAGTTTATTAAAGACAAATATAGTAAAAATATTACCTGCAAGCCGTAGAGTCTCGCATCCCAATCGGCCAAACTAAGATGCGGCAAGGGTTTCTCAAACGTGACAACGGACTGCATTTTTATTTGTTTATATTATCATTCAGTTGCAAATAGTTTAAAAATAATTTATACAATTTGTAAAGAAGCATCAGTGCTATGCCAATGTCGTGTACGTCAAAATTATGGCTATGGCGAATTCACTGCAGGTTTCCAATTTTAAAATTTGTTGATTTTTTATTTGCGGCCATGTCCATAATCAAATATTTAGGTAACATAACATACGAAATTTAATTTTTTTTTCAAATAAAATCGTTTCAATTCAATTCACTAGTTCCTGTTGTTTTATTTATTAGTTTTATTTAAAAATAAGTTTTCATTCGGCTAAAAGCGATGTTTTTTTGACGTGATAACGTCTTATAAATCGATGAACGCCGGCTACACGCACGAAAAAGCATGACTCATTGTCACGTTCCGCCTGAGCCGAGCGTGCAAGCGAGAGTGCGGAACAAGCGATAGAGAGGCACGATCGGCCTAAGCGTTCGGTTTGTGCATAGAGAATTTATATAGTCTTTGGGTTTGTGACGCATCTATCTCTCTTCCACTCCATCGGCCGATGCGTCCATGACGTTATCACGTAAAGTTATCGTCCGTAAACCGACTTTACAAACAACCGTTTTTTTGTAAACTTCCATTCATCTACGAGAGTAATCATTGTTAAGTGCTACGTTAAGCAAGATTCCTCAAATAACCACAAGAGATTCTCTTAACAAACAATTATACTAAAAGCCACAGATCCCTTGGCAAAGCAACACATGCAGACTACGCAATCACATTATCAAGTTAACAACATTGTAATTTCAAAGGTAAACGCTTAGTAATAACAATTTGAACAACCCGAATCGCCCTATTCACGAGGCCTAATGCCCAATGCAAATCCTTTATGAACCCTTCAAAGAACTTATTTGAGCGGTAAAAGGTGAAAAAAGAGTACAATGCGTAATACTGATTGTGTTACAAGTTTCGTGTCTTGAATTTGAAGGAGTTTTTACGATAGCTGTCAGCTACCCATACTAACTGTCCCTAAATATAATAATTATTGCACGCTTATAGACTTCATCCATCGCTTTCCACCAGGCGAGAATGAGGTCCAGAGAACAGTCTCATTACAAAAAAATTGCGCTGTTTTTTTTTATTCTTTATGTTTTAAGATCAATATCTGTAGCCTATCGTACGTGATTTGTATGTACCAAAGACCTTCAAATATTTGGTGTGTACATATTTTAGTCATAAAATAATTTGATAATAAGAAGATTATACGGTTTTCCTCGATAAAATATATTTTTTTGTGGAGTAAAGAATTGTAATGATAATATTATGCATTTCATTCAATCAAAGCTGATAGGCTGGTTGTGTTGGACGCAATAAAAACCTTTTCATTGTTGACTAGACGAATACTAGGTAGGGCTTCATTGGCGGTGTTCAGGGAATACCCAAACTTATTAGCTGTTCGCCGAATCCCTCTCCATAATACATGGGTTCTGTATATTGCCGTCAACCGGGCACGAATTCAGACTCCGTGGCTTTTTCTTTTTTTAGTCATGCTGTCCCACTGAGGGACACTGAAACTGGACTGACATCACCAATTATCACGTTCTTCCTCGAACTAGCCCTCACGGTACTCGTCTAGATCGTCTCGCCACCTCTTTCTGGGCCAGCCTCGTCGGCGCCGTCCGTCTTCCGGCAACCATCTTGTGGAGACTTTTGCCCAGCGGTCATCGTGCATATGGCTTACGTGATTCCGTGGCTACTACTGAGAAATTCCTGATGTAAAAGTCCAATAACAGTTTGCCCGATTTCGAACCCAGAACCTCATGCTCGGTAGTCGCATTTGCAATCACTCCTCCAACGAGGCCAGACTGAGAAAACCAGTACCCAGTTTAATTCATTTCAATATGAACTTGTTTGTAAGCAAGACTTATGGCCGTATGACTTATGAACTCGTTATTCAGTTATGTGTGTCAATTCAGTTTGTTCGACGTTTGTTTAATTAATTTATACTGAGATGTGCGTTTTATAACGTACTCGGCAGATAGCCTGCCGCGGTTGGGAGGTAGTGTTAATTTCAGGCAACGCTGGCAAGTTTATTGAATTGTACCGAAGAAAATCATATTTATGCCCGCTTACATCATTAAACGAGTTTAACGCTAAACATGTTTACAGCATATTCGTAGCTGTCAATTCTTTGACAGCGACAGAGATGTTTTAAAAACGTTATGTTCTTTTAAAAGTATTTTAGTGAGAGCTTGGGAGAATAAATAAAACAATTCTATTCTATATTTTCACGGCTTTATCTTGGATGCGATTAATCAACTAATCACCTCTCCATATTTATTTTGTTTATTGTTAAAGAATTCTTGCCTTTTTATAAGGAACCCGTGGACCCCTCACTTGAAGGATTCTTTGGGGTTCACACCAAGGGGTTTAAGAGAATGGGCTACCGTCTGCTAAGCTTAATGAATATTTATGTAGTTGTTTCCCTTTTAATTATTTAATGGCAGTGCCGTATGTTGGAATCAATGACATGAAGTTCACAAGACCGTAGTTCGATATTTGAATTTTAAAACTGTTTGTTACCAAGCAGTTCCACTACCCAGTGCGTCGATTCTGTTTGTAGTAACTAGTTGTTTGTACCGACTAGTACCCACAACAGAGTGAGAGAGAGATCGTGTCCTATCTGATTAATAACGGTCTGAATCTACTTTCTCTATGACTTTAGTAAATTAAGTGGCGGTTAGAACATGTTATTTGTTCTTGCGGAAAATTTTATCGTTGTTCTAATTAGATCGCAGAATATTCTTAATTTATGTTAAGTTTATGTTGGTGTTTGTTTCGTTCGTGTTTGTATTTCATTAGTGTCAGTGTGCAAATAAAATTAGTGCGTAATGTCGTCAACTTTACAACTTTTTGACACAGGCCTTCTCTCTATAAGAGAGAGAGTGGAGAATAATCCACTACTCAAGCCCAGTCTCTCTGCTGCTCGATTGTTCATGACTCGTGCCCATCATCATGTTCCTGCCCCAGTCCCATTCTACTTGGGGTCGGCGCAACACGTCCTCTTCTTCCAGTCTCTCCTGTCAGACGTCACGACATCATTAACTCCATTCGCTTTCATACCATTTCTCACACAATCATGACTCATGCTCTTTCACATGAATTTACTAAAACGACAACCTATTATCGATAAATATATTTTAGTCACGTAAATTAGGTAGTCGTTTCACTAAGTTCTATAGATCAGGCTATTTACAGTTCTTTATGGCCAAGAAGATTTCACAAAACGTTTACCTGCTGTTGTTTCCCTGATAGTACTTCAACGTTCTTCATAGATGTATTAATATTTTAACTTTGAAACACCATACTCATGAAACAGGATCCCTTGTAAAGTTCTCTAATAACGCTGAAGGCTTCACATCACACCTACCTTTATGTGTTTTTCATACCTATTACAACCAAGTGAGACTTTAAGCGCAAGCCACACCGCCAGCTAGAGAGTGAGCTGGCGACTCGAGGCGATGGAAACTACATAATTATGTATAAACTACGCGAAGATTATGGTGAGCTTAACTATATGTGTTCGAACCGAAAACTACGTACGGACGGGCAAGGGGGCGAAGGGAGCGTTCCGTCTCATTCCGTCGCACACACCGGGCGACGCGGGCGACCTGAACGAATAGCATCGCTGGCCTCGTCGGATCGTTTGTATCGCTGACGTAGCTTAGCTCGGTAGTTCGCGTTGTGAACCAAAGTATGAAAAGAGGTGAAACGATGCTCGCCTGCGTCGCTCGCTCGCCCGCTAGCTGGCGGTGTGACCTGCGCTTAATAAAGGCATTTTTCGAACATCAGAAGCTGAGATACCTACTCTGTAGAACTTAACTCACTAACATGAGCTTGTTAGGTTACAATACAAAACATATCATCACGCCCGTATCAAGGCGTTAGGCAGACTTGTAGTTACCTACCATGTGTACACCCACATTTTGCCAGTTACTGATTACAAATCTAAGCTACGGGCTGCTACTGACCCAACTCCTGATGGAAAAACCCAATAACACTTTGCCCGTCTTGGGAATCGAACCAAAGTCATCATGCTCAAAAGTAGCGCATTCGGCTACTAGATCAAGGACGCAATCATTTCCGTAAATAATTGGCCTATAAAGCTGATGTAAAAATACCAAACCACAAATACGAAAACATTCGCCGAAATGTTTGGCACTAGACATTTACAAAACCTACAATATTTGTTATAAACTCGTTAAACAAATATAAAGAAGTTATCAAATAATACAAAAGAACAGCGAAGTTACACGGCATTCTAAAAGTTTACAACATAACAAAAAATTGTTCAATTTGCAATCGAATCTTCACTCCGCCCTCTGTGTACTTTTGTACCAAAATTCTCAAGTTCTTCAGTGATCGCATATATATTGCTGAAATTAAATATTTAAGCCTTGAAAAGAATTACATGAATTCCATGTCACTTTTAAATAAAAAGACTGACTGACGATTGACAGACTGATGACTATGTTTATTTATTTTAGCGTTGTTTAACTACTATAGTGAACGAACGTACGGATCGCGCGCGCGTGCTCTCGTTAAGAGTATTCTGCAGACGCAGCACATCACTGTCGTCGCGGTGCTCCTACGTCGATTTATTGCGGTCAGTGTCATGACCTAGTTACAAGTGCGGAAATCATGAAGTGTTTACAATAATTTATTGTTTAGGTGCTCAACTCACCTTAAAAATTAAATAATGGCTAAACAGTCTATTAAGATAAAAACAGACCTGGAAAAGCAGTTGTATGACTGTTACATCCAGGAGAAAACGGATAGAGAAAACCTGCAACTTATGGTACGTAAACTGAACGATCATATTAATACCTTGCAAGAACAAGTCCAAGCCCTTCAAGGCGAATTAAATTGCCTGAAGGAAAGAAAAGAATCTAAAAAGCCCTTGGAAAAACGGGAAAGCGAGTCAACAATATTTACTCAACGTACTAAAAGTGATGTTGAATATTGTACAGACGAGGATGAACTCGCTAAAGAGACTGAGTGGATTAGGGCCAAGAGCAGGAAGAAGAGGAAGCTTAACACCTCTATCTCTCCAAAACAACAACCCGGAACAGGCGCCCAACAATCTACAGAAAATCTACAAAAAAATGCGAAAGAGACTTCCGTCAAAAAAGTGCCTCCACCACCGCCAATCATAATAGACGGAGTTAAAAACTACCAAACTTTCTACGACTCGCTAACTGAAACAATACCAGCTGAATCATTTACCGCAAAAATGATGAATGGGGATTGTGTTAAAATTAACGCCAAAACAGAAGACTCTTATAGAGTAGTGACTAGACTTTTGACAGAAAAAGAATACCACTGGCATTCATACGAGAATAAGCAGGCTAGACCAATTAGAGTTGTTGTGAAGAAGTTACATTCCTCCTGCCAACCGGATCGAATCAAAGACGACTTGACAACACAAGGACTGAAGATAGAAAAAGTAGACTACAAATTGAGTTGGAAGAGTAAAGAACCACTCAACATGTTCGTTTTATCATTTACTAATGACGAAGATGTCAATAAAATCTATGGCATAAAGTACATTTTAGGGTGTAAAATTGAAATACACCCACTCAAAAATCCTAAACTTATTCCCCAATGCAAGAGATGCCAGGCGTATGGGCATACTCACAAATACTGCAAAAAAGAGCCAAGGTGTGTAAAATGCACTGGCAAGCATCTTACAGCCAACTGTACCAAATCTCCACAAGAAAAGCCAAAAAGTGTTCATTGTGGTCTACCTCACCCTGCCAACTACAGAGGGTGTGAAGTAGCCAAAGAAATGCAAAACATTAAAAATAAAAATATAAAAAAGAAACTTGTAGTACCAACTACCCAACAGTCTCTTCCTCTACGACAAAATCGTGAAAAACAAGTACAAATAGCAAATGTCCATTCCACTGCGAAATCCATGCAAGTAACCAACACTGTTTCCTATGCGGAAGCTGCAAAATCAAGATCGCAACCTTTGAATCTAGAGGATAAGATTAATCAAATCTTGCAGTGTATTACCTCATTTGATAAGAGATTAGAGAAACTGGAATTCAACACTAAAACAGCTGTTTTAAGTAACCAAAAATGAATAACAACCTTAAAATAATGGCGTGGAACTGTAACGGGCTCCTCAAACATCAAAATGAGTTGCAGGTGGTCTTAGACACAGAAAATATAGACGTGTGTTTAGTTTCCGAAACGCACTTCACTAAGCAATCTTTTATCAAATTTAAAGGATACATGGTGTATAATTCGCTCCACCCTGACAACTCTGCCAGAGGAGGTAGCGCGGTTATAATCAAAGAGAACATTAGTCATTATGTGCAGTGTAAATATGAAGAACAAGACATCCAAGTCGTGGCAGTATCTGTTAAAACCAAATATTGTCACGTGTCCATTGCATCAATTTACTGTCCTCCACGGCACGTGATAAGAAAAGAGCAATATTTACATCTCTTTGAATTATTAGGCCAGAGATTTATCTTAGGCGGCGATTTTAATGCTAAGCATACGCATTGGGGATCAAGACTTACTACAACTAAGGGAAGGCAGCTTTTAAGCGCAGTTACAGATACACATGCAGAAGTTATGAGCACAGGTAAACCAACGTACTGGCCTACAGACCACCAGAAAATACCGGACCTTATAGATTTTTTTATATGCAAAAATATATCCACGAATTATGTCAGTTTGGAGGAAGGTTTTCATATGAACTCTGACCACTCCTCGATTATGTTAATGCTTAGTCAGAAAATCTTATTAAAAGAAAGCCACCCAACCCTGGTTAACAAGTTTACAGATTGGGAAAGCTTTTCCCTTGATTTAGATAATATTATCGACCTTCAAACTCGGATAAAAACGCCAGATCAGCTTGACTCAGAAGTAAACAAATATATTGTTAACATCCAACAATGTGCGTGGAACAACACACCACAATTAAAACGTAAATATAAGGGGTTTATATATCCTAAGGAAATTGTGGATTTACTATCTGAGAAAAGGAAACAGAGGAAGCAGTGGCAGCAAACAAGGTGCCCGCGAGATAAAACTTTACTTAATAACTTAACCAAACGGTTAAGGAGGAAAATTATGCAGTTTGAGGATGAATCCCTAAATACCAACCTTCTGCAGCTAACTGGTGACAAAAAAACGGACTACTCCCTTTGGAAAGCCACAAAAAATCTAAAAAGGCCTATTAAACAAATACCGCCCATCAGAGATAGTGACGGAAAATGGGCCATAAGCAATGACCAAAAAGCATCAAGGTTTGCACAGCACCTAGAACAAACTTTCCAACCAAATGAAAGCTCGACAGAAGTACTTGAGAGTGAAGAAATATCACAAAACCATAGAATTAAGCTTGTGACTCCTAAGGAAGTAACACGAGAAATTCAAAATAACATCAGCTCTAAAAAATCTCCGGGTTACGACCTCATAACAGGGGAAATTTTAAAACACCTCCCTCGCAAAGCCATAGTAAAGCTGACCAAACTTATCAATGCTGCATTTATTTTAAAACATGTGCCTGCGCCATGGAAGATTGCTGAAGTCATTATGATTGCAAAGCCTGGGAAACCACCCCATGAAGCATCGTCATATAGACCTATTTCCTTGTTGCCCGTGTTGTCAAAACTATTTGAAAAACTGTTATTGAAACGGTTGAAACCAATAATAGAAGATAAAGACCTTATTCCAAATCACCAATTTGGCTTTAGGGAAAAACACTCAACAATAGACCAGGTACATAGAATAACTAACATCATAGAAAAAACACTTGAAAATAAGGAAGTCTGCGCCACTGTGTTCTTAGATGTCGCGCAAGCTTTTGATAAAGTTTGGCATACAGGACTAATATTCAAGCTCAGACGCATGCTACCAGAATTTTCAGATATATTAGTGTCATATATAAGCAATAGAATGTTTAGAATACGACAAGAGGACACATATTCTGAGCTTAAAGCTATAAAAGCCGGGGTACCTCAAGGAAGTGTGCTTGGCCCAATTTTGTACTTGTTATACACATGCGACATCCCAAAACTAGAAAACAACACCATTGCGACCTTTGCAGATGATACAGCAATTATGGCTACCGGTTCAAGCCACAGAGAAGCAGTACAAAAAGTTCAACAAGCTGTGAACAAAGTTTATGACTGGACACAAAAATGGAAGATCAAACTGAATGAGTCAAAATCAATTCACATTGACTTCACAAACAAACACCTGGACTATCACCCAATCTACATAAATGGCATGCAAGTGCCTTATGCTAACACAGCCAAATATCTTGGCATAACTCTTGACGCTAAGTTGCGTTGGAAAGCTCATATTAAAAAGAAAAGACAGGAACTCGACATACGTTACAAAAGTATGTATTGGTTACTTGGAAAGAAATCCTGTTTATCAATACATAATAAAATAACCCTATACAAGCATATATTGATGCCAATTTGGACGTACGGTATCCAACTCTGGGGCTGTGCTAAACAAAGCAACATCAAAATAATACAGCAATTTCAAAATAAAGTACTCAGGGATGCTGTGAATGCACCCTGGTACATAAGAAATGACGACCTTCACCGTGACCTTAAAATAGAATTCGTCACCACCATCATACAAAAATATGCTGAAGCCCACGAACATAGACTTCATCGACACGTGAATGTTGAGGCGATTCAGCTACTAGACAACACAGACTTAGTGCGTAGGCTAAAAAGAACCAAACCCTTTGAATTAGTGTAGTGTATGAAGTGAATGAATAATAGTAACAATGTTTTGCTGTATTTATAACACATGAACATAGTGTTTTTTATTATAAAACTTATCAGACTCTAAGAAAGTGCTGCGGGCTGTTTAAAGTGAATATGGACACTATTCTTAGTTGTAACATATTTATCACGTAACATATTAAGTTAGAGTTAAATTGCTTATTAGTCTTATAGGCTAGATCGTAATTAATTATTAAGAACATTGTTCTTATTAACAAGGAAAAAAAAAAAAAAAAAAAAATATTTTAGCATACTTTCATAACATAACATACCATTCTACGAGTTTAAACAAGGTGTTTGTTGGTGGTGTAGGGTAAAAAATGAAATGGCATATGAATTATTTTTCATTTACCATTTTTCATACAAAATAATTCGACAAAGTCACGATTATTAATGTAAAATACCTTTACGTGGAATATGACAACGTCGCATTTTCTTAGCTTTAAATATAAATGATTGGTTTGAATGAAAATGAATTACTCGTATTTATGATATCTTCGAAACTACGCATTTTTAGATCACATATTCTAGGACTTTTTGTATTATCTTTACTTATAGAATTCTAGCTTATGCCCGCGGCTGCGCTCGTGTTAATTTAGTATTTGACAATCAATTCGGGTTGTACTCTGCTTATAATAATTCAATCAAGTCAATCAATTATCATAAGAACGTTATTGTTGGTTTCCTCAGGAACAGTACTTTTTTCGTGATAAAAGGTACCCTATGTCCGTTTCTGTGCAATGTAAATATGCAAAATTTCAGGATGATCGGTTCAGTGGTTTAGGCGTGAAAAGGTAACAAACAAACTTATTTTCGCATTAGTAAAGAAGTTAGGATAAAGATAATTCTAGAGTTATGGGATATCAAAAAAACACGTTGTATAACCACTATGTGGACTAAAATCATATAAAGATCATTAAATTTTATGTAAAGGGTACAAAATTGCTAATTAAGATGCCTAGACAATACATACCCTCTAACTAAAGGACCTAACCTATAATTTCAAGAGAAAGGGTTATAAAGAACTTCAAAGTAATCCATTCCAATTATAATTGTATTGAACCAATGAAAACTCATTGGAGTTACAAAGTGACCAATCGGGGTTCAACAAAAACCGATTTTGAACAGCTATTTGCACGTTCCAAGTTAATCAATGGCTGCTTTTGAACTTTTGCAATGAAGCCTTAAAAGGGAGAGAGGAAATTGGTTTGCAAAAAAATGGACCTTGTATACTAACTTTTTAATATGATAAAATATGAAATTCGGGTCGCTGTGCTCCTAATCAAGGTAGATTGTGTTACAAAATATTATTGAACTCAAAATAATCTTTGTTTCCGAAGAAGAGCAATTTTCGTTTAGGCGTTTTTAAACGAAATGAAAAACATGAACATATTTTCATGGGACTACGAAAAAACAGTCCCTAAAGTAGCGTAAAAAATGACTACCTTTAAAAAATGACTACCTTTTTACTTATATTAAAACATTTACACACATGAATTCAAACATACTTCCTTTAATTGCTCATAGTTTTCAGGTATTTATTACCTGCCTAATTATTTAATGAAAAACACAAAAATATAATGTTTTTCTTCTACTCATACAATTTGACAAAAAAAACATACATAACATCACGCCTCTAATCTCCTAAGGAATAGTCAGAGGTGTACCGAATAGTATAAGCTTTATTTCGCCAGTTATGTTTTATGTCCCATGTAACAGGGGGCGAGCCTATTGTCATCAACCAGGCACAAATCCTAAATCCGTGTCTGCTATTGAGAAATTCCTGACGGAAAAACCCAATAATCCTGCCCGACCCGGGAATCGTACCCAAGACTTCATGCTCAGCAGTCGCACTTGCGACCACTCGACCAACGAGGTAGTTAAGAAAACACGGAAGCAACAAATCACAGTTACCTACAATCACAGTTGTTAGTAAAAAAATAAACGCTAAAACTTACCAATTTATCTGAAAAACAAACTGAAACATTGACTGCATTCATGTTAACTTCGCTTCTTATCTACAAGAAACAAAGATAAAGTCTCGGCAATAGTTCGGACGCCGGTAACAGTTAACCATGTTTACAGGCGATGCGGACACAAGTGTTATCAACCTGTCTTTGGGGTATGAATACGGAAGATAAGCTATAGAGCGCTAGATGACCAATAACATATTAACACACATCATCGGCCTAGCCTTTTCCCAACTACGTTGAGGTCGGCTTCCAGTCTAACCGGATGCAGCTGAATACCAGTATTTTGCATGGAGCGACTGCCTATCTGACCTCCACAATCAAGGGGTATCGGATTACCTAGCACTAACTGGTGCTAGGTAATACGATACCCCTTGGTAAGACTGTTTGTTAGACTTTCAGGACACTAACTACCTGTAACGACTGCCAAAGATGTACAAATGACAGCCGGGACCAACGGCTTAACGTGCTTTCCGAGGCACGGAGGAAACTCGGTATGTAATGGGTGGTCACCCATCCACGGAGCAACCTAGGTAAGCACAGCTTAACCTAAAGATCGACCCGAGCGGCTGTTCTTATTTAGCCACGAGCTCCTATAATAACATATAACACACGTGTAGATTAAAAGAGCGCCTACAAGTTACGATCAAGAGGGGCTAGCGTCTTCGGCTTCTGTCGTCGTTATTGCTGATATAAAGACACCCTGTTGAAGTCCTCTGTGCTCAGAGGACCCTAAGAAAAACAACAGGGCTGACAGGCTAATCTTTTGACCACGTCATGAAATACTCTCGATTGGAGGAGAAAAATTAAACTACCTATTTACGGTTTTCAGTTTTTTTTTACATGTGCTGTAAGACTTCTTGCCAAATTTCATGATTTTGACAGCGTCGAAACATACGTTTTTTGCGGCATAAACGGCTGTATCTTTTTTACTGATTTGATTTTCCCAGCTTCAAGGGACTGTAGACTTGAGTATATGGTTTAAATTTCAACTCGATACCTCCACGCGTTCCCGAGATAAAGGGTTTTGACAGACAGACAGACGGACGGACAGATAGCAGAGTGATCCTATAAGGGTACCGTTTTTTCCTTTTGAGGTACGGAACCCTAAAAAACGAGGCCATGGTATCAGCATGGATTAGAAAACTACGTCTGATCTATCACTGATTGAACTTGAAAGACATTACTTACAAATTAGATTAGATTAGGCTGTACATTTTAATTATGTAGGTTTAAATTTAAACAAACTGCAGCTCAGCAGGCTTTGTCAAGGGCAATTGGAGATCGCAGTAATTGTTGTTTAGGTACACATTTTTAGCCGCCATCTAGCATAGACATGTATCTACCTACCTATTCAGCATCATCATTATCAGTCTTCAGCAGACCACAACTAGACTTAAGCCTCTTCAATCGCACACCACTTAACTCGATCCTGGGAAACTCATCCAGTTGCTACCAGCCACCCTGCGGAGATCGACGCTCCACCTAGCCTGAGGGCTTCCCACCTTACGCTTGCCGATTCGCGGTTTCAACTCAAGAACACGTCTTCCCCAACGGTCATCGGTTCATCATCTGCCTAAATTTTTCCCACTATTTTGGGGTGTGGCTGAAGTGGCAATGGGCTGGTCATCTAAAATTACCTATTAAAATGTTTCTATAGTGTTTTTTTACTTCACTCGGCTTGTTGTATTATACGTAATATCTGCCGTTTAACTGTCAAGAATTATATAGAGCAAGTCAACGCAGCGTCAACTTTAACGATTGTTTAATTCATACTCCCACACCCGACCGACTTTCCCCTTTGAGGAAACTTTGCGGCCGGCTACTCACAGCTGAAACGCCTTCAGCATCGTGCGTAACTATAAATTTCCTCTGTAGTTCCTCGCTGACGCGTTTTGGCATCACGCCAACAGTTATATTACATGTAGACGAAGCTTAACTATTAATATTGATCGGGCCTTGGGCTTTGTTTCGGGTTGCATCGGTCTTTGTGGCTTTTGCCTTTACTCTGTTTGGTTTAAGTGTCTGCGGGTATAAAGTTTTGGTTCAGGGGTAAATTACTTTACATTTTTTTAAGCCGTGCGTAGTTCGCTACTGTACGCATTGAGGAGTCAGATTGGCTGCCTGTACTGGATAATAATATCACCTCTGCATTCTTCAAAACGCTGGACACACGATCTACATTATCTTGCCTTGCCTATGGATTTTGCTGCCTGTAATAATTAATGTATTTTATTTTATTTATTAAGAGCATTTTTATCATCATCTTCTTGCCCTCGTCCCAAGTAACTTGTGGTGGGTGCTACGTGTTTTTGTCAGCAATTCTTCCCATCATGTTTGCCTTTTTATTCATTCTTTATTAAACATACAGGTTGCAGGGGTTTCATTTCTAAAACGATAAGATCCAGTATTATCTACCGAAACATAATAACTTTCTTCCAAAGACATTCTATATTACAATAACCCTTCCTTTTGGTTTCGCCGTAGTCGGGTAACAGAGAAGGTGTGTTTACAACGTTAAAACATTCCAAAATGTTTCAAAAAACTATTCTAAAGGAATAGTATGACCATTTAAAGTGTACAGTTAAAGGTGGCGTTGCTTGTCAAGAAAATTTGCATCGAAATGTCCAAATTGGTACATTTATTTTAGTTCTGTGTTTTTCCGCCTGCACAGATAAGTTGGTTGAAGTGTAAATTAGATTTGTTCAGCTATGGTGACAGCTTGTACCAAAATCATGACAGTTGCCGCACCCGGACGTTTTGTATTTTGAACACGTCCAGTGCTCAACTATTCGAAGTCAAAGGGTCTCTTATTAAGGGCATAGCTGTGAAGCATAATTTAGGCTGGTTCACGCTGAAACTATCGGCTAGATGAATGATTGGAAGCCCGTTGAAAGGTCTCTTACAAAATCGGGGTTTTGATAAATATTCAGCGTGCAATGTTGGTACTGTGGTAGACCATCATAATTTGATTAAAGTTAAAATTTTCGAAGCTAGATTTCCAGTTATTTTGCATATGGCCATTCCTTTGGCAGACAGCCTGACCAACGCTGCTGACTGGGAAAAGGCCAATGCATGGTTAACAGACTTTAAGTGATAAAAACTTTTTAAAAACAAGCGTTTAAATAATGGGTGTCAAAATACCCTTAACGAAGCCGAAATTTAAGGCACTTGGTTTCCTCATTGCGATCATTTATTTTTGCTCTAGACCATAGTCCATACCTGGGAACTTTCTAGTTTCGGAGATATTGGGGGTCAAAGTTCCAACATTTCCACAACTTTTTTAACATTTAAAATGTTATAACTTTACTTTAAATACCTCCACGACCACCGCACTATTCAATGCATCCATCAGCACAATGTTTTGCGTGCGTTACATTCCACACCCAAAAAAAAAAAATTGTTTCCCTGCAATAATTTAATTTTTGCGTAAAGTTACTTAGTTTGATGCACAAAATGCTTCGTGAAGGGACCCTTGAAGTCATGTTTTTTCATATTCTTCTAAGCAAACCCATTTATTGACGCGTATAATGGAGGTGCATAAAAAATAACTAGTTCGCCATCTTTGGGGGTCCGCCTTGTTAGATTTAGAATGACGTCACTTAGCTAACCATGCATTGTCATCTAAACTAAACGCGTGTATGCAAAATTTAAGGTCAATCGGTTGGGGATAGCTGTTTTAATATTCAGTTGCAATATTTGACCTAAACAAACATTGCAAGTTAAATAAAAGCTTGTAGAAACCGGATCGACCCGAGCCGTCCGTTCACCATTGTCTCAATAAAATTCCAAACTACTACGCACACTTATAAAAACCATAAACGCACCGAATCGGACGGGTATCAGCTAGTAAAAACCGGCCAAGTGCTAGTCGCATGAAGGGTTCCGTACCATAGTAGTAAGGAAGACCCCTTTCATTTTTATTTTATTTTTATTATTTGTTGTTATAGCGGCAACAGAAATACATATTCTGTGAAAATTTCAACTGTCCACCTACAGCGGAGGCTTAGTAATGGGGTTCCGTTGGTTACCCTTGGGTACGGAACCCTAAAAATTTGATCAGGTCACGACGCGATTCATCGAAATTTGCTAGCCAATACAATAATATACCTCAGAATTTATAACTTTGACATTTATATATTTCTCTCATAAAACAGTCAGACATAGATTCAAGTATGCTCCCAACTGAAACTTTAAACTTCACACTGCAGTAAAGATCGTAGCAAAAGGCAAGTATTATCATAAAATCAATATTCGATATCTACATTTGAATACAAAAGTCTACATGTACATAATAGATTTTCATATGCTTCTATTTCACCTTTCATTTCTCTCCCAAGAAGAATAAACATACAGCGAAAATGGCATTTCATTATTACACCCAGCGAGTTCCATTTTGTATGTAATGTGAATGTTTTTTTTTTCTATTTCCTATCAATGTGTGTGGTTTCAATATAATTGAGACTTCAGAATAAAAATTGAAAGTGTTTTTTCAGTTCGCATCGATGAAAATCTATTAAAATAAGTTGACGGTTATTTTTTAACCAGAATTGTTTTTTTCGTAATTTGGAGGCATCATCATCTGCCTAGCCTTTTCCTAACTATGTTGAGGTCGGCTTCCAGTCTAACCGGATGCAGCTGAGTATCAGTATTATACAGAGAACAACTGCCTTGGTATGGACATGTGATGAGAAGGGACGAATCGCATGTGACTAAAAGAGTGATGAACATAAATGTTGATGAATAAAGAGGGAGAGGAAGACCAAGGAAACGATGGATGGATTGTGTGAAGAATGATATGAAGGAAAAAGATGTAAATGATTGCGTGACGGTTGACAGGGGAGAATGAAAGAAAAAAACGTGTTGCGCCGACCCCAAGCAGCATGGGACAAGGGCAGGAAGATGGTGATGATGATGCCTACCTATCTGACCTCCACAACTCAGTTAATACTGGGTAATACTCGTACAATACCCCTTGGTAAGACTAGTTGTCAGACTTTCGTAACTTGCAAGCATATCAACGATAAAATATCTTATTAATTTCAATGAAAATGATGCACTAAACTGGGACCGTTCTTGGAAAGCTCAGTGACGGATAAGGGATGGTTCAGAGTCTATTCTCTTGTATAGCTCCATTTTTCTCTCAGAACAATGATGATTCTAACACACGATGACTCTAATACAGTCCCTGTACTAGTCATAAGTTTGGTAATAATGGCCAAAAAAGCCGTCTATTCTACCGAAGTATGACAAAGCATGCCTATAAGTTTCCAGATAAATCCATCTTACATGAGCTAAATTCCAATCGATACTAATAAGGTCTACTTTTATCCACGAAATCCTAATCCCTTACTTACCTGGTTTTATTCACTTTGTCCTTTACGGTTTATACGACTTAGTACTTTCGGATCTAGATAAAAACCCAGGACGGAGTTGCCGAAGTAATTAACTAGTGTGTGTAACACACAGTGACATAGTCAGTTAGGTATATCTATTTTTAGTATAGGTATTTGGGGGTATGAAGAACAGGGTGTAAAGTTAGGCATAATATTATGTACATATGCACTTTGTATTCAGACAGACTTACCTTGAAGTCTGCCTACCCCTATGGAAAAAAGGCGTGAGTTTGTGCATTTAAGTATGTAATAGGTACCTAATTCCACTTGCCAGGGCTGCGGGACTGTTCGAAAGAGATACCGCGGCCCTGGAACACAAAGGGCAAAAGAAGGAACATGGAAGGGTTTTAGTCAGTAAAAGTCTGACACTCCCTTCCGCTCCGCCCAGAGCGGGAGGAGTCATTTGATGATTTCCCATCCCAAAAAAAATATGTACCTATTTCCTACGCATGTAAAATTTGCAAAATAATATGCGATGTCGCACTAGGGAAGGGAGAGTCTTACAAATGTGACCAGCTGTGACAAGGACGCGGGGAGGGATCAAAAAAATTATCAAATTCGTGTGACTTAATTTATGGATGTCCCCTTTAATGGTTTGCATAATAAAGAATGTTCTATTTTATTCGCTGATTGATGATCACAATCAATTGTAAGCTTTTCATCACTTTTCACATACATTCAATCGTTTACATAAAGGTAATTAGTTTGGTTTAATCTTTGAAGTCAGTATTTAAGTGCTATCAAATTAAATTCGAATCTCTTCGGGAGATAACTGAGCGACAAAGAGAGCGAAGCGATCAAAGATGCACTTATAAGATCGCAGAATTTCATTTAACAAATTGCTTTTATGTCATGAAAATCACAGAGATTGTATCTCAATCTCAAATATGTACATAAATATTTCAAGAGAAAATGTTTTCAGCATTTTATAAACTGTATAAATTTATATTCAATTTATGATATGACGTTTCATGCATACTAACTAAATAGTTTAGATTCTGTTGGTTTCAGAAAAACAAAAATCTAAAATAGAAAAAGTACAAAATTGGGCTCCTATTTACTCGAATAATATTGACGTTTATTCTTTACTTCTTGCTAATTTTTTTTTTTTTAACCTTCGATATTATTCTTTAATCAAAATATTAATTATTTACAAACTACAAAACTATAATAGAAATAAATATGTACAAGTATAAAAGGGTTACAGGGCATCCAAAAATTCGTCCGCATCGCTGTCAACAGGAAAAGTGCCCAGAAGGCTGGCAGCATTACCACGTTGGATGGCAATGCTGATTCTTTGGCCAAAAAATAGGCCCGCCCTCTGGTCACGTGAAGAGTCGACCAACCGCTTGGCGATTTCCCGAAAAACTAGGTGGGCACTCGGACCCCATGGCCCTAGTGTTTCAACCCCAATGTTCTTGCTAATTGAACTTTATATAATTTTAATAATCGATTATATTATCTGGACTGTTTTAGGGACCAGCTTTCGTTCGACTTCATCGTTTGGAATAATAGAAATGGTCGCAATTAATATTTATATTTCATTTTAAATCTGAGACACGTCGTGAACTTCTTAATTCCAGAAACATTTACTTTTAAACTGTTTTTTTTTACATTATTTTACACATAATCAGTGTACACGAATACTCATTAATTTACCAATATCAACACACACATGTCAGTCATCAGTACACACTGATTATGCAAACGCTTTGACGTTTCTGTAAATATGCATTGGTAAAGCATTTTTATTGCTTCATACCATTACCAGTGAGCAACGCACTTCTTGAATTTGTAAATACTTCTCATCATCTTTCCGTTCTTGGCCCATGTTACTTGGGGTCGGCACAACACGTTTTTTTCTTCCACTCTCCTCTATCAACCGTCGCGCTATCATTGTGTAAATACTTACCAAACAGAATAAACTGCAGTAGACTATTATTCACCAAATGTCTAGTTCAAGCATTAAATTTAAGTTCGTTTAAGTGGATCCTTACTTTCTGATCGAAAAGCTCGAGATCCTTACGTACTCCGTTTCGAAGCACTGGGCTTTACTTATTAATTGCGTTCAGTCATTCATTTATTTCTATTTCGAAACAAAGAGCTAGCGAGACGACGTCGCATTCCTTTGGGAGTTACAATTAAGTCAAACGGAAGGAAAGCACTAAGCGAGCGCTCACACGAACGAGTAACATTGCACTGACAAATCGCTTAAAGAGAGCGTTAATTTTGATTATGCTCCTTCAACACAAGTGTCCTACAAATTATTTGAACGATTACTATTGCTATCAACTATGACCGACTAACTAATGTTTGACAATCGGACAGAAACGATATAATATTGCAAATGAATAGATTAAGTCAAGTTGTATATTGTGATGTAGCAGAAGCAGGCATAGCATAATCAGCCTATATCGTTCCCACTGCTGTGACTGAGGCCTCCTCTTTATAAGAGGGAATGGGCTTTAATCCCACACGCCGGCCGAATGCGGGTTGGTAGATGTCACATATCTTCGAATTTTTTGGTTCTAGGACATGCCGGTTTTTTTCCTTCACCGTTTTTTAGAAAAGTAAAAGTAAAAAAAAAAAAAAAAGTAAAAAAGTTTTTATTTTGGAACATATACAAGGCACAATTACAAAGAAAACGATGATAGCTACAAAAGTTTATAACTGTGTCGCAGCTACCAACGCCCAACCAAACAAGAAAACAGTTGTTCCAGACCTTAATAATAAATAGTGTATAACCAAAGTAGAAAAGCAGGGGTGAGGTGCGGGAGAGTGTGTGTGGGTGGGTATGAGGGGGTATGTGTAGGTGAGTGTCTGTGAGTGCTTGTGTAGAGTGTGGGGGTGTAAGTGTGTGTGAGTGAGGGTTAGAGTGTGTGCCAGTGTTTAGTGCTAAGTTTCCACAATTTTTTCAGTAGCGTCATATGCCAATGATTTCAACCACTCAGTCAACTTCCTTCTCAAGAGACTGCGGGGTAGATGATAAATATTTAGAGTCTTATTTAAGTTGTTATAGAGCCTGGGATGAGAAAAGTGGTGTTAATATAATTACACAAAGTAATGCGCCTGCCTGAGTTCGAACCCACGACTTACTGCTCGTAAGCTGGGGCCGCCACCACTGGGCCACCGCTGCTCTCTAATTAGTGTGTATTGTATTTTTATGAGTGTGGTGGTACTAGTTGTATTGTATATCGTCATCATCTTTATTATTCTGCTTGGGTCCCTAGTCATTTGGGATCAACGCAACATGTCTTTGTCTTCTTCCAAACTTCTCAACTATTCGTCATCACAGATACACATAGATTATACCTAGATTACGCGAGTATCACGATCCGATACTATGACGTCATAGGCACTATTTTTACTGTACAAACAAGTTACTACACAAATTATACTACGTTTTTGTTCTTTAAATGTCTAGCATTAAGTTCTTCAGTTGTAACGTTGTAACATTGTAGTTTTAAACAAATTAGCTTGCTGCTACAGTTGCTACGTTAAGTATAAAATACTTGAGCCAGGCACGCGAAGTAGGTGCTCTTGCGTTGTCTAGGTATATCTATATCTGTGTTCGCCATCTAGTCACCCCCGTATAGCCTTTTCATTTTTTATACAGTCTATCTATCGCTTCTTTGGTCTTCCCCTGCTCTTATAGGCGTCCACATTCATACTCAAAACTATAGTACCTACATTGCTATTAAATTAGTTGGAACTTTTTAAAATACACACCGACATAGACTCTCAACTCTCTAAAGACTAAGAGCGGGCACACGATGCGTTACGGCGCCGCACCGCAAAGATTTCACCGTATCAGCGGGCACACGAGCGGTGCGGCGCCGCAACGTTGTTATGTCGCAGCGGCGCCGTAGCAGTCCTTCCTTAGTACCTAGTAGTCGTTCCTTGTGGCGCATAAACAACTGAGCGGTGCCGCTCCTCCTACGTCGCAACGCATTCAGCCCACCCCACCTCGTCTCGGTGGTTGCAAATCCGGTGCGGCGCCGGAGCGCATCGTTTGGCATGCTACAGATATTTCTATGTAAGACGACGCAGCGACACCGCTCCGGCGCCGCACCGCCGCCGCAACGCATCGTGTGCCCCCGCTCTAATGTAGGTAGACCGTCGTCGGACCTATTAAAAGAATCCCTCCACTAAGAATCTTGCTGCATTAGAGTTAAAAGGTTCTGCAATTTCGAAGACGGCAAATGTAGTACTCTTTTTGTTGATTCAGATGTTTATTTATATTACAATTGAAATGACAAATGGAGAAATCTCATATTCTTTTGTAGTTCTGACGTAGCAAAATATTATTTTGTTAATATTGTATTTTCAAGTTAAAGGGAACTTACTTTTATGACACAGTGGAGGCTTGAAGGGATGAATCACTTATAAAGGGGTTGGAATATTATTGTATGTAGCCTGGCCTGACTTAACTAGCGAGATTTTATTTTATTTTCAAATTTGGACCTAGAATAAAACCTAAATTAATCAATAGCTGATAATAATACAAACAAGTTACGAATGAGACAAAATATTTAAAAGCGTTACGTTTCCAGGAGCTATCAAAGTTAGAATCTTCGCCATCAGTACAACTTGATAGCTTATTTCTCGGAAATATGACACTTTAGATTTTGTCTCATTCAAACTTGTCATGTTACCAGCTATTGATATAAACAAATTTAAAGCGCAGGCAGGGCCATCTTCCCAATGGCCACCTTGGGCACGTGCCCAGGGCCACACGATGCAAGAGGGCCCTTAATTCCTGTAACTGTCAAGAGGAACTTAATTTATTCCAGGCAGGGCTCAATTGGTTAAAGACGGCCCTGCAGGCCACACCACCAGCTAACGAGCAAACAAGCGAGCCGGGCGAGCGTCTTTTCATACTTCGTTTCGGCTCTTTCAGTAGTTCGCGGTGTGAACAAAAGTAGGTGAAACGACGCCTCGCCTGGCTCGCTCGATCGCGCGCTAGCTGTGTGTGCGCTTTATGCGAGGCGGCTATTTTGAATGTAAAATAAAATGGCGGAAGTAAGGCAGTCCAGGATTCGTACAAAAATATTCCAAACCCGTTATCAACTGGATTCTGGGCACGTGTTTCGTTTTTAGACTATGTCATTGGTACAGGTGGGGTTTGGAGACCTTGAATGATTTTGCACACGACTTTGAGGTTACGGACGAAGTAACTAAGTTCATGGTTTAATATTATTGTACACCTTTGATTTTACGACATATCTATATACGAGGTGGAAGGGCACCAGCGCACAAACGGTTAACCACGTGTTCAGTATATCATTCTGAACTGACAATAGCATTTCTTCTTTGGTAATTAAAAAAAAAATCTGCCGTTCATCGGTCATTTTGACCGTATAGGTATTACAATTTTATAAGAAACAGCTGTTTTTGTCTTTAAATTACCGATGAAAAAATTATATGTGGGGCGGAGGGAGGGGTTCGGAATTACGTACTGAATACGTGGTAAGTTAAGTTTTTCTGTATTTAGTGTGTACATAAACCGTTAAAAAAAAGAAATAAGTGTTTGTGCGTTGTCGTCCCTTCCACCCAGTATATGATAGTTACTCCTTCTTTTAAGACCCAATTATACCTACGTACAAACAATGAGTGTTTTGCCCGAGAGAAGCTAGAAGTAGTTCTACAAACAATTTCTGAAATATCTTCCTTCTAATTCCCATGCCTTTGAAAGCACGTTTAGTCTACTCTATCCCCTATCATATCGGACTATGAGAGTAAAGAAAAATAAGGTGCACTTGTGTTTGCACACACACTTCTGCCTTATAATATACCTTCTGCGTACTTGGCTAGGTCAGATAGTTAGTCGCTCCATGTAAAATACTGGTTTTCAGCTGCTGGAAGCCAACCCCAACATAGTTTGGAACAAACTAAAAAAACCCACTACTGAAAAATCACGCTGATTAAAATCGGGGCATACAAGGTAAAATCGACTCCTCCTATTGTTGAAGTTTGTTAAAACTTAGCCTATGTTACCCGGGCAATAATAACGACTCGATTGACACCTTATTCACCAAAATCGGATGAATAGGCTTCTTTTGGGTTAGCTCGTTCCATCGTTGACCTCATTTCTGTCCTCAGGACTAGATTGAGGTCAAAAGTAGGCCCACTAAACATAAAAAAAAATAGTTTAGGGGCTACGGAGGAACATACGTAAATATATACATACAATGACATACATCCATACATAGAGTGTTAAAATCATAACCCTTCCTTAAGGCTTCGCAGTCTAGGCTAGGCAGATGAGATGATGACTATGATAACTAGACTAGGCTCCGTTGTATTTGGCCGCTGACCGAAATTTAGTCGGGATATTATTATTTCTAAGCATTACGGAAACACAATCTTTTTGTTCTTTATTCTGCCATTACCACCAACAACCTTGATTGCTGCCAAAAACAATAAAACTATGGACAAATCAGAGGTCTATATGCCATAACACAGAATGAACTAACATTGACGCTTCCTTATCACCAGTAAGCTGTGTTTATGTGTTATCTTATCAAACAAAGTAACGGAACTTTTATAGTAATAATATTGTAATGATTTTATGGGAACCGCTATCTTGCGTAAACACAGTGACACAAACTGACTGAATCGTTGGTCTAGTGGTTGCAAGCGCGACTGCTGAGCACGAGGTCCTTGGTTCGATTCCCGAGTCGAGCAAAGTGTTATTGGGTTTTTACATTATGGTTGATGAGTACAATGATCTCTTAAGAGGTTTCTGGTGTTTTACAAATAATCCTGTATTTTGGCCGTACTGCATTTTTGTACGAAACAGAAGTTTTTTAAACCGACTTCAAAAAAGGAGGAGGTTTCTCAATTCGACACTATATATATATATATATATTTTTTTTATGTGTGTTCGCGGATAACTTCGTCGTTTGTGAACCGATTTTGATTATTATTTTTTGTTGGAAAGGAGATACTTCAAGGGTGGTCCCATGATAAGGAAACCGGGATCTGATGATGGCATCCAAGAGAAATTGAGGGGAGCTTTCAAAAATTGTAGTGGCGACTAGTGCGTTTGTAAATTTTTTGATTAAGTATTTTAAAGCACTATAATTTAAAGAAGGTCTGGAGTCGCTCTGATGATGGAACCGAAAGACAGTCGAGGGAACTCCTCAACGGTTTACAGCAGTCACTTTATGTGTGGGTTTGATTAATTTGTATTGATGAGAAATTTACACCTAGATGGGTTGTGACTGTCATAAGGGGTCTGATGATGAAGACGAAGGACAGTTAAGGGAACTCCTCAACTGTTTACAGTAGCTACCTTGCGTTTGGACTTAATTCATGTATATTGATCAAAACTTTGCACCAGATGGGTGCAGGGTTACAAGTGCCATTACAGGTCTGATGATGAAAAATATTTCTATGGAATATTGCAACTAAAAATAAAAAAACGACGAAGACTCCAAAAACACAAAAAAAGTGAAAAATAATTTTAGTGTCAGAAGTCGGTGACTATTGTTTATTTGATTCAGTTTTTTGTCACCGACTTCTGAAGCTAAAATTATTTTTCACTTTTTTTGTGTTTTTGGAGTCGGTTTTATTTTTTGCAAAAAGTTTTTTAATAACAGTTGAAAATGCTCGTAAGTTTAGAATCATGACTGTGTTGCCCGTCAATTCATGGTTACAGTTTGCACGTAAATGTCCTTAAATGACAGGGACCACCGGACCAGTGACCCTGTATTAGGCAAGATAAAGAACCAAAGATTCTTCTTGATTCGATAATTCTTGTTTCTTGTTGGATTCAAGATAGACTCTTTTAGGATAATTTATTCTTTCGGGATTGGTATAACATTTTCTAGATGATATATTTGATTCGGCTCAGTGATTCAAGTTCTGAAATATGGGATTGCTTAAGTACTAAGATAGATAATATTTTCACATAACTTTCTTCTCTAAAGCCCTTTCACTAACACCAAGTGACATTGAAATGAGTACCTACTTAAATGAAAGCACAATTGCAGCTCTCTTAGGTTTTTGAAAGTTTAAAATACCAACTGTGCAATTCTAGGTTACTCACTGTTAAAGGATTCTGTCCTCTACACCGTATCATACCATAACCGTGCTATGAACGTATCAGGCACAGGAAGGAACATGACATGGACTACTATGCGCACTAGAACGTATCAACAGCGTATCATACCCGTTTATAACGGTTTTAGAACTTTCATCATACGCGGTTAAACCCTATCTTCTTAGTGTTGAAAGTATGACACTATATCCACTAGACCGTTTCGTCACGGAGCGTGCCATGCACGGAGCGTCAAAAATAATAAAATTGTCATATATCACGATCTTGGAATGATACGGTGTAGTGGATAGAATCCTTTAGGCGTTCATTTGGCTGTTTCCCAGAGTGCGTGTGTACATGATTTTACTTTCACAAGTATTTTACTACAATCTATCAATTCATTATCTTGATTAAATTACCTCGAAAAACTGTAGATAATTATACAGGTTAGTAGGGACATCGAAGCACGGGATGGTTACCACGTAGCCAGTACATCAATCTGTGACGCGGATATGCGGCAAGGTAGAAATAAACAGTGACGGTGTAAGCATCCTCTTTCTAGAGCTGTCGGAAAAGGGGTGATAATTTTATAACCCTCAACTCCCCGGCGACATAATTTAAGCCTTGTACTTTGTATTATAACCATCCTGTGCAGTTGAATTTTTAATCAGGTTTTCCAGTTTCGCCATGGCTCTAACTTGGATAAAGTATTCTTCCTTGTAGATGGATGTTTTATCAGTTCGTACTTTATACAGGGTGACGACGACAATATGACAATAAATGAAAACACGGGTAGTACTAGTTCATAGGAATATTTTTAAACTATCAAATAAATCCTAACATCGAAATTAAAAGAAAACAAAACAAATGATATAGCATAAAACTGTTAACGAAATAGACCACCATTTATAACTATTGGTTTACTAACCTTAGCTATAATTTGCACTAATTCGCGCCAGGAAATAAAATTTAAAGAACGAATTTGGCAAAGGTTTTTGAAGTAGCGAGTCGGCAACATGTATTTATTGTTAACCTGTCGGTGCTAGCCTATTAATCTACATCATGTAGAAAGTTCTAAAAATTAAAAATCCTGTCTAACTAAATTAAGGGATATATTCGAATGAATTTTTGTAAACAGACTGGGAACGTCATGAAGATATGTACGTATTTCAATTTATTGTCGTATTGTCGGCGCCAACCTGTATAAGGCAAGGGAAATTTCTTATGGAAAATATGCAAGCAGGTTGGAATTCTTCACACTATGTTAAGTAGTGGTAGGTACTCGTAAGTAGGTAGATGCTGCAATAATAATCTTACCATCCATTATACAGATGCATAATAAAAAACAAACTGCACTACATTGGGCCCTCTAGGATTTGAAAAACTTGCCAAACCAAAAAAAAAACAAATAACTACATTGTGTAACTTGGTGATCATAATCAACCATCATCTGCCTAGCCTTTTCCCAACTATTTTGGGGTCGGCTTCCTGTCTAACCGGATGCAGCGGAATACCAGTATTTTACATGGAGCGACTGCCTATCTGACCTCCACAACCCAGTTAGTGCTAGGTAATAAGATACCCCTTAGTATGACTGGTTGTTAGACTTTCGGGTCACTGACTACCTGTAACGACTGTCAAAGATCTACAAATGACAGCCGGGACCAACGGCTTAACGTGCTTTCCGAGGCACGGAGGAAACTCGGTATGTAAAAGGTGGTCACCCATTCACGGACCAACGTAGGTAAGCACCCGCTTAACCTAAAGATGGACCCGAAAGAAAAACAATAAAAACAAATAATTAAAAAACACGCCTGCCATATCAAAAAGTGAACTAAAAAATTCAAAACAAGTTACATGATTTTAATGTTGAATGGCCAAAAGGTAGGTACTAAATAGATTATATTATTTATTGTGCAATTAAAACGCCATTGTGCCAAAAGTGGAAAACTGAAAACTAATCTCTTCATCGAAGTCGGGGGACCTGTCAAGAACTATTCCAAGGAACCGTCCCCCGACTGCAATGAAAAGATTGGTTTTCAGTTTTCCACTTTTGGCACAATGGCGTTTTAATTGCACAGTAAATAAATTTTGTCAACTTTCGCCACTATGGACCGTTCGTAGACGAACACGTTCTACACCACGCATACTACTTGTAGATATGTACAGCCCGCGCCAAACTTTGTGGCCGCCCCGAAACTAGGCTCATTGCATTGCGCAGAACACAAAATATACTACTCGCGACTATATTCAAGGCGGTCACAAAGTTTGGCGCGGGCTGTATGTGAAATGAACGGCAAATGCTCTTACCTGAAACATTTGATTTAAACAAAACTGTTTTCATTGGTATTTCTTACATGTAATTAAATTATATTTTGAAGTGTTTTTTATTTTTTTTTTATTTTACTTTATTGGGACATTTAACAGTTACACATTACAAAAAGTATGACAGGATGAGTTATGAAGAAGAAATAATGATTAATAGAATAGTTAAATGCGTGCATTAATATTACAGAAAATTAAGTAAGTACTCATGTTTGATATAGGGATAATAGGTTATTAGATAGCTACTTTAAATATTCAATAGCCATCCTTTTAAATCGAAAGTGTGATAGCGCGAAAATATCAAGTTCGATAAGATGTGTGTTATACGTGTCTACGATGCGTCGGAGAGGCGCCCGGCCCGTGCGTCAGCGTGAGTTCTACACCTTGCAGTGTGGAACAGCCGGGGCACGCGCGCCTCTCGGCGCATCACAGTTCTAGGTACAATGTAACATTAGGTTATTAGTAATATCTGGACAATCGAATCTGTTATTACATAGACCATGCAGCATCATGGCCATCAGTAAGATGCGTCTAGACTCCAAGCTTTGAATATTATAACGCTTTAATAATAGAGTGTATGGTAGTTTTGACTTTGTGCATCTGTAGTGCATAACACGTAAAATTTTTTTTTGAACCATTTCAATTCTTTTTACATAAACATCAAAATGGGACTCCAAATAGGTACTGCGAATTCCAACTGAGAGCGGACCAAAGTCTTGTATAGAAGTAGAAAAGTAGATGGTCTTTTAAAGTTGTTAGAAGATCGCATGACAAAACCAAACATACGATACGCCTTGTAACAATGTTATCAATATGAAGATTAAAGTGCAATTTCGAGTCCATTACAACCCCAAGATCTCGAATGTGGTCAACTTTTTGCAAACGGATACCATGTAGACTATAATCAAATGTTATAATGTTTTTATTTTTGGTGAGTGTTGATACGTAAGATATATTTATTTCACATAATTTATAGTAATAACGTAACCGTACCATAAAACGGAACGCGTTTTACAATGTGTCATTGTTTATGTCAAAATGGCGGTACTGCGATTGCACAGATCCTCCGTTGCGTACGAACTGTTTGTTTTTTGCGATTATCTTCTAATATTTTTGACTCCTGCTTATCTCTACGGAAAAAGTATTTTTACTTATTTTACCAAGAAATGAGTAATTATTTATAATCTTTTGTTATATTTCGTGTTTCCCTTGTCAATTAGTAGTTAAACTGTTGAAGAAAAACGTCACTTTCGGAGTCTCAATAAATGTGACAATAATAACATATACTTTGTCTCAGTTTTCTGTCAGACTTTCTCAGTTCAGTAAATGTTAATCAATATATGGTTAAAAATCCTCAGTTCAGATAGAATGACCACCTGAAATAAGGATTTTGGATCTTGTTGAAATACCTAATAATTCTTAAACCCTTAGTTAATAATTCACAGCACTTCGCTATTTTAAAACTCCTTGCGGTTTTTAATAGGAAAATCATTATTCATACACTTATTGCCAGCAATCTGATAGAAGGTAACCTGAAACTGTTTACGTCTAGTTATTTGTAATTCCAAGTTCCTTGAGCTTTTTATTTTTTGCAATTTAATATGGCAATATTCACGAATATGAAACACCAAAAATGATCGTTGTACACTAAATTTGATAACTATGCAAACGCCCATACAGAAATTGGCCATGTCCTTTATTTTTTACTGGCCTATACCCGCGGCTTCGCCCGCGTGGAGTTCGGGAATTGCCCACGGGATCTTACTTCTGGGATAATAAGTAATCTATGTGCTAAACCAGAATATAATCTATCTCTGTGCCAAGTTTCATCAAAAACTGTTCAGCCGTTCTGGCGCGATTGAGTAACAAACATCTATCCATCCAAACTTTCGTATTTATAATAGTTTATATAAGATATATGTATTATTATTTTTTACTTTTAAAGTTGATTAGGTAATAAAGAATAGTTAGTGTAAGTAGTTAATTTTATTTGAATAATGCAGACACACTCGCATTTTTTTACATGTACTTATTTATTACTTGCAAATATTAGTTCATAGTAATATTAATGTCAATTATATTACTTAAGTGAAATATTGTACATACCTTTTTTTTTGGGATGGGAAATCATCAAATGACCACTCCCGCTCTGGGCGGAGTGGAAGCGAGTGTCAGACTTTTACTGGCTAAAACCCATCCATGTTCCTTCTTTTGCCCTTTTGGCTTTTAGGGCAGTGGTATCTCTATCGAACAGTCCCGCAGCCCTGGCAGGCATCGGCCCTGGCGGGCCCCTCCTGTTTGTAGACATTTTTTTGAGGCGCGCGTGGAACACCAACGTGCCGTCGACACGGCTTGTCGTCTAGCGAGCGTCTAGCTAGCCCATTACTCACCGTCCACAGGCGCGGGCCTGTGGACGGCCTACGGTGGCCGAGAGCCACCACGTGGCCCCCGTCTCCCGCGGTGGCTGGGACGTGAGGTTCTCTCCTTCTCACGTTCCGCCATCTCCTTCGCTAGCATGACTGCTTCGCAGAAGAAGGTGACGGCTTCCGTATCCTCTCGACCCGGACCATGGCTTGAACCAGGGCCGGACGCGAGAGGTCGCCACCGCCAATTGCCGCTACACGGCGGTGCTCCGCCCAAGCGGAGCAGACCTCCACGGTGTGCTCCACCGTGTTCTCATGGCAATCCTCACAATGATAACAACCGGGCGTTTCCGCCCGATTCGGTGCAGGTACCTCCCGAAACAACCGTGCCCGGTGAGGACCTGCGTCAGGTGGAAGGTGAGGGCGCCGTGGTGCTTCTCTAGCCACTCCTCAAAGAGGAGACTTATCGCCACTATTGTGGCGTGCCCTGCACGGGGCCCCGTAAAGGGCCATGGACCACACGACCCCCGCGTAGTGTCTCCGGCAGGAGGAGTTTGGGCCCCTCAGGTTGGGCAAGAGACGCTTCAAAGCAACAAATATTGATACCTTGGTCTGAGATTGGACACCGGTGACGACAATCAAATGATTTATTATGAATCTACCTATAGACATAATACGTTTACATAATATTTAATATCAATGTCGCGTATCACGAGCCAACGCGAAATACGGGATTTCACATATATTTACAGAAGACACGTCTACCTCAGAAAAATCCTACCTACTTACTAATAGGTAAATACTCCCGCGCCCTGCACGCCCTGTGCAACACTGCGCGCCATGCGCCTGTCTACGTGAGTTTGGTAGCCCTATTTGACAATGTTGGGGAATGATTTTGAAAATAAAATTCCGGTACACGCGTCTCATACTTTTAATTGAAGTGTATACACAAATTGTCGAGTCAACGGACCCAGAGAATATAAAGTTTCACAGAAAATTCTACCCCCCATTTTTTAGGGGTGGAATATCGAAAACACCCTTTCTTAGTGGACCTACTCTTCACAAAGAATACACCCTTCAAGTTTCATGTCTTCAAGACCAGTGGTTTAGGCTATGCATTGATATATCAGTCAGTCAGGACTTTGAATTTTATATTGGAGGATGATTTTAAAAAAGCTGTGATACACGTTTCTCATAATTTTAACTGAAGAGTACGTACACAAAAATTTTTAAGTCAATCGACCCCGAGATTAAAACGTTTCATAGAAAATTCAACACCCCATTTCACCCTATTAGGGGTAGAATTTCGAAAAACCCTTTCTTAGTGGATATCTACTCCTCACAAAGAATACACCTTCCAAATTTCATGTCTCTAGGCCCAGCGGTTTGGGCTGTGCGTTGATATATCAGTCAGTCAGGACTTTGAATTTTATGTGTAAAAGATTTAATTTTTCTTTTTGTTTATTAGTGAACGAATGCATATTGAATACGACTGTTACATATTTTTGTTATGTACTAAGCAAGCTCTAGACGATGATAGTATACGTAGTCAAATTTTCATGAAAAAATCAAAATATTTCAGTTTTTTTCAGGAACCATGGCTCCCCCTTTATATTTTTTAAAATATTCCCTAGCCTATGTTACCCGGAATAACCCAACGCTTCTAATGATACCACATACATTGATATCGGTTAAGCCGTTTAGAAGTTATGGTGGAATAAAGAAACTCACAAACATACATACATACATGAACCCTAAAAACATAACACTCCTTTTTTTGGGCAGTCGTGTAAAAAGAGTTGAATATGGTAACTTAAAAACTAACAAGAACTTTTTAAAACGAAAGTTTTTGTTAAAAATGGCGGTTATTGACTCAGTTATTAACTTCTGATCAAGTAACATAACATAACATCACGCCTGTAATCCCCGAAGGGTTAGGTAGAGGCGTAACGTACCTGGTAGTAGACCCACATTTCACCATTGCCGAGCCTATTCTTATACTTCTGATCAAGTATAGGGCATGTAATCACCAGGATAATCAGTATACCTACTAATTAGATTTGATCACAACACAGATAACCTAAAACTGACTAGTATAGAGACATAGATAGCGATCTAGATTGACAGTGCAGTAATTAGCGAACGTAGATGACTAAAGTTAGTTAATATCTGCGCAATAGCAATGGCCGACTGAATATAGTTCGGCTAAGTTGAGTTATTAGAGGTAACTTAGTCAGTCGCAGCAAATCATGAGAGGAGTCATTCGGCTTTGAAGACATTTTCATAAGGTTCAAATTGCAATGGCAAAACAATGAATGAATTCAGTTGATGGTACTTATTTATGCCTTGAATTATCAAGCCTTGTTTTCATAATCAGTGAAAAGATGATTGATTTTGTTTACGAATAGTTGCATTTTGAAAACAATGCTAAAACTAACGTAGCTCGTAAATAACCAGTTTTTAAATATGATTGATTACATTATAAATAAAAAGCTGAAAGAGGCAATATTCGAAAATGGATAGGGGTCAGCCTATCAGGTACAGCCTTCGCTATCACTACATATTATAAAACCAAGTCCCCCGCCGCGTCTGTCTGTCTATTCGCGATAAACTCAAAAACTACTACACCGATTTTCATGCTGTTTTCACCAATGGATAGAGTGGTTCTCCAGTTTAAGTATAAAATTTGTCAAGTTTTTGTATACATTGGCTAAAATATAATGATATTTGTAGGTGTCGGAAAAAAATAAACCGTCTGGGAGCTTTCAACGAAAACGCTGCCTAAACCCTTTGAGATATAACAAAATGATGTAAGGTGGAATTGTGTATTTTATATAGGTCTACAGAAAAGTCCGCGATGGCATGTAATTATGTATGGCTATCTATTAAGGATAACATACTATATCCATTTTAATACTTAAAAAAGCCGCAAATTGGCTGAAATTTGGTACAGGGATAGATTATAGCCTGGAATAAGACATAGGCTACTTTTTATCCCTGGGTAGGATAGGTCCCCATGGGTTGCGGGAACGGGATCAAAATTTCATGATTACTTTTGGTCGCGGTAACCTACATCCACACAGGCGAAGCCGCGGGCATCAGGTAGTCGAATATATAAAGTTGAATTAAACGTAATTGAACCATTATGAGATGCGAAGACCAGTTGAAAAAAGCACACTGACTGATTTTTAACGCTTGATTTAGCGCCAAGTTGAAATTTAAACAGTGTTAATAACAATAGTACAATACAATAGTGATAATGGAGTTTTCCACCAGGATTTTCTCAGTAGCAGCCACGTAGTCTGAATTTGCGCCCGGATGATGGCAATAGGCTCGCCATCTATTACATGGGACTTAAACGTAACTAGCGAAACGTGGGTGTAATATTAGGTACACCTCTGCTTAAGCCTTTTTTTTTTTTTTTTGGAGGGTGGGAAATCATCAAATGACTCCTCCCGCTCTGGGCGGAGCGGAAGGGAGTGTCAGACTCTTACTGACTAAAAACCACCCATGTTCCTTCATTGGCCCTTTATGTTCTAAGGCCGCGGTATCTCTTTCGAACAGTCCCGCAGCCCTGGCAGGCACCGGCCCTTGCGGGCCCCTCCCGTTTGCTGACAACTCTTTGCGGCGCGCGTGGAACACGAACGCGCCGTCGACACGGCCTGCCCGTCGTCATACGACGGACGGACGGCGAGCTAGCCCATTACTCGCCGTCCACAGGCCCGCGCCTACGGTGGCCGAGAGCCATCACGGCGTGGCCCCCGACGCCCGGTGCTTCTTCTCCCGCGGCGGCCGTGACGTGAGGCTGAGGCTATCTCCCTCTCACGTTCCGCCGCCTCACCTCTGCTTAAGCCTGCGAGGATTACAGGCGTAATATAATGTTATGGTATGTCGTAATAACAATGGATTTATTTGGGTGTGAATTAGTGAAGTTCAACTGTTCAAGTGTTAGAAAAATGCAGTGGATAAGTTACACATTATTTAGGTTCAACCGTCAACCCCGCAACCACCTAGCTAACAGTAATTATTATTCTAGAGTTGAGGTACTCTTCTTCAGCAAGCATTCCACAAGAGCTTGTGACATTCTTCTTAAAGCCAGAGAAGAATCTTCCCAATTCCAAACATTAACCCCTTCCACACACAACAAATCCGTATATGCAACGTCTTTCACAATAATCAGTACACAGTCTGTCTCACAAAACGCCTTCCCTGGCCACAAGACTGACGGGAAGCTTGATACGCCGTGTACCGAGAAATCGGTACAAGACGTGGCTTAACTTGCTCGGGCATGAAATTCTCGGGAAGGCAGAGCATAAATAACGGTTTGCGATGTTGGTTTGTTTTGATATGAGGCAGAATTGCCGACTGATACATAAATTACGAATTAATCGTACCTACACGGTGTAAGGGGATTTCGTAATGAAAATTTTAACTATGAAATATGAGTACAAGAGATCTGTCGTGGCCGACTTGGCAATCTCTATTCGAACCCAAGTCGGCCGTAGCCGTAGACAATCTCTTCAGATAGGGCTTCATGGACAGCTCAGATGTCAAGTGTGTATGCATATGTAGACACGCCTGTCTACAGACAATGGCCCACCTTCAATCTTGCGCTGAATGCCCTGACACTCTACGCACTTGACGATCTTATGACTGCATCAGCGGGCGGAGTTCGCATAAGTAGATGAATTCTGGGCCAAATATATTTAATGAAAATTTGCCGACGACACGCTATGAAGGAGAAGAAGAGACCTATCTACGTAATTCTAGACGATCAGAGTTTTTTCGGCGGTTAAAGCAATCAATTGTAGCTAAATGTGCTGTCGTCAAATTTTTACGCTGATGTACGAGAATCATCTGCTGAAGATGATTCATGGCTAAAGTTTTCGTTACTAGGGGTATGATTCGACCGTTACATGGTATTTAATTGCGTACCTGAAGCGGGACCTTGAAACCATTTTTTGAGAATTTTCTTATTTTTTTTCTCAATCTCAACGTATCGCTATCTTCATAAGAACACAAAGAATTTTTGGCTATGCGTCTCCCACCTCAAATCCCAGACGCAATGCAGCTCCATAAATTAAAACACGTACAATCGTACATAATTCCGAATGATTTGCTTCTTTTGTCTCCGAAGCAGTTACCTACGCACAGCACATAACTCACATCCTTATCAAAACATTTCTGTAACCAAGATTCGCATATCTTTAGAGTAATGGTTGGAACATAGCTTCGCTGCTGTCGTCCCGAAGGACAGAGTGGAGCGGAAGATCCAATTTATAATGTAGGAACATAACGTAAAATCTTCTACTATGTATATTTTGTAGGTCCCGGCGCACTCTAGGGAGAAAAATACATTCTACTGCTAATTGCTCGAATAAATTAGTACGCGGGGTGCATACTACTGTTGTGTTTCGCGGATGTTTCGTTTTCGTTGTTCTTTTTGTTTTTGGGTCGTTCTGGAGCTTTTACAGTTAATTGAATGTGATGTGATTAAATGATTTGGCTTAACTTTTTTAACTAATGAATGTAGATTGGTCGTTTCTCTAATCGTCTGCTTGTATAGTGATTACTGTTGCATTGTGTTGGAGTCCTTAGAGAAATTACGGAGAAGGAAAATATTTTGAGGAAATTATTTACTGAAATTGGAGTGAACAATTGTGACTAAAAGAGTCATGAATATAAATGTATATGAAGGCTAAAATACTAAGTAATAGATGGATGAAATTGTTTGAAGAATGAAATGAAGGTAAAAGGAGTTAATGATAGTGTGGCGATTGACAGGGGAGAATGGAAGAAAAAACGTGTTGCACCGACCCCAAATAACATTGGACAAGGCCAGGGCCGGTAGTCTCGACATAGATACCGACACTTTCGCAAACTTTCAATCGCTTTATTATAACGAACAAATTCGGTTGCAATAACAATGCTTGCGGGAAACGCATCTTGGATGTACAGACTTACATTTCTCACAAGCAACGTTATTGCAACCGATTTTTTCTGTTATTATTAAGCGATCGAAAGTTTGCGACATTGTCGGTATCTATGTCGAGACTGCCGGCCCAGGAAGATGATGGAGTGAACAATTGGAGTGGTGGTGGTGCTGTGTTCTTTCTTACTCAGGAATAAGTAGGAAAATACAGGCATTAGAAGAATCAATATCTTTTGGCTAGCGTAACGTTTTAAACCAACAGAAAATCGCTGCTACCCATAGTGTCCTGAAGTTTGAAATATTTTTAACGATACCCACAGAAAGCAATAACATTCCTTATTTTAATCTAGGGAACAAAATGTGAGTATGATATACCGATGCAAATTTTTGGACTGAGGAACATTTATCACGAGCTTTAAAAGTTTATAGTAAAACCTCGTGAGGAAATCCAAGACTTGGAGTATTATTATAACTAACTGTGTGAAAAGATTTGCGTTGACGTATCAAAATCTAGGAGGTACACCTTCACTTACCAGCATTCTGAAGAAAGTAGGTATTTCGTTCTGTAACGAAAGCATATCAAGATAACATTCATTTTTCGATAGAGGGATCGAAAAGGTTACCCGTATATTTTTTAAGGGCAGAACACGATAGAAGTAAAGGTTAACCCGTACAAGGTTAATCAACCTGTAATTACTGGTTCACGCACAGAGGTCATTATTAACAATAAAAAATATGCAAGAAATTTACCCCGCGCTCAGTACATTGCCTGTTTCATTCAAGTTAATCAGCAGTATTTAATGGTTAATTTATGTATGATAAGGGTTAACCCGTGGTTGGTCAAAGATGGGTCTAACCGGTTAACCTTTTAACCCGATTCGATCCCTGGCTAAATACCATTTCCGTAACGCCATTTTAATGCTTTTCCCTATGAACTTTTGGAAACACATTCCAATCGTAGCTCAACAAATATTTGTAGTTGCTGCCAGTGAAATTGTTATGAAGCTGGGAACGGCACATGAAAATATTTTTCTACGAAATAAGTAATTTCCCCATTTTATACAAACAAAATGTGGCAGTGATTGAACTTGCAAATAGACTTTTTCAAGTAAAAACCGGCCAAGTGCGAGTCGGACTCGCGCACAAAGGGTTCCGTACCATTATCTATAAAAACGGCAAAAAAAATCATATCTGTTGTATGGGAGCCCCCCTTAATATTTTTTTTTTAATTTTTAGTATTTGTTGTTATAGCGGCAATAGTAATACATCATTTGTGAAAATTACAGCTTTCTAGCTATCACGGTTTATGAGATACAGCCTGGAGACAGACAGACAGACAGACAGCGAAGTCTTAGTAATAGGGTCCCGTTTTACCCTTTGGGTACGGAACCCTAAAAAGTGTGTTTTACATTATCAGTTTCAACAATTTACATGTGTATATTTACGACACCTACAACCATTTCTCGAACTGGCTTAAAATCTTCATCATCATTCTCTCCGTATCCCATGTTACTTGGAGTCGGCGCAACACGATTCCTCCTTTCATTCTCCCCTGGGTGTCTCGTCAGAAAAATAAACCGATCTGACTCAAAACTATATACCGGATGGGTTAAATTCGTAGATGAAACGAAACAGGACGACAGTGGGAGTTATTTGCAGTAAAAAATATCCCTTTGGCAGAGTCCTTTTTTTTTCTTTTTTTTTTTGGGGGGGTAGAGAAATCATCAAATGACTCCTCCCGCTCTGGGCGGAGCGGAAGGGAGTGTCAGACTCTTACTGACTAAAAAACACCCATGTTCCTTCATTGGCCCATTATGTTCCAGGGCCGCGGTATCTCTTTCGAACAGTCCCGCAGCCCTGGCAGGCACCGGCCCTTGCGGGCCCCTCCCGTTTGCTGACATCTCTTTGAGGCGCGCGTGGAACACGAACGCGCCGTCGACACGGCCTGCCCGTCGTCATACGACGGACGGACGGCGAGCTAGCCCATTACTCGCCGTCCACAGGCCCGCGCCTACGGTGGCCGAGAGCCATCACGGCGTGGCCCCCGACGCCCGGTGCTTCTCCCGCGGCGACTGGGACGTGAGGAGGTTCTCTCCCTCTCACGTTTCGCCGCCTCCTTCGCTAGCATGACTGCTTCGCAGAAGGAGGCGACGGCTTCCCATTCCCTCTCGCCCCGGACCACGGCTTGAACCAGGGCCGGACGCGAGAGGTCACCGCCGCCAATCGCCGCTACGAGGACACGGCGGTGCTCCGCCCAAGCGGAGCATACCTCCACGGTGTGCTCCACCGTGTCCTCCGGTCGATCTTCGCAATTGTAGCACCCGGGCGTTTCCTCACGCCCGATTCGGTGCAGGTACCTCCCGAAGCACCCGTGTCCGGTGAGGACCTGCGTCAGGCGGAAGGTGAGGGCGCCGTGGCGCCTCTCAAGCCACTCCTCAAAGAGGGGACTTATCGCCACTATCGTGGCGTGCCCTGCACGGGGTTGCGATAGTCGCTCTCTCCATGTCGCCATGAGATCACGGCGGAGGTCTGTCCGCCGCGAGACAATATGCCGCGGCAGCGGAGTTACCCCCCGGCTCTGTACCTCCGCGCGCCACTCGTGCAGGCGCGCGAGGACTATGGCCTCCAGATCCCATGGCGGCAATCCGGCAAGGAGAGGGCCTCGCGGGAGATCGTGCGGTACCCCCGGATCAGCCTTACGGCTACCACCTTTTGGGGCGCGTTCAGGTAGTGCTTTGCACGCAACCTCAACGAACGCGCCCACACCGGGGCCCCGTAAAGGGCCATGGACCGCAAGATCCCCGCATAGAGCCTCCGGCAGGAGGCGTTTGGCCCCCTCAGGTTGGGCAGGAGCCGCTTGAAAGCAGCCCCGGCCTTTTCCAGTCTGGGAGCCAAACGTCGGAAATGCTCCACGAAGTTCCATCGGCTGTCGAGGACGAGTCCGAGGTACCTCAACGTCGACTCGACGCCGACGGGAACCCCTCCTACCGTGAGTATGGATCCCGACGGTGGCGCGCTCCGAGGCCCATGAAAGCACATGGCCTCGGACTTGTGCAATGCCACCTCGAGACCCAATTGCCGGATCCTCTCAACGACTATCGCAACCCCGCGTGTCATCAATTCGGCCGCCGCCTCGTGCGACCTCCCCTGCGCCAGCACCAGCGTGTCGTCAGCGTAGCAGACTACGCTGACGCCGCTAGGGAGGTCGGCACGCAGCACCCAGTCGTAGCCGATGTTCCACAAGGGCGGCCCCAGAACCGATCCCTGTGGAACACCGCACGACATCTCTCGCCGGTTCCATTCTCCGTTGTGACCGGGATATATGACATACCTGTCCGTCAGGTAGTCCCCGACCACACGACGAAGGTAGGTCGGCACCCGGTGATACCGGAGTGCCTCCCTAATGCAGCTCCAGGGCATGGAGTTGAAGGCGTTGGCGATGTCGAGAGACACCGCCAAGACCACCCCACCCCTGGACACCGCAGCCCCCGTCGTGAGGGCTCTCACGCGCATGATGGCGTCCACCGTCGAGCGCCCCTTGCGGAAACCAAACTGGTTGTCCGCAAGATCCGGCCCAATCCCCGCAAGGTGCCCGGCGAGGCAGTTTGCAATTACTCTTTCAAAGAACTTGCCCACCTCGTCGAGCAACACAATGGGCCGGTATGCGGACGGAGAGTCCGCAGGGCGCCCCGGCTTCCGGATGAGGACCAGTTTCCCTGTCTTCCAACGAAGCGGGAACTGGCCTCTCTCCAAGCATGCGCTTAGGAGCCCCTCCAGTCGGGGCCCGAGAGCCTCCAAGGCCAGGACCCAGGCTTTTTTGGCAGAGTCCTAACTTGAACTCCTTAAAAGTTATGACTATTTGAATGTTTTATTAAGAAAATACCAAAATTTGTAGTAAATAGGCAATTAGAGTACCTAAAATGGGTTTCTATTTTAAAACAATAAATGGTGTTTAGTTGCTTCTAGGAAATGTATCATAACTACAAAAATGTCTTATGTTTTATGACAGCGGGTACCATGATTTATGAGTATTGGCACTTTGTTCAATGTATTTTGAGTCTCACGAAAAAATATTTCTTACTTTAGAACATTACCTACTGTAAAAAAAAATTTATTATCAAAATTACCCTGATACAACTATGTCCCTGTTTCGTTTGATCCAAGATTTTTTCGCCACCCTGTGGAATAAAAAACAAAGAAAATTATCTAACAAACCTTCACATGTCCCACATTCCACTGACTTAGTTGTTGCCATGCACAAAAAGCAATTTAACGATATCTCAGTTTGTGTGCAATCGCCCGCCAGAGGATTCGTGCCTAAGTGCCACGTGCCAGATTTTACATACTTCAACTGGCAACTTTTCCCAATTCCCTAATCTAATCAGCAATTAGCGCACGTATTGCAACTCGTAAAGAACTCAAGAGCTGCTCGTATTAATACTGTATTTATTAGTGTTGCTACAATATGACGGGTTTGTGTTCGAAATTGGAGATTTAGGGCCGGATTCCACCGAACCGGAGACGAGGCGAGAAGAGAGAAGATGTGTTCTAAACTATGCTTAGCCTTGTCCCAACTATTTTGGGGTCGGCTTCCAATCTAACAGGAAACCTGAATACCAGTATTGAATACCAGCAGTGGGACAATATAGCCTAAAAAACTAGTATACATCATACCGGCGAGAGATGTCGTGCGGTGTTCCACAGGGATCGGCTTTAGGGCCGCCCTTGTGGAACATCGGTTACGACTGGGTGCTGCGCACCGACCTCCCTAGCGGCGTCAGCGTAGTTTGCTACGCTACTATCGATCTACGCGGGGATCGTGCGGTCCATGGCCTTTTACGGGGCCCCGTTGTGGGCGCGTCCGTTGAGGCTGCGAGCCGCGCATTACCTGAACACGCCCCAAAAAGTGGTAGCCGTAAGGCTGATCCGTGGGTACCGCACGATCACCCGCGAGGCGGCGAGCCTCCTTGCCGGATTGCCGCCATGGGATCTGGAGGTCATAGTCCTCGCGCGCCTGCATGAATGGCGCGCGGAGGCACAGCGCCGGGGGGAAACTCCGCTGCCGCGGCAAATTGTCGCGCAGCGGACAGACCTCCGGCGCGATCTCATGGCGACATGGAGAGAGCGACTGTCGCAACCCCGTGCAGGGCACGCCACGATAGTGGCGATAAGTCCCCTCTTTGAGGAGTGGCTAGAGAGGCGCCACGGCACCCTCACCTTCCGCCTGACGCAGGTCCTCACCGGACACGGTTGTTTCGGGAGGTACCTGCACCGAATCGGGCGGGAGGAAACACGCGGATGCTATCATTGTGTAGATCGCCCGGAGGACACGGTGGAGCACACCGTGGAGGTCTGCTCCGCTTGGACGGAGCACCGCCGTGTCCTTGTAGAGGCGATTGGCGGCGGCGACCTCTCGCGTCCGGCCCTGGTTCAAGCCATGGTCCGGGGCGAGAGGGAATGGGAAGCCGTTACCTCCTTCTGCGAAGCAGTCATGCTAGCGAAGGAGGTGGCGGAACGTGAGAGGGTCAGAACCTCACGTCCCAGCCACCGCGGGAGAAGCACCGGGCGTCTGGGGCCACGCCGTGATGGCCTTCGGCCACCGTAGGCGCGGGCCTGTGGACGGTGGGTAATGGGTTAGCTCGCCGTCCGTCCGTCTTATGACGACAGGCCGTGTCGACGGCGCGTTCGTGTTCCACGCGCGCCTCAAAGGGATGTCAGCAAATAGGAGGGGCCCGCAAGGGCCGATGCCTGCCAGGGCTGCGGGACTGTTCGAAAGAGATATCGCGGCCCTGGAACATAAAGGGCAAAAGAAGGAACATGGGTGGTTTTTAGTCAGTAAAAGTCTGACACTCCCTTCCGCTCCGCCCAGAGCGGGAGGAGTAATGATTATCACCGAAAATTAGATGAAATATTATTATTATTTTTAACACAATTTGTTTTTTGAATTTGTTATTCTATTTGTATTATGTTTTTTCAATCTTAATGTTAGTGCTGCTGTTTTGTTTTATTTTACATTTTATTTTATGGAATTTCTACACAATGTATATTGTTTTGAAATAAATGACTATGACTATGACTATGAGTCATTTGATGATTTCCCACCCGAAAAAAAAAGGTATCTGTATCATACCATTTTTAACCCCCGACCAAAAAAGTGTTATAAGTTTGAAGTGTGTATCTGTGTCTGTGGAATGGGCATCTTACAGAGCTTCCAAATGTATGTTTTTTTACAGACTTTATTATGAAGTATTAACATGTGTCATAATGTGTTTTGAGGAGCTCGTGGCCAAATGATAACAGCCGCTCGGGTCGATCTTTAGGTTAAGCCGTGCTTACACCACCACCACCACACCACCACCACCACTTACATACCGAGTTTCCTCCGTGCCTCGGAAAGCACGTTAAGCCGTTGGTCCCGGCTGTCATTTGTAGATCTTTGACAGTCTTTACAGGTAGTCAGTGACTTTATTATGAAGTAGTAACATGTGTCATAATGTGTTTTAATCAACGGTTAAAGAGACAATGAATCCCTTTAAGGTTATAGCGCCGATCTATCGACGTGAATTTTGTGCGGCTAATGCAGACGGTAATTTACTTTAACTTCTATGTCTGGGCCCCTGGCAATTTTCGTGTAAGTCTAGCTCAGGAAAAACTTCATCAGTCAAGAAGATCCTGTTTTATTTTTTACATGACATCATACAAACTTTTTTAATACAAATTGTGAATAAGATATTAGGCCACTTGATGAGCGGTGCGGGCGTCCTTGATTTTTTGAAGCAATTAACTTTTAGCTATTACAGTCTCGTTTCTTCACAAGTCCGTTTGCAAAGTTTTTGATTATAAATAGACGAGAGTTTCTTCAAATTACTAAAAATTAATACCCGTTTCCACTAACACTTGAGTGTCATGTAAATGTAACGCCTAAATTGCACGTTGGATTTTCAAATCTCTGCGCTGAGTCCAGCCTTGAAAATCCTACGGTGTGATTTTGTAAAGACAATTTATTTAGGTGTTGTTTATTGTTAGTGAAAGCAGATATAACTGCGACTAAAGTTAGATCATTCCTTAGTATTATTTACACGTAGCTGCGAAACGACACATAAATCTTATTTACCTAATGCCAAAACTTGTGTACCTAAGTACTTTTTGACTGACGCCCATTAAATGGAGAGGCCCATAAGTTAGGCCTCAAACTTTCTATGAAGGTACATTATTTATAGTAGTTCGGTATAAGACTAGAGGAGATTCAGGTCATTAGGACGGTCAAGGATGATAATTCGGTTCTTATACTACGGCAATTTTTTTTTTGTGCTTTGAAATTGATCTTTCATTTGGAGGCCCTCGATTGTCCTGGATGGGTGAATATTTGAAGATAGACATATTCAGGATTCGTAAATTAAGGTCAAATATTGCTTCCAATTACAACTTTTATGGATTTAACCTAAAGTTTATAGTGCAGATTAACGAAATAAATCAAACGCACAGTATTTGAACTGCTATATAGGCCTGAATCTAAAGCTGAAAATTTTCGTCGAACGGTGATGAGATATGAAACACACGGTAATTAGCATTTTAAAAATGGTAATTATGCTTCGTGATTGGTAATTAGAAATAAAATGAATAATGTACTTTAATCACATATTTATTAATTATTTAGGTGACAGTAAATGACATCAAACTTAGCTATTAAGCGAAGTGATTTAATTAAAAAAAAAAAAACTCAAAAATCAACCGGTTTTCCTAAAAATCAATAACATTATCTGTCTAGTAATTCAAATAAAATCAACTAGAACACTAGTTCAAAACTCAGTGTAAATAGAACTTAGACCTATACAGGGTTATTTGTAAAACACCATGCATCCTCTTAAGAGGTCATTGTACTCATCATTATGGACAACTTCTACTGTGGGACCAAACCTACTGAAATCGCGAAAAAAAAATCAGCTGTTCCCTACATTTATGATCGATTAACTCGTCAAAATGTAGGGCACAGCTGTTTTGTTCTTTGGTTAGTGTTCTTTATCTCTCTCACTCGGACAGTAACGTATTCCTCATTGCTTCTCCAAATAAAATTTTCTTCTTAGCTTCTTCTACTTTGGTTTTGTCTCTAAGTAGTGCTGTTACTTTAGAATTAGGACTCTGCAGTCGTTTTTTCAGTCTTATAATTATTTTCCTATACGCATGATTTTTTCGAATATAATAGAATCACTGCAACGAAAAAATCATGCGTATAGGAAAATAATTATAAGACTGAAAAAACGACTGCATTTCACATTTACCTATTTTTTTTTTACATGAATTGTCTATTTTCATTAATATTTTCTTCGCTGTCACTGGGACTTGGTGTATTTTGATTCATGTTTAATTTCTTCCTTTATTAATTTCTTTTTTTGAAAATGTTTTCTTAAGTTTTCTCTCCATTTCTTCCTCTGTAGCCTTCTAGCTCTTGGCGTCATTTCTACTACTGACAAAAGTTTTTTCTGTTCTCTTCGTTTTTTGTATCGTTGTCGTTCTTTTTCTTTTTGAAGGGCGTATAAAATAGGCCTTCGATTGCTGCTTTTGCCGAGGCATGTTTAGTCTGAAAGAAAATAGTGGTAGGGGGTAGTCAGTATGTAGGTTTATTTTGTTGCGGAAGTCCCAGTTCACACCGAACGATCAATAATCGATCACGCGTTGGTAGTAACAATTCTACCTTGGGCTGGCCTAGCGAAGTAAGGCGTTTCAATATAATAAGAGGCCAGCTTATACTGGTACTAATTACCATTTTCAATTGCTCATTACCGTTCGCTAAAATACGAACGGGAAAAATGGTAATTATATAAATGGTAATTAGGTTTTTGTACACTTTTTCAAATTATACGTTCTTTGTAGAACTTAAAAAATTGAGAACTTGATCAAACCAAAGAATATCCTATGGCGTCTATTACAATGCATGAAAATGATAAATAAACATATTAGACTTACCAGGGGAAACTCGAACGGTAAGGAGATTTTTTTTTGCCAAACACAATTTCTGGGCGATTAAGATAGGCTAGAATTGGCGCCAAAATACTTTTTGACATGTGACCCGCACGAGTCGAGACGCGGAACGGAGTGTAACCGCCGAGTTACTCTTACAGATAGCAATACACTACGCAGAAAAAATTTACCCTGCGACTGTGTGAACAAATGGTAGTGAGTATAAAGTGTTGGGACAATTTTCAAAGTCGTTACAAATTACCTAAAAGTGTTCTTTAATGTGTATAGTTTTGCTAATTGGTAAAACATGTTGTGTACTATATAAATTACTTCTTAAAAATACGATCTTTAGGGTATTTTTATAACTTTTTGAGCATGAACTGCAAATATTTGGAAATTGGGACACGAATGGTGATGAGATTTGAGGAACGTTTATGAACATAACTTAGTTGTTTATAACAATAGGAATATATTATGTACATCTGTATATAGTGCTGGAACTATGTTTTACGTGAAATAAAAAAAAACATAACTTTATATCTAACTAAGTAGTTATTTGGGGAGGGCCGCGTGATATGCACATGTTCAAATAATCACCCATTAAGTAAATAAGAAAATAAACTTTAAATTGAATCAAAGACACCAATTTATTACATTATATAATTTATATGATATAAAAGCTTGTCACGAGATAAACCTGTTTAATCTCGCGACAAAGAGGCAGCTGAATACCAGTATTTAAAATGTTTGTTATCAAGCTACTAAATTATAAATTTGTGAAAATATAATTTTACAGCAGTTTCGTCATTCAACTAAATACAAATTAAAGTATCTGAATGTGTTCAAACGGGTCTCCCTTGTTTGACCGAAAAGAAATTGCCAAATTATCACTTCCCAAACAAATTTTCGCATAATTTCATTTGCCAAATTATTACTTACCAAAAAATCTCTTTACAAATAATTGTTACGAAAACCTGTTTGGCAAGTGAACGTTTGAACAATAATTTGTTCACCAACTAGTACTTTTACCATTTTTTATCTAGTCAAATATTTCAGTTGGTATAACATATTTTACGCAAAATTACATAAGCCAAATATTTGGCGTCGTCAATTTTAAACTTACCATTTCAGTCAAAAGCACTATTAACTAGTTGGAATCTCCTATTTGGATTCGGTTGGGGCTCCTATTTCTGTCTGCAGGGTTTACAGGCACCTAACTAACCGAACCTCGGTGTGCCCCTGACGTCGACCGTCTAGGGTTAGCGTTTCCGTCAGCAGGTCGACGGATCCCCGCTGCGCGGGGCTCCTATTTCTGTCTGCAAGGTTTACAGGAACCTAACTAACCGAACCTCGGGGTGCCCCTGACGTCGACCGTCTAGGGTTAGGGTTTCTGTCAGCATCTGTTAAATTTCAATTACGTTATATTAAATCAATTTGTGTTATGTCTTCATTCCAAAATTTTTGCCTTTATATTTTTTGTCATAACAAATCATTTGACTAAACGTTTATTGTCTTAATTTTGTTTGCTGTAATAAATCATTTCATTAAAGACCAAAAGCCTTAATGACATTATCCTTAGTAATAATCTGCCAAGTAAACATTTGACCAAATGAAAATGTGCGTACTAAAATTATTCCAAATATTACATTGGCATAAAAAAAGGTTGCTAAAATTTGTTTGGGTAATGAAAATTTGGCAAAATCTTTTCGGCAAAACGGCAGGATCCCGTGTTCAAACACAAGACTTTGAACTCGGAAACAAGAGCCGTCTCCACTGGGCCACTACTGTGTACAATTCCTGCAGCTTACAGTATTTGTTTATTTCCATTAATCCATCCAGTGATACTTAGCCTTATCAATGTTACCCCATGCTACCCTGTAATAACTTACTCAATTTGGGCAGTGAACTACCTAAGTCCCGGCTGACGTAGCAACTAAAGCAATATAATGCTAAACCAATATCCCATATGTTTGCTACACACCTGTCTCTAGATTGGCACATTGGCATCATATTTTTAAGGACAACTAGACTGAGCTTAGACTAATGAAATGGGTGTAAGTAAGAGATGTTTTCAAAGTCCGTTACTGTTATCCACTTTTACACTACACAAAGGTGTTGACTTCCCAGTTATAATTAACACTAGAAACGGGATATTTACCATGTCCACTGTTTGTTTTGAGTTCCCGATATTTCGGCGCTGCTGTTGCAAGCACCATGATCACGGATAAACTGAAGTTATTGCGGGTGGGTGTTTATGAGCAGACAAAACAAACAGTGGACATGGTAAATATCCCGTTTCTAGTGTTAATTATAATGTTAGTGACCATGACAGTTTTAAAAACTGACTTCCCAGTTGGTCTCGCGGTCGAAAGCGCAACTGCTATGCACGTGCTGTGTTCGATTCCCGTGTCGGACAAAAAGTGCTATTTGGTTTTTCCATTAGAAATTTCTCAGCAGTTGCTCGGAGTTTGGAAGATGGCGGTATGATACCCCCGCGCCTCAGAAAGCACGTTAAGCCGTTGGTCCTGCTCCTGATCTCTCTCCGGTCGTGCAGGATTGCCGTCCCATCGGACTCCGAGAGTAAAGGAACAGGGAGTGCACCTGTGTTTGTGCACTATAATATTTCCTGCGTACTTGGATAATCTTCATTGAGATGGGCCGCCCGTGGCCGAAAACTATACTATACACAAAGGTGCAATGCGATTGGATAGAACAAGAAAGAGTATGTGAGTTGGTCCCGGCTGTCATTTGTAGATCTTTGACAGTCGTTACAGATAGTCAGAGACCCGAAAATCTGACGAACAGTCTTACCAAGGGGTACCGCATTATCCAGTACAGGTACAGATATAGGCAGTCACTAAAGTACTGGTATTCAGATGCGGTTAGCATAGAAGCCGACCGAAAAAAAAGGCCGATAGAAAAGGCTAGGCAGATGATGACCTCACAAAGAGGGGTTCGGTGACCCAGCAGTGGGAACATTATAGGCTGATATATACTTAAGAGGTTTACATATTAACAAACTTTCACATACTAGTATCATAACACCTAAACAAGTTGGTAATCACAGAAACAATTATTAAAGCACATCTGTTTATTACTGGACAATTTCCCCGTATAATCCTGTATTCAGTTCAATTGTACCCATGGGACGGGACTAGCAACTAATTGTGAACCGCACTGTAAACTAGCGGAGTAATTAAAAGTTTTGTATTAAATACATTTTTAAAGTAAGTATACAGCTGTATTTAGAGTGGAAGGGACACCGATGCGAAAACGGTTACCATGTATTCAGTAGGTACATCACTCTGAGCCCCCACATAGAAATTTTTCATCGGTTATTAAAAAAACAAAGCAGCGGTTTCCTACAAAAGTGCTATACCTACACGGTCAAAATGTAAGTACTCCTAACAGCAGATTTTTTTTAATAAACAATGAATAATTTCTATTTAGGGGGGCCCAGAATGGTGTACTGAATACATGGTAACCGTTTTCGCGTCGGTGTCGCTTCCACCCTGTGTATGAGACTTCGTGTTTTTTTAAACTTGAAAAAAAAAAAGTATAAAAATAAGTATGATACTAAACCATATTTCGCCAGTTATGTTGAAGTCCCATGTAATAGGGGGCGAGCCTACTGCAATCAACTGGGTATGAATCGAGACTCCGTGGCTCTCTCTGAGAAGTTCCTGATGGAAAAATCCAATAACAATTTGCCCGACACGTGAATCGAACCCAGGACCTCATGCTCAGCAGTCGCAATTGGGACCACTAGACCAGCGAGGCAGTCAGATAAGCATAAAAGTAGCTTTATACTTGTGAGTATTGGATAAGACACAGTCAGAATTCAGTTTTTAAAGACTGTTTTAAGCTGTCACGGTTTAAAACTAAATTTATACTGTCACTTACGGGATATCTTCCGTGATTGTTCATGATATTGAGCTCCCGATATTGGTTTGTGTCAACCCGCGATCATAGCGCTTGCAACAGCGTCGAAATATCGGGAGCTCAAAATCATGAACAATCACGGAAGATATCCCGTAACTGACAGTATAAATTTAGAATTCAGTTTTTTTTAAATCAAAGTTACAATCAATAACGAGATCTATAATAACCGCACTAATTGATTAATTATATAAAGCTGGGTAAATGCCTCTCAAAAATAAAAAAAATAAGAACGACTATTGATAGCGATTCTTGATTCCTTGCGTATTTGTGATAACTACTCGGGCTCGCCAACAAAACAAATTACTTACACACATCGTTTTATTTTTGACAATCGTAAGTAGTGGTCGTAAGCGCGACTGCTGAGCATGGGGTCCTGGGTTCAATTTCCGGGTCGGGCAAAGTTTTATTGGGTTTTTCCATCAGAAATTCCTCAGTAGCAGCCACGGAGTCTGGATTTGTGCCGGTTGATGGCAAAAGGCTCGCCCCCTATTACATGGGACTTAAACATAACTGGTGAAACGTGGGTGCGCTATATTCAGGTATCTACACCTCTGCCTAACCCTACGGGGGTTATTGGCGTGATGATGTTATGTTAATAAGTAAGTTATAGTGCAAGACGGCCTTTCATCTGGTTTTTACTGTGGTGCCTGTTTAATTTTAAACCCGACTCTAAAACCAAGCCTGTTGCGCTCAAACCATTGATCATCATTCTCTTGCCCTTATCCCAATTGATTCGGGGTCGGCGCAGCATGTCTTCTTCTTCCGTACTTCTCTATTACTTCTCTATCCATCTCATCAGACACCTCCTTTCTTGCCATATCATCCTTCACACAGTCCATCTTAAGTCTTCCTCTACTCTTTTATTCATCCTCATTCATACTCAAAACTTTCCTCACGACATTTTCCTCATTCCTCCGCATCACATGCCCATACCATGACAACCGATTACCACACAACTTTTCAGTCACGGGCGCCACTTGTTATCGTCCGAACCATCTACTTATAACTCTATTAGTTTTACAAACAGAATTTAGCATTAGTAAATTGACATAACACAGCCATTACCACTGCCGTGACTGCAAACTCAGTTCTTCTCATTACCTTTAACCATAAATTGAAATCGTTAGATTGGCCCTCGCCTCACGCTTGAAGGGTTCCGTACCATCATAGTAGACCCGAAAGTCTGACAACCAGTCTTTTCAAGGATATCGTATTACCCAGTACTAACTGGGTTGTGGAGGTCAGATAGGCATTCGCTCCATGTAAAGTACTGGTATTCAGCTGCATCCGGTTAGACTGGAAGCCGACCCCAAGATAGTTGGAAAAGGCTAGGCAGATCATGATGATATTGTTGTACTTTTTGCAGTGCCACTACAAGTCCCGTGCGCAAGGGGCGAGCCTATCAACCATCAACACACATATCCAAACTACGTGACCTCTTTTTTTTTTTGGGATGTGAAATCATCAAATGACTCTCGTGAACCTCGTTCACTACGCGGATCGTTCGGGTGAGAGGGGTCTTTTTTTTGGGATGGGAAATCATCAAATGACCTCTCGCTCTGGCCGGAGCGGAAGGGAGTGTCAGACTTTTACTGACTAAAGCCCATCCATGTTCCTTCTTTTGCCCTTTATGTTTCAGGGCCGCGGTATCTCTTTCGAACAGTCCCGCAGCCCTGGAAACTACGTGACCTCTAACGATTCAAATCTGTGCGTATAGTATACCAATATATCTCAATACTATTTATATTGTACGTATACCAGTCACAAAGGTCAAATCAATACATTAAAACTTCCGAAGCCAGTCTGACTTGTATTCGTTGATAAGATTATATTTCGAACGTAAATACTTCTATCATTGTCTCTGGCAAAACGTGCTACGCGTCAAAGAGACAAAGGTCGGCAATGAATATTGATTCTTTGTCAACATTTTTATTCATAAATTCAGTGCATATTTTTGTAGTGCCGCTTTTTATGTGGTATTTTATTCTATTATTTTTATATTATATAGAGAAATTAGAGAATGGAAGAAGTGGGGCTCGTGGCAAAATAAACAGCCGCTCAGATCGATCTTTAGGTTACGCCGTGCTTGCCTAGGTTGGTCTGTGGATGGGTGACCACCCATTACAAACCGAGTTTCCTCCGTGCCTCGGAAAGCACGTTAAGCCGTTGGTCTGGCTGTCATTTGTAGATCTTTGGCAGTCATTACAGGTAGTCAGTGCCCCAAAAAGTCTGACAACCAGTCTTACCAAGGGGTATCGTATTACCCAGTACTCACTGAGTTGTGGAGGTCAGATAGGCAGTCGCTCCAAAGTCTGACAACCAGTCTTACCAAGGGGTATCGTATTACCCAGTACTCACTGAGTTGTGGAGGTCAGATAGGCAGTCGCTCCATGTAAAATACTGGTATTCAGCTGCATCCGGTTAGACTGGAAGCCGACCCCAGCAAGGTTGGTAAAAGGCTAGGCAGATGAGATGAAAGAGAATGGAAGAAGAAAACGTGTTGCGCCGACCACAAGTAGAATGGTACAAGAGCAGGAAGATGATGAGGAAGATACATCTACGTGCAACTATTTAACCAAAAGATTCTGCTGTTTAATACAAAAGTCCATAACATACACATAGTCAAAATGTATGGAGCAGCTGATATTTTTTTAATTACCGACGAAAGACTTCGCTGGGGTGTCTAAAATATTTACACAGAACGAATATCATAAGTAAAATGTTTTGTTATGTAGTTGGGAGTAATCCTTACTAATATTATAAGTTTAATGCTAAAGTGAGTTTGTTTGTTACCTTTTCACGCCTAATCCATTGACCCGATCATTCTGAAATTTTGCATTATAAACGTTGTCACGGACGAGATAGGGTACCTTTCATCCCGAAAAAAAGTACTGTTTCTTAGGAAAATAACAATAACGTTCTTATGATAATAGATGGCGCAACGTGTCTTTCGAATCATGATTGAATTATACTTTTACAATCAGAGTACATCCCGAGTTGATTGTCAAATTCTAAATTAACGTGAGCGAAGTTGCGGGTAATAAATAAATAATTGTTTTTATGGTAACTTATTGCGCGTTGCCAAAGGACTTATGGCTAAATAAAAACAACCGCACGGGTTGAGTAAAGCTATACATCGTGTAACGGAAGGGGGGTATCAACCCTGAAGGAGGTGAATGTGCTCATGAAACTCAACAACTTTCCCCAAAGAACATAAGGTCGAAATATGAAAAAAAAATTTGGGGCTCCCATAGTAAATCAATCAGCTGGTAGTCAGTTTTGTAAGGGAGGGCCAAATTTTTTTTTCATATTTCGACCTTTGTTTTTTGGGGAAAGTTGTTGAGTTTCATGAGCACATTCACCTCCTTCAGGGTTGATACCCCGCTTCCGTTACACGCTGTATAATAATATACGCCTGCCGAGGACGGTGGTTGACTATCAAATTCATATCGAGACCCTTTTGTTACAAAACAACTTGCTAACAATTGATCAACGGAAACTAAACGAAACCACTTGATAACCTTACAAGATTTTAATGATCTAGGACCTGCAAATTTTCCACCATATCTTGACACCTAACAACATCGATAATTGCAAAAACAAATGCCAATTTCAATAGAAATTGTACAATAGTTCACTATTTTGCCGAAGTCCATGATACGCTGGTCATTGCATGTTGATTCATTTGAGTGCTTGGTTAATGATTGGCAGGCAAGGTCGCATTGTGTTGGGTACAAAGCGCGTCTTTGAATTTGCCGATGTCTGGTAAACATTAAACGCTGATCAAATGCCTCTTAACTGTGGTTCTTTATTCAGATTGACCTTCCAAAAATTCCTGTAATGTTGGTACTACGCAACATCATGTGCTTTGCTTTGATTGGAGTGAATTTACTATCACGTAAGCTCTGATTTCAGATTAATTCGCGTGTTACCTTTTTTATCTTTTTTGTTTTAGGGATTAAAAGCAAGTTCCAGAAATAAACATTCATGTTGATGACTGCAGAAGCTAAACTCAGAGCCTCGATAAATGCAGTTTGAACGGAATCGTCATAGCTGAATTTTGGGCCAAACATATTTTATTTAAAGAAACATAACATAACATGACGCCTGCAATCCCCGAATGGTGAGGCAGGGGTGTACCCAATTAGCACAGTCCCATTTTATAGGAGGCGAGCCTATTGCCATCAACCGGGCACAAATCCAGACTCCGTGGCTGCTATTAAGAAATTCCTGATAGAAAAACCTAATAACACTTTACCCGACCTGGGAATCGAACCCAGGACCTCATGCTCACCGGTCGCACTTGCGACCACTAGACCAACGAGGCAGTCAACAAACACTTAGCGTGTTTGTTGACTGCCTTGAAGAAGTTTCTTAAATTAGTCCCATTTGCGTACTTGATAGGCTTCTATGGAATATTACACACACTTAATTAACACAATATTGAACAGAAACGGTACTAAGTGAACAATTCTGTTTGCCAGACGCGGTTGCACTAATGGCTATTAAACGTTTAGTGTGGGATACACTGTTTATAGCAGCATACCTTCCTACTTGATACGATCAATTTATTACGCATTATTCGATTATGTTAATATTGGTCTGTAATAGTGGGTTTGTTTCCGTTTTGGTTATTAGTAGGCATTAGAATCTCCATTTTGGCTCGGGCTTAGAGTGAAACTTCTCAACATTACATAACATGAGTAATTCATCATCTTCCTGCCCTTGTCGGATGTTACTAGGTGTCTAAACAACACGTTTTTGTCTTCCATTCTTCTCTGACAACCGTCACGCTATCATTTACACCGTTTCAAACTTTCTCTAATGTACTCATTGCTTACTTTATCCATTCAATGAGTAATTGAATTGGCAACCGGTAAATACGATATTAACTCGCTACTTGCAATTCATTTACACGAAACAAATTGTGACATTTTATCAGCGAAAACGAAGCAGGAAAAGTAAAAAAGTAGAAAAAGGAATTGAGAAAACCCATCGAATTACGGAAATCCCTTAGGAATTGCTTATAAAAGTCGAAACGATTTGACAGCCGTTGTCACTGGTCTAGGAACATAGCTCCTGAATAATATGGAGATGTAGCCCAACTACCAAAAAGGTTTGACTTAGATAATCGACATACCCGCTAGTATTTGTATTCAGAACGATAAACATAATAATATTCGAGTACACTTATAGGTAAGACCATAACTTCCCACAACCATGAACAGCAGTTTCAATCCGCATATTTCCAAAATTCCAGCCTATTGACCCAAAACGGCCCCAAAACTACCGAAATGCATCGAAATCGGATAAGTGTAATGAGTTGTAACGAAGGACATATGGACTTAATGCGTCTTTATGTCGGCCATCACACATTATCGCGGTCAGGAACCGGTAAATGATTAAATGGATGCCTGCTGAAACGTGCCGGGAGACCAGAGAATGTAATTAATACTTCCAACAGGCTGATAAGCATGCAGATCATATTATATTATATAACCGCATAGCCCATATTATGTGAGTACTATGTAATAGAAAGCTATCCTTCGTTGATAACCTACGTCATTTTTTTTTTTTTTTTATGACTTGAATTTGCCCTGGCGGTTAAGTGTATGTCATGCTCACTCAAATGTCTCGCTGATGGTGGCGCGTGTGTCGGATCAGTTAGTTCCCTTCAAAATGGTTGAGTTGAATGGTGCTGATACATGCGTCATGTTCGTGAACGGGCGCTGTCAGTTGTGACTGGTCATCTCTTGGTTGCCACGGCTTATTTGAATTAATTATTTTATTTTTTGAATTGTTCTTTTCCTTGTTTTTACTATGGACACTTTTAACGTGCACATCTTGCTACATCGCTCTCACATAATGTACCATCTAAACATGAATGATGTAACCAAGGTTTTGTAAAAATATTCTGATTTAAAAGAGTGTCCATGGAGTTTCTTGCCCGTTCTTCTCCATAGAGATCTACGTTAGGGAATGGGCAACTACAGTACTTTCACAGTTTTTATGCCTTGTGACTGGGACTGTAGCTAAATTTCATTGTTGTCTTTGTTTCGACAGTTCAAAAGTGCCTGTAACGGGCCTACTTGAAATAAATGCTTTGATTTTGATTTTGATCTGTTTTTTTGCTGGTTTAATGTTTTTAAAAGCTTTTGTTTCCAAGTGTGAAGAGTTTTGCTAGGGTCATGTAAATCATTTAATTAAATTGTGAAGTGGCGGGCTGTGCTTCTGGATTTCTTTAAAAGAAAATAAATGAAATTAGCAAGCAACCTCAAGTGGCAGTGAGCTCCCTACGTTTATCGAAGCAAACAAATCCTGGAGTGGAGACCGCTGATTAGCAAGCATGGTGTGGGACGCCCCCAAGCTAGATGGACTAATGACCTTACCAAACAGGTGTCTGGGTCAAAATAAAAATAGATGTGGAAGTAGGTAGCTTGGAAGAGGCTTGTATATTGTAGCAGCGGACCGCAGTAAGCTGAGATAACAATATTGTGAAGCAAAATATCGTGAGAAAATTAACATATTCTCGAACCAAATATTCTCATCATCTTGGAATGGCTTGGAATCAACTCGCTTTGGTTACGAATACGATACGACAAATAACACAAAATAACTGAAAATATTCACACAGTTGATACTCGTGAAGCCTCAGGACTAATCTAATTTAGCTCAACATTATCTCTGAGGCATTCTGGACCCTAAAGGTGTAACCACATAGGTCGCAATTGTTGGGGTTAACGAACTTTACCTGTTGAATTATCTAAGTTGTAGCAATACATCACTGTAGTACAATGGTTCCCAAGCGGTTTTTCGTGAGGGACCATTTTGACTTTATTGTTAGCAGTGGCTGTAAAGTAAGCGTGGTTGTAAACTGTGTCATTCTAAAAATAAAGTTATGCCATATTAAAAATTAATTTAATTATAAAACAACCCGGATATTTTTTATTTGTTTAATTTGCATTATATAAATAGTTTTAATTAGGTCAATTCGACATTTTTAAAGAGATCTGTTTTTTTCTCGTTGCTTATATTATCCGACGGGAACGTCAATACAGCCTATGACACTCGAGGATAACGGAGCTTCCCGTTTGTGAAAGAATTTTCAGAATCAGATAAGTAGTTCCGGGATTAGGGGTAGGGATTACCCCTACATCCAAACTTACAAACTCTGCTTTTTAAAATATTATAGTACTAGTTTTCCGCCCGCGGCTTCGCACGCGTCGAGTTCGGTTATATCGCGTTTCCAAGAGAACTCTTCAAAAGTCAGGGATAAAAACTATCCTATGTTCTTTCTCAAGGTCTACTCTATCTCTGTACCAAATTTCATTAAAATCAGTTCAGTGGTTTAGACGTGAAAGCGTAACAGACAGACAGACAGACAGAGTTACTTTCGCATTTATAATATTATAATAAATAATAAATAATATAATATATATATATGTATATATATATAGTAGTTATTAGTAGGGATAGAAGGGAGAGAATAAAATTCTGTTTGCATTTCAATATAGTTTTTGAGCTTACATTTTCTGCCTGTATGAGTTCAAAAGTAGGAATAAAACTTCGAAATATTAAACTTTTTGCGTACCATATTCTATTCTTCAGCTTCTTCTTAGCGTATCGATGGCAATCTAAATTGTATCAGCCCAAAACTGAGCTAATAGTTTGGCGCTTTCAGTAGCGTCCATCAGTTCCTGTAGCGAACAAACAACAGGACACGCAGGACACGATATTAAGTGCCCCATCGTTTGTAGAACAGCACCACATTTACACTCCAGGGCAGAGTCATTAATGAATCCCCACCTGAGCCGGTTTTCCTTACTGCGACCAACCTGGGTCTGGAGTCTATTCAAAGACTATATTTACTACATATTCTATCTCTCTCAGACCACTAATGGTCCGCGGAATAAGGTTGGGATCCAATGCCCCAGTACTAGCTTATTAACCAAGCAAGCATAAATTAAACAGTGATAGTGATTAAATCTATTAATATTTAGCTATTTGTGGACCTTTGATTTATATGAAGTGTGGGCGATGTGTTATGGGGATAATATTGATAACCATGGTAATGGGTTTCGCAATTATTTGACGGGAAAAGGTAATTGGATTTCTGGGGTGTCATGTCAAAGGACGCTTGAAGTTTGAAAGAAATTTTGTTGTAGCCTTAACTCTTAAGATGGAAGCGTCAGGGTAGCCCGCGATATTCAAATTTTCTTACGTTTTATGTAATTTGCAGGTCAGTGTCAGGTTGTATGTTGATGAAAAAAAACTTTTTGCAAAAAATAAAACCGACTTCAAAAACACAAAAAAAAGTGAAAAATAATTTTAGCTTCAGAAGTCGGTGACAAAAAACTGAATCAAACAAATCACCGACTTCTGAAGCTAAAATTATTTTTCGGTTTTATTTTTTGCAAAAAGTTTTTTTTATTTTTTCATTTTTAGTTGCAATATCTTATACAAATATATTCTATGCTTTTATTTTACATTGTTAATTAACAATACATTTCATGGCACCAATCACGGCAGATTTGCTGTCTATTATTGAAGAGTTCCATTGTATATCTCCGAAGATCAGCATCAGATCTTCACCAAATTTAAATGGGACCACTTCGTAATAAACCCCTTTCGAACAAAAAAAGAATTTTGCAGATCCGTCCATATATGACGGAGTTATGCCCGAACACACATAAAAAAAAAATACAAACATCCGAATTGATAACCTCCTCCTTTTTGAAGTCGGTTAAAAAAATGAATCGCGCCAGTAAAACGTATGTAGTTACAGAATTATAATCATTAAAATCATCAATACAACCCTCTAAGTTCATTTAACCCCATTGAATGACGTTTTCAAGAAATAGTTATTGAATGGAGTTATCAACATACAACCTCACACTGACCTGAAAATTGTAAAAAAACCTAAGAAGATTTGAATTTCTCGGGCTACCCTTTTTGTGGAGGGTGGGAAATCATCAAATGACTCCTCCCGCTCTGGGCGGAGCGAAAGGGAGTGTCAGACTCTTACTGACTAAAAACCATCCATGTTCCTTCTTTCGCCCTTTATGTTCCAGGGCCGCGGTATCTCTTTCGAACAGTCCCGCAGCCCTGGCAGTTCTCGGGCTACCCTGGCGCTTTAATCTTAAAGCAAGGTTTTTGTTACACCAGATTGTCTAATCTATGTCGTATGTCTAGTAGTTGTCTAAAGCCCCACTGCTGAGCATGAGGTCTTAGGTTGGATTCCTTGGTCGGGCAAAGTATTATTAGGTTCTTTCTTCAGGAATTTCTCTCTGAAGTTGTGCCTGGTGGATTGCAATAGGCCCGCCCCCTTTTACATCATCATCTGCGTAGCCTTTTCCCAACTATGTATATTAGGGTCGGCTTCCAGTCTAACCGGATTCAGCTGAATACCATTTTACAAGGAGCGACTGCCCCAACACAACCCAGTTAGTACTGGATGATACGATACACCTTGGTAAGACTGGTTGTCAGAGTTTCGAACCACTGACTTGCCCGCCTCCTTTTACTTGGGACTTATAGATAACTGCTGAAATTTGAATATACTATAAACACACCTTTGCCTTCGGGGTTTACAGGCGTGATGACCACTTATAGTGGTAACAAAACCATATACCTACTGTACATTTACACATTGACATTTTGACTTAGCATATAAACGGTCTGAAATTGCCAACAGAGTGCAAACGAACTTAATACCTGCCGTGCTTATCTTAATTAATATGTTGAGCAGTGACGACCTGAAAATATTAATTTACTAAGGTTTTTGGACTAAATTAATTACTAAAACCTTTAAGCAGAGGTTGAAGTTTCCATTAAGTAGTTTGGCTTGCTAAAATTCACAAACCATTTAAAGGTCAGGTCTTTAAATATACAACTATGATATATATATAAATTGAAGCCGTTTGTGTGTCTATCTGTGTGACCGCGTCGTTCTTCTAAACGTCGGTTGTCACCATAATTTAGAAAATTTATTTCGGCAAGTTTATGTGTATACTTACATATAGCCAGGCTGACCAATTCCACGGGCTGGCCACGTCGCAGGGATGCACCCTGAGGGGTGGGCAAAGATCCTCACTCACTGGAGACCTGTGGGAACATCGCCGTCGAGGTCGACCGCGGTAGAGATGGTGTGACGATCTGATCAGATACTGCACAAGTCAGAGAGGTTTTAGTAGGAGAAGTAGGAGACCCATAGGCTAGTAAAAGAATGTGTCTACTGTCTTGTAACATCAGTATTAAACTTACAAATAGCAAAGAAACCTCGAAGTTTAGTCAAGACGTAAATACCGTGGAAAGCAAGGGCATGCCACTAGTTTGAATTAAATACCATTAATTAATATTCCATTTAAATATAAAGACGTTTAATTGAATAGACTGGCCCTAAATCTAGTAATACACTTCTCATCAAAAAAATCGAAACACTTTCGTTTTTATTGTTTTTGTCCTAATTTTTTACAAAAGAGAATTAATTCCATGAAAAAAAAAACATTATTGTGTAGCTGGCAGTTTGGTCATTACAGTAAGAAGAAAAAAATCAAAATTCGAAATTAGAATTTCATTTGTTTATCCTATAAATGAAATTAATCACTGTTTTGAGACAAATGTGTATTTAGGGTTGGAGTACGTTTCTCGTTTAAAAACTAAAAATTAGCGCTTGTCTTTAAACTTTTTGTTTCTTATTTCATTTACTGTGACTTTGGGACGTCTGAAAAAACTTTTTTTTCTAAAACATATGGATACTTCGCCCGCAGAAGCCGCCCAAGTGGTGGCATTGCTGGATTCTGGACTTAGTCAGCGTGTTGTGGCTGCAAGATTGCATCTAAGCTTATCATCTGTTCATAGAGTCCTCTACAAACGCTATCGGGAGACTGGTTCGTTCACGCGCCGTTCAGGATCTGGCAGGAATCGGGTCACTTCTGAGCGAGATGATCGATTTATTGTAACAACTTCTTTACGAAATCGACGCCTTAACGCTTTTCAACTGCAGCAGCAGCTTCGCGTTGTACGAAGAGTAGCTGTAAGTGACTCTACAATAAGAAGAAGGTTGAAGGAACGCGGATTGGCACCGCATAAGCCAGCGAATGGGCCGAAATTAACTGCAGACCATCGAAGAGCGCGCCTTAACTTTGCACGCGAGCACCTAACTTGGTCATACCTTCAGTGGAGCAAAGTACTGTTTTCTGATGAGTGTAAAATTATGCTGTATGGTAACGACGGAAGGAACAAGGTCTACAGAAGAGATGGAGAACGCTTTGCACAATGCTGCATTGAAGAAAAGGTCAGCTATGGTGGCGGTTCGTGGACGGTTTGGGGAGGAATCAGCGCCGACGGTAAGACAGAACTTGCCTTTGTGTCTGGGCCACGGCTGCCTGCACTAAACTCTCATCGGTACATCGAACAGTGTCTTGAACCTCATGTGATGCCCTATGCACATTTTATTGGCAACGACTTCATATTCATGCACGACAATGCTAGAGCTCACACCGCGGGCGTCGTACGAGATTATCTTACCGAAGTCGGTATCTCCATTATGGTATGGCCAGCAAGAAGCCCGGACATGAATCCCATTGAACATCTATGGGATGAATTAAAGAGACGAATTCGAGCAAGAGATCCAGCCCCAGAAACACTTAGCCAGCTGCAAAATGCAATCCAAGAGGAATGGGATAATATACCACAACATGTGATCGTGACTCTCATCCGATCGATGAAGAACCGTATGGAAGCAGTAATAAGAGCTCGCGGAGGGAATACAAGTTATTAAATAAACGTTTCTTACATTTTTTTTTCATTTACGCGTGTTGTTTTACCCATTTCCTTCATATTCCATACAGGGTAAAAATTACTCATTATACAAAATACGAAACCTATGAAGACTTAATTTGAATTTAGAACAATAACATTAGGATTTAAAAACCTCATACTACTCACTATTAAATGACATTTTACATTTATTCCTAAATATACACATTTTTCTGATAATCCTTATCAAATCATAAACTGCGAGGTGTTTCGATTTTTTTGATGAGAAGTGTATTATTCCTCCCACGTTGGACCTATCCATTGAATACGGTTACTTAGAAATGCATAATGCCGAAGTTGAGCACAACCAATTTCAAAGTCCAAAGTTGCGAAGGTTTAAATCAAACCAATAATAGTTTATGAATTTTGAACTTAGTTGTAATTTAATATATATCTGACGTTGATGTAGACAGCATTCGCCATCTTCCTAGAATTATGATCGAAAGTAATAATTTCAATATAGAAACTGGTAAGTATAGCCTGCCTCGTTGGTCTAGTGGTCACAATAGCGACAGCTGGGCATGAGGTCCTGGGTTCGATACCCGGGTCGAGCAAATTGTTATTGGGTTTTTCCATCAGGAATTTCTCAGTAGCAGCCACAGAGTCTGGATGTGTGCCCAGTTGATGGCAATAGACTCGCCCCCTAGTACATGCGACTTTAACATAACTGGCGAAATGTGGGTGTACTATTATTTACACCTCAGCCTAACCCTTCGAGGATTAGAGGCGTGTTGTTATGTTATGTGATAAGTATAGGTACCTCTGTTGATGGAAATCTTAATTATTTCGACCCAGAATTCGGCTACGTATATGGCGCTTCCAGTACCTAGCGGCCGTCAACAGGACATGCAGGATCAGGTGTCCCATCATATTTGGCACCCAGGGTCGAGCCTAAAAGAATGCATTAATGTTTATTTATTTATTTATTGCACAATGTACACACCGTTACAAGCTTGGCTTAAAAACAAATTTACCCTGTTAGGGCGCAGGAAAATAACTTAAGACTAGAATATACTTACAAAGAACAGTTTAAATTATATAAATATGTAACTAGTATCATAATAAGGTATTTAAGTATAGTAAACTAACTAATGTTTAAACATTATAAATTCTTATTTATCGTGTGGTTTGTGCCTAACCTGGTGTCAGAGTTTTAATCCCAGGCATGGGCCTCTGGCATTTTGACCGTGTAGGTATTGCAGTTTTGTAGGAACAGCAGTTTTTTTTAATAACCGACGTTAAATTTACACGTGGGGGTTCAGCATGATGTACTGAATACGTGGTTACCAATTTAGCGGCGGTGTCCCTTCCACTTTGTATAATCTGCAATTCTGCAGTAATTGTTTTTTGAAGCGCTCTGTTGATACTTAAAGAACTTTTATGCTGACTACATAAATGTTTACCTAAATGAATAATGCACACTATTGCACAGCTCTTACTGCGCTGGTTTTTCAGATTCCACTTTAAGTTTCCACAGTAACTTGAACCGAGCCCCTAAGTTCTTTTCAACTAAAATTCCTCCCTTCAACTTTTAGTGGAAGCTTGCAACCATAAAGGTATGCGAAATGAAAATTTTACATGAGAATGAATCATCTTTTCATGTTTAAATTCAAGAAAATTGTACTTACTCTTATCATGTCAACATGTTTGCTAAAACATAATTATTATATGGATAAAAAACCGGCCAAGTGCGAGTCGGACTCGCGCACGAAGGGTTCCGCCCTTCGTGCGCGAGTCCGACTCGCACTTGGCCGGTTACCATTATCTATAAAAACGGCAAAAAAAATCACATCTGTTGTATGGGAGCCCCCTTAATATTTTTTTTTTAATTTTTAGTATTTGTTGTTATAGCGGCAATAGTAATACATTATTTGTGAAAATTTCAGCTTTCTAGCTATCACGGTTTATGAGATACAGCCTGGAGACAGACAGACAGACAGCGAAGTCTTAGTAATAGGGTCCCGAACCTGTGGGTACGGAACCCTAAAAATTAAATTTTTCAAAAAACTTCCTTCGTAGTCGTCATATCCTGGATGAGGAGCTCGTGGCTATATAAGAACAGCCGCTCGGGTCGATCTTTAGATTAAGCCGTGCTTAACTAGGTTGGTCCGTGTATGGGTGACCACCCATTAAATACAGAGTTCCCTCCGTGCCTCGGAAAGCACGTTAAGCCGTTGGGTCCCGGCTGTCATTTGTAAATCTTTGACAGTCGTTACAGGTAGTCTGTGGCCCGAAAGTCTGACAATCAGTCATACCAAGGATATCGTATTACCCAGTGGAGCAACTGCGTTGTGGAGGTCAGATAGGCAGTCGCTCCATGTAAAATGCTGATATACAGCTGCATCCATCCGGTTAGACTGGAAGCCCAACATAGTTGGGAAAAGGCTAGGCAAATGATGAGTCGTCATATCCTTTTTTTTTTCGGATGGGAAATCATCAAATGACTCCTCCCGCTCTGGGCAGAGCGGAAGGGAGTGTCAGACTAAAAACCATCCATGTTCCTTCTTTTGCCCTTTATGTTCCAGGGCCGCGGTATCTCTTGCGAACAGTCCCGCAGCCCTGGCAGGCATCGGCCTTGCGGGCCCCTCATCATTGCTGAGTCGTCATATCCTGGAATCATAAAGGATTTTGTGAATAGGCGATCTCTTAACTGCTTTACCACGCCGAGGTTGAAAGTCACATCATAAATTGAAAAGGTCTTTAAAAGCCATGTTGTCCTTCTAAGGCGTCGTTCTAATATAAAGCGATCGTCGCGCGAATACGCGATCGTCGCGTTCATAACTCACTTTTTGTTTGGTAAACCAGAACGCGTGGTCGTGCTGACAAAGGGGCCTTCCGGTTTTCCGAACAAAAAGTGACACATGAAAGCGTATTCGCGCGACGATCGCTTTATATTCGAACGACGCCTTAGAAGGGCAGCGTGGCTTTTAAAGATCTGGTAAATCTCGCGGTGTCACTTGGAGGTGCCGCGACAGACAACGCATGGTAGACCGTCGCGATGGTAGACAATCGAGGGGATGAGCTGGCGTTTTATCCTATGGAAACTCCGTACTATACTGGACCAGCTCAAGGTAAAGTATTACCGGCGAGGTAAGGCTTACTGTAACTTAATAAGATGAATAAACTTAATTAATTAAGTGTTCACTAAGATCTCGGATGTGTTAACAAGTTCTTAATAGTTTAGGTACTTTGATTTCAAAGGATTAATTTAACTTAATACATATTGCTATTAATACAAGTATTTATAGATTAAGGTATTCGGGTACTGAAATCATTAATTGCTTTGGCATCGTCAATACATAGCCCTTAATGATTTGATAAAGTAAACTAAAACTCGGTTCATCCCAAAGTTGCTGTCGCCGTTAGTTAATTAACAGTTTAAAGGGGGAAGATAGAAAGATTCCATTGAAGAATTTATTTTATTTTTTAGGGTTCCGTACCTCAAAACGAAAAAAGAACACTTATAGGATCACTTTATTGTCCGTCTCTCTATCAAGACCCTTTTTCTCAGAAACGCGTAGAAGTATCAAGTTTATATCAAATATTCGGGTCTACGGTCTCTTTCAGCTGAAATTGTAACGCGATCAAAAGATATGACCGTTTATGGCACTTAACCTCGCATAATTTTTATTTCAAGTTAACCCAAAACGGAAGAAAGAAGTCTCCTCTTAGCTTACAACAGGTGGAACAATTCTATCAATGATGATGACGAAATCTCAAAAGTAGTACTTTACTCAGAAAGCGATTTGAATAAGAAGAAGGAGAAGCGTAAAAGTCTGGTTTTTTCCCCATTAAAGAACCTGGAAGCACCTTGTTTCATGTTACGAACTATGTATAAAATCCACGTAGGTATACTTCATAACTGGAATTAGTGGAAGCAATTAATAAGCAGAGTTTAACTTGGTAAACCCGGTTTTCGTCGGTTGCCTGTGCCGCCGCCGCGCCGCCGCCGCGCCGCCGCTACACAGGCCTTTGTTATAGTGCGGTATTTTAGTTCCTGGACTAGGTTTTTTTTTGCGTTGAAGAGCAAAATAATATAATAGGGACGAAAGAATGACTTAAAGGTGCGGTCATACCGGTAGGGACAGATTGCGGACTGGTTGCGGACACCGGACGGATACTTCGGTAGGTATAGTATGACCACTTTAACCCTTTGTTTGTGGGTACTTTGCCGGATTAACGAGTGCTTTTCAAATAACTTGGACAGAGGCAGTATAATAATATCTCTCTTGTTCTTTCTCCAAGACTCTGTGAAAGTTTTGAGCAAGATAGATGCAGTTTTTATAAGCAAGTTTATGACATAACCGATGACAGTGACAGATGGGCCTTACAGGGTTGATCAACATCGATCAAACATTTGAAAATGGGTTATGGGTTAAGTGTGCAGTTAAAGAATTGTGCAAATTTTGGGTTTGGGTGGTGATGTTCAAGGTGCTTATCAAGAAAATTTGCATCGATATGTCAAACGTGCATTTATTTTAGCTCTGTGTTTTCCCAACTGCACAGATAATTGGTTAAAGTAAATTATAATCTGATTATGATCTGAGATTCTAATGTCCGGAGTCCGGTGCTCAATCTGTTCGTACCAGTTTGAACGCATCTCTATGGTGAAAAAGCTACATACATAAAAAAAAAACAAAAACAAACAACGCCAACGGCTTCATCAAAGAACAGAAATAAAGTTCTTAGAGTCGGAATAAACTTCTCAAAAACAGTCTGAAGAAGGTACGAAAATATTGTTAGCAGGAAAACATGAACTAATCAATGTTAGAAAAGTTAAGAGAACTAATTTAAAAAGTTGTCGGAATATTAATCATCCTTGTAAATCGCATGTAATTAAGGTCGTCAGACCATTCTTCAAAATTTAGTGAAGATTTTGAGTTAGTTAGTCTAAACTGGGGTTCTAAAATGGCCGCTTCAGCAGAATCATAATGAAAACTTTGACATTTATGCTGACCTTGTGCGCACAAATACAGATTTAGATATGGATCGTTGGTGAAAAATTTGATATATTTCTGCTGTTCCAATAATAGCTGTAACCTAGACACGCCTGGCAGAAAATAGAACTTTTTTATAGGAACATAAAATAAATTCTGAAGAAACCGTTATAAAAACTAGCTCATGACCATGGATTCGCCTGCGTAGAACTCCGAAATTATTCCTCGAGTACGCACGACGGCAATCAAGATAAACGAAACCAGTTTATGCAGATCTCTCATTGTACGGGAAATCTATAAAAAGCGAAGCCATGCAAGCCATGTTATAATGGAAATGTATGTGTAGCCGTGTGTACGTGCTACCGGGATTAAAAAGTACCTCATAAATTAATCCTGGTAATGTTCTTCCTGTGTCCCAAATCATAGAAATCCGTTGAATCGTTGAGGCGTAAAAAGATAGCAGACATACGGACAGATACGGATAAACATTCGCATTTAAACTATAAGTATGGATCAAACGGTGATTATCAAGTGCTTTCCACCGAGACGATACACAAGATCAAGCAAAATAATGGAAGAAAACCAAATAGAAGAATATGAATTAAGTTAATAAACTCAGATGAAGTCAAAACCTTCACGAAAATGGGTCATATTTACTCATAGCCGAGCGAACCCGTTGTTAATAATTCAACAGTAATTTTATGCTTTTTGCATAACAAATGAGGTCTTACACGTGGACGAAAGGTCTTGGACATTCAGTCTTGTAGATGGAAAAAAAACCGGCCAATCGCGACTTGGACTCGCGCACCGAGGTTTCCGTATGAACTAGTAGGTATTTTGTTATTAAACTACGTATTTTACGGTTTTCAGATTTTCCCTTTACTTGTGCTAGACAATGCTTTAAGCCAAATTTCATGATTCTAGGTCAACGGGAACTACTATATAGGTTTTCGACCCAAAACCTATAGGGTATATCCGGTTGACCTAGAATTGTCAATTTTGGTTAAAAGGAAGGTCATATAGCACAAACAAAGGGAAAAATCAGAAAAAAAAAATTGAAAATTAAGGCAAATTTTGGTACTTACAAGTTTTCGCGAAAATCTAAATTTGCCCATTTCTTTTTATCGTGTTGACACAGGACCTTGATTTTTATACACCTAATAAGGACTAAGACCTCAGTATCTGGTATATCTAAATTTCAACTTGCTAAAGCCACCCGTTCCTGAGAAAATCAGTGGTGACACACGGACAGACAAACGGACAAGAGAGTGATCTTAAGTTATAAGGGTTCCTTTTTACCTTTTGAGGTACAGAACCCTAAAAAGAAAAATAAAGGAGGTCGTTAAATAGTTTCTTCATTCTTGGTATAACATCATAGACCACGTAATTGTGTAGAGATGGCAGTACTTCTTTTTCTTCGTAGCGGTGCGACTTATCGAATTTCTTGCACCCTGTAGGTGGCCACGTTAATCGCAGCGTCTATGGCGTTCTTAAGTCCTCTAATTGGTTTAGGGACAATTTGGATATTCCAGCAAGTGGGCCATGGTCCGGTCCATGCGCTTTCGTTACAAGGAACAGTAAGTATAGCAGTACTAATAAAGTTCGTTACAATGAAAGCACGTGGAACAGACCACTTTTGTTTCGGACCGACTTCAAAGCCGTCAGTTTCTACACGTACCTACTTAGATATATTTTTATGAAGTGCGAGTAAACAGTGACACGATTGGTTTTTATGGAGTGTTAACTATTTGCTTCAGCAGCGGCCGTCGATGCATTCCCAAGCTCTGTGGTATAACATCATCATCAAATGACTCTGGGCGGAGCGGAAGGGAGTGTCAGACTTGTACTGACTAAAACCCATCCATGTTCCTTCTAAGCCCCTTGTGTTCAAGGGCCGCAGTATCTCTTTCGATCAGTCCCGCGCCCCGGCAGGCATCGGCCCTTGCAGAGCCCTTCTGGTATCCTCATGATTCAATTGAGTATTAAGAAAGAACAACAATCAACTAACAAGCTGAATTCTACCAGGCGCCCAGAATCATTAGGTACTACATATTGATGTAGTAATGATTAAAATTCATTATCGTTTCATTCATAATTTCATAAATTATGATGAAAGGCCATGCCATGTTCACCCATGAACCTTATCGAGTTAAGTTTGTGAAAACACCTTATCATTTTTTAACTCTGTTTACATTGTCCACGCTGACGGGACAAGTCAAGGTCTCTACGAGCATAGATGATAAGGAGGACGCAAAGGTCAGCATTAGTATTTTATCAGTGTTTGACGGGCAAACTGGATGATGACTTCTAGTGTAATTGGGGTTCAGCGAGGTAATAACATCACACATAGGTAGGTACCTACTACTATGAATTCTGTGGTAACACTAATTAAAACAAACTGACTTGCTCGTTGGTCAAAAAAAATTAGATCGATTGAGATTTTCCATCAGGAATGACTCAGCCACGAGTCTGGATTTGTGCCCGGTCGATATAAGTAGGCTCGCCCTCTATAACATGTTACTTAAACATAACAGGCGAAATGTAATTGGCCTATTGTAGACTACCTACCCTTGGACAATTACAGGCGTAATGTTATGTTAATAAACAAAATAGGTACAACGAAATCACTACGACCGTTGTGATTGTCTATCAAATAATCAGTACAAATATGTGAACGGAAGTTTGTGCCGGTGCAATGCACTGTTGGTGAAAGCTAGACTTATAGAGCGTCTAACATTTACATACACACCTATACATAATAGTGTTATGTATATCGCTTTTTCGAAGCATATCGCCGTCCCCGGAGAATAAAATGATAACTGCCATTATCTTAGTTTTAGTGTTATGTCATTTTTGAGATCTGTGGGTGGTAATACATCTGCTCAATTTTTTCGAAATTTTTATACAGTTATTTGACGAAGTTACAAAATTTTACAATAGTATTCAAAGTTTTAACACAGACCTTAAATTACGAGAATAAAGTGTTAATATAATATTATCGAAATGTTTTCCTACTTGTTAATATGACAAACAGTCTTACAATTATATTCTCGTGAAAAATATTCGACTGGATAATTATAAAAGCAGTTATCGTTTTATTCTCGTTCAAAATCAACCAGTCGCTTCGTATAAAGATGTGTTAGTAAAACGACTTTTATGGTTTTGAACAGTAAGACATTTGTCATCATCATTTGAACCCTCTCAGCGCACTGCTGGAGGGTTCAGGTCTAGGATATCGGTTGAGGAGAGGTGGTCAGGTCATATAATATCACCTTCTTTACAAGGATGATCTAAAACTCTTTGCCCCCCATAAATTGCAACTGACAAAACTACTGAAGGTAACAGAAACTTTCAGCAACGCCATCAGGATGGAATTTGGTGTGGACAAATGTGAAGCGAAGGGAGATTATGGAATCCTAGGGAACTCAATCCTCGGATTCCATACACCTTAGATCCCTCAACAGAAACCTACAAGTGTTTAGGTATGTCGAAAGCATTAAGCATCAATACAGCCGACATGAAACAATCGTTACTGGTTACCTACTGCCGACATGAAACAATCGTTGAGGGAGCGCTTCATTGGCCACCTGAATAAGGTGCTAACAACAACAACAACATCCATTTATTTTCAGGCTACTTTGACCCATAGATATATGTATACCTTACAGACTAACGTACACAATGATATAATACAAATTGTGTTAGTAAATAGAACCTTAAAACTATATTAGTAACACTTCACTTCTGCACTGTGCCACTAAGTTCATGTGGCACTTGCTCGTGGAAGCGACGATCCTAAAGTCCTCGTCCAAGACGAGGTGCTGATAACAAGATTGTTGACTTTACGGCGCGACATAAGCAGTTACACTCTCGCTACCTACTTGGTCTTCTGACGCAAGTACTCAACGATGTCCTCCACCGTAGTGGTGTAGTGTAGGCGGGAGATGTACACCGGAGTGTTCGTGTGGCTTCGCGGCACGAATAGGCACTAGGCACGTTGGGCTCCGATGGAGCCGTACCGCAGCGGTGCTTATTGGTACGTTGACGGTGCTTCCTATTCAATACTGTCACAAAATGATCACCAACCTGTTACAGTGCCTTTTCAGGCACGCAGCGCTTAAACAGGCTTTTGTTAGGCGGAAACAAGGTGTGCGCCTTCAACGGTTGGGTCATGCCGATTTTGATGTATTCTTTCGGCATACTCAAATGAACTCAGACGCAACTTGATGCCCGGAATAGGAGGGTCCATGCACTGGCTGACCGCAAATCGGATGCAACACCCTCGTTCGTTGGTAATGAGACTGTATATCCCACGGAAGTGTGCGGCATAGCTTCTTAAATGCTAACTAATAAACTAACCGTGAGGTATCGCGTCCGTGCAGAACCGTGAGGTATCAGTCTCTCGGAATACTTCCTAGAAGCCAACGTGGGGATGCACCGAGGTTTGGTTTCAGTGGACAAGGGCCTCACCCTCCCTGGCTAACGAGAACTGGCGCAAGCCTATAGTATTAGACACTAATGAGTGCCCTGCATGGGCCCGATGTAGACTTCTTAGCATCCGTATCGTGGATTTGCTTCGGTGACCTCTTCGGCGAAACCGAAGGTTTTGTCTGTGCAATAATGGAGGAAGCTATGATGGCGAACAACTACCGGAATTACATCGTGAAGGATGGCACGGTTGACATATGTCGGGCATGCCACCGTCCGGTAGAATCGATCCGACACATTATTTCTGGCTGTTCTCGTCTGTCTAACGGAGAACTTGCATAAACACAACCTCGTTGCCAGGATTATCCACCAGCAACTTGCTTTACAGTACAACCTTGTGAAATCAGAAGTGCCATACTATAAGTATGCGCCTGACCCAGTTCTAGACAGTGGTAATATCACGTTGTGTTGGGATCGATCTGTCATCACTGACTGGACTATTGTTGTCAATAAGCCTGACATTGTGGAGATAGATCGATTGGAGCGTCACACAATGATGATCCAGAGAAAAATTAAAGCAGAGAAAGATAAGCAGTTCAAGTGTCTAGATCTGGCTGGCGAGGTTTTCGACATGTGGGATGTGAGTACAGCAGTCATTCTGCCGATAGCTGTGTCGGCCATTGGCTTAATAGCCAAAGGCCTCGACCAACATCTTAGGACGCTTTCGCTTGATTCAGAAAGCAGAACTTCTGGACACGGCGCGTATTGTTAGTAAATTCCTCTCTCAAGAGCTGCTCCTGATGCCTTTGGGTGGACTACTTTTTTTAAATATTTTTTATAGGAATACTTAAAAATATATTAAATGTGTATTAGAACAAATAAATGAAATAATTCAATAATATAAGATCATATAGCTGACTTTGATTAATACCAAATAGTTTTTTTTCACTATTGATTTGATTGTTTTTTTCATGTATTTATTTTTGAGGAGTGAGAACCTAGTTTTTTGCTATAGAACGATTTGGAAGACATTTGTTACAAAGTTAATTTTCAAACACTAGAATTTAATTGATTACCGTATCATAGTTTTATTGGGAAACCAAATTTAAAGTCCATAACAGAAAAAAAGTTTCACAATAATTACGAGAATAAGACGATATTAAAGTATTATCATCATCACTTGCACCCTAAAAACCCGTAGAATAAAATGATAAGTAATGAGTGTAATATTTGATTCTGATCAGGCTGTACGGAGAATAAAATGATAATCGACATTATACAACTTAGACGATGACTGATTTTGACTAACTTCTTATTTTTTAAATAATATCTCTATTATAATAATTAGGCGTATTTCACTAAAACATTTCAAACACACAAAAAATAACTTCTTTTCAAAGCTAGGAATCATCAGTCTACGTCCAGTATTTAAGGAGCAATCGAAGAAAACATGTTTTTTATTTTTCCTGAAAAGTTGCGTTTTTGTAATTATCATTTTATTCTCCGGGGACGGCGATATGATGCAATAAGAAATTGCAGAAAAAATGTTAACGGTCTGTGAAATGGCTTTTAAACCTATTCGTGGAATACCCTCAATGCTCGCAAATATTTCAAATCACAGTTCTAGGAATGCAGCAAAAATTCACAACAAACCAAAAGCTTTGCAATATTCACATGAAAATATGTGTAGTGTGGGTTATGTGGGTAGTAACTATTTATCGTCGAAAAAGTCTCATAAAACTGTATTAGAACCAGTTCGTAAATAGACTACGTGACCGGTTTAACTCAATACAAAATTGCAGAAGATAATAATAAAATAGAATTTTCTCATAATCCGAGAAAAAAGTGCGAACTACGACCCTCTGAGGTGGTCCGATACTTTGATCCGGTTCGTCACGCATTTACGCGCTTTCTGTATCGAGTTTACACGCGAGTCGTTCTTGTCTCGATCTCGACATTCGAATAGGTATTCGATTCATTCATTCAGTTTGCGTGCGATCGCCGCGTGGTGTAGACGTGTTGTGTGCGTCACTTTCTCGCGACTTTACCGCCATTTCGTTTTCGTAGTGTTCATAAAAACTTGAAAACAGTGATGTTTTGTGCAACAATGACGTCGTTCAGTGTCAACTTTTTGTGATATTCGTGACTGCAGTGTCAATCAAAGTGTTTGGGAAGTTGTGAAAAGTTATTTTACGTCACGGATTTGCCAAGTTGACCGGCGTTTTGGTGAGTACTTCATTGTATTTTAACTAAGTTTTTTATTACTATTATTACCATTAGAAATATTTATCGCGTTGAATTTTTTGTTTGATAAATTATCTAAATCTTGGAAGTACAAAGTTATCGCAGTATTTTCGGTTGACTAACGCCACGTTTATCGTTTATTCTAGATTCTAGTCACTAGAGGATGCCGGATAGATTGGAGACTAAAGTACACAGTCGTGCATTTTTAATGCTAAAAAGATTATGTGCTATAAATGAATAAGGAATCAGCTGTTATCATTTCGCGATAAGATTGTGTGTTGGTAGGTAACATAGTTTATGGGTCAACATTGCAGTTTCTTGAGATTCAATAAGTGGATACCTACCTAGGTATATGTGGCTAGGTAGGTTATCTTCGTACTTTGAAATTACCTACATGATGACTTATTTCATAGGTAGGTATTTATTATTAGTCACTTATCGCAATTTATAGCTGATGATAGTCAAAATAATATGTGGGGAGTTTTACTTGAAACGAAATAAACAGTACTTTATTTAAACAGATGTCAATCATTGACCTCGGACATTATACGTAAGCACTTAAAAAAACATTCGAACTCATAATTTAAAACTTACTTAGATACCTACAAAATAGTACTTACATTTTTTGTAATTTTCATGTAGGTACTTACTTTAAAAAAATAAAAATAAAATAATCTGCAGTGTCATTTCGTTTAAAAAATCAATTAACTTTACTTTAGACGGCACCCTACGTGGATGTTTTATTCCTACCTTCATTTATTTTCTTTCATACCTGTCTATGAAGTTTTCTACCAACGTCATCCTGTTAATACGTAGATAAACTACTATGTTTGTAAAGAAAAAAAAAACAATAGCTACCTATCAGTTTATGTTTCTCAACTTTTGTTACCCCACTACTATGCAACCCCAAACCCTGCTGCATTATCAAGCGAGAAAACATTGTCATATTTTGTTTGAATGACAATCTTCTAGCCTTCGCAGCTTCACACCATCTCATATTATTTCTACATAAAGAATTTCAAAGTGAATGAATCCATACACCATTTTGCCAATCAGATACCCTGCGATTAGGGTTGCATATTACCTAAGAAGGTAGGTAGGTAGGCAGTTAGGTATCCTAAACACCATTTCCAGCTTGATTAGTGTCTCTCATTAGTAACAGCACATTGTAGACTAATGAAGCGAATGAACTATTTATTATCATGGTAATCAGCTGTAGATTGATGCTCTTAAACTTAGGTAGGTATCGATAGTAATTATTTCATTGCCTACATCTACAGAACAAAACACGATCCTTACAAATCAAACACAATAAATTGGTAATTTACGGGCACGTTTGAACGTTAAAAAATCATTTCTTTAATCAGATAGTAGAAAGTAGGTACCTACCTACTTACCTAGTTGTATTGCGACAAAAGTAATTTTTCAACGCTACTAGCAAACTCACAATACCTATGTAAGTTTTACCTACCTTCAAATCACCATAACGGTAGCACCACCTTTTTTTTTGGGATGGGAAATCATCAAATGACTCCTCCCGCTCTGGGCGGAGCGGAAGGGAGTGTCAGACTTTTACTGACTAAAAAAAACCCAGCCATGGTCCTTCTTTTGCCTTTTGTGTTCCAGGGCCGCGGTATCTCTTTCGAACAACACACATAACACACACACACACACACACAACGGTACCTAACACATAACGGTACCTACGTACTGTTCAGTGAATCATGTTTTAAAATTAAAATGATTTAGTTTTAAAATAATTTAATTTTAGAACAAGGAAAATAAAATAGCCTTTATTAATTTAGTAGGTAATTTCGGATTCCATAAGGAAAACCACGAAATACAACTATATAGGCATGTTAATTTCCGCGCAGTACATAATTCCAATTCCCTGTATCTAAAACCAACGCCAAAAACATGAGATCAACAATCTTCAATCAGACCTTAAACAAGCATTTCACTCTTCAAAGGTTTTACGATGTAGTAAAAAACCTGTGGCAGAGAAATACACCATAGAAATTGTTATTGTTGATTGTAAGCCGAGATTGTGGAGGCTGACCCGAAAACCCGAAGTTTTGTCATACTTCCTCAATAACCGGCCACTTCAATGATTCAAACAAAAAAAAGGGATGAGTGAAAATGCCAGATTGCTCTACTCCACCCTTTCGAAGTTTAGGTGTCCAAGAATTTTTGGTGCCGAGGACAATTTTCGAATCGAACAATGAAGTTTGAGAGCGAACGCCAATTTTCTTACTTGCTTTTGTGAAAATTACTCAGTAGCATTTGTAGTGGGTACGCTTGTTGATGAACAAGTAACATCAGGATATTTCCCAACATGGATTTTAAAAGTCCACAATAAACCTAGAGTGGAAACTGATAATTTTTAAGGATAATCGAAAACCTTCCTACTAAAAACCTACATAAAAGTCTAGTATTAGATTTTAATAATATTTTTTCCTGCATTCTGTCGATAAAACACCATATAAATCATGTGATTATTACATTACACGGAAAACCGCAAAATCTAGTTCTGCCGTCCTTACGAAAAGTGCAATAACTCGAGTTTTGCCCCAAATTGAGTTAAGTACATTTTCGGAATCTGCAGAATGAGATCTATATATTCTTTTTAGACACTTTTTACGTATCTATGACGTAGCCGGTTTTAATACTAAGCATAACTGCAATATCTAGGTCTAGGAACTATGAAAAATAAAATCTTTAACCGCGTTTTTCTCGAAATCAGGTTTAACCTAGTTATTGCACTTTTCGTAAGGACGGCAGAATTATACGGGCGGAAACATGGAGGAAATTAATGTTTTCCATTAATTTGTTAGTCACACCACCATGGCAAAAGCTTGCGATAAGCAGGAAGGTCTACAAAAAAATAATCGCCGAGACCTTTTTTTTCAACAAAAAAGACGACTGTCTCGAGCGAAATTAAGTCTAGAATATTCCTTCCAGTTTTGAATTCCTCGCAAAATATTAGTAAAAAAATTCCGTATAATTTAAATAGCAATGGCAATTTTGAAGACGTTGAACTTAGTTCTCTGCAAGAAAAGACGTATTTTAATAACATTACTTAAAACAGTAATTTCGTAGAAGATAAATTGAGGAAAAAGATGGAGGAATGAGATTATTTAGGATTAGTAGACGTTTTTTAAAACAACCTGGTCGTTGGTAAAAAAAGGACTTAAAACATGGGTGAGTTTAGATGACGTTGAAGAAAATAAACAACAAATTGGTATAACAGGTGTTTCCGCGATGCATTGAATGATACCTAATCGTTGCCATATTTTATTATCTACTATTTTGACGGGACTGACAGATAGCTGATGTTTTAACTTATGCTACTTTTGACTGACTGTTATTTAAGTACCGTTTATTGGAATTTTTCTTTGTTTTTTAATCCATGTTATTCCCATTATTTTGCTAACTGTGCAAGAATGTCCCACGTTTTGATGGGACTGTTGTTTAGGGTGATATGAATTTAAGACAGTTTTTGTCACAATGTCATACAGCGTCCGTTAGCCTGTATCGTCCAGCTGCTGGGCAAAAGCCTTTCCACTTGACTGCAACATCTTTCGATTCTGTTTTGTCCAGCTCGTTAAGCCATTTTTTACGAACGCTGGCCTTCTGACTGTGTCAGGGCACCACCAAGTGGATATTATATTTTGACCCACAGCTCAGCAACCAGCCCAGTCCCACTTCAGTTAAGCGGCTTTTTTAAATAACATCGAGAATATCATAATACTTTTTAAGATTTCAATAACATCGAGAATATCATAATACTTTTTAAGATTTAAAAATATTACTTTATTACGTAATATAATGACTGGCATTGCCGAGGTGTAAATTGTGAGGTAACCACAAGGTCAATGTCGACAGCCAATCACGGAACGTTTCTTCTTGATTTTATAAAAGCACGTGTAAACTAACAGGTTTTATGTTTTAAATGACATCGTTAAACAGCTAACTGCTAATCAAATCTATGATTGATGAGTATGGAAGACTAAGAAATCCTACCAAACTGAATAATATGTTTAAACTCACAATAGGGAACGCAAGTGCATTAATGTATTTTCAATGGTAGGTCCAGCAGAAACAGTTAAAATTCCAACAATCTAAAAATATCTATACATATGTACATAAATTCAGGGTCGTTTTGATTAGTGTTTAGTTATTAAAAGAATCTTAAACATTCGTAACATAGACTACATCAGAAAACAACAAAAAAAAACGAAAAAAAAACAAACAATAAAAACAGACATAATCTTAATCCAATAATGTTTTGTTCTCTGTAGCAGTTACCTTGGAGGCAAAAAATATAAAGCCTATATAATATAATAATTGTAAAGCCTAGGATCATGAGGAACATCCACAATATTATAACATTGGTGTAATCTTGCTAGATTGTAGTAGACTACAATGGAAGAACCTTGTCACACCCACGAAAATAATTTTGCGAAAAAAATTTGAAGCTGTCACTCAAAAGAGAACAAAGTTAGATTTAACCTTATTTTTATTAAATGAGTTTATACAATACTTTATTGTCTAAACAAAAAATAAAACCAACCAGTAGCTAAAGAAGAAATTACAGGCGCTTTGATCTCAAGAAATGTTTGTCCTACATTTTATTAAATGCTTTTAAGAGACGAGGGATTCAGCAGAATATCAGCGTCAGGTACATGCCTGACACATGCTGAGCTGGACCCCCATTTGGTGCAACCTTGAGACGCACACCGCACCTTGTACGCTCGTTGTTTTATTTTAATTACGTCATGGTATTATACTTCTTTACGAAATATATTTTTTTCTTTTTGTATACTGGCACCATGTTTTTATTTTTGTTCATGTAATTTGTTTCATTTAATTGTGCTTCTGTATGTTGTGCTGTGTCTATTGTGTGCACCGAATAAATGCTTTATCTATCTATCTAAGTCACACACACACACACACACAACACACATCACATCTTCAAAATTAATAAAGTCGAAAGCCCTGTGATCTTTATATTTATAACTAGTTGTTGCCCGCAACCTTCGTTAGCTTGAAATTATTATAAAAAAAGTATTACTTCCCTTTTTTAATCGGATTTTGTTAACAATTTCAAGGGTTTTAATTTTTTTTGCACCGAACCCATTTTTTTTTTAAATAAAATTAATTGTAAGCCTAAGTTAGACCTTATAAAATCAGCTATCTGCCAGTTAAAGTCTCATCAAAATCGGTCTAGCCTTTTCGGAGATTAGCCGGAACAAACAAACAGACAGACAGACAAAAATTGTAAGTACCGTATATATTTTCACATACATTCAGTAAAAATCTGTTATTTTTATATTACGAACAGACACTTCTATTTTATTATTTTTATAGTAGAGAGAGTTAACTGTTAAAAAAATTACACTCTTTTTGCAGCAGTCGAGTAAAAACCTAGACGGTTTTAATATACGAAGGTCCCGTACACTTTATTCAAAAAGCATTGAAGCAAGATATTTCTTACTCAGTATTCTTGTTTGAAGTCAGATAAGTAATATCAATAATTATCTTCAATTATCATTTAGTATTTGGGTTTCCCAGAGATCAGAGAGCATTGGGTGTTAAAATCATTATTGTTTACCTACTTACCTTGGGTGATTACGGTTGATGTTTCGCAGACATATTATTTGAAGACATTGTTTCGAATGTATTATTGCGGGGACTTTTTGCAACAATTGCGAATGAATATAAAAATGAAATCTGGACTTGAATCTCAAAGTCTGCGGGGTAATTGTGCAACACACTTGCATTCTCAATGCTATTTATTTATTTTCATTTTGATATTTCAATTGTTTATTCAGTTTGAAATTACTTCGTAATGCAGCAGAATGATAGATAAAATAAAAGTCTGTTAAACCATCTTTTTTGCAAGGTAATTGATTGGTCCTGGGTTCGATTCCCAGGTCAGGCAAAGTGTTATTGGGTCTTTCTATCAGAAATTTCTCAGTAGCAGCCACGGTGTCTGGATTTGTACCCGGTTGATGGCAATAGGCTCGAAAAGGCATACGACCGGGTACCTCGTGAAGTTTTGTGGTGGGCCCTGAAAGAGAAAGGTATGCCTGGGAAGTATGTGCAGTTGATCCGAGCGATGTACAGTAGATGTAGTACCCAAGTCCGGTCTACAGCGGGCACTACCGGCAGCTTCAATGTGGCTGTTGGTTTGCACCAAGGGTCGGCTCTAAGCCCTTACCTCTTCCTGGTGATAATGGACGCACTTACGTTGGACATCCAGGAATAGGCTCCCTGGTGTATGCTGTTTGCCGACGACATTGTGTTGGTTGCTGAGAGTGGCCTAGAAGTCCAGAGCAGATTGGAGGTGTGGTGGCAAAGACTGGAGAATGTTGGCCTGAAAGTCAGTAGGACAAAAATAGAATACCTATTCTGTGATTTCGGCGGTCTCTCCAGTCCTGTGCCCATAACTCTTGCCGGAACGCCCATAGCGATCTGTTCCGATTTTCGGTACCTCGGGTCGCTTGTCCAAGGGGATGGCGAAGTAGACCGAGACGTAACACACCGGATCAACTCAGGATGGATGAAATGGCGACAGGTCACTGGAACAACTTGTGACCCACGGATGCCCCTCAAGTTAAAGGGGAAAATATACAAGTCCGTGATTAGACCTGTCGTACTGTATGAGTCGGAATGCTGGGCTGTGAAGAAGATGGATGAAAAAAGATTGCATGTAGCGGAGATGAGAATGTTGAGGTGGATGTGTGGTGTGACAAGAATGGATAAAGTAAGGAACGAGTATATTTGAGGAAGTTTAAAAGTTGCGCCAGTTACAGAAAAGTTGAAAAGGAATCGACTGTCTTGGTATGGACATGTGATGAGGAGGAACGAATCGCATGTGACTAAAAGAGTGATGAATATAAGAAACGATGGATGGATTGTTTGAGGAATGATATGAAAGATAAAGAAGTAAATGATAGCGTGACGGTTGACAGAGGAGAATGGATGAAAAAAACGTGTTGCGCCGACCCCAAATAACATGAGAAAAGGGCAGGAAGATGATGATGATGATGATGGCAATAGGCTCACCCTCTATTACATGGAACTTAATCATAACTGGCGAAATGTGGGTGTACTATTAGGTACACGTAACCTAACTATTAGATGCCCAACTCTTCTGGGATTACAGGCGTGATGTTATTTTATGTAATATGCAACTACAGCAGGAAACTTCCCATTGAAGATAACATTATTAGCATTTTCATACACACATTAAATTACATTTTCTGTTCATTTTTTCATTTGCGATATAAGAAGTAACATTTCATCCTTCGTTAGAGAGATTAAGGAAAATATGTGCAATAATACTTGCACTATAGATCTCATTCACTCCATAAATTCAGAACTCATTTGCATAAGTGAGCCAGCACCATTCGTTTCGAAGTCACTCAGATCGTTGAAAAAAGATAAAACTTTAATAATTAGTAGAATTCTCTCTCTTGGTCTTTTATTCGCGATTAATCTCGATTTATCTTCCGTGTTCTGAATTATCAGCATAAGGAAATTTTTACGGAAAGTCCTGTACTTTAAACTTTGTGTTTTTAGGGTTCCGTACCTCAAAAGGAAAAACGGAACCCATATAGGATCACTTTGTTGTCCGTCCGTCCGTCTGTCTGTCTGTCAAGACCCTTTATCTCGGGAACGCGTGGAGGAATCGAGTTGAAATTAAAACCATATACTCAAGTCTACAGTCCCTTGAAGCTGCGAAAAAATCAAACTTCTAAGTTAACGTAAAAAAATATACGGCTGTTTATGCCGCAAAAAACGTATATTTCGATACTCTCAAAGGAATCAATTTATAGGGTACTTCCCGTTGACCTAGAATCATGAAATTTGGCCAGAAGCATTGTCTTATCGCTCAAGTAAATGGAAAAATCTGAAAACCGTAAATATGTAGAAAAAAATATACCAAAATACCTACAAGTTTATACGGAACCCTCGGTGCGCGAGTCCAACTGCACTTACCCGGTTTTTTCTTAAGTTAATCCATACCATCCCTGCCAGGGCTGCGGGACTGTTCGAAAGAGATACCGCGGCCCTGGAACATAAAGGGCCAATGAGGGAACATGGGTGGTTTTTGGTCAGTAAGAGTCTGACACTCCCTTCCGCTCTGCCCAGAGCGGGGGAGATCATTTGATGATTTCCCACCCACCAAAAAAAAAAAAAAAACCATACCATACACCCACTAACTCTGTCAGGTTGTCTTGTTAAGTTATCAGGCCGTAGCGACTGAGCGAATTTCGATAAAATTGAGCACACCAGCAAAACAGGATAATCAAGGTGGAAAGGACACCAACGCTAAAACGGTTACTACGTATTCAGTACAACATTTTGAACCCCCAACATAGTTTTTAACCGGTAATAAAAAAAGAGAGCAGTAGTGGCCCAGTGGTGGCGGCCCGGACTTACTTGTTCGAACCCAGGCAGGCGCATTACTTTGTGTAATTTATTTCATCAACACTGCTCTGAAAAACGGTGATGGGAAACATCGTGAGGAAACCGTCATGTCCTAGAACCGAAAATTCGAAGACATGTGACATCTACCAACCTGCACTGGGCCCGCGTGGTGTCCCAGCAGTGGGAACATTATAGGCTGATTATGCTTATGCTAAAAAAAATCCCCGTTTTAGCGTCGATCCCTTTCACCCTGTTTTTATCATGGTACGTTTCATGGGATACTTTTTGGGCTTACACGGGCTAGGTTGTGGCCAAAAGCAATAGTATGTAGTTGTAGGCTTTCCTTTACGGTGGAAGCACCAGTCCCGTGTAATACAAATTTTCTTACGATTTTGTAATTTGCCGCAAAGCTGTATATGGACTTCTTCATGAAATATTCATTCAACGGGATTAAATGAACTTAGGAGATTGTATTGTTGATTTGAATGATTATAATTCTAAAAAGCCATATTTGTTAAGGTCGCGAATCATCTTTTAATCAACATACCTACAACCTGACACTGACCTGCTGTCGGCGCCTCACATAAGCGTGGACAACCGCGGGGAGGGCGCGGGACTCGGGGTACCGAACCCGGCTGCGCGAGCGCCGCTGCGCCCTACCACTCACCGGGCATTTCTTTGTACGGTGTCAAGTTTAATCGATGTTAATTTTAGTATTACACCTATATTTAAATACAGTCCACTAGTTTCTTTATAAAGTCCGAAACGAGTCTATTCACCTGCAAATTGCAAAAAACGTAAGAAAATTTGAATTCCGCGGGCTATGTTGTTCTTCAGCAAAAGAGGACTGACTCCTGGAGGACTCTTTCCTAGTACAAACTTGACGTTTGTGTGATTTTTTCAAATCTGGAAGTTTTGCTGAAGAACAAAATATGTGTACTAAAACGTAATCTTGTTTGCTACATGTTCTGTTCCTCCAGGACTAGATATCAGGCTTGCTTTTCAGGTTTATGGGCGTAATAGTATATTACGCCATAAAAAAGAAAAAAGCTATGTACTTACATACCCGATCTCATGTTTAGTTCTGATGAAAGCTGTACCAGTTTAATATTCTCGAGGCGTCTACTACATCAGCGTTTGGTATTTTCGTTGTTTTACGGTCTCTAAACGAAATGAAAATATATATCGCCCAAAACCAGTATTTTATCTGGCTTGATATTCTTTTGGTGGACTAAGGCAGTCTGAAGACCCGACGCGCCACTAATTTAGCGCTAAACGCATTTTAAAAATAGTTCTGTTTCTGCCGATCGTTTGATGATGACAGAGACAGAATGATGTTTTAAACATAACATCACTCCTGTAATCCCCGAACGGTTAGGCAGAGGTATACTTAATAGTAAACCCACATTTCGCCAGTTATGTTAAAGTCCCATGTAATAGGGGCCGAGCCTACTGCCATCAACCGAGCACAAATTCAGACTGTGGCTGCTACTGATGTAAACACCCAATAACAATTTGCCCGACCCGGGAAACGACCTCAGGACCTCTTGCTCAGCAGTGTGGTGCAGGTGGTCCTAAAAATTGTAACAGTAATAATAATATAATAAAATAATCTAATATAATATCCCTGGACATACAGTACACAGTATACACACGGTACACACGGACGGTACACACGGTATACAGTATAAGCGTTTTGTCTCAGTTTGTCCAGAAAAATAATTACCTGGGCAGCTATAGAATAAAAAAGTAAGTATTCATTACTACGTGATCTCGCATAAAGGCAAGTGAAATTTTACTACTGGGTCCGTTTTTTCTTATGGTACCTAGTAAGTTTGAGGGACGTAAGATATAAAAGTGTTTGGTGGCGGGTTTCCCCTCCATTACTTTAAGTGCGTAAACAGAGACAACTATAGAAGCCACTTGCGATTTTAATAATAAAATAAAAGTTCTTCTCTTACTTTTCTGGAAGCTGTCCTCAATGGATAATGAAGACAGTATTCTAGTGATGACCGTGGCATTGTTATGTTTACTCAAATTCTGTTTCAAGCTTTTACGGTTGAAAACTAAACTTATACTCAAAAAGTCAAAGTCACTAAGATGAAAAAAGAAAAAAAAAAAAACGTAGAGGAAGAAATAAGACTAAGTTTCTTTCATGAACAAACACGGAAGATATCCCGAAAGTAAAAGTTTACTCAAATTATTAGATAACATGGTGGACAGATCTATATTTGGGCCTTGTTCAATTCAGGGAAATATTGTAGTATAGCTAAGTATTTGACTTCCAAAACTGCTATCGCTAAGACTTTATTTATCACCTCTTGTCTTCAAAAAATCCTTATAAAATTCTACAGTTTCACAGTCAGGCTTGTGCCCGGTTGTAGTCGTCTTTAGTTTTCATGCAAGCAACTTGATCAATTAGCAAAGTGAGGTCGTATTCTGATTAATTAACAGCATCTCTAATTACTGTTCTGGGTCAAAAGAATCAAGGGTTAATAGAATCACGTGTTTAAAATTAGAACAAAACAATTAAAATCGTGCACCACAAACAATTAAGATTAAGATGAAGTTTGACACCAAACTAATGAGGTCTTGACATTTAGTTCTGATTACACTATGACACTAACAGATAATTTAAATGGTGACATTATTTCAAAGCATAAACGACGACTAAAACTCTAGCTAGAACCAGACTACGTAAATATTCGTTAAAGTCTGGCTGAAAAGAAACAATTTGAATGAGTTGGTTTCGAAACAGAAGTTTTATTCTGTGGCCTTACTTCGAATGTTCTGGATTCTGGCACACTGGATTTGTATATTTTATGCGTATGAACTCTTGAAGCTTTTTATGAAGTCGTTTTCGGACCGCTATTCTAGTTTAAAATATTCAACACCCGAAACAACAAAGCGAGACCTTACAAAAAGTATTTCGAAACACCTCTATCGAGATTCATGAAAAATTCTGAAGCGGGGAGATTATAAATATTTAATGAAGTTGATAACTGTAAAATCAGTGTCAACACTCTTACAGATGGAGATTTGGAGATTTCCCTTCGACTAACATTTGATTCCATGAATAAAACAATACTAAAACGGGAGAGCAGCTGTAAGAAAAATTCAATACATTTTTTTTTGTATTCACAAAATCTTACTTCCCTTTTGGCTATTTGTGATTCGAAATGATAAAACGCGATTGAGGCGAATTCTTTGTCAGATAAAACGTTGACTGAAGACGGAAAAAATATAGATTTTAATGGCAGCCGTGATTGTTCAGGTAAATTGGAATATTCTCTCTTATTTTCTAAGAAAATATTACGTAATACCGAAACGCTGTATAATCCTTGTAACTCGTGTAAATGAGGTAATTTTGTTAGAACTTGGGGAGTGAATTCGCCTCTATATATATGTCAACTTGATGGAAGTATTTGATCTCTTGACCTCTTTTTAGTCAGAGGGTCAATCTCGTCTCACTCCTTAGTTTGTCGCTTCGAAGTCAATTTTCAACTTTAATTCTGAAACTGGTATATTCGGGTACGTGGTTTCGTTTCGTCAATAGCTGGCTGGTTTTTACTTTTAGTTTAAAACTCCCGAAAATCCTCTTCCGTTTTAGGTTTCGGTTGAATTCTCGCAGTCGGTTAAACGAATCTACCGGCTACCGCGAGCTACACACATTCTTTTTTTAAAACAAATTCAACGCGTACTTTCTTTTAAATATTTGTGTGTACGTCGATTGTGTAATACCACTATTTTTAAATGTCCCATTTGAAGTCTGGCTGTGTTCCAAACTGACCAAAAATTTGTGTTTTGTGGACATAAACCTATCCAGAGTTTTGGACAGGCCCGTCACAAGTGTTAACTACTAGGTAAATGACAGAGTTTGTTTAGGTGTTAACCCCAGAGGGCTAACTCTATTATGGAGTTACCAAGTTACTATTGTTTCGTTACTTTTGTTTAATCAACGTGTTCATTTGTTTTGAGAGCTTTCGTGGTTTTATGATAATAACGATGACATTGTTGTTTGTAGTTTCTGACAAGTTATAACTAACTCTAACAAATCTACTAAAGGTGTGATTTAGTTTTAAATGAACAACATCCTTCGTTCGATATACACCACACTATACATACATCTAATAGTGTGGCGCTTGCACAAAAGTATAAGCTTACCAAACAAATTGAAAATGACACTTGGAATATTCTTTGTAACATGCTTCCACGAATGATCAGTGTGTACGTGCCTTTGAAAAAAAGGCGCACCTAGCTCTTAGTTTTCCTTATTCTATAAAAATGAACGAAAAAAAAGACATAAATAAAAATAAATACATTTGTAGCGCACCTATTTGTTCATGTAAGCAGAAATTGACGCAATTCAGATAGCGGTCCATGCAAATAAAAACATGTTTATTTGCGGGTAGTTCGAAATGATGACTTAGTTACAAGGTCTAACGGGAATTCGTATGTCAGAGAATTATTTATAACAAATTGTGACGTCATTTCATTAATTATAATATACCTTTGTATGATAGAATTGTACGCCATTGTTGTTTTCCTTTTAGTCACGTAATTGTAGTTTTAAAAGGTCAATGTCATGCAAGTACGAAATCAACGTTTTTGTTCGCGTTCCGTAAGAATTTCACGCAAAAAATGACTTTAGTCATGTTGATATTTTTAAGGATAGGTACAAAGTATTGTAGTATGACTATGAAGTAAGGAAAATTGAGTAGAGCCTACTCTAAGCCGTTGTGCCAACTGTCATTTGTAGATCTTTGACAGTAGTTACAGGTTAAAAAAAAAGTACTTACTGGGTAATACGATACTCCTTGACTACAAGGAGTATGGTATTACTCAGTACTTTTTTTTTTGGTTGTGCAGGTAAGATAGGCAGTCGCTCCATGTAAAATACTGGTACTCAGCTGCATATGGATAGACTGGAAGCCGACCCCAACATAGTTGGGAAAAGGCTAGGCAGATGGTGATGATGAGTGGAGCCTACTATTTTAACCACCATAAGTCAGAGTATGGTTTCTAAGTGAACACGTACTAGCAAACATCCTAATTTCTAACCCGGTTTGTCGAAACCGCCATCGGTTTCACGGAGCATTGGCAGTACCTGTATTTGCAGAATTCAAATCAAGATCCCTGTTACATATTCCAGATTAGAATTCAGACGCATCGATATGTCGAGATGTGTGCCCTAAATAAATTATTTAGCAGATCGAACGTGACCTAAACCCATGCACATGTCTGCAATACCCACCAAAAAGGTAAAAGCTCGTTCACACAACCATCGTCCATTACATTATATTTGCTGAACCGTTAAATTCGAGCCATTTGGCCAATTCGGGTAACACTATTTTACTGGATCCGATCCGCCATTTCGTGTGACAACGCCCCTACAAATATGTACATACGCCATCAGACAGCACCACAGAAAAAACGTATCGTGAGATTAACGTACTGTAAAAATAACGAACTGTTTTCATGCGAACGGGCTGTTAAGTTTCAGGTGGTGAGAAATATGTTACGATCATTGTGAGGATAGGCTTGTAAATTTTTACGCAACTACACATAAAGGGAGACATACCTCGCACGTACGTAGGTGTGCCTCGGAAAGCAGGTTACACTTCAACCAACTCATCTGGGCAGGTGGGAACACACAAAACTAAAATGAATGTAAATACCATGTCTGTCATATCGATGAAAACATTCTTGACAGCACCTTAAATTGCACACTTACACTGTTCTGGCTGAAAAGCAGGTTAAGCCATTGGTCCTGGCTGACATTTTTAGTTTTTTTTTTTTAACTTTGCTCCACACTAGGAATTTCTCCTGTATCGCGGGTGCGTTTATAAACATTTATAACTCACATACAGTAACAGCCAGACTTAGAACAACTATCTGTAGGCTATAAAATTATTTGTTTTTTGAATCGAACTCGCGACACGTAGTGCAGCAGTCAATCGCTCAGCCACTGCGCCAACCGTACCAAAGTCTTTGATAGTTCTTACGGATAGCTAGATTATTTTTTTGTTTAGTCATGTCTACATTTCATTGCTTAAAAATAACAAGTGGAAGTGCGGAGTCTCCTAATACAAGCAATTCCTTGCCTAAAGGGTGATCTCCAATAATATGTATCTAAATGAAAATTGTAATTGAAATAAATAAACGTTTATAGCCAGAAGACCGAAACTCTTCTTGACCGAAGTTCTTGTCGTGAGGTGAGGATCAGACACGCAGTCATTTCATTCATGTATAATATTGGTATACTACTGCATCCGGTTTGACTGGGCGCCGACCTCAACATAGTTGGAAAAAGGCTAGGCAGATGGCAGGGCAGGTTTCTTTGAAGTGCGGGCCTGTGGACGGTGAGTAATGGGCTAGCTCGCCGTCCGTCCGTCTTATGACGACAGGCCGTGTCGACGGCGCGTTCGTGTTCCACGCGCGCCTCAAAGAGATGTCAGCAAACATGAGGGTCCCGCAAGGGCCGATGCCTGCCAGGGCTGCGGGACTGTTCGAAAGAGATACCGCGGCCCTGGAACATAAAGGGAAAAAGAAGGAACATGGATGGTTTTTAGTCAGTAAAAGTCTGACACTCCCTTCCGCTCCGCCCAGAGCGGGAGGAGTCATTTGATGATTTCCCATCCGAAAAAAAGGCTTCTTTAAAATTCTAAACATAATATGAGTGAAGTGTAAACGAAGTAACCTAAATGTTTCGCACTATTAACTCCACACTTCTTAGTGAGTCAAGGGCGAATGTAGTCAAGTGTTGGCACAATATTCTGGAACGTTCGTTGCATTTTCGATAGTCTTTATTAGCTCTTCGTGTCTGTGTCATTATCAGCGGAGAATCGCGGCACGGCGGTTACGCTAACCCGTCTGTACAGGGCTTATTTGGTTATACTTAGTTAGTTTGTTTCATTACCTCTATACAAATTAATAAAATTGAAGTGTCTTTTGTATTATCAAAATAACAGCTTTTTACTGAATGCATATGAAATTTTATATACGGTACTTTTAACAAAAACACATTTTTTTCCATTTTTGTCTGTCTGTCTGGTTGTTCCGGCTAATCGACCGAATTTGACGGGACTTTTACTGGCAGATAGCTGATGTTATAAGGTACAAACATTGGCTACTTTTATTTTAGAAAAATAATTAGGGTTCCGTGCAAAAAAATTAAAACCCTTGAAATTGGTAACAAAATTCGATTGAAAAAGGGAAGTAAGTAACATTTTTTTTTTAATAATAATTTTACACGAACGAAGGTCGTGGGCAACAGCTAGTGTATAATAAAGTTTCAGTTTAAAAATAATATTTGGCTAATTATCCAGTACTTTATCTGTTTGCCTGCTACATTTGCCATGCTAACTTCAAACTTGAGTCATATAAATTCTGTTGTATTTTTAATTAGTAGTCATAAGATTTAATGTATTTAACCGTCTCATACATGACAGGTGGAACGTTAGATACAATATGGTTTCCTTTATTCATTTGTAAACAAATTTATTACATTTTTAAATATTGATTAAAAAAATATATAAAAAAAAAACATTTAAAAATATAAAAAATTTTAGCCCACCGGTATCGCGAACAGGGTCCAAGCTACCGGTGGTCAGGGCTCCAGAGAGAGGAACCTCTTAACTATACGAGCCGTGTCCAGAAGTACCTACCGCTTTCTGAATCAAACCCGTGATCCAGCTGCCTAACGAGAGCCTCCTTAGATATTGGTCGAGGCTCTCAATATGGTTTTATTATTAGTTGTAGTACCTATTAGTTTGAGTGATGCTGTTACATCAATGAAAAATAAAGATGACCATCTTTTGACGTTGTTGGGGGAATCTAACGAGTTATATCTTTTGAATAGTCCATTGTGAAATAGGCCGTCAACCGTTTACTATAAATATTAGGGACACCTCGACACAATTATACTCTTTGGAACAATTACACCCTAGAATCCAACTGATACCCACTCTGAATTATGAACAAAGGCACTATTGTTCGGGGTCAAAGGAATACTAGTTCCTATACGAAAATGTACCAACGACCCTGAATTCAAAGAGGCAGGCACAGCCAATGTATCATTAGGGTCGGGAAACGGGCGCGAACTCATAAATAATTCTTGCAGCTTGTCTCCGTTGTGTGTGAGAATTGACTGAGAGAAATAGTTCAGGAATATACTTAAGTGTTTTGTACTACGATTGGTATTATCTTGGTTCGGAGACCTTGGAAGAACTAGGCTATAGCTATCAATTAATGTCATTTTGTATCTAGTTTCCATCGTTAGGCTCCCTATTAACCTGTACGATCTTGGAAGGTAACATTCAGTATCAAATTGCGAGGATTTAGATTGGGTAGAACACCTTTTGATTTTAATGGCCTGTTAGCATAAAGAGTGGTTAGAAGTACCTACTTGAAAATTATACCAGGCAAATAATTTAAGGGGATTATTTGCGTACGAAAACCGGAGCATCAGCTAACAGAACTGTTCAAAAAGTTAGTTCGTAAGTGAATTTATTTGAATCAACGCTAAAATGTTTGACGTTCCGTGTCATTAATTTTATGCGAACGTTGCACATTCAACCCCAAACTGGAGTTCAAAAGTGTCACTTAACACTGCCAAAATCCACTCGCAAATTGTCCACGTCATTTTACTAAATGTAAATCGTAAATTTTCGTCAGGCTTAAATAATAAACGCGGCACCATGAGGGCTGTGCTCCAAATGTGCAATTGTACTGCGAACGTCTTTTGATGAATAAATTCTGTTAACGGTTAGATGTGAACATGGAGCAGCGGAGTAAGGGTTGAGTGGAGTATGCGATGTTGAGTTTTTGATGTGATGTTTGTAAGGAATTAAATCTTGTCTCATTATAATAATTACCTATTTTCAAAATTAAATCGTGTCAGGTACAAGTACCTACATATTACAATGCAAATGTATTCCATTTGCCTAATCAAAATGCTGTTGTAGAAACCCGTCTCACATAATTATCAGCGCTCTAAGAATGTCTATCCTACATCTACAATTCTACACTAATATTATAAAGAAAAAAGATTTGTATTTTTGTATGTTTGTAACGAAAAAACTCAAAAACTAGTGGACTCATTTCAAAAAATCTTTCACCATTAGTATGCTACCTTATCCCCGAGTAACACAGGCTATATTTATTACTAGAAAAATTAATTCCCCCAATTACGAGAAAATAAATATGAAACCGGGTTGAACCGCTAGTTTTATTATAATTATTACGAAGCAATCTAAAAATTGCAACACCAAAACATCATTATTGACTTAGTACTAATAGCGACGTAATGCTTGTTACACTGCAGGGCAAAAGCGTCTTCTCGTACAAAGAAAGCTCGACCATTGATCACCACGCTGGCTCATGACGGTTTGGCGATTTCAGACTTAAAGTTCAGGTTTGATCACTATGATTTCCTTCACCAAAGTTAGTGATACTCAAGCTAAACGTAGAAAGTACTTAGCTAAACATCAATTGAAAAAGCCACATTCAGCAGCCCAGGCTGTCACTGAAAAATTACAAATATTTACTTTTGTTTTGAAAATAATAGATAGATGCCCTGTATTAAACTTTATAAACTGGCAATATGTCCGAACCCATCACCTGGGCTGCTTATTTTTTATCCACGACTGTAACCCAATAATACGGCATCCAACTGTTGGTTAAGTGTATTTCCGTGTTATTTAATCCAGTACTTTTCTGCTCGAATTCTGGGTAATTGATATGGATCTCGATAATAGGTAACAGCAAAGTCTCAACACATTACGTGATCATTATGGTGATCGGATTATCGGTACTACCATTTGTGCATTTGTTTTCTAGATGAATTTTGATGCGGATTTTGCCATCGTCGACGCGTCGTCGTTTAGAAATCCTATCAAGGAAGATTCATTAAACACACATGTGGATGTGCATTCTTTAATATATCTTCCTTGATAAAATTTGAACGTTGAAGAACACAACACTAGGAAGTGGCGACGGACGGGCGTTTTGTAAGACTGTAAACTGTGTCTCTTGTAAGCTTTGACGTTCAAAAAGTGCTGATAATCAGCCTAATTTTAATAAATGACTTTTGATTTTTTTATTTTGATGCGGGGGTGGAACGCTTCTTTAGTTTTGTATATTTCATATGAAAAAAACCTTAATTTTCCCATACTGGTGAGAGACCATACCTTGGTGACTATTGTAATTCATCTGCGATCTAGAATGATAAGCACCCCATGTCCTTATTTAGTTTCTAGGCTAGCTATCGGACAAATTTTAACGGTCCCAGTTTAATGTTTTAGGCGTGAAATGGAACAGACAGAACTACTTTCGCTTTTATAATATTAGTTAGGACCTGATTGGTTTCCCTTATAAAATTTTGAAATACTAATTAACTTGGACATAAACAATTTAATAATATAACATTGAATAACCATCATACCGTCATAGTTACGTTCATAAGTTATTACGAAAACATCTCTATACCTTAACTTAAACATACATAAATGTTAATTACGAGGTACTCCTATTAGCTTACCTAGAATACAACCATAATTTTAATTTACAACACGTATAAACGTACTATGTACAAGGATATAAAGCGGTAATGAAGATTCAGGTAAAACCGAGATAATTTCATTAGATAAAAGGATGGGGGTTATATTCATAGATCCAGACTGAAATAGGCCTAGTTAGTCATCAAGATAAGATCTGGAATGAGTGCTAAGGGTCTTACTTAATTTTCGTACTGGGACAGGAATTTTATTGTTCGTTGTTGTCTGGGTACTATGTTTTCCCTGTATTTTTTGTATCAGGAAATTAAAGTCTGATTATTTATTTATTAATTTATTGCACTTTGTACACACCGTTACAAGCTTGGCTTAAAAAGAAATGAATACATTACCCTGTTAGGGCGCAGTAAAATATCTACAAGGAACAGTTAAGATTATTAAATTAGGTTGATACGTAGGTACAGAAAAGACGATAAAAATTGCAATTTCTTGTTTTATTTCTTACGAAAATTTGACCAGAAGATATCCTTCTTCTGGTATAATCGTCTTCCTGCACTTGACCCATGTTATTTGGGGTCGGTGCAAAACGTTTTTCTCCATTCTCTTCTGTCAACCGTCACGCTATCATTTACTTCTTTCATATCATTCCTCACACAATCCTTCCATCGTTTCTTTGGTTCTCCTGGAATACCAACGAAAAACTAGACTGACCTTTTCATGAACAAAGAGCAGCATGACTACAGCGAAGACAAAAGAAAGGGTTATGATTTTAAATATAATATTCTTATTCTTATACTTATTCTTTATTGCACACAAAATAATAAAGGATACAAATTGCAATAATATAGCTTATGTACAATGGCGAGCTTAACCCAGAATTGGGTTTTCTTACAGCAAACCAAATTTTGACTGCGAGATTATAATATGTTAGTATAATTACGTATTTTCCTCCGTAGCGCCGAAACTATTCATCCGATTTTAATGAATAAGGTGTCAGTACGCAAAAAATGCGTTTTGGCCGTGGAGTTGCCCGTTATACAATACAATACAAGGTGTCAATCGATTCCTTATTACGGCCCGGGTAACATAGGCTACATTTTAACCGACTTCAACAATAGGAGGAGTCTATTTTACCTTGTAAACCCCGAATTTAATTAGAGTTTGATTTTTCAGTGGTTGGATTTTTTTGTTGTAATTTGTGTGACACTATGATCTCCTAGCTCTACTACTACTATCAATATTCAAACTTGAATTTGAATTCAGGAAACTGAATTCAAATTCAACTTAACTATTCAGGAAACTTAACTATTCTAGTAGTTAAACATATTTACTTACGTTTTTATTCTACATAACATAAGTACCACATTTACGCTATCATTTTATTCAAGGTTGAAGTAAATCACTACTTCGTGATCTAAATGGCGCCCAACCCTTTTTTATCAACAATCTTGTGTTATATTCAACCGTAACAGACCTGATATTCTTTGCTTCTAGGATTTTTATTGTGAGTTCTAGTTATCTCTTGTACTTATTAGTATAGTACATCCACTGTTGTGCCTAGAAACTTATATAGCACTAGTTGTTACCGCGACCTTCTTTCGCGTAAAATTATTATAAAAAATATTTCTTCCCTTTTTGAATGGCATTTTGTAAACAATTTAAAGGGTTTAAATTTTTTGCACGGAACCCTAATTATTTCTCTAAAATAAAAGTAGCATAAGTTAGACCTCATAAATTCACAATATTTAATGCTAGCCCTGAAAAATATCAAATTCATTAAAGCACTGATAGGTTAGATACAGTACAGACGAAACTTACATAAGTTCTTATGTGTCTACAGTTCTAAACGTATGTAATATCATCTCAAATGGCAAACTAAAATCGCGCAACTAACACATCGGTATGGGAAGCAAGAATTCGCTAATGATACATCGCATCAGATTCCACTTAGCTAAGCCATTCTTTATACATTCTAGTTTAGACCAGAGCGTTCGCGTTATTGGAATTCAAGTAGGTTTACAATCATCCATCTGTTTAGCCTTTTCCCAACTATGTTGGGGTAAAATACCAGTATTTCACATGGAGCGCCTGCCTATCTGACCTCCACAACTCAGTTAGTACTGGGTAAAGTGGGTAATATGATATCCCTTGTTAAGACTGGTTGTCAGACTTTCGGGCCACTGCCTACTGGTAACGACTTTCAAAAATGACAGCCGTGGCCAACGGTTTGACGTGCTTTACAAACACGGTGGAAACTCGGTATGTAAATGGGTGATCACCCTTCTACGGACTAACCTAGGCAAGCGCGGCCAAATGAGTGTAAACTACTCTTGGTTTGTATACTACTACTTGGTTTATATTGGTACTGATAAAAAATAGTCCTGACCATTTTTCGATCACGCCGGTCAATTTCAGCGGAGGTATTAAGTATCCATCGGCGAAGGAGATATTATAGACCACAAAATTGTGCTCAGAGACAAGTGCACTCTCTGTTCCCTTACTCTCATGGTCCAATGGGACGGCAATCCGACACGTTCGGAGAGAGATCAGGCGCAGGACCAACAGCTTTCCGAAGCACGGGGGTATCATACCGCTAACTTCTAAACTGCGGGCTGCTGCTGAGAATTCCTTAATGGAAAAACCCAATAACACTTTGGTACCGGCTATTAAAGTTTCTGGATCATCATCAATAATTAAGCCAGTAGAAATCTATCTACTGAACTTGCCTTCCCCTCTAATTCTACTTTTGTGTGTCAATTATATCAATACCAATTAGGTTTATCGAATGAGGCTCATATCAATTTCCTTGGAACACTAGTTAATAGTAACTCAACAAATTTATATTCTAAGAAAACAGGTTGTATGTGAAAATAGATTCCTCTTATTCGGTACAAAAATGAGATATAATATAGGGAATATTTTTCTGATTGTTTTTTTTAATGTTTCAGTAATGATTCGGTTATTTTGATTAGTACATTATATCAGATGCGAAATGTTTCAATTAGAATTTAAAAAAAGAGATTTATTTGAGAAACCACTATTATACTTCTCAATCAAAATCAAAATCAAAATATTTTTATTTCACATAGGCCTACATGGGCACTTATGAAACGTCGACAAAAAGGTGCACGGTTCGGGTTGGTCGTTTCCTATGGAGAAGAACCGGCAAGTTTTACAATATTATCATGTTACAGCATTAGTACTCAAGTATGGGGGGACAGCATAGGCCCGACAATAAGTCGTTGCTTACTACACAAGAAAAACGGAAAACAAGATAAGAGGTTAACAAAAGTTAACACACATCTAGGAATCTACAAGGCCTACACTGTTCACACATTCACAAACAATCGTTAAAAAGAATCTATACAAAGGCAAGAAAATATTATAAAAGACTTAACAAGTGATTAAACAAGTGACAAAAATGTCTACTTCTGATGTCACAGTATGGCGTACGCTCTAGGATCTATCATCAGACGAACACTTGACTGTTGAGTACGCCAAGAAATTCCCCTACGCATGAAATCGTAAAATTATTATTTACGCGCAGGTGTACAAAACACGAGTAAGGGGCAACGAGGCAGGCTCTTACCATAATTATTTATGTACCCTGATTTCTCTATAAAAAGACGCCCTCTATAGACCACACTTATCTGTATTAACCCGCATTCTGTCCTCACAAAATGGCTGGTTTTTGTATGGAAACCCGTTCGCCTCTCGCCTTTTCACTTTGCTATCGTTTCGACGTGCTTACGTTGCGCTCGAATAGCCGGCCATATCCTTTTAACACCGAGCATAAAGACGTGTTCACATTTGCTTAAGTGATTAATAAAAGAATGAACGAAAGATGTTCTACTGCATAATTTAGAAGCATTAGGAACGGTCGATAGAACATAAATTACTGATTGCATCGTGCTTTGTTTAAAAAAGCTCGTAACGACGGACTATGCAAGCTAATTCGGTCATTAGTTGGTGTAGTGGTAACTGTAATAAAGCCAGCCTAATGTGCAGAGTAGGGCAACACTAAAAAAAAACTTCTAAAACTTATTTGTTGACACATTGCCAAGAAGCTTTATGTCTAACCGCATAATTAAACTAATTACTTAATTAATCTTACGTTATGTTATGTTGTTCTTATGTTATTTCCTTTTTTATGTAAGTAAATTATGTTAGTTCCATGTTTATGTAAGTAATTATTTTATGCTATGGTTTGTGTCATATTACAATGGTATGGTATAATAATTTAATTATGTTGTTAGGTTTAATTTTTCTAATTTAGTATTTTAATGTAAGTCTATAGATTAGTTTACTAGTCTTAAGTTCTTAACTGTCGCATTAGGGTAATCCCTGTAATAATAGTATAAGCTGTTATAAATAAATAAATAAAAATAAATAGATAAAATAACCTTTTGTTTTCGAAAAATGCAAGCACAAGCACTGTAACAATCAATGTGTTTCTATTTCGCCAATTGGCTGCAGAATAATTAAATTCATGTAACTTCAAATGTAGATATGCGATCATAGCCACTGTCGACCGGAGTTGTGTTAGGACAAAGACAATATAAACCTAGGCATTCTATCTGCAGGCACGTAGAATCTAGAATTCTGGAGCATAATTGTCTTAGTTAGAGCAGCCCGTAGCATGTCCTCAAGTTAAGATAGTTAGAGGCACTTTAATACCGAATTGTTGCATAGGTGTTAGTGGATTTCAGTTGGAAACTGCACTGTAAATCAATGGCTAGACAATAAAATCAATAGTTCCATCCGCTTGCACTTTAAATAACTAAGTGCTTTTAACGCTAAATATATGAAAACACAATTCTTGTTATGCGCACAGCCAAAATGTGGAACTCTCTGCCGGCAACTGAGTTCCCTCCCATTAACCCGTCTGCCTTCAAAGCAAGAGTGAACAGGCATCTTCTGGGCACGCTCGTTCCATTATAGACCTCATCCATCGCTTACCATCAGGCGTGATCGAGGTCAAGAGCAGGCAGTTTTTTTTTAAAGTAGTACACATAAATCGTGTCTCTGACATATCCAAAAATTGACGGGCACAGAATTTAAATTCTTTTTTCGCTAAAGGCATGTAACTTGACAGAACATGTTTGTTTTTATGCATTTTTCATGAAAATAGCGTTGATCAGTGCGATTATGTACCTTTTTAGGGTTCCGTACCCAAAGGGTAAAACGGGACCCTATTACTAAGACTTCGCTGTCTGTCTGTCTGTCTCCAGGCTGTATCTCATAAACCGTGATAGCTAGAAAGCTGAAATTTTCACAAATGAAAGCGGCAATAGTAATACCTACAGGTATTACTATTGCCGCTATAACAACAAATACTAAAAATTAAAAAAAAAATATTAAGGGGGGCTCCCATACAACAGATATGATTTTTTGCCGTTTTTATAGATTATGGTACGGAACCCGTGCACTTGGCCGGTTTTTTTATATAACTTATCTTAGTGTTATGACCATAGTGCAGAATAAAAGCCATTCAGCAGAGGCAGGTCCACTTTGTCCGGGGTCCGTTTTAATATTTTAAATAAGAAAGTTTTAAAACACAAATTGTGAAGGCTGTTTAGATACATGAAATGAAAATACTCGATTGTTTAATTAAAGCAAAATTATTATTGACATAAAAGATTCTAGCTATCGAAACTGTAATACCAACGTTCACATAATCATATATTTCATTGAATTATTTGGCAATACGTTCACCTTTTCATTTAATGACTGACAATGTAATTTATATTGACCCTGAAATACGAGTACGCACGACGACCAATCATACTGTATACACCACTTTATGCTGATCACTCATTGAGCGGGAAATCTATACAAAGCGCGGCCATGTTATACTGGAAATATATAGCTTGATGTTTCGCCGTATGGACGGCGAGCTTTTGATAAATCTCATTCATATCATTCGAGAACATTGAGTACACACACGGCCATTGTAAACTTGTTGATATTGGATGTTAAAAGAGTATTTCTGTGGGTCAGAAAAGTCGATCAAGATTGAGACCTTCATTATTTATTTGCAGCTTGTTGAATTGATGCCGTGGCTTCGGCAAGTCAATCGATCAATGGTAACAATTTGACATTGACAGTGCCTTCCTCTTCCCAGAACTTTGCTTCGAGATTTGCGAAATCACTAGCGACCATCAATACCACCTGAATTATGTAGCAGTAAGGTTTATTTTCGATTCTCACCTAGGTAGAGGACTGGGTGGCTGCAGATAGAAAAAAATGGAAGGACGGATGGGAGGCATGGGCCCTGCAGCGGGAGTGGAACACAGCTCGTAATAATATCATTATCATTCTTCTGTCCTTATTCCAATTTATTTGGGGTCGGCGCAGCATGTCTTCTTCTTCCATACTTCTCTACTACTCGTCATCTCAGCAGTCACCTCTTTTCTACCCATATCATCCTTCACTCAGTCCATCCATCGTATCTTTTGTCTTTTCGCGAGACTTTAACATAACTGGCGAAATGTGGGCATAATACTAGATAATATACCTTTGCTTAACCCTTCAGGGTTTGCATGCATGATAGCTACCTAGGTAACTAAGTGACCTTTTGTTCCTTATATGAAAAATTAAAGAACATAGGTCAAAATCATTTCGTACCAATCTGACAAAGAAATTCACGCCGCCACACGCCGCTGGTATTCCGGTATGCAGAATTACGTCGCAGTGCAATTTACCAGCGCTCAAAGTGCAAACCTTGTGCCAGATTCATTTAAGAATTCTCTTTATTGCACTTATTATTGTCAATAGTGTCATTTGTCTGGGAGCGAAGGTCTTCTGAAAGAGCCATCAGTTTGAATACATCTATTAAGTTTAATATCTACGTTGCTTGTCTTTTGTTTTAAGTTGAAGCTGCTCCAATTTCTGCTCTTGCTTTGTTTAGATTTCTGGGTTGTACAATTCGTTGAAACATTCGCGGCAATAGTATGTTTGTATACTTTTGACGGAAAGGAGCTCGTGGCTAAATAAGAACAGCCGCTCGGGTCAATCTTTAGCTTAAGCCGCGCTTGCCTAGGTTGATCCGTCAATGGATGACCACCCATTACATACCTAATTTCCTCCGTGTCTCGGAAAGCACGTTAAGCCATTGGTCCCGGTTGTAATTTGTAGATATTTGACAGTCGTTACAGGTAGTCAGTAGGCTCAGTCTGACAACCAGTCTTACTAAGAGGTATCGTATTACTCAGTACAAACTTGGGAGTGGAGGTCAGATAGGCAGTCTCTCGATGTGGCATCGCGATACTGGCATTCAGCTGAAGACTGGAACCCAACATAGTTGGGAAAAAGATAGGCAGCTGAAGACTTCTGAAGGATTTTCTTCTAATACCTACTTATCTGACTGATCGAGAAAATCTCGAGAGCAGATTAGCTTAAAGAATTGCTGTTGCTTTATTCTTAGCCATCATAATGTAATAATTAGACAACATATTGACAGATACGCCATCAGCATAATATCGTCACTATACTGACGGCGTCGTTTGTTCCAAATATTCGCTGTTTTGTAAAATGACGAAGGCAAATTATAAAATGTCTCATCATTTTGCAATAATCCACGAAACACAATAAAAAACGATTTGAAGCAACAGTTGTGATTTTATTAAATGACTGGAATACGGGACATAAAGTATAAAATTCTAATCCTTTATAATCGAAAACACTCTGAATTGGAAGTTTACCATAAACACTGAAACACCCAGACCTCCATAGGTATGTAACTCAGACGAATAGCTAAATTAACGTCAATAATGAGACATAATGGAGGACTAATAATTGTATGAAGCAATAGTGCGTTCTAATATCATGCGGCTAATAATTGGTCAGCTGAGCGCAGTGTCTGCCAGTGCGTACTCGGCGACATATCAAGCTACGTATTTCTAGTATAAATGGCCTCGCTTTGTATACAAGACTCAAAACATTGTGCTGATTGATGCATTGAATAGTACGGGCGAGTCGTGGAGGTATTCAAAGTAAAGTTACAACATTAAAATGTTGTATAATTTTAAAAAAACTTGTGAATTTGGAACTTTGAAACCCCCAATATCTCCGTAAATATAAGGTTTCCAGGTATGGTCTAGTACGAAAAAAATATCGCAATGACAAAGAGAATAGAGCCTTTCGGCTTCGTTAAGGGTACTTTTACACCCATCAGATTTCCCGTACAATGAGAGCGATCTGCTGTTTTGCATAGCCCGATTGATAGTCGTGCGTCGTGTTTGGTTATTAATTTAGTTTGAGTGGAGGTGTAAAATTACTTTTATTTGAAGTCTCGGTAATGAAATTCAAGTGTAGAAAATTTGAATGATAAATCAAGAAAACAATTAATAAAATTAGTTCTGATATTCCCCGAAGAGTTGGCCACAAGTGTATAGTACACCCACACTTGGGCAATTAGGTATGCTTAATTAAATTTTTCAAGAAACTTCCAATAATAAAGTTTTGAGTATGTCTGTGGATGGGTATAAGAGTAGAGGAAGACAAAAGAAAAGATGGATGGACTGTGTGAAGAATGATTTGGCACCAAAAAGAGGTGTCTGATGAGATGACGAGTAATAGAGAAGTACGGAAGAAGAAGACATGCTGTGCCGACCCCGAATAAATTAGGACAAGGGCAAGAGAATGATGACGAACAATAATAGGGACCCGTAAAGAAAAATCGGAACAAATGCGGATCGGAATGGTTAATTTAAAAAATAGAAGTTGTCGAAAAACACTTGCAGAAAAGGGTTACAAAGTAACTCGTAAGTTTTCAAGAACCCTCTAAAAGTAAGTAAACAAGAAGATTTAAATAATTTTCCCATGTCAAACATCGACTTTGTTTAACAAACACGCTTTTTACGTACAAAGTTACAAAATCTCGACAAGCGTCAAAACACACCTATTTCGTCAAAGTACCGTTAAGTAAGGTCCATTGTTACCCATTCTTTCGAAACTTTAAACAGCTGAATACACGAAGTCTGTGTGTTGTGGAGAAGGTCTTTTTTTAAACCAAAATGTACTGAAATGAATATTGTACTTGCTTCTGACTGAGGCTTCGCTCGCGTTGGTGTTGGCAACTGTCCCATGGAAAAATACCAGGGTTCGTAATTATCAAGATAAGTAATTATATTCTTTGATAATTATCATGATAATTTTTGGAAAATTATCCATGCTGATTCATAATCTTTAATTTTTGACTCAAACCGCTTTTATTGTTTTACTAGTTTTGCACGCAGCTTCGCTCCCGTTATGTTCAAAAATTAACCCACGGTAATGTTTTGAATGTAGTCTATGACACTCGGGTATAATCTAGCTTCCCGTTATCAACATCTGCCTAGCATTTTCCCAATTATGTTGTGGTCGGCTTCCAGTCTAACCGGATGCAGCTGAATACCAGTATTTTACATGAAACGACTGCCTATCTGCACCTCCACAACCCAGCTAGCACTGGGTAACACGATACCCTTTGGTAAGACTGGTTGTCAGACTTTCGAGCCACTGACTACCTTAACGACTGTCAAAGATTTACAAAGGACAGCCGGGACCAACGGCTTAACGTGATTTCCGAGGCACGGAGGAAACTCGGTATGTAATGGTTGGTCACCCATCCACGGACCAACCTAGGCAAGCGCGGCTTAACCTAAAGATCGACCCGAGCGGCTGTTATTATTTAGCCACGAGCTCCTGTAGCTTCCCGTTAGTGAAAGAATTTTCGGAATGCTATCAGTAGTTTTTGAGTTTATTCGTTACACACGTATAAATCTTTCCTCTTTATAATATTAGTTAGATATCGCAATCGAATTCAGTTCAAACAATGTGTTTTCTTTTTTGAGAATTTTCGTAACTATCACCACATGCTATCACTCTTGTCATAAATAGTGAAACAGCAACACCTACGTAACAAAAACAAAACTAAAAATTCTGTTTGTTGACAAAATTCTTTGTTTTCTTTAAATTGACCCTTACCTCGTTTGGATACGCGTGGAAACGGCAAATCGCGTTCGGATGAACGTCAAGTGATATTGATAATGATTTTTGTTATTACCATGATAATTATCACTTGGATTGGACCCTGGTTAATACTACCGGCATAAAAGATATCCTTTATAGGACAAAGAATATTTTTAATAATGAGCTACCTGTGTGTCAAATTTTATTAAAATCCATTCAGCGAAAGGCGTGAAAAGGTCAGACAGGCAGACAGATTTCAGAGTTACTTTCGAATTTAAAATGTTAGTTTGGATAACCTACTCAATTAAGATACTTTTCGTTGAATGAATCAGCTTATTTTTCTGAGAATTTAATTGTGGTTAAATAAAGTGACGTCTAATTTTAGGTCTGACATTGGACCTAGTTGTACCTAACTAAGTCATCTGCAAAATTAAGTAAATAAATTACGAATAAAATTACACATGAGCATATTTTCTGCGAATTCTCAATTTAATTCGGTTTAATAAAGTAACTTCTTTTTCTAGGGCTGACAGGGTTATGTATGAGTTTATCCTTTAAACGACCCACGTGTTGGTAACATGCTTTTAATACTGAATTTTATGAAAATATAGGTATATTTTATCAATATACTGAAGCTTATTAGAATATTTTGCCTTAAATACTATTCTGAAACTTCAACTTTACGAATGACAAAATTGGTGGTTTAAAAATGAGTCAATATCAGCGTGGTAATTGTCTCACACTCTCACAATACCAATGATAATAATTTTGTCAATTCAACAGTAATGTGACCGTGAACAAGTTGTTATTTTATTTACGTTGTCGAGCGAATGAATGTTTCAGAAATAATTAAAATGAGTCAATGGAGTAATTTGATGAATTTCCTTGAAAGTCTTTGGGGTGTGATCGAAATGTGACTTACGCATTTGGGATGCAGTACTAGATAATACAAGATATACATTTCTTCCTGCCCTTGTCCCATGTTACTTGGGGTCGGCGAAATCCGTTTTTTTCTTCCATTCTCCTCTGTCAACCGTCACGTTATCATTTACTCCATGCTATCAAAGATCTCACGTAAATAAGTAACCTTACTTTGTAATCGGGTAAAAATTCGGCATCCCCAAGATTTCATTCACTAAGTTTTCTATTTCAGTATCTTTGTTACGAAGACCCTATTAATAAAGTTAACAAATGTGTCGTCATCCCCTTCAAATGAGTGTCTAAAAATATCCCTAGTTAAGAGTTTTACTGGTTTCCCACATTTTGTCAAAATATTTCTGACCCATTCTCGTTTATAATTGCTGGTGCCGACATTTGTCAGTAGAACGGAGCAAAATTTATGCTTGTTTGGTTCTGACATGGTGTAAGTGATATGGGAATAAAAATAAACGATTACTGCATTGTAAAACTGCTTTTTTGTGAGAAAGAACAAATATATAATGGCTATAGTTAGTCATGTTAATTAGTTAGCCATCAGAAGGGGGCTTTAAGATATCCCGCTGGGAATAATTATTCTTCTTACCTCTTGCCGATTTATTTGGAGTCGGCGCAACATGTCTACTTCCTCAATAATAAATTTATCTCGGATTTTAGTTCATAATGTTTTCTATAATATCGTGAACTGAAGTTATTGAGTGGTTATAATCTATTATGATTATATTATCATTAACATTAGAAACGGGATATTATCCATGTACACTGTTTGTTTTGACCATGACAGTTTAAAAACTTATATCAATCATGATTGTTTTCTCGAAAATCGTACAAATCTATCTTCTCCAAGAAAAAAATCATGACCTCCAAAGTCAAAAACAAAGCCAGTCACTGTCGCGTTCCTAATTACGTGAGACATCAGTTGTCAGTTGACAGTAATTATATTTGTTTGGTTTCTGTAGGTGACTGAGTACTTCGTTAGCTACTCACTTTGTTTCTGTACATATTTGACTTACTTAATTAATCAACAATGAAAATTTTCAACGACTCCCAATTTATGGTAATCTTATTTGAATATGCCTCGTCTTGTTTAATGGTGGTTATTCGTTTCCGTCTTTTGACATTTCCTTTAAATCTTCCGTGTCTGTTTTCTTCATTTCATTACTTATTTATTCACCATCATTGTATTATGTACCAATTTCAGATTTATTACTGGAATTGTTGGTAATATCATATTGTGGGGCCAGGTTTTATTTCATCTTTAATGTTTCTATGTTCATGAGCAGTACCAGCAAGACTCACTTCTGCATCTGTGTTCTTCAGTCAAAGTTTTCATAGCCTTTCGAAACGGTAATTATAAAATTATTCCCCAAAACTCATTTCCTCAAGAAAAACGTTATTCCCAGAAAATGCTGAAGCAAACCTCTTAATAGAGTGAAACTTAACTTTAAAAACATTAGTGTCGTCATAAAAACTTTTGTTTTACCGAAGAAAATTATCTAAGGAAGTTATCTCAGTGAATTCTCTCAAGTCTGAATGACCCACTTTGGTGAGACATTCAACGACAGTTTAAAGGGATTTGGTATACTGGGATGCGGTAGACTGCATAACTAAGTTGCGTTTAATATTACCAATTCTTAAAGGATGCTGGTCCTTCAGGACTTTGAAGTGTTTCAACTGGATTGTTTGTTGGCTATTTTGGTATTGAGATGAAAAATGAATTCTACTGAAGTTTTAGGCGATTTTCAAATGACACGACGTTCGCGCGGTCTGTTGGCGGCGGTGCGCTGCACAGTGGAGCGATGAGCGCCGCTCGTCCGCGCGTTCGGGCGGTGTACGTTAGTCATCAACGGATTTCATACATCCGCTTCACAGCCCGACCGCGCGGATGAACGGAGTCGTGTAGGTGTATAGTGTAGTCTTTTGTTTTCTGTATTATTAAAGCGCTATTCTGTTTTGATTTTATCGTTATCTACGTCCTAGGTTGTTACTATTTATCTTCTCTTTAATTTTTTTATTTTACTTTTGATTTTAGCGAACCCACACTTTCAGTACTTTTCTACGAAAAAACCGTCAACACACAAATGTTTAATAATATTGAGTTCTTTATTTTTATGAAGGTTAAATAAAAAGCCTTTAAAAGCTCTGCTTTCTGTAACAGCGAGTAAAAAATTGGATAAAAAAAATTGAGAAATGAATCTGTACAAGCTTCCCTAACCAATTACTTCTAGTGATGCCAAAAATAAAATTATCTTTTTACAAAAAGGAGGTGTATTAAAATAGATCAACAGATGGAAGAAGCCAATTTTACTGAGGGAATACTTAAAAGCCTTGATATTGGTCTCGGCTGAATTTAGAAATGTTTTTATGAAAGAATATGCATTTAATATTATACGATATTTTTAATATCGTGCTTCAGAATTTCGGAAATCTTTTCAGGCTTTGTTTGTGAGTTTATTTGTACATTCTATGTGGAATTTTAATTTCATCTCTTTATCGTTGTATACCTACTTATTTAGCCACGAGCTCCTCAACAGCCAGAACAACCGCTCGGGTCGATCTTTAGGTTAAGCCGCGCTTACCTAGGTTGGTCCGTGGATGGGTGACTACCCATTACATACCTAGTTTCCTCCGTGCCTCGGAAAGCACGTTAAGCCGTTGGTCCCGGCTGTCATTTGTACATCTTTGGCAGTCGTTACAGGTAGTCAGTGTCCCGAAAGTCTGACAACCAGTCTTACCAAGGGGTACCTAGCACTAACTGGGTTGTGGAGGTCAGATAGGCAGTCGCTCCATGTAAAATACTGGTATTCAGCTGCATCCGGTTAGACTGGAAGCCGACCCCAACGTAGTTGGGAAAAGGCAGAAGATGATGATCTTTGTATACCTACTCTCTGTGGCGTAGTTTACTACCCTTGAATCCTCTTACGGGGGACCACATGTTATGATGGCTGTACACTCTCGCCGACACACTCCGAGGCAGGGTGAGTGCGAAAGTGTATAGTAGCGCTCGTCTAGCCTCGGTGTTCCTCGCTTGCTGTACACTCATACGATCTTATCAATTAGTCGACCGTACGCTGGAGGTAACATTTGACCTTTTTCCTGGACTAGCTTAGTCCCGAGTTTTAATTGAATAAGAGGCCAGCTTGTATTGGTTCAGGCGCCACTACCTACTGTATGCACTACAAGTAGCTATTTCAAGTTTTTCGTATTTATCAACCACTAGCGGCCTGTCCCGGTTTCGCACGGGTTACTCAAGGATAATGTAGCATTCTAATGGTGAAAGAATTTTTTGAATCGGTCCACTAGTTTTTGAGTTTATTTGTTACAAACGAACAAAAATACAAATCTTTCCTCTTTATAATATTAGTGTAGATTACAAAACTATATTCGTCAATGTCGCGAACTCTAAGAAAAGTATATTCAATAAAGTTATTTCAGTTACCATAATATATAAAGGTTTTGTTTCTAAGAAGATAAGAGTGTTCAAAAAGTTACGATACGAATATGAAATAAGGCGTGTTTCATATTCTCCTTGCCTTTGACTATGTCGCAAAGTATTGTAGATACACACTTTGTATTCAATGTTTCTAAATCCTCTTACCTAACAAATTGTTGAGGAAACTTGAAATTTCCAAGACTGTGTGAAATCGGTACTATACATAGAGTATTTGAACCTGTATGTACATTGGTAGAGTCCGTAAGTTTCTTTAATGCCTGTATTTTTCTGGATAGAAGTATTAATTAAAAACTGAACCTATGATTTTTAATTTTTAATTCTGTTTTCATTCACTTGCTTCGGTGAAGGAAAACATCGTAAGGAAACCAGCATGCCGGAGAGATATTTCTCGACGGCAAGCCAAGTCAGAGGCCCATGGGCGGCATATAAACTCTGACATCAGGCTAGGAGCTAACCACACGATAAAGTAGAAGAACCTCAATGTTCACTCACATTAAAGCTGATAACCAACATTCATACTAAACTTATTGACAGTATCGAAAAGTTCCCCGTTCTTCCATAGATAATAGAGTACTGTTCGTGTAGTCGCTAATACCTTTTATAGTAAAGTTCAAAGTAATTTGAATTCGAAAACTCGTGGTCTCGCAACCGCAATTAAAACGCGGATTCACGGCTTAATTTGAAGTTTAGTGAGAAATTTTAGTGTCAACTACTATAGCAGTCTGATTCGCTGGAGACTCACTGTGATTAAGAGAAGTTAGTGTTGCAGTTGCGTTGCATTTTGTGGGAGTAACACGTATGGTTTGGTGAATTGTGGTAGTGGGGTAATAGGGAGGGGTTTGTTCGTGATATTGTGGCCATATTATGTATTGGACCATAAGAGTATGTGAAAAATATAGCTAGGTAGGTGCAGGAGTACCCTGCACTGGGACAATACAAGCTAGGTAGGTAGTAAGCAGGGACGTAGCTACCACCATCTCAGCTGTATCAATGATACGGAAATCGACCGGACGTGTGGAGTAAAGAAATCACAAACTCTTATCCGCAACGTCAAGTTCTTATTGATTGGGCGCGTAATGAGTAAAAAATTAAATTAAGTTATCGTGATCCAGATAGCTCTCATTTTTCTCTTTTGGGCTTCGCCGCACTCGAAATCCAAGGGCCCCCAATTTTTTGATACAACGCCCTATAATGGCTAGCAATGCCACTGGTAGTAAGTTGACGTATTTTTTTCTGTTCTACAACGAGTGGGATTTCTTTGTTTAAATAATAATCAATTCTGATGTCTAAGTAACATCGTATAAGGTTTGCCACATAAAATGATCTTAATAAGATATTACGAGGTCGCAGTACCACGTAGGAGACTAGGAGATGCATAGGATAAACTGGACACTTCCCGCCGAAATCTGAAAAGTAAAAGCGCGGGCTAGCGAAAGGTGGAATGATTGAGCAAAGAGCTTAACCCCTTATATCTAAGTGTGTTTATTTGTTCTAAAATCAATTCTAGCAGTAAACCTGTTCTATAGCTTTCAATGGGCATAGTCCAAAAAATCCAACCTGTATGTTTTAATTTTTTTTTTAGTTAAAATATAGTATTTTAAGAAACTAATTTGAATATTTTTGAAATTCAATGGCTAGTTTAATTTATATTTAATTTTAAAGTTGGCTGATGACTTCATCACTGGAAAAGATTCCTTTGCTCATTCAACGGCTTAATGCGTGAGTGAAACTCTAATCATATGAAGCTAAGGGCTCGTTTAGACACGCGGGAGCCGCGCGATTGCCATATCCGTATCTGAACTCAGGCCACAGATTAGTCTTAAGCGTATTTCTCGATATTCCTTCTTGAGATAACATTGAACGTCAAATAAAGGTTAACCACATTTCTTCATGAATATAAATTAAATATAGAGTATTTTTCATTTTAACGAGAAATATATGACCTTCCTCCATCCATTTCTCGAAATGGTTTTGCAATTAGTACCTACAATTTTTGAGAACTGGATAACCCCCATTGTTTCTCGCCTAACAAAACTTCAGAAAGTTCTATCGTTATCATTTATCTACACGTCAACTACTAGAACCAGTTGCTACTCGTTTTACTTCAAAACCATAACAAATTAAATAAACAACTCTTATCAGTCCTAACACTAAAGTTTCACGTTCTACCAGTGATAACAGAACTAGGCTTCACTAAACATATTTACTTAGTTCGCAGTGTTCGCACTTATTTACTGAACTTATGTGGTAACGCTGTCAGAAAATGTTCTGACATGTCTTGTAAGATATGTCCTAATCTGTTTACATTGAAATTAGTCAAATGAAGATCTCGTTGTGATGATAAATTGTTATAAATGGATTAGTTAATGAGTTTAGTAGGGTACCTAATCCTGATCTGTCAGGGCTGCGGGACTGTTCGAAAGAGATACCGCGGCCCTGGAACATAAAGGGCAAAAGAAGGAACATGGATGGTTTTTAGTCAGTAAAAGTCTGACACTCCCTTCCGCTCCGCCCAGAGCGGGAGGAGTCATTTGATGATTTCCCATCCCAAATCATCCCGAAAGGTAATCCTGATGAGATTAAGTTTTAATGAAGTGTTTATATTTTTCAATTATTAAACCCTGAATTGGTCGCTGGGTGGTTGGGTGTTGCACACCCCAGCGCATCCTAAAGGTTTAGAACTTTTTAAATTATGAATTGTGAGCGCTGAAGTTCCCGTTAGCTTCATAAAAACACGTGTCCTTTATGATTTAGTATCGAGCTTAATCGCGATTTTGTGTGTATCTCGTATTTGATTTGTATGATCGGGGTGTCACGCACCCCACATGACCATTTACGTAACTTTTTAGGCGCGACCAATTAAGGGTTAAGACTCTTTTATTGTTGTTTTCGTTCATTTACAAGAGTCCTTGGCGTAGGGCTGATTGAACTCCCGTCAATACGGAGAATAAATAGAAAATATTTATGATCCTGATATTTCAGTTAATAATGTCAACATCACTAAAATCTTGAAATCACAGTGGCAGGTTCACTGTGATCGTAATCTGTCATTATCATCTGTCTAGCCTTTTCCCAATTATGTTGGGGACGGCTTCCAGTCAGTACCCGTCCAGACGGGTAATACGATACCCATTTTTTTTTCGGATTGGAAATCATCAAATGAGGTCCCGCTCTGGGCGGAGCGGTAGGGAGTGTCAGACTTGTACTGACTAAAACCCATCCATGTTCCCTCTTTGCCCTTTGTGTTCCAGGGCCGCGGTATCTCTTTCGATCAGTCCCGCAGCCTTGTCAGGCATCGGCCCTTGCGGACCCCTCCGGTTTGCTGACATCTCTTTGAGGCGCGCGTGGAACACGAACACGCCGTCGACACAGCATAAGATGGACGGACAGCGAGCTGTAATATGATGATAGCCTTTGGTCTTACGAAATGGTTGTCAGATTTTCGGCCCACTGTCTGCGACTATAACGTCTGTTAAAGATCTACAAGTGACAGCCGGGACCAACGGCTTAACGTACTTTCCGAGGCATGGAAGAAACTCGGTAGGCGGTCACGCATCCACGGACCGACCTAGGTAAAGACAGTGGCAGGTTCACCGTGATTTGATTATATTGTATTTCAAATTTAGCTGTCTAAAATTCGCTAACACAATTACCGATTTTTGCCATCTCTTGATGAGAAAACATTTCTAAAGCAATAAACATTAAAGACGGACCATTACCATTTTTCCACGACATCGTTTCCAAGGCTGGAATTTCTCCAACAAACGTCAGCATTGCACAAGTGTATGTCGTGTTGTATAAATATTGCTACGCACAATCGTTCGGCGCACCAGTGACGTCATCATGGAAGAATGATTAAACTCGTCCGCTAACTGTATGTGCAAATTGCTCACGATGTACCTAACCTACTACCATGTAACAGTTAAGGTATGTACTGTTTCTGATAGTTTATTACCATATTCATGTAATAACTTTTGCCCACGGCTTCGTTTGCCTTATGATCGTAAATAATCCCACGGAAACGTTTTATATATAGTTTATGACACTCGGAAATAATAATTAATAATTTAGATTCCCATTTTTGAATGAATTTTCAGAATTGGATCAGTAGTTCCGAAGGTTACCCCCTACATACAAACTTACAAGCAAACAAACAAATTTTAACTCTATAAAATATTATAGAGTTACTAATAAGTAAAGATGGACCTGGTGACGGTAGGAATCACTAATCAAAGCAGATCGTTTTGCCAAAACATGATGAGTATGATATCCAATCACTGGACGTCTTTCGAATAACCTGATAATGATACGTGTATAAGTTATAATGGAAAACTGCCTACGTCGATTTGAGACGGTAGCAGTGCAACCCAGACGAGTTACACCATCTATCTAAAAGAGTTAAAGCTCTGAAGTTGCAATGGGTTTCCCTCACATATAGGTATAAAGGATAATGAGGAGACTGATCGTTTAGCAAAGTTGAGTATTGTTGGAGGAAGGGAAAAAAACATTGGAACCAATTATATAGAAAATAGAAATATTGCCTAAGTATAAAAATAAATGTCATGATGTTTGGAAATAATATTTTAATCAAAGATCTGATAAAGGAATATGATATAGGTCTATAGATTCGGAGCCTCATCATGTACCGTAGTTTTGTAATACTAGGCTTAGCACGAAAAATTATAGTTACACACACACAGGCTGAGATCTGGACACAGTCATGCCGCTTAATAATTTTGGATTTATTAGGTAATGAAAAAAATTGATTCTATAAATTGTGAGATGTGTGGCATACTAGAGGATGTTATACACTTCTCATCAAAAAAATCGAAACACTTTCGTTTTTATTGTTTTTGTCCTAATTTTTTACAAAAGAGAATTAATTCCATGAAAAAAAAAACATTATTGTGTAGCTGGCAGTTTGGTCATTACAGTAAGAAGAAAAAAATCAAAATTCGAAATTAGAATTTCATTTGTTTATCCTATAAATGAAATTAATCACTGTTTTGAGACAAATGTGTATTTAGGGTTGGAGTACGTTTCTCGTTTAAAAACTAAAAATTAGCGCTTGTCTTTAAACTTTTTGTTTCTTATTTCATTTACTGTGACTTTGGGACGTCTGAAAAAACTTTTTTTTCTAAAACATATGGATACTTCGCCCGCAGAAGCCGCCCAAGTGGTGGCATTGCTGGATTCTGGACTTAGTCAGCGTGTTGTGGCTGCAAGATTGCATCTAAGCTTATCATCTGTTCATAGAGTCTACAAACGCTATCGGGAGACTGGTTCGTTCACGCGCCGTTCAGGATCTGGCAGGAATCGGGTCACTTCTGAGCGAGATGATCGATTTATTGTAACAACTTGTTTACGAAATCGACGCCTTAACGCTTTTCAACTGCAGCAGCAGCTTCGCGTTGTACGAAGAGTAGCTGTAAGTGACTCTACAATAAGAAGAAGGTTGAAGGAACGCGGATTGGCACCGCATAAGCCAGCGAATGGGCCGAAATTAACTGCAGACCATCGAAGAGCGCGCCTTAACTTTGCACGCGAGCACCTAACTTGGTCATACCTTCAGTGGAGCAAAGTACTGTTTTCTGATGAGTGTAAAATTATGCTGTATGGTAACGACGGAAGGAACAAGGTCTACAGAAGAGATGGAGAACGCTTTGCACAATGCTGCATTGAAGAAAAGGTCAGCTATGGTGGCGGTTCGTGGACGGTTTGGGGAGGAATCAGCGCCGACGGTAAGACAGAACTTGCCTTTGTGTCTGGGCCACGGCTGCCTGCACTAAACTCTCATCGGTACATCGAACAGTGTCTTGAACCTCATGCCCTATGCACATTTTATTGGCAACGACTTCATATTCATGCACGACAATGCTAGAGCTCACACCGCGTGCGTCGTACGAGATTATCTTACCGAAGTCGGTATGCCAGTCCCATATCTCCATTATGGTATGGCCAGCAAGAAGCCCGGACATGAATCCCATTGAACATCTATGGGATGAATTAAAGAGACGAATTCGAGCAAGAGATCCAGCCCCAGAAACACTTAGCCAGCTGCAAAATGCAATCCAAGAGGAATGGGATAATATACCACAACATGTGATCGTGACTCTCGAAGTTATTAAATAAACGTTTCTTACATTTTTTTTTCATTTACGCGTGTTGTTTTACCCATTTCCTTCATATTCCATACAGGGTAAAAATTACTCATTATACAAAATACGAAACCTATGAAGACTTAATTTGAATTTAGAACAATAACATTAGGATTTAAAAACCTCATACTACTCACTATTAAATGACATTTTACATTTATTCCTAAATATACACAATTTTCTGATAATCCTTATCAAATCATAAACTGCGAGGTGTTTCGATTTTTTTGATGAGAAGTGTACATTTATTGACGGAGTGTTTAAGAGTTCAGTCTGTAAGAGATGATCTACTTAGAGAGTTTGAGATAAATATGTACGATGTTTGCATGATCCATCATATTTTGTAGTCACTTAACTCCGGAGCTGCTTATAGTTTAATTAAGATTGTGTTGTTCCGTTTTACATTATAAGGTTCGATGGGACTGGCATGTACATCTGTTTTAAAGTCCCTAATAATAAATAAAGAGTGAGAAAAAAAACACTATGCTCAATGCTCAACGTTTTGATACGAATCCAGTCGGAAAATCACAAAACTTAAATGTCTAACTTAAATGTCAAAAATTACTCGCCCAACCGTTCGGTATCTACGAGTATTTACAGCTGGTTTAAACAAGTGGGCGACCCCGTATCGTGACTGATTAAACGGTTATCAACTTATTTATTGATATATTTTGTCATGTCAATGCCAGCGTTAAATCGGAATTTAATAAAAACATATTATGTTATCACTTATTTTTGTAGACTGTGCCTATACATTAGATATGTTGTACTCAGAAGCAGTTCATAAACCTATATTAATAAATAAATAAATATTATCCAAGAAAATGTGTCGATTATTAAAACATCCTGTTGTTCTAATTAAGCCAATAATTTAGTTCACTAGAATGACCTCAATATCGCTTCGATATCGGTGAGAATTAAATACTAATCTGCGAGATAATATTATCGCTATCTATTATTTATGTACATAATATAGCGCTTGATCTTTGTAGTAGGTCAACGTGTGTTTATATAATTGTAAAGAGATCGTGGATATCACGCAGATCATAATGTATTATGCAGCTGTATTGAAGTCTTAAAGGTCAATCGTTCTCGTCATGAATGGCGACCGCCACGTAATTTTCAATTTTATTCTCTCTCTCTGTCTTTTTTTCGAGCTCGTAAAACGTTCGATCATGAACGTTTGTGTACAATCACTATGGGCTCGTGCGGAAATAAAGTTATTACGTACCTCTAGACTCACAAGCCACGATCCATGATCACCAAACGATTAGTGATAGCAGAATGGAATTATGACACCATAGGGGGGGGGGGGAAGCCAGTGCCCCTACTCTTTTTACGTGGGTAATCCCCTAATTGCCTTTTCTAAAAAAAATGGTCAACTAGCTATAAGCCCAACAGCTGATCCAATTTCGGCTATCGTTCGAATTACAAAGCTTATAATTCAACACCGTAGTAAATGCTTACCGCTTGAGGTATTACATTACCCTAAATACTTGACAATTAACTTAACTTTTTACCGTTAAAGGGAATCCCACACGCGTGTGGAATTAATTACATTATCGTATCGTACTTGTGTGGGATTCCTGCATGTCTCCGCGTTAAAATATAGTGCTATCTTCAAGTCGTGCTTGGAGTGACAATATCTGGGTCTATTTTGATCTTTGATAGAGAAGGTAGGTACATGTTCTGTAATCACCAACACGGAGTCAACAAAAGTATAGTTACTGGTTGACATGAACATCATCATAACATCAGGCCTGTTTTTGCCGAAGGGTGACGAAGAAGGGCCTGTGGACGGTGAGTAATGGGCTAGCTCGCCGTCCGTCCGTCTTATGACGACAGGCCGTGTCGACGGTGCGTTCGTGTTCCACGCGCGCCTCAAAGAGATGTCAGTCAGATGAGGGGCCCGCAAGGGCCGATGTCTGCCAGGACTGCGGGACTGTTCGAAAGAGATACCGCGGCCCTGGAACATAAAGGGCAAAAGAAGGAACATGGATGGTTTTTAGTCAGTAAAAGTCTGACCCTCCCTTCCGCTCCGCCCAGAGCGGGAGGAGTCATTTGATGATTTCCCATCCGAAAAAAAAAGGGTGACGAAGAAATGATATCATCATCATTACTTCAGCTTAAAGACAGACATCTCCCACGGACTGCGCAAACAGCTGATTGAATTCCGAGAGAGGAATCACCTTCGACATTGCCAATTTAGTTAACGAGTAAAACGACACCTGGAGCAAGCCAGACTCGGGTTCCTGATTACCCGACTATAGGAAAGATAAATGATTAGATAACAAAGAAAAAAAAAAGATTATAAGATAAATAAAGTACTACTGTCTGTCTCAAAATTAAATATTGTACATTGTAGTCTACTAAAATTATTAATATTTCATAAAGACAGTCCGCAAGATTTTGGGCAAAGCGATATTTGTTTAATTTTTCTCCGCAATGTCTCGGATTCCGACCTTTATTAAATAACGAATTATTTATTTGTTCATCATTCCACGAAAGGAACTTTTATTTATGTATGTAAGTAGGCGATCTTTCACAATCTTACCAACTCAGTGATACCAGTTGTACGAAAAGCGATTAATGAATTATTCGGTTAATTGGCCGTATTTTCGTCGTAATTGGGATTCATTTAAAATAATGAAGTTGAATGCCTTGTCAATGGGTCGTTGTCGATGTAGTTTAAACATGCATTGATACTTACCGACCTTCAATGTATGGGACACGTCACACGAGTTTCATCTCCAAACATATTAACGTTACGCTGTGTGTTTGACGTGCCAACAAAATTAGTATTCAGGTCAATGTGTTTCACGTAATTTCTTACTGCGTACGTAATATGCGTAATCTTGAAGAAGTTCTCGCTTGTTTAGCCTTGGGGGGTTACTTAATCGGTCATTGTTCTTTACACTTGCTGTTTCCGTTGTTGTTATACGTACAACTTGATACTCGTAATTACTGATGTTACTAAGTACATTTTCTGCTTTATTCACTTGGATTTTCTTTGTCATTTTGAATTAAGACTGTAGCGGTACTACAAAAAAGTACTACAGCAACATTGAACAAAAAGTACTACAGCGCCATCTATGACGCAGAGGACAAACTAAACATCTAAATCCTGCATCGCGCAAGTAAAGATATTCGCGACTTAAGACTACATATATAGAAGAACCCGACAACAACTGTCGGGCAGTAGCCTTCCAGACATAACACCCGTCTGTGCGGAGGATCCTCCCTTTTCTATGGGGATTGAAGAGCTTTAGACCTTGTTCTCGATACCCCTTAAAGACGTTTCTAGGGTCCTATCAGTACCTGCCAGGGCTGCGGGACTGTTCGAAAGAGATACCGCGGCCCTGGAACATAAAGGGCAAAAGAAGGACCATGGATGGTTTTTAGTCTGACACTCCCTTCCGCTCCGCCCAGAGCGGGAGGAGTCATTTGATGATTTCCCATCCCAAAAAAAAGGGTCCTATCAGCAGCGCTCTGGTCTCGCTGGTATGATTATGCCGTACTCTCCATTCATAGAGGATCCCTGTGACCCAGTATGTAATTAACATCAGCATATCATTACATTACGCCTGTAATCCCCGAAGGGTTTGCAGAGGTGTACCTAATAGTAAACGTACATATCGCCAGTTACGTCAAGACACCGTAATAGGGGGCGAGCATATTGCCGTCGACGTTATTTTTAGGCTGATTAGGTTAGGTCCTAATCTAATCAGGCTAAAAATAAATAAATTACAAGGTCTTAACGGTTAAGACCTTGTAATAAAGTACTGAGGTTGCCAATCCATAGATTTATCAGTCACGTAGCTCAAAGTCAGACTCAATGAATAGACGCTCAATTTTGTGGAAATACTAAAATACCTCATCGATCTATTCGGAAGCGCCAACCAAACGTGATTCCTGCCCTGGAAATTTCTGCTAGTAATTTCTCTTGTGCCGTCATTGGCAAATACATGGCCATTATGTTATCGTAACGTAAGCTGAATGTGTTCTTCACTGAGCCATTTCGCTCGTTCATTACTGTGGTAACTGCAAATTGGTTATCGTATGTGATACATAAATGGTTGTTGTATTAATTTTACGGCTCCTCTGATTAAATTGTATCGGAAACACGTAGTTAACGTTGTTTGGATTACTTTTTGATACGATCTTTGATGGAAAAGTTTCTTTTTTCCGTTTGAGTGGATTTTCTCATGTTGCTATCCAATTCTTTTACGTTATTAAATGATAAGCCTGTCGGCAATTTTGGTGATTGAGCTGATATGACTTGGGTCCAGGGCCCAGGTTCTGACATCGTCGAGGTTACTATTCAATCAACTCATCCTTCAACTGGTATTCTGGCAATTTTTTAAACTAAGGACATCAAAGTCAATGACACACTGTCCATGACTTAGTTCTCGATAAGGTTGTCAATAGTCAAATTAACCTTCGGTATGCCTGGTAGGGTCCGTCAGACCCACCTGTGTACCTAAACCATAGTATTTCTTTCGAATTCGAATTTCGCGCCTTACCGCACTTAGTAGCTGGCCGTTATGAATTGCTAGACGCCCGCCGCCCGCTACCTCAGTCCAGAGTGCGCTCCCGTGGTAGTAAGACGTGCGTATAGTTCGCACGGGTCCCACGGACCCGACCAGGCATACGACGTGACGTTTCTATGTAAGTATTTGTTGTCTGTGTTTTTGGAAATTGAAGTTATTTTTGGATTTAAATATAATATTTTTTACATTATTTTAGTTTCAAAATGGGGAGCCATCTCTGCGATGATGATATTAGTAATTTATTACTCGACGCGGCTGAAGAAGATGACGTAATTTTCAACTCAAGTGGAGAAGAGTCCGATCATGTGAGTCATGGAAGCGAGGCATCTGATTCGGAGGCAGAAAACAATGATTTTGGAGGGGCTGTTACGGAAGAAAGTGCGTCCGATTCTGAAATGAGCGTGCCGTTGTCTACGCTTGCTTCATTGCCGTCAGGGAGAGTGTATAAAGGTAAGGATGGAACTTTATGGCATAAAAACCCTGGTCGATCTAACGTACGTACACGAATTGAAAATATAATATCTGGTACACCAGGAGTAAAGCCTCAAGCTAGAGATGCAAGGACTCCTTTAGAATGTTTCGGACTCTTCATCAACGAGTCTATGTTGTTCGACATAATGCTACATACAAATGTAAGAATTCGAAGAACGAGAGATAATTTGAAATCTTCTAATGAATATTCCTACGCGGAAATTTCTATTACGGAATTAAAGGCTGCGATTGGTCTTATTTATCTCGCAGGATTATTCAAATCTGGTAGACAGAATTTACAAGATTTTTGGTGCAATGATGGAACGGGTGTGGCTATTTTTCCCATGACGATGAGCCTAAGAAGATTTTCTTTCATCTTAAACCATTTGAGGTTTGATGATGTCAGTTCGCGCGAAGAAAGACTAGCACAAGACAGGTTAGCACCATTCAGGAAGCTCTTTGATGATTTTGTCACCAACTGCCAGCTGCATTACACGCCTTTCGAGAATCTGACTATAGATGAAGAACTTGTAGCATTTCGAGGGCGTTGTAAATTTCGCCAATATTTGCCCAATAAGCCGGCCAAGTATGGAATAAAAATATTTGCACTGGTTGATGCCAGAACCTACTATTCTTTGAATTTAGAAATTTATACTGGAGAACAGCCAGAAGGTCCATATAAAGTCAGCAACAAACCACATGACGTTGTTGATCGTCTAGTGAAACCTATTTCCAGATCAGGGCGAAACATCACAATGGACAACTGGTTCACGAGTTATCCAACTTACGAACACTTGCTAAAAAATCATAAGTTGACTGCTGTTGGTACAATGAAATCTAATAAAACTTGTATACCAGAAATATTTAAAAAAAATCGTGAAGAACATTCATCCCTGTTTGGCTTTCAACAAAATTTGACCTAAGTATCTTACATTCCAAAACCCCGCAAAAATGTATTTATGCTGTCATCACTCCATCATGACATGGAAATAGATCAAGAAACAGATGAGAAGCAAAAACCCGTGATTATAACATTTTATAATAAAACAAAAGGTGGAGTAGACACCGTTGATAAGCTTATTCAATCTTACGATGTCACACGAAACTCAAGAAGGTGGCCACTGACACTGTTCTTCTGGATGCTCAATACTGTTGGCATCAATGGTAAAATTATACAAATGCTCAACTGTCCAGAAAACAAGCATAGTCGAAGAAATTTCATAAAAGACTTGGGTCTTGCTCTGATTGAACAACATTTGCAGGCAAGAAAAAATAATAATCGCCTATCTACAGATCTTCGCAAGCGAATAGGTAGTCATTTGGGTACCCAGGATGACTCGCCGTTGAAAAAATCGACTCCTGGAATAAAACGTAGATGCTACGTATGCCCAGTCAAGAAAGATCGCAAAACGCAATACATTTGTGAGACCTGTAAGAGTCATTTATGTCTGGATCATGCCATTTTCCAATGTGCAATTTGCTTTCAAACCAGAGCCCTGGAAAATAATGAGAGAAGTGATGAAGACTGAATATTTTTTAATTATTTAGAAGTACATAGAAGTGCCTTATATTTTTATATAGTCTGATTGGTATCTCTTTAGATTTTAATAAATAAAGTGTGTTATAAGAGTAGCGAAATTAAAAACATTGTTAAAAACACTACCTAAGTTTAATTACAAAAATAATTATTAAAAGTTGTTGATTTGCATTATTTCTTTATTTTATTACCTAACATACACCTCTAGTAAACATATTAAAACATTTTAATAACTTATTTATCAATAAATATTTGGGCAATTAAAAGCTAAAAATCCGGGTCTGATAAACCCACCAGGCATACCGTGTAACTTTTTACCACCAGGCATACCGAAGGTTAAATGCGAACAGTTGCTAGAACGTGTCATATTGTCAGTCCCATATAATCGTCCTAGACAGCCAATTAGACCTTTTCAACCGCCAGCCATTAGCAACATTGGGAGACACTCACCAGTATCAAGAATGTGCAATCAATGCAACGAACTCAATTCATTTACTTTAATCTTTGAAAAAGATGAAGTCATTGGCTAAAGTAAAGCAGTCAAATAACGAAACATTTTACATACAAAAGCCTGCAAATCTTACCAGCACAGAACACCTAAATACAGCAGGTACTACATAGTAGTTTTAACAGCGAATGCAAACATATGTTACGCCGGCTTTGTCCCACTGAAAAGGGGAATGCCCATACATCCGTAACTTGGTACTTCGCTGCAATATTCCCGGTTATCGTCATACCACAGCTAGGTCTTGTGGCAAAGCCTTTGTAACTAATATCTACACTCAGTCTACAGTTTCCTTGAAAACCGGTTTAGCTTGTTGTTTGGTTCGTCTTATTTTCACATTATTTTGACTTATTTTGTACCGGTTTGAGTATGATGCTGAGCTGTTTCTAATAATTTTTATGGTTTTGTTTGGATTTAATTTTAGAATTGAGTGAGGCTGCGTTGTAAATTCTTGGCTGTCGGTGAATTCTCAAGGTCCTACTAATGTCTATAATACTTACTTCTTATTTGTCTATAGTAATAAGTATTATGTGAAGAAAAAGTTAGAAAATACGGATTTTCCTTTTATTTTATTTTGATAATCACCAGAATACTAATGATAGGGGAGAGTAGAAGAAAAAAACGTGTTACGCATGGGACAATGGCAGGAAGATGATGATGACGAGAATACCATAAAAAAGTGAGAGAACCCATTATCTAATGATTTCTCTCACTTTTTTTAAAAACACAACCTAATAAGAATAAAAACCTACTGCTTGAATGCAATTAGGTTTTTATTCAGAAGTTTTTACTAACCAAGTTCACGTGAGTTCAACGAACTCACAGTCACGTATCTATTTTAAAATGCAAGACAATAAAGCCAGTGATTTCACACGCAATTTTGGTAAAAGTTTATATGCCGTACGATTATAAATGGCGTAGGTATTTCCGTTTCCTTATGTAATAAAACTATTCTACAAACGCATTCTGTACACGAATATGTAAATTGTCAATTGTGTCAAGTTCACTTGGTGTCTGCAAAGTTTTAGCGCCATTGACGTGTAAGCCTGTGTTTAGACGGGCGATTTATAAACGCAGTGTAAATACCGTGTTACCGTTATGCGATAAAAATCGCACCACACATATTATTTCCTTATTCCTTTAATAAATAATTACCTCGTTGGTCCAGTGGTCGCAAGCGCGACTGCTGAGCATGAGGTCCTGGGTACGATTCCCGGGTCGGCTAAAGTTCTACTTGATTTTTCCGGCAGGAATTCCTCAGTAGCAGCCACGGAGTCTGGATTTGTGCCCGTTTGATGCCAATAGGCTCGCCCCCCATTACATGGGACATAAACATAACTGGCGAAATGTGGGTGTACTATTAGGTCGCCACTGTTAGGAGGTCTCTGCCTAATCCTTCGGTGATTACAGGCGTGATGTTATGTCATGTCCTTTAATAAATATACTTGCTCCTTATTTTTATGACGGATTTAAAATCCTATCGTAAAATAATATTTCACTCATAAAGCAATGCATGTACGTAATAAAATTCATTTGTGCCAATGCGCGAGTGTCAGAATTATCTACTTATTTTAATTAAATGCGTTCCATGCTGTACTTATAAATATGTCTGCCGATTTATGTGAATAAGACAAAAAAAAACGTGCAGGTGGGCAATTAAATCGAATGAAACCTAAATTTTTTGTCTAAACAGACATAAATTAGTATTATGTAATATTAATAAAAACTTTGTCATTTATAAACAAGACGGCATTAATAAATATATCAACTTTTAGTAAGTAGGTAAACCTGTGAGCTATTATACAGGGTTATTTGTAAAACACCAGAAACCTCTTAAGAGGACAAAAAAAAACAGCTGTTCCCTACATTTATGATCGATTAATTCGTCAAAATGTAGGGATCAGCTGATTTTTTTTTTCGCGATTTCAGGTTTGGTCCCATAGTAAAAGTTGTTCAAAATAGTGATGAGTACAATGACCTCTTAAGAGGTTTCTGGTGTTTTACAAATAACCCTGTATATAAACAACTAGCTTTTGCCCGTGGCTGCGCTCGCCTTAATTTAGAAGACAATCAATTAGCACTACTAAAGTTTCTATAATAATATAATTCAATCGTGATTCGAAAGACACGTGGCGCCATCTATTATCATAAGAACGTTATTGTTGTTTTCCTCGGGAACAGTAAGTTTTTTCGGGATGAAAGGTATCTTATGTCCGTTTCCGTACATCTGACAACGTACATGCAAAGTTTCAGGATGATCAGTTTAGTGGTGTAGGCGTGAAAAGGTAGCTAACAAACAAACTTACTTTTGCATTTATAATGTTAAAGATAGGATTAGGATACCACCTAATAATAGACACAGGTATTTCTGTACCTCAAAAGGTAAAAAAAGGTACCCTTTAAACATCACTCTCTTGTCCGTCTGTCCGTCTGTCTGTCCGTGTGTCACCACCAATTTTCTCAGGAACGGGTGGACCTAGCAAGTTGAAATTTATACCAGATACCTTCGATCAATAATAGTCAAGGTCCTGAGTCAACACGATAAAAAGATATGGGCAAATTTAGATTTTCGTGAAAACTTGTAAGTACCAAAATGTACCTTAATTCTCAACTTTTTTTATTGTTCTGAACTTTCCCTTTACTTGTGCAGTAAGACCTTGCTTTTTACCAAAATTGACAATTCAAGGTTAACCTCAAGTTCCATATTATAGGTTTTGGGTCGAAAACCTATATGGTAGTTCCCTTTGACCTCGAATCATGAAATTTGGCAAGAAGCATTCTCTTATAGTACAAGTAAAGTCGAATGAAGTAGTCTGAAAACTGTAAACAGTTATGTAGTTTAATAACAAAATACCTACAAGTTTATGTGGAACCCTCGGTGCGAGTCCAACTCGCATTTAGTCGGTTTTTTTTTCAAATAGACTGTTTTATGTATCAGCAAACATGCGCCAAATAAATACTGCTAAAACTAAAATTAAACTTTCTCTTTTAAATACGCACACATGAAACTGACCACTTTATTTCTCAATTAAAAAAAAAAACAGCAAAACGAATACGTCCATTCAACATACGGAAATGAAATATAATCCCTAAAAAAACGGTCAACACCGAACTGACCCGTCCGAAGCCGATATAAAATTCATTTCGCTTGATTGATCCGTTCTCAATGAATGCATTAGCATACAATGCCTGCTCTGTCCCGCCAAACCGGTTCCGGTCGTGGTAACTGCCATCAATTTTCTCAATGGAATCGTGAGATGCGAAGATATCGTGTTTCTTATGAGCTCATGTGTGTCCGTTTTCAATGGGTATTTAAATAAAGAAGGCATTGTATTGATGGTGATACAAGTTGACATATCAAGTGTTGAATATTCAATTGGTTAACTTTAAACCCAGTATTCTTGGTATTCATACTTTTTGTTTTTTTCTTTTTCCACATTAAAGTGAAATATTTATACACCGAGACCTTAATGATCCGGAACTGATGACAACCACTGCGCCTATTAGAAAGGGCCATTGTTTTTTTAAACTAAATAAATCGATTAATTCATGTTAACTGTGACTCTTTAATTACTTAACCATTTTTTTTAATGTTTTTTTTTTTGGTAGGGCTTCTCGCAGTTCAACCTCTGAGGTTGGCTACTGCTTAACCGGGCAAGTCCTGTGGATGCCTTGAATGTAAGGCCTCCAGCCAGGGTCGTAAAACTAAACTTATAAACTAAGCGTTTACTTAACCAATTTCTAAGTCCGGTTAAGTACCTACCGTGACTAATCTTGTCCTTTTTTATTTAGAGTTCAGAAAGAACATTCCTGGTGAAATCAATTTTTGGAATCATGAAGTATGATGACGTCCCACCCAAAAATGATTATTAACATTTTTACACTGAAATGATGGATGAAACATTCTTGATTATACAAAAATAAATACCTACATGCCGCGTTAGTCCAGTGGTCGCAATCGTGTCTGCTGAACATGAGGTCCCGGGTTCGATTCCCGGGTCGGGCAAATTGTTATGGCGTTTTTCCATCAGGAATTTCTCAGTAACAGCCACGGAGTCTGGATTTGTGCCCGGTTAATGGCAATAGGTTCGCCCCTTCTACCTACATGAGACGAAAACATAACTGGCGAAATGTGTGTGTATTAGTACACTTCTGCCTAACCCTTCGGGGATTACAAGCGTAATATTACATCGAACAATAAAATGGAATGGTCTGTACATAACATTGATTTTTCAGATAAAAATTATCCATCCAAAATTACTAATTGGATGGATTTTATTTCAATTTTCTCAAACAGGCCTTGATTTAACACAGTTTCTGATTTATTGACATTCAATTACCCTTTCGTTGTTTTCCTTCGTCACGGAACTTACTTGGGATTTAATTTTAAATTATGTTGAGCTCCCTTCGGGGTTATGTACCCCTGACCCGTGATATGTATCGTATCCATATATTAGATGGGTTAAAACAAAACACAACAGTTCTTTTAGAATAATATTTAACCAGAAATACTTTTTTTTGATGGTACGGTGCATTGCACGTGAAATCAGTTGGTAAATGCTGGCCACATACAAATGTCTTTAGAGGGCTGCAAAGGTAGGGTAGGGCACGCCACGATAGTGGCGATAAGTCCCCTCTTTGAGGAGTGGCTAGAGAGGCGCCACGGCGCCCTCACCTTCCGCCTGACGCGGGTCCTCACCGGACACGGTTGTTTCGGGAGGTACCTGCACCGAATCGGGCGGGAGGAAACGCCCGGGTGCTATCATTGAGAGGATCGCCCGCGAGATACGGTGGAGCACACCGTGGAGGCCTGCTCCGTTTGGGCGGAGCACCGCCGTGTCCTCGTAGCGGCGATTGGCGGCGGCGACCTCTCGCGTCCGGCCCTGGTTCAAGCCATGGTCCGGGGCGAGAGGGAATGGGAAGCCGTCACCTCCTTCTGCGAAGCAGTCATGCTAGCGAAGGAGGTGGCGGAACGTGAGAGGGAGAGAACCTCACGTCCCAGCCGCCGCGGGAGAAGCACCGGGCGTCGGGGGCCACGTGGTGGCTCTCGGCCACCGTAGGAACATGGATGATTTTTAGTCAGTAGAAGTCTGACACTCCCTTCCGCTCCGCCCAGAGCGGGAGTCATTTGATGATTTCCCATCCGAAAAAAAAAGGGCTGCAAAGGTCCTCATCCTCCGTTGAAAAGGGAGGATCCTCCGACCAGACGGGAGTTGTTCTTGTCTTGTGTCTTATTATGTGTATGCTGAACTTGCGGATAGCTTTGATTGATTGCCGCATTTAGTTTTAGATTTTATAGTTCTCATCCTGTGTCATAGATGTCGCCGCTGATCTTTTTGCATTTTTGGCTATGTTAATGTGTAAGACTTAAGAGTTACAACAGACATGCAGTCTACTGTTCATTTCCAGAATAAATGCTGTCACCATTTATAAGAGAAATTTGCATTATTGAATTAAATGCCAATAAGGTGACTAAAGCGAACGTATTTTTAAGGTTCCGTACCTCAAAACGTAAAACGGACCCCTTATAAGATCACTCGCGTGTATGTCTGTCCGTCTGTCACAGCCAATAATTTACTCCGAAACTACTAGGCTGATTGAGTTAAAATTTGGTACACATATGTAAGTCGATGACCCAAAGACGGACGTGTAACTTCTTAAATTAATGAATTTTAAACATGGGCGCCTTTTGGGGGGCAAATTAGAAAACGAAAAAAAAAATATTTTGCAACCTATATCGTATTACATATCAAATGAAAGGACTATAATTTTAAGACAAATAGGTTTGAAGTTATTTAAGAAAATAGGCGAATAATGACCATCCTCTCCCCCCCCCCCTTGACTCCGAAACTATAGGGTAAAAAAAATTGAAAAAAAAAACTAGAGGTGTCAAGGGACACCCGGATGGAACGAAGTTCCTTTTGATTAAGTAGTGAAGGAATTGTAAACAAAAAATTGGCACAAAAAGAAGCCACCTCTCTAGACCTCGGCAACCGTTGCTTAACCTTGATAACCCATCCACAGACTAACCTTGGCAACCGTTGCTTAACTTGGATCACCCATCCACAGACAGACCTTGGCAATCGTTTGTTTAACCTTGATCACCCATCCTCAGACAGACCTCGGCAACCGTTGCTTAACTTGGATCACCCATCCACAGACAGACCTTGGCAGTCGTTGCTTAACCTAGATCACCCATCCACAGACCAACCTTGGCAACCGTTGCTAACTTGGATCACCCATCCAAAGACAGACCTTTCCAGTCGTTGCTTAACCTTGATCACCCATCCACAGACAGACCTCGGCAACCGTTGCTTAACTTGGATCACCCATCCACAGGCAGACCTGGGCAGTCGTTGCTTAACCTTGATCACCCATCCACAGACCAAAGACGAAACGAAAATATCTGGCTTGCTTTCTATAACATGCGCACGCCGCACGGCTTACAATAGCTTACTATAGCAAAAACACATTACCCTCCTTTGCGTCGTGCAGTCGGGTAAAAGTGTCGTACACACTTTTCGTCTGAATTTTTTCCGTCTAGCCCCGCAACGCGCGATAAGGAACTACGTTCCAAAAATACAAGAAATAGTTAACGTAGGTACGGAACCCGCTCCACGCGAGTCGACCTCGCACTTGTCCGGTTTTTTAATAAGCTTAAACTTTTTACCACATTTTGTTTACAAACAAACTAAAAGTGTTCATGTTAGAATACCACTGTAAGTTAGTTGATAACCTGTAACTCCGCCATCTTTTTATCGTGAACTCTTTCTTTTGCTCGCCACTAAAATTCCTGAACATTTTCTTCTTGAATGTTACCCCTATCGCTTAAGGAACATGTCTGATAAGCCCAGAAAAGACGTAACCAATTCCCTCGAGACAATTTTAATATCACGGTATTCAGGACGGGTGTCGGTACTGACATTGAGATTTTTTATTCTTTTCTTTTTTGTTCGCAGACTCACGATCCTTCGGAAGTAGGTATTACTGTAGATAATAATAATATGATGTAACGAAATGGCAGTGACCTGATCCACGTGTATTGACGGTTGTATTAGTCATCATCATCTGTCTAGCCTTTTTCCAACTATGTTGAGGTCGGCTTCCAGTCTAACCGGATGCAGCTGAATATCAGTATTTTATATGCAGCGACTGTCTATCTGACCTCCACAACCCAGTTAGTACTGGGTAATACAAAACCTCTTGGTAAGACTGGTTGTCAGGCTTTCGGGCCACTGACTAATTAACAACTGTTAAGGATCTACTCTCTCTCTCTACTCTCAGCCAGGACCAACGGTTTAACGTGCTTTCCGAGGCACACAGGAAATTAGGTATGTAATGGGCGGTCACCCATCCACGGCCCAACCTAGGCAACCGCGGCTTAACCTGTAGATCGACCCGAGCGGCTGTATTTAGCCACAAGCTCCTCGTGTTAGTGAGAAAAAGTATAATGTTACATGAATATGTGTGTATACGGGGTGGAAGGGACACCGACGCGAGAACGGTTACCACGTATTCAGTATCAGTACATCATTCTGCGAAATTGAAACATTTCTATGTGAGGAAAATTCAAATATTTTGTGCATATTAAGCGACGCAACTCCGCTCATTAATGTTGCCCCTGGCTGGAGGCCTTACACTCAAGGCTCTCACAGGATAGTTCGGTTAAGCAGACGGCAACCTGTTGACCTGCGAGACGCCATTTACAAAAAAAAAAAAACCTCATTGATGCAGTCATACGTGTACAGGTGTGAAGGCATGCGGTGCTAGATGGATTCCTGAAGAATTCCTTTGCCACTGCACTATCACTCATTGACAACCGGAATAACGAATAATCAGGAAAGGAGAATAATTTCAATATCTTAGTAGGTACCTACACCCTAACTAAACTGTATTAACGTATAAAGTCAACCGCGCCATGAACTAAAATTAAAGCATAATTTAAACGTTTCCCACTAGAACAGTTCAACAGTGTTCATTCATTCTATTGTAAGTTAAATGTATGCGCATATTTACATCGGCGAATGACTTCGTAATTCGTATAATAATATACTGGCGTTTTGTTGATTTTCTGTTAGTATATTATACCTGGGTACATGCTTAATTGGCTATACGAAGTTTCCAACCGTTGAGTGATTTTGGTTAATTTGTTTCGTGAAATATGCAACCAAGTCGAAGGAATTGGATATACGTAAAGTTATAATCTAACTGCGTTCGCAATTATATTGCCTGATAGACAGAAGACAGGGGCAACAGAAGAGAGGGAGACAGACATTTTTATGTTAACACAGTAACAGTTCACAAAACAAACAGAAAACTAACCGTTCATTTACAAAAATTCACTCACGACACAGAATTTTTACCCACAAAAAATCTACAAAATGATAAACTGCGCCGACAACCCAGTACTTCATATTCAACATAATATTCAACCCTAAAGAGACGTCGTAACTCAGCCGGTAACGCTTCCGCACAAACCGGGCAACGGGGCAACCTATGTAAACTCCGTTAATATGTATGCAGTCAGTGACACGGCCCACTAAATTCATCCTTCGTTCGCGTTTACAGGGTTAATTAATCAAGTAAAAGTCTGGACCCTGGTTCTGGACGATAGTTGCACATGTTGGTGTAATGTATGTGTTGAAATTAGCTATTAGTAAGTTTGAGTTAAATAGGTGTTTGTAGATTTGAAACTAGTTGGGTAGTTCCCTGGGTCGTGGTTTAATCTTCATACACCTCTGGATAGTGGATTGCCCAAAGCGAAATACACGGAGATAAAGTAGAGACTGGACCTTATATGTTTGTATTTACTTATAACGCTTGATTAATTCCACACAATCAAATAACATTTAAAATTATTAATAACCTTAATTATAAAATCAAAAAATAAATTACATTAAATTTAAAACATAACAATACTTAAGACCATTTATTTATTTATTTATTTAACACTTCAAGCACAGAGTACAGAGGCGGACTTAATGCCTATGGCATTTTCTTCCGTTTCTTCAGTTTCTTCCGACCATTGAATTTCATATCCTTGTAAATTGAAATTTTATGTTTTAGTGTTTTGATACTATGATTAAACATTATAAAATAACATTCGTGTGTGTGACCCCTTCGGAACCGGCCACCACCGCTTCGGATAAAAAAGTGGAATTACGAATTAAAAGTGGACGTACAAATTTTTTTGAAGATCTGCTGAGTTACCCGTATAATTCTTACTGCCTGCCTGTAATGAGCTTGATAGGTTGTGTACTGCTGCTGTACTAAGGTAAGTTATAGAGGTACTCTTCAAGTCTGCAGACGTCAAGAGTACGTCTTGGCATGACCTTTGTGCAGCAGCGGACTTACTGATGAATGAAAAATTGCCGGTCGTACTACTTTAATAATTATTTAATTTTAAACAGAACCATCCGATATTTCTTATTTATTAATAATAATAGGTATATTCTATAATGACCTTTGCAATCTTCATTTTAATAAAAAAAAATACCAGCAAAAAGATTCCAATAATGTAGACGAGCTCGTTATTAATAACCGTACGGACTCTATAAACAGAGCTGGGAAAATACCACAAGTTGATTAAAAATTAACTAGGTTACGAACTGGGTTGTGGAGGTCAGATATGCAGTCGCTCCACGTGAAATCCTGGTATTCAGCTGCATCCGGTTAGACTGGAACCCGACCCCAAAATACTTGGGAAAAGGCTAGGCAGATGATAGGTCGTAACCTATCATCTGCCTAGCCTTTAACTTAGGTTCAAATAGGAGTAAATTTAACAGCCTGCAGTATCGATCTCGGTTCTCCAGCTACATGGTTCAAGCGTAAATTCACTTACGAGAGAACCGTATAGCCTGTTAAAATATTTAAAACTGCACCTAATGATCGCTATAAAGAAAGACAAAATTAACATAAACACTCGACAGAAGGCAATTGTAAGAACCAACAAAATAATTACAACCAGGATGAGTAAGTGCTATGGGAAATGGGGAACACGCAAAAGGTAGGAAACTCCCAAATGTAAAGCCACTCAAACATGGAAGCGCGTGATAATAGATACCTGCCTACAGATCTCCTAGGCAAAGAATGCGCTTCGGGAAACATCGTTCGGAATTTGTGATCATGAGATGGAATGGCTGGTGAAAACAAACACAAATGCTAACTTTTGAAGGAGCACAACTCTATAATAAGTTAACGTCCTGTATAATAAATCTACACTCTTTAAATGCATTTAAAACTCAACTTAGCCAGCACATAAGTGCGGATCGATCACTTCTGGAGAAAGGAATGCATTGGATGGGTAGCTATTAACTTATAATACCGATGACGAACTTTTTGTAATATATTTAAGTGTTGTTTTCATATTGTTTACATAATAAATATGTCTTTATTGAGAATACATTTTCTTTAAACCGAAACAAGGAGTACCCGTCTATTTGTACATTTACTATGATTACAAAATTAACCATCAACAAATCTTTGCAATTCCAAAAAAACTTTTCAGATCTTTTGAGTGACAGATGACTGGACTATCTGCGACCGCGGTAGGTAACTTGACAGAAAGGTCTTTTCAAGCAGACGCGAAATAATAGTGCACCACTAAAAAACACAACTTTTATATTAATATAGCTGTGCCCGGCATGCGTTGCAATGCATGTTTTCCTACCTACTACTTTCACTACCCTACCTACCCTACCTACCCTACCTACCCTACCTAATTGTGAATCTAAACCATTCTCAGATCCCCTTGAACACACACAAAAAATTTCATCAAAATCGGTCCAGTCGTTTGAGAGAAGTTCAGTGACATACACACTCACAGAAGAATTATATATACAATAAAGATTCTTTGCCTCTGTGGGGATTATTCTGTTGCTCGACTTCGACGGAAACATAAAGATTACCGAAGCGCACTACTTTTCTGGTTTAACTGTGCTTACCTATATTTAGTTGCATCGGGTTAACGAGGAAACCGACCTTTCTACGTATATAGAAAGGGTTAGAATGATGATTTCACTACAAAAGTAAACACTACCTCATAGGTGAGTGTAAATCGACAAACAAACCGCATATTGTGTTAAAGTGAAAAGCTAATTAGCTCTCATTTCTGGCCATAATAGTGTTTGTAAATGCAATTCATTGTTATTACACGTTTTACCAAACATTAGCTAATAACATTGTTCGATTAGTCTGTTTGGGAATACTGTTTCATGAATTGGAAAATGGTGGGAATGTTTGGGTAATGCTATTTCTGAATAATGTGGTAATGCAACGGAAGAACGTAATAAACTAAATGCATGATACTATGATAGCATTATTAGTCAATATCAATGATGATCACACTACTGGAACCTGGAACTCTCTCAGAGTGAGGACTCTGCTGAGAGAGTGGTCATTAATTCCAAAACGGGCCCAGTGTGGAATGGTAAATGTTTCATGACATTTACCATTCCACACTGGGCCCGGACATGACATGACATTTACCATTCCACACTGGGTCTTCGAGTTGTTTTGGTTCTAAGACATACTGGTTTTCTCGGGATGTGGATATTTCTGCATTGGTGATAAAATATTATATTTAAATTACATATAAATTAAGAGCCTGCCTGCCTGGGTTCGCTACAGCGACCTACAACTCTAAAGGTCACAAAACACTCCAAGGCCGGAGTGGGTAGGGGACAGTGTACAGCCACCTTTATGTCAGGTCCTTACTGCTGGGCCACGCCCACTCATTATGCTTCCAAATGGTGAAGCAGTAATTGACTGGATATTACTGAACAAAACTAGACGGCTCGATTAACACAGCGGTAAAACTATTGGCTTCATGTTTGGCCAATATTTATTCAGCATACACATAGTTGTTCCAGTACTGCGTGTTTGTACATGTGAGATTTGTATACACACCAATAAATAAACAGGATTATACCATTGGTCATGACTCATGATATCATTTAAAATGAACTAACACCCGCTTGTACCACAAAACACAAATGCAGCTAACCGTATTTAAAACACCATTCTGTCACCGTCACCTTTAAACGATCGACAGACACAGAATGATAATTTAAATTCGTTGAACTCTAAAAGTTTATTTATGTATAATCAATCACTTGTGTCGCAAGTGGACCTAAAAGTACACCAAGCTTAGAAAGAGAAAATAATTCACAATCGCTATGTACATTTATAGGTCAACAATAAAAAGAAACGTATTGTATGACATGTGCGAACTTAACACAAAAAAGGCTAGGTAATCCAATTAGCGAGAAACTTTCTCTTCCCCAAATAAGTACAGACTAAGTTGTGAGAAGTCACGAATTTCAAACATAACACTAGGAAATCCAAGTCCATCGTAGGTGCGTCCACAAACAAGAATCTCGTATGCACAAACATCGCAATCGAAGTGGTGCCGCATAAATGATGATCCTACTTGAAATTCTGTCTACCGAGCAAAAGGCCAAAGAAACGAAGTCATTCGACTTATTACCGTGTTCCATTTTACTTCTTTCTAAAAAGCACAATGAGACATCCATTGAATTTATTTCCCACAAAGGCGAAGTATAGCGCTGGTACGATTGTACGAATAATCTTAGATCAAATATTTGAACTTATCGGCGCAGTCTGTTGGCGCAGTTGCACAAACTGACAAACAGATGGTTTTCTATGAAATACGGGTGTGTTTTGTGCGCTATGTGGGCGGATAAGTGTCTGGTTAAATAGACGCTTGGTTAACAATGGTTTAGTAAAGAATGCAATAAAAGAAGAGGACATGGACGAAAGAAATTGTGTTTATCATGTTAACGCCCCACAGTTGCATTCTCGCTCATCTTATGTGGACACGCAGCTTAAGACAGGACTCTGGACTACCTTTACCATGGCTTCCCAAATACGGATTTGTTATAAAACTGTGTCACCAACGTAATGCACTCAGAACTTGCTCAGTAACTCGTTACCATAGACATTGCAAAGAAGAAGTAGACCATAGACATTCAATAACAGAAACTATATAACATACATTGTTTGACGCAAATAAACCGATTGAACGACACAACAGCTGACAAAGTAGTATTTGCACTTCATAACTCAATTATAAAAGAAAAAACGTTTCTATTCATACACCATTTAAAGCCGAAAACAACAGCCATACACAAACTTTAGAATTTCGCTTCCCCAAAATTTTCGAATCATGTTGCGTAAAATTCCAATTCAACCCCTGATTTCATCCTGCATGTCATTGGAAGTTGGATGGAGTGTGTAATCTTTACAGGTTGATTTGGGGGATACATTCATTCCGTAATCGGATCCCCAAGTTCGGGCAGGCCCATCCGGAGTGCTGAAATAGGTAGAACGGATGTGTTATCATTATTAATGGTTTCCATACTACTCCCCGGTAGATAAGATGTGTGGATATTTTTCGCGCAGGTATTTCGAAGTTATTATGCGGAACTGTTTGTTGTGTTCTGTTATGTGAAGTTTTGGTGGTTTAGAATACAATTATGGTAATTTCTTTGCTTGTGGTTTTTGGTGGTAGATTATAGAAACTTTTCCTCATTATAGAGTTAAATGGATGACATTGATGTTATTTTACAAACATATTATCATAAGACCACATAATTTATAATGCTAATTGAGGACGCAAGCAAATGTTGTGACTCAGTCATATCTACTTATAGACATAGAGCGTAAAATTGCACAGTAACTGTCTCTTTAGATATGAATGTGGCATTCAGATAAGGATAATACTCGCTAATGTCCGGAGTCCAAACTTATACTTTATCTGATTTATAATCGACACTAAATCATCTGAATTGAATTTGAATTCCACTAATGCAAAGATTTTGTTTAGGGCATATTTGGCAGACCAGCAGGATGTGGCTATGCGATAAGCGAATGGAAAGAAAGCCACAGCAAGTCAAGGCTTTTCAATTTCCATGATATCATCCAACATCCACACAGCTCCTTTACCTTTCGCGTAAAATTAAGTCAAGTAAGCATCATTCAGAGATAAACTTGAAACTTAGAAGGTATCTTTTTGCGTTTGTTGATTCTCCGAATAGGTAGGTACTCAAGTAGTTAAGTTTTTGTTATTTTCTAACTATCAGCTGTTACCGTATTTATATGTGGCATCCGTAGTTCCAACGATTGCTTTAGATAGAATATCTTATCTCATTACGGAACCTGATCCCGATGCAGATGATGAAGATAATTTTAATATACATATACCCAGGTTATCCAAGGTCAAAGGGATCAACACATGTTGACGACACACGTGATAAAATTAGCAAAACGGATATAACTATGTGAACATTTAATACCAAGTTATAGACATATAATCTTTTATCTACATACAGGATTAAATAATATTTGTAGAGAATTAGCCAGTATGAATTTTATTTGTAACAAAGAATGCGATGACGAAACTGCCTTGTGTGAAGTGACTCGATGTTTTGGAAGCCATGATGGATTAGCTAATGTTTGGCAAACAAATGACGTCACGGAGATATCAAGGGCCAAGGCAAAGGATCGTTATGGATATTTTGATTTATAGTGTTAGAGTTAGAGGTAAAACAGCATGTTTAGACTGAAATCCAGTACACTGACGAATATGAATATTGATGTTGAATGGATTGTCAGATTGTGTGAGGAATTACATGAATGAAAATGGAGTAAATGATACCGTGACGGTTGACAGGGGAGAATGGAAGAAAACAAAATGTGTTACGCCAATTTCAAGTAACATAGAATAAGGGTAGGATGGTGGTGATGGTGACCCACATAAATTTTGAAAAAAAAACCTAAAGGAGAATGGGCAAAATCGTACGGCACTTGGTCTATCAGCGGCCAGGAACATTTTTTTTTTTTTTGGTTTAATATCACCCTACAATAACGGGTTCAAGAAGTTTTATATCTGTAGTGTCATTATTAATGGAACTAAATACATTTTTATTTTAGATATGTAAGCCTGTGATTTAGCGTATTAATTACTAAGATTTAGTCTTAAAAATAAGGAAATAAAATAAAATGACTTGTTTACTTCAATACATTTATTTTACATACATTTACATACATAAACTCACGCCCTTTTCCCATGGGGGTAGGCAGAAACCACAGAACGCCACTTGCTACGATCCTTACATACTCCTTTTGCCTCGTCCACATTCATACATTTAATGTACAATAATAGCACTGAGTTCTGATGCCGGTAATAAAATATCCTCGTCTTGATGTCTAGCCCATGCCAGATACCACACTACACACATAACGTGTGCGCAACAACCGATTGTGCGCCTTCCACTCAAACAACTGCAATAATAATGAGCAATTGCTTCTCTATTTTGTCTTTGTCGGTTAATTACAATATAAGAATAATATATTCTGGACCTTACATGTCTAGATTGTATTCGCACACGTAATAACCAAATATCTTCTTCTTCAATAAAATCTCTGAGCTGACTTATTTGTCGCTCCCGGTATACTTCGATATTGTATAAGCCTTCAATTAAGTGTTCAGCGTAGTAGCTGCGAGCCAACTTGATTTGGTATGTGCCAAGTGCAAACAGAATTAGGTCTTCTTCAGAAAAAACCGGAAAGTCTTCAAAAATAGGTTGGTCGCTGCTGAGTCTTTCAAATGATGCCCTCTGTCTATTTATGTTATGACGGATAACATAGTCCGCTAAGAGGTTCGGTATTTCAAAACGTTCATTAATTATATTTACGAACGATGATGCATGAATACTATCTTGTATTGGTGTTTGGAACGCATTGATGAGTGCCGCTGCGTTTTGAAAGTCCTCAAACATGTGACTTAAGGCGCGATTAAAATATTCTTGCCTAAACAAAATACTTTTGAAGACATAAACTAATGTTAATAAGTATTTTATAAAATGGGTTTGCACATTTTCTTGCACTTATTATCTAAGTATTTTACCTATATGTATTTTTTTTTCTAAATGAGCTGCAATGTTACGTTCATAGTAAAAGTTAGTCCTTAGTAATAGTACTTTCATTTAATACCTATTTCGTTGTTGGCCGCTCATAGACCATTTTGCTCTTTCTCCAGAAGATGAACGAAGCACAAAGAAGTAATGTAAGGATATGGGAAGGTGGCATTCTTGAGTTTGATGATATTCTGATGATTGACGTACTCATTAACGATGTATAGGAAATTAAGAAGACAGCGATTGAATATTAGCGTAGCTTAATGTCAAAACTAATCAATTAAACTGGGTTATTAGGTGATCGACCTACTCAAGTTCTAATAAATTACTATTCCAATATCAAATCTCAGTAGGTAATCAATATTATAAATTTACCGATTAATTAGTTTACCACGGTGCGACATTAATCACCAAACGGGTTTGTGATCAATCATCTACATAATGATCTTTGGATTGTTGATAGTAAAGAAACTAGTGTATTTAAGTTTACAAAATATATAGGACTTCATTAAAATGAGATAAATATCTGCTTGAAGAGGGACCATGTAATGATGGCAATCAACGAAAAGAACCAGATAACAAGACACCGAAAAAACGTTAGTTTACGAAGGTCAAACTAATGTTACTAATTAGGAAGATATGTTGTGAAGAGATAGAACATTTGGGTGTGTATTTTAACATTTTTAAAACCTTGGGGCCGAGAGAATCGCGACGATATTATCGTCTTTCACATACAAATACGTGGGACGACGATATTATCGTCTTTCGCATACAAATACGTGGGACGACGATAATATCGCCGCGATTCTCTCGCTCGTGGAGACGGACCCTTGGTGATGTTGAGCTGCATGGCGTGATTTATTTCATTACCACTACTCAAACGGTCTTCTTCTTTACGTGTCGATTAATCTCAATTTATAGACCAGTGTGTAGCCACCTGCACAGCTCTAACATTTGCTTCGAATAAATCGTGAAAGATGCAAGTGGTTGTGCAGGATGGGCAGAACAGGAGGTGGGGCATATCCTGCAGAGAAGCTTCACACTGGCATTCTGTTTGGGATGGATCGAGGATACACCATTTAGACAGATTATATGTACAGCGCCCAACCTGGGCCCGCAATCGGTTAGATTTCCAGCTTGGCCACAGCAGTTCGTATCCGGATAAATCTTCCGGGTTGAAATGTGGAGGGATGGGACGTTTCTTTCTCCACAGTTCGCATCTTTCGTCTGACGTACCGTCTTCTAAGGAGGTCGTATATCTCAAAAAGCTTTTACAGCTCTTTAAGCGTGAAGGTGGTACATGAAAAGTGAAGAACAAACATGGGTCTGTAATAGAAACAAAAAGTTGAGGAAATATAACATTCCACGAACCTGCAGTGGGCCTGCGTAGTGGTCTACGTCCCCCCGTCTCGCAGAGGAGGCTCCTATCCCGGCAGTGGGAACGTAGCAGGCTGATCAGAGTAGCAGCTATACTTTGCTAAGCTTAATCTAATAACCATTAAATACGGGGTGGAAGGGACACCTATGCGAAAACGGTTACCGCGTTTTCAGTACATCATTTTGAGCCCCCCCTCATATTTTTTCAACGGTAATTTAAAAAAAACAGCTGTTTCCTACAAACTTACTATACCTACACGGTTAAAATGTATGGAACAGCTGTTTTTTTTTTCATAATAACCAATGAAAAATGTATTTTGGGGTTGGGCTAAATTAAGCAAAGCAGATTATTTTTTAAATTACCTTGCGGACAGGTCCGTAAACAATCAAAAATCTGTTAATTGTTTGCTAGTCCTATGTAATCGTTCATTATAAATTTTGTTAAGGTTATCTATCATGTTACCTATTATAAATTTCACAACCACAATATTGTATCCACTTGAATACACAATTTTGTACAGACAAAGCAAGTATCTGAAACTGTCAAATTTTCCCAATCAACCTTGAACCTAATGCTTTGGTGATAAAGTTGAAAATCCATTAAAGAAATTTGACAGATAGTGTTACTTGTACTGGTATTCAGCTGCATCCGGAATTGGGAAAATTGGGAAAAGGCTAGGCAGATGATGATATGGGATGTGAAATATAAGTCTTAAAATATTTGGTTCATTAGTAGTCATAACGAAGTGGCAAGACTTATATGACCATTTACTAATTTTGCAGATATTTCATCTTCTTCTGGTGCCTCTCCAATTATTAAAGGTTTGAGCATTCATTCAATTACCTAGCCTTTTCCCAACTATCTTGGGGTCGGCTCCCAGTCTAACTGAATGCAGCTGAATACCAATATTTTACATGGAGCGACTGCCTATCTGATCTCTACAACCCAGTTGGTCCACTGGGTAATACGATATCCTCGGTAAGACTGGTTGTCAGACTTTCGGGCCCCTCACTACCTGTAACGACTGTCAAAGATCTACAAATGACAGCCGGGACCAACGGCTTAACGTGCTTTGCGAGGCACGGAGGAAACCCGGTATGTAATACGGTCACCCATCGACTGACCAACCTAGGCAAGCACGGCTTAACCTAAAGATCGACCCGAGCGCCTGTTAATATTAAACCACGAGCTCCTCTATTAAACCTATTAAAGGTTGCCCAGTATCTCTGTACATTCCTCCCTGACCTTTGCAAGATTCCTCATCATCAACTTCCTATCAATTCCCCGACTTATTTGGGGTCGGCTTCTAGTCTAACCGGATTTATCCATTTCTATAGCTTATAATTTAACTCAGTATGTACCTACTTGACTTATCTTTATCTGCTGCTAATAGAACAATGACAATTTCAATATTCATTTCTCACTGCATCTCAAGAACAAATATCAAAAAGGAATAATTTAAAAGCAATAAAATTCTATGCATCCCAACATCTGGTATTCAAATTTTTATTCTACTCCCATATTGACAATAGAATTCTCGGAACAATGATATTCTTCTCCCAAAGAAATATATGCTTATTCAATTTGATATCGCTCTTCACTCTAAAGATGTAATCTTGACTTTTATTCGATTTAAGAATTTGGTGGGCTGACATTATTCTTTGACGCGATACTGTCGTGTAAATTGATTCTAAAGTTCAGTGTACCTTAGGACCAATAACTGCTGTTCAAGGTTTTCTTTTCGGGTGATATTACCGGAATCGTTGGATTATGTACTAACAACGTTCATAAAGACAGCATTGACGGCACGGATGGCGCAGTGGCTAAGCGATTAGCTGCTAAATCATATCAAGGAATTTATTTTGCATCACCTTTACTTTTTAAATTCTCAACATTATTGAGTACTTTTCCAATATCTACGCAAGCAGGGCAATACATCAATCGGCATCAATCAATCACCTGAGTGTCGTCTTTATGAACATCTTTGCTTCGCGTTTTATAGTCTCGCACAGATAGGTAACGATATACTCAGGAATATTCCGAGATATTTAACACCTTTTGCTAGTAGGTACAGTAGTAATCGAAAATCGATTAACAATTTTATGAAGTATAGACAAAGCTCATATTGGTCGTTGCAGTATTTTTTGTTTGAGCTAGTTTTACTGTTTTGACTAATTTACTATCTAGAATTTCTGAAATCATGTTTTTGACTCATCTAGTATTCATTTTGTCCAAATAATTGAAAATTGAATCGGAGACCTTACAGTGATTTTTTTTCACTTAATACTTCTTCATTTTCCCTTCCAAGAACTAAATGAGTTCTCAAAACTCGACACGAATATTCAAAAATGTGATCAAAATAAAATTACCCGCTGCCTTTATATCAGAAAAAAATAACTTAGTTACTGAACTGCTACCAAGGAAAAAAATATGACTACTTATGCGTCAAACGGAACCACGTTACTTTTCGGTCTTACAAATTATACTACTAAGTTGTAATTTAGATATTTCTGGTCCAGTGCCAAGAACATTAGCTGAAATACAGAATACGCATGTAGCTGGACAATAAATATGATTTAGGTTTCTCAATAGCGGTTAAATAAATCGCCACTGCAGTGGATTACCCTGTATTATGTCGAATATAACTGAGTATGACAAAAGAATGAGAATTGTCTGACGTCAGACTTTTAACATCATATTGGGGCTTTATGGCCATAAAGTATCTTGAATGTTTCTTTATTTTTTTTATTGCGAACGTGGTTTATTTTAGGGTTTCAAGGCTAGAAATTGACAGACATAAACTGTTAACCTTGTTGAGTGGTTTCAACAATTTTAAAAGAGTAACCAGGGAGTTTCTTTGCCGGTTCTTCTGCATAAGAAACGACCAACCCGTATCGTGCCCTTTTGTCGACGTTTTATAAGTGATTTTGAACATGATAGATACTAAAATGACAAGAACTAAGTTCAATTTTCCAAATCATAAATCTGTAAATACAGTACGGGCTATACCGTCCTGTACAACCAATTCTCTCTCCAATATACCTAAGATTACAAGCCATAAGATTAAATGGGAGGTATCTACAACTAACGAAGAAAATAGTTCATAAGGTGTAATATATGAGGGTTCCTAAATGGTGGAGGAGAGAGATTCCGGTTAATTCGTCGGGTCTGTCCCTGCAATTATGAAAAAAATCGCTGTCGATATTGCACATCTGGCCTTGGTTTCTATCCCAATTAACGGAATGACGTGCGTTAGCCATTTTGCTTTCGCTCACGTTCAGTATGCCACGCCGGGAGCTTTGCGGAAAATTAAATGAACATTGAATTGACTCAGTTCGATTTCGTTTAAAAGGATTGGATATTCCCATTTGGTTTTTGATCGAATTCAGAGTTTGTTTTTAGCGTAAACGTATAACTAATAATTATGACTGATTTGTTTGGTTCTGTCCTTACGTACATCTGCAATTCAATTATGGCTGCAGGTTGTGAGTGGGGAGATTCTGACCTCTATGCCCCAAAAGTGGAAGTGGCGAATTTTTGAGCCTAAATTTTGCAATACTAGACAGTATTGCAAAATGTAGGCTTACGACACGAATGAGAAGAAGAATTGTACTTTCACAATAACGTTTTACAGTAAGACTGTTTTGAAATATCAAAGACCACTCAATTTTAATGAAATTAAGGTCTACAATCGAATCAAATCTGCTGCCGCAAGAACAAGTTAGAAACACCTAGAAACCCAGATCCAAATTGGCAGATGAAATCCCGGAAAAAAAGTCTTTCAAATTTCAAGAATAACATTTCGTAGTCTTCGTACCCGACTCCCGTACTCCGTTCGTTAGTGTTCGGATCACTTCGAATTGCAAAGAGTTCCTACTAACGTACATTTTGCAGTCTTCTTTTAATTGGTGGTCATCATACAATTGTATGGCAATTTAGGTCAGCATTATTCACGTAGAGCAGCGGCCCAAATGTAACGGCCGCGACTTACGAGTATAGGTGGGTTCGAACCCAGCGAGGAGCTTTTTTTTTGTTATCCTATTTGAGCGTCCCACTGCTGGACAAAGGCCTCCCCAGAACCAAAAGTTCGGAGACATGTTGTGATATCTACCACCCCGTACTGGGCCCGTGTGGGCCTTAGCGCAGCAGTGGGACCATTATAGACCGATTATGGTATGCAATCGTCCTACCTGTTGTGTGTAAGTTTGGCCAGAATTGTTAACGTAAGTAATTGTAAGCTTTACGTGATATATTCTGTGTATATAACTTACGGTGCCGAGACATGGACGCTCACAAAGGAGACTGCCCAACGAGTACGAGTGGCACAAAGAGCCATGGAGCGAGCCATGCTCGGCATAACCCTCTTGGATCGAGTGCGTACACCGAAATCCGCCGTCGGATGAAAGTCTACGACGTCGAGGACCGGGCGGTGCGCCCCAAGTGGACCTGGGCAGAACATCGGGCTAGACGCGGAGATGGCCGATGGAACAAGGCTTTGACCGAGTGGTGGCCGAGGTTTGGCCAAAGAAACCAGGGCCATCCTAGGGCTCGTTGGGTTGACGATATCGTCAAACTCGCGGGAAACACCTGGATAAAGGACGCACAGAACCGGGAAGTGTGGCAGAAGAAAGGGGAGGCCTATACCCAGCAGTGGGCGATTCCGGTCTGGTAACGATTCTGTGTTCAATTCATCTAATGCACGTAATTTTAATTGAGCTTCATTCGTGTGGTTAGGTTAGTTTGTGTTAATATTGTAAACACTGTTGAATTACTCTATTTCGGAATTTTTGTAGGTTTAAACGGTGAATGCTTAGGCCGTGTATGGTACAGTTTGCATGTATGCATATAATTTAGGAACATAGAAAAGGCGTTGTTGGAGTAGCATAAAATACGAATAAAGCTCTAGAGCTGGAAGATCCGAAGAATTTTCAGTGTCATTTTTGAACATTGTGCCCTTATTATAATTCTCAGCGCATCACCCCATGCACATTTTGAATGCGACTTTATAATATTCTTGCTGAATTTATTGAGTCAATAAGAATAAGGAAAACGTGTGTATTTGATAGTAGTAAAAAGAGAATAATAACTATCGCGACTGCGAATAATGTGTTAATGAGGTAAAATAGTGTTTGTGAATTTTATCACACGTAACAACTTATAATGATGAAATAAGTTTTTAAACTGTCATGGTTACTAACATTATGATTAACACTAGAAACGGGATATTTACCATGTTTACTGTTTGTTTTTAGTTCCCGATATTTCGGCGCCAAGTTATTGCGGGTGGGTGTTTATGATATGTTTATTTATAAAAAATAAATGATGAATTTCGTCTAAATGACATTATTAATCCTGCCTCAGTATCATAAAAGTTGCTACAATATAAACAAACATTATCCATTTCGACTCTGATTGCAGGACTTGAAATTCAATTGCTTACAAAACATCTAGCAAATAGAGACTGCTAGCCATTTTGTCCTTGCTCATACATCATCAGTCGCGTCAAGTGTCAAAATTATCGCCACATAAACAATAAGGGGTATTACACACTTGTTCGATTCGGCAGTAACTAGCTCCCTACCACCGCTGTTTACTTCGGTTCGGCTAGACTCAGGAGCTCGGGGAGCTCGAGGCAATAACAGCTGCTCGGGTCGATCTTCAGGTTAAGCCGCGTTTCCCTAGGATGGTCCATGGATGGGTCACCAGTATCACCCATTTCATACCGAGTTTCTTCTGTGCCTCGGAAAGTACGAAAAGCCGTAGGACTGGCTGTCATTTGTAGTTCTTGACAGTCGTTGCAGGAAATCAGTGGCGCGAAAGTCTGACAACCAGTCTTACCAAGGGGCACCGTATTACCCACCCAGTACTAACTGGGTTGAGTTCTGGGTCAGATAGGCAGTCGTTCCATGCAAAATACTGATATTCAGCTGCATCCGATTAGACTGGAAGCCGACCCCAATAAAGTTGGGATAAGTCTAGCTAGGCAGATGACTATTTATCATATTTTATTATATAATCGGTAATATAATAAGAGAACAAAGGATTTAATATAAACATTAAAATTTTATAGTGAAATTAGAACAATTTTTGAAATTCAGTACCTTGGTAAGCCCAGCTTAACCTTGAAGATCGATCCGAGTGGCTGTAATTATTAACCCACGAGAAATGTAAATACCATACTTCTATTTATTTTCTCGCGGTCAATGGTAAAAAGTAGAGTACACAACTCGTGAAAAAAAAAATCATCTCGGTTCTTGTCTCCCTCGCTCCGCTCAGGATTCTACTCTAGAATCCTTCGCTGCTCTCGGGATCCAACTTAGTCCCTCGAATTAAATTCCATTTTTTTCACTTGTTGTCACATAATCTACTATTGTGGTATTGTAGTACTTTTAGTGTTAGGCGACTTCCTCACCGGATCGGCGAGTTTTTTTTTCTGTACCGAATCTGTACAGATTCTTCACCGACCGATTCTAACCACTTCTTGACTGGCTCGGTTTGCTATGGTTTTTGTCATTTGCTAAAGTGCCGTCACGTCAATATCAATATGTCGTGGGCGTGAGTGACGCGAGTTGAATGGTTTGGTAGTACTCGGTACAGAGACGAGTGTATGGGCTCGGTAAAGAATCTGTACCGAAACTACTCAGTGAGGCAGCTCTCATTTAATTACACGTATTCGGTAAAGAATCAGTACCGATTTGGTACAGAAACGAAAACGAAGCGAAAACGCGCCGATCCGGTGAGCAAGGCGCCTTAGTTGGTCTTTGTGTTCGAACTTGAAGACAAAATGGAAGTTAATCAGTGAGAGAAGAAAGCAATGCCGCATCAATAAGTTGGTTGGATGGAGTCATCTATACATTCTTCACAATCAATAACAGTCTTTATATTTATCAAAAGTTTTCTTCTTTAAATATCTATACAAATAAATAAAATTGAACGCGTCTGTTTGTTTCCAAATAATAGCTTTTTACAGAATGTATGTTTAAGAAAGTATTACACGTTGATCCGTTCCTTCATATTGTTCTTTGTCAAAAATCTAGATTATGTCATAGTCAGACCTACTCACTATTCGATTCACGATTTTATTTTTGTTAGAACTTCAAACAGCGTCGGGATTCCAGGATACCTATATTTGCAGAAAAATGTGTCTGTAGAGAGAGAACCTTGCAAAAAATCGTATATTGACATTTCTGGTAAAATCGACATAAAAATATGACAGGAATAGCGAACGAGGGAATTCATTAAAATTCCTTTGATTTCGCGGTATGAATACACAGTAATGTGGATTTTATTTGAAAAAAATGCTTCATTTAATTAATTATTTGTATGTATTCCTGACTTCGAGTAGCGAAATAAAACCTGATTAATAAATCAAAGAAAAGTATCGCTGCAACCTTTTTTATTAAAGTCAGCTTATTACCTATATGCCGGCGCCAATATTTTCATACCTCTCAAAGTATATTAAATACTTTCAGAAAAATTACGACGAAATACCAAACCGGAATTGTACGAGAGAAATCTTTCCCATACCATTCCTGCAGTATTTATTTTACTACATTTTACTCACGTCTCCGTTTCTCGTATTTATCTTACACAATACTCGGCAAGTTCGTTTGAACTTAACAATTTTCATCGAGCACTGTCATAACTTTATATTCCATTACAAATAGCGTAGCGACATTGGAATCTCAATAAAAATTGCTCCAAGTAAGCGGGCACACGATGGTATGCGCTTAAGTGAGACCTATATTCCAGTGAACTCTCGCCAGTAATCAGTTTCACCTTGAACTTGCTTGAGCAGTTGTTGGCTATCTAAACGCTCCCTCAGAGAAAGAAAACGTCTGCAGTCCGGGTGTGATTGGCAGGTTGCCAAATAAAACTTATTTTTTGAAGGGGAGTGCGAAATGTAGGCGCCTGGAATTGAGGCCTTATCGTTATTCCGCGGGTGACCTAATTGAAATCCTATCTGGTTTGTTTTTTTTTTAACCATAACAGATTTAGGTTGTCTTTATTATGGAGGAGTTTTAGGAAGTTTATTGGTTTATTGTTGGGTTAATTCACTACTATCATTGTACCTATTTTTGGGAAGATTTTCCCGAAATCGAAATCACGAAGTCTGAAAATAAATAAGTAAACATTAAGATTATATATCAGAATGAGTTTATAAAATTAGTGCTTAACTAATTAGTAGTAATAAATATTGGTCTTGATTGGAATGGAATCTTGAACTCTGAAGCAATAAGAACAGATTAAATACAAAGTGTAAATATCCAAAGATTAAAACACACAATCTGATAAAGTACCGTCAACAAATTGATGAAATCAGGAAGTACTGTCCACAAAATTACAAAGTCCTTGAAGATGAATCGTTTCGGCTACGCTAGTTGGTATTTAATCTCCTCTTCTCCACACTAAATAATCATTTATTAACCTTGCCAGTCCGGCGTCTTTCAATTTTAATCGGGTTTGTCACAGCACTAATGGTCGAGGATTAAGCAATGTTTGTGAACGTACTTTCGAAAATATTGATCATTTTTGGACTTTGTTTCATTCGTCGCGTATGTTACTCGTGACTTGTCGATTGATGCAGATGTCCCTGCTGTCATTCGTAGCACTTTCTTTGACAGTGGTTACGGGTAGTCAGCCCGTAAGTCTGACATCCAATCTTGCCAAGGGTATCGCATTGTCCAGCGTCTGGGTTATTGTGGAGTTCAGATTGGCAGTCGGTCCATGTAAATAAATTACTGGTCAGTTGCATACGGCTAACCACGAAACTGATCCGAACATAGGTGGGAAAAGGCCAGTCAGATAATGATGACTTATCGATTGATGCAGATGTCTCTATAATTGGTAAAAAGTCACATATCTAAAGCGCAGGTCAGGCCGCAGGTCTAGCTCGCCGTCCGTCTGTCTTATGACGACAGGCCGTGTCGACGGCGCGTTCGTATTCCACGCGCACCTCAAAGAGATGTCAGCAAACCAGAGGGGCTCGTAAGGGCCGATGCCTGCCAGGGCTGCGGGACTGTTCGAAAGAGATACCGCGGCCCTGGAACACAAAGGGCAAAAGAAGGAACATGAATGAGTTTTAGTCACTAAAAGTCTGACACTCCCTTGCGAGTCATTTGATGATTTCCCATCCCAAAAACAAAAAGGCCAGGCTCAGGTTCGCGGTGTGAACCAAAGTATGAAAAGAGGTGAAACCATGGCTCGTTCGCTTCGCTCGCCCGCCCGCCAGCTGGCGGTGTGGCCAGGCGCTTTAAAAGTGTAGTCAAAGATTATACTTTTTAAACCGACTTCATAAAAGGAGGCGGTTTCTCAATTCGACCGTATATATTTTTTGTATAGCATGACAACTTTCTAAGTATAATTAACGGTTTTCGTAAGCCGACTGTGCAAGTGCTTCAAACTAGCTATTCGTTTGTTTCTTCGTGCGAAATGAATTTCTCACACCATTGGTTCCAGTAATGAGAATTGAAAGCCTTTTCCATTGCACCGGCTAATGGACTGCTAGTTCGTTACCTAATTATCATAAGCCAATAAACAACTTCCAAATAGTAACTCATAGCTGTTAATTAGAAGGTATATTTACGTGTGTAGGCGTTGCTGCGTTGCGGTCTCCTAAAGAATGCGTGTTCAGTTAAAAGGACATGAGTGTCTTATGATAGTGACAACAGATTCAGAATCAGCGCTGTGACATTTTTTTTTAATGTTACAGACAACACCATGCTTAGATAAGCCTTCCGGCCTATAGTAAAGAACCAATTTAGTTTAATCTATGTCTTATTTTTTTGGTTGCTTGTTTTTATTTAATTTTGTTTTATTGCTTTGTCCTGTGCGAATCAAATAAATACAGTTTCTTCTTTCTTTCTAATCTCTTAGTCTTACAATATGGGTATATTGTTTGTATTGCACATAAATGGACCACAACCCATCAGATGGTCCGTCTATTACATACCAACATTTTTCAACAGTTTCTGTTTTTTATCATCCAAATATAAACTCGCTTTATTTAGGCCATGATATCTTAAAAGTCAACAACCTAAAGCCAATAGAAAATCGATCTTTACAACAACAATAAAAGGACGCGGAGTAATAATAACATAAACGACAATGGACAAGAGACATGTGACTATAATATAACCATGAACTGGTTTGAATCAATCTCAATCAGGAACCCGTGACGCGGGGTACGCGTCGTGTGGTCACGCGCCGTTTAGTTGAACTCTTTTGTGTTTCTGACACCCTGGTTCCCTATAGTTTTTAACAGTCTTCAGATCCTAATTTATTTAGATTTTTGGCTCGACTACGGCGAAACCAAAAGGATGTTTGTATTTACGTATGTTCCTCCATAGCGCCTAAACTATTCATCCGATTTTGATGAATAAGGTGTCAATCAATTCGTTATTATGGCCCGGGTAACATAGGCTACATTTTAACCGACTTCAACAATATGAGGAGTCGATAGCCGGGTTTTCTAGTTGTAGTATAATACCACACAAATTATTGTTCATTCAAATCTTTTCAATGTTTTATGAGCAAAGTTTCGGTCTCCAAATCTTGATTCTGGTAACTCGTTTTTGATTCTGCAATCCTGGCTGTTTACAGGAATTCTTTTTCTACGTATCACTGGCACGAATATGTTTTGTTAACCTAGAACTTCGTTACTTGCAGGAATTAATAGTTTGCTACCGGGAAAATATCTTGGAGTTTGGTATTTCTTAAATATTTAATATCCGTTGAGTCCTTTGCCGATTGATGCTACCCTGGATTCCTAGCAGTTATGTGAATAATCTCCTTCAGAAAATACTAAAGAGAGAGTATGATCTTCGTTTTGTTACATGATTTGTTCAAAAGTTAATATATGCTTTTCTTTCTTTTCAGGGTGAGTAAACCTTCAAGCTGTTTCAAGATTGGGAGCAGTTCATGCAGTTTAATTAAGCACTCTTACGACTGGACTGTATTAGTATAGGTAAACAAATCCTAAATGTGAAAGTTTGCGAGGATGGATGGATGGATGTTTGTTACTCTTTCAAATTTTTCACACATTGTAAATTTGGCACACAGTTTCTAACCTGGATTAACACAAAGGAAACCTTTTTATCGCGGTAGTACGATCCAGTCGGAAAATTACCGAACTACACGCTGGCGAAGCCACGGGCATGAGCTAGTCTAGCTACTTAACAGATCCCAGTAACTACTAATAGATCAGTAGCATAATCAGAATATAACGTCTCTACTGCTGGGTTGTGGGCCATCATTATCCACCACAACTACCCAATGCGGGTTGGTGGATATCAGTCAGTGGTTTGCGAAATATCTACTGCACATTATAATTAACACTAGAAACGGGATATTTACCATGTCCACTGTTTGTTTTGAGTTCCCGATATTTCGGCGCTGTTGCAAGCACCATGATCACGGATAAACTGAAGTTATTGCGGGTGGGTGTTTATGAGCAGACCAATCGGTCTACCCTCTTTCTATTGCACAGTTGAGTGTCTAGGCCCCAATAATACGGCAAGCCCTCATGGCGAGTAGAAACTGTTCAGAAACCCTAACATCTTGAATACCACGTCACGTCGTTCGTCTTGATCTTGGCTATAAGGGCAAGCGAAGTTTTTAGGTTTGTATGAAAGCCACTATACAAATTAGTTTATAGAAACCCGGGACACGTGAAAAGGAAAAACGAAATCACCGGTAATTATTCAACCCTTTCAAGCCGAATAGTTGTAAAGGGATTTCCATTCGTAGACCGCCAACAATGGGACTGTACCAAAAGTATTCCGGACGAAATCTGGCTTGTTTTGATGACTGTTTACCAAGGCGGATACGGGGAAACGGATAGTCCGAGTTGAAAAATTTGGCAACACGATTTCCATGATTTGAACATTTTCAAGTTAAGAGCAAGATGGTGTTTTGTTTTTTTTGTCGGCAAGACGTTATTGGATTTTTCGAACAGGAATTTCTTATAGCAGCCACGGAGTTAGGATTTGCGCGGTTGATGGCAATAAGCTCGTCACCTATTACATGGGACTTTAAACATAACTGGCGAAATATCGTTGTACTATTAAGTACACATCTGCCTAACCCTCAGGGATTAGAGGCGTGATGGTTATGAGCGTCTTTGTTATGCTTAAAAAAACCAGTTGTACAGATCCAGATAATATAGCATACATCCATAAAAAAATTGTAAAGAAATCGAAAAAGTTGAAAGCACTAGGTATCCTAAAGGAAAACATAATTCTTTGAATGTCAGACATACGTCAGTTTGATTGACACACGGTTTAATATCCCTTCTATACCTAAAGAGCTACTTGAGGAATGTAGGCACGAAGTCACATTTTCATGACAATTTTCAATCTTCAACATAATTATACGTAAATAAATAAAAAACCGGCCAAGTGCGAGTTGGCCTTGCGCACGAAGGGTTCCGTACCATTATCTATAAAAAATATGTGATGTAACTAAAAATTTAGGTTTTCGGAATTTTTCCTTTTTATGTGCTATAAAACATTGCTTCATGCCAAATTTCAAGATTCTAGGTCGACTGGAAGTACCCTTTTGGTTTTGATTCCCTTGCGAGTAGTTGCGAGTTTGAAAATATGCGGCTTAAATTGCTGTTTCTTTTGATCGCGTTAAATTAGAAGTTTGATTTTGTTACAGCTTAAAGGTATTATAGACCTGTATATTTGATATGAATTTCAATTTAATACCTCTACGCGTTCATGAGGAAAGGGGTAGTAAGTTTAAAATTATAAAAATATTTTTATTATAATATTATGTAACTAAAATTTACAGTTTTCGAAATTTTTCCTTTATTTGTGCTATAAGAAGTTGCTTCGTACCAAATTTCAAGATTCTGAGTTCACGGGAAGTACTCTGTAGGTTTTGATTCCCTTGCGAGTGTCGAAAATTTGCGGAAATTTGCGGCATAAACGGCTGTATCTTTTGATTGCGTTGGCTTAGAAGTTTGATTGTTTCACAGCTCCAAGGGACAGTAGACCTGAGTATCTGATATAAATTCCAACTTGATACCTCCACGCCTTCCTGAGAAAAAGGGTTTTAACAGACAGACAGAAGGATGGACAACAAAGTGATTCTATAAGGGTTCCATTTTTTCCTAACGAGTTACGGAACCCTGAAAAACTGATAAATTGAGGTTATACTAGAACGTTGCGGTTGTAGTAACAAAAATAAAAAGAGTATGCTTAGATGGTTTATGGTGACCCAATTTTGGGTTAAGCTCGCCGTTGTACATAATAAGCTTTATATTGTAATGTTGTGTGTATATATTTTTTTAATTTTGTGTGCAATAAAAAGAATAAGGAATAAGGATGGTTTAGTCATGTACCTAGAGAAGATGAGTGAAATGCGACTAACAAAAGATTTACAAGGCAGTTAAGGATCGCAGAACGCCACCTGCGTTCTGTGGTTTCTGCCTACCCCCATGGGAAAAAGGTGTGAGTTTGTGGATGTAATTCCGCACAGCATTTTCGCAACTACATTGGGGTCATTGGATATACACACGTATACAGCTGAATACCAGTATTTTACATGGACCGACTGTCTATCTGACCTCCACAACCCAGTCACTAGAAGTTTCTTCAAGATATCTCGGAATTAAAAATCACTTAATTTACGACAACCAATCGTTCTCTTCCATCTTTAATTTATTAATTCAGTCAGTATCTTCACAAAGCCATTTATTTACATTAAGCTCTAGTGATATTTTATTCTGAACTTGGCTTCTGCTAAAGATCGAAACGCTTCAGAAATAATAAGAGTTCTTGAGATCGATAAGTCGAGACAAGTAAGACTTATAAGATAGTGATAAATTGAAGTTTATTGAGCAGTAAGCAATTGGAGCACTAATGAGGCATGGATATTTCATTGAATCACTCACTCGCTCATGGAATAACAGACTGTACGGAAAAGAAATGAACAAACTTGTAACAATGCTACTGACGAAATCACAACCTAAAGGATAAAGTCGGCTTGCGACGTATGAATGAAAGTGTTAAAATTCAAAATTCAAGCCCAGTTCACATTCTGATCTACATATATTTCAGAGGAATACGCTTCAGATCGGATTAGAGGTCAACAATTTTCGTGAACATTGTGAGACTTGTCTGCTCTCAGCTTTACCGATAGGTATTGAGTTAGCGACGTAGATACTAGTGATCCTCTTTGAGTGGATCTCCATCAAACAGTTTAGTCGCAAGTTATCTCTCCATTGGTTATCTACTCTGTGTTGAAGCCGGACATTTACGTGCCCGAATTGAGATTGATCGAAGTTAACTAGCGAAACGGTAGGGAGTCGAAAATGTGTTGCTCTTCTGTGGTTAACTTCGTGAATTTTTTTGGGCAAGACATCAATCAGTGTCAGGTTTTATAGTGGAATAAATAAGATAGATTCTTTTTTCCTATTTTTGTCGAGTGTGGCTAAATTGTTGATACGATTTGCAAAAAAAAAATACGCCAAGTACGCAAAAATTTGAGCTATTGAAATTGCGGCGAAGCAAAATTAACAGTCAACGTCGACAACATATTCCCTGTAATACCCCAGAAAACATAACATGAGTAAGGACGTAATTCTACGTTAGATAGGTACTTTATTCTCACCCAGAATCTGCGTCAGCGATCTCAATTGCTGCTATCAAGTGTCTATCACTTACCCCTCGGACGTAATGCTGGTGTAAGCTATAAGAGGGTGGAGTTTTTGCCAATTCGATTCGATTTTCAAAATTTACTGCTCTTTTGCCTTAAGGTTTTTGTTGACATTGACCAAAACATCGTTCGTTTTAAGTTCTCTTCTTTGGATTCAGTTGTTCTTTTGTTTTTGTTGGATCTTTTGTTTATTTTGGTTTATTTTAGTCATCAATTTGTCTATTTTTAATCGGTTTTGATTTAAATGTAATCTTGTGTAAGCTCTTAGCAGGAGATTCTTGACCCTTATTTAGAACGTACTTTGGCTACGCGTTATTCCTGTCACCTTCAACTGTCACTTTACTCATGCAAGATGTACGAGATGAGAACATGTCAAATCAAAGTACGCTTTAGATACATTGCAGTATGCAACGCGTAAGTTCTATATGTTTCCCGCTACATCTCATGCTTTAAACCAGCTCCTGATCTACGCATGCATGTCACGCGATATTATTTATATCCTCTGCATCTGTGGTGACAATTTCGTTCAATGAATTATTGATAGTGATGCTTGGTGGAGATTATTTATTCATATCGCCGAGATTGGTTCGGGTCTTGTCTATTTTTTTTTGAGATGTTAAGTTGAAGGAGAGAATTTTTATGAAAGTTTCTGTGTTGACATTCTTTCTTTTTTGTCATCTTTTTTTCTGGTTTCTAGATATTGATTTGGTTAATCTTATTCTATTCTAGTAAAAGACTTATTATCTAACATTTAAAACCTTGTAAAGGTTGATCTGTATTTATGAATTTTTATGAATTTTGCGACTATAAAATTCAGATTTTAAGAACTTTGTAACTGTTCAATGCTTAATTTACAATAGGTTCAATGAAATAAACCCAGTGTGGACCCCAAAGTGGTCGATGTTGATCCCTTTGGTTCGAAACCGGTTTTCCAGGGGACAACATAAACGAAAATTGATTTTGGGAGTCGACGAGGTCTAAAAATCGACCCCTATTAAATAACACAAGTGTTTGTCTGAAACTTTCAAGATACTGAACAAGACGTGAATTTAATGTTTAAAAAAAAATACCTACTTAAATATGTGTTTTTATTAATAATTATTAAGTATACTTTATATTTACTAAATTTTATGTCTATTTATTTTGTTAAATTTTCATGACAAAATGATGTCAAGTTTACCCACTTATCCAACAGCAAAGTTATGAAATTAGTAAGTATTGTGTACCAATATTAAAAAAAAAGACTAGAGGTAATGTTTTTATAGTAATTTCGCTTTGGGGGTCTGAGTTCATTTTGGAAAAGGGATCTCTTGCCCAAAAAGTTTGGGAATCCCTGGTCTAAGTCACCAAAGCGGTCTAAGACCGTTTACAACTCATACAAATTTGAATTAATCGTGTGCGCAAGTGTCTGAGTTCACTCAAGAGCGTTGCGCCGACGTTTGTGAAGTTTTCTTCATTGCTAATTCATGTGTACAGTCACAAGTAACTGCGTCTTTACACTTGCATGAACTTTTTAAAGTGAGGTAATTTTTTTTACGTGTTCACGTACGAGACTTTTACGACGTGACCACGTTTTAAATAGTCCCATCTGAACTTTATAGTAAAGGCACACCTAGGCATGGTCGTAATGCTGAATTATTATATCAGTGCTGATGAAGCTGTTACTCCTGAAAGCCAGAATTAAAAGTGGCTGCAACTAGAAAAGCGCCAAGGCAACAAAACTCGACCGATACAAATATTATTCAACGGTCTTGGATCCTGCAACGAAACTAATTAGAAAAGAATAGCGGAAGACTAAAGAATCAGACTCAGAATCAGAATGTTTATTTGTCAACATAGGTAATTACAGAGTGTGTGAGATGTTACATTTTCGTATGTGCTCTATGTTTTGCCATTTGGCGTACAAATAATATTATCATAAAAAACACATAATAATTTCCACTTCAAAACAACGTAATGCTTCCGGCAAGAAAAACACCATGATGTCACCTTAGTTAGTCAGGTGTATTTTATTATATTTTGATTAGTTCGATGACCAATTCTAATGCTGACCTCCACAGCCTCCTCTTCGGCAGTTTCCCTTCACCTTCAAAACCGTGACTTTTTAGTCATCTTATAAAGGTGGTCCACTCAATGTGTCCGACGTAAAATACCTCTAGGCGCGATTTTTTACCATTAATTAAGATAACAGGTACAAAACTAAATAATACATTAGAATTATGAAACATCCTGTTAATAATGTTTACGTGTCAAACGATAGAAGATACCTACCCAGCTCACGTTTCGAGTAGATCATCGTGCATCGCTCGCAACAGGGTGTTTCAACTACGTCATGCGTCATAATGATGAATAATATTTTTGTTTTAAAATTATTCAAATCTCATAAATACCATTTTTTTATTTTATGAATGCTTAGTAGTCACTGGATACATGAAGTGGGCTGCCGTTGTAAGACGACTTAAAATTCACGATGTATAAGAGTTATGTCAAATATACATAGAAGAAATCTTTAGCATTTTGGGTTAAACTATGTGAATCAGCGTGTATTAAATTATGTTAATCAGCTCGATGTTTCCGAGTAATACCATTCTCTCTGATTGCCAGCTCATCGGCTAGTACCTATATTTTCTGTTAGATTTTTTGGTATCCTCGTTTTATGAAGCTGCTAATATATTCTGTGTCTTTATTTTGCTCTAGGACAGCAGATGACGATTTGCATAGTAATAAAATTGATCTTAAACAAGCCGACATCTGTCTACTAGATGACTAGATTAGCATACATTATCTATTAATTAAAAAGAGTAGGTGCTTGTTTAGATAAAGCCTGTAGGTTATTTGAGAATGGTTTTACCGCCATAGCTTTGTCATTGTAAAAACCCAAGCGCTCAATATTCGTCAATTGTGAGCCCATGATTGGGCGACATTAAATTCTATGAACTGCTAATGTAATTGTTATGATGTGCGTGATGGGAAAATAAAAGCTATCGAATCGAATGGCATCGAATAATAATAAAAGGTTTCAGGTGGATATTCGTCCATAGAAATTTGTAAAGCAATTATTTCATGATTTAAAAGCGATAACGAACAAGAAGTTGGTAACGGTGTTCGAGTTGATACATTTTGGACCAAAACAATTGTCACCAACGACACGCTGAGAAAAAGAAGAACAATAAAATGGAAACAAAACGATCAGTTTCACAATTTAAAAAAAGAAAATCTGGGAGAGAACCAAACAATCCATTTTAGAAATTCAAAAACAAGGATCAAGAAATGCTCAATAAATTCTCAAACTTGTACTGTGGTGCGAAACAATTGTCGGTTAACAGGAAACGTTTACAGTGAGTGGTGGACGGTTATAGCAAGTCAAATAGCTTGGCTCGTTATGACAAATTGAGGGGGATTTAGTGGAATAGCTCGCTATGTCTTTAGTGCGACGGGTAAGGATTTTGTGAAACGTTACGTTGACATGCTCGTGTATTTTGTTGGGAGATTTGGCACCTACGTGACTTGGTAATAAAGGATAGTTTTACTGAACTCTTATCCACAAAAAATAATTAACTAATTTAATCAGCATCGAAAAGAGCAAAACAGCGAGTAGTGGAAGGAGTGTGGAGAGGCTTTTGCTCAGGAGTAGGATAATTCAGGAAAACCAAAAAAAAAGATTAAGCTGTTAAAAACTTAGGTCTGATTATGGAACTGTTATATTATGTTTGTCGAATCTGGTCATTGATACGGACTTAAAATGAATCTCAAGTACGCCAGCGGTGACATCACGCGACCTACTGATAAGTCTACCCCCACCACAGCGTGCTTCTACAGAGCCCTGATGTTTACAACTCAAGGCAAGAACGACATGGAAGGTCTGATCGCAACGGAGTTGAGACGTCCTGGAACTGTACCCGATTCATTGTGCCCCGTCTTATTGTGATAAGTTGTAATCTCAAGTAATTTGTTAGTTTAATAGAAACAGTGTATCGCACCCATTGTATTTTCATTGCACGAAACCCATCGTCTGCCCACATGATGTATGTACAAGCCTAACGGAATAAATCCTGACAATCTGACATGTTTAATATCTGTTGATAAGATGATTGTTGAATACTACAGTACGAGTATTTGTTACTGAGCCTTAGCATTTCGTTTCATGTCTAGACCTGCATCATATTAGCCGTAGGCTTACTACGATAATACTTTACTAGACAGCGTGACATTACCGTAACCTAAGATATTTTGGGAACCAAACAAGATATAAAAGCTATGTAAGTAATTGCTTAATTAAGCATGCCTGTATACATATAAGGTCCAAATAATTTTATTTTTTCGTAAATAAACTACCTGTTTATATTTAGCTATCGGACATTTAGATATTTGCTGTCGAATGTCATAATCAAGTTGTGAATAGCTGTCTATCATTATTTTCTGTAAAGGAATTACAAAAGTTAAAAATAGACACTAGATTGATTTAATCCCAGATCTTAACACATTTCAAAATTCTTGTGACCAATGAAGCTTGAGACGTGACGTACGAGGTGGAAGGGACATCGAAGCAGGAACGATTACCACGTGTTCAATGCATCATTCTAACCCCCCCCCCCCACATAAACACTTGTCGTCGTTCGTATATTTAGTTGTTCCATACATTTTTACCGTGTACTTTGTATTGCACTTTTGCAGGAAACACCTTTTTTTTAAAATTACCAATTTAATTTTTTTTGTGGGTGGGTTCAGAATGGTGTACGGAACACGTGTAACCGTTTCTGCTTCGATGTCCCTTCCACCCCGTATATGTTTCAGTTTCTTGAAGCTACGTTTAGAGGAAGTACACCAAGTAATTAATTTCGTACCGTACTAAGAAGCATCATAATTCTATTTACCCCTAAAGCCCGGAGCGTGAACATACAGACTTACAGACATACACAAAGTAAGCTCCCAGATGCCGTGCTTGGACCTCTACAAACAACTTAGGAGTACACAAGGCAAAGTTTTGGGGCGTGCCGTAAGCCTCTAAGATGTGTATGTGATGTATAGCTGCATATTAATAACTGTTGAAGGGTTTTCATATTAATTTGGGTATGGGATTCAGTAAATATTGTTAAAAGTTATGTATGAACTATTATTTTCTAAAAAAGTCAGATAGAACCACAATTTGTAAAAGATTCAACAGAACGAAATGAGGAAATTGTCGTGAGGAAAGTTTTGAGTATGAATGTGGATGGGTATAACTCAACGTTAAACGTGTTGACTTATTTGTACAAATGTAGACCAAGTCACAACGCGTTGTACTACTTACTGGCCTCATCATCATCATCATTTATCAGCCCGGAATCACCCACTGCTGGGTATAGGCCTCCCCTTTCTTCTGCCACACTTTTCATGGTAAGTGGCATGTCATGAGTTAACCCAAATATAGCATTAGTTCGATTTTTTTTCCTAGCTTTCTCTGTCCCACTCCTGGGCACAGGCCTTTCCATTTCTCGCGAACCCACGCGTTCTCCTTCTAGTTCTGATGGAACCTGTCCAGTTCGTCCCGCCATCTCCTTCGTGGCCTCACCGCGACCTCACCTCACTGTGTCAGGGCACCAGTTCCCTGACATTTTCGCCCACAGTTTGTCCAGCATGCGGTAGATATGTTCTGCGCAGTCCGATTTGATATGGGCAGCCTTTTGAGCCACGTCAACTATTAACGTTTTGGAGCGGAGTATTGTTTCGGACACGATCCGTTAATTTACTAGTATACTGTGTTCCAATGCTCGTTGGCAATTTAATCATTCTTAACAATATTTTTGTGAAACAAAAATGTGGTCTTAACAGCTTTTAAACACTATTTTGGCAAGGGTTTTTTGTTCACGGCTGCACATTTTCCAGCATAATCCAAGTGACAAGACTATCGAAATAATTTCACACAGCGTCACAAAAGGAAGCACCAAATCTCCATTTCCCGCTCGGTCTAAGCATCAGGGTCTCCAAGCTATTGTCAAGCTAAATGCTGAACACTCAGCTGTTAGAGGCAGAGAGTCCTACACGTTTCGCTCGACTCCGCTCTCATAGCTCTTCAGTTGAGAACGCTGTTTTGCAGGCTCTTATTCATTATACTGTTTAGAAATAGAAGCGTTTTAAATGGAAAATAAAGAGCTTAAGTTTGTTATCGTGGAGTGTGAGAGGTTTAAAGTTTTCGTATGTAATTCGCGAAGGGTTCAGCAGAAGCGTCTCAATAATACACCCATATTTCATCAGATTTTTAAGTCTTAAGTTATTAAGTCAATAACTTGAGACTTAAAAATCTTCTACCGTCTCTAAAAATCTCTTACCATCGATTGGGCACAAACTTGGATTTCTGGATTTCCTGATGGTAAAGACACTTTACCCGACCTGAAAATTGTGTTCAGGCCCTTATGCTCAGCGTTTGCGACCACTAGATCTACGAATGATGGAAACATTTATCGTTATGGACGAAAACATGACAGTCTTCATGTAAATATTTACATACACACTCTTGTAATCTCGTCTTTTTTGCGCTGAATAATCAATCTTTCAAAACAGTTTGCCTCGATTTTAAAATAAGCTTAAGTAGTGAATCGAGCATCTCCAACTTATATTATAATCCAATATTATATTCAAAGTGAGTATCTAGTAGTAAGAAAGTACCTATTCATAGTAATGAACGTTGTTCGAGGGTTATTTCTTACACTAAACTGAAGGAATGTGTTGGTAGATTTGGGATACTGAAAATTAAACATATGCTACAAACCGTATTAGGCTAAGTACTCATCACAACCTAAAAGGAGGAGCTCGTGGCTAAATAATAACAGCCACTCGGATCGATCTTTAGATTAAGCCGTGCTTGCCTAGTTTAGTTTGTGGATGGGTGACCACTACTTACATACCAAGTTTCCTCCGTGCCTTGGAAAGCACGTTAAGAAGTTGGTCCCGACTGTTGTTTATATATCTTTGACAGCCGTTAAAAAGGTAGTCAGTGGCCCAAAAAGTCTGACAACAAGTCTTACCAAGAGGTATTGTAATAACCAGTACTAACTGGGTTGTGGAGGTCAGATAGGCAGTCGCTCCATGTAAAAAACTGGCATTCAGCTGCATCCGGATAGACTGGAAGCCGACCCCAACATAGTTGGGAAAATACTAGGCAGATGATGACTCATCACAACCTAATCATACTCAAAAACTCAAAGAGTACCTCACAAGCGTAGAGCATAATATAAAAACAAAATAGCAGCATCTTAACATAAAAAGTCCTAAATAATTTCACCTACTCCAGTTACTTCATTCTTTTGTTTACCCATAAAGCTATGTTTACAAGCGGGAGATTGGGTAATTTTACAACATCGCCCTACAGTAGGGCAGTTACACACTCACGAGTCACGTTCAACGTTTGATAACGTTGTAAAAATACCGGAACATTATTGCTTCATGACTGAAACGAGACTGATAAGATTGTTTGAGTTGATTGATAAGGGGTTGATGAAATTCCTAATTACAGGTCATGTTTACTTTTATGTAGACATTGTGTTCATGTAGATAGTGTGTTAGGTATGCAGTGAGGTAATTTTGTTTCATTTAATTGAACTAAGTTTTAGATTCCTTGTTGTTTGCCTTTTGGGATAAATTCTCTAAATGGTCCGCACTGAAATCCGTTGTATAGTTATTTATTTATTTATTTAAACTTCATGTACAATAGTGGTACACAGGCGGACCTAATGCCACAAGGCAAAGCAAGCAAGCAAGTAAAAGCAAGACAAGGCAAGGCAAGAACCAAGCGGTCACACAGACTGATACGAGACGTGACTTTATTTTATAACTAGCTGTTCCCCGCGGTGTCACACAGTTGTATAGATATACAGAAATATCAAGAACAGTTTTAAATAATGTGAATTAGTGTTTCATCGTCTTTAATTTCTGCTGACGGCTTTAATCTTTGCCTCAGCACTCTGGCTCCTGACAGTCACTCAGTTATTGCTGTAAATCTTTTACAGTAAGTAGACTTATTATGAGAACCATAAAAACTACGGAAAATTCAGAACAGTAGCTGGCAACATTTTCCGCAAACAAGATGCTTAGATACAATTTCCATCAGATTTCTCGATATTATATTAGTTCCTTCCATGATATTGATGTCGATCAGCTATAAGGATCCTTACACTTCCGAGAAATGTTATATTCAGGAACGCCTGTTCCCAACAGCCGTCGATCATGGAGACAAGCCATAAAATAGTTTGGCCATAAAGGTAGTGAGGTAGTCAAACTTCTTTCAAGGTTACAGGGTAAAAAACAAAAGGCGAAGTTTTGGTATCAAACTATCGAATGTGTTAACGTAGACTATAGGACGATCGGGTATCGTTATGTACCTAAAAGGTTTCGATTATTTTCGATGTCTTCACGACGAAACTCGCAATCCGTTTTTTACCCAACTCATTCTTTTGACTGAGCTGTGGACGCATTCATAATCATCACATTAGCAATGTGCAATATTTATTTATTTATAATATCGTAGTCGCCTCACAATCTCCTTACCAGTCAATGCGGACACAATCTAAGTCACAAATTAATAAATAACGCAAACTTTATATATAGTGTGGTTAGTGCCAAACCTGGTGTCAGAGTTTTTATGTCGCGAAATATTTCTCAGGCATGCTGGTTTTCTCACGATGTTTTCCTTCACCGAAGCAAGTGATAATTATACAATACGCACATGAATTCGAAAAATCAGAGGTGCGTACCTTGGGTTTTAACTCGAGACCTATGACTTAGCAGCCCGACGGCCACACCACTAGGCTATCACTGTTGTGATAATTTAACTCTATACCCAGTTGTACAATGTAGTATGCATAAATAAAATATCTTTATTGTTGTGACATTTACAGCTAAAAATGGCATTGCCTAATGCCAACGTAATCAGTTGGTGTGCCTCCGTTTTAAGTCAGAACATATCCAAGTTGTAAATAAGAAATCTTTGCATATAGTGACTCACAACTCGACTCCGCTAGTCTGTTTATGCCGAGGTCATGATATTACTGGTATGACGTCACAGGGTATCGTAAAAGTACTAAAACGTGGGAGGTTCCGTAGGTAGCAAGATTTAAAACCAGGCAATCTTGGCCCAGTACCAAGGCTCGTAAAAACTTGAGTCCGCGTCCTACGCTCCCGTTTTAGGATATTGAAAATTATGAATGAATTCCGTAAGCACTTGACTGCTGTATTTATTCCTTTGTTCCTATTGGGGCGTTCACTTATTACGTATTTATTAAACCTGGCCTTAAGCCCCTATTTGTTGAAGAATTTTGGTAGCAGGGCTGTTTTCTGGCGTAATCGATTACTTCATTTTATCGCTTAAGTTCAAGGTCTTAAGAACTTTAGGAACAAATAGCTTTGCTGTTTATTCAACTTTTAACCGTGGTGGCTACAAAAAGAAAGCTTTAAGATTATGTTACCGCCAGTAGCGCAATTGCAATGTAGCACAATTACAATGGCATTGCCTTTAATTTTAATAGTTCAACAACATTCATTGCTTTGTTTACGTTTACGAATAACGTCTACATTTAAGTTAGGAATTTTTGAACCGGCTACATTAAACATAATCATCATCTTCCTGCCCTTGTCCTATTCTACTTGGGGTCGGCGCAACACGTTTTCTTCTTCCATTCTCCCCTGTCAGACGTCACGGCATCCTTTACTCCTTTCTCTTTCATATCATTCCTCACACAATCCATCCATCGTTTCGTTGACCCTCCTCTCCCGCTCCATCTATCAACATTCATATCCATCACTCTTTTAGTCACATGCGCTACATGAAGCATTCAAATTTTCCCTCAAACTACTTCGAAAGCAAACATACATATATTACGCAATGAAGATACTATTCGTAAATATGCATAGACAGCTAGATATTCGTTCTATTTTTAACGATCGGAAAAAAAGTCTTTACTGTTGAGATAAAATATAAATGTTTACAGAACGTTTCCATTCCAATTACCCAGTTTTCGTTCACAATAGTTAAACGAAAATAAACAGCCAAGCTTATTGATCACGGAAACCTTACAAACTGCCGAACAATACATAAAAGGATTGGAACATAAAGATATAAAATGATATACAAAAATACACAGTTTTCGTTCACAAAAATAAAACGAAATTAAACTTTACTGGCATCAAAAGAATATTCTTCTTTTGTGAGAAAATGTTTTGGCCAAGTTTAATTTACTTTCCGTCTTAGTTTTTGTATATATTTTGTCACAGGACTCACAGACAAAATAAATAATCATATAATTAAAATACAGGAAACCTGGGTCAAAGGCCTGAAGCTTAATTTTAAGTCTTTGTCTAGTAACTACAGAGTCTTTAATTAAACAACATTTGAAGTTGTTTCATTATTATTAAGATCAAAGAAAATATTTTTAGAAAGAAACTTTGTCTACAAAAGTGTTTTACCACTTGAATTCAGGCTGAAAATTACTATTATCCAGGTGTTTACTTCTGCCTGCTGAGTGACATAAAACGGAATCGTAAATATTCAACGCAAAGTGTGTTGCAAGCAAAAGGTAACACCGTAGAATAAGTATGCATGGAATCGACACTCCATCCCTAACCCATTATGAATGCATATTGCCTACATTTTACGTTCAACACAGTCACTAATCTTATCTAATCTACGTCATCAAGTCCCTTCATTAGTTTCCTTCCTAGCAAGATTAGCTTAACATAACAACGAAGCTACGCGAAATGCGCCCTAATTATCTTAAACACTAGATATATATATGCGTATAATCGGATTTGCAATCAGCCGTGTTCGCGTCAACACTCAAACGTCACCAGCAATATTAAGCAGATACTGCAGCATTATTAGATACCGATCGATTGTCAGATTGTCATTGCGACATTGACTTTGAAAAGCTTTCAATTTCTCTATATTTTATACCGTACTCCATCAGATGTAACGATTCTTTACATACAGTGCACATCATGTTTTGGTAAGTATCAAATTATAAATGGTTAGGTAGTAAATTGAATAGACATAACAAACCCTCCTGTCAGTATATTTAATACGATGAACTTGCCAGAAGGAAGAATATCTCAGAAAGACAGAAAAGTAACGATCATTTTATGCTATTTCTATAACGACTTGCAACATCTTTGACATAATATTACGGTAGCTTATGTCAGTCCAATGCATTTGTGTTTTCCGATCGTAATCGTTAATAGAATGCGAGTTTGTATAGGCGTTAGGCGTCTATAAGGAGGCTCTGATAATTCCAATTACCAATATTATGGCAGATACAATGAGGTTACACGTGATAGCAATGGAAATGAGTACATATAACAAACAAGTCACAAGTAGTACAAGATATTTTTCAGAAGCCTTTTATTATTAGTGGGGTACAAAAGGCAGAAAGATGCAACTAGTGTCTTCGGAAAAAAGTTCATTATAAATCACAAAATACCTGGCATTTTGAACCCTTTAAGTACCTACCATTTCGTCATGGCTGTCTATCCGAATGTCACACAACCAATTTTCTCACTGACTATTTGCAATCGAGTATCGATGAAAATTGGAAGTGTATTCCGGAAAACAATGATATAGTGAATTTATTTACACTTCGTTGGTTATAGTAGACCCAATGTAAATGTAAATAAAAAATGTAATTTCCTCTCTTGGTTTACCTGTTTTTTATTTACTTTTACTTGTTTTCAATTGATTTCAAATTCGGAATTAAGTGTTGTTTTCGCATTGATTTAATCAATAATATTGGAAAATAAAAGGATTGTATCATTCTGTAATCTGTATAGAGGCGTGAGTTAATTTATGTAGACGCCAGCAAGTCAACCTACCCGAAACTGTCAGATTTTCTCAGCCAACCTTGAACCTGCTTTCGAGATAAGTTGAAAATCTAGATTGTAGTAGCTTGATGTGCTGACGTCTATAAATACAGAAACTTCCTGTTTCTCTTTAAATAATCAGTTTGTAATTTACTAATCAAAGTTATCGTAAACTCATTCATTTAGTTTTAATTACTTAACGATCTGAATGAGATACTAAAATTATTTGGCACAGGCTGGAGAATTTCATCAGGGTAATGATAATTATTAATAATAATCTGGTTACTTTGAGTTGGCGTTAATTAGAGATGATGTTTGAGATGCTCACTCTTCATTACTTAATGTAATTGAAACGTAGAATAGGTGTTTTATTTCACTTTGGTGGGTAAAATTTCCAATCAAGATATTTCTATTCAAAAGAGAAGATTTTTTTCAGGATAGAAAGCCTTCTAAGTTAGGTACCGTGTAATTTAAATAACTGAACACGTGAAAAGGAGTTTTTTTTGCACACGACATTATAAAAAACTTATTTCAAAATCGAGAAAAAACCGTAACCAGAAGGTTCCCAAAACTTACTAGACCATACGGACAAAGGAATGTTCGTAATGACAGGAAGAATAAGTGATTCTCGACTTCGTTAAGCGTTTTTTTTAAACTCTTTATATTTCTATTCACATAATTCGGTGACAGCTCCCTAGACCTATAATTACACCTTGTATAAGAAGTGGTGCCAGCACAATATCCCTTCATCTAAGTAGGTAGCAGGCCCGAAGGCACTTATGAAGCCGATTCCTGCCGGCTTCCCATCGAACAAGGCAGAGGTAGGTTAGGTAAAGAAGTAAACACCATTTTCATCATTTGCCTAGCCTTTTCCTACTTACTGCTTATCTGACCTCCACAACCCAGTTGGTCCACTGGGTAATACGATATCCTTGGTAAGACTGGTTGTCAGACTTCCGGGCCACTGACTACCCGTAACGACTGTCAAAGATTTACAAATGACAGCCGGGACCAACGGCTTAACGTGCTTTCCGAGGCACGGAAGAAACTCGGTACGTAATACGGTCACCCATCCACAGGCCAACCTAGGCAAGCACGGCTTAACCTAAAGGTCGACCCGAGCGCCTGTTAATATTAAACCACGAGCTCCTCTAAAGAAGTAAACACCATTAGAAGATTGTGATCAATTTGTGGTTCATTAAGCACATACTGACAGGTTAAACATGACACAAGCGTGATGAATGCTTGTCCATCATCCATTCTCCTACCGTCATACAAATTTATTTGAGGTCACCGCATCATGTCTTCTTCCATACTTCTGTATGATGAGTCACCCCCTTTCTAGTCATATCATCTTTCACATAGACCATGGCGTTTCTTTGGTCTTCTCTAACTAGTATATTCATACTCACAACTTTCCTCACGAAAATTTCCACATTCCCCAAAATCACATGGTCATTCCATAGCAACCGATTACCACGCAACTTTTCAGTCACCGGTGCCATTTTCAAACTTCTTTTTATTTTACTCGAATGCTTGTCCGTCCTTCATAATCTTTTTGAGAACAGACCCTAACTCTACAATTACAGGCTAATATAAACCACCATAGGCTTCGTATAATACATGTAATAACAGCCGCTCAGATCGATCTTTACGTTAAGCCGTGCTTGCCTAGGTTGGTCTGTGGATGGGTGATCACCCATTAAATACCGAGTTTCCTCCGTGCCTCGGAAAGCACGATAAGCCGTTGGTCCCGGCTGTCATTTGTAGATCTTTGACAGTCGTTACAGGTAGTCAGTGCCCTAAAAACTCTGACAACCAGTCTTACCAAGGGGTAGAGTATTACTCAGTACTAACTGGGTCGTGGGGGTCAGATAGGCAGTCGCTCCATGTAAAATACTGGTATTCAGCTGCATCCGGTTAGACTGGAAGCCGACCCCAATAGAGTTGGGAAAAGGCTAGGCAGATGATGATGAGGCTTCGTCCCGAAACTGTAATCCGTAAGTTTCACAAGCTGCTTGAAACAATAATGAGATGCCTGAAACATACAAGCTCTCTTGTTAGGTGAAGTGCGTCAAGTTTAGTACTGCGCTGATCGCAGCTTTAGTTAGATTATGTTCAGCTGAAGTTTGAGTTATAGTTCAGCTTGAGACTAATTTATGTAAAAAAATCATTCGGGAACAGGTGATCTGTACAACTGGCACAAAATTAATAATAAGTAGGACATTGTTCGCGTGGGTGTTTCGCAATCATAAAACGTCTACCAAGGAGGGTTTACTATGACGTTTTATAGCAGGAGTGATTCCAGTGTGGGAAAGAGACAGAGCTATACAGGTCTTCCAGCGCCATCTCTTTCCCACACTGGAATTACTCCTGCCCTAATGGTAGCCTACCAGATCTAGTTTCAAACCATTTAACGCTTGACTGAGTATCAGTTTACGTATTACAACTTCACATTTTAAATAAGTCTTTAATATAACTTATTCAATCAAAATGTTCTTGTCAATGAACGACAGATGGGTACAATAGATTTACCTAAGTAATAACAATGTACAAAGTGAATTTAGCAAATAACAAACTAAGCCAATCAATCAAAGCATTAGTTAAATATTTTAGTCTCCATCGAAAAGCTTCAAGTTGTTGATTGGCAAATATTTTTAAAGCTGATTGATTACTCGGGCTGCAGTAGCCAGGAGTGTTTTCTATTTTATTTTATATACTGTGATACGATACCATTTCTAGTTGCTATTGAGAGGAATTGAATTTTGATGGAACCTAGTATTTGCATGGATTTTATCACGTAATAGTTGTTTGGTGAGATATTTCATTGGTATTTTGTCTGTATCTATGATGTTGGCATGTTGTATAATTCGTCTAATTGCTGTTAGGGTTCCGTACCTTAGCGAAGGAGGTGGCGGAACGTGAGAGAGAGAGAGAGAGAACCTCACGTCCATCGGCGCGGGCCTGTGGATGGTGAGTAATGGGTAACTCGCCGTCCGTCCGTTTTATGACGACAGGCCGTGACGACGGCGCGTTCGTGTTCCACGCGCGCCTCAAAGAGATGCCAGCAAACCGGAGGGGGTGCGCAAGGGCCAATGCCAGTCAGGGCTGCGGGACTGTTCGAAAGAGATATCGTGGCCGAGGAGCACAAAGGGCAAAGAAGGAACATAGATGGGATTTAGTCAGTACAAGCCTGACACTCCCTTCCGCTCCGCCTAGAGCGGGGGGGTCTTTTGATGATTTTCCCATCAGAAAAAAGGGGGTAGTCACTGATGTAAAATATATAAATTATTGTGGTTTGAAAAAGTACGATACAGTAATCTTCAATCATATTTTCAGAACACGTCTTTTAAATTTATACTGTATAGCCTAAAACTACGATTACCTCAGCCAATACATTAAAGGAATTCTGATTCATATGTTGCAGGATTTTTGGCCCATCCTATATCACTTTTATTGATACTTTGGTAAATAAGTTATTGCGGATACAATTCATAGTTCGAAGGGTATTCGGGGCAGATAATCCCTGGAAAATATTAAGCCTTAATATTTATTGGTTTCTAGCTCAATAGCCCGGATATTCTTGATTATACCTATTCTTTGTAAAATATAATTTCTTACGTAACAAGCATGACGCCTGTAATCCCCGAAGGGTTAGGCAGATGTGTACCTAATTACTACACCGACATTTCGCCAGTTATATTTTTAAGTCACATGTTCTCATGGGCTCGCCCCCCATGGTCGAGCCTGTTGACATCAAACGGGCACAAATCCAGACTTCGTCGCTGCTACTGAGAAATTCCTGATGGAAAACCCAATAACACATTGCACGACCCGGGAATCGAAACCAGGACCTCATGCTCAGCAGTCAAGATTGCAACCACTTCACCAAAGAGACAGCCAATAACCTTACAATTTCATAAAACAATCAATGTTTAACAACAAAGGCCCCTCATTAATGTCATTAAATTCGCCAAATTCTTATATGTATTACCCGTTACCAGGTTTAGGTACACACCATTGTCACAAACATCATACATACATCTGACAATGCTGATAAAAAAAAAAACTCATATCAGAGTTTCCTTTTCATTTATTCTCAACGAATGTTCGAGATAAATATCAAATCAATTTCGGTTATTAATAAATGAACAGTGGATCACGTTTCGTCCTAATTGAATTTACTTGTTAGGATACCTGTTAGGACTGAAAATCAGGCTGGTATATCGATAAAATTAGATTGGTGGATATGAATGGGTACGTGATACTTTTATCGATGTGTGTAACAGGTTGATCTTAATTTGGCTGTTAGGTAATATCTTTCTACGGTTTTTTTTTGGAAATTAATAAGGTTTCTTTACTAATAATCCCTTCAAGGAGTAAAGCCTTGACTATCGCAACCCCGTGCAGGGCACGCCACGATAGTGGCGATAAGTCCCCTCTTTGAGGAGTGGCTTGAGAGGCGCCACGGCGCCCTCACCTTCCGCCTGACGCAGGTCCTCACCGGACATGGATGTTTCGGGAGGTACCTGCACCGAATCGGGCGGGAGGAAACGTCCGGATGCAACAATTGCGAGGATCGACCGGAGGACACGGTGGAGCACACCGTGGAGGTCTGCTCTGCTTGGGCGGAGCACCGCCGTGTCCTCGTAGCGGCGATTGGCGGCGGCGACCTCTCGCGTCCGGCCCTGGTTCAAGCCATGGTCCGGGGCGAGAGGGAATGGGAAGCCGTCGCCTCCTTCTGCGAAGCAGTCATGCTAGCGAAGGAGGCGGCGGAACGTGAGAGGGAGAGAACCTCCTCACGTCCCAGCCGCCGCGGGAGAAGCACCGGGCGTCGGGGGCCACGCCGTGATGGCTCTCGGCCACCGTAGGCGCGGGCCTGTGGACGGCGAGTAATGGGCTAGCTCGCCGTCCGTCCGTCGTATAACGACGGGCAGGCCGCCCGGCCGTGTCGACGGCGCGTTTGTGTTCCACGCGCGCCTCAAGGAGTTGTCAGCAAACGGGAGGGGCCCGCAAGGGCCGGCGCCTGCCAGGGCTGCGGGACTGTTCGAAAGAGATACCGCGGCCCTGGAACATAAAGGGCCAATGAAGGAACATGGGTGTTTTTTAGTCAGTAAGAGTCTGACACTCCCTTCCGCTCCGCCCAGAGCGGGAGGAGTCATTTGATGATTTCTCACCCCCAAAAAAAAAAAAAAAAAAAAAAGGAATAAAGCCTTATACCTATCATTGTTTTATGACTGTTTTCACTTACGCTAAGCGCCGCCTAATTATTATTGCAATGTCAGAATCTCAACACGGCGCGGTGGTACGGCGCGGTAAACATAATACTTAAATATGACGAGCTACTCATTGCTCGCGACCTTTGTCCACGTGAAATTATTATTTCTTATTTGAATCGGATTTTGTTAACTATTTCATGGGTTTTAATTTTTTGCCCTAATCATTTAAAAAAACTGTTTGCAGTAAAAAATAAATATTTTTAGTTGTTGTTCTTAAACAAATACTTGCGCACTGCTGCAATGAGACTGCAACGTTTCGGAGGAAACGAACACAATCGATGTATACCTACAATTTTTAGATTTTTCAAAAACCGCTCGACCGATTTCAATACAATTTAAATGGAACCTCCAGGGAAGTATATCCTTGGAACCAAAAGAGAATTTTCCAAATCGGTTCAGGCATCTTCGAGTAATCGGTGAAAATACATAAAAAAAGATTCCGAGGAATTAAGAACCTCCTCCTTTTTTGAAGTCGGTTAAAAATATAAAAAAAACCTAAGTTACTCCTTATTACGTCAGCTATCGGCTAGTAAAAGTCCCGACAAAATCGGTAAAGTCGTTTCTGAGATTAGCGGGGACATACAGACAGTCATACAAAAATTAAAAAAAAAAGTATTTTTTTGTTATAAGTACCTACCGTATGTATTATGAAATTCCAAACAGACACTTCAATTTTATTTATTTGTATAGATAAAACAAGAACGTTCTACCGACTAAATGCCTTTGTTTATTCAATTAAAAACATTGAGGTACTAAAATCCAATTATTGATCAATTATGTTTTTTTTCTTTTCAGGTAAGTTCCAGACTTGGCTTGAAACTTTAACTATTAAAGTAATAACAGAGCTCGGTGAGTTTTCTTTTTTATTTTCAATAAATACGAAGCAAATAGCTTCAAATTAATGAGATAAGTTTCTGTCACTAATTACTTCAGATAAAGTTTCATGATATTTTTATAAGACATTTATTTAACAACAATCTATTATTAGTCTCTAACAAAGTATAGTTCCATTTATTTACTAGTAAAATAAAATAATATTTTGTGTAAGCAATGTGAAATTGTAAAATTCACGAACGTTATTTTGCATTCACAACGAAAACAAAAATCATTTTCCTGTTTCGTCTGAAAGTGTAAATACAATTTAAGTCATGTGTAATGCATTTTATCATTGCACAAATGGTTAATATGCTACAATTAAGCGATGTTTGATTAGTGATTTTATTATTAGTATTAAACTAGGTATTTGATGTTTGAATAAATTACAGACTCCTCTACAAACATGTATCCATACAAAATCAAAATCATTTATTTCAAGTAGGCCAGTTACAGGCACTTTTGAACTGTCGGAACAAATAAAACAATAAAATGAAGCTACAGTCCCAATGCATAATAACTGTGAAAGTAGTGTAGTTGCCCATTGCAAAGCGTAGATCTCTATGGAGGAGAACGGGCAAGAAACTCCATGGACACTATCTACAAATACTGAATTAAATCTCTGTAAGGGATTATGGTAGACATGGCAGGTATGGTGGCATGGTATAGGTGGACCGATGACCTGGTGAAGGTTGCAAGGATACGCTGGATGCGAGACGCACGAGATCGGTCAATGTGTCGACATTTGGGGGAGGCCTATGCCTAGTAGTGGACGTCTGAGTGAGTGTACTGGCGTCACCCAGATACGCGAGAAGACTCTTGGAACACCAAGATCTCTTGCGGATGCCCTGAGAAGACCGGGAAGTCTGATCTGCTTCTGGAGGGAGGTGGGCTGGCTGGAGTAGCGGCCACCATGGCTCACACACAATGGTCCACTTTAGGGACTAAGTGCGGAAACCAAATCCCTAACATAGAACGTGACCATGTCCAGAGCTGCAATTAGTCGGTTAGATCGATCCTTTAAATACGATTTTTCTCCCTTAGGTTCGAATATAAATCAAAGAGAAAAACTGATTTTTAAAAGCTCCTATTGCCTGACCCAGCCATACAATAACGATCTAAGTAAACGTTGGCTGTACTGTATGTGACATTTGCCAATCATGCTAAATCAAGTGAATGGACAAAGGCGACTTGGCGATATAGTTTAATAGTGTTATTTGATTCAGATAGTCGGCGAGTTGTGTCGTATACTCGTATGATGTCTTTATGGACTAGTTTTGCTTGATCGCTTTTTTTAACTTTCACATTATATCAAAACATCCGACATACCTAGAATGCTACATGAATCTTTTGGCGCTTAAATGACATTGACAGAAGATTGTTATTGGTAAACGTTTGAGTAATTGTATTTAAATTTAATATTATATAATATCTTTGGGAGCCCCCATATTGGATATAGAATGACGTCACTTAGCTAACCACGCATTGTGATCCAAACTAAACATATTGTATCCAAAATTTCAGCTCAATCGGAAACCTGGAAGTGGGTCAAATTTAACTTCTAAGGTTATTTTACATAGTTATTTGTTAATGGTGAAGCTATTAAAATAGTGTTAAAAGAAAATGACCGCTTGCGATGATTATTTTTCAACTCTCACTTTTATCAACTTTTGAGGTTGGACTAGTTTTCCTTGCTCGTTTTTTAACTTTTATATTATGTTTTTGTCCGACTTGAATGGCATGCGTTTGAAGCGGCCTATGCAGCAGTTGACTGTTGATCTTTTCTTCTTTATCGTGTGGTTAGTGCTTAACCTGGTGTCAGAGTGTTTTTATGCTGCCCATGGGTCTTTGACTTGGCTATATATGCAGTCGAAATAATCCCTCACACATGTTGGTTTCTTAATGATGTTTTCCTTCATCGAAGCTAATGATAATTATACAATACGCACATGAATCCTAAAAATCGAGAGTTGTGTGTCTAGGGTTCGAACTTGATACCTATGACTTGACAGTCCGATGACTGTTATTGTTGACTGTTGATGATACGACATCCCTACATAAGAAAAGCTTTTTAATTTGGTATGTTCTTTGATCAGCACGTTACTATTTCGAGTAGCGACCATCAAGTTCGTGTGGCAAGAGACTTTGAAATTAATTTCGTAAAGAAAACTTCAAGCTGTTGATAGAGTAATTACAATTTATCATTGTTGGAGTCAAATGTTATTCAATTAAAGTTAGTCTATCTGTTCATCGTCATCATCATTCACCCACTGCTGGGTATAGGCGTCGCTTTGCTTGTGCCAATCTTACCCTGAAAAATTAATTTCAGTTTTTAGTATATCTTTTACTAAGACAAAATTGTGTGATACTAACGAAGCAACAGTCGATTGATTTTTAGAATCCTTATTCATGCGAAACTGTTAATCTTCTTCCAAGAAAATATCTTATTTTCAACCTTTTATACGACCTACCTATTGATTTTGTGTAAACTAGCTGTTGCCTGCGTTCTTCGCTCGAGTGAAATTATTATTAAAAAAAATATTTTTAATCGAATTTTATTACCAATTTCAAGGGTTTTAATTTTTTGCACAGCACCCTAGAGTAACTCTCTTTATGACATCAGCTATCTGCCAGTAAAAGTCCCGTCAAACTTGGTTCAGCCTATATTAGATCTTATAACATCAGCTATCTGCCAGTAAAAGTCTCGTCAAACTCAGCCCAGCCGTTTCGGAGATTAGCCGGAACAGACAGACAGACCGACAGACCGGTCGACAGACAGATAAAAATTAAAAAATGAGTTCTTTTTATAAGTACCGTATATTATACCTATACTTTCATATGCATTCCGTAAAAAACTGTTATTTTGGTATTACAAAAAGTCACTTAAATTTTATTTATTTGAATAGACGCTTTTAACCACAGAACATTAAATTAAAATAGTAAAAACGTTTTTTTATTGACTATCGTTTCACGACTATTCTGTGGTGGTCCTCAATAAGAGCATTTACGAGCAATCTAATAGCAGTAAACTGAACAAGTCCTAATTTTCAAACACTGACTAAGTGTGCAGATGTTCTTTCAAAAGAAGGATCAATAACAATTAGCTCAATGACCGAGTGAGTGTAACCTGCAATCCCATTCTTACAGCACCATGCTGAGATACGCCTTTTGGCCTCGTACTGGAGCAATTAAGCCTAATGTATCTCTTATTAGGGTTCCGTACCTCAAAAGGAAAAAAACGGAACCCTTATAGGATCATTTTGTTGTCCGTTCGTCCGTCTTTCTGTCTGTCAAGTCCCTTTATCTCAGAAACGCGTGGAGGTATCGAGTTGAAATTAAAACCATATACTCAAGTCTACAGTCCCTTCCCATAGTAAATCAATCAGCTGATAGTCAGTTTTGTAAGGGAGGGCCAAATTTTTTTTTCATATTCCGACCTATGTTCTTTGGGGAAAGTTGTTGAGTTTCATGAGCACATTCACCTCCTTCAGGGTTTATACCCCCCTTCCGTTACACGCTGTATACCTATTATTGGTGGCAATATATTTATATCTTGCGAGGATCAAGCTCATGAGTTAAACGCACCAGCGCCCTATAATTTAGGCCCTTATCGCGATGAAATCTATTTATTTCCAGGCATATTAATCCATTAATCCATTTATCTTTAAAAACAATTCTTAGGTGGCCTTCACCCATTACGACTAATAAAAAAGTACTTAAAATCCAACCAGAGCTCACATTTTTCAGAGAACATCATACAGACATACCTATAGCAATCTGCGTCAGAATACATAATAAAACATTATTTATTTAGGTTAATGTATCTGCGTGTGTGTTCTTTAAAATGATTGGTAGGTAATGGGTCGCCGCGTAGGGCAGTAGGGCCAGTTAGCGGCCGGGTTAAGCTTGCGAAATTTATCTATTGGTGATCTGTGAAATTTTTGTTAATGTAAAGATGCTAGTACATTATAATGACAGCATAACATCCATAATGATGGCAATAGTATTTATTGCGTTATTTACGTTCTCAAGCCGAGGATTTTTTCAAACATAAACAATGGATCTTTCCAAAAAACCTTCGAACTTAACCATATACAGTGCATTAAATGTACCGCCAAATATTGTTATCAATTATCATAATTAGTTATGACCACAATAATTTGTGAAGTTTTAGTTATTTAATATTTATAGAAATACAGTGCATGTTGAACGATTTGAATTCATTTAATAATTTTAATATTATTTTATTATATCATATTATTATTAAATAATATCAGATTAAATTAAATAGCTTTGTAGTTTTGCTGGTAATGATTCGACCAATTTAATAATTAAATGCAGTTACTGATAATGTGTGTGTTGCGAGTGTTTTCATTTTGATCCTGAATTTGATGAAGTTATTTTACAATCGGAATTACCAAACGTTGATGTAATTTTAACATGCATTTTCTATAATTCGGATTTTAATTAATTGCGTCTTATCAGAAAAAAGAAATTAATTATCTAATCTAATCATAATAATTAATACCTCAATCTATAACGCTCTCAACGCCATATTAAAATCAAATATTAACTTAAGTAATCAAACGTTTGAACTAGATCAAATTCAATCAGAAATTCGTAGTTAAAGATCGTCAGTTACCCTTAGAAGGTGCTGGTTAAATAGAATATTAATTAGTCCTTATAATGATACCGTCTTTGGTAAGTTAGTTCAATTGCTCTAGTTGATCATGATGTTGCAAAACTTCATCCACGTGTGTTAAATTTTCTAGTATTGCAATGCAGTCCGATGAAGCTTTCATTAAGACGATTTAGACTGGTAAGACATAAATCAGTGTTACCGGCGTTTACTATTAGCAATAAATAAATAATTCATTTATTTCAGGTATATTACACCCATTGCCACACATAAATTGATAAAAATCACCCAAGACATACATAAGAAAATCAAGATAGAATTAAATAAAATCAAATAAAACCAAATAAAAAAATAAAATCAGACTAATCACATTGAATCAATTAAAAACCACGTAAAACTTATTAAATGAAATCAAAATAAATCAGAGCTAATAATCACAAAAAATTACAAAACAACATCAAAACATAACATAATACCTTCTCTCCGACACTGGTACCTACAGCAACATGTCTGTCGGAACAATGTCGGATGAAGGGGCAGTCCAGTCTTCCAGCAATCAATGTGCAATGCATAGTGGAACATCTAGATTTTAGAGTCGAAAATTACGACGGTTTAAAAAAAACTGCAATACAATGTCAAAATGTATGGAATTATGAAATGTAAAGACGCCAGCACATGAAGCTACTACAATCTGTCAAATTTCTTTAATAGATTTTCAACTTTATCGCTGAAGCATTAGGTTCAAGGTTGATTGGGAAAATTTGACAGTTTCGGTTAGCTTGATGTGCTGACGTCTGTACATGAAATTGGTCAGTCAAGAATCATGTAATTACTGAATCCAAGGGTATAGTTTGAGTTGCAATGTCCGTGTCGTCGTGTATAGCGGCCCAATGATTTTTTCTAGGATCTTTCAGTACAACACAGGTGTTAGGTAGGCTTTTTACTTTCCATCAAACTGGTAATTTAGGTCATCAACATCTGCCTAGTCTTTTCCCAACTATGTCGAGGTCGGCTTCCAGTCTAATCGGATGCAGCTGAATACCAGTATTTTACATAGAGCGACTGACTATCTGACTTCCACAACCCAGTTTGTATTGGCTAATACGATACCCCTTGATAAGACTGGTTGTCAGAATTTTTTCGGGCCACTGACTACTTGAAATGACTGTCAAAGATCTACAAATGACAGCCGGGACCAACGGCTTAACGTGCTTTCCGAGGCACGGGGGAAACTCGGTATGTAATGGGTGGTCATCCATCCACAGACCAACCTATGCAAGCCCGGCTTAACCTAAAGATCGACCTGAGCGGCTGTTTATTTACCCACGAGCTAAAGTGGTAATTTAGGTCCCTACAAAAAAAATTGTGCCCTTTCATTCATAACTAAAATAAAAATAAAAAATATTAATAATAACACTCTCGATACTTCTCACGCAGTAGTGTTGTCCGAAATAGTTTTTTTTTTTTAATTTATCCATAACCAAACAACACCAGCTACATTCTTAACCGTTAAAAAACGTGGAAAGTTTCCAAAACCGTTTTCCATTACAAATACAATACAAATAGTTTATTGGGTTAAATAAAAACATTACATGTTAATGTATTTGGAGCCCCCTTTTAGGCAAACAATGCCTGTATTAGAAGGCTCCGCCCTTTCTACATCGTTGTCGTACACTTATAATAACACGAGTTAATATTATAGTGTACTGTGACCTTAAGGGTAATTATGCAATGTAGTACATTTTTGTGTGTTACTAGCTTTTAAATACTAATCTTAAGATAATAAAAAATATTAGTAAAGTTGCAATTTAAATTAATAACAGTAAGAGTAAAAGTAAAAATTGTAAAAGTAAACAGTAAAAAGTAAAATAAAACTTATAAAACTTATTCCCAGTCAGTGCAAGTGATGTAAAGTGTGAAGTGTGGTGTGGTAAGTTGTGCGGTGTTATGTGTGGTATGTGGTGAGGCGCGGGATGTGGTGTTATGTGTGGCGTGGTGCGTGGATTGTTGTGATGTGTGGTATGTTTTGTGTTGTGTTATGGTGTGGTGTGGTGTTGTGTGATGTGGCGTGTGTGAGTGGTGTGTGTGATGAGGTGTGTGGTGCGGCATGGTGTGTAGTGTTAAGATATGGTAGATATATGTGGTATATTTCGGCTACCCAACATGTTCCAGGAGTGCCTCGGTTTCCTCATAGGTAAGTGGTTTTATCCAGTCTATTATACCTTTTTTACAGTCATGGTAACTTTTATTATATATATAAATGTGTTTGTTAATTTTGTTATACAGCTGAGAAGAGCGTTTATTAAATTGTTTGCATGCAAATCTAGTTTTACTTTGGGGAACTTGGAGAACTAAATCTTTTCTTCTTTTAGATTTTTCCTCAACATTATATGGTAGGGTTCTATGTTTTTTTAGTACGGTTTGGGTTATGTACAGTTTCCTTACAGAAAGTAAATTACTTATTTGGTATAAGCTTGTGGTGGAGAATCTTTTATTTTTAAAATACATTATTTTTATTAATGCACGCTGCGCTCGTTCTATGTTTATAAATTTTGTTTTTGCTGTACCGCCCCAAATTGGTATACAATATAATAGTACAGACTGGGCCAGTGCCACATATATTTCATTTAAGAGATTTCTGGGACGGGTCTTACAGCTCTCTATTTTGGTTGGAACAATATGCCTGAGGGTTTTAAAGATCCAACTGAGTTTCCTAATCCTCCCAGAAATCTGCTCAAGCTGAGGGTACCAGGACAATGACTGATCCACCACAACTCCAAGATATTTAGTTTTCGATACCTTCTCAATGCATGGGCAATTACAGTTTACAGTAGACGTGTCTCCACATATGTGTACCTTTAAATCCAACTCGTCAATAGGCTGTGTTCGGTTACTGATACTAAAGCATATGTAGTTAGTTTTATTAGTATTTAGGGAAAGTAAGTTACTTTTTAGCCATTCAGCTACCCGAGCCATTCCTGCCTCTGCTCTTAGTTTGACTTCGTGCCAGGATGAACCAGAGAACACAATTGATGTATCATCTGCGTACGAGAATACTCTAGCATTTTCTATTTCCATATTACAGAGATCGTTAATGTACAGGAGAAAGAGGGTAGGCCCTAAAACACTACCCTGTGGGACGCCGTATGATACATCCACCTCGTCACTGGAGTATTGTCCTATTTTTACTCTTTGTTTTCTGTTGGAGAGGTAGTTTTCGAGTAAACTGAGTGCCTTCCCTCTTATTCCAGCTTTTTCCAGCTTGTTCACAAGGATTGGGACAGAGACGGTGTCGAATGCTTTTTTGAGGTCTAAGAAAACAGACAGGCATCTGTTTCCTTTGTCAAGGTGCTCAGCTACAAGAGAACTTAGCGCAGTTACTGCATCTTCAGTACATACACCTTGCCTAAATCCAAACTGTGAGTTAGATAAAAGATTGAATTTTTTGAAATAATTGTTTAGTCTTATATTTATAATTTTTTCAAGCACTTTTGATATCGACGGTAAAACGGAAATAGGCCTGTAGTTGCTGACATCGTCACTGTCCCCACCCTTGTAAACTGGGGTTATAACGGACTGTTTTAGTGGAGCAGGGAAGACACCCTTTTGAAAACAGAGATTAGTAAGGTGAGTTATAATGGGGACAGCTTCCTTTCTTATGTATTTTAAGAATTTAGTTGATACATTATCCCAGCCAGGGGCACTGTCCGATTTCAGATTCATTAGAATAGCATCCACTTCAGAATCGTCCGTATCTAACAGCACGAAGGTATTAAGTTGTGATCCTAATGCATTCGTTCGGTTATTATTAGGGATATTATTTAATTCAGGATTAATTTTTTGGGCAAGTTGTTTTCCAATATTAGCAAAATAAGCATTAACACAGTTTATTGACTCTATAGGGGTTGTTTTTATGTTTAATAATTCTACGTTTTGATTTTTTAATGTATTTGAGTATGTGATGGTTTTTATATTTTTCCAAAGTAATTTGTTGTTGGATACTGATTGTGCAAGTAAATTTCTTTCATATTTTCTTTTTATTTTTTTTATAAGATTATTGCAGTGGTTCCTGTATCTAGTATAAGTTATTTTAAGAATTTCGTTATGAGGGTCATTGCGACTTTGTTTTTGCAATTTATTTCGGTTTTTTATACAACGAAGAATCCCCGAAGTAATCCACGGCTTTATGATACGTTGATTGCTTGGGATATGCCTTATGTTAGTGTTTTCATTTACAATGTTGGTTAGTATATTAATAAAACTATTGATTAATAAATTTGGGTCATTACAAAATAACAAGTTTGATAAATTCCTTTCCTGTAAATCTTTTAAAGCTTGTTCAAAATTTAGTGTAGTGGAAATTCTGTTTACTATTCGGATATTTTTTAACTTCGATACAGAGATAAATGTTGTATAGTGATCAGTCACCGTAGTGTGCAGGATAGCGATAGATGCCGAGAACCTCTTGTGTATTTTAATCATGAAATGGTCAAGACAGCTTTGCTCCCTTGTGGACAAAGTGTGCCCAGGAAGTATACCAAAAAACGATAACATATTTAGGTAGTTAACTCTACTCCTGTGCTCCTGGGATGACTCGGTCTCTTTATGTTTGAGGTTAATGTTTATATCACCAGCTATTATAATGTTTTTTTGTGATGTTAATGTGTTTAACTGTGTGCTGAGGGAGTCAATAAAGCTGTCGGTATTTGCGTTAGAGGGAGATCGGTAGACACAAAAAACAATATTACCCAATATGTCTAATCGTAGACACGATGCTTGAGCCAACTGAATTTCTTCAACTTTGAAGTTTAAAGAACCCTTAACATATACAACTACGCCGTCATTCTGGTTCAACTGACGAGTCGTCATATACGAGTGGTAGTTGTTTATTTGCGGAATTGCTTTATTAGCATGCAATCTACATTCCGTTAGGATTAGAATGTCTGGTTCAAATTTAAGGGTGGATAAAGTGATCAGAAAATTGTCAAAATTACAGTAGATACTCCGTATGTTTTGAGATATTATGGTGAGGTCGCTTTTATTTACACATATATGTTTATGGAGTTCTGTAGAGTCGCATTCCACCGTACGGGCAATTTCAATGCTATCTATTTCAGAAACAGTATGTAGTGTACTAATATCCATTTAAGATTAATGTCAATTGAATAACCGTCAAGCTTAGGTAAGTATTTCTTTCAATGGATTTAGATAATAAGTAGCCATATACTGAGATTTTAGTTTGTGTTGTTTTGGTGCGCTGTTTTTTTATTTTACAGGTTTGTAAAACGTGTGTGTAGATGGGGAATGAGTGTGAGACTGTGTTATGTATTTGTGTGTTTTGTGTGTTATAGCTTCGTGTAGATACTTCGTGTGTAAGTAAGATAGGTAGGTATAGTATGTGTGTATGTATAGTAGACATTCGTTTTTTATTAAAATAGTTTAGCATGCCGGCTGGGAGGCCATAAAAACCAATTGTGTAAATCTTTAGCCAGTATTCGGTGGAAAATAATTTCAGATGAAACAGTAATACAATCATATTCAAAGATAAAAGGAGACAATTTGTAAGGTTAAGGGAAAATAGTCATTTGTTTAGCAATAGTTTATGTACCTGTTCTTCACTCCTTATAATTATAGTTGGCGAATTTTCATCCCTTTTAATGTAAACCTTGCCGTAGGCAGTCCAGCAAAACTTGTAGATTCCGGCTTTACTTAGATCACGTGCCAGGAAGTGGAGGCGGGAGCCTTTAGCCGTCAAATGTTCCGATATGAATACCGGGGTGTCTTCTTGACTTTTAAATCCCAAGTGCTTACAACTTAGTTTATTTTGATGTCTCATATTGAAGGCCTTGGCCATTTGCAAAGTCTCAGTCTTGAGAATTGTGGAGCCAATTTCAACGACAATAGGTGTGTTTTGTTTTTCCGCTGTTTTTCCGCGTACTCGATATATGTCCTTAATGTCGTATTTTTTTATGCTACAGTGTATGTTTTCAAAAAGACACATAGCCATTTCTAATAGATTTTCCTTGGTCTCCCCATTTTTTCTGGGTACATTTTTAATCATTAGATTACTTTTCCGATTTTCAATTTGCATGTCCTCAATTTTATTTTCTAAAATAGAGATATACTTTTTGTCTTCTTTAGTTTGCATTTCGAGTCGGGTAATCTTTTCTTGAAGGTCCGAATTTTGTGCTGTCAAGAACGCAATCGACTTTTCTATTTGTGTGTTTGACTGATGAATCTCCTGTAGTTTAGTGTTTATTTTTTGTGTCTCTTTCTCTTGTTTTTCGCTAAAGGACGAGAGCATTATTTTCATCTCTTCCTTAAATGCATCCAACTGTTTGGTCAGTGAATCATCCCTATCATCCCAGCTTCTTTTGACGCGTTGGAACACATAGTTAGGTGGAGTTTTATGTGTGCCCGCTGTGTTAATTTCTGTGTCTGACACAGATTTATTCAGGAAGTTAAGGTCCGAAGTGCTCATTATTTCTTCGTAGAAAATCAAAGTAAGTTGACTCACCGTAAGGATACGATACTGCAGAGTCGCGGTGAAGTGTCGTGGTAGGCAAGCGGCGGCGGCGACTCGGTGAAGTCTTGTGACAAACGGGCGAAGCGAAGACACGGAGCGTGGCGCCGGAGCAAGACAGGAATTGTGGCACAAAGCTGCGAACGGTAGAACGCTAGCGATAGCCAAGTATTGCTGTGTTCGGGACTAGTCCGCACTCGACGCGGCCGTCCTCAGCGAAGCCAAAAAGGGATAGCAATTATTTTGACTGCTCTCTTTCTCGCGGGTCGAGGCTCGGGGGGCTTCTAACGCGGCGACACCTCGCAGTCCTCGCACAATGTTTTTTAATTATCTGGTCTAATGTACTTGTAAGTAAAACTATTATTGCAGTTGGAGTTTTAGGAGATTTCTTAAGAAATTGGACAACACGTCTGTACTGTGCCACGGTTTGGACGAAAGAGGAATTTTCATTAGGTGGGCCTTAAACTTCCCTGTCATCTGTTTTAAAACGTAGACCAAGTTTAAATTAAACCACTTTGTGTAAAACGGCACATTACTCCTCTTCCAACGGTCACAACGGTAAAAGGTAAAAAAAAATCGGGAAACAAGCCACTTCATACTGCTTTTTAAACAAGAGCACCATAATATAGGATTATGCAAATTCGAAGTACCTTATTTTCTTTCGACGATTTTTTCTCGATTTAAATAAGACCACAAACCCTTGGTTGTTTATCCGGTTCCACGGATCCCTTCGAATAGGAACCTTTTCTTATTTATAAAGGTGAGATTGGTAGCAGATTACTGATTGTAATTGGATGTCGCCTAATTAGGCTTAGGGCAGAACTTGATTAGCTCCTGTATGAATCCTGCGGAGTTAGAAAGGGAATGGTCTGTCTCCTATACAGCACTGATGTGGGAAATTAATCCGCCAAGATTTGCAGTAATATTTTCTCAGAAATTGCTGTCATAAAGTCAAGCTTTGGTTTGCTTTTGTTATATTGAGTCGTAAAAAAGATGATAGTTGTAGCTGTAGGTATTAACTTCCAAGTTTGGACATCGCCAAGGGTTTGGTCGACTCTTCACGTGACTGGGCTGGCCTATTTTTAAGTCGAAGTATCAGCTTTTGACAGATGAGCTTGAGGTCCTGGGTTCGGTTGCCGGGTCGGGCAAATTGTTATTGGGTGTTTCTATAAAGAATTTATCAGTAGCAGCCACGGAGTCTGAAATTGTGCCCGGTGGATGCCAATACGCTCGCCCCCTATTACATGGGACTTAAACATAACTGGCGAAATATGGGTTGTATTATTAGGTACACCTCTGTCTGAACCTACGGGGATTACAGCCGTGATGTTATGTTATGTTATCAGCTGTTTCATTGCAGCTAGTCTTTTGGGCACTTTTCCCGTTGACAACGATGCGGGTATATTTGTTGATGCTCAGTGTGTTTCACTCTGCCTTTTTTATTAATATTTGTGCAATTCTTTTAATTTAAAATTTTTGTGGAAATATAACCAACAATTCGAATCAATGAATTCCTACTAACTGGGAATTAAGAATAAAGCATTTTTATTGAGACCTTCCTCAAGGAAGAGGTTTGGCCGAAGGGTGTCATGTATACCGGCGTTTCCGCGGATGGCTACGCGACACGACGCCGTCACTTCGTGTACAATAGTTGCATAAATTTTCTGGTTTCTATAAATATGTATGATAGTCTATTATGGTATATATGTTATGGGTCTTTGTTACCTGAAATATATGATATATTATTATTATTTCGGATATATCCGCCGTTCTCTATATTTTATTGGTCTCCTTAGAATATTGTGTATTTGTTGATGCCCAATGTGTTTTACTCTCCCTTTTTATTAAATCTATATACAGGCTGGCGCCGACAATACGACAATAAATTAAACAGCGACGCTCATGACGTTCCCAGTTAGCATACAAAAATTAATTCGAATATATCCAGTAGTTTAGTCGGGATTTATTTGATAGTTTAAAATATTCCTATGAAGTAATATAACCAGTGTATTCAGTTATTAACGTATTATCGGCGCCACCCTGTATATTTTTTTATATTTAAAACTTTTGTGTAAATATAACAAACAATTCGAATAAATAAATGAATTCCTACTAACTGGGAAAAAATGAACAAAGCATTTCGGTTACATCCACCGGCCCCTATATTTGATTGGTCCCTAAGAATATTGAATCCATTGTCTTTTCTCCCTATAATTATACCAAAGCTAACTAAAGGGAAAAATTAACTCTGTGCCAAAAAGTCACCTCACAGCCTTTCCAGCAAAGGGGTGTTGAATTAAGATAATCTTTAATTGGAAAGAGGAGGGGTCGCCGCCAGATTTCTTCAATTAATCTACTTTCAAATTAACAGCTTACTTCGCCTAAATTCGGAGGGACGCTCGTTTTCACTGTTTATCATCGTTTAAGTGAAACAATTGATTGACCAAGTTTCAATTTGTCGTAGTTATTGTTTTAGTAGTATAGTTAATTGAAATATGAAATATTGTTATTTCATGAATGATGAAACCTTCAGGATTTTACACTACCTGGAAATTACAGATATTTAATGAATAAACGTACATATATGACTGCCTCTTTGGTCTAGTGGTCGCAAACGCGACTGCTGAGCATGAGGTCCTGGGTTCGATTCCGGGGTCGATCAAATTATTTTTCCATCGGTAGGTAAAGATCGCAACTTTTTCAAAACTTTTTTAACATAAAATTTTTTGAAGGAACTTTACTTTAAATACCTCCATAACTCCTGTACTATTCAAAGTATCCATCAGCACAGTGTTTTGAGTTCGTTACATTGAGTACCGTAAAACGTAATTTTTCACCACAAACAAAAAGTGGTTTCCCAGCAATAAGTTTTGGGTAGAGTTACTTAATTTGATGTACAGACGCCAGCACATCAAGCTACTACAATCTGTCGAATTTCTTTAATAGATTTTCAACATCTCCAAAGCATTAGGTTCAAGGTTGATTGGGAAAATCTGACAGTTTCGGGTAGGTTGACCTGCTGGCGTCTGTACAGAATGCTTAGCCGATGGCTTCGTGAAACCGTTCGTCGGTTCGTATTCGTCTGTCGACACTTTTTTTTTTGGATGGGAAGTGACATATCAGTTCAGACTTGTACTGACTGAAACCCATCCATGTTCATTCTTAGCTCTTTGTGTTCCAGGACCGCGGTATCTCTTTCTGTATGTTGATCAAGGTGTACCTGCCTATTTCAATAGGTAGATATACACGTAAGGTTTCATAAGGTTTTATTTCATTACTTGATTCAGACATACCTAAGTTTGTTAAAACTATTTGCCATTTTATAAATCAGGAAAAATATCATAGTATTGATCGTTAAAGCATTATAAGTTTTTCTTGGGTAGACGACACCTAAAAATTGTCTACTCAATAACGAATAATTTCCTAGAACTGAAAATGAATGGAGATTTTTTTTTTTAAATTTATGTTGGGTTTCAATAACTGTTCGTTAATTTCTGTTTTTATAAGGAAAATTGGTGAGGCCGTAGCAAAATAGGGAATTATTTTTACTGCTCTTGATTTTATAAATTTACAAAAAAAAATTAAATATGAAACTTAAAAAATAGCAGAATGTAATTTAACATTCTCGTTGTTTCTGTCTACCCGCATTGGTAAAAGCTTGGTTTATGTTTGTTTATTTAGTAGGTATATTATTAACTGGTTAAAAATAATTTGTTTAATAAACTAAAATAAATATGGTTGATAGATGGCAAGCATGTTAGTTATGATTTGTCGTAAAATCTCAAGATTAACGTTGCATTAATAATCTTGATAAAATAAAAAAAATATCGAGTCGATATAATTGCAAAAAAATAATAATTAGGTTTCACCTGTGTTATTTATCCTTGACCTGATCAGAGACGAACAAGTTTATTTATTATTTGACATTATACCTACTTTGCGACATACAATTCAGAATTGCGAGGTACAATTTCTATTTAGTTCATCCAATTTCTATCTTTTAAAAATAATTCTATATTTTAAAGCTTTTACCCATAAACATGTTTTATTGCAAAATTAACTTCTTATCAGCCCCATTTATTGCAATTCAAATCCAAATTACCCATTTGACAATCATATTAAACGCAAATCCGTCTGTGAGAAACCACTACACCGAAAAATATTGTAGATTAACATAATATTCAAATAACTTAATTCCCATGACCACAGCAATTGCAATCCCAATAACAAAGCAATTTCTATTTGTACTAGAGCCTGATAGCCTTTGGCGCCGTCTCGTCGAAAGCTAGAGCCTTAATGAAAATCGTAGAAGGAAAATATTTGTATTGTCATTAACAAACATTTCAATTGTGTTGAAGATTTAACAAATAAGATCTAGGGCTTTCGGATTTTAAAGAATCTGAAAACGATTTTTCTAGACATTTATCTTGTAGAAAAACATTAACATTGAAGAAATTAAAGAAAATGAAAATAAACTCGTTGAAGTAGTCACTAGAAAATATCAAGTAATACCTAAGTGAAAGTAATTTAAATCTGATCTTATTTAGTAAAAGCATTAATAAATGAAAGCCTACACTGTCTCGACTCTCAACTTACTTGTAAATATCAGTCGTAGTTGTATTTTCATGCGTAAGTATCTCAGTTTTAACTATCAAGGTATAAAGAGTTAATAAGCTAGTGGGATGTACTAACTCATTCAACCCTTAAATTATGTATGTAAGTACCTATGTTGAAACGTTCTCGTTTTAGTTTAAAATATGTAAACTTATTATAATACTAGCTTTTGCCCGCGGTTTCGCTCGCGTTAATTTAGAATTTGACAATCAATTCGGGTTGTTTGTAACAATAGAATTCAATCATGATTCGAAATACACGTGGCGCCATCTATCATCATAAGAACGTTATTGTTGTTTTCGTCCGGAACACCCGGACCTCCGGAACTTTTTTTCGGAATGAAAGGTACCCTATGTCCGTTTCTGTACACCTGACATCGTATATGCAAAAGAACAATGCCCACTTCCCATACATTTAAAAACCTGATAATGAAAGTAAATGTATAGTTATAAGGTATAGTAGAAAGAGTACCTATAAGTTTAGAAAATAATTTCATATCGTCATTTTTACGATTTAAAGTCTACGAAGACCAAAAAATATTAAAGTTACTTTTTAGGTTAGGATTTGCGTTTACAATACCTAGTTGACATAGTTTCTTTACCTCTAAAAAGTCTAACTTTGTTCTTTTACTGTCAAAAGTGATCACTTGCCTACTCATTTCATTGACCGTAGTACATACATACATACACATCTGATGATCAAAACGGGAAAAACAAATAAAACACTATGTTACAGTGAAATGGTTTATTAATTATCATCATTGCTAATGCCAAACGCAACTGTCAAAACGTCAAAAAATCCGTTTCACTCGTGTGAACTCAATTATATTCTGCAAGATTAATTAATTATTTAATTATTATTTTATTTTCAATTGATCTGTATTATTCACAGACTAATAAAAAATATTTATTTATTAAATAAAACGTAAAATAATGTATAAAACTCAGAAACAGAGTTGAATAAAGTCAAGTAGCAGTGTGTAAAATGGAATGTTGTAAAAAAGGGTATGAGATGCGTTCAGGGTAATTGAGATGCGTTCAAAACATGGTAATAAGACGTAGAGTACCTAAGCATAAAGAAAAATTAAAAAATATTTTTTTCCATAATGAATACACAATTTAATTACTTGAATTTTAATATTTATTTCATTTCTTTATGTTGTCAGGTGAAAAATGGGCATCCTTCTTTGGATGATCGGTTCAGTGGTTTAGGCGTGAAAAGGTAACAAACAAACGAACAAACTTACTTTCGTATTTATAATATTAAGTTAGTGATAGTTGGTATTTGTGTTTTCCATAAAGTTCACATTTACTTTTCGCTCCAACTTAAAAAAATGTATTCAATAGATTCAACCTCATCCATCGCTTTCCATCAGGCATGATCGAGGTCAAGAGCAGGCCCATTTTGTAAAAAAAAAAAAAAAAAACAATCCGTATAATATTTGCTTCGTTTATTTAGTTTTAATACATCTGAAATCAACTTAATAAACATTAGAATAGGGTTGATATTGATCTAAGTAAAAGAAAAAACAAATGGAAACAAGAAATTGAAAAGACTATCTTATTTTTTCTCGAATCGTTACCAGATCGCTCTGAAACTCTAGAAATTGATAATGAATCTTAATCTTTATTTAAATCTGCGGTCTTTGACGGCTGTCTGTGATATGCCCTCTTAGAGACTCAGATTGCCAAATTCTGCTGTTATTGTTTACAAACAAAAATCGGAATCAAGGTTAAGATTGATATCTAATACTAATTTTGTGCGTTATACAATCTTTATTGAAGGAAAAAAAAACAAAGAGATCTTTTAAAAAAATTATTATCTTTACCGTGCACGTATTTGTTTAAGTTGATAAAATAAATATCACGCCAACATTATCAGAAAATTACCAACAAATTATAACCCGAGGACCTTCGGGCCAAAGGTTTCGCAATATCTTTAAAATACCAGCAGCGTCCCAAGCCCCTTGTCATTAGGTTCTACGTTTAGGAATTTATCGGCACACGGGTCGGGTACCCGGGTTGTACTCCTAATATCCGTATGCTATTCTCATTAAGTGTTCCTGGTTTCCAATAAATGATTCCTCTGATATTGCTGTACTGAGTTTCATGAACGGGTCACATGTTTAACGGGTCGTGTCCAATTCAAATTACACCATGTTCTGCAGTTTTCTAAATTAAATTAATTGACAACTGCACAGACGTGATCTGATAAAAAAAAATGTACTTAATATGTTAATCCTTTTATTAGTAAACATAGAGATATTTAACTACATAATTATTTAACTTAACTTAAAAATAAATTAATGAGATTTTTTAAGATTTCAACACCAGTGCTTACAACAATAAAAGCGCTTGTTTTAAAACCTTAAAAATACCTTAATTTAGAATTTTAAATAACTACTTGCACTGTGGGGTGTATTTAAAAATAAAGAAAACTGGTTATACTGGTAAAATAATGACACTATTGCACTGAATTGCGCCAGCTTCGTAAGACCTAAAGTGCAAAAGTGGTTCTCAAACCCACTCATCACAGTACGGAACCATCAACTCATACGGTCACTGGCTGCTCCTCAGCGATCTTGGCAAATTGTTGCCATTCTCCGCAGCTATTTCACACTGCAACCATTTGCCCATTTCTAAAACACGGTTGGGAGCTGAATTTTTTAATCGCTCGTGTAAAAGTCATCGCTTGCAAATTCGCGGTCGATTTTGAAGTTGGTTTTTTGAGCTCACACTCCGTATTTTTGTGGATATTTGTTTTTATACCTCTTTTGATTCACCCCAATCGAATTTTTCCTTATTCACTTCCGCAGTCAATTTTATAAAGTAGATACATGGTCTACTTTATAAAAAAGTTAAGGAAAAACTTTTTTGTTCACCCTAATGCGCATCGTTGGTGTACCTAGTGGTCGCAATCGAGAATGAGGTCCTGGGTTCGGATTCCAGGTCGGGCAAAGTGATATTGGGTTTTACCATTAGGAATTTCTCAGTAGCAGTCACGGAATATGGATTTGTGGCCGGTTGATGGCTGTAGGCTCGCTCCCTTTTACATGGGACGTAAACATAACTGGCGAAATGTGGGCGTACAATTAGGTACACCTCTGCCTGACCCTTCGGGGATTACAGGTGTGATGTTATGTTATGTTTAATTAGAGTTTTTTCCCAAAATCGTGTTCATGTTCCGTCTAACCCAACACGCACTCAGTGTTAAGCACGGGGTACCATTAGACAGATGCTTTAGCGGTTAGGCTCATATTTATGAGATTTCACGCGGTCTCCGGGTTCGTGAATGATGAATTATCTTCCGTTACATAATGTTCTATGTGGTCACGATTTCTCTGAAGATTTCCTTACTTTCTCTGAGTTAATTTTAATTATTTGTATTGCTATGAAATTATGAAGAGGTAGTGACAAAAATTTTAAAATTACCCAGGCAAATGTGAGTGGCAACTCCGGGAGGGGTCGCCCTAGCATAGCCCAATGACATAATCTGACCTTATTGGTGAGTTTCTTCAGAAAGGTCAAGTGCATGAAAGGAGCCTCCCCGAGCGACGTACTCTCCGACCTCCTGTTACGTCCGGCGCACCCTGGGCAATCGACTGTAGTCGATTGGCTAATCCTTTCACCACGATGGCAAATATAACTAAAAGCACCTTCCATCTTGCACCGCATGCCTTAACACCTGCGCTCTTGATGATTTAATTACTGCATCAGAGAGCGGGGTTAACGTGGCTGAATTTTGGGCTAAACATATTTGATTTATTTATTTTTTGCCATCGATACGCTAAGAAGAAGAAGGTCAGGTCCGTAGTTCTCACAACCAGCGTGCGTGTAAGACCAGATGTATGAACGTGGAAGAGGCAAAAAGAGTATGTATGGATAGCAGCAGGTGGCGTTCTGTGGTTTCTGCCTACCCTTATGGGAAAAAGACGGAAGTTTGTGGATGCATGAAATTAAATTTATATTTTATCTGAATCAAAATGAGAGTCGCTAGCATCTTAAATAAAAAACTGTACATTTGGAGGCCTAAACTAAAAACTGGGATGATTTACAAATTATTTAAAAATAACGGTCAGGTGCGAGTTGGACTCGCGCACGAAGGGTTTCGTGCCATTATCTATAAAAACGGCAAAGAAATCATGTCTGTTGTATGGGAGCCACACTATTTTTTTTTAATCTGTTTTTTAGTATTTGTTGTTATAGTGGCAACAGAAATACATCATCTGTGAAAATTTCAACTGTCTAACTATTACGGTTCATGAGATATAGCCTGATCACAGACGGACAGACAGACAGCGGAGTTTTAGTAATAGGGTCCCGTTTTACCCTTACGGAACCCTAAAAACTGTAAATATATAGTTAAACCTGTAGGGTTGGCTACACTGCCCTGACCTCTGTCGTAATTATACATTTAGTCAGTGTAGCTGAGACTGACTTAGCTTATAAATTATTTAGTACAGATTTACTAGTACCAACAACATACACGGTAGGTACCTACTTATGAATCGTAACGAATTAGGTACTTTCTTGGAATAAATTCTCACACACATCAATATCAAAGAATCCCCAACTCAGACACGGAACACGAACTCAGAGACAAAGTATTATCATATTTTCAATCAGTTTCTATTATTTTACTTTAGAATGCGCGATTCACGACTAGATTTCTTACAAGTCTGAAGTTACTTGGAACTTTTCGATATAATCCAAAAATTGAGTTTTGTTCATAATAAACGAGATTGTTTCTTTCAAACGTTTCAAAAACATTTCAAACTTTAAACATTTCTTTAACTAAGTTGCTCATCATTATTGATTGTTGTACTTCTTCATTTTAGGCAGAGGCTTGTTTGAAATTCATCAAAAGATGATTTACAGAAGTCTTTTTAGTAACTTTAGCTCATTTTTCACAGTCATCTTGTGTTGGAACTTGGAAGTATTTTATTCAGCCTTGTATTCGTTCAATTATAGCAAAGTCCTGGCATCGCTCAAGTCTGGTTTGGGATTAGTATGACTAATTGATATTAGTTAATTCTCACGTTGTTTTAGCGTGTACTGTCGTCTCACCATTATCTCCGGTTAAGAACTAATTGGTGTGACTTATTTTATTACGTGCTTGGACTTGCCTATCGCAGCAGTATTCACGTTTGTATGATTAAGATCATCTGTTCCTCCCTATTTTATACGACTGCCCAAAAAAGAAGTGTTATGTTTTCAGGGTTCATATGTTTGTGTGTTTCTTTATTCCGCCATAACTTCTAAACGCTTAAACCGATTTCGATGTATACCTGATAGGATCAGCAAAAATGTTCCAGAGAACTGTCCCCTAAAAAGAAATTTAAATTTTGGTTTTAAGTTTTCCCTTTTTGGGTTTAATTGTACAGAAAATAAACTACGCAGTACACACCTTATTCTCATTCATCACTGAAATCATTCAACTCTTTTTTCATTGTTTGGTTCACTTTTTGACATGCCATGCGTGTTTTTTTCTAGTAGTCTTCTCTCTTACTATTAGTTTCAGGTAGTGCTATCCTTATCCTTACCTACTACTTACTTTACTAATATTATAAGTTGGAAAGTAAGTTTGTTTGTTACCTTTTCACGCCTAAACAACTGAACCAATCATCCTGAAATTTTGTCAGGTGTACAGAAACGGACATGGGCTACCTTTCATCCCAAAAAAAATTCCGGAGTTCCGGTTGTTCCCGATGAAAACAACAATAACGTTCTTATGATGATAGATGGCGCCACGTGTCTTTCGAATCATGATTGAATTATATTATTACAAACAGAATACAACCCTAATTGAATGTCAAATTATAACTGAAGCCGCGGGCAAAAGCTAGTTAATATATTACTACCTCTTTTGGGGACAAAACAAAACAATTCTAGTATCCACATGGAACAGACGACTCAATTATACAGTCCTTAGTAAATCATAATTTTCCCTTGTCAATCCCATTTACCGTCAAACCGTTTATATCTCTCAAAGTTTCAGACATAAAGTAAAACCATTATTTCTGATTAATGACCAGTATTCGAGATAGCGAATGTAATGACTCAAATATAAATGAATTGATTGGTATTGCAATAAAGGACTTATTTGTTCGTTTAACCGATATGAAATGAGATCATAATAATTATTTCATCGGCTACAAATCCTACTGTATTTCCGAAATTTTAATTAATATTGTTGATACAAAAAAACGTATCAATAAAAGTAGATTCACTGTTACGGAATGAATGATACTGTAATTGGGTTAAAATTAGTGGTTAATGAGATAGGTATGGAATTTACTATTCAAATCTATCAAAAAAACTAAATAATCTAAATACGTACCTTGACGGAGACCAAAGGAACCGGGAAGTATGACTGAAAGTTAAAAAGGCCTTCACACAGAAAAAGGAGAAACCGGGCATGTTAATAAAAAGAAAAAAAATTGCAAGCCATTCTCTTGGGCACATTACCAGCTGACAGCGTTGAGGAGTTTTTTGATGCCCTTTTATAGTTTATTGTTATTTTAGTTGCTTTAATCGTTTTTAATAATGTAATCATGTATAATGGGTATATAAAAAGATCCTTAGTGAAGTGTCTGATGAGATGACGAGTAATGGAGAGGTATGGAAGAAAAAACATAAAATTAAAGTCGTTGAAGTTGTTCCATAGTAATATTTTTTTGCGCACAGTTAAATAAATAAATATCTTGGGACAACCAACACACCGCCACCTGATCCCAAACTAGGCAGAGCCTGTGCTATGGCAACCAGACAACTGATAAACATACTTATATATTTCTAAATACATACATATTATAGATAAATTACCACCCAGACACAGAACAAATAATCGTACTCATCGCACAAAGATTTGTCCTGTGTGGGAATCGAACCCACGACCTCCGTCCTAGCAGTCAGGGTCACTAACCACTAGACCAACAGGCCAGTCAAGTTAAAATCAGTTACTTATTGATTGTTTGCTTGATGGCTTCGTGAAGGGTCCGTTTACACCCTGTATACATAGTTAGTTTTGAAGAAGACTTGAAATCATATCCTAACTATCCTAACTTCCTAATCCTAACTAATACAATAAATGCGAAAGTAAGTTTGTTTGTTTTGATACCTTTTCACGCCTAAACCACTGAACCGATCATCCTGAAATTTTGCATAGTAAAATTATACGTTGTCAGGTGTACAGAAACGGACATAAGTACCCACCTTTCATCTCGACAAAAAGTACTGTTCCCGAGTAAAAGAACAATAAAGTTCTTATGATGATAGATGGCGCCACGTGTCTTTCGTATCATGATTGAATTATATTATTACAAGCAAATCTAAATTAATGTAAGCGAAGCTGCGGGCAAAATCTTGTATTAAAATAAAATGTTACCTGTATTTTAACTTCTCGGGGTCAAAGAGACCAGCGGTTATTCGACCTTGCGTACACATACGAAAGTTTTTTTCGAATTAGATTCCGCTAACCCATGTAAATCACATATGCATTGTCTATGAGGATGTATTGTGTTTTTGGGATAACCCTTTTAGAGAACCTTTTGAGTTTCCCTTACTGTCTACGTCTTTGTTTTCTCTAACCCGGGAAGGGTTACCTCTGACTGGGAAACATTATTGTTCTTTTGCACGCTGAGATGTTTTTTCTATTTTCAATTGACATTTTGTTCTTACAAAGACTTTCTTTCTTGTATTATATCGTCGTCGAACACAAAAGTTCTATAAATAGGCTTCTCTTCTCCTCAACCAACAGTAGGCTTTTGCGGATGAGGAGCTTTAGTCCCTCAATCATCATGATTGATAATTATCTCGTCATTCACGTGTATTTCCTTTCATAACTTTCCAATAATAGGGCGAGCACAATGAATGTTCCGACAAAAGTATGCTGCCTGGATGCTCTTATTGTACAATGAGTGGTTCCCAATTACTGGTTGCCATGGAAATACCGATGCGTGAGTATTTTATCTATTGTTGTTCAGTATGCAAAGCATTTTCCATTCAACCGCAGTGTTTATCATGTTATGTTACAGTTGGTGCGTTTTGTTAGTTTAGTGGTCGTTGAGTCATGTTTTTGGAGAAAATTATATTTATGTACAGACGCCAGCAGGTCAACCTACCCGAAACTGTCAGATTTTCCCAAATAACCTTGAACCTAATGCTTTTGAGACAAAGTTGAAAATCTATTAAAGAAATTTGACAGATTGTAGTAGCTTGATGTGCTGGCGTTTGTACCAGGAGAGAAAATAATTATCATATCAAAAAAATATTTTACACTACGTCAATTTAGTAGTTTATTTGCTTGTCAATTAATTTCCTGAGTTTACCAACTGAACGAAATTAGAGTTTTATTTGTCTTTATACAGTAGAAGACAACACAAAAGTGATACAAAAGAAGAAAATTAGGGCAGTCTTATCATGTTCCGGTACGGATTTACTCTACGCTTAGCGAATACTGATATCGCTACCAATGTTAGTTCAAGATAAGCTGGTGAAATAACCTCTTACGAAAAAAATCAAGCATTGAATTGATTGGCAGAAACTAAACGTCAAACAATAGTCCTAAAGGCATTGACATAATAAAAAATCCAAGATACACACAGCGACTCAAAACCGTCCTCAAAAAAGTATGCACACAATTTCAAATTGTGCGCACTTTTCACTGCTACTAGAAACGTAACAAAACGTGCGTTACTCGCGTTAAAAAAACAACTTTATATGGCCGGTGTAAGTCCGAATTTTTGCTGAGTCAATCAGAAGTTTGGATTTTTATTGAATTTTTTAGTTTGTTTTATCAACGGCACGAAGGGACTTTTGCAAGGAACTATGCATCTCTCATGGTTTTTCATATTTAATCCAGAGTGAAATTCTATTGTCGATAACGGTAATGGAAAAATCTAAAATGTATCAGATTGACATGTATTGTTACCAAAGGAGCTCGTGGCTAAATAATAACAGCTGCTCGGGTCGACATACATACCGAGGTTCCTCCGTGCCTCGGAAAGCAAGTTAGGCCGTTGGTCCCGGCTGTCATTTGTAGATCATTGACAGTCGTTACAGGTAGTCAGTTGCCCGAAAATCTGACAACCAGTCTTACCGTATTACTCAGTACCACCTGGGTTGTGGAGGTCAGATAGGCAGAGGTTCCACGTAAACTGGTATTCAGCTGCATCCGGTTAGACTGGAAGCCAACCCCAACATAGTTAGGGAAAAGGCTAGTCAGATGATTGACATGCTACCAAACAGCTTTGTCACTCCTGTTGAACGTCGTTCTACAAATACAAAACACTTTGAACGTGGTTGCTAGGTTCTCTGAACAAAGTTGCGTCACAAAATTCAGGCCAGTAAAGCACCTTTCATGCTTCTATCCGATTTGTGTAAAACAAGAATGCCCGGTATTTCCACGACCTTTCCATTAAGGGAGTATCCTAAATCCATTTTCTAACAAATAACTAAATTAGAATTTGTTTGTTCAATGTTTATAGTTTAGAATGTAGGGCTAAATGTTATAGATTTAATTTGAATTCTTGCAGCAAATTCATCGGAAAGGGTTTGCAGGCTTCCCGAATTCCCATCGATTCGATGGATCAGGGATACTTAATTGATGAGTTGATTAATCATCCGAAACATCCATAATGTAAATAAAACTAAACTATTTTAATAACATCTATAAATAGGAGGAGCTCGTGGCTAAATAATAACAGCCGCTCGGATCGATCTTTAGGTTAAGCCGTGCTTACCTAGGTTGGTTCGTGGATGGGTGACCACCCATTACATACCGAGTTTCCTCCGTGCCTCGGAAAGCACGTTAAGCCGTTGGTCCCGGCTGTCATTTGTAGATCTTTGACAGTCGTTACAGGTAGTCAGTGGCCCGAAAGTCTGACCACCAGTCTTACCAAGGGGTATCGTATTACCTAGCACTAACTGGGTTGTGGAGGTCCGACAGGCAGTCGCTCCATGTAAAATACTGGTATTCAGCTGCATCCGGTTAGACTGGAAGCCGACCCCAACATAGTTGGGAAAAGGCTAGGCAGATGATGATGATGAAATAAAACTTAAACTATTTTAATCCACCACCGAAATTTTGGTGTGCCATCTGAGGCACTGCCTAACCTTTTTAGCGTTACAGGTTTTATGTTGAATTTTTCCACATCTATTTTCACGTACAGGCCTAGGTCACGTACGGCCTAGTAAGTGATGCTTATCTGAATAAAGTAAGGTATAACTCTTGCGTTTCCGTTGGCAACTGACTAGAAATAACCACATTCAAAGAATCCGGAGTAAATGTATCATATTAGGTAGTAATATCGAGTTTCGCTACAAATGTAATAAGCCCATACCTACACAAAATAAGAACCTCCAGAAAGCTCACACTAATCGCAACAAGTACATAGGGTGGAAGGGACAAAGGCGCACAAACCGTTACCACGTATTCATGTTTCATTGTGAAGCCCACGTAGAAATTTTTCATCGGTTTATAAAAAAACAACATTTTGAAACTGTTGTTTTTTTTTTTCGAAAAACCGACGAAATATTTCTATGGGAGTGTTTTTTTATTTTTTTTAATGTTTAATGGGCCTACTCTTGACCTCAGTCTAGTCCTGAGGACAGAGATGAGGTCGACGATGGAACGAGCTAACCCAAAAGAAGCCTATTAACTCGCGACTTAAATAGATTGGGGTCATATGAACTTGGGAACACCGACGAAGGCAGGGAATTCCACTCCTTGGTTCAGAATGATGTACTGATTACGTGGTGATCCGTTTTAGCGTCGGTGTCCTTCCACCCTGTATTTTTCTGGGGAGTTTTTTACGCCACTTTTTCTCCTCAGGTAAAACACTAGGAAGTAGTGAAGGGACTGTCATATGTGTTTTTAAGAATTGGTAATTCTCAGCCTTATGAATGATTTTGAATTGAAGAAAAAGAATCTATCGAGATTCCTGACGTAGCCCAATGAATTGCCAAACTTAAATGGCAATGGGCAGGGCACATTGCTCGCAGAACGGATGGCCGAAGGGGCCGAAAAGTTCTAGAGTGTCAACCGCAAACCGAAAGGCGTTTCGTCGGAAGGCCTCCTACTAGGTGGACCGATGACCTGGTGAAGGTTGCGGGTATCCGCTGGATGCGAGATCCACGGAACCGGTCAGTGTGGCGACGTTTGGGGGAGGTTTATGTCCACCTTTCGGCTGAAATGATGATGATCACTACATAGTATAAAACAAAGTCGCTTTCTCTGTCCCTATATCCCTATGTATGCTTAGATCTTTAAAACTACGCAACGGATTTTGATGCGGCTTTTTTTTAATAGATAGAGTGATTCAAGAGGAAGGTTTATGTGTATAAAACATGCACCCGTGCGAAGCCGGGGCGGGTCGCTAGTGATTATATAAAGCAAGAATAAGTTTGCTAGAAACAGCGATCATACATTCATCTATGGTTATCTATTTATCTATATCTTTTATTATAGTTATTGGTTATTGTATCTATGTTAAGCCAAGGTTGGTCCGTGAATGGGTGACCATCCATTACATACCGAGTTTCCTCCGTGTCTCTGAACACGTTAAGCCGTTGGTCGCGGTTGTCATTTGTAGGTCTTTGACAGTCGTTACAGGTAATCAGTGGCCCGAATGTCTGGAAACCAGTCTCGCCAAGGGGCATCGTATTACGCAGTACTAACTGAGTTGTGGAGATCAGATAGGCAGGCGCTCCATGTAAAATACTGGTATTTAACTGCATACGGTTACGGACCCCAACATAGTTGGAAAAAGGCTGGGCAGATAATGATTATCTCTACGGCAGATTTGAAGCTCATTTAGGTCTACGCAACAATTAGGCTTCTGTATTATATCCATTTAGTGACACACATCTCCGAAACGTATTTCCCTTGAAATCACCTAATTAAACCTGTTGAATGACTGAGACGCTCGCATTGTATTTAGCCAATTAACTAAATTATCCTTTTATTCATTAGCCATCTATCCTTGTCCATCAAAATGTATATACATGTACATTATGTGAATGTCTAAGTATGTATTGTCAAAGTTTGCGAGACGTGATAAATATGTACATGTATATGTAGAACAATGGCTATTATATAGGCCCTATCCATGTTTATATAGCCCCAGACTAATAAGGGTGTTAATCCTTCAGTCCTGAACTAAGAATAAATGCCCCTTAGGTCAGAAAACTAACATATTTGTTAACAAGGAGGCACGTTATTATAACTTTATATTAACGTGCCTCCGTGTTAACAAATAGGTATGTTAAACAATCGTGTACTTATTTAAAAAAGTTTATTTGCTCATCGTCAATCATCCACAACTTTACATTATGAGTTGTTATTTTGACGATTGTTATGATTCGTTAGAAGGCTTTAGGTGCAATGCATACATTAGGCGGTAAAACAGATAAGTTGATCTCTGTCCGCATCCCTGCATGTGTATTGCGCTATTTATTTGCTTATAATAGAAACTAGCTGTAACCCGCGACCTTCGTTCGCGTCAAATTATTGTAAATATATATAAAAATATAGTTCCTTTTGGCACCACTGGTAGAGTCTGCCGAAAGTCTCCGGCCAGCAAAACTGTTAAGCCACCCATTAATTTTCTATTACCCCTTATATCCCTTAGTGATCTGTTCAAGGCTTCAATACCACCTTTATGAGCCATCGTTATTTCGTCCCACACGATTATTTTTGTACTCTTTAAAACTTCAGCAAAATTACTTTGTTTGGAGATGTTGCAAATGGGAGTCTCGGCAGTGATTAAATTGAGTGGTAACTTAAAAGTAGCATGAGCAATTCGACCACCTTCGAGTAATGTAGCAGCTATGCCGGACGACGCCACAGCCAGGGCAATGCCGTGAGTACTTCTTACTTTCGCCAAAAGTAAATTAATAAGGAAGGTTTTACCAGTTCCACCTGGAGCGTCTAAGAAGAATATTCGACCGTCATTTGCATCTACACTTGTGATAATTTTATTGTAAACTTCCTGTTGCTCGTCATTCAAGGATGCTTCATTTTTTCTTACTGCGTCTTCTAAGGCCACTGTATCGTAACTGGTCTCCTTCACGTACTCTCTATTTTCAAAATGTATTGATTTTATTGGCTGATGTAATCCATACTCTTTAAGAGGACGGCCGCCTAATGATAATATGGCATCCTCTAATACCGACAGACATTTGTTAAATATCAGGTCCGATGAGTGCTCTACATCCACGTCACCTTGCCTTTCCAGTTGTTTTTTAAAGTCTTCAGAAAGGTATTCTTTGTATTTTTCCCAAAGACATAAGGGGTCGGAAACCTGGCAGAACAACAAAATGATAGCAAAAAACTCTCGAATCATTTGCGGTGTTTGACAAAGTGCTGCCTCTTCAAGAGCTGAATCCAAATGCCGATCATCTTCGAGTAGACCTAGAGCCTTGCACGCGGATTGGAAAGTGGGATGTAAGTGACAATCTACAGTTTTCAACGCTTAAAATGAAATTGGGCCTCTGATCTCATGTAGAAGCATTCGAAGGTGGTAGCATTCTGTATTGTTTGGATGAACAGTATAAACCCTACCTAGAACGTGTTCTTTTTTGACCCCTGACCATCCTTCAACATTCACTCCTCTCTTCCTTCTCTGAAACGATCGCTTGTTCCAAACGTAATACGCAGGGACTTCCGAGTATAGCAATGTTTTTGCAAAGTCATCCACGTTACACAGATCGAAAAAGGAGAGGAGTGTAGTTGTAGGAGGACTACTCAATTTGTCGCACAAGTTCTGCTCATTAAAATAAATTCTCTGTCCATTTTCTAAATGTACAGCAAGGTGCACTACAGGAGGAAAACGCTCATGTATTGGGAATTCCAGGATTCGCCAAACTGCTTCAGCTGAACTTATATATCGACCACTTGCGTAGGTTGTAACTTCATCCTTCCCATCCTTCCCGTTCTCTAAAGTAAACGTAGCCTGATCTGACCCTTTATTAACATATTTGCAAACGTATTTGATTGACTTCACTGAATGGCAATACTCTACGTTCACGTGAGCGTTACATGTTCTTAATAGCACTGGATTATAAGGAACCACCCAACGATTATCTATTGTAACAGCCTTGATATTGACAGAGAATCCACCGTCATCCAGAGAACGTCTCCTGTACTGCGGATAACCATCATTTAGTTCGTCTTAATTTATTTGTTCCATTAGGTACTGATAGGTTCAAACTAATTCATTTACATCCTCCATCATCCCTTATTTTATCCCCATGGGGGTTGAATTTATCAAAATCCTATTTAAGCGGACGTCTTCATCATAGTAGCTCCAATCTTTAATTTCAGTTCAATAAGAAGATTTATTAAAACTTTCATCCCCTATTTTATCCACTTGGGGGTAGAATTGATCAAAATCCTTTCTTAGCGGATGCCTACGTCATAGTAGCTTTATGCATGCAAAGTCTCAGCCCGATCGGTTTAAAATTGACAAAGTTTCATACAAAGTTTCATCCCCTATTTTATCCCCTTGGGGGTAGAATTGATCAAAATCCTTTCTTAGCGGATGCCTACGTCATAACATCTACCTGCATGCCAAATTTCAGCCCGATCGGTTTAAAATTGACAAAGTTTCATATAAACTTTCATCCCCTATTTTATCCCCTTGGGGGTAGAATTGATCAAAGTCCTTTCTTAGCGGATGCCTACGTCATAACATCTATCTGCATGCCAAATTTCAGCCCGATCGGTTTAAAATTGACAAAGTTTCATACAAACTTTCATCCCCTATTTTATCCCCTTGGGGGTAGAATTGATCAAAGTCCTTTCTTAGCGGATGCCTACGTCATAACATCTACCTGCATGCCAAATTTCAGCCCGATCGGTTTAAAATTGACAAAGTTTCATACAAAGTTTCATCCCCTATTTTATCCCCTTGGGGGTAGAATTGATCAAAATCCTTTCTTAGCGGATGCCTACGTCATAACATCTACCTGCATGCCAAATTTCAGCCCGATCGGTTTAAAATTGACAAAGTTTCATATAAACTTTCATCCCCTATTTTATCCCCTTGGGGGTAGAATTGATCAAAGTCCTTTCTTAGCGGATGCCTACGTCATAACATCTATCTGCTTGCCAAATTTCAGCCCGATCGGTTTAAAATTGACAAAGTTTCATACAAACTTTCATCCCCTATTTTATCCCCTTGGGGGTAGAATTGATCAAAGTCCTTTCTTAGCGGATGCCTACGTCATAACATCTACCTGCATGCCAAATTTCAGCCCGATCGGTTTAAAATTGACAAAGTTTCATACAAACTTTCATCCCCTATTTTATCCCCTTGGGGGTAGAATTGATCAAAGTCCTTTCTTAGCGGATGCTTACGTCATAACATCTATCTGCATGCCAAATTTCAGCCCGATCGATTTAAAATTGACAAAGTTTCATACAAACTTTCATCCCCTATTTTATCCCCTTGGGGGTAGAATTGATCAAAGTCCTTTCTTAGCGGACGCCTACGTCATAACATCTATCTGCATGCCAAATTTCAGCCCGATCGGTTTAAAATTGACAAAGTTTCATACAAACTTTCATCCCCTATTTTATCCCCTTGGGGGTAGAATTGATCAAAATCCTTTCTTAACAGATGCCTACGTCATAGTAGCTTTATGCATGCAAAGTCTCAGCCCGATCGGTTTAAAATTGACAAAGTTTCATACAAAGTTTCATCCCCTATTTTATCCCCTTGGGGGTAGAATTGATCAAAATCCTTTCTTAGCGGATGCCTACGTTATAACATCTACCTGCATGCCAAATTTCAGCCCGATCCGTCCAGTGGTTTGGGCTGTGCGCTGATAGATCACTATGTCAGTCAGTCACCTTTGAGTTTTATATATTTAGATGTATAGAATAAACGACGGAATTGCGTGTATCGTCGTGGTCTGTTATCCGTATGACGGACTTGTGGCCTCTCAAACTGGTGCCTCATCATCCACCTAGCCTTTTCCCAACTTTTTACGTGGAGGGACTGCCTATCTGACCTCCATAACCCAGTTAGTGCTGGGTAATACGATATCCTTGGTAAGACTGGTTGTCAGACTTTCGGCCACTGACTACCTGTAACGACTGTCAAAGATCTACAAATGACAGCCAGGATCGACGGCTTAATGTGCTTTTCGAGGCACGGAGGGAACAACAGACTAAGCTAGGCAAGCACGGCTTAACCTGAAGATCTACCCGAGCGGCTGTTATTATTTAACCACGAACTCCTCTTATTCTTCATCCTCCTACTTATTTATAATGGAAATGTAAAGGAAATGTATAACATTGGTACCGGGTTCGTCCAGGTTCTGTCGCCTCTCTAAAGTTACGGTCAAACTGGTACGAACAAATTATGGACCGGCCGCGGACATTGGACACCGACAAATACTTAACTGAAGTCTGTTTAGCGTCTGGGCACGCATTCTTTTTTTGTACCAGTTTGATTCTGAATCACTGGTAATCTGTGGTGACTTTAATGTTAATATTTTAGATCAAAATTCAAATAGCGGTAGATTATTACATCTTTTTAAATCATTTAATTTGTTAAACGTGTTTTCGGAACCAACCCGAATTACTACAAATACTGCAACATGTATTGATAATGTTTTTTGTTGCTGCGACTACTTGGATAAATCAATTGTAAATTACCTTCCTTCTGATCATAGCGGTCAAACCGTTGTTTTCGAGTCCTACACACCATTACAAAAAATTCAGATAAAGTCCAGACAAATGACACCCAGTAATTTAAATAAATTTAATAATAACTTAATTAGTAATTTAGGTATTCCGGACCATATTATTGAAAATGTAAATCACTTTTATGAGGAATTCTTTTCGGTAGTTTACACCGAGTTTAATAATACATTAAAAATGAAAACTAAATCTATTTGCCCAAAGTATATGTTCAGTGACTGGGCAACTAAGGGTATTAGGAAAAGTAGGGAGCGATTGTTTGAACTGTACGGCCTTAAGCCTTACATCAACTCAGAAACTTATAATAAATATGTTGCAACTTACTCTAAAATTTTTAAAAACACTTGTAAGGTAGCTAAAGCCTTATTCATTAGCAACAAGATTAAATCCGCCGATAATAAAATAAAGACGGTTTGGAAAATTATCAATAGTGAAACTAATAGACACAAAAAATATAATAATGATATCACACTAGATACTTCACGTGGTCTTATAAGCTCTAAAAACGAAGTTGCTCAAGAATTTGTAGATTTCTTCACTAGTATCCCACTTAAAACTACTGAAACCTTAAATTCCTCACCCTTGGTTTCTATTGATTTGTTGAGAGCGAACGTTTCAGCCTGTCCGGTTGAGTTTCAATTTAAGCATATAAACCCCATCACAGTCATTAAAGCTTTTAAGGAAATCAAAATCAAATTAACTGAAGATCTATGGGGAATGTCCATTAAAGTTTGTCAAGCTATTATTGAGACTATAGCACCGTTCTTAGCCTTAATATTTAATTTATGTGTGGACCAAGGAGTCTTCCCGGACCTTATGAAATACAGCAAGGTAATACCACTTTTCAAATCCGGGGACAGTAAAGACACCAATAACTATAGACCCGTATCCGTGTTGCCGGTTTTCAGCAAGGTGTTTGAAAAGGTAATGCTTAATCAGATGCTCACACACTTTAACACCAATAAAATCTTACATGAGAAACAATATGGTTTCACCAAAGGACGTTGCACGACTGACGCCGGTGTCACCTTATTAAAACACATATTTACGGCGTGGGAAGAGGCACAAGATGCCATAGGAATCTTCTGTGACCTCTCGAAAGCATTTGATTGCGTAAACCACGAAACCCTACTCTTGAAACTTGAACATTACGGTTTAGGGAAACTTGCGCTCAGTTTAGTTAAATCGTATTTAAACGATAGACATCAGCAAGTACAAATAAATGGTGTCAATTCAATGGGTTTAAAAGTAAGTATGGGTGTACCGCAAGGTTCGATATTAGGTCCTTTCCTCTTTTTAGTCTATATAAATGATCTACCCCATTTATTTAAAAACCAACCACAAATGGTGTTGTTTGCTGACGATACCTCTTTAATATTTAAGACAAACAGACGTGCCACAAATCTTGACGACGTAAATAACGCCCTATTGCTGGTCCATAATTGGTTCACCGCGAATAATTTAGTATTAAATGGGAAAAAAACGAAGTGTATAAGATTTGCTCTACCGAATGTCAAAAGTAGTGATAGTGACATAGTATTGAATCAAGAGAAACTAGAATTCGTCGAAAAAACTGTTTTCTTGGGGATCACGCTCGATTCAAGGCTTCAATGGGGTCCGCATATAACTTCTCTTGCAGGACGGCTGAGTTCAGCAGCATATGCTGTTAGAAAAATCCGTCAATTTACTGATGTAGATACCGCGAGGCTAGTCTATTTTAGTTATTTTCATAGTATTATGTCATACGGTATTCTACTATGGGGACGGGCTGCAGACATTGAGTCTATATTTATTCTGCAGAAAAGAGCTATCAGAGCCTTATATGATCTACGTAGACGCGATTCTCTAAGAGAACTGTTTAAGGAAATTAACATCATGACAGTACCTTGTCAATACATCTATGAAAACATCATGTACGTTAGGAAAAATTTGCATTTATAAAAGAGGTGACCGACACCACTATCATACTAGAAATAGGGACCAACTAACTCAACCAGGTTTCAGGCTAGCTAAAGTAGACTCATCTTTCATGGGGTACTGTTTAAAATGTTACAATAAAATACCTCCCCACATTCTACAACTGAATGAGACGAAATTTAAATCTTGTATAAAACGCACACTATGTAGGCAAGCATATTATAAGTTGGGGGATTACATTGATGATAAAAATGCTTGGCTCAATGCTGGTCCTGCTCCACAACCATAGGGGCAAACTAATTGATTACCATGTGAAGTTATTGTGGAAGCTGCAGAAGATTGTAAAACTATCTTTGAATTGTATAGATTCAATCTCTTAGTATTATATAATCGCATAGCACATGTGTGAGTACTATGTACTGTAAAGCTACCATTTACATTTAGTTATCTTCATTGACTTGAATGTGCCCTGGTGGCTGAGGGAATGTCATGCTCACACAAATGTCTCGCTGATGGTGGCGGGTGTGTCGGGTCATTTAGTTCCCTTCAATGTGGTTGAGTTGAATGGCGCTGATCCATGCGTCATGTTCGTGAACGGGCGCTGTCAGTTGGGACTGGTCATCTCTTAGCTGTCACGGTTTATTTTAATTACTTTATTTTTAAATTGTTAGTTTAATCTTTTACTCTGGACGCTCTTAATGTGCACGTCTTTGTACATCGTTCTCACATATATGTATAATCTCAACATGAATGATGTAACCAAGATTTTGTAACAATATTTTGATTAAAAAGAGTGTCCATGGAGTTTCTTGCCCATTCTTCTCCATAGAGATCTACGATTTGGAATGTGCAACTACAGTACTTTCGCAAGTTATTATGCCTTGTGAATGTGACTGTAGCTTAGCTTTTTTGTTTTTGACTTTCAAAAGTGCCTGTAATGGTCTAATTGAAATAAATGCTTTGAGTTTGAGTTTGAGTTTGAGTTTGAATAGTCGCACCTTAGAGATTAATAAATATCAATGTTAGAATCGACACTGACACACTAAAATAAAATTCAAGCAAAGCAGAATAAATATCCTACTTAAATTCGCTGTAGAATATCCACGTACAAGTTATCCATCAAATGTCCATACCAATTCCAGTATAAGTTCGAGTATCACGTATTTTTCTAAGTCAGTAAATAGGTCGGCACTACTTCTTTCCAAGACTTTGACTGATGGAGTGGCCAAAAGTTGTTGCACTTAGTTTTAAAATGTTTTAAGTGTAGCGTGTGGGGTAAAACGTGAAAGGAAAAAGGATTTTTTTTAAATAAGAATTTTATTTAACGTACGTTATTTTTACCCGACTACGGCGAAGCCAAAAGGAAGGGTTATTAATGATTTTGGCAGTCTATGTATGTAGGTATGTTTGTATTTTCGTATGTTCCTCTGTAGCGCCTAAACTATACATCCGATTTTGATGAATAAGGTGTCAATCGATTCCTTTTTACGGCCCGGGTAACATAGGCTATATTTTAACCGACTTCAACAATAGGAGGAGTCGATTTTACCTTAATTTTACCTTGTAAACCCCGAATTTATTTAGAGTGTGATTTTTCTGTAGTCGGTTTTGTAGTTGTAATAAACCACACAAACTCTTGTTATTATTACAGTTGTTATATTTAGCTCTGGCCACACTGGCGATAGGTAGGTACCTGCGCGGGACGCAGGGTCTTCATTGCGCGCGTCTTTTGTTTCGAATGATTAATAAGTCACGCGACTATAGAACACCTTCGTACTAGTGAGTTGCTACAAACGGCGAGCGACCGCTGCCCCGCATACCGCTCGTGATTCGCTCCAGTTAGACCAAATCTTTACATCTAAGTGAAACAAATTGGTTTATTATAATCATTAGATTCGTTTCTTCTACGTCTAGTCGAGCTAGATAGGCTGCTGAGATGTAAAAACTAAATTACAACAAGTCGGATATATTGCAATTTATTTTGTCTTTACAACCACGAGTTTTTATGAAGGTTTTTTTATTCACTTCTTAGGAAGTCGGCATAAACAAGATTGCTAGGTCTCAGAACAATAAAAAAGTCGAGAGGTAAAAAGGAGTTTCAATTATTTTTTGAGAGGATTGAAATGATTACAGTTTAATCGTTTCTTCTGTTGTGAAATACGTAACAATTTTCCTGAAACTGCTAAAGCGCTCTTGTAATAAACGTTCATTTAGATTTGTACAGGTTTCTTTTGAGTGGTGTTAACACTTTAATGCCCGTTTTAACTAACACTAAGCGATACCTACAAAAAGGCTTCAGTATTATTTAACTTTAGCCGTTCAGCTGAGCGTTATAAATTCGACAGTGCGCTTTTAATTAGGCGTTGATTTAGGTGTTGCTTTGTGTTACTGAAATCGGGCATCAAGCTTAGCTTTGGGTCATGACTTTCATCAAAGACAAAACAGTGTTCTGTCAAACAGTAGTTTTTGTAGGTCGTTTGCCAGCGTTGACTTTGTTTATTTAGGAGCTCGTGGCTAAATAATAACTGCCGCTCGGGTCGATCTTTAGGTTAAGCTTGTCTAGGTTGGTCCGTGGATGGGTGACCACCAATTACATACCGAGTTTCCTCGAAAGCACGTTAAGCCGTTGGTCCCGGCTGTCATTTGTAGATCTTTAGCAGTCGTTACAGGTAGCCGTGGCCCGAAAGTCTGACTACCAGTCTTAGCAAAGGGTATCGTATTACCCAGGACTGGGTTGTGGAGGTCAGATAGGCAGTCGCTCCACGTAAAATACTGGTATTCAGCTGCGTCCAGTTAGATTGGAAGCCGACCCCAAAATAGTTGGGAAAAGGCTAGGCAGATGATAGACTTTATTTATTTATTTGATTTTGATTGTGTTTGATGAGACGACGTAGTAATAGAGAAGTGTGAAAGAAGAAGACATACTGTGTCGACCCTAAATAAGTTGGGATAAGGGCAGGAGAATGATAGTGATGACGATTGTGCACACCATCATTTTCAATGTTTTTTTTCTCAATATTTCTGTTTTTATGATTTTTTACAGTTTTTTTATTGCATTCGATTCAATTTATTATGTATTATTTATAGCTTATGTTCATGGCTTCGATCCCGCAAAGTTCGGTAACTGTCCCCCGGGATCATACTACCGAAATAAAAAGTATCATAATATTAATCCAGGTTACAAACTATCTCGCGGGCCTGTGGACGGTGAGTAATGGGCTAGCTCGCCGTCCGTCCGTCGTATGACGACAGGCCGTGTCGACGGCGCGTTCGTGTTCCACGCGCGCCTCAAAGAGATGTCAGCAAACGGGAGGGGCCCGCAAGGGCCGATGCCTGCCAGGGCTGCGGGACTGTTCGAAAGAGATACCGCGGCCCTGGAACATAAAGGGCCAAAGAAGGAACATGGGTGGTTTTTAGTCAGTAAGAGTCTGACACTACCTTCCGCTCCGCCCAGAGCGGGAGGGGTTATTTGATGATTTCCCACCCTCCAAAAAAAAAGGTTACAAACTATCTATGTGTCAAATTTGATCCAAATCCGTTCAGTAGTTTTTGCGTGAAAGAGTAACAAACATCCATCCATCCATCCTCACAAACTTTCGCATTTATAATATTAAGTGTTGTACCTATATGGGTATAAAACACAATTTTTTCATTTTATTTTATTTTATTTATCATAAATTTCCACATAGCGTCTCGCCTGTATCATTCTCAAGACATTCTTGGCTCAGGTATGTTCACTGCCTTAGTATGTCTTGCAGTGCTACTATAATTAATTTTGTTGAATGAAACCCACGCACGTACTCGTGCCGGCACTATCGTTCTATTTATGTGAATCGAGATGAATGAACCGAGTTGTAAATGATTGTCTGTCTGTAAGAAAGACAATGTTTATTTAATTGTTATATGGTTAGCTGTGTTATTTGCAATCTTTGGCACCACTTTTGTTATATTTCCCAATATGTATTTTAGTGGGGACCTGCTGTCCTAAAATACAGGCCTCGGCTTAGCTTAGGCGCCAGTCTCCCACAAATAAAATACTTTTACCTGTTTAAATATGTTACAACATAAGTGATGTTCTTTATTTGTGTAAGAGAAATAAACAAATTTTATTTTTTTTTTTGTTTAAAAAAAATAAATAATATATAATGATAGCCAAATATGTATACTTATGTGGTAACACAAATATTGTTAATCTGACGCTTTAGTAGGTATCCAAGCGTTGTTTTTTTAGTCTTCACTAGATAAGTGACCTCGAAATTTTAGATCCATAACATAACATCACGCCTGTAATCCCCGAAAGGTTAGGCAGAGGTGTACCTAATAGTACACCCACATTTCGACAGTTATGTTTAAGTTCCATGTGGGGGCGAGCTTATTGCCACCATCCAGACTCTATGGCTGCTACTGATAAATTCCTGATGGCAGAACTTAATAACACTTTGCCTGACCCGGGAATCTAACCCAGGATCTCATGCTGCAAGGCAGTCGCGCTTACGACCACTAGGCCAACGAGGCAGTGCCCCATGGGATTTTAGATCTCCCATGATTAGTACTTACTAAACAGAAATCAGCGTGTCATACAAAAATGAAGATGTATGGTTTTCCATACATCTAAGACACCACTCAAAAAGTAAATTCCTCAATAAAAATCCAAAAGTAAACATCGAATTGAAGCCAATTAAAACCAAGCAATTAACAAATCCTATATTTGCTCAAATGAATGAATCATTCACTCGCTAGCACGTGGGTGCAAGTTAAACAAAACTGGCCAGTACTGGGATGAATGATTTATTATTATTAAGTGTGAACGAATGGAAATGACTAGGTATGAAGTTATTATTCCGTTCCGGTTTTTAAAGTTTATTGCGTTCTATCGATGTCAGAATTTGAATTATAGTTGATGATGGGTTTAGTACAGTCAGATAGGCAGTCGCTCTACATAAAATACTGGTATTTAACTGCATCCGGTTAGATTGGAAGCCGACCCCAAAATAGATGATGATGGGTTTAGTACAGTTGCTATTATTTCTGTTGCAACGTCCATGATGCAATGAAGAAGACAACTGTAAATTTAATGGCGCTTGCATAACTTGTACTAAGCATCGGCATTTGTTGAAAATCTGTCTGTTTTTTTTTGTGCCATTTATTTTTTTTACAATTCCTTCACTACTTAATCGAAAGGAACTTCGTTCCATCCGGGTGTCCCTTGACACCTCTCTAGTTTTTTTTTACGATTTGTAAATGTTGTGTTGTTTTGACGACAACTTTAAACTGTATCACTATAGCAGACTCAAATACAAATCATTCATGCAGACAGAAATGCAACTATTTGTAAAATGCTAAACTAAATCTGCTGTCAAAACAGCAAAAACAAAAAAAAAATAAGCCAAGACTTTAACACTGCGAAACTTACGTATGTCAAAACTGACGAAGATAATGGTGTAAACACTATTTAAGTTAAGAAAGTAAGAAAAAGAAAGTATATTAAGTGTGTGTTGTGTTTGTGTGTGTGTGTATTTTGTGTGTGTATGTGTGTATTTATTAGTACGAAAAGGACAAAACAAAAAAAAAAAGTAAAACAAAATTATGTAAAAAAGCAAACATAAAGTAAGTTACTACTTTAAACATCAAAAATTTAAATAGCGTCCCTAATTAAGTAATGAAATATAGTATTTCCTACGTCACTTACACGCAGCGGATAATAAATCCTCCTCACTTTATATCAACACTTAAAATACCCCGCAAAAGTATAACGAGCGTTACAACGTTGTCTTTTAAAATTATAACACAGCACCGGAAGGGTTTATAACGTTTGTGGTCCTGGTCCTTTTGACCGAAAGAGCAAAGACAACTTTCACATGGTCCTTCGCAGGAAAATTATTAGTGTCGGACCGAAGGACGATTTCTGGCCGAAGCCGATGGTTTAATAATCTAAGAAATTTAGTTCAAGATTGGCTAAAAGTCAACAATATATTAATGATTTTTAACTTATAAATTAAAAGTTTATGTTAACTGTAAATAAATAACTTAACGAGTGTTTAAAATTACCTTGCAACTTGTCAAAAAAAAAAAACACTTCGTCTCTACCATCGCGCATTCGTAACAATTTGTTCAATTTCGGCTTTTTGGCAATTTGGCCGAAGCCGAAGGTTGAGCCGAAGCCGAAGGTTCAGTAGGACACTAAAAATTATTCAAAAGCTTACGTAGTAGACGTTGTACCCTATTTTCATGTTTACTGACCGTAATTTATCTCCGGTACAAGTGTTAGGGTATGTCCTATCTATCCTATTTTCCTCAGAAGTTGTTTGTTCTGGTTGTACCTTCATCAGCTATTCTTGTTTGAAACTACTGAAGATTACTGGGATCTTGCAAACTGATGCGTCTGCTTTTAAATGTGCGATGAACATGTTTTGTTTTGAGTCGGTGATGCTTGTTAAGATTTTGTACTGCAAGGTGTTATGTTCTGTTAGTTGTTCAACTTAGAACTACGAAAATTAATTTTAGAAGTAAGTATAGCTGTTGTGTTCTCGATTTCTGTGTAACTTGTGTTTCCAGTTTGCTCGGTGTTGTATTTAGATGTATAGTTATTTTAGTTTCGTCCTTTCTTCTTTTGATGATGAATATCAACTTATTTTTTTTTTTTTATCACAGCAATAAGGACCAGATTAACTAACGATATTCCGTTTTTATTGGTTGGCCTTTCAACCGTAATACGACTAGGTACATTCGAATTATACCGCAATATAATTATGACCTTTTAATTGTTTCCTCTTCCCACACATTACGCGACCATTCTGCATAGGTATACCGTTGGAAATAATTAATTGACACAATTATTTAAATTACTGAAAATAATCCGCTTTATAGTCGGCATTATACGAGCTTAACCGGACTACTCGTAAACATTTACGGAACCCAGGAATAATAATATAACTAATGTACAAAAATATGTAAATAAAATATTATTCAAAAATTCATCTAAAATATAAATTACAAAATTTTGCCCGGGGCTTTGCTCGCATGGACTCCGAAAAATATGACACGGGAGAATATTACCGGAATAAAAAGTATCCTATGTGCTGACCTAGGCCATGATCTATCCGTGTGACCTGTTTTCATCGAAGTATGTACACCATTGAGACGTGAAAAGGTGAAAGACTCACCGACAGAATTCTTACTTTCTCGTTTATGATAATACTAGCTTCCAACCGCAGCTTCGTCCGCGTAAATTATTATTTTTTGACACAATATCTTTATAAATTAAAGCGTACATGTTATTCTGTAAAGTTTCACTTAAATCTTTTTGCGTGAAAGAGTAACAAACATCCATCCATCTATCCTTTTTTTTGAGTGCGTTCATCCTCATGGATACCCTTCGCCTGGGGCAAGCGGAGGGTTATGTCGGACTCTAAACGTCTAAAAACCCACTGTTCTTAATAGTACCATGTGTCGGGGGCCTGAGAGATATAAGTACAATCGCGTGCACTCCAGACTGGTATCTGCCCGCTATTCCCGGCGGACTCTGCAAACTTTAATAATATATGATGATAATAGAAACTGTGTTACCTAATATAAATATAGTTTAAGTAAAAAGTATGGTTTGTTTGAAATTATTCATGAGATTCCACCTATCTGGTCCTATGTGACTACTTAAATTAATCACGGAACTCGAAAGACCTCTAAAATTCTAAATGTTTGCAGTAAAAAGTAATGTCTGGTCCCAACGGTGAGGAACTTGTGTGTAAGACCTCTGCTTAGTTTCCGTGTACTTACGCTGTCTGAATAATATTCATGCTTATTACGAAATTTAATTAAACTACACACTGGTCCTTTGGGTTATTTACTAAAACTGTTAGTTGATAGTTAGTCTAGAATTCAGGAATGCTTGAAGTGGTTTCGGATTTGGTAAAACTCAAAAACTTTAATGTTAAGCTTTGAAAACTAAATATTTTCTAATTCGCGATATCTAGATACTAGTCATATTAATAACCTATTTAAAATTTGAAGTACGTTAGATCAATAATTACCAGGCATCTTATTTTTCCAAAACAGGTCTCGTGTATAAATTATCGCCATAATTTCATAAATTCGTTTCATTGCTATAAAACCCAGATTCAATTGTTTCAATCAAATGATAATAAGACCGAACATTTCAATTGGATCTTCCAAAATGACTTATAACGCGCAGTCAACAAATAAATCGAGCAAAGATTCTCCCGGTTGACTGTTCTGCAGACTTTTATTTCCTACATTTTCACAATCGCTGACCTAGCAGTTGTACGGAAACGTTGCGTGTCGACATCCTTATCCTATTTTAATGATCCGGATATTTCAAGGTTCCGTGCACTTCTATTTAAAACTTTGACATTTGAAAATGGTTCGGTCCTCTATCCAGCACGTTTGACTTAGACATAATAAGAGAATTCAGTCTAGGTCGACGGAATTATAAAAAATATTATCCTACAGAGAAAGCGTTAGGTATTTCGTATAATAATAATATATTATAATAATAATAGTCTTCCAGTCTCGTATCCCACAAAAAAAACTAAATAACTATACACTAAATTACTAAATCACTTAACTACTACCACTACTACTTTTACTACTTACTTACACTACACTACTACTTACACACTTACTTTTACTATTTGTACTTATTTACTTCTATTTACTAAATAACTTGGCCAAATGATCTTTGAGAAAAACGGTCGAGTTGAAGAAATTACTAACGAGAGATCGATCACTAGTTGTTAATGTAATTCGGATCAGTTTATGCGAGATATATCCAAATGGCGGCGATCCTCTATAGACCCATCAGTTGTCAGTCTTATACGAAATACGAATACCCTTGAGACGATATCGGAATTTAGGAGCTATAAAATATGAACTATTAAGGCAGGTAGGTATTGTTCAGTTATTGATCTTGCAAAGCTCTAATTTCATTTCATTGCAAATAAATTTGCTTTCAAAGATTTGAATTTAGGTTAAAATCATGCTTGCTAAATACGGAGTTAAAAATTATAGACAGGACATTATATAAATATAAATGGAAATAAGGCGCAACATGACCTAGTACAACCTGCTAACTGGCTATTACGAGTATTTTATGTTTTTACCACGTGCTAAGTCATTTTCATAGTTCATGCCAAAACGAGAGACAAAGAAGCAAAACAGACATGTTGCAATTCCTTTCTCTAATAAAAATCCTATACAATATTTTACGGAACCCTCTGACTACACAACTAAGTCTTCCCTACTACTCCTTACGCTCTCTCCGAAATGGTTGAATCAAACAAAAAGCAACAGTAACTTACTGCAGTCACTTTATGGATTATGGAGTCATGCCAGCATACGCGAACAATCTATGTTCACGGTCTCTCTTCTAAGGAAATAGGTTTGAACTTTATCTGTGTTACTACAAAAAACTTAAACAGATATTGAGCATGTGTTTTACGAAAGTTGTACCACAAATCTGTGTTTAGTCAGTGTTTAGAGTTAAACATTTTCTAAACTATGTCTAAATTTAAACACTCGCGATCCCTAGTCTAACATGTTTAAAACAACGTTATGTCACTTGATTTTACCAAGTTCACAGTGAGGTTAGAAATTATCAAAATAATATTAAAATGAGTGCACTAGAATTTGTAGATTTGATTGATTTGGCAGATTTATATAATATGGCCAACTTCAGATAGGATCTTCTTCTTCTTAGCGTATCGATGGCAATCTAAATTGTATCAGCCCAAAACTGAGCTACTAGTTTGGCGCTTTCAGTAGCGTCCATCAGTTCCTGAACCGAACAAACAACAGGACACGCAGGACACGATATTAAGTGCCCCATCGTTTGCAGAACAGCACCACATTTACACTCCAGGGCAGAATCATTAATCAATCCCCACCTGAGCAGGTTTTCCTTACTGCGACCAACCTGGGTCCGGAGTCTATTCAGAGACTTCCAGGTCAGCCATGGCAGCTCATGTCCAGGCGGGAGATTTTCAGCAGGCGGAACGAATGGGTTAGGTAAAGATGCACTACCTCGCCACAATCTCAATCTTTCCGTAGACCGCTCGCCAGTGAGTGGGGTGACACACTTCAGGAAGCTGTTTCGGCTTTTCAGCCTTTGCGAGACGAGGGTATTTAAATGCAAAGGGTGTCGAGTGTCTGAAGCCATTTTGGCTCTTTCGCTAGAGCTTGCCACTGTCCTGCGAACTTCTGGTGGCGTTCAGATAGGGTAAGGGGAGGTATATCGGTGATATAAGTATTTTGGTGATATTTTTTTAAACGGAATACCACACAGTTCCCTATACAAGCACATTCAAAAGACAGCGCTAGCGAGTTGTTACGAGTGTGAGGAAGACAGTGTATAGATGTCTCTTGAATGTGCTTGTTAAGGAACTGTGTGGTATTTATTCCGTTTAAAGAAATATCACCAAATTACTTATATCACCGATATACCTCCCCTTACTCTATACTCGAGCCAACCGTGTGAGAGTAAATCCGTTTCAACATTATAGTGACGAAATATTCCAAAAGAAATATAGATTTAGCAAATAATAATTCATTTATTTATTCAAGTAACAAGGACTCATTAATGCACACAAAATTCAACACAATAGAGCACAAAACAATAAACACACACAACATATTTATATTTATATTGACAGCCGACGACTGTAGGTTACGTTAAGTCACTGCAGCGTCTGATGTATGGACAGTTCAGATCATCAGCACGCGGTTGGAGCTGCCGCGAACCCGTCTGTATAAAATATCCATTATCACGAAAAACTTTGTTAGCGCGATCTAGAATGTTGCGTGACGTCCGATATAATGCGTAGTTCGCATGCTTCGTATATACCGCTTTCTTGTTACATCCTTGGATTATCACTGTGTATCACTGAAACTTCACTGAAGACACTTTTCCGCCACAAAATTGCTACTCCTCCATATGGCCTACCGACCAACATTCCCGCCTAGGTGTCCATTGCAGATGTTCCAATGCCTGGCAGCATTTAATTTTTTTAATTTCATATCTATATTGCCTAGGTACGAGATCTCCTCAGGCAATAGCCATGTTTCCTGTAGGGCTATAATATCACAACTTCTGCACAAATCCTTAATACTTTCGTTTGACCGCTTGACATTTTTGCAGTTGAAACTAACCATATTACATAATTATATTATAACTATCCATTAGCTGGTTATTTACGTTCATTATCCACAAAAGTATTGGGCTTAAAACTTACAAAACGCCGGAATAAAATACCTTGCGGCCACAGTTTATTTTCCAGAAATACTTGCAATTTATATTTAGGAACAAGCACCTTGTAGGCATTATATGGTGTGTCGTTCCTTGTGTTTATTTTATGCAGGGAAACAGTCTCCCGCGTTTTCTGCCGAATATACTCAATAATATCATTCTCAGTGGTGTCTTTGTGGACATGACTGATAAGTAAGGGTACTTTTAAATCTGCTACTTTAAATCGCCCGTCAATCTCACTAGACGTACCCAACACACTCACTAATCGCTTCTTAAATTTTGATTTACGATTTTCTACCGTTTTCCACTGCTCGTCATCATTTTGCTCACCGCCACTTTTACAAGGAAGTGAAGAAAACACCTCCGGCATCGCCAAACCATTTTGTTTACTACAAGTAATAAACTTCTCGACGCACGGCCCCGTTATCTCGCGTATCAAAGCTTTTGCTAACAAAATAGTGGATTTAATCAAAGATGATATTTCAAGTGATCCACAAATACAAGTAACATGTGCATCTCGTCTTGGGTCCAATTGTCCCCACGATGACGACTTTTCTTCTTGTCTTCCTTGGTCTCCATTGATTGAGATCAAATATATCTGATAATGCAAAATAAATACCGAAACTATAATTAGGTATCGGTTAGGAAATGAATTTGACAGTGAATTTGACTGAGTTACACTGACGCAAGGACTGTCGCTCCGTTTTTTTAAATATAAATGTTTTTTATTAATTTCAATGTATATTTAATATAATTTTACCATTAAATTTGTTTTTGAGTTTTGTCGTAATCACCATTTTTTATTTTAAAAGTCCGCTTTGCCGAGAATATGCAATTTATTTGGATGTTATCTGCATAAATTGAAGTGTATTAGAACGAGTGATGGAAAATTTGAGTGAATGCTTTGCAATGTTGCTACATAAAAGAAATGATTACAGTAAACAGACGTTGAACAGAAGTTTATCTAAGTAAAACCTAAAATCGGTTTTGTAGTACGAAGTGTTAGACACCCTCCTAAACATGGTTTAAGGCTTTAGACACTTGTTTACCTAAACGCATGTTCAATCTGTGTTTAACATTCTTTTTGTAGTAAGACTGTATATGTTAACGGAATGTAACTTTATGCTTGTAGCCGTCGAAGTTTGTCTATTGTTTAGTATATAGCTCAGACTATAAAAACATACATAAGTTTTTGGAGAAAACTACGATTAAAGTTTTTGGTGTGTTGGTCTTTTGGTCCATGAAAGTCGTAAAGCAATACGCGTTAAGCGTTAATAAGATTTTTTTCGCCATTTCAAGTCAGTATTTGGTAACGATTGTAAACGTTTTTATTAAATTATAATGGGTGTAAAAGTACCCTTAAAAAAGCCGAAAGGCACGTGTTCTCCCCGTCACTATACCATACCTGGAAACTTTCAAGTTACGGAGAGATTTGGGGGTCAAAGTTCCAACATTTTCACAAGTTTTTTTTTAAGCAAGTTTTTAATGTTTTAACTTTACTTTAAATACCTCCACGACGTTCGTACTATTCAAACACAATGTTTTGAGTGCGTTACGTTGAGTCCTACCGCAAAACGTGATTTTTCACCCCAAAAATAAAAGTAGTTTCACAGCAATAATTTTTGCGCACAGTTAGTCGGTTTGATGCTTCGTGAAAGGTCCGTTTACACCCTGTATTTGAACCTAAACATAATTACAACCCATCAAGTTCAAGGCTTTAATCGAATGTGGCAATTAAAGTATCTAGTCTTGTGTCGTACACAATCGAAAATATACATTGCCGAACAGAAAAAAAATTGTACCCAGATTATATTCAATGTACAGGATAAAAAGGCGCCTTTTGAATCTCTCGATAAGTGCTGTGAATTTAGATCCTATCAGATTTCGGCAGACCTCTGCCGGCGGCAATTTCGATACCGAGTAATAGAATCATGAACTCGATTTTATCAGTTAATCAACTCGACGGAAGCATGCGGTAAATCCCCTTGAGTTTCATAAATTTATTTTGTAATTAAACGGTTCGTATAATCGATGAGTCGTCCTTTATCACTTTTGACATTTTTCAATAAATTGGAACTTCACGAAGGTTAAAACTATCTAACTGTTACATACAATTACGTGTAGTTGTAATGGGTGTATAAACACCCTTGACGAAACCGAAAGGATTGTACTTGTTCTCCCCGTCATTGCGATGATAATTTTTGGTCTGGACAGTACCTGGGAACCTTCCATTTACCGAGATATTGGAGGTCAAAGTTTCAACTTTTTTTTTACTTACCAAGTTTTTTTTTAATATAATTTTTTATTCTTATAACTTTACTTCAAATCACTTACATTACTACAATTATATTATGTACCTACTACATTACAATACTTACGTTACATTCGACTGCTACGGTAAGCTATATTTTTCATCCCAAAAAAAGTTATTTGATGTTCTAATTTGACGTTCAGGTGTGGTTGGTTGACTTCGTGGGTCCGTTTACACCTTGTATGATGTGCAAGTTTTATTCAAACTAAAGTATTAAAGCGGTTTTTTTTTTATTATTAAGTATTCTTCTCAAACATACATCTTTTTTTTGTTCTACAATTTACTCGTCAAACTTAACGAGGGTTACGAGATTGACAACACAATAAAGTTTTACAAAACATACAAGATATTGTATTAGCAAATGAAAAGGTTATTTTTTCCAATTTGAATAAATATAATTGAAGTGTGTCCTACCGTGACAATAGATTTGACTCCTATTTGTCGGGACCAACCACCTGCCGATTTCAAAGAATTCTGGGCGTATGATTATCTCCCTAGTGACTCAATCCGAAAAAGGTCAGATTCTGCGTATTGTGAACTACGAGTTCTTACGAATCTTTGATTTCCCGTGCCTATTACAGACTACAAGTACATTATGTCAGTTAAAGTACGAATGACTCGAAAATTCTCAGAATCACAAATAAGATAATCCACTTTACTGTAATATGTCAATCTCAATAGCTTTCCATTTGAATTCAAAGCAATTTCTTCTCACAACCGCGATCAGGTTCATCATTAAAATATCAGATTACAAGTCGGTATTTTCTAATAACGTGTCAGATGACGACACTCGACGATTACTCTCCTTTGATAAGTGGGGATGATATTACAGACAATAAATTTGTACCGTCCAAATAAATAGTGGCTATAAAACACTTTATAGGTACAGTAAACAAAGCCAGTTTATTGGTCTAGTATTGGACCGGAGCTGCGGAGGAAGAATCAAATTGATGAGGAGAAACGACAGCTTTGATGTGCCTTTTAGGCTTCGCGTACCAGGGATACATGAAAACATAGGAGATAAGTCTCTAATGTTTTCGTTCGTTCGGCTACAAGGTACAGGAAAAGTTTTTATATAAATATTGAATGAGCCTGGTCTTTGTGGTCGGATAAATTAGGCTTATTCGCGAATGTTCGAGAATCAAAGTCAACAATAAGATACTTATTTCTCTTTGATCGTTTATTGTAGGTACTATTTTAGAAGTGTAGGTCCATGGCCAGATGTTACAGGGCTACTGAAAATAAGATTTTCCTTCACACTGAAGTCTTCTTACTGAATTAAACTGTTTAAAAAATCTGGCTCAATTGTTCTTCCAACAGAACGCTTTAAATTCAGCCTCAATACGGTTACAATTGTTTGACTTTTCCCAGTCTAAAACTACTACCATTAGGTACAAGTGGGCTATTCGCCAACTGATTCTATATCACGGAACGAAAGACATTTGTAGGCAAGGCATGAGCTTTGAAATATTAGGAGCTAAACCCCTGCTATCGATCTGTTAGCAATAAGTGGGCGGTATCTGTGTAGTAAGTACTTGAAATCGAAACTGCTTTATTACGTACCCACGTAAACAAGGATAGTTTTTGTGTGGGTGATGTTCCAAACTTGTTAGATGGAAATGTGTTAGAAATTTGAGGGTAATTTTCCATAACTTTTTATAAGAAACCTAGCTTGTGCCCGCAGCATCGCCTGGGTCGAGCTCAAAATAATTCCAAGGAAAACAACTACCATGACAAAAAGTCTCCTATCATGTTCTGATCAAGGTCAACAAAAAGAGATGGCTAAACGACTGCCCCCAACATGACTAGCACAAATAGGAACCTCACACTAACCAGTAATATTTAAATATTAATTCATGAATTATTTAGTGTTTAATAATTTCTTATAACTTTCGTGAACTAATAAACATAAAAAAGTTTCTTAATTGTATTTTTATGCTTTGTTTTGGTTTGACATGACAAGGTCAAGGCATACTGACAGCTAGGGAAGAGACATATTGCATTACCAAAATGTATCAAGTTTTTTTTTGCTGCAATTACCCCTATGTAGATATTTACTTCAAGTACCTTAGTGCAAAATCGCCAGTCAAAAACACAATTATCAATAAAAATCGTCGCAGACACATTAAAACGCCTAGATAAAAGTTTATAGCAATGTTATTGTTTGAAGTTTTTGTAGCTTTGTCGTAGGAGTTGCGCGATTTTGTTTTTAGGATTGTGCAAATATTAAAAGTTCCTGAACCTTTTTAAATTACAAAATACTAATTTCAGCTATTTAGCATTACATATTGCTAGGTACCATGTTTATACATGCGTTTTCATTGCGGGGGCAGTCGTCCATACTTCAATTTAGCCATGTCCTTTATCGAAATCTATTCAGTCGATATAGCGTGAAAAGGTTTAAGACTGACAGAAACTTCCGCATTTACTTACACATCACATTCGTATGAATGATTTGAATGCAATTTTTTATTTAAAGTTATTAATCAAACAGATGAACAAAGACTGAGGAACTTAACAAACTTTGATACGACCCCTACGCCAGTATAATTATTCCAAAACTAGCGTAGGAGCGAGCCCAGGAAATTATTAGTCACGGACTACTAAACTTCAAAAGTTCGGCTCTGGAAAATCAAGGCTATGTTGGGAACAATCAAAAACTAGCTTAAAATCTTTGACAAAATGTCTATTTGCTCACTACAAAAGCACCCATCGAACAGATTCTAATGGGATTTTTCCTACCGTAACTTCACAAACCAAAACTGCTTCTACTATTCACAAAATAAAGTTCTTTCTTGTTTAAAATACAATGGAATAGGTGAAGCGTAGTTCAAAACATAGTAAATAAACTTTGTTGACTTAGGAGCACCTTCGTGAATGGGAAATAATTTAAATACAAGCCAATGCAAATAAAAGTTTCAGGGCAATAATGTCGGGGCGTGAGGGAGTGAACTGGTTGTAATAGTGATTCGATATATCACTGTCTAGCAAATGGCCGTTACTTTAAGTAAAAAAGTATGGGGGTCGGCTTAGAAGCCAAATAACCAAGAATTGCTACATATTATTTTGAGAAATTTAAGCATTTTATTGTTTTTGTTTAAGTAATTTATGGACGGTACTTTTATCTCAGACTTTCAGTGTTTGCAAACCGTTTTTTTTTAATTTTTATGAATGCCAAGGGCGGTCCTCAAAGTCGTCGACAAGAGCAACATAATATAGTTTTAGATGACGAGTAATAGAGAAGTTTGGAAGAAGAAGTCATGCTGCGCCGACCCCAAACCAAAGCATGATGATGTCCCTTCTTTCAAAATATACAATAAACAGTGTCATTCACACCACATAAAACAAAACGACATTAAAAGCATCATCATACAGAATTGGCAACTGAAATAACATAAAAAAATAAAGCTAGCTCTTTGGTATGATATTTCTTTTTCCACAAAACAAATGACATACGAAATATTGCTGATATTTTGTTACGAAGAGAGAGTGCAAAGATCTGATAAAGATCTAGAATCTAGATTGAACTATTTTTATATATTTTATTAATTTATGGTCCATGTCTAACGATGCTTCAGACTTTGAAATTTGAACTTAGGTCTTAAAGTCAGGCTGATATTGATCCTTTGAGGGATTTAGCCAAGTGATAAGCTCCATTATTGAAATTAAATCAAGATGTCGACGATTACGATTTATTTATCACTAGCTTTTGCTCGCGGCTTCGCACCCGTAATTTACGGTAATTGACCCACGGGAACGTTTTAAATGTAACCTATAGCACACGGGGATAAAGTAGCTTCCCGTTAGTGAAAGAATAATACAAACTTTATAATACTAGTAAAGAGTTGTTTCTTGGGAATCACGAATAGACCTACAACTTTCAGCTGGTTTAGGTGTAATTATTTACCAAAAAACATGTATAGTGATATTATTCACTTATTTAGTCCCACATGTACACTCAAAATCTGTCTCTTTCTCTCTCATACACACACACAAACATACACACGCGCACACGCACACACCCACACACAAACACACACGCGCGCGCACACACACACGCACACTTATTCAATAAATCTTTTTGTTATTTACCTATTTGTAAGATTATAATGTAAGGGAAGAGCGGAGACTTCAACTACAGGCATTTTCTATGCCTAAATGGAGACTCCTCGACATGAAATGAATGCCAAAATATTATGAAAAAAAAAATGTCGAAAAAAAATCTGGCTACCAGTTCCTTGTACTAAACGTGTCGTGTCTAGAGCTCTGTGGGAGATGGGCATTTTGGGTGCTGTATATAATAGTGGAAATGAACTCCAAAAATAATGATAATAAGTAACGTACGTTTTTCCTAGCATTTCCTAATTGTTAAAGAAGAATAGCTTTAATCATGATGTTATTAAAGGTCCATTTACGACGAGGGCTGAAATAACAAAGGTACGCTACAGAAGGAATTGTTTACTAACATGCCTGTAGTAAACTGATAGTGGACGATCATATCACGAACTGTACCGGTGTTGTGAGTTGTGAGGCATCTGGAATATGGTGTGAGGATGTTTCTTCAATGACGAACAGAGCGGCGGGTGTAACTTTTTTTTGATACATGAGCAAAAGTACCACATTATTTTGAACAGTGAGCAGTTGTCAGAGATTCTTGTAATGATATAAACCTTACATGACGCCTGTTTCACTCACGGTTTATTCAGAAGTGTATCTATAGAACTCGTGGAGCTCGTGCCTAAATAAGAACAGCCGCTCGGGTCGATCTTTAGGTTAAGCCGTGCTTACCTAGGTTGGTCCGTGAATGGATGACCACCCATTACATACCGAGTTTCTCGCCGTGCCTCGAAAAGTACGTTAAGCCGTTGGTCCCGGCTGTCATTTGTAGATCTTTGACAGTCGTTACAGGTAGTCAGTAACCCGAAAGTCTGACAACCAGTCTTACCAAGGGGTATCGTATTACCTAGCGCTAACTGGGTTGTGGAGGTCAGATAGGCAGTCGCTCCATGTAAAATACTGGTATTCCGGTTAGACTGGAAGTCTGGAAGCCGACCCCAACATAGTTGGGAAAAAGGCTAGGCAGATGATGATGATCTATAGAACTCCCATATTTCGCCAATTGCGTATGTCGAGTTAATGCCATCGACATGTCGATGGCATTAACTCGACATACGCAGGGCGTAAATCTCCACTTCAAGTTGCTTCTGACAACTATTGTTCTACAGCGGCTTCTATGTAATTGCTATTCTTGTGATTGTATAAAATGTATTACATAAAAGTGATAATACACACATATATACATACATAAAATCACGCCTGTAATCCCCGAAGAGTTAGGCAGAGGTGTACCTAATAGTACACCCATATTTCGCCAGACATATCAAAATCCCATGTAATAGGAGGCAAGCCTATTACCCTCAACCAGGCACAAATCCAGACTCTGTGGCTGCTACTGAGAAATTTCTGATGGAAAAACCCAATAGCACTTTGCCCGACCTGGGAATTGAACCCAGGATCTCAAACTCAGCAGTCGCGCTTGCGACGACTAGACCAACGAGGCAGTCTATAAATACTATTATTATTGATAATAATTCAGCGTTTATGAGAACCTAGCTTTTGCCCGCGGCTTCGCTCGCGTTAATTTAGAGTTTGACAATTAAAGTCTTATTACACTATCTACTAAAGTTTCTATATAATATAGTAATATAATTCAATCATGATTCAAAAGACACGGGGCGCCATGTATTATCATAAGAGCGTTATTGCTGTTTTCCTCGGGAACAGTACTTTTTTTCGGGATGAAAGTTACCTGGCAACGAATATGCAAAATTTCAGGATGATCGGTTCAGTGGTTTAGGCGTGAAAAGGTAACAAACAAACTTACTTTCGCATTAAAATATTAATAAGTTAGGATTAAGATTTTAAAATCCACTAAATACTAATAAGATTTATCATAACCAGCTAATCCTTGCACAATTCAATTTATCCCGCAACTAAACACAAAGCAACACCTGCTTTGAGCTCCTTAATACAATAACATTAAATTTTCATATAAAACAATACGTTCTCACGTTATTAATATCGCGTAACCTAGTATTCAACCCTGGAGCATAATTATTTTAGTACAACTCTAAGCACTTTGGTCTATGAAATTGAAATAATTTTAATTAAAGCTTAATTTCCATTTGCTGTTATTCTAAAGCTGGTGGTATTTACCCAGTGCTAATATACGTATGCAAATCACGTATGAAGATCCCATATTGTTTTATTTAAGTTGAAATGCTTTGAGCAGTGATAAGTCTGTTTAGTTTCTTCAAAGAAATTGAGGCGTTGATATTTATTAAGTACTCAACATTCTTTGACGAAAATGCTAAATAGTTATCTGAATACGTAATATAGAGTAATTGAGATATGTGAATAAACGAGGGTTATGATATTAAAATAAAAACTGGCCAAGTGCGAGTCGGACTCGCGCACGAAGGATTACAAAAACATACGCACTCGTACCATTATCTTTAAAAACGGCAAAAAAAACATGTCTGTTGTATGGGAGCCCCACTTAAATATTATTTTATTCTGTAAATACATCATCTGTGAAAATTTCAACTGTTAACTATCACGGTTCTTGAGATACAGCCTGTTGACAGACGGAAGGACGGACAGCGGAGTCTTAGTAATAGGATCCCATTTTACCCTTTGGGTACGGAATCCCAAAACACGACCCTATAACTTTTTATTTTTAAATTTCAAAATCGCTTAGAGTAATTTACTGAATCCGCTTCACTTATGACACCCAGCTACCTAACGCGGCATTCTATTGATATACACTTTTATTACGGAATGATTTGCAGATGTATAGACTTTATTTTGTTACACAACAAGATGGAGTATGCTTTTGGTACAAAGGTTTGGTAGTACTTCTTTTGTTTTGACTTATCTTTGAATAGAGTTTAATGACTAGCCCTTTTTGAATTTAAATTTGGATTCGAAAGTTCTGTGGGCTGTTATTTTTGTTGATTTTCATTTGAGGAGAAGCAATTTTAAAGAAATTAAATTGATATGAAACGATTAGCTTAGTAGAAGCCCAGTGTGCTCAGTTGACGGTAATAGGCTCGCCCCCTAATCATCATCATCATATCAGCCCGGAATCACCCACTGCTGGGTATAGGCCTCCCCTTTTTTCTGCCAAACTTTCCGGTTCTGTGCGTCCTTTATCCAGGTGTTTGCCGCGACTTTGACGCCCCCTAGTACACGGGACTTAAACATAAATGACGAAATATGTTCGTACCAGGGTGCATCTCTGCCCAGCCTTGCAAAACAGGCATGATCTTATGCTATAATTTAAAAAAGTTTATTTTTTGCATATTGGTGTAACCTGTAATAGATTTTCATAATCCCCAACGCTAGCTCGCTATGTTTTTCTTTCATCATACTAAAGCAAACAGACTACCCGCGCAAATATTAAAATCTAGCTTAAAGATACCATTATCAAGTCAAGATTTGTTCTTCAAAGAGACAGTAAAAGTGACATTTTCAAGTTCTAATGGAATATGTTGTACGGTTAATCCTGAACATATTTCTTGTGGAATAATTTATATTTCGTTTCTCTCCCACCTCGACTTACCTATATCCTTCGCAATTTATTGCATAAATCGACTTACTCAATCTTTTGTCCGGTTTCTTCGTATTTTCTCTCTATTCTGTTGTCTTGTATGTAATGTTATCATTATGGTGTTATTGTTTATTGATGGCTTATGTAAGTATGTATTTATTGAACAACTTGCATGAGAGTGTCCTTTTTAATTAATTTGCCCAAATTTGTTAATCGATGCACAAACTGTTAACCATGAATTCAGTGTAAACTCAAAATAATTCTAGTCTCGGGGCCCTAGAATTATGTAACAGTTTGAACATAGATGTCCTTTATTTACATCGTGTATTTTTCAATTCATTTTGATCCTCATGAATGTTGTTGTATGAACTATTTCAAAATCGGATCTAAGCAATAAAAAAATTGCAGGAGTAGTTTGCAATAAAAATAAACCATGATTTAATCACCATTAAAATCAAACCCAAGTGTTTCTAAACCAAATAACACAATAACCTACTTTTGTTCAACAAATCACACAATCAGGCCTCAGTGAATCTATCTTGCATTTATCAAAGACTTAGGTCCAAAGGTCAACTAACGTATACCAGATGCGTAGCAGTATGTACAGAGTACGCAATTATCGACAGACGCAGTCCACTTCAAAGAATATATTTGATAAAGTTGATTGGTCTAGCGTCTGGCATATCTCAGACCCCTGGCATAGATTAAGAAATCGAAGCATACTGATGTATTTTTGGTTACAATCGGGTGAAGTCGGTGGAATACTCATCTTGACCCATGAACCCCCTAAGATTTGTGTTTGCTTAAGTCAAAACGTTTGTCTGTTTTGTTGATGATTAAATGGAATCATCAAACGCGGACTCGATGATTCAGATCAAATGACTCCTCCCGCACTGGGCGGAGCGGAAGGGAGTGTCAGACTTTTACTGACTAAAAACCATCCATGTTCCTTCTTTTGCCCTTTATGTTCCAGGGCCGCGGTATCTCTTTCGAACAGTCCCGCAGCCCTGGCAGGCATCGGCCCTTGCGGGCGCCTCCTGTTTGCTGACATCTCTTTGAGGCGCGCGTGAACACGAACGCGCCGTCGACACCGCCTGTCGTCATAAGACGGACGGACGGCGAGCTAGCCCATTACTCACCGTCCACAGGCCCGATGATTCAGTTCCTCATTGAACGTTTTGATAACCCAATACTGTAAGCATTGGGCGGGCAACAAGTCTCTAACAGCGTTTACTGCTAAACGCATTTGAAACTGCTTCGTTGGTCTTGTGGTTGCAATCGCGACTGCTGAGCATGAGGTACTGGGTTCGATTCCCGGGCCAGGCAAATTGTTATTGGGTTTTTCCATCTGGAATTTCTCAGTAGCAGCGATGGAGTCTGGATTTGTGCACCCCTCGCATCCCTATAACATAGAACTTAAAACATAACTGGCGAAATGTGGGTGTACTATTAGTTACATCTCGGGCTAACCCTTCTCTGACTACAGGCGTTAAGAATACGTTCGGAACGACCGTCGCTTCTTTACACTCTTACTATTTTATATTCTATGGCTCAGTTCTAAGGGCGCCAGCAATCCTACAGTTGCGTATTTGTAATCATAGTGTAAGCCAAATGCTTTTCTTAATTTGTTGGTATTTGATATTCTGAGAACGTTTAGCATGTAGTATTCTTGTTTAGGGTTTAGCTGATCGTAAAACCTAGATGTTATTGGAGTATTTCTGGATTTTATGAGGCGACTGAATGATGTTAGAATTCGAACTGGTTCAGGACTGAACAAAATGAAACACACTGTGTTTGTCAATGTCAGTTTGTGACTTTCTGTGTTATGCGTTATATGAGTTCTATTCCTAAAAATCAACAAATATTCAAAGATGGTCCAAAAATTTGACAAGGCTTTTAGCCCAACCATCTCAAACTCAAAGGATTTCAATAACAACTTTTGAATTTGCATGGACTGGTACAGTTAACTAGAAAATTAAAGCTAGGTAAACCTTTATAAACCGCCTAACTTAAATATGTCTTCTTAAGTAAACTGTATTTACTCATCCAAAAAAAGGTCCACACAAATCACGAACAACTCCAAACTAATATCAAAAACATTCAGTCCATTTAGATAAGAAAGCGAGCATAGTGTCCAAGTAATGAGTTTGGTCGATCGTTAGCAATTAATTGGAGACCATTGTCGAACCCACATGGAGGATTGGACACGGTTGGGAATGAGATAGCGTCCATTTAATATCGATGATAGCATCGCAAGTTCACAACAGACTAGTGACTTGCAATTTTGCTGTCGGCGGGGTGTGCGGTGTTTGACTTATCAATAATTTTCGAAGTTGGTCTGGTTTATTGAAAGTTACAATTATTATCATGACGCTTTTTGCTCATTGCTGCCTTGCATTTTGCATTTTTACTTTAGTACGATTAACACTGTTAGTGAAACGAAAAGTTTGTCTACTTACTAAGTAAACTGATAAAAAATACTACATAAGTTTTCAGCGGTCATCCTTCTAAATCTAGTTTTCGGCTGTCAGAAATTAATTTGGACCTTATTTAAGAGCCAATAAAGTCCTACGGTCAACAGATATGTGAAACTAGAAACTGTTTAACATTTTTGAACCCACATGGAGGTTTGCCGATGGTTGCGAGCGAGATAGCTTTCATTCAATATCGGTGATAACATCGCAAGTTCGCAACAGACTAGTGATTTGTAATTTTGTTGCCAGCGGGGTGTGCGGAGATTCGCTTGTTGATTTGTTAGTGATTTTGGAATCCGGACAGTACTATTGAGCGTCTTACAAGACAACAATGATGATGCTGACAACCCTTGAACGCTGTTAAAATGTGCTGATCGCGATCAGTTTTATTAGTAACAGGCGCCCTTAGAGTGTGTGCTTTTGAAGGATTTTCTAACAATAAATCTTTTGTTTGACAGTACTAGGTACTGAGAAAAATAACATTTCTGAATAAGATTCCAGCGGTTCTGGTAGCAATTAACTGGGAACTAACTTCAGACACAATAAAGAACGGTCAACAGACATGCGAAACAAGAAACTGTTTAACACTTTTGAACTTACATGGACGTTTGGAGATTGTTGTGAACGAGATAGCGTCCATTCAATATCGATGATAGAATCACAACTAGTGACTTGTAATTCGGCGATCAGCGGAGTTTAGTGAGGATTACTTGTTGATTTGTTAGTGATTTTGGGACTTGAACAGGATTATTGAGTGTTCTATAGTATTATCATGTAGTTTTTTACTTAATGCTCGTTTTTTACTTAACAGGCGCTCGGGGTCGATCTTTAGGTTAAGCCGTGCTTGCCTAGGTTGGTTTGTGGATGGGTGACCGTATGACGTACCAAGTTTCCTCCGTGCCCCCGAAAGCACGTTAAGCAGTTGGTCCCGGCTATCATTTGTAAATCTTTGACAGTCGTTACGGGTGGTCAGTGGCCCGAAAGTCTGACAACCAGTCTTGCCAAGGATAAGTATCGTATTACCCAGTGGAACAACTAGGTTGTGGAGGTCAGATAGGCAGTCGCTCCATGTAAAATATTGGTATTCAGCTGCATCCGGTTAGACTGGGAGCCGACCCCAAGATAGTTGGGAAAAGGCTAGGCAAATGCTGATTTTTACATAATGCTGCTTGTGTGCTTTAAAACACAGGCACAATCATTTGCTTATTACATATAACAGTAAAAGGACTATTTCTAAGCATATTTTTACTTAGTTAGTGTAATGTGTGGAAACAAAATATTTTTATGAATAGGTTTTCAGTAAAAATGTCCTGATTATTCAGGCAATACTTCAAGAATTTCATTGGGAACTAATTGAAGGCAAATCTTATAGGCTACAAATGTCCTGGACATAGTTTCTTCAATAGTAACAATTGATACCATCATAACGGTTACAATGGCCAAGAAAGCAGTAATTAAGAGCAAAATATAAGACTGTTTTTTTTCCTCTTGTTTCATTGACATATCTGGATCAACTGAATTAGGCTACACTGTGGTAATTTTTTCTATATCTATTTAGGCTAAGAGAGAGTCACCCAACTTCCCACTTTCCTCGGGCAGTATATTATAATCCAAGAGCTAAATAGAACTACAAAAATCTTTCCCTTCGCACTGGTCTTAGAGATAAACTCTTCCATATAAATCATAATAATCTACAGCCTTGATCTTACTGACAAGTATAAGGTTAATCAAGTAATATATTGTGTCCGTCCAATATTACCCAAGAAGCCTAAAGCTTGGTCTAGACTATTAATTTAGGCCAACTATCACTTCCATACGCTCTTGAAACTTTTGCTAATTAGCGCGGGTAGTAGGCAATTTAGAATTTGAATTTGGATTCCTAGAACTCGGGATCTCTATTAAGGCTAAGTTAATAGTCGGGTGACCTACGTCAAATTTAATAACGTATGTGTTTGCTTCCGGCAGTACACAAGTGTCTAAGTTCGAACTAGTTATCAATTTGTTGTTGACAGCTTTGAGCGGATGATATAGGTAATTGAATGATCTTATAGGTCAGACTGGATACTCAAAGGAGTTGAACAGTTGTTAGTTTCTTTAATAAAGATGAGATTAAGCATGTTTCAATGAAAGCGTTTTTGAATAGAACATGTTCAGTCACGGAAATTTTAGATTTAATTGGCCGTATCGCTGTGGCAATGGCGACATGTCACATTCACATTGATATTTTAGTGCTATCGACATCAGCCTACGGCAGTCCACTGCTGGACATAGGCCTCTTCAATTGCACGCCACTTAACTCGATTCTTGAGTTGAAGTCTCATCCAGTTGTCACCCTTCGAAGATCGTCGCTCCATCTAGCCTGCGGACTTCCCACCTTACGCTTGCTGATTCACTGTCCCCACTCAACTAAATGCTACAATTTAAATTAAATATAAATTTATCAAACACATCATCCATGTGGAATAATCGACGGTAAAAATCGCATAAAATTCGTTGCATGGTTGAGAAATACGACACAGCCAGGCAGACAGGCATAGAAAGCCACATTATTTTTTATGATTACGTTTAGATGAGAAATCAGAATCCAAAGGTAACTGATTTCCTGTGAATGTGCTAATTACTCCTACATAAATGAGACTAAGCTGACTTAAACGGCAGATTAAAATCAATTCGTCGATCTAGCCTAAATTACCCTTTAAGCTAGCCTGCATTATAATCTCATGGATGTCGATACAGGGGCCTAAGGGATTATCAAGAGCGATGAGCCTGTAGCAGCTGTTTATAACGCAGCACTTAAAGACTTTAGAACGATCGTCGACATTTTCTGCCAGAAGCTTTGTATGGTTACGGCGTAAAGAGCGATGTGACTGAGCTTAGCACATACAATTTTTGGCTTCCAGCTGGTGGTAGAAAATAAAAGTATATTCTGCAGGCCGGTTTTGAATTAGTACCTACGAAAAAATTTAAAACGCGTCTCTCGACTCGGATACCAGCGTACAAATACTTACTAAAGTATCTGTAGTATAGTATCTGGTGTCCCAGGATTTGATGATCGCTAATGAAAGCTTGGGCGCCTTCAGTAGCGTTCATGAGATCCTGTGCCGACGGGCTAGCCCAAATTCTGAGTTGAATTTGTTTAGACAACTCAAACAAAATCATAATTGAAGTGACATTTGTCATTTTGTACACGTAACATGTCGAACTTGTCAATTTTGTCAAACTTGTCGACAACTTATACATAATTATATTGTTGATCCAGAACTTCATCTCTATCAATTTTATTGTCACTACATACCTTAATTTACCCTTCTAGTAATCCAGAACGACATTCAGTATTACAATTTACATGCCCAAAAGACCTCGTCGATTCCCGTACTCTATTTTTGGCTCAAGCTCATAAAACCGTAACGTCGACACGAACGTTATTTATTAGCGAATTAACTTAACAAAACCGAATGTCTGTCAGTTGGTACACCTTGATACTCAGACGTACTGTTCAACGATAAACGGAGAATTATGGGGGTGTATTTTATTCCATCAGCGATGGCAGGTGACGACAGGTGTACTAAGGCGGTCACCGAATGACGTCCAAGAACGGGGAAAAGAATTGTGGGTCGTCTAAGGGGCAGACGACATTGTTGCCATCGGGGGAAAAACCTGGATGACGCTGGCACAGGAACGTGGAGATTGGCAGAAGAAAAGAGAAGCCTATACTCAGCAGTGGGTAAATTCAGGCTGTGGATGATGATGATGATTTCATTCCATCACCTTTAGTGGCTTTGGTTCAGTGGTGTGTTGAAATTTGAAGCGGTCGACTTGATTTCATCGGTAGAGATGATATGGCTAAAAAGTGTATCACTCGTGAGAAGTATGGAAGAGGACATGCTGCGTCGACCCCAAATCATGGGATAAAGACAGACGAATAATGATGATGATTTAATTTTATTGATTGTGTACATATTACTCGTTTTGGCCAGTCTTTGATCATGTAAAATTAGGGACTAAAGAATCTTATTACTAATATTATAAATGCGAAAGTTTGGATGGATAGATGGATGTTTGTTACACTTTCACGCAAAAACTACTGAACGGATTTGGATTAAATTTAGCACACAGATAGTATATACCTGTATTAACACATAAGATACTTTTGTTCCGGTAGTATAAACCCGTAGGACAATTATCAAACTCCACGCGGGTGAAACCGCGGGCATAAGCTAGTAGGTCATAAACCCACAATCCTATACTATTAAACGACCAATATTTCCGTTCAAGTTCCCGAAAACGCCTCTAACGATTTCGATGAAACTTGCAATGTTGGAGTTTACGTGGGCGGAAAATCGATCGAGCTAGGTCTAATATCTGGGAAAATTCGTTTATCTATTTTCACCCGAGCAGAGCTGCGTTGTCCAGGTACTTAGGATAGAATAAGCACTGGTCGTGTTCTTCAAAAGGAACACACTGTGTGAGCCATAGAGATCTACGTTATGGAATGGGCAACTACAGTACTTTCACAGTTTTTTATTGTGACTGGGACTGTAGCTACATTTCATTGTTGTCTTTGTTTCGACAATTCAAAAGTGCCTGTAACTGGCCTACTTGAAATAAATGCTTTTTGAATTTGGATTTTGAGCGATTAAATAACAGTATTTCCAAGGTCTATATATATTGCTAGCTTATTGCCCGCAGCTTCCCCACGTGGATTTAGATAATTGTCCCACGGGATCATACTACCGGGGTAAAAATTATCCTATGTGTTAATCCAGGTTATAAACTAGGTAACTGTTTGCTAAATTTCACCCCAATCTGTTCAAAAGTTTTTGCGTGAAAAAGTAACAAATATCCATCCACATACTAACTCGCATTTATAATATTAATAGGAGTTCTGTCAGAAGTCACACACACTGTACAGTCAGTATAAAAGATCGTACAGTGGTGTAAAGAATAGCAAGCCAGCAATCACATTGTTCACAATAGTGTACACAGTCCTATATTTCACGCTATTCACCAAAACCACTTAAGCCCATAATTTCCTTTTTATTCCATTACAGCTTTTTAAATTAAATCACATTGGAATCTACCGCTTCTGTTTCATTCACAGTACTAAAGCGGATTAAACACCTGCCAAATAAATGGAAAAAGCGAGAGAAACCGCGGTATTTACTAGTTTGTTGGCAGCTTGCCGAGCAGAGGTTACTGCGCCCCGCAAATATTTTATCGCTTGGACAATGATGTATGTTAAGGAAGGCTTGGCCCCCATACGCCTTTGGAAAACTTTTCTTCTTGTTTGGAGTTGGTTAATAAAACTGGTGGAATATGTATAAACTTTTTGTTTTTTACTTATGTCTGTCCGTTACGAATTTTTACTCTCAACTAATGTTAGATTAAATGTATCCTGTCACTTACGGGATATCTTCCGTGATTGTTCATAATTTAGAGCTCCCGATATTTCGACGTTTTTGCAAGCGCCATGATCGCGCATTAACTGGAGAATACGCGTGGATGGAAAGTATATTATTAGGAGTAGACCAATCTGTCTACCCTCTTTCTTTGCCTTATGCTACGCGCACTACTGGAACTCGACACTAAGTCACGGCAAAACATACTCACATTATCACCAGGTTTTGTGGATTCCTTATTACGATGCCGGCTACTACTTTTGTGCATACTCAAAACTGGATTCCACGTACTTGACAATAAGGTAGATAGATAGATATCCCGTAAGTGACGGAACAGCTTTAGTTTTAAACCATGAAAGCTTAAAATAGAATTTGTTAAGGAGATTGTTTCGTAGATAGAGCTCTAAATCATCTGCCTAACCTTTTCCCAACTGTGTCGGGGTCGGCTTTCAGTCTAACTATTAGATGCAGCGGAATACCAGTATTTTATATGGAGCGACTGCCTATCTGGTAACTACCCAGTTAGTACTGGGTAAGGGGGTAATACGATAGCCTTGGTAAGAGTAGTTGTCAGACTTTTGGTCCACTGACTACTTGTAACGACTGTCAAAGATCTACAAATGACAGCCGGGACCAACGGCTTAACGTGCTCTCCGCGGCATGGAGGAAACCCAGTATGTAATGTGTGGTAACCCATCCACGGACAAAATACGAGACCCCACCAAATAAGATACTATAACATACAGGGTGTAAAACGGACCCTTCACGAAGTGTCCATTTACACCCTGTATGTACACCCTGTATGTATAGTAGCCCCTACGCAAAAATGATTGCTGGGAAACGCCTTTTTTTTTGGTAGGAAAAATCACGTTTTACGGTAAAACTAATGCACTCAAAACAGTTAATAGTTGGAACTCTGACCTCCAATAAAATATAGGTCAGGTTCCCAGGTATGGTCCAGAACAAAAAAATGATCGCACTGACGCGGAGAACAAGTGCATTTCGGCTTCGTTAAGGGTATTGTTACACCTATTAATTAAAACTAATGGTAGTGGAATATCTTTGACTAAGATTCGCTTGCACTAAATCACTAAATACGTTTAACATTGAACGTATTTAAAACAGTAAGATGACGGAGGCAGTAAGTATGATGTGTTGAATCGGTTTAACGATAAACACATTTAGTGATTTGTGGTGCAAGCGTGCTTTAATATGTCACATACGAGTATTACTTGAAAAGACACTTAAGATTTGTTAAAGCTCCCCAGGTATTTCTTGCGGTAACTTTGTAACTATGTATATTTACCTATGTAAGTGAACATAAGCCTATTCAGACTCAGCTGAAACAATGAAGGATTAACAAAAGTTATGAAAAGTTAACGTATCATTCTTCGAACTAAGTTGCCGAATATAAAAGAGAGTTATGGCGTATGGCCAGCCGAGCTAACGTGGTTATGTGCCAGACAATCCCTAGACACTAACACCGGGCATGTGTAAAAATGACAAAACTTTATCAGGCTACGTGTTAATGTTTGAAAATTTCGGTTGTATAGGTTTCATACCGTGATATAAACGATTTGCCTCCGGAGGGTTATTCTATGACGGTACGAAATGCGAAAACTGAATTGCAGAGCATCTTTAAGGGAGGTCCCGGTACACACGATTTGTTTTTGAAGTGTACGACGAGTTTTTTATGGTCATAAAAATACTAAAACATTGCTTTTTTATTCATTGCTTTGTTCCTTGTGTAATATCGGAGTTAATCTGAGCACCATGTTTAAAGATAAATATTCTTTACAGAGAACATAAGGGCACAAACAGCTCTAATGAATTAGCTCACGAATGCACAACTCCACTAGCTAGTAGAACAGGGTGATTAGCTCTACGCCCATGTATCAACGATGTACCTTTGCCTCTTCCATCATCATAGCCTTTTAGTAGCTGAGTACCAGTATTTTACATGAAGCGACTGCCTATCTGACCTCTACAATCCAGTAACTGGGTAATACGATACCCTATAGTAAGACTGGATGTTAAACTTTCGTCTTTCTGCCTTCTCGTAACGACTGTCAAAGATTTACAAATGAAAGACTCACTAACGGCTTAAAGTGCTTTCCGAGGCACGGAGGAAACTCGGTATGTAATGATGGTCACTCATCCTCGGACCAACCTCGGCAAGCACGGCTTAACCTTGAAGGTCGACCCGTACAGCTGTTATTATTTAGCGTCCAGCTCCTTTGCCTCTTAAGCTTCCTACAATTTAAGTTTTTTAAACCTACCGCATTTAACAGTGTAAATATCACGATACCTAACTAAGCTGAGAATCTTTCATAGTAACAATGTAAATCTCACTTTAAGCCAAATCTTCTGAAGCTTAGCCAGGATTAATGGTGTCCAAGCTATAATCGATACAAAATTTACGATTATTTAAACTGTTACTTAATTGTGTAAATCCCTTAATGGTTTATACAGGAAAGTTGTTCGGAAAAGTTTGGCGTTTCACGTAAGGGGGTTACGGAGAGGTATTAAATTGAGTTACGAGTTTTAAGTCGGTAAGAACATTTGAAAGTTGAGGGTATAGAATGTTAATGTTTGTAAGACGTGGAGGCTTTAATTTTCGTGTGTTTATTTATAACTAAGGTGATTCTCACACATAGGGTCAGAACCTCACGTCCCAGCCGCGGTGGGAGAAGCACCGGGCGTCGGGGGCCACGCCGTGATGGCTCTCGGCCACCGTAGGCGCGGGCCTGTGGACGGTGAGTAATGGGTTAGCTCGCCGTCTGTCCGTCTTATGACGACAGGCCGTGTCGACGGCGCGTTCGTGTTCCACGCGCGCCTCAAAGAGATGTCAGTAAACGGGAGGGGCCCGCAAGGGCCGATGCCTGCCAGGGCTGCGGGACTGTTCGAAAGAGATACCGCGGCCCTGGAACATAAAGGGCAAAAGAAGGAACATGGGTGGTTCTTAGTCAGTAAAAGTCTGACACTCCCTTCCGCTCCGCCCAGAGCAGGAGGAGTCATTTGATGATATCCCACCCGAAAAAAAAAAAGGTGATTCTCACACAACACCGCTCGTCCGCATTGGCTTGTACGAAATCCGTTGAAGCCTGACACACGTACACGCGACCTTGCGGATGAGCCGTGTCGTGAAGCGCCTTAGGTGAGATTTCTCTTCCAGAACTGTTCAACATCATCAACATTATCATCATGCAAAAGACATCCAATGATCGCCAATTTCAAGCGCTACCATGTCGACCAGTTCTGTACTCCCCGCAGTCAATGTATTCCCACGGCTGACCAGATCACCGGTCACTTCTGAGCCGCCCGATCACTATCCCATTTAGAAACGAAATACCATTCGGAATCAGTACGGATTCAGCAATCATAGTCCGTCAAATCATAGTTAACTAAGTATAACAAAAGCGAGTAAGAACCATGAAGGGAGCCGCGAGCCCAGTGGCGAAACCCAAACCTCTAGCTATAGGTACCTGCATGAACACCGTGTCGTTTAAGTCAGTAGTCATTTATTCATGAACAATAAATTGTATCTGAATTTACATAGAAAATTAAAATTACATAAGGATGTAAACAAAAACACACTCAAATATTACAACAATGCATAAAAACAACAATGTAACAAAATACAACATATATATTGAAATTTCGTTATAGATCTTCAACAGCATAAAGACACTTATTCAAGTGGGTAAGAGCCTGGCATAACCTCTCCCGGTCCCGGGTAGAGGTTGCTTACTTACAAATCCAATGAGGATTTACACGCGAAGAAATTAAAAGAATAAGATGAATGAAAACAAGCAAAACCGTTCACCTACTCGTATACCTATCTACTTTATCAAAGGATAAAGTGGGTGGATTTAAGTGAAAAACAAGGCTAATGTCCTACACGAGTTTTCAAGTCCACATCGTAAATTATCAAGTTTACTCACCTAAGCCTGAAACTTTGGGTAATATTTGCTAGCGGGTTCCGAAACAAACAGTACGTAAACTATCCAGAATACCAATTAATATACCCTGTCTAGCGAATATGTTTAATAGCGTCAATGGGTACATACAGTTGTTCCAGGAAGAGTACGCACTTCAGTAACCATCGGTTATCTTCTGAAATACGTATATGTTGCAGTCAAAACTCTTAACCAGTCAAAAGTACTTTTAACTAGCAAAATCAGTCAAAAGTAGTTTTAACCGTATGCTTTCGACAATACTACTTTTGACTGAAATAACAATTAAAAGTATTTTTGCCCAATGGAGCTGGTTTAAAGTAGTTTTGACAAACTGATTCCGTCAAAAGTGGTTTTGACGGTGACCAGTCAGTTCACCAAACATTAATTCAAAAATTTTTACATGACAAGCAACGATTGGCAAAAACATTATTTGTCATTTCATCATTCTACAATAACAAGTTTACCAAATATTTCACTTAGCAAAATAATTATCCGATAAACTTAAAAGTTAGTGAATTATTTGTCAAATAATACGTTATTAAATAAATTTAACAACGTTTTATTTGACAAATAATTATATATATAATAGTTTTTTAATTTTATTCCATAAATAACGTTTGAAATGAAGACATTACACAAATTGACTTAATATAACGTAATTGAAAAATCAGAAGCTGACAGAAACCCTAACCATAGACGGTCGAAGTCAGGGGCACCTTGAGGTTCGGTTAGTTAGGTTCCTGTAAACCCTGCAGACAGAAATAGGAGCCCCGCGCAGCGGGGATCCGTCGACCTGCTGACGGAAACGCTAACCCTAGACAAATCCAAATAGGAGATTCCAACTAGTTAATAGTGCTTTTGACTGATGCTTTAGCAGTTAAAACTAGTTTTGACTAAGAGCGTCAGTTAGAACAACTTTTAACCGCAAATTTTGCAGTCAAAAGCACTATTAACCAATGATTTTAAGTCAAAACCACTTTTGACCAACCTGTTCAGTCAAAATTACTTTTGCCTATTTTATTCAGTTAATATTACTTTTGACTGGTTAAGAGTTTTGACTGTAACATATACACTGTGTACACTGTTTATATAGAGCTGTTACTACCATTGAACTACTTGCCTGTTTTGGTTCAGAGTGTTTTACATACGAGTATTTACAAAGATATGTGCAATTCGAAAACCTTTTCAATCCGTTTGAGGGACCGATAACGAAGTTCGACCGAGGTAGAAAACTTGACACAGAAAAAACTTCGTGCAGACGCGCAATGATAGATGCACTACCACAAAGCTTGGTGACTGTACAGAAGAATAACCTCTGTGGGACTTTGGGCCGCGACGTTCGTGCTAATTTGGTAATGCGAAGATTATCGAAACACATACTTTTTTTTAACTATGCATGCTTTATTTCGTAAACTAATATATCCCTAAGTAGCAATTGTTGGTTAAGTGAATACCTATAACTTCTATAAACTCATTGGTCTAGTTCGCAATCGCGATTGCTGAGCAGGAATTTGTCAGCCTCTAAGTCTGGTTTTGTGCCCGGTTGATGACTATAGGCTCGCTCCCTTGGACCTAAACTCTGCCTAACCCATCGGGGATAGCAGGCGTGATGTTATGTTATGTATGTAGTGTTATGTTCTTTAATAAATTCTTAAATGTTTACCTACTTATTGAGTTTAGTAATGGTAAAAGTTTTAATTACCAAAAATTCGTTTCATGCACAAAACGATCCGTTACTGTACCTGAAACAGCTTCACAACTAAACGAAGCTTAGCGGCATGAACCGATCAAATTCTATCGTAGAACCATAACGCCTTACACCAAGGATGCAACTAACTGCGATGTGTATTTAATTTCCTAATAAGTTTACCGTTCAGTTAGTCGGCAAAGCGATTACATGGATAGGTGTGAAACAGAGCCATCTATCGGAACTTTGGTCTAATAGTTTCATGTACTGACGGATAAGTTGGACTCGAAAGAGATTTAAACTAACGCCATTCTGGTATATGTATAGTGTAAGTTTTGAGATTAATGATTAATTCATGGTGTTGGGACTTGCTCAGCAGGCTTGAGTGTAATAGATACTTTAATACGTATGTGCTGCTGAACCTACCGAAGAGACCAGCTTAATTCGACTTAGTAGTCAAATATAATGAGTTACCCCATCTTTTTGGCGTAGAAAAAAAAGAGGCCAGACCCCGAATAATGGGAAAAAGGAAAAGTAAAGAAGATAATTTGTGGAGGAGCCCAATACTCATCACACTCCCCGTAATCACTGGGAAAGATTCAGTACGAAGGTACGGTTGAAGACTTTATTCATCATCTGCTTAGCCTGTTCCCAATTATGTTGGGGTCGGCTTTCAGTCTTACCGAGTGCAATTTCTCAATACCAGTATTTTACATGGGGTGACTGCCTATCTGATCTCCACAACCCAGTTAGTACTGGGTAATACGATACCTGTTGGTAAGTCTGGTGGTTAGTCTATCGGGTCTCTGACTACCTGTAACGACTGTCAAAGATCTACAAATGACAGCTGGGACCAACGGCATGTTTTCCGAGCACGGAGGAAACTCGGTATGTAATGGGTGGGAACCCATCTACGGACCTACCTAGATAAGCATGGCTTAACCTAAAGATCGACTAGAGCGGCTGTTATTATTTAGCCACGATCTTCTCTCAAATTAATAGTTAATGACTTTATTGTTGGTAGTAAAAGCTAGTAAAACATTAGATACCATGATTCTTTAATCTAGTTATATACTGAGCATGTGACAAGGAAAGCCGATCTGTTCTTGAATATTTAGTTACTAGCTTTTGCCCGCGACTTCGTTCGCGTGGAATAGTGACTTCCGGCAGATTTTTGGTTTTACCCACATAGTTCCCGATCTCGCGGGATGAATTTTCAGTACTGAATTGATGCCGACTCTTGACCAATAGATGGCGCTGTATGTCCGGAATAATTTTTTTTATTTTATTTTTTGTAATAAAAACTATCCTATGTCCTTTCTCAAGTTCCAAACTATGTCTGTACCAAATTTCACACAAATCGGTTCAGTAGTTTAGGCGTGAAGCAAAGACAGACAGACAGACAGACTGAGTTACTTTCGCATTTATAATATTAGTTTGGATTGTACTGACAAAACTTAATAACATGAACACAATTATGAAACAAAATTCAAACTACCATCATACAATTTTAAGGCACTGCTACTATTAATTATTAAACCCCTGAACAAACCCTTTGTCTTAAGACAGACATCTGTATCAAGAACCCAATCAAGGGTTTTAATAAATTTCCCCAGGACACCATTACTTTGATTAAAGTTGACCTTAGTCGAAGTTATCTATATTTCTATGCTCAAAAATATTTAAGATTAAGATTTAATTTTGATGTCTTATATTTTATATTAGGCAAGAAGAAAGTTGGGACTACTTCGCGAAGCTGATCCCACAACGTTGTAAGAAAAATCGAAGGTTGAAATGATTAAATATTGGAAAGGTTTTTTTGCAGTTAGTCGGTGGGAATTTGACGGTTTTTTTTTTATTTAATGAAATTCCAATTTTCTTAGGTTTTTTGCAATTTGCAGGTCAGGCTGTATGTTAAACAAAGTATGATTCGCGACCATAACACGTATGTAGTTAAGGAATTGTAATCATTAAAATCATCAACACAACGCTCAAGTTCAATTAATCCCATCCATGACTATTTCATAAAAAAGTCATTCATCATCAAAATCAAAATCAAATCATCATCCTCATCTTCAACTTCATCTTCATCCCTTGTCCCATGTTATTTAGGGTCGGCGCAACACGTTTTGTTCTTCCATTCTCCACTGTCAACCGTCACGCTATCATTTACTTCTTTATCTTTCATATCATTCCTCACACAATCCATCCATGTGTCTTCGGTCTTCCTCTCCCTCTCCATTTATCAACGTTTATATTTATCACTCTTTTAGGGGCTGTCTCCACGAGCGAGAGAATCGCGACGATATTATCGTCGTTGCCACGTATTTTTATACACTCTCTTAGAGGCCGTCTCCACGACCGAGAGAATCGCGGCGATATTATCCCATACAGCTCTCGCTCGTGGAGACGGCCCCTTAGTCATAAAAAAGTCATTCAAAGGGATTTAATAAACTCGAGAGTTGGATTGATGATTTGAATGATTATAACTCTAAAACCTTATTTGTTACGGTCGCAAATCATATTTTAATCAACATACAACTAGACACTGACCTGCAAATTGCAAAAAAACTCGCGGGCCACAATCGCGCTTTCACCTTGAAACATTTGCATGTTCTGACTGTCAAGTTTACTTCGTAACAGAGTATTGAAGAATTAAAAACCATTGCATTCACAACAGAAAGTAGGAAACACGTCTTATAAAAACTTCAATGCTAGATCTCGGAATTTTGATGTCCTTGTTTAGTTTTAGCAATTTCAACAAAAATAATATCAACGGTAGCGAAGCCTCATAAAAAAGCCGTTAAATAAACGAGCCATAACCATTAATACCTAAGAACTTTTTACGATTACGACTTGTTATATTTAAGGGGCCTTTTCCAATTTGCCGTCTGATGCCTGAGTTGATATTGACGATATACCTTTTTTGTTGTTTTGGGACAAGCCCACTACACCATTCCTAACCACTACAAATCTTGAAAGCCAGAATCAACGCGGCGACCTCCAGAAAAGCAAATCAAATCAAATATATTCGTAAATGTAGGTTTCATTACAATAGGATGTTATAATAAGATGTTCAGTTCACTACATTTTACTCGAGAGCATACAAATAATAATAAATTTCGTTGTGTCTAACAGACACACATTTAAAATTAAATAAATTAAATACTTATATACTAACACACAATTCTTTACGTACTAACCAACAATTACCAATGTCAAAATAACTATAACCTAAATGTAATAACAAGAACCTAAGACAGTGTAACTTAGAATATACTTAAATCTACATTGAAAACAAAAGAAACAACAATATCTGAAATTCTGAACCAATTAAGAGAATAAAATCATTAAATTAAATGTCAAATATTGTTTCAATTTCTTTTTAAACATATTAATTTCCCTTTATTCATTTGTAAACAAATTTATTACATTTTTAAATATTGATTTAAAAAAATGTATAAAAAACATTTAAAATTATAAAAAAAATTCTAGTTTCTTCAAGTTCCGTATAGTAACCACGGGTATAGCCTGTACAGTCACGAGCACCAATATGTTAACACTTAACAACTTTTAAAAATATTTTCCCCCAACTTTTCTGATTAAAATTTCATGTTGTTACGAACATAGTATTCTGGAACGCAATTATTTTTTAAGTCCTATCTCCAACTTACAATCGTTATTTCTCGCAAAATTTGCTTTTAATTTAGGAAAGTATACATAATATGGTACCCGTGACTACAATATCCAACATAATATTGCGTATATCCAGCATATTAACATTCATACTTTATCTGCGTCAGAACTCAGAAACCACTTAATCAATGACGAAAATTGGTCTTCCCGGCTTCAAAATTTGTTTGTATCAAAATCTAGTACTCTGTAGAATTTGCTTCCATATTGTACAGTTCAGTCCCTACATAACTTAATCTTAATAACTTGCTGTTAGTCTGTTGAGCCTGAGCCAAAGTCTTAATAATTCACCAGGACGTAATCAATCTGTTCCACTTTCAAGGTTCCCCAGTTTCTGCTAACGCCGTCTAATCAGTAAATGATGAATCCATGATCATACCTTGAACTGCATTAAGTCTTGTTTGCAGGCTCGATAATTAGGCACTTATACTACTTCTGTTAATTACACGTAGCAACTGCCCTAATTAATGTTTTCCGTCTTACAAAGTACCTGTTGAGTTAATTCGTGTTACGGAACTGCCGAACAAAATACTTTGACAGCTTGATAAGTTGGCGCTTGTTTAAAATTTTGTACCAGTAATCAGAAAGTTGGACGGTCCGTCCTCTTGAGTAAGTGTCGCTTTATTGGGAGAAGTCGGTGTTCATTCATACTTTGTTTATAGAATTTTCCAGAAACCAATGAAAGATATTGCTCAATTTCCGAGCCTTGCAATAGAATAACACAATTCAACTCGAAGTATCAAGATAAAAACAAAACACTAACGCAACCCAAGACATATGAATGACGTATTTTTATTGTTGCTCGTATTTTTGTTTGTGATTACGTAAATTCGTTGCGGGATCCGAGATGCTTGGGAGATTTACGCAAACAAGCGGCCAGATTCTTTCTACAAACCGGAACATGTATATAGCTTAGGCCCGTATTACAGAACGTCACTCAATACTCAAGCATCATTTAAAACTAGTTTCAACCAATCAAATGGCTTGAATCTAGTTTTAAATGATGCTTGAGTATTGAGTGACGTTCTGTAATACGGGCCTTAATCTTTCATTTTTTATGTGGTAAGAATGCTTAACAGCACTTTGAACTACGATTTGTTCGCGATTGCAGTTTTATGGTGCAAATGTTAAATCTAGTATTATTTGTTTCTGGAACAAAGTGATTCTGAAGAGTTTTTCGCATGCCTTGAGTAATCTAGGGGATTAGTTGAACATGTTTTTAACATAGTATTACACCTGTATTACCCTAAAGGGTAAGTAGAGGTTTGCCTATACACCCACATTTCGCAGTTATGTTTTCATTGTTTTGTTTGAGTTATTTTATTTTGTTAGTTGTAACTTATGTTCTCGAATAAATTTTATTTTATTGATTTAAGTCACCTGTGTGTATTTATGAAGGATATGCGCTGAATTTTCTTACTTCCAGAGAACACGAAACTCGACGGATTGTTTTATAAAGAGGGTTTAGAGAAAGAATTGTTGTAGTTTCTACTAAATATAACGTCAGCAACATTAGCGACAATTTTTTTATCGAAACGCGTGGCTATTTACATATTGAAATAGCACTACTGTTGTCAATCCCACGGCTAAAAACTCAGACTTTCCAATCCAAAGCTTACTCCTTGTTCCGTTCATTGGTTTAAAATCCATCGTAAACTCGATTCGGATGCTGATAGTTGAAAACTGCAGTAAAAACTGTCGTTAACGTTACTTTTAGAATTCAAATGATCATATTTTACGAGATCATTATTTTCACATATCATTAACTGCATGAACTGTTTTAAGATTTTTTTGAAACCGATATAAGAGACGCTTCAACTTCTTCGCTCTTCCTTCTTCACCGTTCATTTTTACCTTTCATTTGGTATCTTTCACTAGAAGTGAAAAGTCTTCACTAGTTTAAAACAAAATTAATCAAAAGTACTCAGTATCTTCCAGTCTCGTAACGAATGATCGAAAAAGCACTGAAAGGAGCAGATGCACGTTGTTAATTTTATCGGTATCATGAACTTGGAATGAAACAAAAATGAACTATCTCCTGAGAATCGTTCACTCTTTTCTTTAGAAAAGTTAGCTGTCAATATCAATCCACTTACGAATACAAATCCTTTGCCGTCAAAAAATATCGGCCTACCCAATCGTCTTTCAAACATCAAACGGTAAAGCGTCGATAAAAGAATCGTATAAGAACCCCACAAAACGCATACACGACTAACTTGACTGAAAATGGTTCTCAATTCTCACATAACTAACCTCAACTCCGTTTTGTTCGCAGGACTGCGAGTGGCATACATCGGGCAGATTGTGCGAGTAAGTATACACACATACAGACACACGTAGGTACACAGCACAGGTACAACGGTACACAATGTATAGTAGACTGGTTGTTTGCAAGTCGTGATGTGATTCCCGGTTTTTGGTCGCGTCGACTGGAATCCCTGATGAGGTTTTCAAACTAAATTAAACATGATTGATTACGGTTTTCAACGGAAAATACAAGTAAATAGACGTAGGCGGTGTATTGAGCGGTGTATTTACTGACGTTCAATCAAGAGCATAAATTCTTGACAGTTAACGCAAGATTAAAACTTCAAAGGATGTTTTCTCAAAGTTGCAATCGTAAGTTCACGAGAAAATTCCTTATAAGTTCTGTGAAAATATGAATGCTTATAACTGTTCATGTCGATACGACACTCTATGTAAATAAAGTTAAAGATTCTGCTTTAGTATTTAACAGAATAGTTAATGAGCGTGATGGTTACTTAAGCTAGTTTAATATTGTATTAACAAATGCATCGTTTAGTTAATTTTAAGCTCTTGGGAGTATGGGTAATTACATCATTAAGTATTTAAAGTGAAACACTGGTTTTCGTATATTAATACGTTTTCAATTAAAACGTAAACTATAAGCCGAGGTACGAGAATACCTATTGGTAATAGCTTTCACCCTTATGCACTAAGTAATAAGATTGAATAGTGGTCAACCGTTAGTGAACTCGGTTGTACATTCGGCAACGTAAGTCGTTAACCAAAGCTGCTTAGTGCAATACCCCTTTTAGGTTGACTACTAACCAATGAAAAGTGAAAATAAAATAAGCCGCGACCGTATCTGGGGCGCTAGTGATATTTTTCAGAAAGATCAGATCCGAAATACTCGCAATACCATCAGAGTGTGACCAGGTGTCACTATCACTGGTTAATCCGTAAGTTTTAACAGTACGACTGCCTCGTTGGTCTAGAGGTCTCAAATGCGACTGCAGAGCATGAGGTCCAGGGTTCAATTCCCAGGTCGGGCAAAGTGTAATTCGGTTTTTCCGTCTGGAATTTCTCAGTAGCAGCCACGTAGTCTGGATTTGTGCCCGGTTGATGGCAATAGGATCGCCCCCTATTACATGGACATAACAGGCGACATGTGGGTGTACTTACTATTAGGTGCACCTCTGCTTTAACGGGAATAAAACTATAATGTAAAGTAAAATTATTCGTTATGTACCTATACTGTTGCCGATTGTGCTAAAAGTCTTAATGAATATACAGTTACCCAGTATCAGAGAACGGCTTGCGTATAATATTATGCCACATATTGGCCCCAATTCAATTTCCCACCATATAGATTACCAATTTATTCCAAGCCAATTTTACTCAAGCTAAATACAATTATTGCAAAGTTAACATGACCTTTCAGAATTTTCATTTCAAGAAGACAGTTTTGCATTACAAAACGCTTCTCTCCGTTGTTTTTGGAACTTCTATATTATTCAACACTAAATATATTCAAAACGATTCTTTTAGGAGAGGACAAGGAATATTTGAGTCAATTGATCCCATCTTCGGATGTCAAATACATTTTATGTATCGGGTCGGTGAACATTTGCCGAGTATAAAAGCTTTTAGTAAATACTCGTAAGTATGTGCGTGTGGGCTGAAATGGGTGAAAAAATGCTTCCATACTTCCATTATTTGATGTCTATAAGGTTTGAAAGCCTAAATCGTTCGATCTGATCTTCAGTTTTGACCTCTTTTGTTAAGGGATCATTTTGTGATGTAGGTCGCACTGACAATGTCTATTTTTCTACCCACATGTACAATTCTCTCACAAGAACATTGACTTTATGCGTCATTTCGATTGCCTATGTCTTAGACATTCATTGTTTCATAAACTGCAGTGCTTGTAGTATTAGTTTCTATTTTTAAATTATGAGTTCTATCATCATCTTTATGTTTCTTTATCGTGTGGTTAGTGCCTAACCTGGTGTCAGCGTTTTTATGTCCCGCCATGGGTCTTGGCTTTACATGCCGTCGAGAAATATCTCTCAGACATGCTGGTTTCCCCACGATGGTTTCCTTCACTGAAGCAAATGGTAATTTTAAAATAATAGTGACAATTGTTATCATTTATTTGTGTGTTTGTCTTTGAGAATTTTTTGTAACCTCCAGTTATTTTTTAAACAATCCATTTAGATTCCTAACTGCATTGTAAAACTTTGTGCTGATTTAGAAGTATAAGTCAGACAGCTGTTTATCACTCCTCAAGTCATAAACTTGAGAGAGAGAGATCCTCATTTAAGTTTTACATCTTTGTTATTTGTTGCAACCGATAAGAAACGAGCTGTCAGCTTGACATTAACATTATTGCTGTCTTTATCACTTTCCTTTAGTTCATGCTTAGTTTTTGCATCAATTGTAATTTAGTTTTCCTTGATCTCATCATAATCCTCATCCAGAGCCCAACAACACGCACACTCTCTGCTGGAGTGGCACAAATAAAGCCTATGCACAGGCTCCTCTATATTCGTGTCAATCCAGAATCCTCATACAGCCTCATTCAGGGTATACTTGTGATCTGAATAATGTCGTCTTCCCATCATGTCTCACCCCTCCATTAGTTTTAAGTCTGTGTTCTTTAACTGCATTATTACATTCTAAACTATCTTTCATCTTTTCCGTCGTTCGAAACAATCGTCTAATATCCGTTGAATTTTAAAACCGCAATAAAAATCCTGACGACGAATGTTAGTACTTTCATAGTTTTGTTGTGTCATCTATTTGAATATACACCCTCATATCTGGCACTAAAGTGCACTATTATGTACCGGTTTAGATGTTCCTTCAGTGGAATTGTTTCACATCTCTTTGCCGATACTTCCGTAGTGCTTTCTCTAAAAGGATTTGTTCTATTTGTCTCTGTATCGCTTTCTGTTAAATTAAAATGGTGTTCTATCAATGGAGTGGTCTGTTTGGGGCTTGATGTAAGTATCTTGGGATATGTGTTTTCAAACGTCCTTTTGGTTTTCATTTGTGGTTTTATTGATTGAAACCTTAAATTTTCAGTGTCTGCTTTTATAATATTGTTTTGTATTAGATTGATCTGCGTACTCTATCACATGTGGTAGTTATTTAATGGATACTATCGGAGTGATTGACATTTTCCGTATTCAAGAAAAGGGAAAAGGTGGACCTAATGCACTTAAAAATTTTGCATTCCTGTGTTATTGTGTCACGAAGCCTAGACTATCGCCGTTTTCACTACATATTTTAATAGAATTCTGTATTTAATTTTGAAATTTATTAATTACACATAGTATATCTTCGTCAAGTTTCTTAGGATTTAACATCATTTATCAGGTAACATTTGTACAAACATTTATTTCCAGACGACTCCGTATCATTATCATGCGATGTATCTATCTCAATTAAATCGTTCCTCGATTCAGTGTCTGTTTCACGACTACTCTTACATTGTACGTAAAATAAACAAAATGTATTCTGTTTTTTTCTCTCTCTCATTTCCATATTTACAGATGTGATCTCCTAATTTATTACTACCAATAAAATTGTGCGGTCTAGTTAACTGTCATAAATTATTATAAGAACATATTTTTTTGGAAGTTATACTCATATCAAACAAGTTTGGAAACATAGTCTTTGCTTATGGCAATGAAGTTTTATGTAAATGAAAATTGCCATATTCACATTTGCCGCGAATTGAACTTAGTTTTGGCACGTTTCTTGTCATTGAAAATATACTAAAATTCTACGATGATGTATAAAAAAATCTTGGCTACGATTTTATTTAGTTTTAGTATCAGACTTTTCGAAGTAACAAATTCGAAACATTTTTGTGGACACAGTACGAGCTTGTTACTGAAGTTATCACAAGGTTATTTTGTTGACTTTGAGCCCGCCATAAAAAACGAACTTCAGCGATAAACGTACACATTAAAACGCTTCACTAGTTTCCTAGATTTACACTCTAAGGGGAGTTTGTTATTGTAGTCTTTGATGGAAGAGTATCTTGTCAAACCTATTTATGCAAGATGACTCCCAGTTTATACACTGACTTTTTTTTGCACATTTATTTATTCGTTTAACCTCTCCCTGGAATGCCATAATTATAGCAATAACACCAATCGAACAACAAAAATAACTAAACTTATTATGGTGCTCTTCATCGTGCGCGGTGGACATGGAATTGGCGTGCTATGGGTCAAGCTCGCTCAGCAGCATCAGGTTATCCCTCCTCCATAGTTTCGCATTACTCCACGGCGCGCTTCATATCGTGCGCTTTCTACAAGAATTATTATCTTAAAAAGAAAGTGCCTGGTCGAAGATCTAAAACAATGGAATTACAGCGATAATGCACACGGATACGGAACCAGTCGTAAATGCTTTTGTTATTTGATCCTTCACCACATCCATTCTTGTGAAAACTCGACTGAGAAGAAAAAGAAAGAACCGAGTAGAGAAACCGATATTCCCTTCGTTCAAACAGCTGAGACCACAAAGCCGTGTCACGTACAAAACGGTTCATTCTGCGTAAACACATAATATTTGTCGACTTGAGCGCGTTAACCAATCAGAATCGCTGAATGGTCAAAAGGAGTTGACAGAAGGGAAGCTGAAGGGGTAACAAATAATAATAAATAATTTACTGTGGAGACAGACGGTAGACGACTAGCTTGCTTTATATTGTATTGGAACAATGCAAGCAATGTTTATAATGTAAATATGACTTTATTATGAGCTTGAGCAGAAGGTAAAAGAATATGGAAATATAATATATTGGTAAATACAGGGTCGAAGGGACACCACCGACGCAAAAATGGTTACCACGTATTCAGTACATCTTTCTGAAAACATAGAAACATTTCGTTTGTTATTTCGTTTTTTTTTCCAATTTTATTACCAAACCACATGTTTTAATTTTACACTTTTTTTAAATTAGTTCTTTATGATTGTTAGTTTAGTTATACATTTTATTGTGCATGCTGTGGTCTCTTGTAAGTGAAGGAGTACACTTACGTGATAGTTTGGTCGTCCATTATTTATTTCGTGTGTTTGTACATCCTTTGTTGGAGATTCTAAACAAATAAATAAATTAAAAAAAAAAACAGTTGTTTCCTACAAAACCTGCACGGTCAAAATGTATGGAACAGAACAGCTGTTTTTTTTTAAATTACCGATGAAAAATTTTATGCGGCGGGTTCAGTGATGATGAATACGTGCTAGCATTTAGCGTCGGTGACTCTTCCACCTTGTATATTACTAATTCATGTATTCTATTAATTCAGGATTTTTTTATCATTTTTAGTTAGCGATACTCATCACGTGTGAGGAGTTGCGCTAGCTAATTTAAGTTTACCTTCAAAACCAGAAAAGTCATAATAATGCAAGACTTGGACGAAATATGGAGCAATTCGAAAATTTGTCAACGGAGTTACTCGTATCTGTGCTATCAACAAAGTTTATCCACTGTAGGTCCAAAATCCGAACAAGATGATTCCAGTAAAAGCGACGGATTTCCATCCCGTATAACATGACGTCACGTTAGTATCACCCAGCTGTGACGTGTACAGTTCGGTGTAACGTCAATACGGACCTGACGTTGTCGCAGTGTACATTCGCGACAGAATGATTTCTGGCCGACATATGGAATTGTGACGGATTGCACACTGTTTTGTTGTGAGCGAGATTAATGCGGATCGTTGTTACGTTCAAAGGTACCTATTTAGGTATTTAATTTACGTATAAATCATTATAACTATAAATAACATCACACCTGTAATTCTTGAAGGGTTAGGCAAAGGTGTATCTAATCCATGGCTGCGGGACTGTTCGAAAGAGATACCGCGGCCCTGGAACACAAAGGGCAAAAGAAGGAACATGGATGGGTTTTAGTCAGTAAAACTCTGACACTCCCTTCCGCTCCGCCCAGAGCAGGAGGAGTCATTTGATGATTTCCCATCCCAAAAAAAAAGGTGTATCTAACACATACATCCTCATTTCGCCAGTTATGTTTAGTCTCCCGGATCCCTCCATCCCTCCTAGATTAAAATTCGGAAAATAAAGCCACTGTTCCGTTAGTTCCATATAAAAGCCCGATCAGCTATTATTATTTAGCTATGAGTTAAATTATAATGAATCTGTGATCACCTAAGTAGTAAACGAAAATTGACATAATTAATTATACTTGAAGCTTTCAGTGTATACGATGACATACCTAAATAATAAGTTAAGCCCCCATAATGATATACTAATAGGTTTAGAATATCATATCAATTAAACAACGCAAATCGAGTAGGTAATCCCAATTCCCACAAAGGAAACTCGTGTGATAGCTTTGTAAGTCAAACATCTCATATCTATACATATAATAAAACTGTAGAAAAGTCGTTTTTGTACATCGAAAAAAATTCCAAAAAAAATAGCCAGGGTGTTAAAGGACAACCAATAGAACCCATTTCCAGCATTTTTAGAATTTTTGTCTGTTTGTCTGTTTGTCTGTTTGTCTGTGTATTTGTTCGGGCATCACGTAAAATGTACAAAAGCAATGTAGATAACTTTTATACACAACGATTGAGCGTAACTTGGAGTAACATTTAGTTTTTGTTGCATTGCAATCGGTTCAGTCTATCAAAAGATATTTGAATTTAAAGTGTTACAGAAGTAAAATTAGGGTTATGTGCAGTTGGTCTCACAACTTCCCGTAACTTTTATACACAACAATATGTGCGTAAATTGAAGTAATTGAACATTAAGTTTTTTGATTAATCGTAATCAGTTCACACCTTATAAATAGAAAGAAAGAAAAATGAAAATTAATAAAACTATAATAACGGGTGATTTTTTTGCTGGTATCTTTTTGGCAACAATGTTTTTCACAGATCACGCGTGAATCGTGTCTTGTGTCATTGTCAAACTTGTTCAGTTTGGTCTATAATTTAACCATGAATCGACTTACGAACGAACAACGCTTGCAAATTATTGAATTTTACTATCAAAATGCATGCTCGAAACGTTACTGTGAATGGCGAGCGCTACCGTGTGATGATTGGTGATTTTTTTTTGCCCAAAATGGAAGAATTGGACATGCCTGACATGTGGTTTCAACAAGACGGTGCCACATGCCACACGGCACGCGAAACAATGGCCCAATTGAGAGCCGCCTTAGGTGAACAGTTTATCTTACGTTTTCGGCCCGTCAATTGGCCGCCTAGATCGTGTGATCTAACGCCTTTGGACTATTTCTTGTGGGGCCATGTTAAGGCTCATGTCTACAGGGATAAACCAGCAACGATTGACGCACTGGGAGCCAATATTGAAGCATTTATTCGTGATATACCGGCTGATATGTTGGAGAGAGTGTGCCGAAATTGGGCCTTGCGAATGGGCCATCAAAACCGGAGCCGCGGCCAGCATTTGCATGAAATCATCTTCAAACATTAAATTATATTGATCGTTCTATCGATTCCAATAAAGATTTCATCAAATTTTTCAATTGTTTTGTGTTTTTTTTGAAAATCAAATCCTATACCTCTTAAAAAATCACCCGTTAGTGTTTCCGAAGTAAAATATTAAAACAGCGCCATCTATCGAACTCAGACTGAACTATATCTAGACATCAACTGCGTGCAGCATTGAATATAGATATTCGATAGATGGCATTGTGCGTGTGACGTTATTTTCTGATTGAGGCATGTTTAACTAAATACTGATGGAGAAATTCCTGACCTATAGAGTACGTGAAATTTGTCACAACAGGTCCTTATTGGCTATTAAAGAGATAGTTATAAGTATACCAGGGAACCCGATCAGTCAATACGGTTTGCCCACACCGACAGTCGATGGGGAACGTATTAACAGAGAGTACGTATCAGAAATTAGTTATCATCCCGTGGAACTCGCAGAAATTTTACAAAATGGCTGCGCAAAGACAGAGAATCAGCGCCAGACGTTTGATAGGGTATGCTGCAGTGTAGAAAACGCCTCGGGTGAAATCCTGTTTTTAGACGCACCGGGCGGAACAGGTAAAACTTTGGGAGTATGAAGAACAGAGTGTAAAGCTCTTCAACCCCCATTGAAAAGGGAGGATCCTCCGACCAGACGGGTGTTATATCTGGTGGGCTACTGACCTACAGTTGTTGTCGGATTCTTCTATATAGTCTTAAGTCGCGAATAACTTTACTTGCGCGATGCAGAATTTAGATATATTTAGATTTTTAGTTTATCCTCTGCGTCATAGATGGCGCTGTAGTACTTTTTGTAGTGCCGCTACATCACTCCCCCGCGGAGACTAGGGTCGGTAGTAGAATGAGTCGTTGATTGCCAGGCCAGTGGAAAGTCGTTGCCGCATTGTTCACGGTGAGTCGGAACTGTCTGCGGCGGTAGTGCGAACCCCTTTAGTCGGGGTCGGCGTGGTACAGCGCCGCGATGTGGCTGACTGCTCTCGCATCGACCGGGAGGTACAGCTCTCAACCGGCCGAAAGTGCAGTGCCAAGGTAGCTTTATGAGGCTGAGGGTGCTGACCAGGAATGTGCTTCCGCTGCATGCTGGTGGTCAGGAATACCCATTTTGAAGCTGGCTGGCTATATGACTCGCTGCTCGAAAACTTGAGGAAGTTTGAGGAAGTGATGTTGATGACGTCACGTTGCTCGAAGGCTGCGCTGACGTCCATTTCGGGGTCACCAATTTGGGGGTATGGAGAACAGGGTGTAAAGCTCTTCAACCACCATTGAAAAGGGAGGATCCTCCGATCAGACGGGTGTTATGTCTGGTGAGCTACTGCCCAACAGTTGTTGTCGGGTTCTTCTGTATAGTCTTAAGTCACAAATAACTTTACTTGCGCGATGCAGAATTTAGATATATTTCGAGTTTTAGTTCATCCTCTGCGTCATAGATGGCGCTGTAGTACTTTTTGTTCTATGTTGCTGAAGTACTTTTTGTAGTGCCGCTACAGAACCAAAATAAAATTTCCCTTGCCGTCGCCTCTTCAGGGATAGCAGCCACATTATTGCCTGGAGGAAAAACGGCAGACACAACATTTATAATTCCTATCGACTTAGACCGCACGGAAAGCCCGATTTGCAACATATCGCGAAATAGCGATAAAGCAAGGGTTTTATGCGATTGTGTTTTAATTTTTTGGGACGAGTGCACTATGGCAAACCGCAAAGCTGTAGAAGCAGTAAATAGAACTTTACAGGACATAAGGCAAAATGACCGGCCGATGGGAGCCATCACGGTGCTGTTCTGCGGTGATTTTCGGCAGACACTCCCGATAGTACCCCGAGGAACGAGAGCCGGAGAAATTGCTGCCTGTCTGAAGAGTTCTGTTTTATGGCGCAATATATCATCTACACCCCTGAGTGTACATATGCGTGCACAGTTGCGAGGCTGCGAAAATGCACAGGAGTTTCCCAATTTATTGTTACAAATAGGCGATGGCACATACCACGTACAAGAAGATGGCAAAGTTATTATGGTTGATAATCTCTGTTCTTGCGTTACATCACAACAGGAGCTAATTTCTTCTGTGTACGGAGATTCCACAAACATGGGAAATCAAGCCGGTTCTTGGCTATGTCATCGAGCTATTTTGACTCCTCGCAATGTCCAAGCTACGGCAATTAATTTAAAAATATTGATTCATGTGTCCGGGAATAGTAGAGAATACACCTCTATAAATACAGTTATGGAAGAAGATGACGCCACGCACTACCCGGTAGAATTTTTGGATTCCCTCAACACACCCGGACTTCCAGCCCACAAAATAGTTTTAAAAATCGGTGTACCAATAATTCTCCTCAGAAATTGATGTCCTCCAAACTTTGTAACGGCACGGCTCAAAGTCACAAATCTGCAGCAAAACATAATCGAAGCTGAAATATTAACCGGTTGCGGCGCTGGTGATATTGTTTTTATTCCAAGAATACCAATAATTCCTAACAACTTTCCTTTCTCTTTCAAACGAGTGCAATTCCCAGTCAGTCTCTGTTATGCCATGACGATAAATAAAGCTCAGGGCCAGACATTATCCGTTGCGGGGGTGGACCTAAGTATTGGATGCTTTTCCCATGGTCAACTATACGTAGCTCTTTCTCGCGTAAACAACCCCAATAACCTTTTTGTGTACGCTCCAGATGGTTCCACATCTAATGTTGTTTATAAAGAAGCACTAGCATAAATAAAAAGAAATGATTTGTATCGGAATCCTCCAACAGCGCTTCGCACAAAAAAATACATTGTTAAGTTCCGACATCCACGCGAACGAAGTCGCGGGCACAGCTAGTTCCTAACTAAGTTGCTACATTACTCAAAACATTGACAAATTACACACTCCGTAAGTATGAAGTTAATGCTCTAAAATTAGGCAACATCTAACTAAACAAAAGGCCGTTGATGGATTTTCGACTATCGTCGCTAAACCGAGAGTTGAAAATTCGATATCATTCATACAGTATAGGTATCGCCTTGTATAAATGTCAATGGGCAAAACTTTCAGTAGTTGATAAGGTTACATAAATTCACGGGCTTTGCTCCGATAGTTTCGTTAAGTAAATTCTATTATTAGAATAGGTCTTCTCTTCCCACTACAAATTTGCTTATAGAATTCGCTTTGTTTTTCTTCTTTTTGTTATTGATACAAACTAATCATAATAATATTAAGCCCACGTACGCACGGACGTTTTATTATCGCGTCGTTTTCTTTTGCAGCGTACTGAATTCTCAACTAGGTATTGAAAATTCTACAGTGCCATTTCTTAATGTTTAGGCCCGAAGGCACCTAAGAAGCCGATTCCTGCCGGTTTCCGTTCGGGAACAAGTCACTCTACTGAAAGCACGTTGTAACGTTTGAAAATCAAGTCTTCTTCTTCTTTCGTGTGGTTAGAGGCTTGCCTGGTGGCAGAGTTTTTATGCTGCCCATAGGACTTGGCTTTACATGCCGTTGAGACATATGTCTCAGGAATGCTTATCTGGTTTCCTCATGATGTCATCTTTCACCGAAGCAAGTGATAATTATACAATATGCACATGAATTCGAAAAATCGGAGGTCTTGGGTTCGAACTCGAGACCCCACTAGACTATCACTTAGTGAGCAGTAAAAATAAGTTTCGTTAATAAGCACCCTTGTGTACATTAGCTAAGAGTATATTTAGTACGTACTCTATGGAGTGGGGATCTCACTTATCTTTCCTTAAATAAGTAAAAAGATAATGATGATAGATGGAGATGGCAAAGATCAAACAAGTCACAAATTCACAACTAAGAGTGTCTAACGTAATGAAAAGAAGCAGACAACATAGTAAGCTCTTTAGTATTTAATGCAAATGATTCACTTGCAAATCTTGATTTAATAGTCACCCACATAAAACAGCTATGAAAATATTATCTAACTTTTCTGAAGCGTAACTTTCTTCTGACTCAACAGAATTAAATAGATCCATTTATTTTCCAGTTTATACTGCATTCACTCGAGCTGTAATTAATGCACGCTAAACTTTCATTTAACTTAAATATAAAGATGTGCTTACACAGCGAACTAAAATTGCTATGCAGTTGTGTTGAAGACGTTGAACTGTGATGTTACGGTAATTCTAATATTGTAGATTTTTACAAAGTTTAAAGTTTACGAAGTTGGGGACAGGGTGGTATGCCAAAAGTGGGGTTGGGCATCTGGCTGGACATGGAGATGGCCGATAGAATAAGTTTTTGACCGAATGGTGGCCAAGGTTAGGCCAAAGACACCAGTGCCGTTAAAAACCGCGATGGGTGAACGATATCGTCAAAATCGCGTTAAACAGATGGATGAGGGACGCACAAAACAGAAAATGATGGTAGAAGGAAGGGGATGCATATACCCAATAGTGGCTGATGATGATGATGATGTGCAATTTTTACTGAAAATATCTTCACTTCTTCTCGATTTCTATGGACCATACAACAAACTACGCTAAACATTGAATATTCTTCACTTCACTTTAGTGACATACAGTAATACAAAATGTAGTAATGCTATAATTAGACACGATAATGCCATAACAATTCTTGTGAATTGAAAAGATGAGCAATATTTTTCAGTTCCCTAATTTCCCCGCCATCTCCAACTGACATTGCCGCAGCAATAATTACTGAAAACGTAGTTCGTGTAAGCGGAGCCTAAGATAAGATTGTTAATTAGCAACACATCAAGTGGATGCATCTTGAACATTAGCTTTTGCAGTTTACGTTGTGTAATATGTGTTGCCTCCCGTCGCTTAGTCAGCTTGCACGAGTTTGTCATCAACACAAGTAGGGATTTATAGAATCAGACGTTTCTTTGCGGAGATCCATGACATTCAATGCTATGCTAAATGTTTAGTTTTCATTCCGCGAAGAAAGATCGAGGCCTGGGTGCAGGATGCAGGATGCATAATGCAGCACCCGCCCGCACATGCAGGAGAAGCAATAATAATTGGCATGCCATGTACCCAAACCTAGTGGTGCTCGCGATCAGACCATTGTAGGGAAGGGTCAATTTTTGTAAGAGGTAAGGCGGAGTACATATCTTTAATGTGATTATATTATTTGTCTATAGAATACTGACTGTACCATTTTTCAAGTTGAATCCGGTAGGAATCGAGTTGTTTGGTACCTTCAACACTGATGTCCAATATGTCTTATACTTTTACCTGCACATTAGAGGGCTTAAAATAGCGCCCAAGAAATTAATAAGTCGTAGCCATTGATATATGGTCGTAGCATACTACCGAAATGAAAGAAGAAGAACAAGACTAAACCAATCCAATCTGACCAATCTGACTTAAATATGACTCTATGTGTGTTATTGTATAGTATTTATTACTGCAAACTGCACATCTTAATGACTTTTTTACATATTATTTCTGAAATGTATTGTATTGTACTGTTTTTTGATAAGTTTTGACTCAATTCATTATGTTAATCTAATGTTCATAACTCCATAAACTCAGCAGCAAACCAACATTGTGCTTTGCAGTGCCCTGACAGGGTTCATGTACAAAAACCGACAGTAATAACTATTGTAAAATGTGTGATGTGCATGAGAGCAAATAAATAAATAAGCCCGTAAATTTGCTGTCTTTGCGTCATTTATATTCAATTACCTGTATTTCAGTCTGTGATTCCTTTACAAAGAGAAAGAGTAAATTGAAAACGAAAATTTGTCAAAGAAATTGAGATTTCCGTAAAGCCTAATTTAATTATATCATCATCGCTGTACTTTAAAAGCATTGTACTGTAGAAAATAGGTCTAAAATTATCCTAATTTCGTAATATTATAAATCTATTCTGTGAAAAGCTGTTCTTGATGCACATTTAGAAATTAATTCAGCAAAACAATAGTTTAATTAGTGATGCTCTCAGGCACAAAGCGCCAGTGATTTAGGATCTTAAGAAATTATCCGTAGTGCTAATTTATTAGTTAAATTATTCGAATAATTTAATGTGTACCTACTTAATTTTAAACTGGGAATGATAATGATGAATAACGAGACTCTTATAAACATTTAAACGTTATCAACGGCAGGAGAATACTGTGCCTTTTGTTGCCAAAGCTATAAAATTAAATAATTTATCACTTCGTGCTGAAATCTTGGAAACTCTTTCCAAAGATAGAAGACATAGTCATTTTAATAGTCCATATTTAATTCAATGTTTTTGTCAACTTTCGCGGAGAGTTTTTACTATCGTCGGGAGTTCGGGACATCATCCAATCTTTTAGTGCTTTGCCTTCTCGATATTATCTCAATAAAAATCTATGGGTTCGAACTAAATGGTTCATTACATACTAGAGTTCCTTGCCCGCTCCAATTCAAATAGAGTTTATTCTTAGGGTTAATAAAAACGTTCATAACTCCCATTTATGGTTGCGTATGCGGTGATTAAGTAACCAATATAGAAGCTATAAATTTATTTGTATAGGTATGTTACTGCTTTGAAACTTGGTGGTCCCATATTTTGAATGTAGTAAGAATTTCTTGAAAGGAAAACGGTTGTGGTTTTCCTTTTGTTAAAAGATGTTAAGAGCTTGAATTTTCCAGAATTTCTGATGTTTTTTGGCAATAACGTGACAGTACTGTAGGTAGATAATTCATTTAAACAGCTAACCTTAAAAAAACATTGTGTGTGTCGAATTGATATTTTAATAAATGTATTATCATATCACAAAATCAAATTCATCCTTTGTACACACGCAAAATTGATTACCACACGGCTGTTTCGGTATTCCAAACATAGGATATCTGAAATAATATTTGTGCAAAGCAAAATAAATATTGGATTCGCCAAGTTAAAGCGTGCATTTTGCATGACTACAACATTTTACGTAGAAAATTGCGAGAAAATAAAATATGCAAATATATTTTATTTATCGAAACCTGATCGAATCAGGTGTTTGTCGGCAACTGGTGTCGATTGCTTCTAAATTGACAAGCTTTAATGAAAAAACTTTTCGGTGCCAAAGTTCTAAGACGTTTACACTTTGCTTTTTGTTAAAACTTTGTCGCTGTTCCGACTTTGAATTGAACATGTTTATTGTGTCAGAAAGTTTATCAGACGATTGAGGTTTCGGCAGAAAAATCATCATCAGTCTCTTACCCTTACCCCAGTTCATTTGAAGTCGGCGCAGTATGTCTTCAACTTCCATACTTCTCTATTACTCGTCATCTCATAAGACACCTCCTTTCTTGCCATATCATTCATCAACCTTTTTATTTTTTTCCTTTACTTCAGTTTATTCATGGTGCTTGCAACAGCGCCGAAATATCGGGAACTCGATACAAATAGTGGACATGGTAAATATCCCGTTTCTAGTGTTAATTATAATGTTAGTGACCATGACAGTTTAAAAACTTATATCCTTTACACACAGTCCATTCATCGTTTTTTTGATCTTTCGGCAGAAAAACATGTCCAGGAAATGTTGTATAGTATGTGCTTTCTTTTCTGTCTCTTCAGTAACTGGAAATATACGACTTAAGAAACTTCCGTTTCCTGTACCTACCTACAATCTTCCTCCATTTATCATTCTTAGGATAGGCACGTACCAAACGTTACTTAATTAAAACGTTTCCTAATTATAAGGGTCCGTCCTCCTTTAGTAGATAATTATCTACTAATAAATATACGTACTGCAATCACAATTCTTTTGAGCATGACGAGTGGGCTTTCTCGCTATTTGCGAAGACATTTTGACGCAAACTTATTTTGCCCTTCATAATTAATGTACCAAATAAGCTTGATTGAGGAAGAACTTATTGCCAAAACAGTTGATGACTTATATGCAAATCACAAATAACAAAACATATATGGAGTATAGCTGTTGCCCGTGACCTTCGTGAGCCTGAAATTATTATGAAAAACTATTACTTCCTTCCCTTTTTGAATCGAATTTTATTACCAATTTCAAGGGTTTTATTTTTTTTTGCACGGAACCCTAATTATTTTTCTAAAATAAAAGTTAAAGTTATGTAGTTAAAGTTTTGACATCAGCTATTTGCCAGTAAAAGTCCCGTCAAAATCGGTCCAGCAGTTTCGGAGATTAGCCGAACCAAACAGACAGACAGACAGAAAAAAAATGTTTTTGTTATATGTACCGTTTATACTTTCATATGCATTCAGTAAAAAGCTGTTATTTTGGTATCAAAAACAGACACTTCAATTTTATTTATTTGTGTATATGTAGGTAGGTACTCCAGAGCATGATACATCAAACCAACTTCCCGCATGATCTGAGTTGTCGATATGTTTTTGCCAACAATTTTATAGAAGCATTCTTTGTTCTTTTATAGGTTTATCTGGAGAAATGTAAACGTTTCACATTTATGTTTCCCTTCTTGAATAAATGTTGGGTTGTATGAGAGAAAGTTTATTGATGTAAATTGTTTTAGATGGATAAGGGTCTTTGATGGCCCGAATTCCGCTTTGGTTGACCTTCTGTGTGTGTTTCGTGCGTGTGATTTAAATTTTATTTACATGTCCTACTGAATGCCTAGTTGGTCTAGAGGCCACAATCGCGACTGCTGAGCATGAGATCCTGGGTTCAATTCCCAGATCGGCCAAAGTGTTATTGGGCTTTTCCATCAGGAATTTCTCAGCAGCAGTCACGGAGTCTGGATTTATGCCCGGTTGATGGTCATAGGCTTGCCCCCTATTAAATGGGACTTAAACATAACTGGCGAAATGTGAGTGTACCTACTATTAGGTACACATCTGCTGAACTCTTAGATTTCGTTATGTTTTTTTTATAGGACCACTAGAAACAATAGTGCTTTATAAAGTACATAGTCCCTTACTCAACATTTTTGAAATCATGGTCGACAATTACAAAATATTTATGGCGTCCTGATATTATGACTTCGTATAGGGACCGCAATTTTCAGTTTACATCCAATCGTAAAATAGACCTGTTTTATACCCTGTTGAGGTATAAAACTCTCATAATATTACGATTTACTAACAATGGTTATAAAACATAAAACGGAAAGTGAACCGATTTATTGAACATGATAGTTTGATGTTCGAGTGTTCAGGAGAATAAAAAGTTTACTGTTACAGTTGCTTCGCATGTATTTTACCTGTGACCTGAACCTTATGTCAACGAGGAAAAAGGTCAGTTTACTGCAAAACCAGAGGTAGAAAAACAATGAAAGTTATCTAGGGTACTCGTAGGTAGGTACAAAATAATATTTGAGTGTAGGTACTTTTATTTTTCTTTGGCCGTATACTTCACGATTGACTCATACCTGGTCATACTGAGCTTTCACTATCAAATAAACACTTTCATAAGGGATAAATATAAATATTGATGGATGCAGAGGGAGAGGAAGACCGAGGAAACGATGGACCTTACCTTAATCTTCAAGATAAAATAAAAATAATAATAATATAAAAATTGATTCTTTTTAATTGTTTATTTTTTATTTTTTAACATTTATTTAATTTTTTTTTGTACTCTACCACAATGCTGCCCTATTTGACCCAAAGGTTGACTGGTAGAGAATGCCTTGTGGCATTAAGTCCGCCTATGTACCACTCTTGTACATGAAGTTTAAATAAATAAATAAATACAGTAAACTCACAAAATCACATCGTCCTTGACAGCAAGGCTTCTGTCTACCACCAAAATAATTCCAACGCGTAATCATCCACCGTCTGAACTGTTCCATAAAATATAGCCAACATTATCATCACCTTTAAAATGTCATTCACGATTCCTTTATGAAATTCTCTAAACGACGCATTACCGGTGACTGATAGCTTGGAAATCGGTACCAGTAAAGTTTTTGATGATAATGTCAGAAAATGAGTCAGATATTGTATCTGTGGTCCAATTTGTAGTGCCACTTTCAAATTGAGTACTTTAATTCGATTATTTGAATGGCTAAATCCGATTCTTTTTTGTTTTTATACTAAATAGTTTTGCGTTTGGCCGGAACTCGTCTGATGTGAAGCGATGACGCAGCCTATGGTGGAGCACGCTTGCCTAGAAGAAACCGATTCACTCGAACTGTGAAGAGAGCCTGATTATAATGATCGTGAAACAGAGAATTCTAGTTCTACCCATTGCCAAACCACTACCATCATTGAAATTCTTCTCATTCTTTAATTTGAAATAATTCCCCTGAAATATTTTTTAATTATGACGGTTGAGGCTGCAATCATATCCTCATTTTTAATCGAAGATTTTAAGTTATAATAGTGCTAACCGTCTCAATACCTAAACTTGAATATTTTCCTAATTCTCTTTATTATTACTTGTTTATTTCAGATTAAAAATTATCCATAGCACAAATTTACATTATAAATTAATTAAATAAAATCACATTACAATTACAATAAAATCATAACAAATACCTAACACAATAGTTAACACATTATCAAATTCTTAATCTTAACCAATCGAATTACAAATTAAATAACAAAATTTATTTATTATTCAACGATAGCATAAGAATTTAACCTGAACAGGTTGTGTTTACACTTCCATCAAAAAGTTTTGGAACAGATTATAGGAGAAAATTTATGTTTCCAACCACTTGGAAGACATCGTGCCCGAGTTTTATAAGAACGTCGTTACTTCAACATTTCGTTGAAGCCTTAAAAAGACAAATGGGTATCTCATTACTATCGCCGCCCCTTCCTCCTTGGTTGTATGAAATTCTTGGCGTAACGCCTTGTGATGCCATATTACTGCTTTCAATCTACCGAAGGTTTACGTTTTCGATGCAACGTTGTGGTTGGGGTGAAATTAATACGAAAGTCTTAGTGCAATCTTGCGGACCTTGTAGTAAGGTAATACTGTAGTCGAAGAAGATTATCCTACACGCTTGAATATTGTCTGAAGTTTGTTCAGATATTTCAATGAACAATGTTATGAACATAGAGTAATTTGTAGCAAAGTTAACACACTAAATTGTAGAACACCTAATTAAAACAATGGAAAGTATCTAAATGGAAACGACCACGTTGGTGTAATGATCGCAATTTCAAATGCTGTGCAAGATATTCTGGGTTCGAATTCCGGGTCAGGAAAATTTTTATTGGGTTTTCCATTAGGAATTTCTCAGTAGCAGCAGCGGAATTAGGGTTTGTGCCCAGGTGATGGCAATAAATAGGCTCACCCCTATTACATGGGACTTAAACATAACTAGCAAAATATCGTTGCCTAATCCTTCAAAGATTGCAGGCGTATGTTATGTTATGTTAACTATATTTTTTTTTTTTTTTCAGCTTATACACTCTTACTCTTTAATCAAAATATTAATTATTTACAAACTACAAAACTATAATAGAAATAAATATGTACAAGTATAAAAGGGTTACAGGGCGTCCAAAAATTCGTCCGCATCGCTGTCAACAGGAAAAGTGCCCAGAAGGCTGGCAGCATTACCACGTTGGATGGCAATGCTGATTCTTTGGCCAAAAATTGGCCCGCCCTTTCAATTCACAAATTCTTCAATAAAATGGACTGTATATTACATAAAAGGCTGGGTCGGAGGCTTTATTTTTTTACATAACTCCGAATAAGGACTCTTGAAACAAGAGGCAATTTGACCTACAAAAATATTCATACGGGGATATTTTGCTGTCCACGATATCGCCCCAAAAATTGTATGTTCTTGCAAAACTTCGTATCGGCCTACATTTCTGTACATCACTATAAGATACCAGCCCGCTTCACGAGCCGGCCACCTGTCGAAAATCTTCTCTAAAAATAAATACTTTTTATTAGTCTGCCTTCAAAATGTTATATGTGCCATTGTATTGTTAAATAAGTCGTAAAATGCTGGATATGAATATTTAGCGTGAGTCTAAACAAAACGTTGTGACATTTCCATTTGAATTTTTTATCTTTATTCAAACCAAGCTTTAATGGCAGTATAAAAACTTAGGTTCTACGTTTTCATTTAAAACAACGACGTGCCAGTCTTTTTAAAACTGACCCACTTAGCTATTGTGTGGAAACTTGTTATACGTGCTTTATTAAATAAGATTTTTTGTTATAAAAATAAACTAGTACTATAATAATGCTAGTCGCAGATATGTCATATGGAGTAAATTTCTGACGGAATGGTGTCCCAAGTTGCATCAAAGATACCAGGGCAATCCAAATTATAATGTATTTTTTAATTTGGGGTTGAAACACTAGGGCCATGGGGTCCGAGTGCCCACCTAGTTTTTCGGGATATCGCCAAGCGGTTGGTCGACTCTTCACGTGACCAGAGGGCGGGCCTATTTTTTGGCCAAAGAATCAGCATTGCCATCCAACGTGGTAATGCTGCCAGCCTTCTGGGCACTTTTCCTATTGACAGCGATGCGGACGAATTTTTGGATGCCCTGTAACCCTTTTATACTTGTACATATTTATTTCTATTATAGTTTTGTAGTTTGTAAATAATTAATATTTTGATTAAAGAATTAACTATCCTTTAATAAATTAAATCATGTTGTTTTGACGATGCCGCCAAAGTCGTAGGAAACAGTAAAGTTGTAGACTTATAGTAAATAAATTAATCTTTTTTTAAAAAACAAAACAAGCTTTTATTAAAATGAATCGAACCGTTGAGGAGTTCTCTCGCAAGGAGACGATCCTGACTGCATGATCAAATCATGTCTGAAAGAAAACGTATTGTCACCAGAATCAAAGGTGTGTACCAAATTTAAGCTCAATCGGTTGGGGGGAACTTGTTCTAAATTCAGTTGCAAGATTTGACTAAAACATACTACCAACCAACAAGATTAAATACAGCTTATAAAAAGTACAATAAAAAGTTAGTGTGTCTATCACAAATCTTAAGTAGAATCACAAAGTTTTACTGTCCAACAAAGTTACATTTCAGTAGTGAGACAGAAAACAGAACTTTCAAAAGCAAGTGACGATGTGGAAAATACCTCAATTTAAAGCGCCTAACAAATATTTCGTTGAAGTTAAAAATATTATGACTCCTCTAATTTGCCAAGCTGGTTTTCATCCATAGAGGTGTACGAAGTAGAACATTTGTGACAAATTACACGTTCACATTGTCGCTTTTGACAAATGGCCGCACTGTGGGTCGCGTTTGACATTATCAATAGCTTTTTAGGACTTTTTAGACGGTGAATGTTTTGCTTTAAAAAGCCATGTTGGATACTTTGGTCATGCATGACGTTCGGAAAAAAAAATGGATTATTTTTAGTTAGGTCTCTAATCTTTGTTATTTAAGGTTATACAGGACGTGATCCTACCAAGCCTTCTTAAATGAAGAACCATGATATTTGAATCTTCTACTACTTCTTCAACCTTGGCTACCCAATACTGAGTGTAAGTCTCTTCCAAATCTTTTCACTTTTGGCTATTTTGTGTCATGGCTATCCAGTTTCTTCCGGCCACTTTAATCAGATCGTCTGTAATTTGAATGATCAATAAAAAATCTTCCTGTATTATTTTATTTAATGAATAGGTTGATAATTATAATTAAAAGTAGATACTTACTAACCTACATCCCAGATAGCCAGATGTTGAAATACATCATCATCTGCCTAGCCTTTTCCCAACTATGTTGTCTGATCAAAGACTGAAAGATCTACAAATGACAGCCGGGACCAACGGCTTAATTTGCTTTTCGAGGCACGGAGGAAACTCGGTATGTAATGGGTGGTCACCCATCAACGGACCAACCTAGGTAAGCACGGCTTAACCTAAAGATCGACCCAAGCGGCTGTTCTTATTTAGCCACGAGCTCCTCGAGATGATGAAATACCTAAATATTATTTTAAAATATTTTCAGCATAATAACCACGTTGTCCCGTGTCAAAGAGATTTATTTACATTGCGGATAGCATAATTTATTTTTGTATATTATTGTCGTCATTATCACTCGTCATATTCGGAGCACGAGTTTAATATAGGGCCAGTGATGACGTCATATTGCGGTGATTCTAGTAATATAGGTTTTATTTTGTTGTATTTTACTCTACATTCTGAACAGTTTGTGTGAAAAATAGAAATGCAAGGGTTTGTAATAATAACATAACATTACATCACGCCAGTAATCCCCAAGGGCATAGGCAGAGGTGTACCTACATAGTACATGTACACCTACATTTCGCCAGTTATGTTTAAGTCCCATGCAAAACAGAGCGAGCCTATTACCGAACACAAATCCAGACTCCGTGGTTGCTATATATATAAAAACCCAATAGCACTTTGCACGATCCACGAATTGAACCTAGGACCTCATGCCTCATATTTTATTTTAATACATAAAAGAACGGTTTTTTTCTTCGCTAGGACTTAGTGTTTATACAGTAGGGATACTAATGAAGTTTGGCTTTATTTTTTATTTGTGACTACTGCCGGTGTTGTAAGCTTGTAAGCAATTATAATTTCGATAAGGTCAAGGTCCGAGTGTATGTAGATAATATCTGAAAATGGTAAGACCGTTGACTCTAACGTAAGACTTTCCAGACGTGATACACAAAGGATAATCCAGGACACGTGTAACGAAAGAAAACTATTTATGCACGGTCATGACCTACACGCTCTAGCGACAAGCGGGTTGCGGAGAAAAAAATAAATTGCTCAGAGCATGCCACAAGTCACCGCGATGCGACTTGTGACGCGAACGTTAAACCGGCCATAGACAGGTTATGCATGTGCAGTTTTGCCTGTACAGTCCAACTGTGCAGGCATGCATGGACGTGTGTAGGAGAAAACTGTACAGTTATCCTGGCCTGTACATGCAACCTAGAGAATATCGAAATATATATTTTTCCAATTGGTTATGCCCCACGCGGTACGACTGAGCAGGCATAGCTGATCGTGTGTTGCAGGTCACATACACAGCTCTCAGTTCTTTTCTATTTTTTATAACAATTAATAAACCCACTAAAGCAAAATATTGTCGTGTGTCCAGAGATGGCATGCTTGCAAATGACCCAACCGGCAGGCTTCCAGTTACGTATGTGTTCTTTATGGAACTCAGTTTTGCAGGCACATTTATAAACTGTCATGCATAACCTATCATATATGGCCGGCTTTACTCACAAAAAAAAAACAAGTGACGCACGCGCGTGGCTCTTGGTGTTAGTTGCATCGTCTGAGATCGTGAACGAGGATATAGAACTTCTTTATTTAATTTTTATACTAGTCAGCTAGCAAAACACTATTTTTAAGACACAAATACATGGGGAAGCTTCTTCGCCGAATATTAATATTCAAGGCACGGTTTTAATAAAACCCGGTATTCCCACTGTTTGTTCTGACTGTGTGGACTTATTGAGATATTCCATGTACACTTCCCGCTCAAGTTGCAGGAGCGAAGTTTTGCTTCTCACAAAAGAAAGTATGGAATATGCAAAATCTGGAGGACGTGTGCATTCAAATATTTTCCTGGTACTGTTGGAGAAAGGTACTGACAAATGCAGTGGTACACTGAGTGCTTTGGAGTAAACTAATAACAGCATGTTCGTGATGTTAATTCCTTGTAAGGCCGTCTCATACAAATTATTTATTTAATTACTAGCTATTGCCCGCGACCTTTGTTCGCGTGAAATTATTAAAAAAATATTACTTCCCTTTTTAATCGAATTTTGTTACCTACCAATTTCAAGGGTTTTGATTTTTTTGAACGGAACCCTAATAATTTTTTAATTAATAGTTATCTGCCAGCAAAAGTCCCGCAAAATCGGTCAAACCGTTTCGGAGATTAGCCGGATCAAACAGATAGACGGACAGACAGACCGACACACAGACAGTTTTTGTTAGACGTGCCGTATATATTGTCATATGCATTCAGTATAAAAAAACTTTTTGCAAAAAATAAAACCGACTTCAAAAACACAAAAAAAAAGTGAAAAATAATTTTAGCTTCAGAAGTCGGTGACAAAAAACTGAATCAAACAAATCACCGACTTCTGAAGCTAAAATTATTTTTCACTTTTTTTTGTGTTTTTGAAGTCGGTTTTATTTTTAGCAAAAAGTTTTGTTTATTTTTTCATTTTTAGTTGCAATATCTTATACAAATATATTCTATGCTTTTATTTTACATTGTTAACAATACATTTCATGGCACCAATCACGGCAGATTTGCTGTCTATTATTGAAGAGTTCCATTGTATATCTCCGAAGATCAGCATCAGATATTCACCAAATTTAAATGGGACCACTTCGTAATAAATCCCTTTCGAACAAAAAAAGAATTTTGCAGATCCGTCCATATATGACGGAGTTATGCCCGAACATACATAAAAAAAAAAAAAAAAAAAATACAAACATCCGAATTGATAACCTCCTCCTTTTTGAAGTCGGTTAAAAACACAACAAATAGACACTTCAATTTTATTTATTTGAATAGTTTTTTTAACATCCCCTTGTATTCTCTTCTTCCTAGTACTCGATTTATATAGCTAAACTAAATGATTTGTAAATCTTATAACTATTATAAATGTGAAAGTTTAGATGTTTGTTACTCACTCACGCTAGAACGGCTGAACGGATCTGGATGAAATTTGGCACAGAGATAGATTATAGTCTTGAATAGCACTGTATAATATCCTTTTTTTTCTCACACGTACAAGAACAGCAACACTGCGCAACATACTAAAAGGGTAAGTTATACAAAACAATACAAATACCTCGTCTTTTGTCTCTCCTGCAATGGAATAATTTTAACGATAAATAAAGAAGAAACGTCCTTAAGTGATGAAAAATCGTGCCTTCTCGGCTGTTGACGTTAACGTTAGAAACGGAAATAGGACCGGGTGTTCCATTTCCGGAATGCCTAAAAGTTTGATCTTCCAGATATTTTTTACGACGTACTTTTCTTGTCGCGTGGCTCTACTTGCTGAAGATAAGGCTAAGACCCTATTTGTAGATTATTTGGTCTTTGGTCTTTTTGTGCGAGTTTAGTTTATGTCGCTTTGGACCAGATTTACGATTAAAGTTCGTAATTTGTAGTTTTTCTTTTACCTTATATTAAACTCGGCAGAAGGGGCCTCGTGTGACAAAATTTTACCCTGGATTCAGTAGAATGATGGTAATCTTTCTATTTCCAAGAAAATTTTCATTTTGGAAAAACCCAAGGACACTTTACTCGATCTGAGAGTCGAAACCAGGACTCAAGCTCAAGCTCACCAATTGCGTTTGACCACTAAAGCAACGAGGCACTTTTAAGGTAAACTTTAAAAAAAAATGTGTCACGATTATTTAAACATGGTGGAAAAAAGTTTTTCGCATTTTGTGGCTAACCTCATAGCTATGCCATGACACTCATCGCAATAATTGCGCTTTAAAAAATCCTTTTATTCACGAATAGCGAATGAAATCGTCCGAAATGTATGCTTTTCCGATTCACCAACGTACACAATACTGAATGATAATTTATTAATGTATTCTGACCAAACGATTGCATACTGAGCTGCTTGTTTGTTTCGAGAGTTTACCATATTGATACCTCGTAGGGTAAATCGAGAATTCAAGTAGGTATGGTGGGTTTAAGAGTCTGGTTAGGGTAATTTTGTGCTTGATAAGAGGGGTCTTACAGTACGATAACTATAACATAACATAAACGGGCTTTAATGTTCCCACTGCTGGGAAATACGCTACCTCGGTGTGAGAGTGAGGAGTTCCTAATGTTGGTTGTTTGGTGTCCATAACTAATCATTTATGCTTCATCAAGCTTCCAAATGATGTAGTATTTGAAAAAACAAACACTTAGATGAACCGACATTGATGAAAAACTTGATTTTCCTCAAACTAGAAAGAAACCGACGACGTGAAGACGGTTACCTCGTACTCAGTACATCATTCTGAACCCCTCCCCCACATAGAAATTTGTCACTTTGTAATTTAAAAAAAAAAACAGCACAGAAACCTACAAAAATGCAATACCTACACGGTCAAAATGTATAGTTTTAGTTAGGGTTCCGTACCCAAAGGGTAAAACGAGACCCTATTACTAAGCCTCCGCTGTCTGTCTGTCTGTCTCCAGGCTTGGTTCTCATAAACCGTGATAGCTAGAAAACTGAAATTTTCACAAATGATGTATTTCCGTTGCCGCTATAACAACAAATACTAAAAATTAAATAAAAAAATATTAAGGGGGTCCCCATACAATAAACGTGTTTTTTTTCGTATTTTTTATAGATAATGGTACGGAACCCTTCGTGCGCGAGCCCGACTCGCACTTGGCCGGTTTTTAAAATTACAGTTAAATTTTGATGTGGGGGGGGTTTAGAATGATGTAGGTACTGAGTAAGTGATTAACGACCTGTACATTTGCCTTTTCAAAGAGTATTAAAGCAACTATTGTGGGCCCAGTTGCCATATCTGATGCATTTCATCAAAACCAGCACAAATCGTGAATTGCGTATGTACCTACTCGGTATTGAATAGTAATTTATTTATTCGAAAGCTTCACTATTGGCAACAGCTTATTTACTGAACGACAACAGCAACTAATAGCTGCAAAAATTATCTTTCTTCAAATCTTTGACAGGTTTTATGTAATAAATGTTTTCGGACATGAATGTTGATGGATGGAGAAGGAGAGGAAGGCCAAAGAAAAGATGGATGGATTGTGTGAAGATTGATATAGAAGAGATAGGAGTAAATGATGCCGTGACGTCTGACAGGGGAGAATGGAAGAAGAAAACGTGTTGCGCCGACCCCAAGTAGATTGGGACAAGGGCAGGAAGATGATGATGATGTAATAAATGTTTTCTGAAGAGAAGATTACAAGAAAATTATTATTTTTTCCTTTTCAGTACCTCTAAAAAAAAACTATCGGAGGATATAATTGGAACTATTGACAGGTTTATCGCTCAAAATGTTTACTACGATAAAATATTCTCTATTCGACTATTTTAAGAAACGACAATTATTCTGAACTTCTCTTCTGATCTAGATTGTCATCTATCTTTTATTAAAAAAAAAAACTTTATTGTGATTCTTTATATTTTTATCGACCTATTTATCGGTTTGCTTTTATCATCATTTATTTATAGAACAGAGGTGTTTTTTTCGTTTGTGAGTTACTGGATATAATAGCTGAATCTATTTTTGGGATAAAAACATAGAAATTGTTTCGACGAAAGATTTCAAAAGAACAAGGACATTCTCAAAGCGATTTATTTTTATATTTTACTCACAACTGATTTTTATTTGTTAATGATTATTCAAAAGTGAGTTATAAATAAGATACACAAAATTAAGGGAAAAAAAGTAGAATGCTTTTTAAAATGTTTTAGACGATGAAGTGTTCAGTTTAAGACCAGGTAATCTTAAGAAATGCTTAAAATTAGGGTCACGTAAAGGAAAACGTCGTACAGAATGTCCCTAGTCAAGTGGAATGACAATCTAAAGATACCCCTACGACGGCTAATGCGAAAGGCGGAGAAGTATTTAAATGCCTGTCACGTACATATTAATCAGTTTATTTTATCAGCTTGTATACTTGGTTCTCTAAGTATCGAATCACTCTGTTCCTAGTATTTGGTCCTTCAGTTCGAAATGTTGATTATTTTATCTTCCACAACAAAACAGCGTCATGTTATTGATATAGAGATTTTTAGAACACTCACATTCTTCATTCAGTGATCACATTGGACTTAGGTGGAGGCGCCAGGGTAGCCTGCGACTAGCTCGCCGTCCGTCCGTCTTATGACGACAGGCCGTGTCGATGGCGCGTTCGTGTTCCACGCGCGCCTCAAAGAGATGTCAGTAAACATGAGGAGCCCGCAAGGGCCGATGCCTGCCAGGGCTGCAGGACTGTTCGAAAGAGATACCACGGTCCTGGAACATAAAGGGCAAAAGAAGGAACATGGATGGTTTTTAGTCAGTAAAAGTCTGACACTCCCTTCCGCTCCGCCCAGAGCGGGAGGAGTCATTTGATGATTTCCCACCCACCAAAAAAAAAAAAAAAAAAAAGGTGGAAGCGTCAGGGTAGCCCACGAAATTCAAATTTTCTTATGTTTTTTGCAACTTGCCGTCAGTGTCGGGCTGTATGCTAAATAAAACATGATTTGCGGCCCTATGACGCATGTATTTACAGTATTATAATCATTAAAATCATCAATACAACCCTCTAAGTTCATTTCATCCCATTATGACTATTTCATACAATTTTGATTTTGAACTATCTTGGGGTCGGCTCCCAGTCTAACCGGATGCTGCTTAATACCAATATTTTTAGTAATACTGATTGTCAGACTTTCCGACTAAAAACAACAAAAAAGAATTAATAATCGTTCCCATTCACGTCGAAAAAGTAATGATTGTTCATAACACCGCCACTTGGTGTTTTGTCTAAGCAATTACATCGTAAATTGCAAAATTTTTTGCTTGAGCTACACGGGTAAATACTCCACTTAGGTTGGCAGTAAGTAATTTTGGGCGAATTTAAATATAACGAAGAAAATGTTTGCCTTGAGGAAATGTAATTTTCTTAAGTATGATACTTGTGAGATATATCTAACAACTACCAACAACTATAGTTTGAATTTTCTGGGAACTAGCTTTTACCCGTGACTGCGCTCGCATGATGGTCAGAAATTATCCCAACGGAACGTCCTACGGGGAACCCAGGTGCCCAATGGTGAACCTATCCGTGTGCCCAATTTCATCTAAATCCGTACAGCCGTTGAGGCGTAAAAGTGTGACAAATTAACAAACAAAATCACTTTCACGTATTTAGAATATTAGTAAAAAATTCTTGGTTTGGTAACATTTGCGATTAAGTACTTCGATATATTAAAAGGAATCTGTTCACAAAGTTCTCGTGAACTTTGTTCTTGGTTTAGTAATATTGTTATCTAATGAAAATATATCTAGATTTGTTTCTAGGAATAATATTATGATATAGGTAGTACTAAACTGGAAAAGATCTCCTGTTTTTATGCGACTTCCAAAAATAAGAGGTTATTAATTCGTCTGAAAGGTTTATTTTGTAACACTTGTTTCTGCCTCGTTGGTCAAGTGGTCACAAGCGCGGACTGTTGGTCATGAGGTCCTGGGTTCGATTCCCAGGTCGGGCGTAGTGTTATTAGGTTCTTCCATCAGGAATTTCTCAGTAGCAGTCACGGAGTCTGGATTTGTGCCCGGTTGATAGAATAGTCTCGCGAAATGGTATGTTTAAGACCCGTAGATACCACCTCTGCCTAACCCTTCGGAGATTACAGGTGTGATGTTATGTTATGCCGATAATAATAATGTCGAAGGCAGGAAAATGAATGCTACCAACTTGATTCACTATGACAGTTGTGTGAAATAAGAATAAGAAGAATAAGAATAATTTATTGTTTATAAAAGAACATTCAATGCATTGGCCATCATCATTATAATTTCAGCCCGGAGTCACCCACTGCTGGGTATAGGCCTTCCCTTTCTTCTGCCATACTTCCCGGTCCCGGTGCGTCCTTCATCCAGATCTTTCCTGGGTACTTAAACGAAGTCGCCAATCGAATGCGCCTTTGGACGGCTCTGGATTTTGTGGCCTAAAGTTGACCACCATCCGGTCATGAAATAAATATACCACGATATACTGACTTGACTACTACTTATCAATTTGTTGAACAATTAATTTCCCTGAATAAAACGAAGACGAAGTATTCATAATAGAGTAATAGAAGTATGGAAGAAGAAGACATGCTGCGCCGACCCCAAATAGATTGGGATAAAGGTGAGAATGATGATGTATTTGTGTAATTGTTCACATCACTTTTAAAGTTCACAATTTCCATGACAACAAAAATAAAATAGATCAACCAAACATTAACTCCACTATCATTAACACTGATCTGATCTTTCCGTGATCATGGTGCTTGCAACAGCGCCGAAATATCGGGAACTCAAAAAAAATAGTAAACATTAACTCCACTAGTTACCCCGGAGTGCGATGATAAATTGTTTCACACTTCATTTATCAAGTCTTCATTAAAACTAAAGAATACAGCTAAAACAACGGATGACTCTTACAAGTTGGGAAACACTTCGGGTGTAATCAAATATGAAATTAATGTTTCTTTCTTTATTCAGTCAAGTGAAGTAATGATGAAAAAATGTATTAGTAGCGAGTGCGCAGTGTTAATTCTACTGTAGTTGCAAGAGGACAATTAGCTGTCTTTTTGCTGTGCCTTACAGGGTCCGTAATTGTACCTTAGCTTGAAGCCCATTGTAAGATTTTCACACATTATGGCAAATAAAGATATGAATATGAATAGCTGTTGTTGTCTTTAGTCATGATGAGGAGCTCGTGGCTGAATAATTACAGCGACGCGGGTGGATCTTCAGGTTAAGCTGCGTTTGCCTAGGTTGGTCCGTGGATGGATGACCACCCATTACTTAACGAGTTTCCTCCGTGCCCCGGAAGACACGTCAAGGCGTTGGAGCCGGCTGCCAATTCTAGATCTTTGACAGTCGTTTAGTAGTCAGTGGCCCGAAAGTCTGACAACCAGTCTACCAAGGGGTATCGTATTACCGAGTACTAACTGGATTGTGGAGGTCAGATAGGCAGTCACTCTATGTAAAATACTGGTATTCAGCTGCATCCGGTTCGACTGGAAGGCGACCCCAACATAGTTCGGAAAAGGCATGATGATGTCTTTGGTTATGTTAGAGAGTCAAATTGTCAGCAACATGGAAAAATAAAGGAATTTTCTGCAGGATACTCTTAGAGTTGTTTTGATAAGCATCTAAATGAATTCACGCAAATAATCGTTTTATGCTAATTACTGGTGACGGGAATCGGAACAAACGAGTAAAGATAAAAGCGACGGCTACCAAACAAACAATGATTGAACTCTGTAAAGGATGATGTGGCAACAGGGAAGTGACTGCAAAGATGACTAATAGAAATGAGAAAGGAAGGACGTGGAAGTAGAAAACACGTTGCAGCGACCTCGATTAGCTTAAGCAAGAGAATAGCATAAAGCATAAGGAACAGTAAAAAGCGTATTGGATTGAGATAAGAAATTAACTCAATCCTGTTGAATAGCATAATCAGCCTATCATGTTCCCACTGCTGGGACACACGGCCTCCTCTCTAAGAGAGGGAATGGGTTGTAATCCACCACGCGGGCCCAGTGCGGGTTGGTAGATGTCACATGTCTTCGAATTTCTGGTTCTAGTACATGCCGGTTTCCTCACGATGTTTTCCTTCACCGTTTTGAGAGCAGTGGTGATGAAATAAATTACACAAAGTAATGCGCCTGCCTGGGTTCGAACCCACGACTTACTGTTCGTAAGTCGGGGCCGCCACCACTAGGCCACCGCTGCTCTCTAAGCAAGAGAATGATGATCTCTAATCATTTAATGTTAGGGCGGTGTTTTTTTTTTATTATCTTTATTTATTTAGAGGCTTTTACCTTACAAAGGTACGTCAGCCTCATCATACCTTAATCTAAATAATTATTACAAGTAATTATAATATTATTAATACAAATATATTAATGCGTAAGCGAGGGAAATAGTGATGCAGCAACCATTTCATATAACAGTTTCGCTTCTCCCGAATTAGGTGTCGATAATATTCTAATGAAAGCCCCAACATCATACATACTAACTTTTAACTCCCGCATCACTATCTCCCTCTCTCTCCTGTTCTTTTCACATTCCACCAGCAAATGTTGAACATCTTCGACTTTATTACACACTTGGCAATTAGGGGAATCGACTTTTTTCATTGAGGGCAGTGATAGTTCGAACGACGAGACGAGAGGTTTCAAGTTCGAACCCAAGACACGCACCTCTGATTTTTCGGATTCATGTGCATATTGTATAATTATCGCTTGCTTCGGTGAAGGAAAACATCGGGAGGAACCCGGCATGCCTGAGCGATATTTCTTGACGCCATGTAATGCCAAGTCAGAGGCTCAGGAGCGGCATAAAAAGTCTGACACCCACACGATAAAGTAGAGTGTTAGGTTAATTTTTTTAAACATCATCGGTTGCTCTGTGTAACCTATAAAAGACGAAAAATAAGATCTAATTGGATGATACATTTAAAGTACTTAATAATAGACGATTGCCATTGTCCGACTTCTCGACGACTTCGGTAATTGAAGTATCATTCCATAACTCTCAATTCCGCTAACAATGATGAATGGGAATCATTTTGAAAAGCATAAAAAAAGAATACAACCTCATTGTTAACAATATCGCTTTGCGTAAAATCCAAATTGTTTGTCATTCTCCTTTGTGACGAAACATCCAATTTATCCTTCGTTCTTAACAAAATAAAGGAGAAAGCTTATTTCTTTTACTTTTATATTAAATGGCGGATCGCGATACAATCATGAATCATCTTTAATCCAATTTTTGATAGTATCCGTTGCTTTCGTTTCGGCCTTGATCTCTAGTTTGCACTGTTTATTTATAGTTTGCTGTTCGCGGAGTATCTCTCATAATTTATTGATGGGATTTATGCATAGCATAGTAGGTACTGTCGGAATCTATATTTTCTTTGATTCATTTTGTACGTCTAGAATACAGATACTGTGATTTTCAAGTACTCCATAATACCGTGACTTATGACTTTGATTTCTATGATTTCCTAATAAATTGCTTAATAGTTTGTAAGAAATTATGATGAATTTCAATATTGTCCAGCGTCACCACAATATTATATAAATTCTTGGCAAAATGTGTATATCAAACGAAGCAACTATATTAAATTCCATACTTTCTTGTTAACAATTTCTCGAAATCCATACAATAATATTCTCAACTCTCACCATATTGCCTACAGGAGTGCTTGTGAAACATTTCTCCTTAATACTGATATTTCCTTTTAAGGTGAATGCTCCAACCAGCCCCCGAAATTCAAAATTTCTTGCGTTTTTTGCAATTTGCAGGCCAGTGCTAGGTTGTATGTTGATTAAAATATTATTCGCGGCTGTAAGACGTATGTAGTTACAGAATTATAATCATCAAAATCACCAATACAGCCCTCCAAGTTCATAAAGGCGTAGGAACAAAAAAAAAACAGAAAAAGTCATTCCTACAGCTTTATGAACTTAGAGCGTTTTATTGATGATTTTGATGATTATAATTCTGTAACTACATATGTCTTACAGCCGCGAATAATATTTTAATCAACATACAACCTAGCACTGGCCTGCAAATTGCAAAAAACGCAAGAAATTTTGAATTTCGCGGGCTGGTTGGAGCATTCCCCTTAAGCATTTTTCCATAAAATCCCGGCTACCTCTCATGACAGTGACATAATCTCTTCGCTCCGCCTCCACGTTCCGGGTTAGATATGACATCGTTGTGGGAAATGGTAACAATTCGGTAAAACCGACGCTTAGTTCGCCGTGTTTTGCAATATCAGTTATGGGATGTCCATTCTTTTACCGGCGTCAAAAAAAGGGAGAAGGTTGTTTTGAATTTGGTTGGTTCTGCTTTTCATGTCTGGTTCATATACGCAGTCTGCACTAAAAGTATCGGGAATTTAATATTTCCACTGTTCCTGTCATATTAAAATCTGTTTAATTGAAAACTCCTTGTTTTTAAAAATCGAATACCATTTATTTATTTAAAAAAAGATTCTCTGTCTTGTCACAAGGTTTTGTCAAACTTGTTTAGTCGTTGAGAAAATGGAATTGACTCGAGAAAATTCAAGAGCGATGATTTATTATGACTTTCGAAGTGGTTTAACACAAAAACAGTGTGTTGACCGGATGATTTCTGCACTTGGTGATGAAGCCCCATCCAAAACCACAATTTATCGCTGGTTTGCTGAATTTCAACCTGGACGTGTCAAGCCCAGTGATGATCCCCGTCAAGGTCGTCCAAAAACTGCAGTCACCCAAGAAAACGTTGATGCTGTGCGTAAGCTGATTGAGGTAGATCGACATGTGACATACCGCGAAATTCAGGCAACTTTAGACATTGGCATGAGTCAAATACAAATAATCTGGCATGAACAATTAGGTGCAAAAAAGTTGTTTTCCCGATGGATACCGCATTCGCTCTGTGAAGAGCAAAAAGCGGCTCGCGTTACTTAGTGCGTCAGAACTCTCGAAAGATTCCACGCAGGATCCTCAAATGCTGTATACAACATCGTATCAGGTGACGAATCCTGGATATACGCGTACGAACCCGAAACAAAAAACCAGTCACGAGTTTGGGTGTTCGATAATGAGTTAAAGCCAACAAAAATTGTTCGTTCACGGTGCAAAAAAAATGGTGGCCACGTTTGTCTCCAAAACCGGCCATGTTGCGACTATTCCTCTTGAGGGACAAAGAACGGTTAATGCAGAATGGTATGCTAGCATTTGTTTGCCACAGGTCGTTTCTGAACTCCGTAAAGAGAACTGCAACCGCCGCATCATCCTCCATCACGACAATGCGAGTTCTCACACCGCACACAGAACAAAAGAGTTTTTAGAGCAAGAAAACATAGAATTATTAGACCATCCGCCGTACAGCCCCGACCTAAGCCCTAATGATTTCTATACTTTCCCTAAAATAAAGAATAAATTGCGTGGTCAGAGATTTTCATCACCTGAAAAAGCTGTGGACGCCTACAAAACGGCCATTTTGGAGACCCCAACTTCCGAATGGAATGGTTGCTTCAATGATTGGTTCCATCGTATGGAAAAATGTGTCAAATTTCGCGGAGAATACTTCGAAAAGCAATAAATACATTTTTAAATAGTAATGTTGCGTCACTTCCTTGATTCCCGAAATTTTCAGTGCCGCCCTCGTATTATGGGAAATGTTACAAATATATAGTTTGATTTTCGACTGAAACTTGAATTGAAAGCATTTTAAGTTTTTTTTTTTTGCATGGGAAGGAACTTCTGCATCACCATCTTCTTCATTGGTCGAGTGGTCTCAAATGCGACTGCTGAATATGGATGTACTATTAGGTAGGTATACCTCTGCCTAACCCTTCGGGGATTACACGCGTGATGTTATGTCAAGGAATTTTTAGAATAAGTTGAAATTTGCCTTTTGGTATAGATACGGCTTGCGGTTTAGGTATTGTTTCTATTTAACATATAACTCATTCAAACCACTGAGTTCTTACGTAGTATGTATAATTGGTTAATATTATTTATTGTTCTTAAGTTATCTTCGGATACACGGATCAACTTTAAACGCTCGACCTTAAAGTGAACTAGAATTTTCTTTAACCACAGTTATTGTACCTACAAGGTCGAACAATCGAAAGATAGAAAAGAACCTAGACATAAAATCAGGCATAGCGACAAAAACCTCGATAAAAAATTCATGAGGTCACCGAACTCATCCGAAAAACTTGGACCTTTCATCCGAAAGGCGCTAGAATACAAAATTACATACAAATGTACAATCGAAAAAATAAAAAGGGAATCGGACAAAAATGCGAATAGTTAATCCGATATATTCACAAGTTTTTTTTGTCGGCTGCCATTGACCCATTTGGCAAATGTTCAGAACACTAAAATGTTACGCGTGCTCTAGTTAGACAAAATATATTTAAAAAAAATGTTTACGTCGAACCGCGTTGTTGTCAATTAAACACAAATAGTTTTGCGAGGTCAATAATATTTTTTTTTTCTAAATTTTTTATGGCATAATTACTGACACTAAGCAATATTTCAACGATGGAGATGGGCTGATGATGCAGAAATAAAACATAGGTTATTTTCTGGCAGTGGCCAAATATACGGCAAGCAGACTTCGAAAACCCTATCATCATGAAGAGTAATAGGTTGATTATAAGGGCAAGCCAAGCTTTTAGGCTTGTATGAAATTACTATTGTTTAATCTCCATTCTTCTCCTGACAGGCTGTTGCAACACACTAAAAACTGCCTCAATATAATTGGACTATTGGAATTTGAACTCTTAACGCTTTACCGAATGTACAAAATCCAACTAATTTTCCATTCATCTGTCCCTGGTGTTCCTCAAAACGGGAATTTTCGTTACCGGTAGCCTGTTTGGAACACTCGAGAATGTATCGTATCGATAGAACACATGGATAAGTAAATAGGACGACGAGTGCAACTCTCCTGACCTCAATATCCCTAAGTGACGGGACTATTGTGAATGTCCACTGAGATGCCCTTTATTTAGTTACTTCGTGTTAATGCAGTGTTTTGGTTGAATAAAAGTTACTCTTTATACTAGGGTCTTGGGACAGAAACGTCAGCTTCCAACCCTTAATAAATATCATCGGCCTAGGCTTTTCTCAACTTTCTTGGAATCGGCTTCCAGTCTAACTGGATGCAGATGAATACCAGTATTTTATTTGGAGCGACTGCCTATCTGACCTCCACAACGCAGTTAGTACTGGGTGATACGATACCCCGTGTTAGACACTGGTTGTCAGATTTTCGGGCGACTGACTACTATTAGCAACTGTCAGCCGGAACCAACGGCTTCACGTGCTTTCCGAGGCACAGAGGAAACTCGTAATGTAATGAGTATATTTAGTTTTCACCATGCTAAATCTGATCCCGTTGACGTCTCTACGTTATTTACATCAACCACAAAATTGATCACGATGAATTGCCGGCTAAACTTCATTGTAACCAAAGTACAAGTACCTGGGCAGTTTGAACACCGGTTAATAATGTATGGAGTTTAAAGTGTGTACACGATCAACTCAACTGAGTACCGTGTTTTAGTCATGTTGTTTCCGAATAACACAGACGCGCTCCTGCTGAAAACCCAAATAACAAGTAAATCCAGGTTATTATAATAGTCTCGCATTCTCGGGTTGGTAGATAATCAAATCTTTTTATTCAGAATTATATTTTCCCGAACTGACAATAAAAAGGCCAAGAAAAAATCATAATTTCAAGTCACAAGCTTCCGCGGTTGATAATTCAGCGGCCGGATTGTAATCTAAGCAAAACGTTTGCACTCATAGAACAGCGTAATGTCTTGTAATCTTGTCCAAATGACTCCGTGTAAGTCCTGAGAGAAAAGCGTGGGTATCTTTATCTTACGCTCCGTTCAGGATCTTAGGGAGTCGACACGACAAAGTCGCCTACCCGCCGACAATCCGACATGTGCCAGGGACTTTGTTGCTGTCGGGCTAATTGTGGCGGCTTCAAAAAACTTAGTAAACGGCACGAATTGTGCCACTTTTTATATACTATTACTTGAGTGTCACCGGGCAACTGAGCGCGTATACATGTCGCTGATATCTACGGCGGCTCTGGTGTGTAGGGCACATTAGGGTATGCGACTAGCGAATTGGGATGTGACTTGCGTGAAGACACACGCCAGTGCGTCACCCGTTTCCTTCATGTGATAGTGGGTTCAGGCTAGCGTATTTTTCGGCACGTATATGCCAATAAACCAGCCTTGTTAGTCCGTCGAACTCGATAATCGCCTTGTCTATCTATCAAAAGTAGCCCTGTTCATGTCAGTACATACAAATTATATTAAATTTCTATGACGTTATATATTTTGGATTTGTGCCAAAAGCACGTTTATCGTTACTTCCCTTCATATTCTAATCTGGTCAAATGTACTGTTTGTTGATAGTAAAACAGTCTTCGGCATACACTTACTTCTTGCTAGTAGATAGACTATTTCCGTCTCTAAACGATACTTCTTAAGTATCATTTTCTTCTAAATCATTTACAGCGACAATGTTGACGGTGAAAATATCAATGTAATGCAAATAACAACTGAACAGCAGTACTTATTTCTTTGTACAAACAATCCTCATTTCTAATCAAGTATCAAAGCAGCAATACAGTTATATATTCTTCAAGGAACTTGCAAAGCTGTTGCGTTGCGTGTTTTTACTCTTTTATCAAACAAGACTTTCACAAACGAGGTCTTAGTTGAAAAAGTCAGAACCCGGAAATCCGATAACGTAGAACACTTAAAATAAATCGAAGTTATTGAGACATTCAATCTTGTAGTTTGTTTTGTCGCTTCGCTGATTTTCTTAAGAGTTTACACAAAGCTCCTACACGTTGTCCAATCTGGAAAGTGCTGAGATTTTAGTTCGAGAGAACCTATAAAGTGTTGAGTTTACGGACAAATGTAGAAGAGGATAAATTCTTTATTGGGCCTCGTTGGAGGGTCAATTTTAGGCCGAAGTGTTTCGGGGTTTCCTGTAACGGTCTAAGGCTTAGAGAAATCCTACAATTTTTACAGTTCCGGACAGGTACACGTATATGAAACTTTTACGGTGGAACTATAATATCTGTTGGTTTATTTCCTGTTTTTTTTTCTTCATAAGTACAAGGTTAGATTCAGACTAATCTAACTTTGGTTAAACAATACGGATCAACAATAAGGGAACACAAATTAGAGCACAATTAAAAAGTTACATATCCCTTACCCTTAATTCTCTAACAGACTCGTCTTCCTGAAATGGTTCGAACAAGACTGTCGTTTACATGTTAATGTTATTTATATCTCCAAGTAAAAAATGTAAATAAATGTTTTTCTTTCTTTAAAGCAATACAGTTAATTCTATAACTCTGCTTCTGGTCGCCGCTTCGGCTTTTAACTTAAAACCCACTATATTCAGCGAGCATACACAATTTTATACTATTAGGTCTAACGAACACGCAACGCGCGTTCATTAGTTCCTGTGATACAGGTAGATACGTTGAACTCAATGCGCCATTATGTGTACAGTAGCTTTATACTATTAACGAGATGTGAATCCATTATTTTAACGCGGTATATTTTAATTTTCAAGCCAGGTCCTTAATTATTAAAGTTGAAATGATCACTTTGAGTTTTTATCTTCTCTGTTTAACTGCTAGAGTATCTCCAAGCTAACATTCGTCGCTTTCAAATTTGACTCCATCTTTCATAATTAACCATATTTATTTTTATAAGTGGTTTTTAAAAAAACACTTAGGTATGTTTACGTTTTAAAGTTAGATGAGACCGTTGCTTCGTACCCAGAGGTGGCAGTCTCATGTCATCTCATAATCATCAACAGAATATATTTTATGAAAATGTATCGAAACTGCAGTTTCGCACTCGAATCGAACGTTGCCCCCGTAATATAAAATCAAGTACAAACCTAACACCTTCACTTGACAAACTGTCTGTTGTCTGTGGCTCTTTGTCTCTGGCTGTTTGTCTGTGGGAAGATTCCCAAGCTTCACACAAAAGTACCCATGGTCCTTTTATTATGCTGCCTTTCTGAGCTGTTATTTTGGGCTTAATTAATATTACAATCTGTTCATTGGTAAACATTCTTGATACATTTGTTACCTTAATCATTTCATACAAAGTTAAACCAAGCGGTTTTGGACACGATTGTTTCATTTCGTTGATAAGCATTTACAAGTCCAAGTTCATAATGTTTTTACTATATTGTTCATTTCAACTCCTCCGAGAAGTTACAAATCGAAAGATTGTTTGCTTTTCTTTATCGATTTTACTTCACCGTCTACAGAATCGAAGCAAAGTTTTAATTGGTGATTGTCTTACTTGCAGAACTCACTTCCATAATTTGATTTTCATTCTGAATTTTTTTTTTCTAACTTCTTTGATTGCAAAGTTATTCGTTTCCACTTTATTTATTTGCAATTTTCAATACCATAAAAGTATTTTGTAAAACCAATGCTTTGTTCAATGAGCCATAGTATTAATTGTTCCTGAAAAATAAAATTATGGTATTGGTGTTGTATTTAGGGGCTCGTGGCAAAATAATAACAGCCTCTCAGATCGATCTTTAGGTTAAGCCGTGCTTGCCTAGGTTGGTCTGTAGATGGGTGACCACCCAGTACATAATTAGTTTCCTCCGTGCTTCGGAAAGCACGTCAAGCCGTTGGTCCCAGTACTAACTTGTGGAGGTTAGATAGGCGGTCATTCCATGTAAAATACTGGTATTCAGCTGCATCCGGTTAGACTGGAAGCCGACCCCAACAGCGTTGGGAAAAGGCTAGGCAGATGACACTCTGGTCTATTTCGTAGTATATAATGATGTATATATTTATTAGTATCTCTTTGTACCTACGCCTGAGTGTATTTATGAAGAGCTTGCTTTAATGCCAACACATAAATCATATTCATGAGAGTATATAATCTTGCGTTAGTCAGTGTTATTAAGGCTGCCAGTTGCTTTGGCATTTACTACTGGCATTGTCGAGATCTGATCTATAGTGTCATCAGTGACATGTCCTAGACCATTCGTATATATGATCTTACAGATCTTATCGTCAAGTCACGTCAAAACAGTACAGTTCCTGAACGTTATTTGAACCGAAAATACAAAGTTTTTGTACAAATCTTCGGTGGCACCTACTTTATATTCCACACAATTTTCCTATGCCACACTTCCTTCCTTATCAATAGGAGGAAATGTTATACATACAATATCAGATTTCAATCCAATACAGACATAGCGAAACCCTGTACTCCCAGAAGACTGGTAGAGCAGCAACAAATTTATGCTAGGGAAATCCAAAATTTCAAATTGATAAAAATAATGCAATTAAGCTTATCCATTTAGGTATAAGGAGCAGATTTCTTTGCTTGACTTTTATACTCTGATCATATTTGGTGTTGTCTTTTCAGTCTTGTCTAATGTCGCTATCTTTACTACATAAGACCAATGATATCTGGGTTTCAGTTTTATGGTATGTTTAGTATTTTTGACTACCTCGTTGGTCGAGGGGTCGCAAGCGCGACTGCTGAGCATGAAGTCCTGGGTTTTATTACCAGGTCGGGCAAAGCGTTATTGGGTTTTACCATCAGGATTTTTTCAGTAGTAGCCACTGAGTCTAGATGTATGCCAGGTTGATGGCAATGGGCTCGCGCCCTAATCCATGGGACTTAAACATAACAGGCTATATGTGGGTGTACTATTAGGTACACGTCTGCTTAAACCTTCTGGGATTACACTGTTATGTTATATTACTAAGACGATACATTATAGGTAGACTCGTATATGGTTTTGTCTACCTTTCAGCCTTGACGGCTGTACGTACGCCTCGACATCTCAGCTTAAATAAAATTTACTACACTTCTGTCAGAACATGAAATCGAACACTGGGATCTCAAAATCAGTACAGTAGGAGCTCGCCGTGTTTCCCACCAAGCGCTATAATGCGAAATCGATACCAAACATCCTAATAATGTTATTTCAGCACGGATTAGTTTAGCCGAAGTAACATTATCAAACAGTAATACAATCTTGCTTCTATTTTCTGCAATGACATTAAGGGGATTACTGAATTGATATCTAATATTGGTAGTCTGAGTGAATAATGATTTTTGAAGTGAAAACTTCTTTAGCGGCGTTGAGCACTTTAAAAAAATTGTTCTGTAATGGGTATAAAATCTTAAACTCGCGTCAGGAAACTCGCGTCAGGACACGTGACAAAGCGTAAGACGGATGGATAGTAGACGATTTTGAACTTAACCTTCAACATTTTATGGTTTAAAATTATTTAAAGAAATTTGGAAAAAGCGTAAGACGGATGGAGAGTAGACGATTTTGAACTTAACCTTCAACATTTTATGGTTTAAAATCATTTAAAGAAATTTGGAAAAAGCGTAAGACGGATGGAGAGTAGACGATTTTGAACTTAACCTTCAACATTTTATGGTTTAAAATCATTTAAAGAAATTTGGAAAAAGCGTAAGACGGATGGAGAGTAGACGATTTTGAACTTAACCTTCAACATTTTATGGTTTAAAATCATTTAAAGAAATTTTTAAATGTTTCCAATCAACTTTGAACCTAATGCTTTAGGGATAAACACGGAATAGAAAAAACCGTAGACAGAGTATTCTATAGACTGCTGGATATCTTCCTTTGCATTCGCACAAGAAAAAGAAGAACATATAAACGTCACTAGCAAAGAAAAGAGACAGAGTATAAATATTTCTGTCCCTTATCGCGTGTCGGCTGAGCACATCATTGTCAGTGCACAACAAGTTTGACGTTTGTGGCGGTGCCAGATTGACATCCAATTTGTTTATTAACAATTGCATCGAAATTATACACATTATATGATCTTTTCGAGCTTAATTCGACAACAGTACATTAATTTGTGCAACTGTGCAAAATGGTAAGGTGCAGTGTAATAAACTGTAAAAGTGATAGTTTGATGAAGATTGCTGGACTGTCCTTTCACTCGTAAGTATTAGATCTTTTTAAGTATTCAATCGCTTTGTGTCCTATTATTTCTCATAAAATAGTCGCAGTAATGTACCAACTAATTCGTTTAATGGATAAATCTCGTATAATCGTGATTTTTGCAATAATTTTATTATCTTACCTCAAAATTCAGTGTTGCCACTTTTTGACGGGGAATTTACCCTTTAATATGGGTAATACCGAATAATGCAATGTCTATAAAAAAATACTCTTCCGACCTTGATTCATATGATATTAGTAATACGCACTACTTAAAATCTATGTTAGTAACACACGTATTATACGATTTTAATTCGTATAACTGCACTCACCTGACGCAAAAAATGAAAGATAATAAAAAATCTTATTAAATTTTCAGATTTCCGAATAAACCCGAAATAAGAAACTTGTGGATTGCTGCTACCGCATGAATCTTTAGGATGTGATCCTATGATCAACATAGATCATGATTATTTAACAGATCCTTCTAGGCTTACTCTTTATTCTAAAGAAATAATAACCTATATTGCTGGTTTTATTGCAAGAAAGTTGAGGAAAGTTATTAAATGTGAGGATTGTCTTTTGGCTTTGATCACAGATAAGTATCACGGAATCATTACGACTGAAGGACATGTATCCATGGTCATGAATAAATTAAAAAAAAAAATCACGGAATCATTGCTAGAAGAGACAAAGGAGGCCTTATTTATCCTTCTACTGACTTAAATAAAGTCTGTGAATTGGCAGAAAAGATATTTCGAGCGCGTTCACATAAAGGAAATTCATTTTTTAATGAGAAAAATGTGATGTCAACACTTATATTATCGTGTTACAAGGAATGCACACGTACCAATATTAATATATTTATTAATGACCATTTCGACAGTCAGCCTTTTATAGGGAATCACAGAACTCTCCTCATTAAATCAATCGCAATGCATTACTTCGAAACCCGTATTCACCATAGTACCAAACAATGTTTTGAACCACAATCGAAAATAAGAATTATACATAATAAGTTAGTGCTTTTTCAAGGACAGTAATTTGTTTATAAATAAAATATTACAGTTGCATCATTGCTATGTTTTATCGTTTTCTGTGTATTGGAATGTTCATTTTAATTTGCAAGTGTATGAGTTTGGCGACACTGGTTCCCGTACTAAGGCAGTCTAAGGGCACTTCCATAAATGATAGTACTTTTATACTGATAAAGCAATTGGTGCAAAATTATTCCCTAACCATTCCAAAATATCAAACATGCTCAACGTTAATAATCAAGTTTTCACTTCTGCCGGCACTCCCGGAGTGCTAGTTTTTTTTTTTCGTTTAAATTTTGAGCACTGCAATAAATGCCTTTGTTCCAAAGACGGTATCACTTGGGTGGCTTGAACTTGTGGATTTCGTAGATTAAAGTAATTTTGTTTTATTTTTAAGTGGTTTTGAAATGTGGTAGACGTTTAAAATTGTATGTCTAACTTTTCTTAGAACTTGTAGTACAGAGCTTAGATTTTGTGTTTATTTTAAGACAACAATCGTTGCGTTGTTTTTTGAAACACATGGCTTTAGACCTAACTTGAGAGAGTAGACAACTGGCAATTGCGTTCAAAGCATTTCTTGTGTCTATAAGGAACGACTTTCGACAGGAGGACATGAGTTTTCGTTAGTATCTTTAGATTAAGGCGCGCTTGCCTAGGTTCGTGCGTGGATGGGTGACCACCCATTACATACCTCCTTGCGTCCTCTTCCTCTGTGCCTCGGAAAGCCCGTTAAGCCGATGGTCCCGGCTGCCATTTGTAGGTCTTTGATAGTCGTTACATGTAGTCAGTGGCCCTAAAGTCTGACAAGCAGTCTTACCAAGGAATATCGTATTACCTAGTACTAACTGGGTTGTAGAGGTCAGATAGCAGTGGTGAAGGTTCCATAAAACTCGATTCGTACCGGCTTCCCTTTGAAAAATGGCACAGTCAGTATTCTATACCCAAAAAATATAAGTAATCACTTTAAAGATATGTAATCTGGCTTACCTTTTACAAAAATTGACCCTTTGCTACTGTCAGATAGCCAGTCGCTGCATGTAAAATACTAGCATTCAGCTGCATCTAGTTAGACTGAGATCCGACCCTAACATAGTTATGAAAAGGCCAGGCAGATGATGAAAGTCAATCAAATATAAATAACATTGTTGCCTTTTCCATTGTCGTCGTTATTGCAAGAAGAATTTGTTATTTTGTGTTTGACTTTGATTTCAGAACTAAACTAGGTCTAGATTTGGATTCTAAGGCCCGTATTACAGAACGTCACTCAATACTCAAGCATCATTTAAAACTAGATTCAAGCCATTTGATTGGTTGAAACTAGTTTTAAATGATGCTTGAGTATTGAGTGACGTTCTGTAATACGGGCCTAAGTATACCAATTGTTGACAAGCGATTTGTTTTTTCCCGTGATCGTAAATATTATTAACAAATAAATATAACTATTGTGTCTTACTTACTTTCATCATCATAATGTCACCAATATGTTAACACTTAACAACTTTTAAAACTCATTTTCTCCTACTGTTCTGGTCAAAATTTCATGTTGTTACGAACATAGTATTTTGGAACTCATATTTTTATGAAAAACTAGCTTCCGCCCGCGGCTTCGCCCGCGTGGTGTGTTGATAAAAAGCAACCTATATGTTAATCCAGGGTATAACCTATCTACATACCAAATTTCAGCCAAATCGGTCCAGCCGTTTATGCGTGAAAGAGTAACAAACATCCACACATCCACACATCCATTCTCACAAACTTTCACATTTATAATATTAGTAGGATATCCTATCTCCAAGTTACAATCGTTATTTCTCGCGAAAATTGCTTTTAAATTTAGGAAAGTGTATACTGGTGCTCGTGACTGTACACCTCATTAAAAGTTCCATACATAATATATGGATACATCCTTGCAGAAGTTGCAGATATTTTTGCTGAAACGTAATTTTGTAACAATCAAAACTAAGTTTTACACAATTTGTACCTTCTTTTTTGCCAAACATCTCTTTGAGTTTCCTAACGAGCTGCGAGCGTTAGAAAAATTCTGCGTCAATTTGAAGTTTTGTAAGAACTTTTTTATATCACAGAAATATACTTACTCTACCTGTATCTTCATAATATATTGTCGTGAAATATTATTTCATCAATTAGCTGAATAACTACAATTACACGTTGTTGAAAAAATGTATGAAACAGTCACACACCTCATTGGTTTTCTTGATTGATGTTCTTCAGAAAGCTGAATAACATAAATGAAGCAAAAGCATACTGTATATATTATACTGGATAGGTAGCAGGTGCAGGTGCAGTTTCTACAAAAAAGTCTTTATTTCTTGTATGTACCACCGCATTACCTGTCGGTCAACCATTTCTCAACCTTATTATTAAAGAACATAAAGGTGAAAGACCGTCAGTGAGCGCGGTAGCACTTAATAAACTCAATCTTTTTACCCATTGCGTAAGTAACATTGGGATCATAGTACTAAACTATCATAAGCAGATCGTTCAGGATTAACGTTCAAAATGTCGAAACCTTACACCCAAGGCTTACTAGATGCGGCTCGTTCATTCGTCAGGCGTTCGTACTCGTTCGCCAAAAGCCGCATGCTGCCGTCAGATTCCTACCGCTCGAACGGCTAACGCAATTGACTCATCAAGTAGTCGAGCCTAATCGTCGTTCCATTTAACAGTATATGCGTGTACGGTTTGAAATTCTCTGTCGAAAACAGGACGTGTATTAGACAGTGACGTCGATCTATTTGACGTTTCATCATCAGTATTAGGTGAGTTTCTCCGTTTAAATTGATGGTTAGTTCATATCATAGCGATTGATGACAGAAGATAAACGGATTGAACTGTGAAATAGTTTTTTTTTGTATTGTTATGGACAAGACCAGTTGTTTATCCTTGTCTGGAATAGAATTTAAAACATTTCTATTGACCCGATAAAACATTTTTAGGTAAAACTGTAAGTATTATGTTGAATAGACTCAATAGCTACGTTTTCTAAATTCGACGTAAAAAAAGAAGCTTAAAATAGTCACTGTAGTGAAACAGTGAGAGACTGTGTCGCAGCCATTAGCAAAATAGCCAAATAATATTCATAATCAATGTAAATGAAATCTCCCACTGAGTTCAATAGCCTTCATTGAAAAAGTACCCAAGATATAAAAAAACGCTCTTAATGTGCTCGTCTTTCTACATCGTTCTCACATAATATGTATAATCTCAACATGAATGATGTAACCAAGATTTTATAACAATACTAGCTGTGCCCGGCATGCGTTGCAATGCATGTTTTCCTACCTACTACCCTACCTACCCTACCTACCCTAATTTTTTGTGAATCTAAACCATTCCCAGATCCCCTTGAACACACACAAAAAAATTCATCAAAATCGGTCCAGTCGTTTGAGAGAAGTTCAGTGACATACACACTCACAGAAGAATTATATATATAAAGATTTTGATTGAAAAGACTGTCCATAGAGTTTCTTGCCCATTATTCTCCATAGAGATCTACGCTTTGGAATGTGCTACTACAGTACTCTCTCAAGTTATTATGTCTTGTGACTGGGACTGTAACTTCGCTTCTTTGTTTTTTTTTTGACGTTAATAAGTGCCGTAGTGGAGTAATTAAAATAAATGAAGTGAGTTTGAGTTTGTAAAAAAATTGGCCGTCCCGGAACCCCGGCAGACCTGAAACATCAAAAAAAACTATCATGAAATATGGAGTAAAACAAAGAATAAATATTACATTAAAGTATTTTATTTTATCGATATCTACCGATCAACTCTGCATACGACCTAACTACATCACTAATTGAGTAGTGTGGAACTTTCGAAAACGGAATATGTAGATCAACAATCAAAACAAACTTTATTCTAATGGGAAAAGGTTGATTTGAGGTGGCATAGAGGAGGCATCACGCCATGCCAGCGTCATGCCATCTTCCGTCATACGAGTCGGTTTTACTGCTTAGACGCGCATATACAGCGTGTAACGGAAGGGGGGTATCAACCATGAAGGAGGTGAATGTGCTCATGAAACTCAACAACTTTCCCCAAAGAACATAGGTCGAAATATGAAAAAAAAAATTGGCCCTCCCATAGTAAATCAATCAGCTGGTAGTCAGTTTTGTAAGGGAGGGCCAATTTTTTTTTTCATATTTCGACCTATGTTCTTTGGGGAAAGTTGTTGAGTTGATTTTATTTTCATATTTTAAATATGAAAAAAAAAATTTGGCCCTCCCTTCAGGGTTGATACCCCCCTTCCGTTACACGCTGTATATAGATGTTTCACATGAAAAAAAAACGATGCGAATTGCAGCCAACTGAGAAGAAGTAGGTTCCTTTATCTTCGAACATCTGCTCACAAGACATTGATTTTAATTGTGAAGACAATAGCTGTGTCCCGTGTTAATTATTTTACACTTTGAACTTTGTTGTTATGGATTTTAACGAGCGTCGATGTTTGCTTCTGTAATAACCGTTTCATGAAAGCGTGTGTTTTTATGTGGTTGCTGAAATTACTTCGCACAATAGGCACTTAAAATTATTAAGCTTGGTAATAAAGTTTAAATTGTCGTAATATTTGGCTACACTTATGCGTTATGAGGGGGATAAAAATCTGTTTCATAAAACTCGATTAAAAATCACTGATAATTGATCAATATCATATTAGAAATACTCATCTTCCTGCCCTTGTTTCATGTTACTTATTAGAAATATTTGAAAAGTAAAGCGGGATCCTTGCTTTGGAAGTTTAAAAATACAAGAGCTACTACTACAAATAGTATATTCCATGAGGCACTAGACAAAGTCACTTTCCATCAGCATAAGGATAGTGGCAAAGCCTAACTTGTACGGCACTGATATAAGCTATCCAAAAGCGTTTGTCAATCTTACAGATGAAAAAGATTTTGAAAGCGATTGCCAACAGTCTAGGCTCTCAGAAATCGCTTGCATGAAGATATAAACAACATGTCTTCATCGCACACTGACGGTCGACCACTTTTCAACCTCATGCTCTACGTAATAAAGCTGAAAAGTTGTCGACCGTCAGTAAGCGCGATAGTACATTGGTACCAAAACAAGTACGCACGACACTAATCAAGCTATGAAAATCCAGTATACGCTGATTTCTCATTGTAGGTACGGGAAGTTTATACAAACCGAGGTCAGGTTATAATGGATATGTAGAGCTTGACGTGTCGCGGTGTGTACAGTATACACTATTTGAAGCTCACGACTATTTCGTGACAATCCAACAATTAAAAAAATTTTGGACGTGACCCGAAAAACAGTCTCCCAAATCCACGTTGAATACAGACTATTGTTTCCCATCCTTGGTTTATTTTCACGCAGGAATAAAACTGGGGTATTGTGTCTGAAAACGGAATAAAAAATGGCGGAATTTGCTTGCTTGTCCAACAACAATGGGTACCTGAAGGCACACTACTATTGTGAATGCATGGAGGATGCAAGACGAAAGATGGACAATGGTGGAGCACGATTTTAAAACCTCCAGGCTTATGTAAACAGTATACAGGAGGTATGAAGAAACGGGTTTCACTAAGGAGTGTGTAGATATTACCTTCGTAAGATAAGGATTGATCGGAAAGTATAAACGAAACAAGAATTTGTGTGGTTTACGACAACTAAAAAACCGACCTGGGTTTACAAGGTAAAATCGACTCCTCCTATTGTTGAAGTCGGTTAAAATGTAGCCTATGTTATCTGGGCTATAATAACGAATCGATTGACACCTTATTCATCAAAATCGGATGAATAGTTTAAGCGCTACGGAGGAACATACGTAAATAAATACAAACATACATACATACATAGACTGCTAAAATCATAACCCTTCCTTTTGGTTTCGCCGTGGTCGGGTAAAATTATAGCCGAATTGAGAACCTCTTCCTTTTTTAGAAGTCTGCTAAAAAGGTCTAGGTTCCGTTGTTGTTGTTTCGTTGTTGTTGTAATATTTTTCTTCTACAAATAGTACGGACGTTACTAAATCAGATTTATTTGTTTGTATTTTTAGCAAAGCTTAATTTCTAAAATGCTGCCATTATGTTTTTATTTGCGACCCATTACTAGGATTTGGTGTTTTTTGGGTTAAGGTTTGGAAGCGCCAGGGTAGCTCACGAAATTCAAAATTTTCTTACGATTTTTGCAATTTGCAGGTGAGGTTCAGGTTGTTTATTGATTAAAATATGATTCGCGGCTGTAATGAACTTTGAGGGTTGTGTTGATGATTTTAATGATCATAATTCTGAAAATACATACAGGTTACGGTCGCGAATGATATTTTGTTCAAAATACATCGTGACACTGACCTAACCATCCATGTTCCCTCTTTTGCCCTTTATGTTCCAGGGCCGCGGTATCTCTTTCGAACAGTCCCGCAGCCCCGCCATACAAATTGCAAAAAACCGGCCAAGTGCGAGTCGGACTCGCGCACGAAAGGTTCCGTACCATTATCTATAGAAACGGCAAAAAAATCATATCTGTTGTATGGGTGCCCCCCTTAATATTTTTTTTTAATTTTTAGTATTTGTTGTTATAGCGGCAATAGTAATACATCATTTGTGAAAATTTCAGCTTTCTAGCTATCACGGTTTATGAGATACAGCCTGGAGACAGACAGACAGACAGACAGCGAAGTCTTAGTAATAGGGTCCCGTTTTACCCTTTGGGTACGGAACCCTAAAAAACGTAAGATTTCGCTTGATACCCTGGCGCATCCACCTGTCCAAATTATGCTATGTAGGTAGTTAAATTGTTTGTAAACTTTTAATCCGAATGAAATTTATGTTAATTGAATCCATTCAAATAACACCAGTTTCCAATACAGCATTAAAATTAATGTGATTTACTTATTTCCCACCACGAATTCGCAGTTTAAAAAAATATAATTTTCAAATCTGTGCTACTGAAATATTTATTAAAACTAAACTGACATGAATTTATTTAGTATTTAACGCAAACATCCCGTCATGTGCCTGCCAGAAACAGTACAAACAAATAACACACGTTTTAGTTAAACATTTGAACTTACTAATAATACTCGTATTTGTATGAACAAGAATATGCCTTTATTAATACTGTAATCGTGCCTGCTACTCTCTTGAAAGAAAAGCAGAAAATTAATACTTACCGAGATCAAAACAATCAAATAAAAAATCTGTTGAGGAAAATCTAAATTATGGTCTTAAAAACGCCGTCTCACTCAACTCAGGTCCAAAAAACGAACAAACTAGTCGAACTTAAAAGTTTAGTATCTCATCCCTTTCAAAGTGTCAAAAGAGTCTAGCTTAACGCTGACCATCTGATTATATTGAGCGTTCTGAATGACACAGCACATGACAAACCACTATAATGTACCGTCGTATAAACTATTTGGTACCCAGGCTAAAATCTATCCACTACACTGCCAATAAGCGCCGGTAAGTAATAATGTTAAGTGTGCGTTAATATTTCTCTACTTGATCGAATAAGAAATGAAGATCCACAGGAAAATCAAGTTAACCGACATGAATGGCAGTGGGCAATATGGACAAAAGGTTCTGGAGCAGCACAGGACAGGTCATGGATATTGGATGAAGCTTCACCCTATGTCCATCTTCGGACATCTTTCGGCTGAAATAATGATGATGAACACACACACATTTTGAACATAAATTAAATAAAGACAGTGAGGTAAAAAGATTTGTTCGGTAGTACATAAAGTAATAGAAGTGTACTCTAGACCTGCCCCTTTGTGTTAAGTGTCAAAACTCGATTTATTAGTCACTTCTATGACTTGCAGTTGTGTTGCCCTTTTACCCCGAGTTGCACTATTGTACCGTCATGCTCCTTTTTGTGCTATAAATTTGGTTACAAATGTTGTGGAACTAGGACAAGGGTTATATATTTGTGTTTTAGATGCTTTTGAATAAGTGCGCAAAATCAAAATGGAGGAGTCTTCATAACTGGGTTTTACTGTGTGGTAATACAACGCAAACTCGAGTAAAATTTTTTATAAGCTATGATTTCGTTGACTTTTAGCAAGAATCCTAAAATATCAGGATTTTGTATCTAAAGTGGAACTAGAAACAATAGGTATATTATTATTTCAACTGTTTATTCGTGGCTTATAAACAATGACGGACATAAATAAGTAGAATAACGTGAAACGTTGGCTCCCAAAAAGGCGAGACACTTTAGATAAACAACGTGTTTGGCACAGTTCCGGTGGTGACTGGAACGGAATTAATTTAGCTCCAAGAAATATTTAAAAAATGATTCACTGTGTTAATAAGAATTAAACTGCAGTAAGGTTGTTAGTTTTTGCATTATTCTCGTGAATATCTGCGACTCAAAATATGTCATTTACTAGCAAAATTATATCGAATGCGGATTTGTAAACACAAAAATACCTATATTGTAAACTAGCACTTGCCAGCGACTTCGTCCGCAAAAATTGTTATAGCTCGGCTAACACGCATGATATAAATATAACTCATAGCCTATAAACACCCATAAATAATGTATTTTTCTGCCAGTGAAAGAATTTTTAGAATAAGTTCCGGAGATTACCCCCTAAATACAAAGTTACAAACAAATTTAACCTCAATATAAGTTTTTAAACTGTCATGGTCACTAACATAAAAAAAAACCGAAAAAAAACACCAAATAAAATAAAATAAATCGAAATAAAAAAAAAATAAAAAAAAAACGAAAAAACAAAATATCATCAAATATCATATAAAAAATAACATAATATCATGAAATATCGAGAACTCAAAACAAACAGTGGACATGGTAAATATCCCGTTTCTAGTGTTAATTATAAACTCTTTATAATATATTTTTTTATTACAAAATGGGCCAGCTTTTGACTTCGATCACGCCAAGTGGAAAGCGATGGATGAGGTATATGATGAAACGAGCGTGCCCAGAAGATGCTTGTTCACTCTTGCTTTGAAGGCATACGGGTTAAATGTGGAAGGGAAACACAGATGCCGGCAGAGAGTTCCACACTTTGGCTGGACGAGAAGCGCTGAGTACGCGTATTAGTATAGAAGAGCTGTACTACAGTTTTGGTGTACTTTAAGGAATATTTCATCGCTCATTTTTTTTGGTTATTTACACCAATCCTGGATTCACCTCGCACCTCGTTCGCAAACCAAATTAATATAAACCTAAAGAATATAACCATAATTTCGAAAACAGAACGACAATCCTATCATGCTTGTACGTGCAGTACGAAATATTTCATTCACCTTATTCTTGCTAACAAGTAAAGGATCTGTATGTTGTTATCATTTCTCCGACTGCATTCATAAACCAACCCAGATATTATGCTGTCAGATCTGAGAGACCGAATGTACACAAATAAATCAAGCTATCTTCGAACGTATTAAGGCGAGGTATTCCTGCAAAAGTAGGCATTTAGCGCTGTAGGCTGCGCGCAAAATACTTCTCGTGGACACAGCGCGTTCGTGAACTCGCGTGACCTTGCCTAGCGACACAGCATAGAAATATGCAGTTGGATAAGTAATATTACTTGACTTTTATGAAATATTTTTTCTATGATCAAAATTTGTTACTATCTAGTAGCGATAAATTAGAGCTTTGTTAATAAATGAAATAATTGTCTATAAAATATAAGAATATAAAATAATCATAATTGGGTAGTTTGAGTAACTAATTGAAAATAAACAGCCAGTTCGCTATTAGTAGGTTCGAGAACTGTAAAGATAAAATTTTGATTTGTTTATGTGTTTTTGTGTAAATTGCAATAAGTGTATTTTTATTGAACCTTCCTATTTCATTCAAACAAATTTCATTTTTTTTAAGAAAAGTATAATATTAACAATCACAAAACTAGAAAGAAACTCAACTAAGTAGATGAAATTAAAATATTTACTATAGGCCCGGCGCAGCCCTATCGCGTACGTACCACCCGGCTGTAGGTAATTATTTCAAAGACAGGGCCGAGTCACAATACTGTATATATTTGTACTGTGACATATCTTTGGAGTGCATTCTTTTTATTTGTTACTTTTATTGCATTACACGACTTTTTTCGCTTGCGTTGTTTATTGCCCATTATAACTTGCAACAATTATAATAAACTTGGTCAAAAACAGACGGTATGGTACGCGAAATTGTCGCGGAAAAAACTGACACAGGTCCGTCGTCGGTAAGCGCCAGCGCGCGACTAATCGGGCCTGTCCGAGCCGCCGCGAACGCTTTTAATTCATTTTAAAACATAGTAATTAAGAAAATAATGTTATCAAGTCAAACTCTGCCACTTTGTCTAGAAATAATTAGTTTCTTTAATTTAGTATAAAAATTAAATGTAAAACATCAGTAATTTAGTCATAATATTGAAAAAAAGTTACAAAAAGGGGTAACTTTGCGATTTTTTTCTATCGAGTGAAGTTCATCAGATCTTGCAACTGAATGCGACTGTGACTAGATAAGATCCTTAACTATAACATATATTTTTTTAAAATTTGTAAACACTATATTCTTTGTCTCAGATGGTTTTGAAAATCCCAAATGTGCGCCCACCTCGCCTTGAACCATTCATAAATGTGAACAAGATTGTACGTGTATTGAAAACTTTGTCAAGTATTTAAACGGACATCCAGCATTCCCTCCAATGTTTTCCTTCAGAAAACTTTGTGAGTGAATGCTGGATGTCCTAAAGCCGAAAAAATTGAAGTCTAGTGACATTCACAAACCAACAGGGTCCATGTGTTGGATTACGGCCCATTCCTTCTCGCCTGAAGACCTGTATCCCAACAGGAGAATGACATACTCTGACATACTGATGAGTACCGTACATTACAAAGTATAATGTACGGAATATTACAAGAGGAGTATGTCATCATTCTCCTCTCCTAATCCCAATTTATTTGGGGTCGGCGCTGCATGTTTTCTTTTTCCAACTTCTCTATTACTCGTCATCTCAGCAGTCACCTCCTTCCTGGCCTCTACTCTTATAGGAGTGAAGTATGTATATCCTAACATTGATTCGGATGTTTATAAATTCGACGCAATGTCAGTCAGTGTCAGTCTATTGATGCCGATCAGTCTCAATTAGTACTTAATTAAGAACAGATGTTTTGAATTCACTGGTCGCTAGATTTCATTCATGCTGTTGATTTTATTTACGCATGATCTGTTTTATTGCTAGTCTTGTGATTTTCATAAAACCTAATTAAATTACTTTACATTATTTGATTGTTAGCGTGAATGAGTTGGTTTCGAGTGCAACCGTTTGTTTTAATTTTTCTATTGTTTTCGGCCTAAATGATATCCTTTTTTTAACCGCTGTCTATGCAATGTTAGATATAGCTTAATTCATCATTAAATTCAAATTATTACAAAGTATTACGTATCTATTATTTGTTTACAATAATGTTTTGTTTTTTCAGACACAGTTGTAATGAGAGGTTGCATATTCTGGCACACGTCACGTCAGTTCCTTCAAAGAGCTATGAAGCTTTATTATAGAACCTCTATTGTTCTGCTTGATGAAAAACAACAAGGCCAAAAGGAAAGTTACATTAATTAATTTCTTTCACAACTACGAGAAGTCTATTAATAAGAAAAACTAAAAAAATAAACACAGTAAGTAATATTACTCAAAGATTGTATAAAAGTAATATTACTCAAAGATTGTATAAAAGTATTGAATAATTGCGTTGTAAACTCAAAACACATTAATATTATTTTCAGCAACAGCAAACGTCAGAATTAATGAAAAAATATCAGCAGCCATTAAAATTAAAGGACTTGTAATGTATTTTCATAAATGTGACATTTAAAAGCCCTTCGTATTCCATCATTCATTTTGGCTTTTTGTCCACAATAATGTAAACGCCTTGGGTGTTTTTTTTTTAAGAATAAGTGGCTTCGGGGCCATGTGGTGGCTCTCGGCCACCGTAGGCGGGCCTGTGGACGGTGAGTAATGGGCTAACTCCCCGTCCGTCCGTCTTATGACGACAGGCCGTGTCGACGGCGCGTTCGTGTTCCACGCGAGAAGAGATATCAGCAAACCGGAGGGGTCCGGCGGCCAAATGTGTATCGCATATACACGACTCTTACACGACGGGTTAATTCCATAATTATTATCTTTATTAAGATCGCGAAAAATACGATAAAAAACACATTTTTTCATTTGTTGATAATACCGGTCATAATAATACACACTCTGTGACAATTTCAGGTTTCTATCTAAAACGGCTTAAAAGATACAGCTCTGAGACAGACAAACGACAGACGGAAAGCGGGTCCTTAGTAATAGGGTTCCTTTTGACACTCTTAGGGTGCTGAATCCTAAAAACCCGTCTTTACAACAGACCTAAATGTTTCTGTTCTTTTCCATTAAAATTAACCACACCTGCTTGTTATTTCATCCGAATGAATATCTACACGAATGGTGTAATGTCTCGGAGAAAAAGTACACATTTCTTTCCATCTCTTTATTTAAATTGAATTTAGCACTCCAGTTAAGGTGACCTTTTTACACCCTTTCTGAGTTGTCAGCATTCTTTTAGAAACAAATTGCGGTGGTTGCTTTGACGTTCATTGTTTGCAAGACCTTTACATAGTGGTGATTTTTGTATTCTGCAATAATCGGTAATTGCGTTTGAATAAATTTTGAATAATATGTAATCATAACGTCTTGGCAATAATACTGAAAATACTCTTTGTGAGATGTTTTTTGAGGTTTGTTTGGCATATTTAAATTTTCTTTTAGTTACTAATGATACTCATTAGTTTCATCAGTTATAGTAACCATATAACGATTCAATGTACATATGATTATATTACCATTTCCCCAGGGGTTTGCCCTTGCGGAGGTTGGAAATCATCCCATAGGAATGAAAATGAAAAAAAACTAGGATAAACAGTATCCCACGTCCTAACACTGGTCATGCTACACTTATGTGTGTGCCAAACTGCATTCACAATCCGAAATCGGTTGAGCCAATCTACTTTCACATTTATAATATTAGGATGATAGTTTGAATAGAGCCTACCTTGTTTTTATCAATCCTTGACCTTGGACTTCCATAGTTGCGTAACCACTTAACTTTTACCACCCACATTGGCCATAAGCATATTTTTATCACCACAATCTCTATCACAAGATTTTCTCTTTAAGGAAGTAGATACTTTGTCGTAACAATCTCCGGTCAGCGGTTGAACAAAAGGAAGCTGTCAGAAAGTAATTCCGATTCAGCATGACGCCTTGTTGCCTTCGTTGTTCATCAAAACAAGGCTCTCTTGGCAAGTGTCCAATCTTTAGCAATCCCTTGAGTGTAAACAGGCTTCTTTAGATGTAAACCGCACCTTGAAGCTTTAATTTCCGATCAGTTTGTTGTTAGGAGGCATTGGGGATGACACTGTTATTAAATAGACCGGTTTTGTGAGACATTGTTGAATTTTAATCTTGTAGGAAGGAAGTAACTTATGCTGAACCATTTACTGCAGCGAGTTTGGCTGATACTGGCTATAAAAGGTTACGGTACCTACCAAAGGTGCTGTTAAACTGGTACGGGGTAATTGTGCACGCGGCTGCAGACAACGCACTGGATAGACAGTTTCCTGAAATATCTGTCAGTGTCTGGTGTCCACTGCCGATTTAACCGAACCTGATAAATTCACAAGCTTTCCGGAATACTGCAATTCATATTTCAAAATTTTCTTATCTACACTAATATTATAAAGAAGAAAGATTTGTATTTTTGTGTTTGTAACGAATAAACTCAAAAAAAACTGCACCGATTTCAAAAAAAATTTGACCATTAGAATGCTACGTTATCCTTGAGTAACATAGGCTATATTAAATTTAAAAAAAAGTCCACCCGTGCGAAGCCGGGACGGGCCGCTAGTGCGAAATAAACGTTCACTGAATAAACAAAGGAAAATGTACTTACTTACTGCATCAAACTGCTGTATATGTGAATGTCGAACATCCCAAATATCAACACTATCCCTGATTTATCATGGACGAGCTATTTTGTTAACAAACAATCCAATGGACTGCATTAATCGTGTAGAATCACAATTGATGCATAACTTCCAAAATTAACGCGAATATTTCGTGTCGCGTAAATTCTAGCCTTGATGTGAACTGTGGCGTTCCGTCATTTGTTTCAATGCTATCAAAACCGTCGACCTTAACGGGAATAAGCACTTGTATTTTCAAGTGTCTGCATGCGTTTATATTTTGCTACGTTTTCCGGGTATTTCGTTTTCGTCGTAATAAAATTGTAACGACAATGTTTTTTGTCATTGACAAGTCGGAGAATTCAGATGAAGAGTTAATTGCTTTCAGTAATATTCATTTTAATTAAATTATTTTATAACTTTTCGTTTAGAAAAAAAAACGCCGTCCCCAAGTAGCCTGGGTCAAGGCAGGACTATGATGATTTTCGTTTGACATAAAGTATTGAAAACATTATTTATTATTCTTCGACATTTTTTGTTTGATATTTGAATTTTGTGTTTCCTGGAACAGCCATATTTGCAGAATTTCACATCAGCATTATTAATTTCATTTCAGGGAAAAAATGGATAGCATTCGTAATAGTAAAATGCCGTTGGATGTACACAGCAATTAATATTTCGCTGCACCGAATTGTGCACACAAACAACAACACGAATTGTGTCATAATATTTCGACGGTTTGAATTACCAATACGTCGAAATATTATTTTTAACAACAGATTATTTAATTGAAAAAAAAAACAATTTTGTTTTCATTTTTCCATAATACAATTTTTCTGTCTTTTTTTCGGTATTTCTATTTTATGTTAAAACAAAACACAAAATCACGACAGTGGTTTCCAGAAGCGTTGGTAGAGGTGTACCTGTCTCCTGCCAGGGCTGCGGGACTGTTCGAAAGAGATACCGCGGCCCTGGAACATAAAGGGCAAAAGAGGGAACATGGATGGTTTTTAGTGAGTAAAAGTCTGACACTCCCTTCCAGAGCGGGAGGAGTCATTGGATGATTTCCCATCCGAAAAAAAAAGGTGTACTTGTCTACATAATACACCCACATTTGCACAGTTACGTACTTTAGTCATTGTTTATGTACAACTTCAGAAATATCTATCTTTTTAATTGTAAACCGCCTTCTTAATCTAGTAACACACACCAACATTGTGTAAGAAGTTCCAAATCCAATACGGAAACTATTACCTTGTATAGATACACTGCCTAATAGAACTTTTATGCACGTATCTGCATATCCCCTTATTTCGCGGCCGTGTTCCAAGTTTTGCAATATCATCCATCGTTGCTTATCTTACTGCATATAACATGTGTTTGGCTGCTGAATGTTCAATGTAAAACTTCCTTTATTTATTGGTCGTATAGACCCAAATCTCCTTTGGATGGTGTTCGGTTTCCTTTTGGAAATAAACTTTTGTTCTAATGTGAATCTTGGATGCTTCGGGGGAAATCAAAATTTTATTTTAAAATTGTATGGTGTAATGGTGGTGTTGTAAGGTGCATGAGGTCCTGGGTTCGATTCCCGGGTCGGGCAAAGTGTTATTGGGTTTTCCACTCGGAATTTCTCAGTGGCAGCCATGGAGTCCGGATTTGTGCCGGGTTGATGGCAATAGGCTCGTCCCCTATTACATGGGTCTTCAAACATATCTGGTGAAATGTTGGTGTGCTATTATATACACCTCTGCCTAACTCTTCGGTGATGACAGGCGTGATTTTATGTTATTTTAAAGTTCTTAAGGTTCAAATGGCTTTCGATAAGGAATATGCTTATCATTTGACTATTTATGTTATATTTAGTATTACTTGATATAATTCTCCATACAAAATACTGGTATTCAGCTGCATCGGGACTTAGACTGGAAACCAACCCCAACAGAATTGGAAAAAGGCTAAGCAGATGATGATGATGATATTTCGTATTTACTTACCTACAAGATTTTAAAACTAAATAACTCACAAGAGTAAGTACTTAATACCTCAGTCATTCATAATTTTATTTCACTTAAGTAATCTCAGACTCTTTTCAGTCAAGCAATCTTCTATTTCATCAAAGAAAATATCTGCTTCACCCAGAAATTTCTTTATACATTGACGTGAGCCATTACTTAGTACACATCTAAGTGGATCCTTTCATATATAAAAGGATCTTCCAATTCATATCACCCAACCCGATTCCTACTATGACATAAAAATTTCGCCATTGCAGTATTTTCATGAATAACATTTATAAATAGAAATTCTGGTAATGTGGTACCACAATTTCTATTTATAAAATATGTTATTCTAAGGATATTATCGAAGATTTTTTGTCATGAATCAACCCCCGAAAGTTTTTAAATAGCAATGGGTGCGTTGTGAAATGGAATTGGTTGCCAAAATGTTTGTACGAATTTTTAGGACAAGGAATTCGTAAATTAATCTTGGATTTGTGGTAAAGATAGGATCAGTTATTTTAATATACTGCCTGCCTAACCTTTTCCCAACTATATTGGGGTCTGCTTCCAGTCTAACTGGACGCAGCTGAATACCAGTATTTTACATGGAGCGACTGTCTATCTGACCTCCACAACCTAGTTAGTACTGGGTAATACTTTATTAACCCATGGTTAGGCTGTTGGTCAGATTTTCGGGCCACTGACTACTTGTAATGACTGTCAAGGTCTACTAATGACAACCGGTTGTTGTAATAAACCATAGATGTTATACTGGATTGTAAAAGCTGTATGAGTGTTGTCGAATTAATTCAAAAATGTCTAAGCTATCACTTGGACGGTAACTCGTGTGTGGTATTAGTACTAGCAGCGCATAAGTCACTAGAGTAGTTTAAGTAAATGTTTTAACACCCTAAACTTGAATGTCACTTGCACATTTTAAAATCGCAGACAGATAGGTCCATCCTTAGTGAAGTTACTATGTAATGGAAGTTGTAGTCAAATATGAGAAAGTAATTACGAGAACGAGTGTACAAGTAGTACAATGACAGCTACCCACAGCGATGCTTACTTGGTAAAGAAGGGTTTCAACTCTAAAACACGAATTCCAATCTAAATAATTTAAATTCTAAGGACATCCCAGTTTTCCAGATGACCTGGCAACTTTGTTAGAGACTCGAGGGATATGGTTCGTTGATAACCTCAATTGAGTTCACACCGGCCGCGTCGGAAAAAGTTCCAGAAATTCACAGGTGTTAATCTCGTTCTCGACAGCTATCATTCAGACGAAGTTGGAAATTGTTTGTGGCTATCTTATTTCGTTCATTTTTTTTAATTATCGACAATATTGGTGGCCAGTTATATTTTGCTAGGCTCAGAATTGAACAGCACGTGACCACGTATTCAGTACATCATTCTGAGCCCCCGTAGGTAGAAATTTTTCATCGATTATTAAAAAAAAATCAGCTGTTTCCTACAAAAGTGCAATACGGTTAAAATGTATGGAACAGCTGTTTTTTTAATAACCGATGAAAAATTTCTATGTAGGGTGGCTCAGAATGATGTACTGAATAAGTGGTAACCGTTTTCGCGTCGGTGTCCCTTCCACCCCGTGTTTACTAGCAGTCTGATAATTTGTATTATCTTATCACAACGTTATAAAATTATCATATTTGGACCAGCTGTAAGAATCCTTTAAAAAAAAAAGGTTGGACAGTAAATGATCGAATCAGGAACAATACGTTCATACGGAAGGAAATAAATGCTATTTTCCTTTCATCGGGATCGCTTTGAAATGGACGATGGCAAAAGTTATATTAAATTACATTGAAACAATTTTAAACCGTACTGCGTGAAGCATTGCGGTTATTATTAATTAAGAACTGAGGATCAAACGTTAACGTAGTTAGAAATCACAATAATGAAGAATTCTCAGACTCATTTTAGTATAATTTGGCGGTTGGTAAATTTGTGCGACAGTAAAACATTAAAAAAAAAACAATTGGCCGGTTAATTCGTCTTACAATGTCAGTACTAAAAATACGTAAGCAGACTAATAAATAAATGGCTAGTAAAAATGATGTAATGGGCAGTTAGATAAATAGATCGGCAGTTCATAGGGAGCGGAGACACCCAGACTTTAGGCACCCCGACTCAGACAGGTTAGGTGCGGAGGGGATGGCGGGGTCTAGTGAGCGGGCAGAGCGAGCAAACAAAGACCCCGACATCCCCTTCGTGTTAGGTCACTGTAAACCCAGCAGACAGAAATAGGAGCCTGACGCTACGCTGACTACGTTTTTTAGGCGAATAACCACTTGTAACTGCCCATTTAGTTATGTTACTGCTCAGTATAATTATTAAATGATCCATTTTATTATTAAAACATAGCAGTAAAGTAAACATATTTTACTGCCAAGTATTAACTGGCGAACTTGTTAATAAATATGCACTTTGTAATTTTTAACTTACCAAAACTACTATATACAACTGCCGCTTTAAATCAGCGCCATTATCAACTTTACTCAATAGATGTGGTGTAAAACAATTTTCTTGGCTATTCAGATTTTCGAACTCAATTGTCGAAACTAGTCATTCCGATGTATTATATAATTAATCCTTTATGAGAAATCTCGTTGAAACTGATTTCGAATACAAACACAAATCGTTGTTTACGACCACCGTTATACTCGGCAACTGTGATTTAGCAACGCAACAATGAATTATCCTCAACATGTCTTGAGTAGGATCAACTATTCTGAAGGATTTCATCTCGCAGAATATGCAAACAGCTTCACATAAAATCATATCAACAAACGTCACACCAAACACAAGATACCTTGAATGTTACACATAAACTAAGTAAACAGTAATTGTGCATAAAAGCAGACAAATGTTTGGTAAAACAACTATTAACTTCCTTCTGAATCAAGAAACTGTTAAAACAGAAAACGGAGCTAAAGTAAAGTTTATTCTGAACATTCAGGTATGGGTTCTGACTTTGTATCTGGTATCGTCGTATCTCGTGTGGAGTAAGTACGACTTCAAGAAGTAACACGAGATAGTCAGGACTTTAAAAGTCGAAAAGTAAAGGCGATACAGTAATAGCCATGCAGTTTAAAGTTTATTGTGTGCAAACATTGGAAAAGTTGTTTATTTTTCTGGATCTAGACTCCACATGTGTGCACACGTGTTCCACTTTGTTTTTTTAGAGTATAGAATAGTTTAGAGTTATCAAAAAGTGATTGACCTAGAACTCCAGGTTACATGCTCAAACAATCCATTCATCTATAAAGCGATTCTTTGTCATACGTCGGTCATAATAGCTCTAGTTGAAAGCAGATCCCTGTTAAATCCACAAAGTGAAATAGTAGCCGAGATAAATCGAACATTTCCTTTACTCAAAAGTGCAGTTAAAATAATCCAAAATAGAAGAACGCACCGACCAATAGATTTTCACACAAAGAGCTTTTTAAAAAGTTTCGAAACACATACATTTGCCGTCACACTCCGAGCAAAGTAGCTCGATAGGTTGCAAACTTCCAACTTCGCCAGTTTTCGGACCGAGAAAAATCCGGGGTAATCTCCCCGGAGTAACTCTGCCTTGGGGACCGAATCGAAGGATATGTACGAACTAAATCTGCCTACAAATATTTCACGGTACCTTTGGACTCTTTACGCGTTATTGTTGTGTTTGAATTTATTAATATTCTACTCCCAACGGAAAATGATTGGTTGCCTTTGCGGATAGGGATATCAATGACTGATTTCCTATCCCTTTTGGGTCTGAGTAATTGGTAATCAAGATGAATTTATATCTCCTTTCGATCGTTTCTGGTGAAATAATCAATGATAATCGTAGCAATATTAAAGGCTGCTAAAAGTTAGTCTTAAAACAAACACAAAAGTAACATTTTCATTAATATTCTGTCTACATCTATCTCAATCGGATAACGGTCCCTTAATAACCAGATACGGGCAAAATGATACGTCTTTATTTGCAATACGATCTGTATCAATACTCGTATGATTGAGTTCATTGAGTGTTTAGTGTTTATGATTGGAAGGTCAATTGGTTTGAGCTCTATGGAAATTCCTAGCATGTGACCTTGGTTGGGCTGATTGTATAATTTTAGTTTTAGTATCTTGACCTGCGATTCATCTATTCTTTGTTACATATTGATCGTGACAGTCATGATCTCTAAAAGGTCAAACAGGTTTTTTTATGACCCATTCAGTCAGCTCAGCATCTACTACTGACCATAGTTCTCAAGTTCTATCGTCTCTTCGAAATTCACTACACCACCGTCTTCCTTATCTGGCCCATCCTTGTAACAGAAAGTCGGTAGTCAATCTAGCAGGATGATAAATTCAACCTATGTGATAACTGGTTCCTCAAGTTGAAATCCATCTACAAATTGGCTAACTTCTGGATAGATATTAATTGCAATGCCAGATAAACTGGCATAGATTGAACGTATAGTTTCAGCAGAAGCGGTCCGATTGTCATCGCACGTTTTAGTTGTAATCCATTTTGCTATTTTAGTTTGCAGTTGTGTGAAATAGTGAAGATTCTCTTTCATTGGATATTGCACTGTGTGATTATTGTTTCCTATTAAGTTCTATTGGAACCAACAACATTAGAACTAGGTTACTAGGTTTTTCCAGTATCAATGTTAGCGTTCCCTCACGCATTTAACTTCGCAGGAATTGCTGAGAACTTCTGTTTATAAACAAAAGACAGTTGGAAAATGTACTCTTCAGGTGTGGGTACCCCTGCCTACATAAGGAGTTTCGTTTAAATTATGTATGCATGATATGTGCTAACGTTCATACTTTTGTTTGACGTTCACTGTGTAAATGTTGAAAGCTGTTTGTGAAGCGATATTCAGAAAATTTTCTGGGGATTGTACAAAGACATCATAAGCTTTTATTCGCAAATACGGTCTTATTAAAATTTATAGACGTTATCAGTGGTATTGACTTGGCAAATTAACATAGCGGATCAGTATAGCTCTGTAGCTACTTACTTGAACCTAAATTTATAATCAGTTTTTAATCTTAAAATAAAATTTACACTAAAATTCACATGTTTGTTTTAATTTCGGAAGTAATGTTATATACGTTATGGTTCAAATAAACCCCAATAGAATTAAAAACAACACACGCTTTTAATGATTTCAAAGTAAAGCTTTAGTTGGAAAATTGTTGCGAGCCGGTCAAAGAGCCACTAGTGCAGAGAAAAGGAACAAGTGAAAATAATGTGGGGTTGTGGCTTTCTACGGAACTTTAGAAAATCAATTCAGAGGTAATGGGTAACGGGTAACACAATAGCGGTGCCATGGACTATCAAACAACGGTTAAGTAACCATGAAGTGAGTTTAAACTCTAAATAATGATGCATATGAGTCTAATGCGCATAAACACAACGTTATAGTGGTTTGGTACGATAGTTACGGAGGTATTGCCATTAGCTGGGATTGAATTTGGATTTTATGATGTTTGTTACCTATTATGAACTTTCACTGTTTTTTATTATGAATTGCCTTATTAGTACATAACAATGCGTGTGTTCGATGAGATGTCCTTTTCATTCACCTTGCGACCATTCATGCACTAGTCCTCCTTAGGGGGATGCATCTTTGTTAAATAAGGTACCCCTTATACAAAAAACATACCTCTAGATCCAAGCAATCCATCTGACTGGACCGTTGACGTTAATATCGCTAGAATATTGGATATTTAATCATTTGTTTTTGCAACGAATAAACATTGTTTGTAGGTACCTAATTTGTTAGCAAGAGTTTTAATTATTTTGGTTGACAAACCTCAAACTTTCCCTCACGTTCTCAGAGAAAAAGGGTATGAGATAAAACGAGTAAAGTAAGTACAGTTTATATAGAGTCCTTCACAGTTTGTCAGTCCACAAACTAAGTTGGTTTATTTAGGTCGCGTCTCCTCTGGGCTAAAATTTAAGCTCTAACCTGCTTTAAGTAGGTTTAACGAGGAACTCTAATTCAGGCTAGTAAAGTATCCTTAGGCTGAAAGTGTAGTAGAAATAGCAAACTTCTGTTGTAAGTTGAACATGGTTACTAAAATATTTTAACAGAAAATATTTTCACAACGCTCCGTTCCAGAAAATCCTCTTCTTTGACACTATTGACACTGGAATAATTTAGCTCGCTTTATTAAAATATTAGGTCTTTGTGTCACGTTTCCTTTGAGACCAACTTGGTTAAAAATACTATCAAATGTTAAAAACACATCTAAAAATCTTTTACTAAGGCTGAAAGCTAAACGAGCTTTTTTGAGCTGTGAGTCGCGTAAAATGAGTCGTGGAATTTACGCTGCATTCGATTTCATACTAAAGTCCTAGTTGTACCACATAGCGACGCAAAATGCGCGACTCATTTTACGCGACTCACAGCTCAAAAAATACACTCGTTTGGCCTCAGCCTTAAATGAAAAAAAAACCTCTAAAATATTATTTAGCGTAAAATCTACGTAAAGAAAAATGGAATTAGATTTTTTCATTTCCAAAGATGTATAAAATAATGAAACACTTCATAGGGAAAAGTGTCTCCAATAAGCGCTATGAATATCGAGAGGGCGTCCAGTTCTTCAAAATTTAATTTATTCCTTTCATCCAATAAGACCTCTTAGATTCGATGGAAAATAATTACTGTAGAGCTGAAATTTTCTCTTTCGGACCGTAATGAAGAATAATGAAATCGGGACAATTATAAGCTTCGCAGAAAATGTTCTTAAAGATTTTTTGGTGAAAATAAATTGCTTACCAATGTCCTTATTTCGACTGATTTGGGTCGCTTACAGCTGTCATTGAAACAGGAAGACGCATGTTACTTTGCAATTAGCGAAATTAACTTGAATTTCCTTTTCGAATTTCCTGAAATTAATAAAACGACACTACGAATTTGCTGTTTCAGGAATATAAGCAATTAAATGTGTCCAGAGTTAAACTTAGCTCGAATGTACGGAGTTAAAATGTGAAACCGATCACTGTGGTAGGAAATTGCATCAAGACTTTATATATAATATTGGATCTAATGTCTTTTACGTAATTGTTATAGAATCTGAGACCTTCCTTGACACTGCGGTTTTTATATAAATTGCACAGACTTACGAGTAGTTACTTTAGTTTTTATTGTGCTGCTGTATGAATGAATGAATGCTATTGTAGAATTTATTGTGAATATTAGCTTATCCCCGCAACTTCGCCCGCGTCTAGTTCGATAATTATCTCACGGGATCATACTACCAGAATAAAAAGTCCTATGAGTACCAGGTCATAAACTATCTGTGTGCTAAATTTCATCCAAATCCGTCCAGTAGTTTTTGCGTGAAAGAGTAACAAAGATTCATCCATTCATCCTCACAAACTTTCGCATTTATATTATTTGTAAGATTAGTATGAAAGGGCTATTAACAGTGTCTATACTATTAGAAGAATCCCCTTGGGAAGACGACGTAAGTTTATGTTTGTGTAATTAACTGTATGTCACATAAGTTTCAAGAATAGGTTGACTTGTTCTAACAAAGTTCACTTACGAGAAATTGAATGTCAAGCTCTAAATAAATCTTTGATATCTACGTAATAGATCATGAAAAAAACTTTACAAATGAAGAAATAAACAATCAAGAATACTTATTTATGAAAGTGTTTTATAGTTTTTCTGTTAGCAATCAAACAAATGAACTTCTTTGCTTCGTCATAAAAATATCTCGTTAGCTGACGCAAATTGCTCGTAATTAGCATTCAAGTAAATTGCGTCTCTTTTGGCTCCTGCAGATTTTGCCTCCAGCGAACTAGGAGTTATATTTTTGCAATCTAAAATGCAAGTATTTTCGTTTGAAAATTTTGTAGATTTAAAATGTTAGTAGGTAAATTGGAATAGGTATTGGTTAGTAGTGTGAGGTGTGTGAGTGCAATTAGACAAAAAAGTGGAACGAAATTTATAGTGGACGGATTTTTATGGAACTTTTTTATTGAGTTCCTAGAACTATGGAGAACAAAGTTAAAAAAAAATTTCGCCGCGCGCCACTTTTTATTTGCATTTTCTTAAAAAATTTTTTTCGTAGGGATTACTTGAAATTAGATGAATGTACATTAATATTGTGGCGTAATAGTGTGACCTATGTGTATCCATTACATGTCAATTTGGTCTAATTACCTATTTGTTTTTTGTTTTCGATGAAATGCATATTTTTTTTAAAAATTTCCTTTTTTTTCAATTATTTCTAAAATACCGGTTTTTAAGACTAAGACTCCTTTTGTAATTGGTGTTTCTTCACAATTCTAGGAACTCGATAAAAAGTCCTATGAAAATCCGACCACTAAAAACTTCGTGTCATCTCTTGAGGATTTTTGGTTAATTGCACTCGGCTATAAATCCTTTTTGTTTATTTGTAACAAATCATTGTGATAAAGGCACTACCTTAGAAATCTCTTAGATACTACCTTCTATTATACCAACATTGACTTTAAATCTTCTCGCCAAAGAATACTTGAGTTTTGATTCAAACTCTAAGTCTGCACTTTGAATAGCTGGCTACTGATCCTAAGCCATGCATAGAGAAGAGATTTCACAACAAAAGCATCTAAACCGGATTCCTCAGCATAGATTTTCGGGAGAAGTTTTGAAGAGATCAACTTCCTTTTGATTGTTAACACCGATGTAGTTTAACTTTGAATCTTCGAATGTTTTGAGATTATTTGTCAATCTCACCTCTTGAGGTAAGTCCTCTTAAAAAGAGGTACCTAAGTTTGAGAGATGAGATTTGAGAAGAGAAAAGGATGTCATTGTTTGCCAATTTAACTTCATTACGAAATGTTAATAAAGATCAGTTTTGGATTAACGTAAATAAACGAGAATCCATGTTTTATTCAAATGACGGTAATTTCTCTGTAGCAGTCACGTACACAGATCCAGACGATCTGTGTACGGGTGATGGCATTAGGCTCGCCCCGTTTTACATGGGACTTAAAACGTAACTGACCAAATGTGGGTGTACTATTAAGTTCACCTCTGCCTACCCCGTCTTAATCTAAATAAATAGATAACAGATGACTTTAGGATTAATCGGAATAATTTTAAAGCATATTATCAGCATTGCGTAATAACAAAACCGTATAATCCAAGTATGTGAGTAAGTCTGTGCGACAATTTAAGCTCGATTGATTGGTTTACGAATCAATAGAATCAGTTGACACCCGCTGATTGGCTAAAATAACATGTTGTTCATTATTTGGATTAGCTCCGAACTGCTAATTGGATGATAGATTGTCGTCTACTCTTGAACAGGATTATGTGTGGATGGCATTGTTAAAACAGTAGGAATTTATTGTCCCATTGACGACGAATAGCGAAAATCGTGTTCTTTGGACAGTTTTTTCGCTGGGCTATAGGCGAGTGCGCGAGTATGACGGGCGAATTCGTATCTTGTTTTCCGTTCTTTTGTGTAGTAAGCAACGACTTATTGTCGGGCCTATGCTGTCCCCCCATACTTGAGTACTAATGCTGTAACATGATAATATTGTAAAATCTAATCATTATAAAAGAGTAACCATGGAGTTTCTTGCCGGTTTTTCTCCATAGGAAACGACCAACCCGAACCGTGCACCTTTTTGTCGACGTTTCATAAGTGTCTATGTAGGCCTGTCCTGTAGGTGAAATAAAAATATTTTGATTTTGATTTTGAATTCTCGCAACAAGCGAGTCTTTCAGCGAGCATTCTGCCCGCCAAGCGAGAGTCACACGTCCTTCTTCCAGTTCTTACGAAACGTGTCCAGTACGTCGAACCATATGTTTCGTGGCTTGCCGCGTGACCTCACTGTTTCAGGGCACCAGTTTCCAGCTAATTTTCCTGACACAGAACCTATATAATTATATTTTACGCTTCTCGATCGTAGTCTGTGAAACTGGTGCTTTTAATTTTTTACACGCTAAAAGAAAACCAATTCCTAAGAGAATTGAATAAAATTAAACTTATACTGTCACTTACGGGATATCTTCCGTGATTGTTCATGATTTTGAGCTCCCGATATTTCGACGCTGTTGCTCGCGGGTTGACTGGAGAATGCGGGTGGATGGAATATAAATTCTTAGGAGCAGACAAATCTGTCTACCCTCTTTCTTTGTCCATTCTTCTCTTGTTTTGTTTCTTTTTCTTTGTGCATTCTCCAGTCAGCCCGCAATCATGGCGCTTGCAACAGCGTCGAAATATCGGGACAGTATAAGTTTAGTTTTAAACCGTGAAAGCTTAAAACAATGTTTGAATAAAATTAAGCTTTATCTACGTACATATAGAGCCTTATGTGTGACTAATTTAAACTTTTTCTTCTTTGCAGGTTATAAAACCCGGTATGTGGAGTAAACAGTACGTATATTTGAGAATATATCTAGCTGCATAAGGTGTTTCATGATTACTTGGCGTTCTACTTGCAGAACTAAAGTATGGAAGAAAATATTACAAAAGACGAATAAAACTTCGTACGGGCCTGTATTGTTGTGGAGTTAGACTTTAATGCTCTATTTTACGACTGTACGGGAACAATCTGCATAATGGAGAAAATCTAGAATAACAAATTATAAAAACACCTTCTGTTTTTCTCTTAAGGGTGAAAAATAGTTCCATTTGCAATGAGAATAACAATAACTAAGGCATTAATGATCAGTATAAAAAAATAATATATGACTGCTCTAAACACAAGTCTTCCAGTAAAAGCATGCGCTTCGGTAAACATCGTCTGTGTTCAGCAATACGAAAACGCGTTGATGAGATCTTTTATAGAAATTAGCGGTGTAAAATATACTTTACGACCTATTCCCATACTTACCAAATATACATAAAAAATCATAAAAATCGGTCTAGCCATTTCGGAGGAGTGCGACCACAAACACCGTGACACGTGATTTTTATAAGAAAGATATTACGAGTATCTTCATATGAGTACCTACTTAAATTTTGTCTTATGTACCTTTTTAAAAAAAATATAGATTAACAACTCTATGTAAATTCAGCCAGTGCACACTTTAACCCCATTGAAGAACTTGAAAACTTTAAAAATTTGCCATAAATAAAAAAATCGTGCCATTAGAACTAAAGTCAACATTCTAAAGGCTCTGCCAAACTTTGTACTAGATTTATACAGCCTTTTCAAGGCCCTTTCAACAACATTGAGCGTCATTCCGACATTCCTGGAGTCTAGTCATGAATCATTTATATCGAAGGGCGCTGGTGAAGTGGGGACATCGGTAAAACATTCAAAGAGATCATGTGAGTGAACCGTTCACAGGTACGAAGCATTAAAAATTCAACAAGTTGAAAGTTATCGTCTGTTACTTCAGTGTTGTTACTTTGAACCTTTGTTAGTTGTCCGAGTCTGTCAAAAAGTAAAGTAGGTTTACGATTTTGATCCTTTTTGTGGATATCAAGCTTGATGACAATCTTTTTGTGCCCTTCAGGGGGTCTAATATGGCCGCTTTAGCAGAATCATCATAGGATAATAATACCAAATTCAAAATATTTTTTGTGTTTTTGATCAGTTTAAGAATTTTAACGTTATTCATTTCAGTCTCTTAAGATACAGGATACTCTAGTTTAAGAGACAGAGTTTAATCTATTGTGTATAGATTTCAGAAGCATCCAAATGTTTAGTATAGTGTTCTCTACCATGAATTCAAAATTGTATACCTACTTAAAGTACAGTTATCTGTATTTTTGGGAAATAAAGATATTTATTATTATTTATTATTCATATTATTATTTATTATGAATAACGTTATTAGTTTATAATTATCATTAACACTAGAAACGGGATATTTACCATGCTTCTGTTTGTTTTACATGGTAAATATCCCGTTTCTAGTGTTAATGATAATGTTACTGACTATGACCGTTTAAAAACTAATATTATTATGTTTTTATGATTTCCTAAAGCGGCCATTCTGGCCCTTGATCTCTGCGAGTTAAGTGTTCTTTCTGTAGGTTTTTTTCCAATAATTAAAAATTGAAGAAACATAAGTCATCTTTGAAAATCACGATGTTTCTTATCATGAACACCAATTCAGTTAATTTATCATTTCCTGAGCACGAATGTACTTCAAATTCATTCCAAACTTTCTGCTTATATGGTAATATTTTGCAAATGATTCATCATAATTATTTATTCAAGAGAGGAACTTCGTCAACACAAATGTGTTTACATACATATATATATATATATATATAAATATTCTCCTAATCCCTCTTCAACAATGTGTGACTGTGTATATTTAGACAGTGAGTACACCAGATAAACAATTTTAGCAGTCGATGACTGATAAGTTTTGTCTGGAGTCAACACAATTATTTTAGTAGATTTTTGTCTGTTCGGCTATTTTATTGCCAGTCAACGTGCGAGTTTATCATAAAGTCACCATCATTCTCTTGCCCTTATCTCAATTTATTTGGGGTCGGCGCACCATGTCTTCTTCTTCCATACTTCTCTATTACTCATCATCTCAGCAGTCACCTCCTTTTTAGCCATATCATCCTTCACACAGTCCATCCATCGTTTCTTTGGTGTTCCTCTCCTCTTATAGCCACAGACATTCATACGCAACACTTTCCCCACTACACTTTCCTCATTCCTCCGCATCACATGACCATACCACGATAACCGATTACCCGACAGCTTTCAGTCATCGGCGCCATTTTCCGACTTCCTCTTATGTACTCATTCCTTATTTTATCCATTCGCGTTACACCACACATCCCTCCATCTCAGTTACATGTACCTAATTGCCTTTCATTCATCCCTTTTGTGGCCCAACATTCTAATACATACAAGACAGCAGGTCTAACCATGGTTTTATAAATCCACCCCTTAAGCTATCACAAAGTGATATGTCTAAATTCGACACCCAAATTGCGTAACACCTCTCCATTTGCAATCCGAAGAATTTTGAAGAAAATTCGTAATCCATTGCTCATCATTATTGTAAAGGCGCTTCCTCACTGGATTATTCGCCTGTAATGTAACAGTTCAGATTCAATCATCAGTGAGTGAGGAAACCGAGCATTACCAGGCGCAACCTGTAACGATACAATTTGTAACAATCACTTGTTTCTGTACCAAATCGAATCTTGGATTGTACAGGCGAATGCTCCTCTCACCTGAACGTGTATCTGTAACATTTAGCTCAAAATCGAATCTTTGATTTGTTTCATGACAAGCTAATGCTTCTGTGTGGGAGCACCTTTAGAAAAAAATTTTGCTCGATAACCTAAATACCGTAGACCTTGGTGTGTAGCAGTGAATATTGTTGAATTGAGAATATTTGCTTTGGGATTGTGTCTTACGCTATAGCTCCGTAAGTCTGTGAACAGGTTTATTTACACACATAATTACGACTAGGTATCACATGGGATCTTTTGTTTAGAAAACGACTGTAACTTATTTACCTTTGTTTATCTTGTGTGAGGTAACTTAACTGAAGTTAAGGATATAAAGGATTATTTTGGTACTTTAAGACGAGTCGCGGAAATTGCTTTTTGGTTTCAGTTGGAGGCCTATTGTTAATTATTTCGAAATTTGATCTTCTTTGTTTTTGTTATGTTTGTTTTTAAGGGAATAAGTATCGGATAAAACGTCATAACTTTTCATCTGATTTGGATGTTGATTGATGTTTAATGAGACATCCTCCGTTAAAATAAAATCCGTGGATTTCTCAAAATTAAACGAAATATCCCATAAAAGGCAACTAAAAACGAGAATTCATAACAATAAAACCACTAAATAAGGCATTGTAACAGGTATACTGTAAGCCAAGTCAGAGGCCTATGGGCAGCATAAAAACTCTGACACCAGGTTAGACAATGACCACACGAAAAAGAAAGACAGCCCAAGTAACACATAAAAGCATTATATCGGCCGACTTACAGCATTTCTGTATCGTTTTCGCATTTTGAGTTAGTTCTATGATAGCATTACAAACGTTTATACGGCTACTGTAATGCTAATTTGGGCACAAATTATACGGCTTTAGATCATAAATAAGTTCACAAATAGTTGTTTAATTGCATTACAGGCGCATTATATTAGCATTATTGTGACCAAATAAGTTGCGAATCGCATTATAGAAGCATTATTGCGGTCAATGAAGTTGCCAATCGCATTACAGAAACATTATACTAGCAATATTATTGATAATGAAGATGTTAATTACATTACAAAAGCATTAGAATAGCATAAGATTGTTCTAAAAGCATGATTGAGGCTATTTAAGTGTTCACAGGTAGAACTTTAATCATCATTGCAAAAACATCTCTAATACCATGGCACAAATGTTATAATACAATTAACGTTGTAATTTCACTACTTTGTTCAGCAATATAATATGGACGAAGATCGTCAAAACTGAGTGACACCATACTTGTATTTGCATTAAAATAAAATTTATAATACTGGCTAAGTTTTTGACTTTTTTGTTATTTCATGCCTATTTTAAACGCAATGTAGTTTACTGTAAATATCTATATAGGTTTCATTGAAAATTTTCACGCGCCTTCGATATTTTGTAGTTTTGATATAAAATGTTATATAAAAATATGAATCAAATAATCAAAACAATTTTTTATTCCTAGTCTAGAATGAATTTTGCATAATTAACGTAATAGTATTGATTGGGCAGTATTAAATTAAGTTAAATCATTATGATAAGGTCTATTGCTATTATAAATAGGTTCGAATGATAATATTTTTTGGTTATAAAATATTTTCAAAATGGCGTGAGTCTACAATAGCCCGGTGAACCTGTATAAAGGCCAATTAATGCCGTCAGCAGTATAAATAGTCACACGTGAACAATCGTTAAGCTGGAGGCCAGAGAGAAGACTTTTGATGAACCACCGTAGTGCCATTGGCTATAAAGTAGTTCTCTAAGGGTTCACCGATAAACCAATAGACTTGATGTAGACTGAAATTGTGCCATTGCTTGAAAGTAATTTTGGGGATCCTTGAGCAAAACAATAAAACTCATTTCAGAATTTGTATTACTTAAATAATCACAACTTAATTTTGTTATTAGCATAATTATCATAATCATTACACACACGGTTAGGCAACACACCATAAAAAATGCTGTTATTTGTTGATGTATACACATATTATATTTTATGTGCTTTTCCCCAATATGGCCGACAAATGGTTTTAAGAATACAGTAAAGTGAATGTATATATAGCTTTACGCATTACAATAACTCACGTGTATTTGATTAAAGAGCTGTTACTCGCACAACAGCACTCAGTTGATGTTTAAAAATGCAAGCATTATATTGATTCACGTTTATGCTGTTCAACAGTATTAGGCTTTTACTTAGCACTTAAAAGTGCTATAGCACAACAAAGGGCACTAAAAACAACCTAAAGCTGTATCACGGATTTACGGTGCATTATAATAGTACAAGTTTATGCTATTAAGCGGCAATAGGCATTATCTTACTGCTTAAAATGCTATTGTAAACCCTAAGGCACTAAAAACAGCTGAAAGCTGTATACTGGATTTACGATGCATTATAATGGTACAGGTTTATGCTATTAAACAGCAATAGGCATTATCTTTCTACTTAACAATGCTATTGTAAACCCTAAGACACTAAAAACAGCTGAAAGCTGTACAGTTGCATTGTGGTTGGCTTCACTAAAACTAAAGGCTTTACAAAAGCATTTTGATAGGCCATTATCCAACCGTTATACATTGTAAAGCATCATAATGGTTTTGAAATACCAATATAAAGCATCAAGACGCTCGGTGAACTTTTATATGAGTTTATACGGACCTTAAGTTTTACATAAGTTTACTATTCGTATTTTAAAATGCTTCCTGTGTTACTTGGGAGTTTTCCTTAAAAATAGCATATTTGGAAGGCTTCCAGGTGTTTTTTGTTTACATATTTGAATCTAAATATATTTTTTGCAATGTATGGTCAATATTTAAGTACACTATAATTTAATTATTACATTTCGTCTTAACATTAATCAAAACTGCTTGATATTTTGCAGTTACGCGTATTACAAATAGCGACATTATCAACCTTCAGACTTGAGTACATACTAAAGGTCGGATATCTACTGTTGATACCAAAATATTATTCTAAAACTATAAACAATGCCAACAAGACAGTTGTTACGTACCCTGAACCCTACACCAAATCGGCTGAATAGCGAGATGATAGCTATTTTCGTACAACGGATGTTTCCCACATAAAACTGCAACACGGAATCTGCTGACTCGAAGCCTCGTGTCGCCGCGGCGCGGCGGGCCCGATAATACACTTCGAATCTGATGATGCCCTTCCGCGTTTCGCAATCGTTTAGAAATGTATTTTTTTGTAATAATTTAATAGGGCCCTTCGGTACAAGCATCGACCAAGTCTAGTCTTAAGTTCTAATAATGTAATTTTAAAGTAATTATACTCTTATTTAATTTAATTTCGGTTTTCTTTAAGTCCTCCGGCTGCCACTTTCATAATTTATTCAGTAATAAACAAAGCCTTCTAAAAAAAAGTAATTTCTGTCACAATAACATCAAATCTGCTTTGTTCGAATATTTTCTTAAGAATTTTCTTGTATTGTGGTATGAATTATGATTTTGTATGAAAGGCACTTTCTTCACAATAGGGGATATGATTGAACGATTCTAAAAGAACGGACAAGGACCGAAATTAGCCGCTCCCAACTATTTTATAGATTATTGGATTTTGAGGTTTATTATTGTGAAAATACACAATGAGAAGACGGTTTCTTTGTATTTTATTTTGTAAAAGGTGTATTAAATAACGGGTACTGGTTTCATTAAAATATTCTGAAAGATCGGCTATTTTATTTACTTATTTATCATCAGAAAAGTTGGTATACTGGTCGCAGGCGCGGCTGCTGAGCATGAGGTCCTTAGTTCTATTCGCAGGTCGGGCCAAGTGTTATTGGTTTTTTTTAAATTCTCAATAGCAGCCAGAGTCTGGATCTGTGCTTGGTTGAAGGCAATGGATTCGCCTATTACATGAAACTTAAACAATAACAATAACAAATTAATTCTAATAAAGATACCGAAACAAATTAAGTGTGTTCACTAGAAGTAAACACAAAATTTCACCTGAATAAGTATTAATACAATATTATCTCATATTCTTCTGCAAGACTATTACGCGAACCCGAGATTTTTATAAAATATTTTTCTTACAAATAACGAGATGTCTGTGTTTGATGCTGTACTGAAATGTGAATATGTATAGGATAAAAGGATTTTCTTCTTAAGTTTTTGTTTAGAAGAAGAGATGAAAATCAGATAATATTGAAAACCTCACTAAAGCTTTGGCTGAGCCGTTGGTTTTCATAATGTGAAAATTGTTTAGCATTCATTCATTCATTCATTCTTATTTTTTATTGCACACAAAATAATAAATTTGGATACAAATTGCAATAACATAGCTTATGTACAATGGCGAGCATTTGAGAATTCGTTAAAAAACATACAGGGTTATTTTTAAAACACCAGAAACCTCTTAAGAGGTCATTGTACTCATCACTATGAACAACTTTTACTATGGGACCAAACCTGAAATCGCGAAAAAAAAATCAGCTGTTCCCTACATTTTGACGAGTTAACTGATTTTTTTTCGAAACGGTTGACCACTTGGAGGACAACATTCACCGCGTTATTGCCGATGTACGGCCACAAATGTTGGAAAAAGTCATCGAAAATTGGTGCTCCAGATTAGACTACGTGCGAGCCAGCCGTGGCGGTCATATGTCAGAAGTCATATTTAAATTATAATGCCAGAAGATTATCTTTCGAATAAAGTAAATTTCATATCAATTTAAAAAAAACATCTTTGTTTTATTCCATTTCAAAGTTCTATACCTCTAAAAAAAACACCCGTTACTAAAAGTTATATTTTCTACATGTGGGGTACTTCAACAAAACTTATTTGTCGAGAAGATTTACAAGCACCTACATAATTGATACAAAACAGTATGTTAAACTTATACTGTTACTTACGGGATATTTTCCGTGATTATTCATGATTTTGAGCTCCCGATAAAGATGAGATCCCCCGATAACCCGTAAGTGACAGTATAAGTTTAGTTTTAAACCGTGAAAAATTAAACCAGTACCTATGTTTGTACTTTCTGACGAAACAATGTCCATTACATCAGGGAAACGGTTGTTAGCACACAAAAAAGTTAGAAGCAAAGAATTCCCATACAAAATTACAAAGTTAAAGTTTCCAGAAAAGTTTTCTTTGAAAGAATGTCCGCTTTGAAAGGAGAATCGTTGCTTGAAAGTTGATCGTGTAGGAAAATGTGTGGTGGTTTCATTAACTACTATCAGGTTCATCACTATACCAAGTTTAGTTATTTATACTTGTATTTATTTAATACAAAAGTCCAACTTCATAAGATGAAGTAGAAATAAAAAATTTTTACTTATTACCGAGTTCATTGATCACTGTTTATTAATTTTCACCCTTACGCCCTTAGTAATAAGGTTGAAAAGGGGTCGACCGTCAGTGAACTCAGTAGTACAGTGGCACATCAAGTTACCACAAACTGTCAAATTTCTCCAAATAATTTTAAACCATGAAATGTTGAAGGTTAAGTTCAAAATGAGAAAATTTGATAGTCACTTTTGACAGAAAATTTGGTTTTTAGTAACAAAAATCCATCCATCCATCCTCACAAACTTTTGCATTTATAAAACTAGCTTATGGAGTTTGTCCTACGGGTTCGTACTACCTGGATAAAAAGTATCCTATGTTTTTATTAGGCTCGCTTAGGATCCAGGTTACAAACTATCTGTATGCCAAATTTCATCCAAATTCGTTCAGTAGTTTTTGCATGAAAGAGTAACTAACATCCATCCATCCATCTTCACGAACTTTCGTATTTAGAATATTAGTATGATAGGAAGTAGAATATTTATCACCTCTGCAAATGACGTCATCGTTTTCAGTGGTGATAAACATTACGGAGAAAACTTATAAAAGTGTTACCATTTAAAATTCAGAACGTGTGTTATGGCTACAAAAGGGTGACGGTTAAATTCAATGATGCGTGAACTGGCAACCCCGACAGATTGAGTGCAAAGGATTTAAGGCCCAATAACTTCACAGTACATGTAAAATAAATTGCACACTTGAGTTTCCATTATTCAGTGTTTCAACGAGATTTGACTAAGTAACAAATCAAGATTGTTTAAATTTCAAAAATTGTGCTTTTCTTGTTAATATGTTAAGATGGAATTTTGCAAGTTTTAAAGTACACTCTAGTCCACTGGAGTTTAAAACTGAAAAAAAAAAATACTTGAAAGTACATAAAACGCTTACAAGTAGTGTGTGTGTGTTACTACGGACCAAAACCGTGCTACTCAGGAAAACAACTGGTACCACTTAAAAAAGTTAGAAGCGAAGAATTGTGATTGAAAATTGACTGCACAGTTGGCGCAGTGACTGAGCGATTGGCTGCTGCGCTGCGTGTGGCGGGTTTGATTCCCACACGGAACAAATATTTGTATGGCCTACAGGTAGGTGTTCAAGGTCTGACTGTTTCAGTATGCGAGTTTAAAATATGTTTGCTAACGCACCTACGATACAGGAGAAATTTGTGTGGGGTGGGGTAACCCTAGTGTGGAGCAACGTTTCTAAAAAAAAAAGAAAATTACAACTGGTAGGTACACATATTTGGATCTTGCAAGTTTTAAAGACACTCCAGTCCACTGCAGTCTAATACTGAGATAGCATTCCCGTAGCGCTTTAAATCCGAGTATAATATCTAATGCAACAAATATTGATCACATCATTTGATTACTACCTATCCCATTCATACAAAGCTTACGCTCCAAAAATGCCAAGACACAAAACTTGGCAGAATCTCAAATCTGATCCGGGTCAGTGACTGAAACGAGGTTTTATTTCAGACCAGTGTTTTAAGAGTATAATTTTAACGAAGTTTTAAGTTTATAATGCCTTCTTCTATATTTTATGAGCAAGAGAGCTTTCCAGCTTCAAGAGACTTGCTATAAAAGTCTTAACTGGAAAGATTTTTTAAATATTAATTACAGTTTCTTCATCAAGCTGATAGGTGATAGCAATGTTGTGTTGTTCATTTTTTGTTTCATTCTAAGTACGTTCACACTACATTGACAAAATTACATGGAGCCCTGTGGTATGAACAGTCACCTGCTACTTTCATTTCATTTTTTAATCATTTGATAGGCGAGTGAAACAATTTAAGCGCCGAAAATGATGGATTTGGGCGCTTGAATTTTTCACTCGCTTGAATTGTTTGATCTGTTGACAATTGAATTATGTTTTTACTTTTGACTTTAGTCATTTTACGATAAACTAAAATTGAAGTGATATTTTGATTTACGATAGGTAAAGCTTTGAAAAATAATAATTTATAATTATGATATTACTTCATAAGTAGGCTCTAATAATTGTAATGTAATGTAATTTTTAATAGATTTATGATTTCAAACCCAATGTGAATTGTTCCTGAATTAATTGAATTGAGTTGAATTGAATGTAGGAACGTGAAAAATTGCTAACACAATTTCCCAATAATCATATTGATTTTATAAGCTGAGCAAGTAATAAGCAGCCAGTCTCGTGATATCTCTAATTGATAGATAGCCCACGCAATAACAGGAAAAACGTAATAAGGAAATAACGTTTCCCGTTAAGTTAATTAGGCGAACCCCATGATTATGTGGTGGGGCTGTTTATATGACTCTGTTTTTGCATATAAGTCAGTCGTTCAAACCAAATTTGAGAACTTTTCTGAAAGTTAAGTGATTAGCGTTTGCTGAAGCATACATTTATTGACGTTTAAGTTTTATTTTGTTAAGTAATGTTTCTAAGCACACAATTCGAAAATAAACTCATTTGTTTTTAAAATGTTCATCGTTGGTTCACACTTCGTTTCGAAGTGATGAGTGGACTATACATAAGAAAGTCCTCTGCCGCGTTAAGTCACGACGAACATCTGATAAAAAAAAAATTCTGCAAAAATAAAACCGACTTCAAAAACACTAAAAATGTGAAAAATTACTTTAGCTTCAGAAGTCGGTGACAAAAAAACTAAACCAAACAAACAAACGTCGCCGACTTTTACTATTAATCTTAATTCATTTTTCACGTTTTAAGAATAGAATTGAATAGAATTTCTCTTTATTCGAGTAGGTATCCATGACTCAAAAACTGTTAGTAAAACTTACGACTAAACAAACAAAACAACAAAAAAAAACGGTGGATCACTGCTGCGACAACCCATAAGTAATTGCACAACAGCGACCCACATAAACACAGTCCAGGTGACTGGCAATCATGCTTAGGATACTGTTGGTGCTGCCCCACACCTTGCGCACCAGGGAAGCGCACCTTTTACGCATTGTTGCGTAAAAACAATCCACACGCGCATCTGTGAACATCCCCGACGCACTACAGAAGCGGGGCAGTCCCACCGACTTCCTAAATGCGTTATTATACTGAACGGGGTGAGCACTGTACGATCTTTGCGTACATCTAGCGCACAGGCTGCACGTGTATAATGAAGTACAGTACGCTTTAACGCTCTTACACTCGAAAGAGCGTGACTTTGACTGGGAGTGAGCATCGTGCAAACCTGCGAGCCAACATGTTCGCTCTAACCGACAATACGGAGGGTATTATCGGTTAGAGCGAACATGTTCTCGTGCTCTCGTTCAATGTCATCATCGTCTTTCGGGTCAGGGTTTTTGAAGTCGGTTCCATTTTTTGCAAAAAAAGTTTTTTATTTTTCCATTTTTAGTTGTAATATCCTATACAAATATTTGCTATGCATTTATTTCACATTGTTAACAATACATTTCATAGTAATAGGCTTATCCCCTATAAAAAGGAACTTGACATACCTAACTGTCGAAATTAGGGTGTACTGTACTGCGTAGGTACCCCCTCAGAGCATAAGGGCTTGATGTTATAATGTTGTGTAAACAATTAACTTCCAAGCGATTGCAGCAATCACTACTGATTTGCTATCTATTGTTGAAGAGTTCCGTTCCATATCTCCGAAGTCCATGATCAGGTCTTGACAATATTTCTATGGGACCAACTTGGGAGTATACTCTTTCAAACAAAAAAAGAATTTTCCAAATCGTGAAAATAATAAAAAAAAATATAGTGGAACATGAACCTCCTCCTTTTTTGAAGTCGGTTAAAAATTGCTCACTCCCATTCAGATCACAAAATGTTCTTGATGCTGCTTATTCTAAAGGTCAATGTTGTCTGAAAAAGTAAAACTAATAACTACACACAGTCATAAACTGTGTCCCTACGGGTGCATTAAACACTGCTGTAAAAATATATTTTAATGAAAGCAAACGAATAAGTGCCAAGTAATATTGCCAAACCCCAAGGTCAGATAAAATGAAACGACTGTTATTATCAAGGAATGTGAATGAACCAATTTATTTTTGACGGAATTTAGGGTGTGATTTTACCAAAGATGTCATCATCTAGCCTTTCTGCCCAACTATGTTGGGGTAGGCTTCCAGTCTAACCGAATGCAGCTGAATACCAGTACTTTATATGGAGCGACTGCCTATCTGACCTTCACAACCCAGTTAGTGCGAGATAACACGACACGCCTTGGTAAGACTTACTCAGACTTTCGGGCCACTCGGACTACCTGTAACGACTGTCAAAGATCTACAAATGACAGCCGGGACCAACGGCTTAACGTGCTTTCAGAGGCACGGAGGAAACTCGGTATGTAATGGGTGGTCACCCATCCACGAACCAACCTAGGTAAGCACGGCTTGACCTAAAGATCGACCCAGTGGCTGTTCTTATTTTGCCACGAGCTCCTACTTTACCAAAGATGTGCGAGAAGGCATGATAGTGCAGTTGTGAAACTAGGAGACTCTTTCTACCAAAGTTTTACGAGGAAACTGAGTTGGCTGCGTCGCCACCATAGCATAGATGTGCTAGGTGGTGCGCGAAGAAAAAAACACCATAAAATAACTTCCTTTTCCTAGCCTCGCTTAGCTCAGCTCTGATGGAAAACCGAAAAACTAAGCTGATCATGCTGCGTTAAGAAGCGGTCTTGTACATACAAAAAAGCGACTCGAGATTTCTCTACACAAGATTGGCATTATACGCAAAAATTTTAGGGTGTCGCTTATAATAACATTTTACAAAGATCCTATCAGCTAAGACAATATTTTTGGGTCTTTGGCGAAATTGTGAAGATATGTAGTTTAGTTCAAACTGCCCAAGACAACTTTTTCTTTTGATCAAGATTGGCTCCGATGATTCTGCAACGGTCAAAATGGAGTCAGACTTACATTAGATACTGTCGAAACTTTCGAAAACTTTTTCATACATGTCATTTATTTCGGAACATCATACATTTTAAAGAAATTTTGTAAAATAAAATGTAAAATAAAACTGTCCCAATAAAACATTACAATCGAAAAACAAATTCAAAACGATAATAATCCACATTCAATTTAAAATAATAATATAATAAAACAAAAAGTCAAAATAAAGGAAAAATTAAAATCAAATTATTATAAAAAGATCAATGATTTGACATCTAATTTTCTATGAATAATGCAATAAAAAAAAACAAATTGTGTTATAGAGATTAATAATAATATGTTATCTAATTTTCTGTGAATAATCACTAATAACAAAAGAATGTCATTTTTTTATTTATTTATAAATAAAAACAATTTTTATAAAAAGGTCAGTAATAAATAATATGTCATCTAATTGTAAACATTGTATATATAAAATCACACCTTTTCCCATTGGGGTAGGCTGAAACCACAGAACGCCAGCTGCTACGATCCTTACTGCCTTTGCCTCGTTCACGTTCATACATCTGGTCATACACGCACGCCGGTTGCGAGTACTACGCACCTATACCGTACGCACGTACGACACGTATACCGTATGTCCTTCTAGGGCGTCCCCTCCCGGCATTGCCAGTCACATCTGCGAATTAATCTCACATAAATTACTATTATTTTTAAATTAAAAGGTAAATTAATTATATATGGATAAGAAACAAGTATTCATCTTAAAAATCTTCCTCTAATAATTCTCATAAATAATAAAACAAATATTCTTTTTAATATAACATAATCCTCATCATATAAATTATAAATTCTTATTAAATTATAATCATTTACCATTAAATATATAATTAAACGAAAAGTATAAAATATTGTTAACCCAGTTGAAAGGATAAATAAAAAATTATTAAATTTATTTTTCTTTATTTTATTTATATTAAATTTATTTTTATTTTATTTTTCTGTATTTGTGAGGCAAGGCATTGCCTCACAAATACCTTCGAACACTTTTTTCTTTCAACAAATATTTGAAAAATTGAAATCCTTGAATCTACAGAAGCCAGTTTTTCTCATATTTGTTGAAGGCGTTTTTATCCAATAGTTGCAAAGGCACGCTCTTTCCTAGGTACTCTTGAGTTCGTTGCAGCGTTTCATTTGAGAGCACCTGAGTTAACTGCTTGTCTGAGAGCGTGTACAGTTTTCATTTTATATTATAAAATCTGGTCTTTACATTTTTTAACTTGTTTACTGACAACGTAATTGTATGCTAACATTTTTTGTAAAATATAAAAATTTTGTGATATATGAAATCTTCATTTTGAAGCTGATATATAACGTAGGTAAATACAACAACTAACTATATTTAATGTCATCATTCTTCTGTTCATATCGCAATTTATTTGAGATCGGCGCAGCATGTCTTCTACTCCCATACTTCTCTATTACTCGTCATCTCAGCAGACATCTTCTTTGCCATTTAATCCTTATTCATATACTAAAGATATTACTTTTTAAGGTTCCGTACCCAAAAGGTAAAACGGGACCCTATTACTAAGACTCCGCTGTCTGTCTGTCCGTCTGTCACCAGGCTATATCTCATGAACCGTGATAGTTAGACAGTTGAAATTTTCACAGATGATGTATTTCTGTTGCTGCTGTAACAAAAAATACTAAAAAACACAATAAAATAAAAAAATATTTAAGTTGGCTCCTACAACAGACAAGATTTTTTTGCCATTTTTATAAATTCGAGTCCGACTCGCACTTGGCCGGTTTTTTATATAATAGTATATATACCAAGTTTTATAGTTTTTTGTTTTGTGTTTTTTTTTGTGTGTTGTTTTTTTCGTATGCTCTTCCAAGCATTCTAAATACATTGCCTAAGGAAATAGCCAAAAAGCTGGAAAGCAAAAAGCCTCGACAGATAAAAAGCATTCTGAAGACTTTTTTTACCGTTGAGGGCTCGGAGGGGCGTACGTGTGGGTCCACTACCGGACAGACCTGTGAGTGGGTAACCTGAACCTAACCGATAGCGCACATAATCCTGCCTCAAAAGGATTGAGCGTTATCTTTTACTTGTAATAGTTGTGATAATTACTCTTGGAAATAAATAGATTCAAATTTAATTTAATTTTAATAAAAGACTACCTTCCATATCGCAATAATTCCATATAATGTCGTAAGTTCTAGTACTTAGTATAAATCGCGATCGTGCGTAAACATAATTTTAATACAGCAGAAGGCTTAAAAGGCATTAGGTAGGTGTAATTTGATCATGAAGACTTGCAAGTACTAGATTAGTGTGGGCTTTATGTTCGCTCGCCTTCGTCAACGGATTTTGATCTAAGTGTTTATCAAATTAATGCCAACCAAACGGCATTGAGGAAATACATTGAACTTGAGACTTAGCCTGTAAGCTGACTCGGATTAAATGTAGAAGACCCAAGTAGATATAATAAATTTTGATATAAGTGGGGAAACTTTGTTGTATTGCATTCGAGGCGGAATTAAAATCCCGAGCTGCAGGCGAGGGTGTTATGGAGCCGAGAACTGCAGTAAAAAATCCCCACGTGTATCAAACGACGGTTTCCAATACACTGTCGCAGAAAAAAAATATTAGAACGGAAAGTATTTTTCAGGAATTATGATTTAAACCGCTTTTTCTCCGCGTTTTACTTACGCCAGGTTGAAGAAAAAGCAAAGGTAAACAGCATAATATGAAAAATAGAAAATTCAAGTATTTTTGAATTTAGAACACAAATAAATGTTAATTTGTTCATAAAAGTAAATATTTGTTTTAAATAATCATGTTTATTTATGATATTCTATTTTATAAACACAATTTAAGTACTCAAAAAATATTTACGCCATAGGGACGCATATCTCTTTGCCGACATTTAAAAAAAAAACCATCACCGCCGACTATAGTCATTGAACCTATTTGGAGTTAGTATAAGTATAGTTATCTGTGGAAATATGTATTTCTTCACTGAAGTCAGGCGTCTGTTTAGTTTCTTGCAGCCTTTTTTTGTGTATAGACCCTAATAGACGAAATTTATTAGGCTATATTTTATTGAGTCCAATAAACGATTTATTATTATAAACCTAATCGTAGTGCGATAAGAATCAGTTTTCGAGAAATTGTATTGAAAAAATTATTGAAATACTAGCTGTTGCCCGCGACCTACGTCCGCGTGAAATTATTATAAAAAAAATGTGAACTCCCTGCTTGAAAATCCTAAGTTTCTCTTTATGGCATCAGCTATCTGCCAATAAAAGTACCGTCAAAATCGGTGCCGCCGTTTCGGAGATTGGCCGGAACAAACAGACAGACAGATAAAAACCGTATTTGGAAATTACAAACAGAATTTACTTATTTGTATGATTATTTTGATTGTCAGGATTAAAAAAAGACTATTTCCTAACTTCAGCTTAACAATTTTTTATAATTACATTTTTTATTTTCTGCTGCCTTTGTCTAGGTTTAGGTAAATAAACATTAATGTCGCCTGCTTAGAGGAAATAATAATTTTCTCTTGTACACGCTGTATCTACAACTACAGTTTCATAATTACATCCCTGTATTCTTACACCTTCTAATGCTGTTTGTTTTAAAACCCCAACTTTGTTTTTCTCATCTGTTTTCCACATACGGATTAAATACAAGCGAGCTTTTTACCTAACTTCTTTTGTTTTAGAAAACAGCAATGTCACCGCGGTAAATTAATAACTTAGACACATAGTACGGTGTCTATTACAAAGTTTCTTAGAACTTAGACATCCCGAGTGACTCATTAAAGGTCTCCGACTTGTGAAGACGGTTTAATTAAAGACTGTACCTAGATAAAATTTGACTTCGATTGAAGATTTTTCACTTCATTTTGTAAAAGAATGGATGACAGAAAAGCAATCAATCTTTTACTGAAAACGATTTCATTCTTTTCAGACGTTCGTAAGTAGTTTAGAAATAGTCAAATGGATTTGTTCTCAAGTGTCAATTTACGGGTTTGAGTGACATCTTGTTCAAGAGTTTTAAAGAGTTATAATTATTATGTAAATGTCCCTTGTTATTGTCAATCATGGTTTTAAAATAAATTGAAGTATTATAAATTAATACTGACTGCCTCGTTGGTCTAGTGGTCTCAAGCGCGACTGCTAAGCATGAGGTTTTGAGTTCGATTCCCAGGTCGGGCAAAGTGTTATTGGGTTTTTATATCAGGAATTTCACAGCAGCAGCCACGGAGTCTAAATTAGTGTCCGGTCGATGGCAATAGGGTCGCCCCTTATTACATGGGACTTAAACATAACTGGCGTAATGTGGGGGTACTATTAGGCACACCTTTGCCTAACCCTTCGGGGATAACAAGCGTGATGATGTTATGTTGAAGAATTCATTAACTCATTCTAATATTTTCTGGAACATTTGCTGTTTTGAGGATCTTGCATTGATTTACAACCACAAAGTTTCATCACTCAATTTGATCTAGTTCAGTATTGGACACACGAAAATGATCTTGCAAACACACATTACGGACAGGTGGTTTCTGACCACCAATTCAAAGACATATTGTGACGTACACTATCGTGTCTTGGATTATGGGCTTAGGGTTCATCCCTCGCACACAGAGGAGGCCTGGAGAGAACGTGAAAGGCCAATTATGGTTTCTGACCTAACTTAATATAGACATCAAGGTGTAACATAATAAACGTTAGACCGTGTGGTCTCTTGGACCATGAACTTTAACAACTTTTGTTCTACGACTTCTTGAAATTCGCAAAAAAATGGACTTTCTATAGGAACTGACGCGGTCAGCTGATCAACATGTATGTTAAAACTAAAAAAAAATATGAATTTCCAAAAGTCAATAGAACAAAGGTTGTTCTATTTCATGGTCTGAGCCAACACGCGAGGTTTTGCGTTTTTTTTTTTATATAACACCTGTATATTTTTTATTCATAAAACAAAAACAAAAATTAAACATAATCATCTAGTTTCCTTTGAATCCAAAACATAGCTAATAGACTTGTAAACCAAGATCAGATCATCAGTGTATACTAAACTTCGCAACCCTGAGACCACAGGTAAGTTCTTAACTCATTACCGCGAATGACTGCCGACCGATAACTCGCTTCGAATTTACGTTGGCTCCGACGGAAGTTCGAAAGTTTCTTTACGAATTCCGACGCTTGTTTGTGCAAAGTTTATTCGTTTACACGTATTTATCGTGATACGATTAGGTTCCTGGCCTAGTTGATGGCTTCGGGTTCTTGGACACATATTGGAGTTTTTATGAATGTGCTTCGAGGTTGGATTACGTTTGTCGTGTCAACAAGCAAGTTTTTTGGCTACCGTGGGCCTTGTACGAACGTACGGAGAAAACTTAACGTAAATAACAACGGTATTTATGACTGGAAAATACATGGTGAAGCTGTTTTTTTCCTGCTATGTGGGGGGGTTCGGAATGATGTACTTAATACGTGGTAATCGTTTGTGCTTCGATTTCCCTTCCACCATGTAAAAGTGCCCTACAGCATTTTGTATTTTTTTAATCCGTAGATAAAAAACTTCTTAAGCTACACAAATATCAGGAGAGAAACTAGTATTTTCTATGAATTTACGTTAAGTACGTTAACTCCGCACGGTCGTGATAGTCCCCCGGGAGTGTCTTTGTAACCTTTCTGTTCTGTGTGTATCTTGTGTCAATATTTTTTCGTATCAATCTAATCGATTGTTTCTTTCTTTCTCTTTCTTGTTTGTTATTTTTACTCCAGCTTTGTGTTATACAGTTTTAGTGTCCTCAGCTAATGCTTCTCCAATATTATTTATTATTGTGAACGACTTCGGATGGTGAAGTCATAAATTATCCCTGTTTGTAAGCGGATTAGGAATGCCGGAATTATTTTGTTTGTTATACAGATGTATGTCACTGTCCTTTTCTTCTGATATAATCTCTTGGTTAGCTTCTACGATAACATCGAGATGTATTTGGTCGAACTCTTTCTTCGTTTTTGTTTGGTCAGCCACACGATAAATGAATTGGGCTCGTGAGTTGATATTTTAATAAAAATTGAATATTATCTATTTGTCGGATTGTCAGTATTTATTCCGTTAGGCTCGTACATCATGTGGGCAGAAGATAGGTTTCGTGCAATGAAAACACACTGGGTGCGATACACTGTTTCTTGACATTACAATTTAACACTAACGCAATGAATCGGTATCCGTACAATTCCGGGACGTCTCAACTCCGCTGCGATCAGACACTGAATGTCGTCCTTGCCTCGAGCTGTAAACATCACGGCTCTGTAGATGCACGCTGTAGTGTAGGTAGACTTGTAAGTGGGTCGCGTGATGACCACGGACGTACTTGCGATTCATTCCAAGTCCGTACTAATGACCGGATCCGAAGTATTCATTACGTTCGGTATGTTTATATAATAACAACCAGTTCAGTTTACCTACTCAGTTTTTTTCTAATTATTTTTATTTCCTCGTGCTGTGTGTTCCGTTTATTTTGAATTGCAATATCTACGATTTGCAAACTGGCTGTGAGCTTTACTATAAGATGGATTGTGTCTATTCAAAAAAATGCGTTTATTTCATTGCATTCCTTATTAGAAATACTCTAAAATATCAGTGGAATTTCTAAAATGATAATAGCCGGGTATTTGTAAAAGGCAAAAAACGTCTCGGAAATACTAATTTCCATTGGGTACATCAATTAAGTTAGGTACTTAATAGTAGTAATATAGGTACTTAATAGTAGTAATATAGGTACTTAATAGTACTAACATAGGTACGTAATAGTACTAATATAGGTACTTAATAGTACTAATATAGGTACGTAATAGTACTAATATAGGTACTTAATAGTACTAAATGTATTTTCAAGGATCTAATAAAAATAATGTTTATTCTAAAATAGTAGACCTGTCACCTACGTAGTGTACTTTAGCATTATCGAAAAACTAACCTAAATTTAAGAATTACTTGGAAATAATATTGAGTTTCGAAATAATCGAAGTGTTACCCAAATTGAATTACCAAACGCTGTTACTTTTTAGTGTTTAAATTCACCTACAGTTCAAGGTCATGGTAAGCATTTTGTGTTATAGCGTAGTCGACGCATTTCGCTAGTTATGTTTTAAGTCCCATGTAATAGGTGGCGAGCCTATTACCATCAACCGGGCATAAGTAAAGACTCCAATATTAACGGTCTCATGTGACCGCTTCAGAACCATCAATTTTCTCTTTCCAACAAAATGTATACACACGAATATTTCATAAACTATTAACGCTACAGCAATGACCACTTACCACCCGGACAACGGCCAAAAAGGGTCATAAAACACTTTCAAAGTTTAAAATTTTTAGTTAGTCTTGTACCAAAGAGTTTTACAAACGACGAGTTATGGATAGTATTTCATATTTAGTACCAGTGTCTAGCATCCACATTATATGCAATCGCAAATGGAAATAGGTTCGCATCGAGCGAGCATCGGTATGCATATTTCATGGCAGTAACCTGCGAAGGATTGCGACTGACTTATCAATATATGCATTTTCTCATACGAATTTGTGGCCAGTTTAGCGAAAATTATTGGTTTTTGAAATAAATTATGTTGCGTTATTTGGATGAAACATGCGGAAGTACCGAAAGTAATAATAGATTTAAAAATAATGTTACAGGATAAGTCAAGCAAAGGCAAGTCTTTTAGCGAATATGAGTACTTATATGTATTTACCAGCCGGTTAACTGCCGCAATCACTTTCTTTCTAAAAGTAAGTATTTATGTACAGAAGTGTTCGGAATTATGTGCTGAATACGTGGTATTCGTTTGTGCCTCAATGTCTTCCCACCGTATATATCATAAAAAAAGACTTATAATAAAACTAATTAATATTTCTCGTTGAATAAAATAAAAACAAAAATCCGAATGACTAACAACATTCAAAGATATTTTTTCATTAAATACTGACCAATTGCCAATAGCTACACTCATAATTTCGCGTTTCAAATTTGTATTATAATGAAAATCCCATTGAGGCAATATCGAAATTCCGTTCTAAAACTCAACGCAACCTTAATTAGGAAACAAAACTTGCATGCTAAAATAATGAGACGATAGTTCAGAAGCCATTAGCAATCTGTCTAACCATAGAACATGCTCTTAACATAAGCACTATTCAGACTAACAATGCGAACACGCCCCGTTTGCTGCGTATAAGCGTACTCGAATGCGTTTGTGGTTCTGAATGCATAATGTACAGTCAAACAAGCTATTTAGTATACCAGTACACGAAGAAACGATGACAAGGGAGTCCTGGAGTGAAATCCAAAAAAAAAAACAAAAATCGACAAGTATAGTGTGGATCGCCCCCGTCTAGATGGAGCCTTAAAAAAGTGGCTGGGTCAGACGCCATGCGAAAGGCAGAGGAAACTGTGTTGTGGCGCAGCTTGAGAGAGACCTTGTTCCAGCGGTGGCCTGTGACAGGCTGAGTTGATTGAAATGAAATTTATTTATTTGCTAGAATATAGGTACATAATAACATGGTAAAATAATAAGGATTGATTTGGTATACAGCTAATGATGACGATGGGTATGACAGCTAATCTACACATGCTAGTAAAAAGCGGTGGTGAGTGTGCGAAGTTAACAATTCTTTTACATCGCTCTATTACGTATGACTAAGGTTTAAAAAATTATTACGCCCACAAAATATTTAGGGTAGACAATGCCTAACGTGTGTTATATGTAATTTTGGTGTAATAAAAAGTTAAATAGTTTTGCCTGTGCACTAAATAGTTTGCTCGACTGTACACTTTGAACGAAGCAGTTGCGGGGTAGACTTGACAAACGCATGGGCGGTCTCAGTGACACAGCAAAGCGGAAAGCAAATGTGAAATAAATTTCAATTGGGTTGACTTAACGCTATGCTTACTATGAACGTTTGTCGAGTGGCAAAGGACTCATAATAAACTGTTTACTGGATCCCTGTACTGTATGAAATCTTTAAATCTATGCTGTTAGAAGTTAGAATGTAGTTTTTACATCGCAAACATAACTTCAATCTTAAACAGTGAAGCAGAACATCGTGAGGAACAAGCGCTAAAACTAAAAATCAGAAGACATGTGAAGTCTTCCAACTTGCACTGGGTCCAGGTTCCACTCCCTCTTACTGAGAGGAGGCGTGTCTCAGGAACCTTTTAGGCTGATTACACATACATATATAACCTCTCCCCTTTGTCCCATGGGGGTAGGCAGAAAACACCAAACGCCAACTGCTATGATCCTTACATAAAATTGTTACTTCGTTCACGTTTATACATCTGGTCATACACGCACGCCGGTTGCGAGTACTACGCACCTGACCTTTCTGAAGAACCTCACCAATAAGGTCAATGTATGTCATTCTAGGGCGTCCCCTATCTACCTTGTAAATACTATATCCTCTCCTCATGACCAAACCATTTAAGAATACTCTTTAACTACATTATACGTATAACTTCATACCTCAATTTATCATTCAAAGTCACCACACATGTTTTGCAAGGAACACATTTCTATAGTATTAATTCTACTTTCATGCTTCGTGGCTCGTGGTTGATTAATATATTAATCCAATAATTGTAGCTACTTCACTATTGGCGTCTACAGCATTTTATTATATTTTGACTGGTTACAACAAACTACCACTATTAACCCACCTATTGAATCGTAGTTCTAGAATACCGACGCGACGCCGCCAATTTTTCCACTACGAGGCAATAACCTCTTACACACAGAAAGAAATGAGAGCGTTCTATAGTTACTTCAGGAAAATTAGATATGTACACGGAATAGGTCGGTACTTATCTTATTTTTCGTTAAGTCCCTGGTGGCTTTTGCTTGCTTCCTTGAGCAATACTGAGCGCAGATGGCTCTAAGCCGGAAAATAAAAGATAACTTGAAGGCTTTTAGGTAATATAATAATGTGTTGTATACTTTGCTTAAGGCTCTTCTAATTCTATTATTTGGCTTAGCTGCTGGATTTCGTGCACAAAAATATTTAAGCGTTTTACTGATACACTTGAATGCACAAAATTCATTTCTAAGAATTCAGTGCTGAGAAAACGGCGCGATTTGAAAATTGTGTCTTAAAAGCCTATAGACTAATAGCGACTCCCTAACTCCCACGCGTGTTTTATAAGTAGAAAATAATATACAAGAATTGCCGTTTACATCGAAGTTTTGGAAGGCCTCCCACAACCCACAAGGTGAACCGATGATCTGTTGAAGACCGCAAGAATACGCTAGATGCAAAAAGCCCAAAACAGAATCTCCATCCAGAACTAAACACTTTCTGGTGATAAGATGGCGGTTTACCCTTGTTCTGGATAAACAAAAATATCTTCGAAAAAGAAATGCTTTCCTGGTTCACAGCCCCGAAGATAAGCCCCTTGAAAGAACACAACATAGTTTGAGGAAACAATAATAATTGTTCCTTCTCTAGCTAGCTTAGAACAATATCCTTCCAAATTAAATTTCCTGTACGATAGACAGGTCATTATTACTTGAAGTGAACGTTAAAACAGCCGGTTTATCTACACTAATATTATCAAGAGGAAAGTTTCGTATTTTTGGACGTTTGTAACGAATAAACTCAAAAACTACTAGAGCGATTTCAAAAATTCTTTCACTATTAGCATGCTACATTATCCCTGAATAACATAGGCTATATTTGTTACTAGTAAACATTCGGAGGAGGGAATTAGGGGAAAATAAATGTCCACCCGTGCGAAGCCGGGACGGGCGCTAGTATTTATAAATAGGAGGATTTGAGCGCTGTTCAATACATCCTCTCAAAGGCTTTAATTTAGTGCCCGCTAAGGATCGTTTATCGTAGTCAATTTTGTATGGCGTTTGTAGCTCTAATCTCGTTACAAAATGTAAGCGTAGTGTTAGCTTAAATTTGTGGCACGGCGATAATTTTATACTGTTTGGAGAGCTGTAGAAGTGAAATTTTGTCGGAAGACACTAAGGCATGTTTATTGGTTAAAACTTATTAAAATAACCATAGCATCTGGATCATCTGGATTTGTGCGCGGTTGATAGCAATGGGCTCGCCCTCTATTACATGGGACTTAAACATAACTGACAAACTTTGGGTGTAGGTACTGTTAGGTCATCCTGTGCTTAACCCTTTCGGGATTACAAGGCTTGATGTTATGTTATAATCATAGCATAATAAGCCTATAGTTTTCACATGAGACTGGCTTATTCCCTGTTAGAGGAGGATTCTTTCTTAGTTGGTGCCTAATAATCTTTGTTGTACTTTCAATAAAACTAAGTTATGGGAGTTACCAGACCTATGGATGTGTTTGTCGGACCCATTCACGTTTCACCACATTTGTCGCATTTAATTCTGCGCGTTTATGAGTTGCGTCGTCCGACCAGAATTGAGGTGTATGACATTTTTTTCTCGAATCGTTAGCATCATGATGCTCAATGTACAAGCTGATGCTAAACGTTACAATTAGCTGAATCGACATACTGTCGTGTTTTTTTTGGCTATGGCTCTTTCTAACCGGCTCAAGCCGATTCGACTTTCAATAGGTGTGGTTATTCCCTAATAATCACACCATTTAAAATTGTTTTTTTTTTACTAACAATAGTTTCTATAAATACTTTAATACCGTCAGCTGGTGATCAGAAGCAGATCGTTCCATTAATTTGCATGAACCCATAGAGGATATTGGCTTGCTAAACAGTACGATACCAATCTGGCGGATATTGCTATTGTAATTTTATAGTTATCAGGTGTTTGTGATTGCCCAATTGAATTATGCAATATTCCCCTGTCCCTGCATAATAGGTACAAGCGGCAATAATCTAATTGGTAGGGTAAGACTGCGGAGTGAAAAATCGTGAATTAAAACTTCAATTTATGTTTATTATAAAGATTGTACTGTTATTTATATAAACGAATTAGGTGCACCATTGTCCCGGGTCAGCCTAAGTGCTATTGGGTTTTTCCATCAGGAATTTCTCAGTAGCAGCCACGGAGTCTGGATTTGTGTCCGATTGACGGCAATAAGTTCGCCCCCGTTACATGGGAAGTCCCATGTAAGATTACTGGCAAAATGTAGGTGTACTATTAAGTATACCTCTGCCAAACCCTACGGGAATTACAGGTGTGATGTTATGAATTAAGTGCAAGCATACATACATATAATCATGTCTTTTTCTTATGGGGGTAGGCAAAAACTACAGGACGACACCTACTATGATCCTTTTGTTTGTTTTTTCAGGTGGGAAATTATCAAATGAGCCCCTCGCTCTGGGCGGAGCGGAAGGGAGTGTCAGACTTTTACTGACTAAAACCCACCCATGTTTCTTCTGAGTTCTTTGTATTCCAGGGCGCGGTATCTCTCTCGAACAGTCCCGCAGCCCCGGCAGGCATCGGCCCTTGCGGACCCTTTCCATTTTGCTGACATCTCTTTGAGACTCGGCCTGTCGTCATAAGACGGAAGGACGGCGAGCTAGCCCATTACTCACCGTCCGCGACCAACTACGATCCTTATATCCACCTTTTGCTTCTTCTACGTTCATATATCTAGTCTTATACGCACTTGACGTAATATTGGCCGTCACTGGTGGAGACTATATGAATGTAGCTGTAATTCAGCTGCAGTTCCATATCACCTAGAAGTGACAGGCAATACACTGGGCAGGGCACATCATCATCATGACATAAATGTTGAGAAAATCATGTCACAACCCTCATATGTCGCTGACACGGTATAAAACGGTTGAGACTAAATGAGAATCCTTTAAGGGAAGTACGGGATTTTAAATTAAACCCGTTGGCATTGTCATAACGTAGAATAGTACAGAAGACCGACTATGGAGTTGGTCTTGAATGGACCAGAAAGGAAAGCACCAACACATAATAGACACGCTTCACGTACAGTGAGTGCAAGCGCACGCACTCATACACACGCCAATCTAACAGTGACTGCAAGCGCACGCTCACATAGACAGCCTTTATGTACTGCGAGTGCAAGTGCACGCATTTATAGATGATAGCCTTCGCGTTCCAGGAGTGCGAGTGCTCGCACGTATAGATACGCTTCGCGTACAGCGAGTGCAAGCGCTCGCACACATAGGCACGCTTTACGTACAGCGAGTGCAAGCGCCTGTTTTCAGTCGTATGGAGCTGATATTCTGTACTATTCTATGGCATCGCTGTTACCATGTTACACACACATTCTAGTCGGATGGGTTAACAAGAACATTGTTAATGCACCGCACATAGCTTGTTGGCTTCAGCCGCAAATAAATGTTTTTAAAAGAAATTTTCAGTAAACAGGTGTAGTTTGTAAAACTATCGGTTTTTCCTGCGTGCTTGGTATCCTTTGTTTCTGCTATTTTGTTAAAGGTTGCATTTAATAATGCAGGGGTCAAAGTTATAACATTAAAAACTTGTTCTTAAAAAAACATCTCCTTAACTAGAAGGTTCCCAGGCATGATCCTTAACGAAAAACATCACAATGACGGGGAGAACAAGTGCCTTTCGACTTCGTTAAGGATATTTTTACACCCATTGTAGTCTACGGCTTGAAGGCCTCTCAAATTGCACGCCACTACACGATCCCCGACCGTTCTCATCCAGCTGTTGATCAGCCTGCCAGATCCTCTTATTATTAATTTAAACTGCCAGATACATAATTAACCATTAAAAATTAAACCACTAGCACTAAACTCAATGAGCAATGAATTCTAAATTAACCTGACAACCGCAAGACTAAACAACACCTTTTTGAACATTTTGACTTCATTTACAAAGTTCTAAAAAAGTTAATACGTGGGTAGTGCCTTAAAATACTGTTACCTTTATACGTTGTAAATGTTAATAGGATTCAGTGGGTTCAGTGTGCTCAAAATTTCTAGACGAGTTCCAGACAAAAGCTTAAGTGCCTTCATAATGTGTAGAGCCAAGAACAGGGTATATGTAAATTGTAAAATAATCTCTTTATATTTGTGCAGTCGGTGTAATAGTAGTTATTAAGGTCCCTGGAAATTTTTCTCATGCATATGAATTTTTGTTTCTTATTTTATGATAATGATTGTGATGCAAAAATTGTAGTAAGGTTTTGCGACTAAGTAGCACACATTAGAGGCTAGCTTAACTACGTACACATTAAGCGTATGTTGAGGTTTTGAAGGGGATTCAGCTTCGTGTCCTTGTCTCATGTTATTTTTGCTCGGCGCCACACGTTATTTTCTTCCATTCTCTTCTGTCAACCGTCACGCTATCATTTACTCATTTTTCTTTCATATCATTCCTTACACAATCCTTCCATCGTTTCCTTGGTCTTCCTCTTCATCTCCATCCATTCCACATTTTTAGTCGTCACTCTTTTAGTCTCATACGATTCGATGACACGAATATGGGGATAAGATGGGGATTACAATGAAAATATCTCATAGTTATTGATATTTCTCGTTATTAGTACAACGAGAAATATTATGATTATGCAGTATTACCTCATGTAATCCTCATTTGTTCCCAAGTTCAGTTATTTCAGACAGAATACAGAACTTACGTATTCAAACTAATGACCTAAATCCTCCTAGCAACGCTTTATTTCAAAACCATCGATACAAAATATTTCCTCTTTATCTCCACTAGAGGGAAACAAACCAATTTATTTTCCAATTTCACCTCCACACTTTACACAAGACTTCACAATTTTCAATTGTAAAAAAATCTTACTTTATACCTTCTAAATGGGAGTTTTGTTGGTATACTAATGACTGTTTCCCCTTTTCCTTAATAAGCCACAACAAAGCCGGGGATCACTAGCCCGTGAAAAAAGTAATTGAAGATCATACGTGATTGGAATATCTTGGGAGAAGGGAATGAAGGGATCAGCTACGAAGAAACCCTATGGGTTCGCTTAGAAAGTTACAACCCTTTGAAAAATTAAAAGGACGAGGGAAAGTATGCAGATTATGTAGTGCAAGGGATTTGGGGGATTAGAAGGGAAGTTAATATAAGATTAATAGAGGAGAACCTTGAAGATATTTTTTGTTGGAATATTTTTTTCTGTGAATTTTATGTTGATGTTGGTTGGGTTGGTGGAATTTGCAATTTCATAATAGGTAGAAAAATAAAAACGTGCGCGCGCGTATTTCATACGGCTGTGAATGAGTATAAAAAAAATGTTTCTTTTGGGAAAGTTGTTTTTATCATGAGTTCAATCACATGTTTAAGTATTAGCCACTAATTACCAGTCACCCCATATGCATAAAAGACCTCACACTAACACAAACTCAAGATTTTTTTTATTTTTATTTTATTAAAAAGAAAGTTAACAAAAATCTTAACTTAAGAACTAAGCCTCACAAAACCGTTTTCACGGTTTGTCTGAGTTGACCAATCAAAATTGGCCTCATATTTATTAGATATTTCAAAAAGTGATCCGCTCACGTTATCTTGGAGAGTGTCAAAACCAAAACAACATAGCTTTACACTACACTTAAAATCTTTTAAGCATTTAATAATGCTCTTAAGTCTGAACACATCACTATCATCTAAACTTGTAACTATATTAATATATCTGAAGTAAGAGTAAGTACTCGAAGAGCACTACTTTTCATTAAAGATAATGCTTCGCTATCTGCATCAGCTGTTAGCGCATTTTCAACTAAAACTTCTAAAGTCATATCAGTATTCACATGCAGACTTAATGTCATCAGAGATGGTGCTTCTTGGAAACTTTCAAATACCTTATTTTTTGCAACTGAAGTTTGTAAACGTGACTATCTTGGGTGATCGTCTAAGATTGTCGTAGTTTTTTACATTCGTTCATTTTCGAGTTAATTTTCAGTTTGCGCGATGACACATGTTCAGTAGTTTACATAAACTCTGTTGCTAATGTATACCCGTGATATTAATTAGAACAGTTTTTTTTAAAGATGTTCAGTTGAGACCTACCAAATCCAAATTCATTTATTTATTTTTTATTTCTTAATACAAACAGTGAGTGATATCAAAAGAATTTAACCTAAATAAGGATTGTTTACACTTTCGTCAGATAGTTTTAGTCTTTCTCGTTTGTTGACCTTTTGAAGCCAAACCAAATAGAGCACGTCATCTGAAATCATGTTAGTGTTCCCCATATCACGCTGACCATTATCTGAAATGCGGTCAAGTATACCGTTACCAAAAAGAAAAGCTCGTTTCAGAACAAGCGAAACCGAGTCTTATGTTGTGGGAGTTAAAATTGGTAATCTAAAACCGGTCAGGTCGTTAAAGGCGTTGATAGGAACAGTCGCATCGACAGGGTACCGGCTTCCGCACTCCCGTTGCGCTCAATTGAGCTCTGCCTTTCGTTGGAAACTTGACGTGGCGTATAATACGCAAATTTTGTTGAAATAGGTCACACAACTTGACACCGGTATTCAACTGGAACGAGTCCGGGAAATTGAGTTATTATACCCGAAATGTTTGTCAAAGAAAGTTAAGGAACATTTGCATTAATGAGAAAGAGACTGCCGTTGCTTTTCTAAAATAAGGAGTCGACGTAGGACTGAATAGACGTAAATTACTGGTTTACGTTTGCTCTTGTGTCATGAAGAAAGCTTAAATCAGGTATACACTACATTAACATTCTGTAAAGGTTGACTGCCAACGGCAACCTTGCATCTTACTGGCAGGCAAAAAATATGACGCTGGTTAGATTCAAACACTCAATCGAATTTAGAATCGTTTATAAAAATGGAACGCTTTCTGTTATTTGATACAGATCTGCTCTGGTCGCGCTGAAGTTAACACGTATTGTTGAGTAAAATTCATTTAATTGGCAGCTGCTCCCATTTGTCCTAGTACCGTAAGGTAGTAATAATATCATATTCTAGTAGTGGTAGTGGTAGTACATATATGTATGTATTATAGTGGGTGGTCATAATTTAAAGTACCTAGAACAATAATGCTACTGTTCCACCTTTTTCTAATATTCAAAATTTTATATAAATTATGTGGGAAATGGAACGCAAGTGGAAGTAAGAGAAATGGAACGTAAGTGAAAGAAAGGAAGATAGAGCGATAGACGAGGGAAGGAAGACGACGCCATGTTGTAAGAGAGGACGGGGTATTAAAAAGACGTTGGGAAGTTGGTAAAGTAAAATAAAAAAGTAATTATCATTCAAGACTGCAGTATTTTATTGCCTGGAAGAACCCTGTATCCCACAATTATTATAACTCTCCAAGTGTTGCCATAACAGCTGGCATTTTTCATCTCATACGTATTAAAACTCCAAATTTTAAAAGTAATCACGACGCTTGTCCTACTTGCGCAGCCGCTAAATCGCTTTTTGTCTTCGTTTCATGTGAAACAAATGATTTAATTTCAGAATCTCTAAAGCTCGCATTCTCTTCGGGATTTGCAGTAATAACTCAGGCAGTAATTTGCATAAAAAATCTTTTGCATTTCCCCTCTTCTTGATGTAGTTTTAATATCTCGTTTGAAAGAAGTTGAATGAAAGCAACAATCGCTTTATGAATGCTTGGTCTTTAATTTTCTTTTTATCAACGTGACCCTTTGAGGCGAATAAAGGATGAATAGCCCCGTTTCTAATGGTTGAACGTAAAAAAAGCTTTAATTTGGCGGCTTCCTCATTAATTCACGCTTTTGGGGTTCTCCCTTATTGCTAAGATAATTGATACTGCGCAGGTTGTTTAAATGAAGTTTGGGTTTCATAATATTGAGTTAATAGATGAAAGGTTACAAAAATTTAATCATTGTTGGTCCAGGCGATTTGTTTTGTAAATTCCAGGATTAGAGATTGAAATTCATACTTGGAGTAGCTAAACGGGAAAGAAGTTAATGTTATTCTGAAATTGTTCTTGAATAAGATTCTTTCCAAATTACAAAAAAACAAATGATCATTTTATGAGATATCGCAATCCTGACGGGATTGTCCAACGTCAACTTTTCGAATAAATAAAATAAAATTCGTGACAGCGAAATGATTTGGATTCCATCCTTCCTGAGATTGACTCGCAAAAATGAATAAATTCACAAAAGTTTTTCGTTTACGGAATTTGTATGTATGACATGGTGTCACTGAAATACCATGAAAAAGGCCATTAAATTGGACAATGACGTTAAATTTTGTAGTCAGAAGTAATCATGAAATGTGTTGTTTTATGTGTCATATGTTAGGGATACCTGTTAACTTTATATTTTATGGCAACTGTAAACCAGGACATGGGAAAATTTCCTGTTACAAAAAGCTACTTTTCTACTTCGTCATTTATTTCATAGTCTGTACTGTAATAAAGGGAGGATTTCCTCAATGAGAAGGGATTTCTCTAAATCCGTGCGAATCCAATATAGATTAGTGGGCCTTTCATCAAATCTCCTTCTAATGGGCAGCCAAGAAGGTGCGATCTGATAATTTGAACGTGGCGTACGTGTTCAAGAAAATAATGATTAAAGAAACAACTTGTTTGAGGGTCTTAAGAAGGAGTTTAAATGTAGTTGAATTCTGTAGAAATACACATTCAAAATGGATTTTCATGTACCTCTATTAAGTACTAGCCTATGCCCGCGGCGTCTCACGGGAGCGTACTACCATGATAAAAAGTATCATGTGTGTTATAATCCAGGTTATAAAACTGTCTGTGTGCCAAAATTCATCCAAATCCGTTTAATATTTTTTGCGTAAAATAGTAACAAACATCCATCAATCCTTACAATATAATTATAATAGTAGTAAGAAGATTTGCACCCATCGAATACGACCACTTCTTTTTCATACTTTCCTCTCTTGTCCCACAGATCAACAATGAGGCCTCCAATCCCTCTCTTCTTCATCTGTTTCTACGCGCTCCTGTCTCCTCTGCAATGCGGCACCTCATCCAGTGCAGCTGATGACAGAAGATGGCTGGTGTCTCTCGTGGATCTGGTGGAGTTAGACTATGTGGACCATTGTGAACAGAGAGCCAATGCTGCGTGGAATGAACTCAGTGGGAATAGTAAAGGATTAGCGGCAAAGGTTGGTAGTGATATTTTTATCATTGATTGTAAAAATTTAAATCTTTAGACTCACCGTTTGTGTACGTTGACAATAGCATTTGAAAATAATTCGCTCGCTTATATTGAAATTCATATTATAGTTCCATGGGGGACGGGCGAGCTCACTTTGCTCATTGTCAAGTCACATATAATAAAAAGCAAAAGAAATGTCAGTTGCATAATTGACAGTTTTGAGTAAGGCAACGCTCAGGTCTCGAGTCTTCCTGAAAATTTTCGATCATGGCGGTTAATCGCAGTGGAAAATCACGTAGGAAATGTTACAGTGCACATATAATATGTGTACGCTAACACTGGTGCACTCTCCCTTTTCTTTACAGTCCGTTGGGACTGCTATATCCAACTATATATCAATATGATTTTCATTCCAATTCCCCATTATTGAGTGGTTATTTGCTTATGAACGAATACTTGCGAATAGAGCTTCATATCAAAAATTCTTCGAATTTTGCATGGAAACCAACTAAAGCTGACTTCCCTGAAATAACCTAGCCTACCCAAGCTTAGCATTCCAATTCTTTGAAAGATCTCCTTCGCAGAATTGACGTCACGCGCGTTTAATAAAATATCAAGTAGCTACTTTTGTATGCGAATAAAATTAAAATGAACTCGACGGTTCGAAAATAACACAAAGCCACTCAATTAGGTACCGTTGCCTACCTAAATCTCGTATTTAATTATTTTTAGTTACAAAATTAATTATTTGTCAAATGTTTAATCCGATTCGGGACTTGAACATAGCTTCCGATTTAATTAAATGCTTAACATGGCGGTAAATTCAACAGCAATGAGTACGTATGACATTTTAAACAAAAATTTTAATATTTTTTTGTTCGTCTGTTTGACGTAATTAGTGACAGATATTATTTATTGTTGAAATTTAATTATAAACGATTAATAAACTGGTTTTAATTTCGGGATTCGTATTTTTCATGTGTTGAACTGTCGCACATATTAATGCTCACAATTCGTTTGATCGGGATGGAGCGTAAAATTTGAAAATTATTATTTTAGTACGGTACGGTTCCAAAATAATATGGTATCGTTATATTTGTTCTTCTATGACTACTTTTTATACCCGTTAGCTAATATTGGTAGTCTCACTTTAATTGTTATGCTCTCATTGTTGTTACAACTCATCCAAATCACTAGTAGGTTGGTACACATACGTCCCACTAAACCGAAATAATTCTGAACTCTATTTGTTAAGTCGCTTACGGTTGAAATTCACTTGTGAAGGGTTTTTGTCGTGTCAATCAATCAATCAGCTCCGTTTATCGAAGACCAGGGAACATGGCCTCTCCCAAGGTGCGTCACAACACCCTGTTCTCCACCTTCTGCATCCAGTCTATCCCAACCACCTTACGATGTGTACCAACAATGACATCATCATCTGCCGAGCCTCATCCCAACTATGTTGGACTCGGCTTGCAGTCTAACCGGCTGCAGCTGAATACCAGTATTTTTATGGAGCGACTGCCTATCTGACCTCGACAACCCAGTAAGCACATAAAAACGCCCATTCTACAAAAAAATAAAAATAATACTTAATTAATTTTAAAATACCATTTTATTTTGACAGTTGGAGCGCGACAAAACGTTCGGCATGTTCGTCACTCAGCAAACGACTGATGTAAAGAGCGCGCTCACCGCGCATGCGCTCGCCGCCGATGACGACGTACTCCGGCGCAAAGTGAAGCTGTTACTGCAGCCTGGAGACACTTTGCTTGACACAGAGCAGTGGATCAAGGTAAGAATCATCTGCCTAACGTTTTCCAAATCATGTTGGGGTCGACTTCCAGTCTAACCTGATGAGCTGAAAACTGGTTTTCAGCTCTAGCTATTTCACACGGTGCGACACCTATCTGACCTCTACAACCCAATTAGTACTGGGTAATGCGATATCCCTTGGTAAGACTGGCAGTCAGACTTTTGCTAAGAATATCATCAACAATTCGTATACAGCGTGTATCGAAAAAGTTTCGTCATATTTAATGGTCATGTGATAGAACTGGACAACATACTCCACGTGAGACTAACTTCGTAAGCATTACAAAAAAGTAAATACTGAATTTTTATTGGACTGCAGACAATTTTTTACCATTAAGATATTAGTTTCATGTAGAAAGTTGTTAAGTTTGATTGACTGTATCAAACGCTGAAATGTGACCACACCTTTTTGATACATACTGCATTATAAACGATCAGTTTGATTAGCGTCCAGGTTACAAATGAAACAATGACAGCAACCGCAACCACAGCCGCAAACCGCAGTTGCATAGCAACCCAATTGCTTTGACAGACTGACGTGTAACTTTGTAAGAGCGCTTCTGTAGATTGACACATGCCACCAGACAGCTTAGCCCCCTCTGCCTACATTGAATCATTTCATAATTTTCAATGACAACCCGAAAACAAAACTAAATCTAGAAAAATATCAACGAAACAGCTGATTATCGCAAACATACACCCACATACCTCCTAGTCACACGAAACTGCTGTTTTATCCTATCAAATAATTCACGTTAGTTCACGAGGCTAACAATAAGCGTTCAGAGACCGAAAACTCCTCAGCTCCGCACAAAATACACCTGAGAGATATAATAAATTCATTTAGTTATTTTTATTACGATAGATAGTGGAAAGTAATTGGATATAAATCTTTGCTTTTATTATGATGTCCGCTGTGGAGTGTTATCCGTGAAATATGATTCTAACCGCTGTTTTAGACTAGGTGCGCGGCGGCGTTACCTTACTGAGACCCATTTCTATGATAAAGTGCCGTTCTCGTTACTGCATTAAGTTTGTTGATTAAAATATAACGTACATGCAATCACGCCTGTTTTCCTTAAAGGATTAGGCAGATATGTCAGTCTCGTTTAACAGGCCCTCCAGTTACACGAGACTAGATTTTTCAAGCAAAAAAGTGAAGCTGCTTTTTCATAAAATGATTATTAACCTGACTGTACCCTTTTTTGCAAAAAAAAAACTGGGTGGGTCGAGTAGGTGAAAACATAAAACTGATTTAATATAAGTTTCACTATGTGGATACGCGTAAATATCTTGGCGAGTCCAGATGACGAAATAATAAGTGATACTAATTTTGAGTTCCACCAACGTGTGCCAGTCGCGTCAAGTTGGTAAAAAAGCGGATTTTTTAACCTATATTTAATACTTTACATTAAAGTTATTCTTCGACCGCGATATTCTAGAAGAACAAAGATGTGCGAAACGGATTATAATTAATATTTAAGTTACATACTTAATCATGATAAAAAAGCCTCGGTGTTTTGTCAAGACGTAAAAATCATGCCAAACAGGGGTCTGCAGGGGGTCGCTGGTAAAAACAATAATGAACTAGGACGCTAGTAACCAAATTCCAATAATTCATTTCCCCTCGTTAATTTTTACAACCAAAAAGATTTGTTTCCCCTTTTCCTTTTGTTTTTTCTTATCTGACGTCCCGTATAGTCGCTGGTGTTCATTTTTTGCTACAGCAGCAATACAAAGATATTTTGGCGCCTGGACAAAATAGAAACAAATGCCTCGATTTTTCAATTTTAAAAAAACAACAGCTATCTTCTTGCAGTGTCATTGAAGCCCCCAAAATCCTTGTATTACTAGAATATTATATGCGTTGAATATATTCTTTTATCGAGCAAAAAGTTAACATGGTTATATTTCTAATGTGTCCTTATTTTTCAGCTCGTCACATTCGGCGATAATGCTCAGAACAGGATAAGATTCGCAACCAACTACGATTGCGGGACCGCCACTAATTGCACACTGAAAGGTAAGATTTATGTTGAACTATTTACAACGGTGGTAAAAGCCCTTGGCTGGAGGCCTTACATTCAAGGCATCCACAGGACTTGCCCGGCTAAGCAGTAGCCAAACTCCTAGGTTGAACTGCGAGATGCCCGACCAAAAAAAAAAAAAAGTGGTAAACTTGCTAACTTAGTTTCTACCCATGTACCTATGTTTAAAATGAATGTCGTATATGTGTGTATTGTAAAGTTTAAGTTTTGGTGCTATTCATTCCCACAGGGCATTCTACATGTTATATTGTATGTTCGGTCAGTACATCATCTGTCTAGCGTTTTTCCATGTATGTTGGGATTATTTTACAAGTAGCGACTGTCCATTTTTTTGTCCGTCCATGACGTAAAATGTAGAGCGACATTGCGCACTTTGAATAATTTAAATTTGAATCAGGCCGCCAAATGTAAACAAGGAAGTTTTAAAATAAATCCTGAAATTTAATTAAAACCTACAGAACATTTCTGAAAATACCTGAATTGACATTGGAGTTGAAACAATTTCCACAGAAAAATAATCTATTTAAGATAACAAAAAAATTGGATGCCCAATTTAAAAATAAATTGAGGGTTACAAAACTCCGGAAGAAGGGCGGAAGTCGAATGACAAATACGGACACAAGACGACCACTGTTCCCGAAATAAAATTCCCAACTCATTATGAATTTCATAAAGTAAAAAGGAACTTTTAATAACACGACACAAGGGACGAATGTCTGTAAAAAGTTAATTCCTCATCTTACGTAAGAGCACTTTGTAATTTTTATGAAGAAAAAAAATACATCGGTGAAGATTTTACGCTCACTTAAAAAGATGAGTGGGTGGTTAAAGGACGATTCGGGTAAGCACACATAGTAGCTCTTAAATTAAATGCATTTAAGGAATAAACTCCTCAGGGGTTCTTTCAAGAGTTTTTCCGTATATTTACATGCAAAAGAATATAAATAGAGTCGCATTTAAAGAAATGGTACACATGTAACATTTCTAGATGCTTAGTTTAATTAACTAAACATAGCTGCGTTGGGAAACAAGACGAGGAATACTCAACAATGCAACCAGAAAGATCTGCTTTTGTTATTTTCACACCTGTGTAATTTTGAGGAGACAAAAACATATGAAAAGAACCAAGTATATGAGACACATCCTTGCAAAATTAAACATTCGCATAGAAGGAACAATAGTTATTTATTTATTAATAAAGGTTTACCAACAGCTTGTGTGTACAAAATGTCTTGAGTACAGGTTTTACAGTCTTGGACTTAGGTACACAGTCGCCAATTACAGGTTAACCAGCATTCACAAAGAAAGTGATAAGTTGATAACACAAAAGAGTATAAAATTGAAACCGAGAATATGCGAAATATCTTTTATAAATTACATTTATTTTATTCGAATTGCTAATTCTCAGTTTACTGAGATTTTACTGCAGGCTGCGTGGCGGCTTTACCACCAGAGATGAGCTTAAACTTGCAGCGACTAATGCGAAAATCTTACCAATGCATAGCTAGCTTATCTCAAGCATTGAAAGACGCGATATTATGGGTTAGTTTCGAACACATCATTCGAATCAATCACTGGTGGGAACGTAGCCCCAGATTGTAAAGAAAAGAAAAAAAAACCGGCCAAGTGCGAGTCGGACACGCGCACGAAGGGTTCCGTACCATTATCTATAAAATCGGCAAAAAAATCATATCTGTTGTATGGGAGCCCCCTTAATATTTTATTTTTTTAGTATTTGTTGTTATAGCGGCAATAGTAATACATCATTTGTGAAAATTTCAGCTTTCTAGCTATCACGGTTTATGAGATACAGCCTGGAGACAGACAGACAGACAGCGAAGTCTTAGTAATAGGGTCCCGTTTTACCCTTTGGGTACGGAACCCTAAAAACCGGCCAAGTTCGAGTCGGACTCGCGCACAAATTGTAGCACCAAACAATAAAATAACAATATTTTAACGCTAATTCATAGGTCAATTGATGAATGAATGACAACGCTGTGGTGCCAACAGTCCCGGCGTAAAATGGCTATGATATACGGACGGACAGGAAGAATCTCTAAGGGTTCCATTTTTTGCCGTCTGGCAACGGAACCCTAATAAATGGATTTTATATTTAGAAACAGCAATACTCCCACGTTGATTGCTTTGGTCGAGTGGTTGCAAGCGCGACTGCTGAGCAAAAGGTCCTGGGTTCGATTCCCGGGTCGGGCAAAAGTGATATTGGCACAGAAATTTCTCAGTAATATTCACAGAGTTCAGATTTGTACCTAGTTGATGGCAATAGGCTCGCCCCCTATTACATGGGACTTAAACATAACTGGCGAAATGTTGGTGTACTATTAGGAACACCTCTGCCTAACCCTTCGGGGATTACAGGCGTCATGTTATGTTATGTTATGTGTAAACATCAATAAATAGCACACCCGACACTTCTAAGCTGGTTAACAATAAAATAGCAGTTAAGTTTTGCTGTAGTTGATTACGATAAGAAGTCAAGTGCTAGTTAAACGCTGGACTCCACTGCAGCGGAAATAAGAGATTTTATGACCAGCATAACTTATAGTGACTTTTAGCGCGAGTTCGAAAACGTGGTAGTTCGAAATAACAACCAATGTTATGCCGTGGAAATGGCCTTAGCACATACTGCTTTAGTCGTTAAGCTATTTCGAAATAATAACTACTTACTTACTAGAAAATAAAATCTTGAAAAATAGGAAAAAATTAATACAGTTTTTATGACTAATTAATTATGATAAAGGGACTCTTATCATTTTGCTGTTAGAAAAGATAAAAGTGTAATAATTTTTATACCTGGTGTTTATCGAATTAATTTACGTTTTTGAATTATCGTTCATAGTTAATGATGTCTCTTTTAACCACCTTTTTTGTAGCTTACATCGTGTCCCACTGCTGGGCAAAGGACTCCTCTTTCTCATTCCATCTCTCTCTGCCTTGTGCGATCTTTGGCCATGTTAGCCCCACAAACATGATCAGATAGTCACGCCACCTTCGCCGCGGTCAACGTCGACGGCGCTGTCCTTCCTCAGGCGTCCAGTGTGTGACGATCATTGCCCAATGTCCATCTCTCCGGATGCATCCGTGTGACGTGGCCAGCCCACTCCCACTTCAGGCTGGCTGTTTTTTCTCTAATGTCAGCTACTTGAGTTACGGAGCGCAGGGTGGTGTTTCCAACGCGATCTTTTCGCATAACACTTATTATGCTGCTCTCCATTGCAGCATTGCATTGGCTTTCCACCAGGCGTGATCGAGGTCAAGAGCAGGCCCATTTTGTATAAAAGACACCATTTAATTACAATTAATTATTCTTTTAATAAGTTGTACTAATGCTCACACATCTTTAAGTAATCACGTGATTGACTCAACTCATGTTTAGGAGCTTAATGCCCTAAAACTCAAAGCAATTGCCTGCTGTTGGATTTTCAAAGCTGACCTTAGCGTCTAAGGTTGAAAATCGAGTTTAATTTAGTTGCTATTTAGTTTTAGTGTAAGTGGGCAGACCAGTTTCCAATTCAGCAGTCTTTAAATCAACAAGACCTATCTCTTAGTACAAATTCTCGCCAACATCGTCAGTATTTGTCTTTACAATTTTAGGTTAGGGAAGGCTTCCTGTGGCTAATTACCAATTGTACGGGTCGATTGATTTAAGAGGTTACTCCAATAAATGCCTTGTACATTTCGACATTCTCTGTGTTAAATCGTGGCAAAACCGCGGCATGTTCTAGATCCAAAAATTCGAAGAAATGTGACATGTGTGACATACGGCCCGTTACTTCTTATAATCTGATTATTGCTGTGTGTTAAATCATCCGTGCCTGTCATATGTGAATCTCTAATGAGATACATAGGGGTATGAAGAGCAGGGTGTAAAGTTCTTCATCCTGCATAGAAAAGGGACGATCCTCCGACCAGACGGTTGTTGTGTCTGGTGGGCTACTGCCTGACAGTTGTCAGGTTCTTCTATACAGGCTGGCACCGACAATACGACAATAAATGAAAACACTGGGAATACTAGTTCATAGGAATATTTTTAAACTATCAAATAAATATTTACATCGAAATAAAAAAGAATAAAATGTATAAACAAACTAAATACTCGTAGCATAAAACTGTTCACGAAATACAACACTATTTACGAATGTTAGTTTACTAACGCTAGGTATAAATTCAATAATTCGAATCTGGAAATAAAATTTAAAAAACAAATTTGGCAAAGCTTTTTGAAGTAGCGAGTTGGCCCATGTGTCTAGTGTTCATACCTCGGGGGTCATTAACCTGTCGGTGCTAGCCTATTAATTTACATCATGCAGAAAATGCTGAAAATTCAAAATAATGTCCTGTGACTAAACTACTGGATGTGTTCGAAATAATTTTTAATAATATGTAGACTGGGAACGGCATGAGGTATACGCAGTTTAATTTATTGTCGTACTGTCGGCGCCAGCCTGTATACTCTTAAGTCACGAATAACTTTAATAGCGCGATTCAGAGCTTGGCTGTTTGTTCTTCATTAATGCGTAGATGCTGACGCTGTAGTACTTTTTGTAGTGCCGCTGCAGATCTATACATCTATACTATATACAAATAAATAAAATTGAAGTGTCCGTTTGTAATATCAAAATAGCAACTTTTTATGAATGCATATGACAATATATACGGCACTTAGAACAAAAACACATTTTTTTCAATTTTTGTCTATCTGTCTGTCTGTTTGTTCCGGTTAATCTCCGAAACAGCTCGACCGATTTGGACGGGACTTTCACTGGACGATAGCTGGTGTTATAAGATCTAACTACTTTGGTTTTGGAAAAATAATTAGGGTTCCGTGCAAAAAATCAAAACCCTTGAAATTGGTAACAAAATTCGATTCAAAAAGGGAAGTAATTTTTTTTATAATAATTTCACTTGAACGAAGGTCGCGGGCAACAGCTAGTTTTAAAGAGATATGTACCAAGTAGTTACGAGTTCTCAGAATCCCAAATAACTAACAACTTGTAGCCTGACTCTAGTACTGAATTTGCCCAGTAATTTTCAGTTGTACTGTGTAACGTATTGGTCCACATCCAGTCGCATATTCTTTTTAGACACTTTCTTTCTTTTTGTTTTTTTTTTACCAAATATGTTTTTTTTTCTTTTTTTATACTGGCACCTTGTTTTTATTTATGTTCATGTAATTTCGATTGGCCTGTTGGTCTAGTGGTTAGTGACCCCGATTAGGATGGAGGTCGTGGGTTCGATTCCCACACAGGACAAATCTTTGTGCGATGAGTACGATTATTTGTTCTGTATCTGGGTGTGTAATTTATCTATATTATGTATGTATTTAGAAATATTTAAAATTATTTGTTTCGTTTAATTGTGCTTCTGTGTGTTGTGCTGTGCCTTTTGTGTGCACCGAATAAATGCTTCATCTATCTATCTATCTAGACTGAAAACCAACATGTTGAGAAAAGTCTGTTAATATCCTTGATTTAACTTCATCAATATAATTTTCTTTGACAGAATTCCAGTACAACTTAGCGCGGCAACAAGATGAGGAGACCCTGCTTCGCATGAAACAGTCTTGGGACAAGAATCTACCAGATCTTAATGACTATTTGGAGCACATACTTCCTTTACTGCGGAACGCCTCAAAACAAAACAGTGAGTACAGAAATAGCAGAATTTTATTAATTTATTTTAATTGAAGTTTTTTTTTTGTTTGGACATTATGTTTCAAAAAGTAGGTTGCCTCGTAAATTATTAAGCAAAATTGAACCAATTGTCGTTCGGAATTATAACTTCGTTACCATAATTATTAAGTTCAATGTTGTTGGAAGGTTTTGTAATTCTACATGGATGTAATAGCGCATGGCTGTAATCGAAACCTACACCGCCAACTTGTGGTTTCAATCATCATCTGCCTAGCCTTTTTCCATGTTGGGGTCGGCTTCCAGTCTAACCGCTGAATATAAGTATTTCACATGGAGCGACTGCACAACTGAACTCCGCAACCCAGTTAGTAGAGGGTAATACGATACCCCTTGGTAAGACTTGTTGTCAAACTTTCAGGCGACCTGTAACTACTGTCAAAGATCTACAATACAAAATAATGACAGCCGGGACCAACGGCTTAACCTGTAATTGGCGACTGTGCAAGTCCAAGACTGTAAAACCTGTACTCAAGACATTTTGTACACACAAGCTGTTGGTAAACCTTTATTAATTAATAAATAAATAAAAAATAAATGCTGATTCATAATTTGATCTTTAAAATTTTACTATGCGACCTAAAACCAGTTCCGTATGACTGGCTACGTGTGTAAGCCAATAACATTTACAGTTAATTTTATTGAGACATGCTACACTCTAATATCAAATGTCGAAATCTAGGTACGCCTCCAAAGCTGACCGCAACCACAAACCACGGCAAAGCCACCAATCAGAATGACACATCGCAGCGAAATAGCTGGATTCTATGTAACATAAAATAACATCACGCCTGTAATCCCCGCAGGGTTAGACAGAGGTGTACCTAATAGTGCACTATATACAGCTGGTTATGTTCAACTCCCATGTGAAAGCTAGCTATTCCATGGTGGCTAGGCCATCAACCAGGCACAAATCCAGACTCTGTGGCTGCGCTTGCGACCACTAGACCAAAGAAGCTACTCTCTGAAAAATCTTAGGTTGGATAATACTCCTGTAACTTTATGACACCGTTGCCTTTTGCCGTTCGGAATTATAACTTCTTGCTGAAAAATCACCTCAGAATGTTCACTTAATTTTAGTACTATCAAAAGTTACAAAGGTAACTTAAAACACAGCAGCGTAAAACTACTTGTTACTTATTTTATTTTTATTCTATTGTTGAACGCCCCGCACAATACACCTAACTTTAAGTGTAACTTAAAACCTCTCATCATAGTTTAAAAAGGAAAAACTTGTCTGTCTCACAACCTCCTTTGTCCTTTAAACAAACAAAATAAACTAGTATTTTTACAATGCTTGAAAGAAATTCGTTTGTTTGTAATGAATTTAGGAGTACACTGTAGACTGTGTAAACTACACTTGAGGGTCTTTTTCGCTTTTGTGTGAAAATGTTTTCTATTTTAAAAGAAGATTTTCTTTAAAAAGATTTTTACAGTATACACGTAGTCCTTGTAGGAGTGCTTTTGGCTTTTATAATTATTTTAATTTTTTAATACAAAATGGGCCTGCTCTTGACCTCAATCACGCCTGGTGGAAAGCGATGGATGAGGTCTATGATGAAACGAGCATGCCCAGAAGATGCCTGTTCACCCTAGCTTTGAAGGCAGACGGGTTATATGTGGGAGGGAACATAAATGCCGGCAGAGAGTTCCACACTTTGGCTGTATATAAAAAACATGTTCAGCACGTTAACCAGCATTCACAAAGATAAGTGATAAGTTGATAACACAAAAGAGTATAATAAACCGATAATAACACGATAATTATCAAAGAAACTATACTATCTTGATAATTTCGAACCCTGCTTCTAACCCAGACTGATAATTTGTTGCGTATCGTGAAGGGATGGTTAGAATCAAAGAGTAAATTATTTTATCGCAAAAGATTTAGAACTACATATAAATACCCACACGACAAATAAATTAGATCTCCCATAAATATTAATAAATCAAAAGAAATTTATGGGACCACTATAAACACAACCAATAAATAAATATCAATTGATTTATTAATAGATTGCTGTATTGCTCATATTTGAATTATTGTATTTCGGACAAACATTATGTTTAATTAATAATAATTTGTCTATAACTTACAATAATTTATTGATTACTAAATAGAACAATGATAATTTAATGTGATAATGTAAGTATCATTGATTAATTAATTGAATACATAGCCATTATTGTGAAATATCTATTTGTTTAGTAGGAAATTACTAGCAAATGACTGTGATAATAGTGAAATTTTGTACTGGTGATACAACAACATAAACTATTGTTTTAAAAATGCGAATTTAAGTACCTGATATTCGGATTAATTTGAATGAATCGTCTTATAAAACTTATATTACAATACAAATCATCTGAGATATTTAAAAACATGGAAATAAATAATTAATCTTATAATGTGAATTAATGTGCCGCACTACCAACAGATATCTTAAATACACACACACAGATAATAATGATATCTTTGAGATGGATCATAATTTTGAGAGAAACCATTGGATTACTATAAACACAAGATATATAATGCTAAGTGTACTTATCCTATTTGTTGTTTTAAAGGAAATTGGGTTTCTAAATTATAATAAGTAAGCGGATATTCTAATACACCTAAATCTTAATTTGGTAATTAATATTAAACTAAGAATCAAGACCACGCGGCCTTCTGGGAATTTTCCTTTGAAACCTATTTAGGATTTGTCAATAAGTACATAACGAGGCGAAATTTAAAACTTTCGGCGGCCATGAAGCTGTGAGAAGATGGCATTTTGTCGAGAAGCTTAATTTCGAAGTTAAAGACAAACTTGGGAAAGAGAATAAATATGTGTTAATTACTTACTTATTTATAACTTAGCGTTGAGGTCGAAACTTACTCTTGGCGGTCTTAAAAAGTGGGTGAATTTATCATATTTGAAATTGAAAGTCATGATTCATGGCTTTCAAAATATTTAAGGTGGAAGCGTGGGGGTCGCCTGCGAAATAGAAATCTTATGTTTTTTGCCATTAGCGGGTTAGTGTCGTGCCTTGTTGGCGCGTCCCCCTTAAATGAAAATTGCATACTGATACTAAAAGAATATCCAAAACGATTGAATGAAAAGCTGGTTTTATATATTTTTTTCATTAAATCTGTACTTGCCTAAGGCATTATGATTATTTTCAAGATTTTAAACGTAAACGTTCAATGTTAATGATTTTAAACAAAAATGATCACCATCATTGCTTTTCTCTTTGCAATCATAAAAGATTTTTATTCCAACAATAACAAAATCTCTCTTTTTCAGACTACAACTCCGTAGAAGAATATTGGGATGCGCTCGGCGAGTACGAAGGTGCCATACTCAAGGCCCGAGAATTGTGGGAAAATGTGAAACCTCTTTACTTCAAACTTCACAAATACATTGCACTTAGGCTCAAGGGTTCTGATGCCGTCGGCAAGCCCCTCCCGGTACATTTACTGAGTAAGTATCCCATAGACTTAACTGTCCATTATAGAAATAAAATATTTGTTAGGCAATTAATAATTGTTTCGACGTCGGAAAAATATTGTTCAGTAATAATTGTCGGTGTTTTTGCTGGATATTCTACTTTTATAAAATTGAAGAGCAAAATAACGAATTTCAACGATAATTAAAAAAAATGTGATAAAGTAAAAAAAAAAACACTTTAAATGCTGCACTTTAAACACACATGCTGAATACACCACAGCAAAAGTTCTGTCGAAGTTAAAATTAAAACCGGTAAAGTTGCAGCCGGTAAACAAAATAGTTTCAATGCTCGTACAGAAGTTACCTAGGCAATTTCACTTGTTTGTAGCTAGGACCTAACGAGAAACCTAGCAAGTGAAACTATAAACAGACTGCAACGCAAAACAACGCAGGGGAATTAAATTAAAAAGCGGGGGAGGCAAAGACAATTTTTATCATAAAAAAATAATTCAGCAAATCAAATTTTCTGCTTTTGACGTAAAGTAATAACATAATTGAGTGTTCTAACATAATTGAGTGTTCTATTTCAAATAATTTTAACGCAAAATTGTTCGAGTTTTTCTTGCTACTTACAAATGTTGTCGAGACCAAATTCTGAAAACTTTAAATTGTTTGGCATGTGGTTCCCCTGAGAACTATACAACCCTTTGTCAAGTGTTACATTCTCCAAAGTTTTATTCTAGGGCTAGCTAAGGGTTTCTAAGAAAGTAGGTATACGCCCCTTTAGACTTAGACTCCCTTGTGATGTTTCAAATAACAGTTTTTAAGTGTACTCTTGGGCCAAAAACGAAATCTAAAAGTCAACCTCTTTTGTATAAAGGTCTTTCCAAAAACGTAAGTGACCGACTCGTAAGAAAAGTTAATAGACTTGGTATAAATGAATACTTTAATGTGAACTATTTTTCAGGATCGTTAACAGGCGATGATTGGTCAAATCTAATAGAAAACTTACTCCCAAAACATGCGGGAATATATCAAAAAGTACACGTGAACCTTCAGTTAAAGGTGAGTTTACTTTTATGTACATTTATAACATTGCTAATCTTGACGTCATAATGTTGAAATCACTTTGAAGTAACACATATGGTCGACTTTCCTTGTTGCTTAAAAGGGGTTGCCCTTTTTAGCAATAACGAAAAAAACGACCTTTCAATTTCATTGCTTTTAACATTAAAAGGAAAAACAAGGATAAAATGTTTATTATTTATAACGGATAAATCAATTTCACAGAACTTGGGCGGGGCATTAGCTTTCAAACAAGCAGCGAAACTCATCAAAGCACTAAACTTAGGAGACGCAGATCCAGATATTTGGACTGAATCGATGTTCAATAGTACTTGTCCGCCAACCTTAGTCGACTGGTGCAAACCCAACAAAGTCAGAGCAGTAACTTGTAAAGACGTCAGCGTAGCCAACTTCATAGAAGCTCACGAAGCGGTTATGAAGATAGTCTACAAGCAGATCATCAATCTACATAGCAACAACACTTATATTCTAAGAGAGGCTTCCCGCTATTCCGGTAAGATTCCGTTCTAGTTCTGAAGTTGTTTCTTTGAGAAGTTCGCAACTCATCGTGTTGTTTGTTACAGCTGTATATGAAGCTATTCCTGGGTTCGTGTCGCTACTTTCCTTGGATCCACATGCGCTCAGTAAAGCTGGGCTGTTCCCGATTGAAACTTTTAAACACAATGCGAATCATCATCGTCTTGTATTACAATTGATTATGGCTTTGAGAGATTTACCAAAGTAAGTTTTTGCTACTAAGGCATGTAATTCTGTCTTATACTAGCTCTTCAATGCTTTATCAAAATATTTTTCTTGCAGACTTAACTTCTATTTAGCAGCCGACGAATGGAGAATAAAAGTTTTAATGGGAGCTATACCGTATGCGCAAATACCAAGTAGTTGGAGCGACTTCCGTAAAAATTTCTCCAACATTGAAACGGGTGATAGTGATTTCCTTGGAGATCCATACATGATTTTCAACAAACCTTATATTGGGTGAGTTACAAAAAAAAAATTGGTTCTTAAAATAACCCCTGTTGAGGTTAAGGATCATACTTACATTTTATTTTGTTGCAGAAAATTCATGGGCTTAATACTAAAGTACCAAATCTATCAGTCTTTTGCTGAAGAACTTGTGTTGGATGAATCGGATTTAATACAACATATAGCTGAAAGTAATGATCGGTTGATGTAAGTATAGAAACTATTAGAGGGTCTTGCAAATTAAGCCTACGTTGGTGTGCAATTTTTATATCATACAATGTTTTTACAGGACCGCAATGATACAAGGTTACGGAACCATCTGGCCTGAGATGGTTAGCGATCTACTAGCGAAGCGAGAATACGGCCTAGAATACACAGGACTAACAGACTACTACAAATTCTTAGATGAATACCTAGACAATCAGTTGGACCCCTCGACAGAAAGTTTTAGTTCTGACGATTATGATGAAGTAGTTGAACCGGTTCCAGAAGAGATCCCAGAGACCCCATCTTCATCAGAAACCCCAAAAATTGTAGAAGAAAAAGAAACCCACAATATAGTAGATAACGAAATCGATACAGGTGAAGGATCAAATTCTAAATATAGCGTCGAAACGTCTACTGTAGGAGTATTGGAGATAAAGAATCCTGTAGGACCTGGGGACCACAACGAAGTAAATACGAAAGAGGCGTCGTATAATACTTACTGGTGGATAGGGATAGCGGTAGCTTTGGCAGTCGTTGTGATATTAATAGCAATAATAGCGAGAAAACGCCACAGTCACAGGAAACAGCTAGAGAGGCAGCGAAGAGACAACTCGCAAGCCTGATTTGAGGAATATCGGTTCTAGGAGTGGAGCCGATACTTATTGACACTGAGACTAAACATAGTGAAATTGTGCCAATAATTGAGTGGAGTTCAAAAGACGTATTTCTGTTCAGTGTATCGTTTTGTGTAATCTGCTTTTTGTTCGGGAAGTTTAGTTGTATTTAGCTGTGTTTGTTTATAATTTCGGTATTATTTATTAGTTTCATCACACACCAATGCATTTAATTATGTATACAATGTATACTCCGAATGTTTTAATTTCAATTTTTATAATAATAATGCTAGATTATAAAGATGGAAATATTTTTGTACATATCACAATTTGCGAAATAGAATAAAGATTGTTACCAAGAGTGTCTATAATAGTTGTATATTCTAGTTAGATGTAATTTTGCTGTGCCTTAAGCGTCTCAATTTCTAATAAGTAAGATGCATAAAATATGTTAGGAATTATCAAATTTGTAAAAAAAATAACTGTAATTTTATAAAAATCTCTATTTACTACTGTCACCTGCGAAAAAATTCCGACCAATACTTGATGAATTTGTTTCTTGTTCAGTGATTATAAATTATATATTTTAGTTATAAAAATATTTGAATATTATATCTTTTTACCTGTCATAACCAAATATCTATTTTAATTTGATGTTGCTCGTAATTTATATGTTACTAAAGCTTTACTAAGGTAAAGTGGGGATTAGTAAAGTTGTGTCAACATTGAAAGCAGAGAATAATAAATGTTTTGAACATAAAATGTGTATTTATTCAATTTTGGTAAATCTCCTGAAGAGCTCGTGGCTAAATAAGAACAGCCGTTGGGGTCCGTGGATGGGTGACCATCCATTACATACCGAGTTTCCTCCGTGCTTCGGAAAGCACGTTAAGCCGTTGGTCCCGGCTGTCAATTGTAGATGTTTGGCTGTCGTTAAAGGTAGTCAGTGACCCGAAAGTGTGACAACCAGTCTTACTAAGGGGTATCGTATTACCTAGCACTAACTGGGTTGTGGAGGTAAGATAGGCAGTCGCTCCATGTAAAATACTGGTATTCAGCTGCATCTGGTTAGACAGGAAGCCGACCCCAAAGTAATTGGGAAAAGGCTAAGCAGATGTTGATGATGTTTCGGTAAACCTACTCATGAATATGACGAAGTCACAACTTTAAAGGACGACCTAATTTCGCTTGAAAAACATACAAAAAAAACCGACCAAGTGCGAGTCGGGCTCGCGCACGAGGGGTTCCGTACCATTATCTATAAAAAATACGAAAAAAACACGTTTATGGGGACGGGAGTCCCCATACAATAAACGTGTTTTTTTTTTCCTTAACATTTTTTTTAAATTTTTAGTATTTGCTGTTATAGCGGCAACAGAAATACATCATTTGTGAAAATTTCAGCTATCTAGCTATCACGGTTTATGAGATACAGCCTGGAGACAGACAGACAGACAGCGGAGGCTTAGTAATAGGGTCCCGTTTTACCCTTTGGGTACGGAACCCTAAAAAACAGCAGTAAAACATAAAAAAACAGCAGTAGCAGCAGTTGTAAAACATAGAAAATTCGTGTAACATGATAGAAGCCTGCAGTTTTAATATGTTATTTAGATGTAGGTTAAGATTAGGATTTAGTATGTAATTTTATAGGATGAAGATTAAGTACGAGTATTTAGCATCTGCGATAAAATGCGATAGAGTGGCCACTCTATCGCATTTTATCGCTGATCTGTAATGGTAGTTGTAGGTAAGAGTTTGTAAATAAATAAATGATTTTGAACAGACTACCTTCCATTTTAAGCTTCTCATGTTGCCACTTCATTAGTTGCAAGATAAGAAGCTTAAACTGGACCTACCATTTTAAAGCTAAGCTAAGCTAAGCTTCTGTTCTCTTCTCTTTTCAGTCTCGTAGTAGTAGATTTTAATACAAAAAGTTTTCTTGAACAAAGATGTTGGTCTAGTGGTAGCAAAAACCCCTGTTGAAAACGAGTTTTAGGGTTCGATTCCCAGGTTTAGCAAAGAGGTATAAGGGTTTTTCACTAAGAATTTATCTGTAGCCGCAAAGACTGGATTTCTGCCCCGTTGTGGGTGTCGTCACTTTATAAATGTGACTTAAATATGCGACATAAACTGTGTCACTTTGTAGATGTGACTTAAACATGCGACTTAAGTGGCGAATTCTGCTGTAGGTACATCTCTGCCTAACCCTTAAGGAATTACAGACCTGATGTTATGTAAGGTTGCTGACCAGTTCCTCCTAAAGTTTACAGTTAATAACAAAACCAATCCATTTACCGTATGTTTAACCTTTTGAACGCCACAGTCACATATACGTGACAAGCAAGCGCGTGCCCTGTACGTCAAACGACACAAATATGTGTTAAAATAATAGGTGAAATTGTGGCTTGGCGTGCAGGGCACGCGCGTGCGTTTATGCTCTGGCGTTCAAAAGGATAAAGTGAACTCAATATTATCATATCGACAAGATGATGTCCAGTGTTAATGTAGTCGATGACAGATATAACCGGGGGTCATGCTACAATTCGACATGAATCGACGATTTTACTAATTGATACCTACTCGTACGTAATTAACCGAATTTGGTATGGTCAATGGATTTATATGTTTATAGTATTACTGGGTCATTTGAATGCCTTGTTGGTCTAGTGGTTACATGCGTGACTGCTGAGCAAGAATTCCTGGGTTCGATTCCCGGGTCAGGCAAATTGTTATTGGGTTTTTCCATTGAGTTTTTCCATTTCTCAGTAGCAGTCATGAAGTCTGAATTCGTGCCCGGTTGTTGTCAATAAGCTCGCCCGCTATTACATGTGACTTAAAAAAAACATAACTGGCGAAAAGGATGTAGATACTATTAGGTACACCTCTGGCTAACCCTTCGAGGATTACAGGCGTGATGTTATGCTATGAGCTAATCTGAAAATCTAAGTAAATTTCTATAGGTACATTGATAAAATGGTAAAAATAAATCTACAAATGATAATGTAAGACTAGCCAGAGCAAAAGAGAAATAAAAACCTTGCATTAGAACAGATAAGCATGATTTATTTACTGAGTATCAGACCATCAAAAATAAGCACAAAATAATGAACTACAACATTACATTTATAATTATATTATTACAATTCACTGTACTTACACACGTATTACAGAGCTCATTACACTTCCACAGTTCAACCACTACTCCCTTGCTAAAATGGCGCTGCCTCGAACTTCTAAAATCCCCCTCTACCAGACAAATAGTCAAGCGACATCGCAATATCCGTTAGCGCCATTTTAGCATTTTAAACAAGTCAAATAACTTACTAATTTTACCTAATACATTTGTGTAATTTAAAAAAATACTGTAAATATCTTAAAAATACATAAACTTATAGTATTTAGAGTTTAAATAGCTAACATTCGGCCATCCAAAACCTCGTACGTCCTCGTACGGTAGACAAATACTCAAAATCAAAATCAAAATATTTTTATTTCACATAGGCCTACATGGGCACTTATGAAACGTCGACAAAAAGGTGCACGGTTCGGGTTGGTCGTTTCCTATGGAGAAGAACCGGCAAGAAACTCCATGGTTACTCTTTTAAAATGATTAGTTTTACAATATTATCATGTTACAGCATTAGTACTCAAGTATGGGGGGACAGCATAGGCCCGACAATAAGTCGTTGCTTACTACACAAGAAAAACGGAAAACAAGATAAGAGGTTAACAAAAGTTAACACACATCTAGGAATCTACAAGGCCTACACTGTTCACACATTCACAAACAATCGTTAAAAAGAATCTATACAAAGGTAAGAAAATATTATAAAAGACTAAATTAAACGAGTGACAAAAATATTGTCATCAGTGCTGCAACTATTACTATTCAATAATGAAATAGTAACCATACAATAGTTGTTATAACAGTTTAAAGTTTATTTACAATTTAAAGTTTATCATTTATTTTACTTTAGGTTTATACATTGAATTATACACATAAAATTAGTATTCCAACTTACGTACATATTCACTTATTCATTCATTCATTAGCCTTTATTTGCCTTAACATTTCTTTTATTACAATTCATTTAACATTACATACCTTACATTTTATTTTCACTAAACATTACATGTAGCAATACACTCATTACACTCTTAACATTTCACCTCATTTAACTATATACGTACGTACACGTTACATTAATGTTGAAAAGTTTGTCACATTTTCTTTTTTTTTTTATAAAATATCATCTCATTATATTATACAATACATTTTTATAAAATAATGTCCTGAATACCAGTGGCAACAGGCTACAATTGCCCTGAATACCCCTGGCAACAGGCCCCATACGTCCTGAATACCAGTGGCAACAGGCCACAATTGCCCCGAATACCCCCGGCAACAGGTCCCACTACGTCCTGAATACCAGTGGCAACAGGCTACAATTGCCCTGAATACCCCTGGTAACCTTAATACCAGTGGCAACAGGCCACAATTGCCCCGAATACCCCCGGCAACAGGCCCCACTACGTCCTGAATACCAGTGGCAACAGGCTACAATTGCCCTGAATACCCCTGGCAACAGGCCCCATACGTCCTGAATACCAGTGGCAACAGGCCACAATTGCCCCGAATACCCCCGGCAACAGGCCCCAATTATTGTCCTGAATACCCCTGGCAACAGGCTACAATTGCCCTGAATACCCCTGGCAACAGGCCCCATACGTCCTGAATACCAGTGGCAACAGGCCACAATTGCCCCGAATACCAGTGGCAACAGGCCCCAATTATTGTCCTGAATACCCCTGGCAACAGGCTACAATTGCCCTGAATACCCCTGGCAACAGGCCCCATACGTCCTGAATACCAGTGGCAACAGGCCACAATTGCCCCGAATACCAGTGGCAACAGGCCCCAATTATTGTCCTGAATACCCCTGGCAACAGGCTACAATTGCCCTGAATACCCCTGGCAACAGGCCCCATACGTCCTGAATACCAGTGGCAACAGGCCACAATTGCCCCGAATACCAGTGGCAACAGGCCCCAATTATTGTCCTGAATACCCCTGGCAACAGGCCCCATACGTCCTGAATACCAGCGGCAACAGGCCCCACAAAATTTTTCGTTACGTAGCCATAATCAACTACAGATAAATCACCTGTAAAACCAAATCAGTTAATAAACATATCTTTTCAATAATTAGTTTCAGTTACCATCGTTCTATAACCAACAAATATTATCAGTTTACCATTTACTATGCAAAAATCAATCAACATAACTTTTATTTATTTATTTAATCACAACGGTTGGTTACAAACCAATTGCAGTAACTAAAATTATAAAAATAAAAGAGACAATTATAACACATTAAAAATAACAAAGTAAAGCAAAATAATTGAAGTGAAAACAAATAAAAGAAAGAAGGTTTACAACACTTTCATAAATTTCTCTCTCAGTACTTCTGACATGCCACTAAAATCTTCATCCATCTATCAGCAGACAGATCGTCTGTTGGATTAGAATCCAAGAGATCATGGGTGTTTACAGACTATTTCGGCACGTTATCAAACAATTGGAAATTATGTGTTCATGTTTTATGCTTTACAGAACACAATATGAAGTAGAATGACTAGGTATAACGTACTGAATATACCAAATTACTGTTTAGCTGCATGCTTCATTCATTAGACATTTATGTAAGAATAGTTTTTTTTTTTTTTTTTTTTTATGCATACATAAAATAATAATTTGCGGAGACTTTAAATGTTCTTCAGGAAACCAAACATGCGATACTATTTAAGCTATTAAAGGAGTTTAATCTCAAATTAGAAATAAATGAACCCGCGTAGGTTCATTTAAGCAGTGGTACGTTTTTAGATAATATTCTCCACAACATGCGAGGGTACAAATTTGAGATTATAGAACTAGGTGTATCTAACCACATAGCCCAACTTATGACGTTCCCGATACAACGAATGTGTTCTTTGAAATATTACTATGTAAAATAAAACGAGATTACGGCAAAGAAAATATTGATCTTTTAGGAAATGTATATGTGTAGTCTTAGTTTCTCCGATGTTTACGAAGCGGATGTCGTAAACAAGTTTTAATATAATTATATATTTATTCTTGATTTGTTTAAACTTTTTTTTTTTATGATCTATGTTTTCCAATAGTCAAACGTAAACTATACAACAACTAGACCACAGTGGATTCCACGGGGAGTAAAACGCAGAACTAGGCGATCGTTATTGTGGAAATAAAGGCTAACACGAGACAATGTTTGAAAAACCGCTATTAAAAATTTCTCGAAAAGATACCAAAAAGTGATTAAATTAACATAGAAAACAAAACAGCAAAACAGTTACTTTATTGGAACGAGTACCAACAAATCTAAGGCTATTTGGAAGGTTATTAATTCAATAAAACCTAACTTTCCGGAACCGGATGTAAATGTTATTAATGACAATAATAAGTGTTTTAAAAACCCCAAAAGATAGCGTAACTAATTTCATAGACTCTGTTCAATCGAATAGTAGTACTCGTCCAACAAATAATAAGTTTAGCACGTCTGGTTCGGACTAATCTATGTTTATGGCGCCTGAAAAACACCAACAGCACAGGCTATGACGACATTGGTACCAGAGTGGTAAAAGCAGTTTCTTTTCATTAAGCCCCCATATTAAGTAACATAAATAGTATTCAATTTGGTATTTTTTTTTGAAAAGTTAAAAAGTTTCTATAGTCAAGCTAGTAGGTACATAAAAAGGAAGATAAAACTGATATTTCTAATTACAGGCCTGTAGCGCCAATACGAATATTTTCTAAAATTTTGAGAAAGTCTTCTATCATAGTGTTTATAATTATTTGTAAAAGAATAATATATTTTGTAAGGAACAAATAGGCTTTAGAAAAACTAAAACCATTAATATGGCTGTATTCAACTTCCTTGAAAAAGTATACCATAACATGGACAGTAGAAAACCAGTGATGGCTATGTATATAGATATGACCAGGGCATTTGACTATGTGGCTCAAAAAATACTATTAGATAAGCTCTATAAATATGACAGAGGTAACGTGCTCCTGCTAAGTAAACTTTGACCCAACAAAAACGGAACTTGTAATAACTGATCAGAGACTAAGCATTGGTACTGCCTTCACGGAATCCATTTCGATGTTTACGTCATATTTTCCTGAACAACTAACCATGGAATCGCGAAAACCTCTCAAAACTGGCAAGTCATTCTTCGACCATATAGTTGTTAAGTTACGGGCAACCGACTCTCTCAGCATTGAGCATTGACTTCCGAAATCAATAAAGCAATCTAGTGCTGTACCATTAACTAAAGCTAGTTTAAAATATTTGCAGTCATTTTCATGTTCTACGGATATACCTAAAACCGCTTTGTATCCGCCGAGTTGTATCCTTTTTACCGGGACAGTCGTTATTTAAATGTCCCACTTTATTACAAGCACGGTGTACACCGTTTGATTGTTTGTTTACACTCATAGTACGTGTGGCCTTCTTCACCACAATTGTAGTATTTAGGTGTGAATTCTGTCATATTGGTTTTAGTTCTATAGGTTTTATTACGTTTATTGTCAATTACGCCTGCCTGCCGCACCGTTTTGTCGATTCTTTTGTTAATTTAAACTCCCTTCAAATACAAAACGCGCTTTACAAGCAAGCATATCTGACAATAACTATAGTGTACACTGTACTTGGAAAAGTGGAATGTAATTTGTTATGCCATTCAGACCAGGAAAACATAACACTGGGAAGTCCTTGGTACCATTTTTGTGCAAAACCTACAAGCTTTGGCAGTGCGTAATGACTTGTTTGCCTGTCCAACCAGTTATAAATTTGTGCACACTCATTTACTTTGTTTATCCATATTTCTATCGTTTGATTTCGTTTCGATGGATCAAATTCGGGTATAACATTAAAACAGGGAAACGTTCATTGTTTCCATCAGTTTCCATGGTCTGAACAACTTCTTTTAACATTTGTGCCAATAAAATTTTACCACTGACCTGTTCGGCAACATTAGTGTTACCCTGAAAAAGCCTCGTGTTGATGCGGACGCTCCTAGTTCCGCTATTCCTGTGGCCGACGTCAACGTGGCTGCGCCTCGTGCCGCTGCGGCTGCGCCTCGCATCGCTCCGGCTGCGCTTCGCACCGCTCCGGCTGCGCTCCGCACCGCTCCGGCTGCGCTCCGCACCGCTCCGGCTGCGCTTCGCACCGCTCCGGCTGCGCTTCGCACCGCCCCGGCTACGCTTCGCACCGCTCCGGCTGCGCTCCGCACCGCTCCGGCTGCGCTTCGCACCGCCTCGGCTACGCTTCACACCGCTCCGGCTGCGCTCCGCACCGCTCCGGCTGCGCTCCGCACCGCTCCGGCTGCGCTCCGCACCGCTCCGGCTGCGCTTCGCACCGCCCCGGCTACGCTTCGCACCGCTCCGGCTGCGCCTCGCACCGCTCCGGCTGCGCCTCGCACCGCTCCGGCTGCGCCTCGCACCGCTCCGGCTGCACCTCGCACCGCTCCGGCTGCACCTCGAACCACTCCGGCTGCAGCTCGCGCCGCTCCGGTTGCCACGTCGGGCATGACAACGGATGCCACAGACACTGCTGACATTACGCTGCTTGATGCTGCGACTGCGAGAGTTTAGCTTATTACTGCACTTTTACCAGGGCGTTCGGGTACACTGAGATACCAAAGTATTCTAGAAACTGACATCGTTCGGCTGCTGATCGTTGTTCTTGACGTGATCTATGGCTGCATTCGGTCTCGAGTTGCGTCTTTTATTCCGGGGCTGGCTGAGTGATCGGCTCCTGGACCGACAACTGCGCCTATCGTGGACGTGGACCCGCAACGCGTGCCTCTCCACGACCACGGAACGTTGGCGGCACTCATGCCACGATACAGCGTGAGATTGCCCAAGAGGCGACAACTGTTGCACGTTATCCATGATTTACTGAAATAAGAAATCAACGGACAAAAAATGTTGCAAAATGCCTACACTAAAACTACACCTATGTTTTGGAGAACAAACTAAACAAGCTAAATCAAAGACAGGATCAAATAACCCTTTATTTGGATTACTTCAAACCGTTTTGTAGGTTAATCAAAGATTTCATGCAATAGAATAAAATAAGAAAGAGAAAAAAAATGTTCAAAAACAATTTACAGTAGTTAGGGCATAAGTTATCTATCTCACTTCTGAAATGTAAGACTAGCCAGAGCAAAAGAGAAATAAAAACCTTGCATTAGAACAGATAAGCATGATTTATTTACTGAGTATCAGACCATCAAAAATAAGCACAAAATAATGAACTACAACATTACATTTATAATTATATTATTACAATTCACTGTACTTACACACGTATTACAGAGCTCATTACACTTCCACAGTTCAACCACTACTCCCTTGCTAAAATGGCGCTGCCTCGAACTTCTAAAATCCCCCTCTACCAGACAAATAGTCAAGCGACATCGCAATATCCGTTAGCGCCATTTTAGCATTTTAAACAAGTCAAATAACTTACTAATTTTACCTAATACATTTGTGTAATTTAAAAAAATACTGTAAATATCTTAAAAATACATAAACTTATAGTATTTAGAGTTTAAATAGCTAACAATAATAATCCTAATACGCCTGCAATTCCCGAAGGCTTAGGTAGAGCTTGTACCTTAATAGTACTTTCATTCAAATTTCGCCATTTATGTTTAAGTCCCATGTGAAAAAGGGCGAGCCTATTGCCATCAGCTAGGCACAAATCCTGACTTCAAAAAGTGTCGTTCCATTTCTTGTTAAAATGACGAATCTCCTCACATTCTCATCATAAACAATTAAGCATAAGCATAATCAGCCAATAATGTTCCCACTGCTGGGACACACGGCCTCCTCTCTATGAAAGGGAATGGGCTACAATCCACCACGCGGGCTCAGCGCGCGTAGATGTCACATGTCTTTGAATGTTTGGTTCTAGGACATGCCAGTTTCCTCACGATGTTTTCCTTCACCGTTTTTGAGAGCAGTGGTGATGAAATAAATTACACAAAGTAATGCGCCTGCCTGGGTTCGAACCCACGACTTACTGTTCGTAACTCAGGGTCGCCACCACTTTGCCACCGCTGCTGTAAACAATTTATCCAGCCGTAATTTATGTAATTTACTAGAATACTAGATGAGACTGCAATATTACTTTTTCTACTTCACGGAAACATTCTTATCTCATCGCGCGGGTAAGTTACCTAATGCAAGAAAAAGCAAGACAGCAGAAATCGTTGCTGACACAATAACTGGCTGTATCCGGTACCCTTAGCTTGGCCGCCTGCCAGAAGTACCCAGATATGAAAAGGAAATGAGCACAAAGGATATTCTATCGTACACTTCCTATATTTCTAATCTTTCCAAACAATTTTTATTTTGAAGGTAGTTTAGGATTTTTTTTACCCTAGGAATTATGACGGGTTTTGATATTCCATTTGATATGTGCGCGGAAATATGAGGTGGTTTCGAGAAGTGAATTGAATTTTGCTTTTGATGTTCCTTTCATGATTGACATTTTGTTCAAATTTCGATCAGACTCATAGTGACATTTATGTTTAATCGCTACATAGGAACTTAAATCCCACATCGCGCAATTAAAGTTGTTCGCGAGTTTAGAATATAGGTACAACCAGTTGACAACAACAGCTATCGGGCAAACAGTCCCTTATCCTGGACTGAGGGTCAACAGAACGTCTGCAGAGGGGAGTCAATATCCACAGCATTTAGCACCTGAGCCACCCTTGTGGCTGATCGTCCCCTTGCGGCTGGCCTCCTCCGCGCGACCGTAGGTCTCACCTGGCGGTGACAGACCGCGTGGCGAACCAGGTAGCGTGAAGTCAATGGCGCCGTAAGTAAAGCACCGACACGCTCCTGCTGTATAAAAACGCATCCACACATAAGCAAGAAGGTTGTGCGTGCGTTTGCAGAAACGCAACGACATCCCACTAAAATATCGGCCAGTACCTACACCAGACACTGTGACAAGACAACTCCCGTCTGGTCGGAAGATCCTCCCCTTTCAATGAAGAAAGAGAAATTTTACACCATGTACGGACGGACGGCCCCCTACATACAATATAGATCAATGATGAACAGTATTATGTAAATCAATTGCGTAGGTGGGAACTAGAATACTGAATTTACTTTTCTCTGACCTTTATCCTGAATAAAACCTAGGGATTGGGAAAACAAAATATCTAGATAGATAGCATAAAGCCACCTACGGGCATTTTTCTTTATGTGGAAATAATTCTATTTGCATATTTATTCCTTTGTTTTGATCTAGCAAAAACGCCAGACTGCTGCTGTAAATCTGACACAAAACTGTTAGGCAAGAAAACAGAACGTTCTTAAGACCCTCATAGGAGTTACCGAAAATACACACACAATTAGATTAAATAACTAGATGAATTAAAAATATTACTAAAACTTTATTGAGAACATATGGATAAACTGTGAAAAACACATTACACAAAGAAAAATACCCTGAAATTTTAATAAAAATAACTGGCATACGACAAAAATTTAATAACTCCTACAGTGAATACCGATGACGTCATAGTACGCGTCATTCAAATTCTGTTCCACGTTCGATGTTTCAAAACGGTCGGTAGTTCTAACAGCCAGTATACAACATGTGTCAGAAAAATGTGGTCACTTTTAAGGATGTAGTTGCAGACCATCAAACTGAAGTCTATCTCATGGGACCAACATATTGTTTCGGGAGGTACCTGCACCGAATCGGGGGGGAGGAAACGCCCGGGTGCTTTCATTGCGAGGATCGCCCGTAGGACACGGTGGAGCACACCGTGGAGGTCTGCTCCGCTTGGGCGGAGCACCGCCGTGTCCTCGTAGCGGCGATTGGCGGCGGCGACCTCTCGCGTCCGGTCCTGGTTCAAGCCATGGTCCGGGGCGAGAGGGAATGGGAAGCCGTCGCCTCCTTCTGCGAAGCAGTCATGCTAGCGAAGGAGGCGGCGGAACGTGAGAGGGAGATAGCCTCACGTCCCAGCCGCCGCGGGAGGAGAAGCACCAGGAGAAACACCGGGCGTCGGGGGCCACGTCGTGATGGCTCTCGGCCACCGTAGGCACGGGCCTGTGGACGGTGAGTAATGGGCTAGCTCGCCGTCCGTCCGTCGTATGACGACGGGCAGGCCGTGTCGACGGCGCGTTCGTGTTCCACGCGCGCCTCAAAGAGTTGTCAGCAAACGGGAGGGGCCCGCAAGGGCCGGTGCCTGCCAGGGCTGCGGGACTGTTCGAAAGAGATACCGCGGCCCTGGAACATAAAGGGCCAATGAAGGAACATGGGTGGTTTTTAGTCAGTAAAAACCCCCAGGGCGGGGGGGGGGTCATTTGATGATTTCCCACCCACAAAAAAAAAAAAAAAAAAGTGGGACCAACATATCGAAACCATTATCATCTGTCTAGCCTTTTCCCAACTTTGTCGAGGTCAGCTTCCAGTCTAACCTGATGCAGCTGAATACCAGTATTTTACATGGACCTTCACAACCCAGTTAGTACTGGGTAGGTAATACGTTGGAAAACTGGTTGTCAGATTTTCGGGCCACTGACTACCGACTACGACTGCCAAAGATCTACAAATAACAGCGGGAACCAACAGCTTAACGTGCTTTCCGACGCACGGAGGAAACCCGGTACGTTATGATGGTCACCCATCCACAGACTAACCTAGGCAAGCGCGGCTTAACATAAAGAGCAACCTGAGCGGCTGTTATTATTTAGCCACGAGCTCTTCAACCAACATTATCGAAACCGTGAAAAAATAGCTGTTCCACCACATTTAACCCGTCTGCCTTCAAAGCAAGAGTGAACAGGCATCTTCTGGGCACGCTCGTCTCATCATAGACCTTATCCATCGCTTTCTATTAGGCGTTATCGAGGACAAGAGTATAGGCCCATTATGTTATTAAAAAAAAATAAAAAAAATTGAAATTTCGCATGGGGCAGTTGCAGTTCGCGATAAGTAACAACATTCCCACGGAGAAATTTATTTGATAGTCTGTTCTATACCATATCCTTCAATGTGACCAAAACCCTTCTGATACACGCTGTATAAACTGCAACTGTGTCCAATCACAAATCACTCCACAGTATGTCAGCATTAGCATAATCTAATATCAAACAGTTCGATCGAAATGTGGTTCCAAAAAGGTTTTGGGTTTATATCCGAAAACATTTACCCAGTGTGCTGTATGTTTTCGTAATGGACCTTATTTAATGCTTTTTTGTTTTAGGTTGGTAAACCTTTAGTGAGATTTTATTGAGAGTTGCCTTTTCCCTAACCCTTTTCTTCCTCCTTATAAGGTCCGGTACGGAAAAATTGCAAACGTGGCTTTGACGCCCGCCAGAGTAGGTATGTACCTACCTGACAGAGAATGTACTGAAGTATTTTTCACTGGTGTCCGCCGTCAGTCCACATTCTGTCCGTACTGGTTTGTCCGAACCATTATCTCCTTTATTTATAACACACATTTTTTTTAAATTGTTTCACAAAAAACAATATCAAAAATAAAAATAAATAGAAAAAAATGTATCCGACCAGCATCGGAAACAGGGTACGAGCCGTGTCCAGGAGTACCTACTGCTTTCTAAATCAAGCCCTTGATAAAGCAGCCTACCGAGAGCCTCCGCAGGTATTTGAGCGAACAAATATTGTTAAAATATTGCGATATTGATACTTTTTTTTTTATAATAAAACTTTATTTATCATACAAGTATAAATAACTCTAAAAATTAAGTAGAGTAACGCCTGCAACCAAGAACAATTTCGTCAAGGTCACAGTCTATTTTCTTAACTATGATGATACTAACAGGCTTGAACGTGGTTTAGACTTGCTGATCGCGTTCACTGTGAGATCGGCCTTAAGTCCATTCCAGGCCATAGTCCAAAAACACGAAAGAATAAATTTAATGTTTTTTTTTTTGTGAAATAATGAGAATCGATCAATGAATGAATTTTTCAATGGGTATCGTTCGCATGAGTTGCCGATCGTGGATACGTTTTACACACACATAAATGCATTTGAGTTCTCATTATTTCACAAAAAAAAACATTAAATTTATTCTTTCGTGTTTGTTTTTATTGTTGTTTTTTGAAAAAAATAGTCCCGATCGTTTCGAGTTCGATGATCGATGGTATTCGGTTCCAGAACGACCTAAAAATAATGGTGTATATAAAATGGTAAACTGACTGACTGACTGGGTGATGTATCAACACACAGCCCAAACCGCTAGTCCTAGAGACATGAAACTTGGAGGGTGTGTTCTTTGTGAAGAGTAAGTATCCCCTTAGAAAGGATTTTTGGGAATTCCACCCTTAAAGGGATAAAATAGGGGATGGAAGTTTCAATGAAAGTCCGTCAGTTTTGAAGTTAGGATCTCCAAATTTTGTGTTTAGGCTGACGATTGAAAATTGATTTACCTATACGTGTCTCAGCGTTTATGATAATTCTACCCCCGAAGGGTTAAAAAGGGGGATGAAGGTATGTAACTATGTATGTTTGTTACCGTAACCTGGATTTACCTATAGGCTACTTTTTAATCCCGGTAGTACGTCCCGTCGGAGATTTTTCGCCTTCCACGCGGGCGAAGCCGCGGGCAAAAGCTAATTACTTTTAAAAGAAAGATCGATAAACACTTGCGCCAAAGTAAGAAAATAATTCCGGTAACCCTGAAAATAAAGCTAAGACTTCCGTAATTTATTTTAGTGCTAGTAAAAAATCATTGAATGTTGCCATCAACGAATAATTTAACTGTTTGTTATTCTAGGATGTGTTTGTGTATAGAGATTTATCTCGCCCATCCTTATGCGTGATCGTTAAGGGCGCTCGTTTTTTTCATTTTATTATGTTTTGTTATGAAAGGAAAGGGTTATAAAGAACTGTCATTTGTGTGACTTTTTAGGGCTGTGCCGAAATAACTGTAGTAAAAATAAAACCCGTTTTAATGTTTATTTTCGAATTAAAATTAATTGACGCCGATGTTAAAAGAGGGCTGTAATTACTTACTTTTCTGCAGTATAAAAATATTACGTAGTATATTTTAAACTAATTTCAGCCATGATTCAGAAAATATATTTTTAATAGAAAAAAAAAAAAAAAATCTAACTCAACGTTTTATTTTAAAAATTCAAGTACCGAGTTCAGAGCCGGACTTAATGCCTAGGCATTTTCCACCAGTCAACCTTTCATAGAGACAAACAGTGGTAGATGTAAATCTAAAAACAAATTTTTCCTCAAAAAAATTAAGTACTAATTTTTAAAATGCTACCTATTACTCTTTAAATGTACAATACTTAACATTGTAGCATAATTAAACAGGCAACATTAACAAAATGAAATATTTGCTTCTACAAGTCCCAAAGTTTAACAATTTCTATATCGTGCCGCAATCAACGATTCTCGTCGTTAACAAAAAAGGGGTGGTGTAACAAGGAATAATAACTTTTCGGCCCCATATCCCAGATTAAGTGTCAGCAAAAACATTTTTGGACCTTTCTACACACACCCACTAATGACCCAAGCTTTAATCCGATCTGGACTTCCTTTCGCATGCAGATTTCTCTGAACTCAGTTTTAAATTAGGCCCGATTGCACCAAACTGAGTTAAATCCGCTTACTAAACCATATTTGAAACATCACCATCATCATTATTGGTAGCCTTGTTCCACCCATTGGTTCCCCGATCATTATAATCTATCTCTTCAAAGTTCGAGTGAATCGGTTTCTTCTAGGCAAGTGTGCTCCAACGCAAGCATTTAAGTGTAAAAAGAAAGAAAGGACTTTCCCTTTTGTTTTTTTCTTCCCTGGTCTGCATAACTCTTAACGAAATTTTAGCCACGATAAAAATTCAATAAAATCATTTAGTCCCTGTTAACTTGAAGCCATTGACAAAAATAATATAATGCTGAAAACCATTTAGTGATAAACGGATTAGTTGCTATGCAAGTACGCCTAGGTATTAAAACAAAAGAATTTCGATTCAAATGGTAAGTAACCCAATTAAACTAAAGGAATAAGAAGCTGTTTTTTTTTTAATTTCTAATACTGGTACAATTTGTCTCCCTTCTATTGTAAAACAAACTTCCTTTATTTTCCAAGTTTAGGTCTCGAAAGTTTATTTAAATATGTTTTTGTAGGTATTATCCCAGTGTTTGTTCACAAAATCCTAGTCGAATATCAAACGTAAAACATACGATAAAATTTCAAAGAGTTTCCATCCAATCCTACTCGTATTCACACGTGTTTTATAACAACATTACAGATACATCAATCTGCTTTTATTCCAAAACTAATAGCCATGTTAAAAGTATTCCTTTTGATAACTAAATCCATTGGAAAAAAACCTTTAAATCATGTACCTATATCTCTTTGGACACGTATTTCAACAAGGTGTTAGATAAATTGTTACCGAACTGTCTATTTCAAAAGTATCTGATAGAAGTGTAAATAAATCCTGTACAGTTTCAAGTACGAGATCATTTACTAACGGGAATTACACAGTGACATATTATGCTGTGTTCGCAAGATTTAATCCCGCCATTTTTTCTATCAATTACCTAATGTTAAAATAACTTTATAATATGATATAAATATCAGAATTTGTATTTTGAATCAAATGTAAGCGCTCAATTTGTAAATGGCATTACAAGTATTCACAGATACGTTTCTGCTCAATTTGTTTACATTTTTGTCAGACACTTTTAGAACCTGCCATAGGTAATAATTTATTTAATGTTGGGTGGTCGCTTAGTTCCCCATCATTTAGCACTAACGATTTGTAAACATACAAGGTTTTAAGCAAAGTAAGTGGGTTTCTCTTTCATTGAGATATTTAGTGTTAAAGAAAGAGATATATTTATTTTGTAAAACATGAATACAGGTCAAATTAATGAAAAGTAGCTAAATGTTTTGCCATTTAGGAATCATCATCTTCATGCCCTTGTCTCATTCTATTTCGGGTCGGCGCAACACGTTTTCTTCTTCCGTTCTCCCTTGTCGGACGTCACGGCATCATTTACTCCTTTCTCTTTTATATTAGTCTTCTGCCATTAAGGAATGGCGTACAAAACAAAATTGGCTTAGACAATAGGGTAAACTAATCAACAAAAAATGTACGAGTGGTCTTCCATTCATACACTCCTGTCGTCCCCAAAGGGTTAGGCAGAAGAATATCTGATAGAACAAACACCCACATTCTGAAACATTGCAATAAGAATCTTAACTCATCCATTACCTACTCGTACTCTACCTACTACATAAATAACTAAAACCAACTGTTAATGTTTAATTTAAAACCAGCTGAATTTGCTTATTAAAATCACAGATTGAATGGTAATCATTTTATTCTTGTAATGGTGAAGGCTGGTCAAAGCTGTTTGTAGATGGCGTGTCCATAGCTTACCAATGAGGTAAAGCTATTTTGAAATATAAAATGACATTGACAGATTTTCAACCAATGACGACGCTTGGTACAAGCTATGCTAGCGCCATTAGATTAACAGTTGCCTTCCCCATTGAACAGTCATAATTTGCCTAGCTTTTCCCAACTATCTTGGGGTCGGCTCCCAGTCTAACCGGATGCAGCTGAATACCAATATTTTACTGGAGCGACTGCCTATCTGACCTCCACAACCCAGTTGGTCCACTAGGTAATACGATATCCTTGGTAAAACTGGTTGTCAGATTTTCGGGCCACTGACTACCCGTAACGACTGTCAAAGATCTACAAATGACAGCCGGGACCAACGGCTTAACGTGCTTTCCGAGGCACGGAGGAAACTCGGTAGATACGTAATACGGTCACCCATCCACAGACCAACCTAGGCAAGCACGGCTTAACCTAAAGATCGACCCGAGCCCCTGTTAATATTAAACCACGAGCTCCACCAATTGTAATTGAACATTGCGGCTGTCAAAAATCAAAATTTCCAGCTGAAATCCATTGGTTCTTTCTCCTGAACTCATAACCTTATTTTAAGATCTTTACAAAAAAGTAGATCAAGGATAAATCAATTGATTCTATTTGTTTTCAGACAAACAGTTGTACCACAAAACTGTCTAAACATTAATTTAGTTATTGAAAGTTTCTATAAGGAAATAAACTTAGAAAAATTGCGTCTGCAACTTGGTACCATCAATTTTGCGGATAGTATATAAGTTAAGTTCTTTGATGGATTATTTGCAGTAGTGGGGGGTTCTATAGCAAACACAAAGTTGATTATATCATAATTATTTGAATTGAGAACAAGAAGCTCTTAAGTTTGTATACTGTCACGGTCAATAACATTATAATTAACACTAGAAACGGGATATTTACCATGTCCACTGTTTGTTTGCTGTTCCGTTTCTAGTGTTAATTATAAGAAGCTCTTAGTTTACCAATTTATTGAAGGAATATGAAAGGAAAGAAATTGACATTTACGTTAAATGAAATAAACATTTTTTTTGTTATTGAACTCTAAATAGGTAACACAAATGAAGGCAAAAATAGATAGACCTACAGATCTGCCTCCATCAGCGGTGTTATTATGATGAAACTAATAACATTATTAAGTTTAAGTTAAATAAGGCCCTTACTCATGATGAATAATAATTAGCCTGTCATCTTATATTAACGACTACCCGAAATACTTCTTGACAAAATTATGAATATTTAGGAAGTTATTTCTGAACACCACGTGATACACCATTCATTTGTAAGTGATATTAAACTCGAAACATTTGTTAAGGAAACAATTTATCAAAGTATAATAACTATTCAACAGCTGGCGAAGTCGGCAACTCCACTGTTTCACTTTATTACTTCATCTTTAACGATGTCACAGGTTTTAATTGCATTGACGTTATAATAAAGAAATGCAACTTGGAGATTGAAATTTCAATTTCGTAGGTAGGTTTATAGTCTTGTAAACTTGTCTTGTACTTCATTGCCAAAGAGCGATACAGCTGCACAACACCTTAATATGGTCTAAGACGGGATCCTGCCGTTTTGCCGAAAAGATTTTGCCAAATTTTCATTACCCAAACAAATTTTAGCAACCTTTTTTTATGCCAATGTAATATTTGGAATAATTTTAGTACGCACATTTTCATTTGGTCAAATGATTACTTGGCAGATTATTACTAAGGATAATGTCATTAAGGCTTTTGGTCTTTAACCAAATGATTTATTACAGCAAACAAAATTAAGACAATAAACGTTTAGTCAAATGATTTGTTATGACAAAAAATATAAAGGCAAAAATTTTGGAATGAAATTGATTTAATATAACGTAATTGAAATTTAACAGATGCTGACAGAAACCCTAACCCTAGACGGTCGACGTCAGGGGCACCCCGAGGTTCGGTTAGTTAGGTTCCTGTAAACCTTGCAGACAGAAATAGGAGCCCCGCGCAGCGGGGATCCGTCGACCTGCTGACGGAAACGCTAACCCTAGACGGTCGACGTCAGGGGCACCCCGAGGTTCGGTTAGTTAGGTTCCTGTAAATCTTGCAGACAGAAATAGGAGCCCCGCGCAGCGGGGATCCGTCGACCTGCTGACGGAAACGCTAACCCTAGACGGTCGACGTCAGGGGCACCCCGAGGTTCGGTTAGTTAGGTTCCTGTAAACCTTGCAGACAGAAATAGGAGCCCCGCGCAGCGGGGATCCGTCGACCTGCTGACGGAAACGCTAACCCTAGACGGTCGACGTCAGGGGCACCCCGAGGTTCGGTTAGTTAGGTGCCTGTAAACCCTGCAGACAGAAATAGGAGCCCCAACCGAATCCAAATAGGAGATTCCAACTAGTTAATAGTGCTTTTGACTGAAATGGTAAGTTTAAAATTGACGACACCAAATATTTGGCTTATGTAATTTTGCGTAAAATATGTTATACCAACTGAAATATTTGACTAAATAAAAACTGGTAAAAGTACTAGTTGGTGAACAAGTTATTGTTCAAACGTTCACTTGCCAAACATAGGTTTTCGTAACAATTATTTGTAAAGAGATTTTTTGGTAAGTAATAATTTGGCAAATGAAATTATGCGAAAATTTGTTTGGGAAGTGATAATTTGGCAATTTCTTTTCGGTCAAACAAGGGAGACCCGGTCTAAGACAGGCATCGCGGATTTTGGCGATAAGTCTGCGAGGTTAAAATGGGACTGGGCGGGTCACGTTTCTATTATGAAGCTGGGCGGAGATAGTCACACAGTGGGTGCCTGAAGAAGCCGTCATAACCGAGGCAGGCCCAAAAAATGCTGGTGTGACGATCTGGACTCATTCTAAACGGATTGGTCGGAGAGGGTTGAAGGCATATGTTAAACAAAATTGGAAAGCCTTTGCCTAGCAGTTGGACAGAGTATGCTGATGAAAAAAACTTAATAAGTTTAATAATATAATGCTTAATGGTCATAAAATGGACTATAAGATGGGATGGGAAAAAGTATCCTACGGGAACGTACTGTAGCTAACTAGCTATATCTATACTATTTCCTAACCTAGATCATCAATTTAATTAAAATTTGACGCAAAAGAGTAACAGACTGACAGGCAGCGTTACTTATGCATTATACAACGTGTCCCAGAAATCAACGTCAAGCCGAAAACGGGCAATAGGCCAAGTCGTGACAGCTATTAGAAAAATATAAAAAAAAATCTTGGTCATGTACTTTTCGAATTATAAGCATTCAAAAATAAATCTCAAAAAGTGACACCCTGTGATGATTTTTCAAGTCCTGTGACTACATTATTAACATTTCGGTAGTTTTTTTCTCTGTGATCTAACCATGAATAACCCTTCTGTAAATTACAGTTAAAAGTTAAAACGTAACTGCCTCAGTTTTAAATTAAATGTTAGATTTTTGCCCAATATTGAATTCAAAATAATGACATCACCCAAATTTAACCGACTGTACTGAAAAAAAAATCTACTACACTATTTTGGCAAGTAACTTTAAAAGATGGCGCGTTTAGTCAGGATTCCAAAATGGTATAACACATACTAATTGCTACTCTGTTTTCACAGACTCGAGGTTTATTCAAATACAACTGAAATCTTCGGACGACTGAGTCCAAGCGCGTTTTCTCGCCACAATCCTGTCGAGAACCTCTCTACGTGTAAAATGGCCTTAGCTCTGCCGTTCCGTGTACGTGTATACTTCATTGGATAATCTTATTTGCAGGTGTCATTTTATTTGCTTTTTTAATGAAGGTATGCTTAATTAGGATAAAGGTTATTTCGGGTTTCAATTTTATGCTCGTATTAAAACCATAAAGTCTGTAATTAATTTCAGCAGAAATGTAAAAGGATGTCGCGGATTATTTTAATAAAAAGGAGTTTTTACGCGCCCCGGTATTTTAAAGTGGGTGCCTAATACTGAAAAGGTTGTCTGTGAAAATATAGGTAATGTTTAGAATTTTTACGTTTAACTAGGTATTAGGTAGGGGTTGTTTTAATATTTGCGTTTTATGTATTTAACCTTTTTCACTAACCCTCGACTCAAAAGGTAATCAATGTTTACAGACAAAATAAACTAGGCTACGGAGTATGAGTATGAGCTACCATACCATTACATCTTACTATTAATTAATTAATTTAATCTTACTAATATGATGATGGATGACGATGTTTTTACTTTGTCGCGTACCCCATAGTGTGGATGTCGTTGGAGAGGTCTTTAAAAATATTGCGAGTTTGTCGAAATAATTTTTCGAATAAGTGATTCGTTTGTGAAATTTTAAACTTCAATTTTTTGTTAGACTCAGGTGTGTCCCCCCCTCTACCAGCTAAACGGTTGTGTGTGAGTGCGTGAAAAAGTTCACGGTGATAGTATATACACCATTATTTTTAGGTCGTTCTGGAGCCGAATACCATGAACTCGATCATCGAACTCGAAACCAGAACGACCTAAAAATAATGGAGTATAACGATACGATAATATAATTAAAAGGAAAACTATCACAGCTAAGTAGGCTTTACAAGTTTACGAGTAATAGTCGACCAACGTATAAAATGTACTTGGATAACATATTTTCCTGAACATAATGTATGGGAGTACAGGTTTTTCAACTGCAAATGTAAGTTTGTTTTTTATTACAATAAAAATAATCGTTCGGAGGCAAATCGGACCGTAGCAAGTGTCCGCATATTTTGATGGGCAACTACGGAACCCTACATTGTGCGTGTAAGTAGTGGCTATTCGGACGTCGTCGTGAAATAGGCCCGACTTTTTAAAATCAGGAGTAAGCTTAGCTTTTACAAGATATCACTAAAAACTTTTAGTGTTAACCGAATTTCGAAACAGTTTCCTGCACACACTAGGAATTTCTCCTGTATCGTGGGTGCATTTAGAAACATTTAAACTCACATACACAAACGGCCAGACCCAGAACAACTATCTGTAGGCCATACAAATATTTGTACCGTGCAGGGATCGAACTCGCGACACGCAACGCAGCAGTCAATCGCCAACCGTGCCGTCAGATATAACATAATATCACGCCTGTAATCCCTGAAGGGCTAGGCAGAGGTGTAACTAATAGTACACCCACATTTCGCCAGTTATGTTAAGTCCTTTGTAATACTCGTAGGGAGCGAGTCTATTGCAATGAACCAGGCATAAAAGACTCCGTGGTTGCTACAGAAGATTCCTTGTTTGAAAAACTCAAAAACACTTTTCATGCCCTGGGAATCGAACCAGAGACCTCATGTTCAGCAGCCGCGCTTGCAACCACTAGATGAGGCAGTTATTATGTTGACCGTTATACGCATTTCGTACTTTCTGATGCAAGCGAGGTAAAATTATATTGTCCCGGGACGTCATTTTTAAATTAAAAGGAGCATGACACAGCATATTAATTCAATTAATATTTCCCAAAGAAGAATAAAATAAAAAAACCCATGACACCGTGCGCGGATTAAAATGAATACTGAGGGCTTAAAAATATTTTTGTTCGTCCGTATTTTTAGATCATATTTTGTTTCGGTAAAATTGTAATTTCCTTTGTCTGACTGGATTGGAGGATAAGTGCATATTTGAGTTATTATCTCTTTCAAAGCGGGGTTCGTGGCAAAATAAGAACAGCCGCTCGGGTCGATCTTTAGGTTAAGCCGTGCTTACCTAGGTTGGTCCGTGGATGGGTGACCACCCATTACATACCGAGTTTTCTCCGTGCCTCGGAAAGCACGTTAAGCCGTTGATCCCGGCAGTCATTTGTAGATCTTTGACAGTCGTTACAACCAGTCTTACCAAGGGGTCTTACCTAGCGCTAACTGGGTTGTGGAGGTCAGATAGGCAGTCGCTCTATGTAAAATACTGGTATTCAGCTGCATCCGGTTAGACTGGAAGCCGACCCCAACATAGTTGGGAAAAGTCTAGGCAGATGATGATGATGATCTCTTTCAACGAGAGTTAGAGGGAGAAACAAAAAAGTATGCTATGTCCTCGCTTGGTTTTCATCCTATGTACTGAATTTAATCAAAATTCAGTAAAATTCTTTAACAAGCATAACGATCTAGGAATCGGAAAATAATGCAAAATAGGCATAGGCATTCATCATCATCCTGTCAGCCCGCAATCACCCACTGCTGGGTATAGGACCCCCTTTTTTCTGCACCACTTTCCGATTCTGTGCGCCCCTTATTCAGGTGTTTTCTGCGACTTTGATGATATCGTCAACCCATCGAGCTTTAGGACGGCCTTAGTTTTTTGGGCTTACCTTGGTCATCACTCGGTCAAAGCTTTGCTCCATCGGGCATCTCCACGTCTAGCTAGATGTCTTGCCCAGGTCCACTTGAGGCGCACCGCCCGGTCCCCTAAGTCGCAAACTTTCGTCCTACGACGGATTTCGATGTTTCGCACTCGATCGAGAGGGTTATGCCGATCATGGTATAGGTATTATTGGTAGAAAATATTTTTTTTAATGTTCTTTGAATATTTAATGAGTGATTGATAAGTCTTAAAATAACCTTTGTACAACAATAGAATACTTACCAGGAACAAAGTATTAAATTTTTGAGCTGAAAAATATGGTGTGAAAGATATTAACTTTTCTATAAGGATGATTTCCATCAAACGGCTCGCATCACACCGGAGCGGAACGGATTTTACTATCTTTAAACGATATTAAATCGTATAAACAGTATTTAAAGTCTGTATTACCAAGCCGCGCACAGCAGTTTGACCACCGGCGTCTTCCGCACCACGCAGTCGTAGCCGAAAGTATGCTGCAACGCGCGATCGGCTCGGTAGGAATGAAACAATTTGACTAGGTGCAGAAACGGATACGTTCGCGAGCGTCGGTACGGAGCTAATCGTATGCGTCGACATCCTGCCGGGCGAGATCGGCTGTCACCGCATCCGTTCGTATCAGTTCCGATCTGATGCGATGTGAGAAACACCACCGTTTGGTGGAAATCATCCTTAATGGGTGCTAAAAGGTAACATACACACAGAGTTATTTTCGCATTTATAAGTATGGATAGTAGGTACTATCCATAGGTATAGTTAGTCCTGGGACGTACTTGGCAATTAAATTTAAACATGAATGCACTAAATCTCGACTAACGACCCACAACTTCGAAAACTCAGGCCAGAACTGATATCAATTTCACATAAACAAACCTAATACTTCAAGACATATTTATTGCTCCTCAGCATTCCGTCCGACCTCTCTTTCTACCTCATGATAGCTACACAAGAGTGAGAGAGAAGACCAAGCTGACCTTTAATAACAGTAGTGAAAGTGACAACACATTAATTAAAGTTTATCAGAGTGTTAGAACTTTTAATTGGTACTGTCAGTTACTCCGGTTGTTCTATAATCTAGTTAATTTGTAAATTGATGGAGTTAATTAAGAAATTGCTAATGTATACAAGACTGTGGTAGTCCTCCTAGCTCTTATGGAAAACTTCTTCATTGTAAATAAAATAAAGATCTACCTTTATTTTTTGACAGTGCTTTTTCACCCGGAATAACAATACATAAGACGATAAAATTATTATATACAGAATATACGTAGATGAAGTCGTGCTGAACAGCTAGTTAATTATATTTATAAAAAAATAAACACTTACAACAGCGAAAAAACTTTGTTTCCCTAATTCCTCAAGGTTTTTTTTTGATATTAAATGGGCCTACTCTTCACCTCAATCTAGTCCTGAGGACAGAGATGAGGTCGACGATGGAACGAGCTATCAGCTAACCCAAAAAAAGCCTATTATCTCGCGACTTAAATAGATTGGGGTCATATTATGAACTTGGAAACACCGACGCAGGTAACACTTTTCAGAAAACGAAAATAATAAGAGAGTAAGTGTCTCAACTAAATTTGTAGACTTTCGCTGCAGGAAAGCTAAGTCACAAAGACTTAGTTCACAAGTAATACCTTCTCTTGCTGAAAAACTTTTGCTTGCCATTCGGTGACTTATTTTCGCAGTACACATGAGGCGGTTTTTTTCTCAATTATAGAACATTGAAGAAGAATAGAAGTTGAGTGGGGTATTATCTAAAACAGGCCAGGTGCGAGTCGGACTCGCGCACCGTGGATTTTTGAATTTATAGGTATTTTGTTATTAAACTACATATTTACGATTTTCAGATTTGTTCTTTTACATGTGCTGTCAGACTTTGCTACTTGCCAAATTTCATGATTCTAGGTCGCCAGGAAGTACCCTATAAATTTTGATTCCCTTGTGAGTGTCGAAATACACGTTTTTTTTTGTGGCATAAACGGCCGTATCTTTTTTTTACGTTAACTTAGAAGTTTGATTTTTTCACAGCTTCAAGAGACTGTAGACCTGAGTATATCGTTTTAATTTCAATGAGTTGAAATTAAAACGATACCTCCGCGCATTCCCGAGGTAAAGAGTCTTGACAGACAGACAGACGGACGGATGAACAACAAAGTGATCCTATAAGGAGGGTTCCGTTTTTTCGTTTTGAGGTACGGAACCCTAAAAACTGATATTTTTGTGTTATGACGCTTGTTTACAGGACATGCGATATTTATGACTTCGATCACCGGTTTGGGAGCAGTAGTGACGAAACAATTTACACAATGTAAAAACCTGCAGGGTTCCAATCTAAAATACAACCTACAAATCGTAAGTTAAGCAAAATGTGCGTCATTCAGATGCAGCTTTTAAAGTTGTTTTATTTGATACTTTCTAAGAAATATTACGACCATCATTGAGAAAATTATTTGTAAAATAACTCGTCTATTAACCAACTATTTGACCTCATGTTCCATGAACCCTGTTTTCATATTAGCTGTTGGATTTACGACTCATTTAGTCCTTTTCCCTTTTTATGTGGTTAGTGCCTAATATGACGTTAGAATTTTTATGCCGCGCATGGGCCTCTGACTTGGCCTTACATGCCGTCGAGCCGTAGCACTCAGCGCTGCCGAACCAGCACGCCTGAGAGAAATATCTCTCAGGTGTGCTGTGTGGAGGCTTTGGTTTCCTCGCGATGTTTTCCTTCACAGAAGCAAGTGATAATTGTACAATAAGCACACAGAATCTGAAAATCAGAGGTACGCACCTCTGATTTTCAGATTCTGTCTTGGGTTGAGTCTTGGGTTCGAATTAGAACTATGACTTGGCAGTCCGACGGTCACACCACTAAGCTGTCACTGTCTAATCCTTAAAAACAATGTTGTATTTTAAAACAACTTAACACTTTACTCTACAACACTAGTCTAAGTGCAAGTTATCGTCTTCCATAATTCATTTGAAAACGTCTTCTCAACGATTTATGTGTCTCGTTAGTGAATTATTGGCAACCTCTATTGTTTCATCGTTAATGGAATCTTTATTGGTGTTGAAACACTGGTAAAATATTGAACATCATACATCATCACGCCTATGATCCTCGAAAGGAGGGCAGAGATGTACCATAGACGAGTCCGAAAGTCGAGTCAGTTGTTATGATCAGATCGAGTTGTTCAAGTTTTGTTGTAGCTAAATTTATATTTGTATTTTTGTCCTGCTGAATTCCTTTCAGCAATTCTTGATAGTGTTTGATGTTCATCGAACTCGACTCGACTTAGAACTGATGATTTATTTTCATTTGTCTGATGGTACTTAGGTATTTAGCTTTACGTCTCCGAAATTACTCAATAGAATAGTGATCTACCCAATTTATTTTTTAACAAACATCACGTCTGTAATCCCTGAAGGGTCAGGCAGAGCACCTAATAGGACATCCACCAGACCAGCCAGGCCAGTTATGTTTTAAGTCCCATATAATTGGAGACGAGCCTATTGCCATCAACCTAGCACAAATCCAGACTCCATGACTGCTACTGAGAAATTCCTGATGTTAAATCCCAATAACACTTGTCCGACCCGGAAGTCGAATCCAGAACCTCATCGACTCGAACTTTCACTCGACCAACGAGGCAGCATCTTAATGTGAAGCAACTATTTCATTAAATTCAGAAGAACAACCTCAGGCCGTTCTCGAAATTATTTATGTTATCATTAATATGACCTTAGACTGCCTCAGAGTTAAAAACTTTGGCAACGTTTTATAACAGCCTGTACAAGCTAAATTTACTTTCAGGTCACGTAACATCTTGTAAGCTAGACTGTTTGAGTTTTTTTTTCAAGTAATCGTGTTGTTGTTAAATTAAGGTTGGGTAAAAAGGACGTGACGTTGATTTCAGAAACAAGTCGTAAATAAAGTCTTCCGCTTTCATAATCAACTCTGAATCGTTTGCTTATGATCAAGGTGCTTTAAACATAATCATTTTTCTACCTGAGTGGTGCCTTTTTTTTTGGAATGGGAAATCATCCAATGACTCCTCCCGCGCGGAGCGGAGCGGAAGGGAGTGTCAGACCTTTACAAACTAAAACCCATCCATGTTCCTTCTTTTGCCCTTTGGGTTCCAGGGCCGCAGTATCTCTTTCAAACAGTCCCGCAGCCCTGGCAGGCATCGGCCCTTGTTCTCTCCATCTCACGTTCCGCCCCTCCTTCGCTAGCATGACTGCTTCGCAGAAGGAATTGACGCCTTCCCATTCCCTCTCGCCCCGGACCATGGCTTGAACCAGGGCCGGACGCGAGAGTTCGCCGCCGCCAATCGCCGCTACGAGGACACGGTGGTACTCCGCCCAAGCGGAGCAGACCTCCACGGTGTGCTCCACCGTGTCCTCCGGGCGATCCTCACAATGATAGCACCCGGGCGATCCTCACAATGATAGCACCCGGGCGTTTCCTCCCGCCCGATTCGGTGCAGGTACCTCCCGAAACAAATACTTTCAAAGCCTTGTTTAAATAACCATAAGGCGATCGCAACGTGTTTTTTTTTTCGTGTGGTTAGTGCCTAACCTGGTGTCAGAGTTTCTATGCCGCCCATGGGCCTCTGACTTGGTTTTACATAATATAATAATAATATAATATCTTGGGACAACTAACACACCGGCATCTGATTCCAAACTAGGCAGAGCCTGTACTATGGCAACCAGACAACTGCTAAACATACTTATTTAGAAATATATATGTTACGGCTAATACCCGAAGTGCGGCTACACCTAGTTTTAGCCGGTTAGAATTAGGTGTAGCCACTTCCTCTTGGTTAAACCTAGTACGAGCCGATTGTTTTCGGGTAAAACTAGGTGTAGCCTTCATCATGCCGGCTACAACTAGGTCCAGCCATTCCCTGTTGGATAAAACTAGGTCTATCCGATATCATTCCGGCTAGAACTAGGTCCAGACAATCCCTGTTGGATAAAACTTAGATGCGTGTCCCGCCAAGCCTTCCGCCCCGCGTCACACTCATGACTCACAGCATCTGCAGCAGCGGCGCGGGGTGGAGGGCATAGCGAGGCACGCGCCTTTGCAGGTTGTGAGCGCCAGGTGCTGCTGATCTACTGCAGGTCTACTAGCGAGTGTGACTCACAGCGTCTGCAGCAGCAGCGCGTGTCTTAGTTTTATCTAACAGGGATTGGCTGTACATAGTTGTAGCTGGCATGCTATCGGCAGAGCTGTTTTAGATATTAAAAAAACATCCAATAAAAAGAAACGTAGAGAGTTTTTTTATTCTTATAAATCACATTGTAAAAATTAACACAAATTATTAGGAGTACAATTTTTAATATAATAGGAACAATCAGGAACATTTTTTTAACAATAGACAATAAGTAGTTGCATATTATACCAGCAGCTTTGCAGAGGCACTTTTTTTTGCCACATTTGGTTTTGCAGTGGCATCTTTTATAGCCTTGCCCACCAGAGGTCGATTGTGCATTGGCTATTTGGCGTAGTGATTTCTTTTCGGGTGAAACCATGTCAAGACGGCTGTCAACAAAAAGTACCTCTGCAAAGCTGCTGGTATTTTGTGCAACTCAAAATGTCACTCAAGTTTAAGTTGTTCTAATAAATAGTTTATGTTACTTTATAGAAGTGTGATTTATAATTATAATAACATTCTTTAAATTATAATATGCTACTACTTATTGTCTGTTGTTAAAAAAATGTTCCTGATTGTTCCTATTATATTAAAAATTGTACTCCTAATAATTTGTGTTAATTATTACAATGTGATTTATAAGAATAAAAAAACTCTCTACGTTTCTTTTTATTGGATGTTTTTTTAATATCTAAAAAAGCTCTGCCGATAGCATGCCAGCTACAACTATGTACAGCCAATCCCTGTTAGATAAAACTAAGACACGCGCTGCTGCTGCAGACGCTGTGAGTCACACTCGCTAGTAGACCTGCAGTAGATCAGCAGCACCTGGCGCTCACAACCTGCAAAGGCGCGTGCCTCGCTATGCCCTCCACCCCGCGCCGCTGCTGCAGATGCTGTGAGTCATGAGTGTGACGCGGGGCGGAAGGCTTGGCGGGACACGCATCTAAGTTTTATCCAACAGGGATTGTCTGGACCTAGTTCTAGCCGGAATGATATCGGATAGACCTAGTTTTATCCAACAGGGAATGGCTGGACCTAGTTGTAGCCGGCATGATGAAGGCTACACCTAGTTTTACCCGAAAACAATCGGCTCGTACTAGGTTTAACCAAGAGTAAGTGGCTACACCTAGTTCTAACCGGCTAAAACTAGGTGTAGCCGCACTTCGGGTATTAGCCGTAACATATACATATTATAGACTAGCTGTGCCCGCGACTTCGTCCGCGTGGAATAGTGACTTTTCGGCAGCATATTTTGAATTACATAGACCGTCGTTTGGGTAGCTAAAAATTAACTTTACAGTAATTCTTCTCTGTATACGATATTTGACTTATGGCCATCAGAGATGAAAGCATACAGGCTCCTAGGATTGCTAACCCGTGACAGAGCCACATACAACTGACCGTGCGAGAAACAGCTGATACTTAGATCTACACCCACAACTTTCATCGTCTGACTTTGGGCTTTATTAATTGTCATCGCAAAACATAGGCTGACTGGAAACTGGACTCGCTTAAAACTAAATGGAAAATTGTTTGGAAATAGAGGAATCCGAGGAATGAAAACCCTTTCAACTTTTCCGCACCCTGTTAAAATCTCTGCTTCTATCAGATTTCGTTGTAAATTGGTCACTTTTAACCTGGTGCCATTGCAAAGTTTTGGGGGGAATTTCTAAGAAGCATTATGGGTACGCCTACTTTTAATTTTTTACTTTACTTTTATTTTACTTTAATTTATGTGCTGGTAGTCCAGGAGCATTGAGGGATTCTAAAAATTCTACTGGGTAGCTTGTAGATTCTCCTTCTTCCATGACTTTCCACGTGGTATTACAGAGAGAGTCTGACGAAAATCGCCACAAAAAAGCATAGAAATGCGGGTGGCATTACTATGCTATGGGTTGATCATTTTGTAGATAAATTACACACCCAGATACAGAACAAATAATCGTACTCATCGCACAAAGATTTGTCCTGTGTGGGAATCGAACCCAAGACCTCCGTCCTAGCAGTCAGGGTCACTAACCACTAGACCAACAGGGCTATGCCGTCGAGAAACATCTTCAGGCATGATGGTTTCCTCACGATGTTTTCCTTCACCGAAGCCAGTTATAATTATACATTACGCACATGAATTCGAGAAATTAAAGATGCGTGTCTTGGGATCGCAACTTAAGATACCTCACATAACAAGGCAATGATAAAAAAATCTTTCAACACTTCGAATTTAAAATTCTCGAAAATTTCGTAACCCCCACAAAAACTTTCGCCTTTGTTTGCTTCGTATTTCTGTAAAACGAGAATAATGAGGTATTTTAAAAACAAGACTTGGGAAGCTATCAGGTTCATCCAAGTGTGGTGTTATTAATCAAACACGGGCTTACTACTGTTTTTCGTATTGTTCACGCACGTTAGTAAGCTTTTGAAACTTCAAAGGGAAAATGTTGACAGAATTATGAAATCGCATTACATGACATGTGTCAAATTACACCCACATTTTCACAAGGTCAATTATCTAGCGATAAAAAAATCTGTAGACGTTGCGTCATTGAAAATATTTACAAAAAAATAGTAGGGGTGTTAAAGGATCATTCACAAAACCCATTTCTACCATTTTTAGATTTTTTGTCAGTTTGTCGGTTTGTCTGTTCGTTTGTGCGCGCATCACGTAAAACCCCTCATTGTATTTTAAATCGAAATATTGAAAGATAAAAGTTCTGAGTAACATTTAGCTTTATTTTATCAAATTCTATTATTTCAATTTAGTTAGTAACTTTATACGCGATTTTCCTATGATAAATTTAATTATTTACGTAAATAGGTTTTAGTCAAAGTATAGTCGTAATAGCTGAAAATGAATTTGGCTTTATTTTTCCCTTTTGTGTTTACTCTTTGCATGGAAGTAATAAGTACTACATACAACAGCAATTCTTATTGCACCGAAAAAGAGGATCTTTGCGAGTTTTGTAACTAAGGTAACTAAGGTCTCCAGCAGACTAGATATGGATTCTCAATTACTTCCGACTGTAAATGAGACTCCAAAAATTTAATTTAAAGCATCAAATTAAATTTAATTCTTATCAAAACACACTATCTAGCAAAAATACACTCGATCAAAACTAAATCGGTACAGTAACTTTGTCCAAAAAACGAAAAGGTTATAAAAGTACGAGAGTGGTCTGATATGGAATCGAAAGTGATACCAAACTCGCATAATGGAGCGTTATTAAAAAAGTTGGTGTTGCCATCGCGAAAACATGGTAGTAACTCTTGTTCCAATTTTTCCTACCCTCGTTCGAATCCTTTTTTACAGGTTTTTTTTTTATCGAAATAAGAAAACATTGGGCAAGTGTAGCAGAACATTTGGGTTAATGAGAAAGCTGATTGGAAAGGCTGGATATTTTTATGTTGTGGAAATTAATGGTGGTTATATGAATATAGGATACAGACAGATATCCCCTGACGATAATGTATCCACGAATCCTAAAACATATACTATTTCGATTCATACTTTCATAAGTCAGTTTAACTCAAGCCTTTGTCAGTCTGCAAACCATACACCATTATTTTTAGGTCGTTCTGGAGCCGAATACCATGAACTCGGTCATCGAACTCGAAACGATTGGGACTATTTTTTTCAAAAAATAACAATAAAAAAAATACGAAAGAATAAAGGACCATGGGGGATTTTGTATGAACCCTACATTTATGATCGATTAACTCGTCAAAATGTAGGGAACAGCTGATTTTTTTTTCGCGATTTCAACAACCAGAACCTACTTTTAAACTTGCCGTTGACCACCTCAACCACCCATCTGCAAATCGTAACCAATCGGGACTTATTTGCCTGGTCTGTGGTCAGCTGACTCGCGTTCCGGTCCTTTGTAGGTGGCATATGGACTATATAGCCACAAGACTGGATATCATCAATGCTATCTCTAAAGCCCCTATCTACTATAAAAACGTCGGTACTGTTTAAAAACCAATGCAATGGATTTTCTTCATTCATTAATGACTGCATAATGGTAGCGTCAGATGTTGTAGCCCGGAATGGACCGAGTACGTCTATTATGTAGCCGTCACTGCTCACAATTATGAAAGGTTTTAAAAGATTCCGAAACTTATGATGGCTGTAAGATTGGCGCTGAAATAAAAAATTGGAGCTTTTTTCGATATATACATACGTTCCATCTAATATCAAAATGGCTTTAGTGTTTTGCTCATCACCAAAAAACTCTTTAGGCATCAGTAAGTTTCGTTCTAGAACATTTTCTCTAGAAAGATGATCTAGACCAAGATGTCTATTAACGAAATCTTCTGTTAAATATTCTCTCGCTATTTTTAAATGGTCTTCAAAGGTTCGACGTGATGTCCCAAACAATGTTGCTAACCTTTCATTGCTTTCACCAGTTCTTAATTTCGTCATAAAGGCCCCAAGAACTCTCGGGGGATGCCTGTGTCTCTCTGACAAAACTTGGCGTTTCCAATAGCATACTATTAAACTGCTCAATAGTTAGTCCAGACCAAAAATGAAGCTCATGGGCATCCAATCCAGTCACGGAGTCAAACCTAATCTAGGAAAATTCATGCCTTGCATTCTCTGCCTTAGGACGGAACGTGGACACATGTTATGTGTATCGGCGTCCTGTATCCACAATTGTGCCAAAAAGTTCTTAAAATCAAGGTCCTTCAACGTGCAAAGGTCTATCGCAATGATATTCTCACAGTCCGGTATACAAGCAAGGGTCGTTGTGCGTCGTAAACAAGCCAATGAATAATGATAACCACGATAGTAGCAATCAAAAATAATGAGCGAGTGATGACTGCGACAATCTAAGAAATCGGATTTGACAGCTGTCAAATCCGATTTATAAGAGAAAAAACAATCGGTTGCTTAAAAAACCGTTACCTTATATGTAAACATTATTAGGATCGCCATATTCAAATCTTTTTATTGCACACTAAGTAAATGTGTTAGTAAAAGAGAAAAAATATATAAAAAACAATATGTTAAAAAAACCTAAATCCCACGTATTTGAAGGACGTCGCCATAGTAAAAAATGATCTATCCTACTAGATGCTTCAAATGAGACTTATTTCAAATCTGTTGGATGGTGGGGACGTTTCTTCCCATCATCCTTTAATGTTTTTTTTTTGTGAAATAATGAGAATCGATCGATGAATGAATTTTTCAATGGGTATCGTTCGCATGTGTTGCCGATCGTGGATACGTTTTACACACACATATGTTGTTATAGTTCTCATTATTTACAAAAAAAAAACATTAAATTTATTCTTTCGTGTTTTTTTTTATTGTTATTTTTTGAAAAAAATAGTCCCAATCGTTTCGAGTTCGATGATCGAGTTCATGGTATTCGGCTCCAGAACGACCTCAAAATAATGGTGTATAATGTAATTTGATAAATCGCAGCATACTCCTTTTGCATCGTGTATGTTTGTACACACACGGCGGTCGTGAGTACTGAATCTTTCTGAAAAACCTCACCAATTAGGTCAGTGTCCTTCTAGGGCGGTCACTTTCCCGACTTTTCACTTATATCTGATCTTCCTCACCACAAGATCATTTTTCTATTACTTTCTAATTTGACTAGCGTCAAACCCCGTATACAGCTTTATTTTTATGTCGTGCGTAAACTTGTCTATGAAGCATTTAATCCGCACTGTTGCTCAACTATGGTGGCTGCATTTTCAACTGAATAGTAACTCTAGCTGTCGGGATTCAGAAAGTGTGCATCAGCGTGCATTAAGTGGCGTAGAGTAGTGGCCAAGTTTGCATATGAAGGCTGTTAACGCTGTATTAGATTGATATTATCATATTTTTCTTTTATTCCAGAACTAAAAATAGAAGAAAGAAATCGTCACCTATGGAGACTAAGGAAACGCTGGATTAGAAGCTTTTACGGGAGTTGTCCTAAAAGGTGATTTCCGTCAAACGGCTCACATCTCATCGGATCGGAACGAATTTTCCAATCTTTAAACGATATTAAATCGTGTACAAAGTATTTAAAGTCTATATTACCAAGCCGCGTACAGCAGTTTGACCGCGGGCGTCTTTCGCGACACGCGATCGTAGCCGAAAATATGCTGCGACGCGCAATCGGCTCCGTTCGCATGTCGTCGTATCCGATACGGTAAGAATCATTGATATATATAAATCAATGGTAAGAATGAAACTATTTGACTAGGCACTGACACGGATACATTCGATACGGAGCCGATCGTATGCGTCGATATCCTGCCGGACGCGATCGGCTGTCGCCGTATCCATTCGTATCTTTTCCGAACCGATGCGATGCGAGTCATTTGGTGGAAAACATCATTTAGAAGCCAACTTTCAAAAAAATGTGTAAAGCCATTGCGGAGACTTTTACAGCCTATCTATAAGGAATATTTACGCGTTGAAAGAGGCATATTTTGGGATCAACTGCCTTTTTCATTTTAAAGGTGATCCACTTTCAAGGTTCTGTTTAATTCGACAAGTGACAGCCTAATTAAAATCAATTCTCGGAATTGGCAGCCTACCCAGAATTTATTTTTTTACTTTCAAAGCCGCGTTTTGTACAACAGGCCGTATATAATAACAAATCACCACAGTGCTATTTTAAAAAGAAAAAAAAAACATTTTCGCCAGAATTTTCTCATTGAAAAGCTTTCCAGTACCTACCAATGAATGGCGTTGGAAGCAATTTCTATTTAAAAGTAGACTAAATACGATTCATCTTCGCTTTTTTATTTAATGTCCCTGTGAGCCTGTAAGTAGCTGTATCAGTTCATGTCTTGAATGAATCTCTGGCTTCTAAGTAAATTAATGTCCCCGTGGTCTTATCGTTTTCTTGCCAGGAATCTATCTAGTTTCATTGAAGGTAGAAAAATACGGTGTTTACAGTCCTACGATGGATTTGTTTTCTAGAAACAGCATTTAAGCTAATGGAGTTTTCTAGATTACGAGATCTTTTTATAGGAATACAATAAGAGACGCATTCACGGATCCTGATTTGACGAGTGCCTTTTGAGAGCGATTCGGGAGGTTTTTATTTTTTTTGGATGTGAGGTGTGCAATGAAAAGGTTGGTACGGTGGCATGCTACAGGTGGATTGCGCCTTCGGAGTTGAATAGTTTTAACATACAGAGGCTTATCTTTAGGTGGGTCTGCCACTTACTTAGCATAAAATAACAACCCAACTCAAAGACTTCCAGGCCGACATTATAGCATCTGGCGCGTTGTTGTGTGTTCGCAACCGCCACTGCTGAGCTTGAGGTTCTGGGTTCGATGTCGAAGTCGGGTAACGTGTTATTGGGTTGTAGTATCAGGAATGTCTCAAAACAGCCATGGAGTCGGGGTTTGTGCCCGGTCGATGGCAATAGGCTTACTCCCTGATATGTACATAGGACTTAAAAATAATTAAAATCTGGGTGTACTATACAGGGTAAAAGGGACCGACGCACAAATGATTACCACGTACATGATTTCAAGAGAAATTTTACATCGGTATGTAACAAAAAGAAACAGCCGTTTCCTACAAAAGTGCATTACCTCCACGGTCAAAATGTACGGAACAGTTGTGTTTTTTTTTAAATTACCGATGTACTGAATACGTGGTAACCGTTTGTGCATCGGTGTCCTTTCCATGCTGTATATGGTACACCTTTGCCTAACCCTTCGGGGATTACAGGACTAAAGTTTTTTTTTTTTAATTTCTATCGTTTTCATAATTTGTGTTTTGCTGAAACTCAAAACACGGAACACAACAATTTTAACTTGAAATAAGAAAAAGAAAGCGAACACAAAAATATTATTTGTGACATAAAAAGATCCGCGCTCTTCACTGAATTTATTGAAATATAACTGTCTCTTTACAATATGGTGGGCCCGTTACACTTGTAAAGGCTTAACTCGAGGAAAAAAACAAACACCGCTGTATTTTTACTCGAGGAATTTGGAGTTAGATACCTCGTTTTGTTGTCAGCAATGTTTTAAAAATGTTGCGTTTTCATCTTTGTTTTGTGTCGTTCCATGTAATAGAAGCATTTGGTTAAAATGGAAGCCGACCTCAATAACAATTAAATGGCAAATGGGATGGATAGACAGATGAAGACGACGAATATGCTGCGTTTTCTCATTTGAAGGTGTAGCACACATATAGTTTATACCCTGGATTAACACAGGGTACTTTTAACCCCAGTAGTAAGATCCTGTGATATCGTAGACTGTGTCGGTACTACAAAAAGTACTACAGCAACAATCAACATAGTACAAAAAGTACTGCAGAGAATCTTTGACACAAATGAACGACATTACCTATAACTTTGATTTAATACACGGGGTGGACGGGACACAGACGCGAAAACGGTTACCACGTATTCAGTACATCATTCAAAACAGTACAAAATTTAAAAAAAACAGCTGTTTCCTACAAAAGTGCAAAACCTACAGACGACCCTCTCTCATTTGCAGCAGCTTCGCAAAGTCACCTGCTTCGTGATCGTAGTACAGATAAACGCGCATGTTGCACGTAATATGGAGCTTTACGATCCAGGAGGTTTTCACAGTGGCGACGCCATGAGACATGCGTTTATTTCATCCGCCGGTGTGCCCCTCTCAATAACTGGCAGTGTCTGTCTAAAATCGCCTTTATCCGGATGGGAAATCATCAAATGACCCCCGCTCCCGCTCTGGGCGGAACGGAAAGGAGCGTCAGACTTGTAAGGACTAAAACCAATCCATGTTCCTTCATAGCCCTTTGTGTTCCAGGGCCGCGGTATCTCTTTCGAACAGTCCCGCAGCCCGGCGTCGACACGGCCTGTCGTCATAAGACGGTTGGACGGGGAGCTAGCCCATTCCTAACCGTCCACCCATCAGCGCCTGGTTGCCGCGGATGTCCTGCAAACTGTGGTTCAACGCCTCTAATGCATGCTTGTGCGACATTGTGCACTCATCCCATACTATTAAATTCCACTGCTGGAAAAGGACTCCCTCGTTGTTGGTGATGTTGCATGTTATATCTTCGCTAGCAAGATTCAGCAGCAATTTGAAAATAGAATGTGCAGTCCGGCCAACCTTAAAGTGACATGACAGCATGGTTGGCGCTTTGGCTGAGCGAATGGCTGCTGCGCTCCTTGTTTCGGGTTTCATGTTGGTTGGTAGTTGTTTCAGGTCTGGCTGTTTGAGTTTATGAGTTTAAATGTTTGTAGACACATCACACACGATACAGGAGAAATTGCTGGTGTGAGGCAACGTTTAAAAAAAAACTTTCATGCTGTATATTGCGGTCCTTGCGGAGTTGGGCCAGCTGATGATTCAACACCCTGTGTTGCTCCACCCAAAAACAAAATACCTAGAACTCACAAGACGTGAAAACCGGTTGGGGATCGAACTCGCGAACCATGTTTATTGTTTTTGGAAATCTAACAGCATTAAAAAAAAAAAAGTAAGCACAAAAAGTGGACACTCCCTGCGATTCGAACTTGCGATCCCTGGTGCACAGGGCGGTCGCTGAACCGCTAGGCTACTTATTCCTGTGACAATTGGTCTAAAATAGCCGTTCTATTCTAATGCATGTTATGACAGTTGTCAGGTTGTTGTTGCAGTATTGCTCATCCCCCTAAGTTATTAGCCTTTGTGTTAATTCAGAATATAAGCTACCTTGATACCAAATTTTATCCAAATCCGTTAAGCCGTTTGAGTGTGAAGGAGTAACAAATATACACACATACACTTATACAAACTTTCGCCTTTCAATATTAGTGTGATTAGCATAAGCATAATCAGCCTATAATGTTGCCACTGCTGGGACACACGGCCTCCTCTCTATGAGAGGGCATGGGCTATAATCCACCACGCGGGCCAAGTGCGGGTTGGTAGATGACACATGTCTTCGAATTTGTGGTTCTAGGACATGCCGGTTTCCTCACGATGTTTTCCTTCACCGTTTTTGAGGGCAGTAGTGGTGTATAATATATTGTCCAAAGTAATGCGCCTGCCTGGGTTCGAACCCACGACTTACTGTTCGTAAGTCGGGGCCGCCACCAAACTCATATATTACATTAAGTCCTTGCAATTATATCACGTGAAAGACACCGCAGTATTTGCGAAAGACAATACGACCCTATATCTGCAAAACCACCGGGTTGACGTCCCTATTCTGTTTAGTAATTACGTAATTTCACAGCCATTGTCGTACACAAGGTAATTAAAGTTGCTACATAATAATAATGTATACATAATAATATGAAATTAAAAATGCTATCGCTCGTAAGGATAAGGCGAAGAGTAGGTATAGGCGCAGACCCACGGAACTTAATCTCATTCACTTTAAAGCTCTGCGTAACCGCTGCAATCGCATGTGTCGGGATGCCAAGAGACGCTATTTCCATGAATCTCTCGTCGATCGTAACTCCTCAGATATCTGGAAATTTTTAAAGTCCGTCGGTATCGGCAAATCTACCACGAATACCTGTAAAGATGTCGACTTATGCGCTCTTAACAGGCACTTTTCTTTTCCACCTGTTTCTCTGGCCCCAAGCGTTAAAGCTTCAACTTTATTTGAGCTCTCTAACTTGCCGTTACCAAATTGTTCACTTTTTAATTTCAGTCCTGTCTCCGAAGACGTTGTCAAAAAGTCCCTTCTCTCTATTTCCTCCTCTGCTGCGGGCCATGATAATTTGTGTTCGAGAATGATTATACCTATTATTTCAGAGCTGCTCCCCACCCTTACTCATATTGTTAATTTTTCTTTATTCTCTGGTATATTTCCGTCAGCCTGGAAACAGGCTCACATAATACCACTTCCTAAAGTTACCAATCCTTCTTCCTTATCCGACTTTAGGCCCATCTCCATTCTTCCTTTCCTTTCCAAAGTTCTCGAACACATTGTTCATGGTCAAATTTCCAAATATCTATCGTCTAATGCTCTTATTTCCCCATTCCAATCTGGCTTCCGTACTGGCCACAGTACTGTTACTGCACTCTTGAAGGTTACTGACGATATCCGCTGGGCTATGGACAATAAATCTCTGACTGTTTTAGTTTTACTTGACTTTAGTTGCGCGTTCAACTCAGTGGATTTCGACATCCTTCTTGGGATCCTTCAATCCTATAACTTCTCTGCCGCTGCGTTAGCCTGGTTTGACTCGTATCTTCGGGGTCGCTCTCAGTGTGTCCGCCATGAAGAGATCTACTCTGACTGGTGTGATCTTACTGCTGGTGTTCCTCAGGGTGGCGTTCTCTCTCCTCTTCTTTTCTCTATCTTCATTAACACTGTTACCAAAGTTATCATCTCCAGCTTCCATCTCTACGCAGACGATTTGCAGCTGTATCAACATTTCTTGCTGGCTGATGCGGAATCAGCAATCAATGCTATGAATCGTGACCTAGAAAGCATTTATCAGTGGGCCAAGTCGTTCGGCTTACAGATTAACCCTGCTAAGTCGCAGGCTATGATCATAGGTAGCAGGTATTATCGCACTGCACTTGATTTGTCATCTTTGCCTGCATTATCTCTGGGTGGCACGACCATAGCATATACTGAAACAGCTAAGGACCTTGGTGTCTTAATTGACAGCAATCTGTCTTGGCGAGCTCAAGTGAATGAGGTTAGTCGTAAGGTTCACTTTTCTTTCCACTCGCTTAAATCCTTACAGAGCTTCTTACCTTTTAAAACCAAAATTTACTTGGCTCAAACTCTGATTCAGCCGATCATTGATTACGCTGATGCCTGCTATTTGGATGCCACCGAGGAGCTTTTGAATAAGCTTGAGCGCTTGCAAAACCTTTGCATTCGTTTTGTGTTTGGTCTGAGGAAATATGACCATGTTTCTCACTTCCGCAAGGAACTCAAGTGGCTCCCTATCCGTCTTCGTAGGAACACTCGCATATTATGTCTCCTCTACAACATCCTTTATAACCCTACATATCCCAGCTACCTGCGCGATCGTTTTTCCTTTACCCGTCCTTCTGATGCTTTGTGTAGATCCCACCTCAGGCATCATCTTAATTTCCCATCCCATAAAACTGAACTATATTCTTACTCCTTCTCTGTTCACGCAGTACGTTTGTGGAACTCACTTCCGCCTAACATTCGAGATTGTAAAACAGTATTTCTCTTCAAAAAACAAGTCAAAGAGCATTACCTCTCCTCTATACAGTAATATTCTGTATTTATATGTATGTATATATAGTATAAGAAAATATTTACAATACTAGTATTTTCATTTTTATTTTATATGTGTATATATTAGTATGTATGTTTATTTTTTATAGATCTATTTTTGTTTTAAGTTAAGTTAAATTTCCTTGTTTTGTCTTTTCTACACACTGTGTCTACATTTCTAATCCATCTTTCCTCTCGCAGGTCTGCTGGAAGAAATTTCTTATGAAATAAGCAGTACCTTTGTGCTCTTCTATGTTAATATATTGTCCTGTTAAGTATCTGGTGTGTACATAAATAAATAAATAAATAAATGTAAATTTAAATTTTGGGTGTTGCGAAATTTTATTGCGGAAGTGGGAGCACTCTGACAACACAGTGTGAATTACAGGTAAAACGTGCGATGCAATCTTGCAGAATTTATAGGTAATTAAAATTATAGTAAAAAAAAAACCGGCCAAGTGCGAGTCAGACTCGCGCACCGAGGGTTCCGTACAAACCTGTAGGTATATAAGTAAAAGTTATGGTATTTTTATTGCTAAATGAAATCCATAATAAAATTATTAAAAATATTTTTATTATATGACTAGCGGTCGCCCGCGGCTCCGCCCGCGTGGATGTCGGTTACCGCTGCAAAAAACCTACCCAGGAAAGACACGGTCAGCAAAATGATTCCCAGGTCAATTCACAGACACCGACAGTAACATTGACGACGCAGTCATTATCCGCAGGCTGCACAGATTGTCTTTCTGTGTATGTTAAGTTGTTAATGATGAAAATATTTAAATGTAATCTATACATATAATAAATCTGTAGAAAAGTCGTTTTTGTACATCAAAAAAAAATCCAAAAAAAATAGCCAGGGTGTTAAAGGACAACCAATAGAACCCATTTCCAGCATTTTTGGAATTTTTGTCTGTTTGTCTGTTTGTCTGTTTGTCTGTTTGTCTGTTTGTCTGTTTGTCTGTGTATTTGTTCGGGCATCACGTAAAATGTACAAAAGCAATGTAGATAACTTTTATACACAACGATTGGGCGTAACTTGAAGTAACATTTAGTTTTTGTTTCATTGCAATCGGTTCAGTCTATCAAAAGATATTTGAATCTAAAGTGTTACAGAAGTAAAATTACAATAGGGTTATGTGCACTTGGTCTCACAACTTCCCGTAACTTTTATACACAATATACACAACAATATGTGCGTAAATTGAAGTAACATTAAGTTTTTGGTTTCATCGTAATCAGTTCAAACCTTATAAATGAAAAGAAAGAAAAATGTAAATTAATAAAATTATAATAGTGTTTCGGAAGTAAAATATTAAAACAGCGCCATCTATCGAACTCAGACCGGACTATATCTAGAGCTCAACTGCGTGCAGCATTGAATATAGATATTCGATAGATGGCATTGTGCGTGTGACGTCATTTTCTGATTGAGGCATGTTCAACTGATGGAGAAACTGAACTGATGGAGAAATTCCTGACCTGGGTACGGGAAATTTGTCACAACAGGTCCTTATTGCTATTAAAGAGATAGTTATAAGTATACCAGGGAACCCGATCAGTCAATACGGTTTGCCCACACCGACAGTCGATGGGGAACGTATAAACAGAGAATACGTATCAGAAATTAGTTAAAAACCCGTGGAACTCACAGAAATTTTACAAAATGGCTGCGCAAAGACAGAGGAACAGCGCCAGACGTTTGATAGGGTATGCTGCAGTGTAGAAAACGCCTCGGGTGAAATCCTGTTTTTAGACGCACCGGGCGGAACAGGTAAACCTTTCCTAACCAAAGTCATTTTGGCTCAAATAAGGAACTTTAGGAGTATGAAGAACAGGGTGTAAAGCTCTTCAACCCCCATTGAAAAGGGAGGATCCTCCGACCAGACGGGTGTTATGTCAACAGTTGTTGTCGGGTTCTTCTGTATAGTCTTAAGTCGCGAATAACTTGCGCGATGTAGAATTTAGATATATTTCGATTTTTAGTTTATCCTCTGCGTCATAGATGGCGCTGTAGTACTTTTTGTAGTGCCGATACAGAACCAAAATAAAATTTCCCTTGCTGTCGCCTCTTCAGGGATAGCAGCCACATTATTGCCTGGAGGAAAAACGGCACACACAACATTTATAATTCCTATCAACTTAGACCGCACGGAAAGCCCGGTTTGCAACATATCGCGAAATAGCGATAAAGCAAGGGTTTTATGCGATTGTGTTTTAATTTTTTGGGACGAGTGCACTATGGCAAACCGCAAAGCTGTAGAAGCAGTGAATAGAACTTTACAGGACATAAGGCAAAATGACCGGCCGATGGGGAGGCATTACTCATTACGGTGCTGTTCTGCGGTGATTTTCGGCAGACACTCCCGATAGTACCCCGAGGAACGAGAGCCGAAGAAATTGCTGCCTGTCTGAAGAGTTCTGTTTTATGGCGCAATATATCATCTACACACCTGAGTGTACATATGCGTGCACAGTTGCGAGGCTGCGAAAATGCACAGGAGTTTCCCAATTTATTGTTACAAATAGGCGATGGCGCATACCCGGTACAAGAAGATGGAAAAGTTATTATATGGTTGATAATCTCTGTTCTTGCGTTACATCACAACAGGAGCTAATTTCTTCTGTGTACGGAGATTCCACAAACATGGGATATCAAGCCGGTTCTTGGCTATGTCAGCGAGCTATTTTGACTCCTCGCAATGTCCAAGCTGCGGCAATTAATTTAAAAATATTGATTCATGTGTTCGGGAATAGTAGAGAATACACCTCTATAATTACAGTTATGGAAGAAGATGACTCCACATACTACCCGGTAGAATTTTTGGATTCCCTCAACACACCCGAACTTCCAACCCACAAAATAGTTTTAAAAATCGGTGTACCAATAATTCTCCTCAGAAATTTATGTCCTCCAAACTTTGTAACGGCACTCGGCTCAAAGTCACAAATCTGCAGCAAAACATAATCGAAGCTGAAATATTAACCGGTTGAGGCGCTGGTGATATTGTTTTTATTCCAAGAATACCTATAATTCCTAACAACTTTCGTTTCTCTTTCAAACGAGTGCAATTCCCAGTCAGTCTCTGTTATGCCATGACAATTAATAAAGCTCAGGGCCAGACATTATCCGTTGCGAGGGTGGACCTAAGTATTGGATGCTTTTCCCATGGTCAACTATACGTAGCTTTTTCTCGCGTAAACCCCAATAACCTTTTTGTGTACGCTCCAGATGGTTCCACAGCTAATGTTGTTTATAAAGAAGCACTAGCATAAATACATTGTTAAGTTCCGACATCCACGCGAACGAAGTCGCGGGCACAGCTAGTTAATACTAAGTTTTCACTTCTGCCGGCAGTCCCGGAGCGCAACCCGTTGTTTAAGGATAGATAACTAAAGCGATTATTGTAGAGCTTCTCCATAAACAACATTTGACGTTAAATTATTTTCAGGTAACAAAATATACTGATGGTCGGAAGCCCCGACCCGTGATAGGGCAACGTAAAGTTGCATGCGTAAAACATTCTTTTCGTAAATCAATTCCTACTAATTTGAATGTTTGGCCCTGGGATTTGTTTATCGTTAGTGCGAAAGAAATTTTTACTGGAAATTGGAGCCTTTTGAAGGGTATAGGCAAATCAGTAGGGATCATGGGTATTCTTGGTATATGAGCTAAACACTCTGATTGGGATGGATGTATCCCGTAGACTCTACCTAAAGCGGTATCTTTTTTTATCCCCGGATGTTCAACTACATCTTCACCACGCCTCCTTCTAGTGAATTTATTATTTGCCCATGTATAGTATTGCGGGACTTCATGATACAGAAGAGTTTTCGCGAATTCATCTTCATTACAGAGAGCAAAAAATGCCAGTAATGTTGTATTGCGTGGGTTTTGGACCACTTGATGAGCTGTCCCTGGTGTAAAATACACCCTTTGACCGTTGTCTAGATGAACGGCCAAATGCACTACAGTAGGATGCCGGTCGTGAATGGGAAATTCAAATAAGCGCCAGACAGCTTCAGATGTGTTTATGTACCTGCCATTTAAATAGTTTTCAACCTCATCGTGTGGGTTTCTAAGGCTAAAAGTTGCCTGATCTGAACCTTTATTTATATACTTACATATATATTTAATGGCTTGGACAGTCTTACATAGTAGCGGGGAGTATGGAACAATCCACCTATTATCTATCGTCACCATGTTGCCCCTGATTTGTAGCGTAGTGCTCCGACCGCCATTTCCTGTATCGCGCCTACGATAAACTGGATACCCATCCTCTCCGGTCTGGGTATCGTTCATGAAACGGCGAGGGTATTTTTTGTGCAGACACCGTTCTTCATGCATGGTGCAGCTAAATTATGTTCTCCGCAGGGTCCATGTACCATATTTTTAGTTATAATGTCGTGTAGTACCGGATCAATTTGTTGATCGGGTAGCTCCGCAACTATGACACTGTCGATCTCATCTGGTTGTATTTTAGTTTCTAGCCAGAACAGCAAATGACAATGAGGTAAACCGCGCTTTTGCCACTCCACACTTGCCATATAACATTTTACTTTACCGAATATCTGTTCTTTGACAAATAATTTGATGAATTTCTTCATCTTTAAATGAAATACACGTGAAATTATGTCATGACGGTCGAAAGACCGTTGTCCTGGTAGCAGCTCCGCTTTAATTTCAGGCCATTCGGGGTTACATGTAAAAGTGACAAATAAGTCAGGTCTACCATAATTTTGGACGTACGTCATCGCGTCCTGCGTTTTCTCGTGCATGAAACGCGGAGAACCCGTAAATGACGATGGCAATATGACATGTTGACCGATATTTGTTGGGTCAACATTTGCGTCATGATTTAAGGCATCTCTGAGATGAATGTAGTCATCAGCCCTCAGTCTTTGTTGATTCCGAGAAATATAATTTAATCTTTCCGATATCATTTTCGCCATCATGTCAACACAATATTGACTAAATAAGTCTCTGTAATAATGTAACGGATTAAAAGAGTTAGTTCTAAACATTAATCTAAATGCATAAAATTGCATGCACGAAATAGTTTTATTACGCGCAGAACCCTGCTGACGGATAGTCAAATAATAACCGTCTTCTCCTGTCGCAAACATTATAGGATACTGTAGTGGATCATAGGACCGATGTAGCTCAGAAACTCTTTTGAGCTGTCCGTCTCTACCGTGTAAGACTATTATCCCTGGGACCTTTGTCTTCATCGACCAAGAGAACGGCTACCTCGTTTACAGTAGGAGCATTATATCTGCCTCTGTGTGCTGTCTGTGGAGTGCGATCTGAATGAATAATTAATTTTAAATTATCTGAGGAGTTAAGTTCTAAGTTTTGTTTAAAACTTCGTATATACACGTTATGATTATTCAAAGCGGTCTGTAATTCGCGAATTAAATCCATTTTTAAGGTTGGTGCGATGCTTGATCGCAACGATAACTGGTCTGCATCCGAAATAAAATATATTTGCAAGAACTGTGGGTTTTGGCCTGACGGTGGTAAAAGGCAATGGCGGTGGTATGAGATGATACACCTGTCCTTCAATTTTAAAAGTGGGCATAAAATTTCCTTCCCTGATTTCTTTTGCGCCAAACGAAGTCATTTGAAAAAGACTATTGTATCTACGTATTTTTGTTAAAAAATGACCAGATAATGGATGGTTATTAGTTAAAAGATTTTTTATTGGTTGTGGTGGCTCCTGAAGGTTAGGAAGACAAACTTTACCTGAAGCACAGCACATACCATTAGGTTCGTCTGTCCATTTCTTGGCAGAGCAGTTAGAGCAGATCTTATTCATGTCTCCGATTTGGACGGACGCTTGTTGTGCATAATCAACCTGCGGATCATATCTGAAAGCCAGTCTGTTGCTGTTAGCTAAAATTCGATTGCGAACTGTGTTTGTGGACAACTGCTGTCTCTCTGCCTGAGCTCTAAGTCGCTGCAAACGCTCGACACTCGACTCTCTTTCGCGCAACTGAGAGGTCCTTATATTTTGTTCATGAAGACGTTGGGAACGCTCCAGCCTCGACTCTTGAGCGCGTAGCTCGGAGGTTCTCAGACTTTGTTCGGCAAGGCGTTGCGAACGCTCGACACTTGACTCTCGTTCGCGTAAGTCAGAGGTCCTTACATTTTGTTCATGAAGACGTTGGGAACGCTCCAGCCTCGACTCTCGTGCACGTAACTCAGAGGTTCTCAGATTTTGTTGTGCAAGGCGTTGCGAACGTTCGACACTCGACTCTCGTGCGCGTACCTGAGAGTTTCTCTGATTTTGTTCAGCAAGGCGTTGTGAACGTTCAGGTGAAGATTCTCCCATACGACGTATTCTTGCTGCCCGTGCTTGAGAACTATGTTTAGAAAGTTAAGACCTGGCTCTCTTAGGCATTTTCAAATGTTTAAGAAAATGTTAATAGCGTGTAATATTCTAGCTCTGAAAAGAACTGTTGTTTAGCCCTGAAAAGAACTGTTGGTTAGCCCTGAAAAGAACTGTTGGTTAGCCCTGAAAAGAACTGTTGTTTAGCTCTGAGAAGAACTTTTGCGTAGGTGTAGTTTTAAGAACGAAATCTAAAAAAAATCGCACGAAAATTATTAGACTTCGCGCACGACCGCTTACTCATAGATCTAAACTCCCCTCCCGCACGCGCACCCCCGCCTTGGTGACGCCCACTTCGCAACGGGCCGTGCAGCAGAAATTGTAATATTTTAATTTCGCCATAACTTCAAAACCAAACGTCCAATTTTAATCATTCAAAGACCAAATATTATCTCCATAAACTGTTCTTAGTGATGAAATCATTTATTTTGATAAGGATTAATAGCATGAGTAAAATAAACGCGTTTAAATGTAGTCCAAAAAAAATTCAAGATTTTTAAATAAAAAAATGGTTGCTGTGCCTCACTCGACATAGATGAGTATAGTGTGTTGCGGACTTTTTTGTAGATATTTATAAGATCTACAATTAATTAGAACATTTTATGGTTCTATCTTTTATAGTTTAGGCAGCGTACGCAAAATAAGTAACTTTTCTGGTTGATTTTTTACACCTTGTGTCCGAAAAACCCAAATATCTTACGGAACCCTATTTTTTTCCAAAATAAAATATAGCCTATGTTACTCGTGGATAATGTAGCTTTCGAATGGTGAAAGAATTTTTAAAATCGGTCCAGTAGTTTTTGAGCCTATTCAGTACAAACAAACAAACATACAAACAAAGTTTTCCTCTTTATAATATTAGTGTAGATATAACTAAAAATGTATACTTTTCGCAATTTTTCCTATATCTCTGCTATAAGACGTTGCTTCATACCAAATTTCAAGATTTTGAGTTCACGGGAAGTACCCTGTAGGTTTTGATTCCCTTGCGAGTGTCGAAAATTTGCGGCATAAACGGGAGTATCTTTTGATCGCGTTGACTTAGAAGTTTGATTTTTTCACAGCTCCAAGAGACCATAGACTTGAGTATTTGATATGAATTTCAGCTTGATACCTCCACGCGTTCCTGAGAAAAAAGGTCTTGACAGACAGACAGACAGACAGACAGACAGACAGACAGACGGACAACAAAGTGATCCTATAAGGGTTCCGTTTTTACCTTTTGAGGTACGGAACCCTAATAAGTTTTTTATGTTTGTTTTTGGTAATTAGCAGTAAACTTAAGCATCTGCCTTATTGATCCTGTGGTCGCACGCGCGGCTGCTGAGCATGAGTTCCTGGGTTCGATTCCGGGCGATTTATCAGTAGCAGCCACGGAGTCTGCATTTGTGTCCGGTTGATGGCAATAGATTCGCCCCCTATTACATGGGACTTAAAAACACGACTAGCGAAATGTGGGTATACTATTAGGTAATACTGAGTTCACTGACAGTCGACTACATTTCAACTTCAACCTAAACACTTAGGGCATAAGGGTGAAAATTGGCAGACCGTCAGTGGCCTTGATAGTAAATCTTTGCCTTACCCTTCTGGGATTACAAAAGTGATGTTGTATAAACTTAAGCAACTAGACCAAGTGATGAAATTCGTCACACTTATGTGACGAATTTAGTGATTAGTCATAGGACGAGCTCCTTCACACAGAGCTCTCATCATCTACCTAGTCTTTTCCCAACACATGTGGGGTCAGCTTTCATGTGTCTTCTTGTTTTTACATGGAGCGACTGCCTATCTGACCTCCACAACCCAGTTACGCGATACCACGATGCCCCTTGATAAGACCCGATGTAGGACTTTTGGAATTCTGACTACTGAGAGATTCACAAATAACAGCCGAAATTAGCCGAAAAAAATATTCTTGTTCTAACGATATTGTTAAGGGGAACTACACCTTTTTATATTATTCTCCGAACAGGAAACAATTGTTTTAAATTCACAGAGTTGTTAACAATTTTGATGTAGATATTACGATAGCTATAATATATATTATTTTTCGGTTTTCTGATACTCGACCTTGCGTCGGTTTAATAAATATCCCGTCCTGCACCCCGCAGGAGTAAAGATTTCTATTTCGCCCTATCTCTATCTCCTTATTATGATAGCTTATTATTGCCTAATTAAACTTTTTTAATTATGGGATACCATTAAATCGACGTTCATGAATATGAAGTAAAATATTTGTAATGAAATTCAAAAACAATTGCATTGCGCAGTGTTGATTCACGTTTCGTTTCGAATTCATAGATAAACGATTTTGTGTTATACAATTATTAATTATTTCGTCAAAAATATGTTTTCACGCGTCAAACGATTGCCTACAAACCTCCTTCTCCTTGTAAGTGCTCCACGTTTTTAATTTTTATATGATCGTCGGTTCATACAACATTTCAATGGTCAAATAAGTTTATAGTGTTTCAGGTTAATTTAATCTGTATGTAGACATAACCTACTCATAATATCCAGCTTCCAGAACTAAGTTAAGCTTGTTTGTTCTATGCTTAATAATAAAACTTAAACTATATTCAAGTAGCTTGTGTTAAACTAAACTTAAGAGAGATTAGCTGTTATTTGTGTACAATGTATGGATGTATTAAAAAAATTTATGGACTATCTTCAGAACGAAATAAGTATTTCGAAATAAAATTGTAGGAACAAAGGACCATGGGGGATTTTGTATGGACCCCGTCCCCATCCTCCAACAGTCACAATATACATATCAATATGCTCTAAAAAATTCATGGAAAGACTTATTGTCTTTCTCAATTTCAAAATCGATGGATTTTTTTAATTAAAGAAACGACTACGACGTACGCTGTCTCTCAACGTAAGTGTGTGAAAAAAGAAGATTGTGGTCATTATACGTTTAATAATCCTTGAGTCACTTTTAATTCAATCTAAGCTTGAGACAGACCGATAATGTACTAAAATATGTGACAAAGTCCGGTATCCGCAGTCAATCCTGCGTCCAGCCCGCTCGGTTTGTCCACACCTTTATTGCACAAACGGTAAAAATCCGCACGGTTTTTACATTTTGCTACGCTCATATGAACATTATGCTGGCTACGAAGCTACGGCGTAGCTCATGCGTAGCATCCAGTGGTCGTACTCGTATATGGCGTATAATTGTTTGGTTTAACAAATACTGACTCAATGCATTCAAGTCGTTATCAATGAAAATGTTCTTTTGTCTTATGACTTCTGATTAAATGAAAGAAGAAAACGTGTTGCGCCGACCCCAAATAGAAAGGGACAACAGAAAGATGATGATATCTCATGACTTCCAGATTGTTTCTCACTTCTTTATGCGTTCACAAGACTATGTCCCTAGTATTAAAGAATGGACAAGAAAGTAGGCCTGAATAAAACTTGCTTAGATTTTATTAAATCTAACTGAGTTTATAAGTGAGAACTTGTATAAAAAGCCGGCACCATATGTGGCATACAAAATGCGGTAAACTGTAACATTAAATTTATTCGGGTGAGTCACTGAGTAAGTAAGATTTAAGGAAACCTTTTCAAACTACGTCATTTACACCGTAGTGGTTTAAAAACGTTTTATATCCGTGCATTTTTTTTCCATCTACAAAGTGAAAATTTTGAATTCGATTTTGAAAACGGACTCTAAGCCGGCAAGCAAGTATTTTGTAAAACAAACTTGATGGGAAAAGACTTTTTGTTTTAGTTGAATAATCACTTTTTACGGTAAGACTCAATAACGCACTCAAAACACTGTGCTGAAACATTGCATGCATTTTGCATTTTGTGTGCATTGAATAGTACGGAGGTCTTCGAGGAGGTATTTTAAGTAAAGTTAAAACATTAAAAGCTTGTATTTTTAAAATAACTTGTGAAAAACTTGGAACTTTGACAGATATTGGGGAATTACGTAACTAGAAGGTTCCCAGGTATGGTTTACATTTCATTGTCATTTATTCATTTGTTTAACATAGGTCCAATAATAATGGTATATCAAACTAATAAAGAGTGCTGTGTTATGCCAGAGGGTGTACAAAAGTTTGTAATATAAAAAATTAAAATTATAAAAAATTGCACACTACAAATTGATTAATAATAAATAACAATAGAAATCAATGTCAATATAAAGAGAGGAAAAATCAAAGTAATATAAAAAAGTGTGTGTGTGTGTAAGTGTGCTTTTAGCCGACTCCGGCGAAGCCCAAAAGGAGGGTTATTGCACCCATTCTACTATTAATATTTATTGAAGTAAAGTTTGTAAGTTTGAATGTAAGGAGGTAATCTTAGGTAGCTACATTATCCCCGAGTGTGATAGGCTATATTCAAAACCTTCCCGTGGATTCATTTCTGACCATAACCAGAGCAAAGCAGTAGGTAAAAGCTAGTTGGATAGTAAATTGAATAATAAACCCTCTGAGAGGTTCAGGTTTTAATTTTAAAGATGTGAATTTATATTTAAGTTACCTCTTCGTAAAGTTTACTGAATTTGGGTTGATAGTGTAGCTGTGTTTAGTAAATGGATCGACCGATCTTTCGATCGTCTTGATTAATTCAACCAAACAAATAAACTCTTCGGATTTATAATATTATGGATTATTCAGTCTAGCATGGTTCTTTTGTAGCTGCTTATTCTATGGCTTGTCTAAAACTGTTTAAATACGGGTAAGTGCTGTGTACTGAAGACAGTTCGTTGCATTTATTGATAATATACAGTTATATTATCAATTAATGAAACAAAAAGGACATTGGTCGTCTGCAGTGCATTGAATTAGATGAACTGAAAATGTCGTGGTTTTGAATCACCTATGCCTTATTGAACATTATTATGCAGTAGCTATTAGCAGCTCGTTTAAAAATAATAACTGCCGCACGGGTCGATCTTCAAGGTTAAGCTGCACTTGCCAAGGTCGATCCGCGGATGGGTGACCACCCATTACATGCCGAGTTTCTTCCTGGCTGTCATTTGTAGATCTTTGACAGTCGTTACAGGTAGTCAGTGACCCGAAAGTCTAACAACAAGTCTTACCAAGGGGTATCGTATTAGCCAGTACTAACTGGGTTGTTGAGGTCAGACAGGTAGTTGCTCCATGTAAAATACTAGTATTCATTTGCATCCGGTAAAACTAGAAGCCGACCCTAATAAAGGTTACTAGGTTTAAGTTATTTTCAAATCTTAATGAACTGAAAACTAATCATCTTCAACGGACTTAGGCATACTACATAGATATTTGGGTTGGCCAGATTCAGCATAATTCACAGGCCAGGAAACAAAATTTTACCTTACTAATACTTCTTGCTACTAATATAAATACTAAAGTTTGTGAGAATATATGGATGGATGTATGTTACTCTTTTCCGCAAAAGCTACTGAACTGATTTGGTCAAAATCAAATATATATTTTGTGTGCGTAGCATCCCTGTGAGATTACAGAAGAGCTGTTGTATTCTGTCATCCTGAACATTATCCTGATAACGGTGTGAGGAGCGGTCCCCAACCCCATAAGTTTGACCGCCCGCTGCGACAATGTAACGACGTCCCTACCAAAATGTCGGTCATTCAAACAGGAAAGTTCTGGAATCTTTGGCAGTTGGAAGTCGGTCAGTGTGAAATCACATCTCGCTTCGGTGAACAACAATCACGGGAGAATTTTCATAATCCGATAAGTTTTACCTGGAACCCTGGGAATATCAGTAAGGATCAGTACAATATTGATAGATTCAGAAGGCTGGGTTTACACAACAAGCAAAAACAGCGTAAACGTGAACGTTGATGAGGATGGACCTATGAATGTTTGTTAACAGATTTTGCATAAACTTTACATTCAAACCTATAGCTTAATGTCAGAATAACACACAAGCTATAATTTATAATGATATTGTGTAAACATTTAATTTCAGCGTGTGAAACTGCGGGCAGCAGCTAGTATATCATAAATCATTCTGTTATTTCCGAAGGGTTAGGCATACGTGTACTTATTATATCCAATTTAGCCAGTCACGTTCCTATGTATTAGAGGTAGAGCTTTTAGCCATAAACCGGGTTTAAATCCAGACTTAGAACTGTTACTCAGAAATACTTGATGAAAAACCCAATAACCCTCGGCCCGACCTGGGAATCGAAAATCGGATTTCATGCTCAGTAGTACCTAGACTGGATCAACGAGCTGCCACACAAAGAGGTACATCTACGACGATTGACGACGATTACGTGTAATTTTTTAAATGTTACAGCACCATGCTGAGATAGGGACCTTTTGAACTCATGCAGCACCAATTGTATAATTCTATTTGGTCTTGTACGATAAAAATATTTTTTTTTTCTTTCTTATCGAAAATCTTTGTTTGTCTAGGATAAATTTCTGTCATCAGTGCGCTTGCACTCACTGTAATTGAAACGTGTCTATGTGTGCGTGCATTTAAGCACATTAAATGGAGCAGACCTTCTGTATTTCTTTTTACTTTGTGATATCGGTATCAGTATTAGAATAATTTTGGGTCTATTTGGATCCAGTGAGGTGAAACATAGTTCACTGTTTGGCCAGTAATCGGGGGGATCATAATTTGTTTTGGCTCCAACATTGAATTCAAACTTTCGGTTTTTGAATTTGGAAAGTTTTGAGCTCACTAATTTGATGAATATTTGAACAATAATCTTAAAATTAAAAACAATAATTCTACTAAGAAATTACTATTTAAAATCCTGAATCTGTCGAGTGTGGTAGCTCCATAGCCATACCTAGTATTCCAGATAAATATCTTTGCACTTATCCCTATGCCTTGTTTGACAGTCACTAATAATGCAGTTAACCTCTCGATATGAAATACCAAATAAATAAACAGTTACTGTTTAAACCGTAAACAAAAAACGGTTCATAAAAATATTGTGAAGCAATAAAAATATCACTTCCCGATTTTCCGTCCTATATATCGATAATATTAAATACAAAAGTGTTACCAAACCACATTAAAAACATTTCAACCTTGTAAATAACCCTCTCAAGTTTGTTCTGAACCAAAGTAACTCAACCCAGTTTGACTTTTCCATCAGGGGTCCGTAGCACCCCTTTGAACTATGGGCGCTTATTAATATTTAATGATCGAGAGCAGAATGTCCGGAAAGTTCATGGCCCTTGAACAAAGACAATCAAATTAGTTAGGGGGCTTTGGGGACATGATGAAGCAAAAATGATGGTAAGAACAGCATGAATGTTTGTTAATCCTACAGAATGGGGGATTATTGTTTAAATACTATACAGTCGAAGGGCCGTGCTGCTGCAGAATATGAGCTAGGTTAAACAAAGTTTTATTGTGTTTTTCGATCAGGAATTTTTTAGTAACTTGTTCGGGGTCTGGATTTGGGACCGGTATGGCACTTTGGGGACATTGTTGTGTACTGCTGCAGAACAATATGGTGACATTATATAGCACACATGATGAAATCAGGATTGTTGCTGCAGTTACTGAGGTTTTTGCGCGAAAGATTGAGAATTTGTTTCCCAGTGTCAAATTGATGGTTGATGTTTTAACCAACCATTTCACAGAACAAAACAATTTGTTTTTTTGAGATTTGAGAGTCCTTTGCCCAGCATGATGGCGCAGGGTAAGAATAGCAGATGTTTAGTTTGAAAACGCATCTTCTATGGCACATGACATGAGTTTTTCTTGAGACATTGCGTTTACGAAATAAATTTACCAACATTCTCAATTGCCCATTCTCCTTTATAAAAACTGCAGCACTAACTGGATTCGGAAATACAACTTTTGAATGCCTGTTTTTACATTTTAAAATTCCTTTTGGGTTATTGGGAAGTCTCGTTTTGACTTCAGTCGAGTTTACATTTTGTAATTAACCAAAAACACCAAAGGAAACTTCTAACAACAAAAACATTTAGGAAAACAAAAAGAGCAGTGCTAATAGAGACCCTATCTCCATCCCGCAGCGAATAACTTAAAATCAATGGGGCGATGCGGGTTAAATTAACTTTTCCAAAGATTTAACTAGTTACAATTAAGAAAACGGATTTAACGGGACATTAAATTACTAAAGAATTTGGTTTTTCATTCTTCTTGCTGGTTTTTGTTACTTAATCAAGCCGATTCATATTTTTTATCAGAGATTGCATCGACTTACTTGACCGTTTTGTTATTTAGGTTATAAATGTTGATACTAGAATCTATATTCATGTTCTAAATTCATGGTAGTCGTTTGTGCGCCTCACACCGTGATAATAGTTTATTTCCAGAATAAGTAGGTTTCTACCTAATAATCTTGCACAAAATGTCAGATTACTTTTAATAATAAAATTACCCTCAGTTTTAAAGACATCAAAGTGGTAAAAGATACGCAGTAAAAACATTAGAAGATGTAATTCGTCATCATTATCTGTAACATCCGGGAAGCTCCGAATATCGCTCCCCTACAGACCGCTATAATTAATGTTTTAAGAGGTAATCATATTTTCATGCGTTGCCATGGTAACATGGGAGGTAAATTGCTTGGTGTAGTAAAGTGCAAGTACGATAATAATGATAGGATTAAACGAACTTACCTGAAGTGAAGTTCAATCCTGATTATATGAAGTACTTAGTCCGAGATAACTGATGTAGTACTGCCTTTCCACACTCTTTATACGCGAATTTAAAAGCAAAAACAGAAAACAAAAATCTCCACCTAGCAACACTAAACGTCACTGTCAATATTTCAGAGCCCCCAAAGAGGGAAAATTAATTTAATAACGGAAAATTAAATTAATTGAGGGAGGGCGGGATGTTCTATCTCGGACTAAGTACTTCATATAATCAGGATTGAACTTCACTTCAGGTAAGTTCGTTTAATCCTATCATTATATTCGTACTTAGTCCGAGATAACTGATGTAGATGTTCAGAGAAGAACATAACACTTAAAATCACAAAACATTTATTATTCTCAACATAAGGGCCACTTCTGCCTTACAATTACACACTTTAAACTTATAACTAAAATAAAATCAGTTTGAATTATTGAGTACCGCTCTAGCAAACAAGACTTGGTTAGGTTCATTATATAGTGGTCTGTTATAATGAGTAGCAAAGGACGATGACCTTGGAGACCAACCTACTGCTTTAATGATACTGTCTACCGAGAGACCTTCCCTATAGGCACATGAAGTAGCAGCATGGCGCGTTGAGTGCGCGGAAAAACGAGTGATATCTATACCACTGTCCGACATAACTTGCTTCAGCCATCTGCTGATTGACTGACAAGAAGCACGATGGTGCGGTCTTTTAAACGTAATAAACAAATAATCACATGAATTATCATTAATTCTCAATCCTCTAGTTACTTCTATATACTGTGTAAGTGTTTTAACGGGACAAATTTCGGGTTGTGCAGTGAAATAAGGTAAAATTATTTTAGGTTGATGCCTATCAGGAGCTGATGTTTTTAGAATATCTGTAAAAATTATTTCGACACCAGTAGATGTTAAGTTAATATTGTTTAATCTAATGGAATTTATAGTCTGAACCCTTTGGCCAGTAGCCAGTACTAATAGCATTACAGTCTTTTTGGTGATCTTTTCCAAGCTTAAGTCATTCAATGGGTACCAGTGACAAACATATGATAAAACACTCGAAGGGTCCCACACACTGCTATATTTGGGTGTCAAAGGTCGTAATTTATAAACTCCCTTAAACCATCGCTTTATTCTATCATCTGTACCTACGTGATTTCCGATAATAAGAGAAAGTGATGATCGATGACAATTTAAGGTTTGGTAAGAACCACCTCTTTGGAAAACCAGTGTTAGATAGGAAATTATGATAGGTATGGATGCACTGAAAATATTTATGTCATTATCTTTGGTATAACTCCACCACTGCTTTAAGCAGCTATTATATTGCTTTATAGTATTTGAGGATAGGGATGCCATCATTATATCTATTGCGTCCTCTGATATACTTCTTCGTTTAAGTGCTTCCCTGATAAGACGCACGCCCCCAGGAAAAGCTGCTTGCTTAGTGGGTGAGGTTTCCTGAAAGCAGTTAAAAGATTTTCTGAAGGGTTCATGGAAACTATTTCTGACGCTACCATAGACATCAACAACGGGTACCAAGGCTGAGATGGCCACATCGGGAAAACTACAATACCAGTTGCTCTATCTGTCCTAATTTTTTGAACTACTTTTAAAAGTAAACAAAAAGGCGGGAATGCGTAAAAGAAAAACTTTGACCAATTAACAGTAAATGCATCAACATTCCAAGCAGATGGATCCCTATGCCAAGATATATATTTATCACATTTAGCGTTCACACGCGATGCAAAAATATCTATTTCAGGCATCCCTAGTTTCGTAATTATAATATTGAAGGCGTCAGTTGATAATTGCCACTCTGTATCTATATTAACTACTCGGGACTCAAAATCAGCATTAATATTTTCCTTTGATTTTATATATGAAGCGAATATCCATAACTTTCTAGCTTCACACCACTGCCAAATCTGCCTTGCCAAACCATTTAATAGGGGATACTGAACTCCACCTAGTCTGTTAACATAAGAAATTGTTGTGGTGTTATCAATTCGAAGCAGGATTTCACAATTTGTTAAGTCTTGGGCAAAACATTTTAGTGCAAAAAATGCAGCTAATAATTCACGATAATTGATATGAAAACTTAGTTCTTCATCAGACCATTGACCTCTAGCACTCTGACCATTGCAAAATGCACCCCACCCAGTGCCTGACGCATCCGAAAATATTTCCAATTCAAAATTATATTGTTTTATCCTACTATAACCAGCGACTATATTTCTTTTCCACCATAGTAAATCCTGTTTAACTTCTTTACTGATTATTATATTATTGTCATAGTTGCCTCCACAAGCTTCAAGGGATAAAATTTTTTCTCTTTCTAAGGTTTTTGTGTACACAAAACCATATGCAACTGCCATACAAACAGAAACTAAATTTCCTAATAGTTTTGCAAACTCTCTAATTGTACAGCTGTCTCTTTTCAAGAACTGCTGAATTAAAACAGATAATCTTTGTTTTTTCTTATCAGTAGGACTAATTGTCAAATCTTGAGAATTAAGATTAAACCCTAAATAATCTCTCACTCTAGAAGGTTTCAGGCAACTCTTTGTGCTATTAATAACAAAACCTAATTTCTCAAGTAAACTTGTGACATAATTAGTATTTTTGAGACATTCCTCATATGAAGATCCAAGACAGATTGCATCATCTAAGTACAGTACAATACGTACACCCTTGTTTCTCAGATGTTCTACAACAGGCTTAAGTAATTTCGTAAAAACAAATGGCGCTGATGCGAGACCAAATGGTAGACAATTAAACTGATATAATTTACCAAAAAACATGAATCTTAAAAAATGTCTGTGATTTACTTGAACCGGCACTAGGAAATAGGCATTTTTCATATCTATTGTAGTCATATAGTCCCCCTTTAATAGAAGTTTACACACAGTCCTGACATCTTCTAATTTAAAATGAGAAGTCTCTACGAACTTGTTGAACGCTTTTAGGTTAAGTATGAACCTGTGAGTACCATCATTTTTAGGTACAGTAAAAATACTTGAGAGAAATTGACCACAAACTGGGGAGCAAGGCGATATTGCTCCTAACTCAAGAAGCTTATTAATTTCTTTGGAAAGAATTAACTTCTCGGTTGAATTAAAATTATTATTGCTTGGTGAATAGTCCTGTCTAGGAGTATGTGTAAGAGGGATATGGTAACCTCTTATCCACTGCAATATTACAGGATCCTGAGTAAATGTTTCCCAAATTAAATAAAAATACTGCAGTCTGCCTGCAAATTTTACCTCTACGGGTAGCGGGATCGGCCTCTGGTCATCCCCCGTGAACTCGATGGAGCAGGGGCTGGACGACGGCCCTGCTGTTGGCTTTGTCGTGGAGGGGGTCGTGGCTGGTACCGAAGTTGATGTTGGTATCCTCCTCGAGCTACTACTTTCCCTCGATGAAAGTGACTTAGCTGGCGAGGAGGTGGTTGCCAGTTTTTTGTCTTCTTAGGAGGAGCTAAAATTGAGCTTGCTTTCTTCATAGCTGACACTGATTTCACAGCATCATCTAGCTTACTGTAAAGCCACTCAGACCTCTTGTTATCTTTGAGGTTAAAGTCAAGATTCTTGTCCAATAAGGGACTGATCAGCTTTCTTCTAATATCTGTATATTTATAATGTAAATTACAGAGCAGTCTTGTGGCATCACTTAAATTCTTGACAATTGTCAAATTATCAAAGTTTGGTTTTGTCATCATGTCAATTGTGTGACATATAGTGGCAATAACATATCCTGTATCCTCTTGTCTCTCTTCAAGCATCTTGTCTCTCAATTTCATTGCAGACGTCAATAAACCTGTAAGCTCTATGTTAAGCTTCGGTGCTTGCATTAATTTTCCATTTTCAGGAAAACAAAGGCCTTTCAACATCTTTTCTTTTTCTTCTGTTTTCATTCCTTCTATCAATATGTTTTCAAATCGTTGTAGAATGTTGATATTGATGGGAGTGCCAAATCTTTTTTCAGTCTCCTTAGGCTCCCCGAGTGCCTCTAAAAATTCCTGTGACAATTCAGGTTCTTCAAGGGATTCCTGTTCAATGCTGTCTATTATCTCAACATTCTCCATGCTCTCTATGTTGTTCTCAATGTTCTCAATATTCTCATTAGAGTCTTGGGCTAAAAATACATTCATACATGATAAAATAAAGAAAAACATTAGGTTAACAACCTATAAGTTTGATGGCAGGTATATATGACAATGCATCAATATCTCCCCTGACTTTCAGAGCTTTGTGAACAATGGAATAAACTATGTTAGATTTTGAACCAAAATTCCAACTTAATTTGCTGACTTTGAACAACATAGATCGTTATGCAAACTTATCCCAACGGGATTACGCAAAAGAGTAGAGCATATTAGATACCAGGACGGTATTTACACCTTGCCAACGGAAAGAAGCATCGCCGTAACACGAGGATGCTTGACGATTCGCTCACCCAACGGGGAGTTCGCATAGTCGCAACGCGATTATGCCTACAATAATTAAACAGGTACTTTGCCAATTGCAACGCAATAGCTACATATTATTGCTTAAACCCGAAATTGGTGTATCAACTAAGCTTCGATGGTAAAATTGGTGAATTCAAAATAGGTAAGTAGGTACTTACAATCCTCCCGCTGACGCAACTTGTCTTTATACCTCTCGAGTCTCTTTTCCAATCTTCTAATTCTCTTAATCTCCTTGTCTTCTGATTCCTCAGCCTTTCTTTTAGGCATGATCACAATATTACACTATTAATTTATAATTTCAAGATATAATCTCACAGAAATACACAATCGCGTGCGAGCGCGAAAAAACAATTGACAGTGACGTTTAGTGTTGCTAGGTGGAGATTTTTGTTTTCTGTTTTTGCTTTTAAATTCGCGTATAAAGAGTGTGGAAAGGCAGTACTACATCAGTTATCTCGGACTAAGTACGAATATAACTGACGAAATGTGGTAAATAAATGTACCGTGCCGAGATAACCGAATAATGAAATATACCGCCAAAAATAATAATAAGATTCAGAAAATTTGACTAATATCTTGAAACCTCTCGTATCAGATAGACTAATCTGAATAATCGTATCAAATCAAATTAAATCGTATATTTTTGATCGTATCATTCTTGGAACATTATTGTATTGCTTTATAATTAAGATTTGATACATTATGTTGTTGTCCTATGGTGAATGCTGTGTATACCTATAATAGGCATACACACCAGCACTTTTCTGTTATTTGTATTGTTTCACATTAATTCTTAGTATGTACTGCTGTTGGTGTAAACATTAAAAAAGAACCGTCATAGAAATAACATTAAGAATATTTCATATCAGTACTTTTTGATGAGTGATAAGTTTGGCCGCAGCAAGGAAAACCTACTCATTTATCCCACACACTCACTCACTCACTGTGCCCTTTTTTTTTTTTTTGGTGGGTGGGAAATCATCTAATGACCCCCCCCCCCCCCCGCTCTGGGCGGAGTGGAAGGGAGTGTCAGACTCTTACTGACTAAAAACCACCCATGTTCCTTCATTAGCCCTTTATGTTCCAGGGCCGCGGTATCTCTTTCGAACAGTCCCGCAGCCCTGGCAGGCACCGGCCCTTGCGGGCCCCTCCCGTTTGCTGACAACTCTTTGAGGCGCGCGTGGAACACGAACGCGCCGTCGACACGGCCTGCCCGTCGTCATACGACGGACGGACGGCGAGCTAGCCCATTACTCACCGTCCACAGGCCCGTGCCTACGGTGGCCGAGAGACATCACGGCGTGACTCACTCTGCCCTGGAGTGTAAATGCTGTTCACAAACGATGGGGCACTTAATATCGTGTCCTGCGTGTCCTGTTGTTTGTTCATTACAGGAACAGACTGATGGACGCTACTGAAGGCGCCAAACTAGTGGCTTAGTTCTGGGCTGACACAATTTAGATTGCCATCGACACGCTAAGAAGAAGATGTTTCACAATTTCCCTGTTTTTTCAAGACATGAGATTTAATGAGTTACCGCTTTTTGACTTCAGAGCAGTATTTGTACAGCTCTATCTACTCCACGACGAATGCAATCGTGATCTTATGTAACGTTGCAATACTTTGTATACTAACAAAATAATATAATGTTCTTAAGTTGAGTGCCTTTTTAGCCAACTGGCTCTGGTGAAGAAGAAACTGGGCAGATGATGACCACTTAGTGCCTTTTTCATCGAAAAATACCTACAGATGGAATTTATCAAACAGGTTGGTGTAAAATTAATGATTAATTATTTTCAAAACATGTATTTTGGCACCTATATTTCAGTAGTCATTTTCTGACTACTCAATTTATTTACTTACTACTTTATGCATAAGTAACAAGAAAACTGTGGTGGCCAAGGTTTGGTCAAAGAAACCAGGGCCGTCCTAAAGCTCGTTGGGTTGACGATAACGCCAAACTCGTGAGAAACAGGATAAGGCACGTACAGAACCGGGGAAGTGTGGCAGAAAAAAAGGAAGGCCCAGCAGTTGGTGATTCCGGACTGATATGATGATGATGGAAAAAGGAACTGTACGTACAAAAGCATTTGCTACCAAACTTTCTTTAGGATAATGCTTAGACAAAACATGGAAGAATTTAATAAAATCATGTAAAGATACCAATACTTTGATACATATAGAATTATAGACGTATGAAGAGAAAAAGCTCAATTTTCAGACTCAATCTGGTTCCAATAATTACCTGTTTACCAAAATAGTCAACCAAAAGATAACATGATGTAACCACACGGGAATAAATAATGACTTTGACATAATGTGGGCGTACCTCCGATTATTATCCTCCCGTGTAAGAAATACTCCTCTGCTTGGAAACTATATTACCTCTATGAAATTGTTTCTCTGGGACTTAGTCGAGCTTCATTGTCTCGGAACTTTTCTGGTGGTCGCCACTGTTGATTCTGGCTTTCATGAGTTACAGAGGTTTGGGAATAGTGTGGCGGGCTTGTCCCATAAATTACCTCTATGAGATGATGATAATTCTCTTTCGTGTGACACATTCAAATAAATAATCGTTATTTATTTTTGGCCCATGTTATAAAAATGTAACTTTTTCCTATGATTGTCAGTCAACTATGTTATTCTACAAGGATTTGTTGGTGCTTGATTTATTATATGGATGCGTGTTTGATTTGGTTAACATGGTCTTGTATATGTGGTTCATATCGGTCAGTTTTCAAACACGATATATCGTTAATCCCAGCTGTCATTTGTAAACCTTTACACTCGTCACGGGAAGTGTGACTTACCAAGGGGTTTCGTGTTATCCTCTAACTGGGATGTGGAGGTCAGATGAGCACTCGCAGGCTATGTAAAATGCTGGTACTCAGCTACATCCGGTTAGACTGGCCAACCCCAACATAGTTGGGAAAAGGTTAGTCAGATAATGATGATCTTTCAGTTCATGATGTGCAGGAGTAGCATAAGCATAATCAGCCAATAATGTTCCCACTGCTAGGACACACGGCACTATGAGAGGGAATGGGCTATTATCCACCAAGCGGGCCCAGTGCTGGTTCGTAGATGTCACATGTCTTCGAATTTTTAGTTTTTAGGACATGCCGGTTTCCTCACAATATTTTCCTTCACCGTTTTGAGAGCAGTGGTGATGAAATCAATTACACAAGGTATTACCCTGCCTGGGTTCGAACCCATGACTTACTGTTCGTAAGTCGGGGCCGCCACCACTGGGCCACCGCTGCTCTCGCCGCCACCACTGAGCAACTGCAGTGCAGGAGTTAAATAAAAAAAATAAAATGTATTTTTTTCGGCATGTAAGCGAAACACGCTGTATGTGTATATTATTTTCTCAGCTTTTATATCTTTATGAGGTCAAAGAAAACGTGCCAAACGCTACTCTAACTAATTTGTTGTATCTCATCAATGTAAATGGATATTATCGTCTATACAGTAATGTTTAGACTTGAGAGACTCAACGATGGCTGCCCACGCAAATTGACCGTACATACAAGGTTTCCCCACCCACATTATTATATAAATAGTTTTTGAAGATTTCAGTGAAATAAATATGAATGCCCTGGGTAGAATGAGGTGGGAGGGACGCCGTACAAGATGAACGATATTGAAACCTATCTATATCGTCATAACAGCTCCTGCGGCGCAGCGCAAACATGGTCCGAAATCTTCAGAGACAGGTTGAGGTTTTCGGGCTGATAGAAAAGGCATTTTCCTTCTAGAATTGATTCTAGTTATTTTAACATTACACACATAATGGATGTAAAAGTACCCATAACCAAGCTGAAAGGCACTTGTTCTCCCCGTCATTGCGATATTTTTTTTTGTTCTAGACTACGACTCCCGTACTATTCAATCCATCCATCAGCACAATGTTTTGAGTGCTTTACATTGAGTCTTACCGTAAAAATTGATTTTTCACCCCAAAAAAAAGTCGTTTCCTAACAATATTTTTTGCTTAGAGTTATTTAGTTTGATGAACAGGATGCTTGGTTGACAGCTTCGCGGATGGTCCTTTTACACCCCATATGTGTTGTTCCTGGTGAGTATGTTTTGCCATTTCTTATTAAAACGACGTTTAAATTCACGTTCAAAACGGCCTGATTTCTAGTCGAATCCGTATAAATTACCTACTTTAGATTGATTCGAGTAGGACACACTTCTAAAAAAATACTAAGGGAAGCTTTGTGATAGATTCGATGGAACTACAGAAGACACCTAAATAGGTGTCAAAGGAAGATTAAATAATCTTCCTTTGAAGTTTGACGGGTTATAGGAAACTTAATCGCTAGGATAATGGGGATTTGAGTTTGTTTGTCACCGTAAGAGATTAAACCGTTAATGCCATTCACGTGGAATTATCCGATCCTAGCTGAAGATATTCAAGTAGGGATAGGATTTAAGGCAGGTACTTACTTATTTCACAGCCACGGCTCTCAAAATCGTAACGTAAAATGTCGTGAGGATACCAGGCATGTCGTAGAACGAAAAATTCTTAAACACGTGACATCCATTGACCTGTAATGGGCGCGCGTGTTGAATTATGAACCGTAATCTCTCACAGTGCCTCGGAAAGCACGTTAAGCCGTTGGTAGATCTTTGACAGTCGTAGTCAGTGGCATGAAAGTCTGACAACCAGTCTTACCAAGGGGTATCGTATTACCCAGTACTAATTGGGTTGTGGAGGTCAGATAGGCAGTCGCTCTGTGTGAAATACTGGTATTCAGCTGCATCCGGTTAGACTGGAAGCCGACCCCAACATGAGAAAAGTCTAGGCAGATGATGATTTATTTTCTTCAGCAAAAATTTCTTAACCCTGAGCAAGTCAAAGGCAGAAATATCTAACTAAACAATAAGAACTGCATTTTATTAACAGCATTTTTCTGTTTATTTGTGTGCAAACATTTTGGGAAAAATTTGTGTCTTGGCTTAAGAGCCTCTACGAAGGAGTTTTGTCACGAAACACACATAACGCCTCCTCAGTTAGTTTATTCCACTTTCATTTGGCTCTTGGCATCAACCTTAGTATTTTATGAATCCCCCTTTTAGTGCTGCTTAGACCTTTGTCGTGAGTGAAGTTTAATATATTAGTATACTTAGCAAGTCGCCCGCGACTTCGTCCGCAAAAGTTGTGATAGCTCGGCTAATATGCATGATATAAATAAATATCCGACCCACGAACGAATAATGATGTATCTTTCTATCAGTATTTTTTGTTTGGAATATGATCATTATTTACGGAGATTACCCCCTACATACAAACTTACAAATAATTTTTGTAATCTACATTTATAAAAATCTCGTGTGTGTGTGTGTGTTTGTGGTCTGGGTTTTATGAAATTTTTTATGTGTATTTGGTAGGTATGAGAATAGGTCATAAAGTATATTTCACACCGCTAAGTGATTAGGGGGTAGGTAGGTAGGGTAGGGTAAAAAAGGTGCATTGCAACGCATGCCAGCTAGAATTAGTATAGATTTTGTGGCATATTTTGTTCATCTCCTTTTAAAAACAAATCTTAAAACAAATGAAGCGGAGAATATGTAATGATAAAAGTGGAAGCTTAAATGCCTTCGTACCTGACCCAAAAAATCTAACTTGAACATAATTATATAACTTAATCTGCGAGACACCCATTAGAAATTCGTTCTCTAATTACAAGAACCTTGGTATCTTAATTGCCAGAGTATTAGTTAATAGTTCCCTGACTAACATTTCGACAATTATACTTGATCGTACTAGAATACATTAGCAAGAGTATTCTTGATTGTAATGTAAATTGATCCGGGTACGCAAAATTAAGGAATTTATTTGTCACTTATTTCAGGAAATGATGTTAAAACACGGCTTGTATTCTTCTACTTCTCATGACATTATTATATTGTTTCAACTTATACTACAATTTTATTAACAGCCAAAACGGATGGCATTCTGCTGCACAAATAGGTAAAAATGTAATATATACCTAATGTTATTTTACTGGGTAGTTTCCATTATTTTCCTTTATTTATTTCTATACAAATCTAATACATAAGCTCTAGCGAAATGGTTTCAGACACACGACATCCTAAACATCAGTATCAGTTACATCTAAATACCCTCGTGTCGCAAAGGCTGAAAAGTCGAAACACATTTCTGAAGTATGTCACCCTACACTGGCGAGCGGTCTAAAGAAAGACTAAAGCTGTGGCGAGGTAGTGCATCCCGACCTAACCCATTCGTTCCACCTGCTGAAAATCTCCCACTCAGACATGAGTTGCCATGGCTGACCTGAAAGTCTTTAAATAGACTCCGGACCGCGGTTGGTCGCAGCAGGGAAAACCTTCTTAGGTGGAGATTCATTAATGAAGAGTCATTAATGAATCTCCACTTCAGGGCAGAGGCCCTGGAGTGTAAATGTGGTGCTGTTCTACAAACGATGGGGCACTTAATATCGTGTCCTGCGTGTCCTGTTGGTTGTTCACTACAGGAACTGATGGACGGTGCCGAAAGTGCCAAACTAGTAGCTCAGTTCTGGGCTGACACAATTTTGATTGCTGTCGACACGCTAAGAAAAAGAAGTTCGCACCCAAGAGCCGCACCTCTGATTTTTCGGATTCATGTGCGTATTATATAATTATCACTTGCTTCGGTAAAGGAAAACATCGTGAGGAAGCCAGCATGCCTGAGAAAAATTTCGCGCCGGTATGTAAAGTCAAGTCAGAGGCTCATAGGCGGAACAAAAATCTCTGACAACAGGTTAGGCACTAACCACACAATAAAGAAAGAAGCTTTATTATTTACAGTATTCTAAGCAATCTTGGGTATCCAAACTTCTAGGAATAGATCAACTATAAAAGTCGATTTTATTGCTATGATAGTTTAAAATCTACATCTGAAACAATCTTTCCAAATAAGACTACGGAGATAGTTTTAGTGAAAAAATAAAGAAACATAAATATCAAAGAGTATTTTTTCCGCCACAATATGTAGCATAAGTAATCCGCCTAACACGAAATATGTTGGCCATTTGCCCGAACACTAATGTCGTAAAATGAAAGAAACCATTTCCGTAAGCTATTCAATGGACCCCTTTAATGGTTTTGCCCTTGGCGTATGGATTAGATAAGCTGTCGAAAGCCTCTTTACTGTTTATTTTTTTTGCACAAGCACCTTTCATAACAATAGGTCTAAGTATACAGATTTGGGCAGCGTAACTCTCCTACACTCTTGCGAAATACCTTTAACCCAGCTGCCTAGTTTGACTGACTGGGAAATCTTTAAATTCCATTTTTCATATTTTTTTTAAGAAAAGTTTGTTTTTACGTGCTAAAATTACTTAAATCTCTATAGCATAATCAAGTTAATAATGTTCTAATTTTGCTGTTTTATATGAGAGGGAGCCGTAATCCACTACGCGGGCCCAGTTCGGGTTGGTAGATGCCACATGTCTTCGTATTTTTGGTTAAAGGACATACCGGTTTCCTCACGATGTTTCCCTTCACCGTTTTGAGAGCAGTGGTGATGAAATACATTACACGAAGTAACGCGCGTGTCTGGGTTCAAAGTTTTTTTTTTTGTAAATGGCATCTCACAGGAAAACCTAGGAGGTTGTTGTCTGTAACCGGACTATCCTATGGATGCCTTGAGTGTATGGCCTTCAGCCAGGGCAAAAAACTTACAAACTAAGCGACTACATGCTAACGGGACAGACTGATCTGAATTAACATTCATTATCGTTATATAGGGGATGATTTTGAACTACAGGCTCAGCCTCGCGGGCTGGCTCGAGCAAGGGTCGGGTCGAAAGATCGAATCCAAGAAATGCTTTATACGTTGTCTTATTCATACTGTTTATCCCATTTAATGGTCTACACACAAGTAACTAGCAGTTAATGTACGATAACGGTCTGTTCATAGGTTCAGTTCGGTCGGTCTGTTGTTGACTTGTTGGTTGGCAGTCCAGTCTACACATGATGGTGTGTTGTGATGTCTATGATGTGCTATTTATGACCAAAAAACATGGTTGACGGGATGTTGTGCCTATTGTTTAGTTGGTAGGTTAACTTTTTCGGGAAAATGGGTAAAATTGAAGATTTAAAAAAGATCTTCTTATAAGAAATTGACCTGAAGGCAAATCTTGTTATTTAAAACATTCAAAATCTAGTCGCAGTCTCAGCTCAGCGACAGTGTGATCTTCTGACTGAAGTAAAATAAATAATAAATTTAAATTGATAGACCGGGTACAGTTTTTTTATTTGAAGAAGGCTCTAAAAAATTACTATTAAATTTGTCTAAGCCTACACTAGCACGTGTACAACTCGCTCTTGGCTGGTTTTTTTAGTCCGAAAGACTAAAAAAACCAGCCAAGAGCGAGTTGTACTCGTGCACCGAGGGTTCCGTGTAAACTTGTGGGTATTTTGTTATGAAACTACATATTTACGGTTTTCAGATTTTTTCCTTTACATGTGCTGTAAGACATTGCTTCTAGATCTTTGACAGTCGTTACAGGTAGTCAGTGGCCCGAAAGTCTGGCAACCAGTCTTACCAAGGGGTATCGTATTACCTAGCACTAACTGGGTTGTGGAGGTCCGACAGGCAGTCGCTCCATGTAAAGTACTGGTATTCAGCTGCATCCGGTTAGACTGGACTCCGACCCCAACATAGTTGGGAAAAGGCTAAGCAGATGATGATGATGTGAAATTGCAAAATAAAACAATAAAAACGCAATATAACAGTCCTTTTGATCAATTTGATTTACAAGTTTGATTTTTTAACTGCCCCAAGGACTAGCAGATTCGAATAGTTGATATTAATTTCATGCTCGATACCTTCACGCGTTCCTTAGAAAAAGGGTTTTGACAGACGGACAGATGGACAACAATGTGATCCTATAAGGGTCCCGCTTTTGCCGACTAGTAATGATTATGATTATATCTTTTACGGAATGGTCACATGTAAAATATACAGCTAAAAGATAAAGATACTTATAGCTATAATGATAATTCCAGATTGCAATACAAATGTTTTCGATAAACTTAGTTATATTATGAACTAGCAATATTCCGAAATCTTCACTCGTTCACGAAAAGGGTTCGTCAGCGGAATCCAGTCGAGTAAATAAAACATACGATATTATTTGTATGAAACGGGACATGAATATCAATACATTTTATTGGGGGTACAAATCGAACGGGGAATCCTAGTCAAGGAAATAGAAAAGATTGTGTTATGAATTTGATTTTGAAGTAAACATTTTGCGTATGGTTATATCTGGATGGGTTTTTTTGATACTAAGTAACTGGACACGTGGGGGTGTAACTGAGTCCGACACAAAAGAAGTGCAGCAACTTTTATGTAAATACTCCGACTTATTTACCGACGAGTTAGGTATGTTTAACAAATTTGAGGTGAAACTTGTTTTAAAAGAAGGTACCCAACCAAAATGTTTTAAGCCACGTTCTGTGCCTTTCGCTTTAAAGGTAAAAGTGGAAGAGGAGATAGATAGACTGATAGGTTTAGGGATATTACAACCGGTTAAATTCACAAAATACGGAACTCCTATTGTTCCAGTATTAAAAGAAAACTTGACAGTTAAGATAGCCGGTGATTATCCAATACCATTAAATTAAGATTTAGAAATAGTTAAATATCCAATGCGGCAATGCCTCGGACAGAAGATTACAAAACAAAACATAAACTAACCTTTAATATTCCCACTGGCTTGTTACACATTCATCCTCTCTTTGAGAGAGAGAGTGGGCTGCAGCTGAATTCTACTAAGCGGGCATGGGCGGCTTCTGGCGATGTTTTCCTCAACCGTCTGATATCGGCATTAACATAATCCGTTGGTAATTAGTTGACGGATATCACAATAGTATAGTTTTTTTTGTCATGAGGATGAGCTTAATTGTCAACAAACTTAAAAGTGTCAGGAGGATAGGTAATGAGTAGTAGATAATAAGTAGAAATTAAAAACATTTTATTTTGTTCTAACATCAAAAATATATGCAATAAATTGATATAATTTGCAAAATTAATACGTACTTCTTATACATTATACTTATGGGTCAATAGCATCTTCCAAATATTTGAAATCAAACTGATGTAGGCTCCAATATGAGTCGCCCTTGTGTCTTGCATACAAATATCGAAAACCATTAATATTAAACGGTTGAGCGTCAGTGAACGCATAATTCATAAAATCCTGTTCGAAACCGTCGCCAAATACTTGACGAAGGATCCAATGCTTGCTGTCTGGATTGTGTCCAAAAATATATGTTTTACCACCGAGCGAAACGGGAAATAGGACTGAGTATGAAAGATCCAACGTAGTACAAACATAAGGTAAATTTACATTAAGAAACCTAATTACATTTATATCACTAATACAGGAAAAGCTCGAATTTGTATTACGGACCGCGACATATTGCGTATCACCTACATTGAACGGAAACTGTATATGGTTAAAAAGCATTCCTTCGCCATAAAGTACAGTTGCGCGTCCCATAGTGCCATCAGCGTGCAGTATTTGGAAAAACCAATGTTCGGAATTATCGTTCCGTCGTCCGTATAAATAGTGCTGGTCATTAATGTAGATATGAAATTGCGTCGTATACCTGTATCCAAAATAATCGTTGTCAGTTTCACGTCCAATAGTTCCATTAGCATTCAACCTTTGAATGAACCAATAACTGTTAACAAGATTGTTGTGACCGTAAAAATAGTGTTTTCCGTTGATTTCGAATGGAAATTGAACAGCGTAATAATTCGACCAAGAGCCTTGATCTCTAACCGCTCCCACACTACCATCAGGTTCCACCGTTCTAATAAACCAGGCCTTCGTATTTTTATTTTGTCCGTATACGAAATGTTTGTTATTTATTGTATACACAAACAGAGGCAGATTGTCGGACTTGATATCAACATGAGTGAATTTTGTATTGAATTTCGGTATCACATGGCTAGTGTATACCTCGCACACTCTATCAGCTGCCTTCATGTAGTCATCGCACATACCACCAAGACCAATTGCCCAGCTATTTCTTAATTCGTGGTTGTTTCCATAGGTGACTTCGTTAGTTTTTTTTATACCAAATAATTTGTTGCCTGCTTTGTCCCAACCGGCTACTTCCCAATCAGCCTCGTCGAATTCGTATGGTGTACTTATCTCCGCCACAGCACTCAAATCATTTAAAATTATATCGAAATTTCTTGTAGTGCGTTCGCTAAGATAGTTTATATAATTATTCATATCAAGGTATATACGACTAAGGACTGCAAATGCTTGACTTCCAACAATTCGTTCCGCGTCATTATCAAAGTTCTCTTTTGTGTCATTTGCGCGTCTTCTGGGAGGCGGTCCGTAAAAGATGTTACCAGGTATCCAGGTGAAGGCGGCGAGCATTCTGTAATCTACTTCGAATGTTGCACTACTGCCTTCAATAGTTACGGTGCTGTTGCAAGGCATTCCTGGCTCATTACCCGATGGAAAAGCACCTGCACTGTCGTTCTCCTTGAAGAAGTCCCATATATCACGAACACGTCTTGCCAAGTACGCACCAAGTTCGCTCACAAGATCTTCTCTTAGTACCAAGCTGAAAAATGTCGCCAAGGTGCTGTATGGTACGACATGGTAGCGTGAAGCTTCCAAAGTCTCACCAAATAGCTGTATAGTTGGATTAGCTCTCGTGTGATGTCACGGTCTCGCTAGCAAAGGAGAGCACGTATGATAATCGTTCACGTTCACATAAATTACTTTTCTTCTTTTTCCACCAAACACTTCTGTAATCGTTAACGTTACTAGTATTAATAGAACAAATATTGAATTTTTATTTAAATACATTTTTAACACCATGTATATTGTATATGCGTGTGGTCTATCTGGACGCAGTGAAGAAGTGATTATGATGAAGACTGATGTTTGTAACAAACACGAAGCGTTATCAATACACTTAGTTAACTGCTTTCCGTTCTTATCTTAATTCAAAATAGTGTTTTAATGATTCGATAAAACGTTGTCGATAAAATATTCGACAGCCAAATACTAACGATCGGACTCAGGGGGTAGTTAATAAAGCACACTGTTTTATTAACTACCCCCTGAATTTCGATCGACACGAACTGACATTTATTCAACTAAAACTGATTTACAAAAACATAGCATAGTTAAAGCAGCTTTTTCAAACTACTTGTTTCTTTGATATGCACGAACAGTCCTGGATCTAAGGTCAAAATTAGCTTCACCCTGGTTTTTGCGTCTTCTTCGGGTATAATTCCTTGATTGGTAACCGGCTTGATGTAGTGCGCCACACCTTCTAGCACCAACAAGTTTTCCGGCAAAACTCCATTCGTTATAATTTTCTCTTTCTTTGAGCTTTTGGGATGCTTTGCACATAGTTTAGGGCCATTGCTGGAAGCCGGCCCCAATGAAGTTAGGAAGAGGTTAGGTAGATGATAAATTTTACAGTGTTACACACTATACTTGAAAAATTTTACGTTGCCCATAACCTAATAAAACACATTCTTCAATTACATTAAAAGAAGTAATGTTTATTCAACTGAAACAGTTCGACAAAAAAATAGCAAAGACAAAATATATAGTACAGACTATAAATAACATTCTAATCCTAGTTTAATTAATATTATAAATGCGAAAGTTTGGTAGGATGGATGGATGGATGTTTGTTGATTGTAATGATTTGGATGAAATTTTGCACACAGATAGTTTATAACCTAGATTAACACATAGGATAACTTTTATCCCGGTAGTATGATCCCGTGGGACAATTATTAAACTTCACGCGGGCGAAGCCGCGGGTATAAACTAGTACAACATCCATTAACATAACATACATTCTCAACTCTAATTGCTTGACCACATTCACTTGAAGAAGCATTTCTCTACAAAACAGTGTGGTGGTGCCGGCCATATACCTAATATTATGTACGAAAGCGATATCGTAAAATTTTTACATTGAAGTGCGGGCAGCTCAAAAATGTTCGTCATCATTAGAAGTGTTATTTCTAACCAATTCATTGATCAATAAATAACGATGATAATTACTTTAAGAAAACCCAATTACACTAATTAGACACAGAATGACTCTTAGCAGTCGTTAAATATGTACCTATTACAAAATTAAATATTGAAATGCCCTTTGATCCCAAACTAATATTCTTGGTTCGTTCGGTATTAAATCTTTTGATAGTAACTACCTTTTTATTTCTGTTTTGTTTTCGGGAGGAAGTACCGATCAAAAATATTATTCAAAACAAGTGAACTGATAAATTCAAATATTTGTGGGAATCGGTGCTCAGTCCTCACCGAGTCGCAAAAGTTCCACCCTGGGGTTTTGCAAAAGTGCAATAAAGCGCATTATTCTAGGCCTTAAAAGAGACTGAAAACGAAACACGACCCTGCGCTTTAAAACTGGGATCATAGTCGTAGTCAAAAAGGTTGCCAGACTAAATTGGGATTCGGCGGGTCAGTTCAACCACATGCATAGTGACCGTTGCATAACAATCAGTAACAAGGCCTGAGAATGGACGGCGCCAGCGAGGCCAGCCCAGGAAGAGTTGGCGAGTGTCCCGCAAAAGCTGGTTCAAAGTGGCTTAGGGAAAGGATACCTGGAAGAAAATGGGGAGGCCTATGCAGTGGTGCATAGACCTCCCCATTTTCATCCAACAGTGTCACAAATTTTCGATCAGCTACAAAATTTTGCATTTCTATTATGATGATAGAAAAATAAAGATACATTTACATTTAACGTTGAAAAACGTTCGCTCAATTGCAATACACCTCTTTGGACTAGTGCTCGCAAGCGCGATTTGCCACATGCTGCTCATTGTGATAAATGAGATGATTCTGAGAATTAAAGAAATTCCTGATGGAAAACTCAATAATACTGCCATTACTACTTTTCAAATCAGGAATTTCTTTCTCAGAAGTAGCCAAGAAGTCTGGACTAGTACCCGGTTAATAGCAATAGGCTCGTCCCCTTCTACAAGGAACTTAAACATACTAGTAGCTGGCAAAATACAGGCGTAGTACTACTAATAGGCATAATTATGCCTAACCCTTCGGGGATTACAGATGTGATTTATAAGAAACAAAATGGTGGTCGACGACACGGAACATATTGTTTCTTACTTAATTATTATTGTACTAAAACTAAACGGTTCTTTGAAATAGCACAACTTGTAGCTATTCACACAGCTGAAAACTTAATCCAAATATTAGTTTTACAAACAACAAAGTTTGTACAGGAATTTATATATTTATAAGGACAAAGCCATAGCAAAAATACATGTTATAATACTGATATAATTTTTACATTTTATACACTGTGACTTTTAGTCATCTTACAAAGCTGATCCACTCAATATATCCGATATAAAATACCTCTAGGCGCGATTTTTTTTTATTAATTTAGTTAATAGGTACAAAGATAAATAAATAATACATTACAATGTTTAAGTGTCAAACGGTAGAACATACCTACTGGTCGTGTAGATCATCGCTCGCAACAGGGTGTTTGAACTACGTCATGCGTCATAATAATTAATAATATTTTTATTTATAAATTATTCAAATCTCATAAATACCTATTTTTTATGAATGTTTAGTTGTCATTGGATACTTGAAGTGGACTGCCGTTGTAAGACGACTAAAAAGTCACGGTGTAGTGTAGCCTTAACTATAGGCATGCATTAAACATAGGAGTCGGAAATGCAGACTTTACAAAACAGTTGCACAACAGATTTTACTTATTTAGATAGATCGGTACATAAATACAGTTAATTGTTACATTTTTTTTTTATTCTTTTAAAAATAAAGGGGTTTTCGTCCATACGGATATGCCAACCCCATCGTACCTTATGAACTATTTACATTGTAGGGAATATTCACTTACTAAATAATAATAATCAAATAAAAGGAAGAAAATAATAGAAGGGGAATCATTGGTTAGAAGTCAATTGTTACATAAATCCGACATACAAATACAAATCTCATGTTAAGATCACTTAGTTAGATCAGGGCAGTTAGATCTGCTCATCTCAGTATCAGCTGATGAGATGACAATAAACTAAACTGACCCCAGACAGATCATAACGGCCCTATCCAAACTCACTAGATTTTTATATTTTCATAGTCGTTACTTTCGTAGTAAGAAGGTCCCATCAAATAGTTCAAAATTTTTCAAAATCTTACAAAAATGGAGATTAACAATGTTAAACCTAGTATGTATATATGTTTCACAGCTCTCTAACAATCATTACAAAAGTAAGTTTTCGTATTAACATTCTATTGTCTTATTTATGTGGGTTAATCCTACTCACAGTTGCGAATTTTCCTGGTTTAATACTAAACGGTCTTTTTCTGTGTTTTACTACCTTCAGAAGTGTGTAAGAAATAATTTTGAACGCAAACATCCGGGTCCTTAAAATAATAAAAAATCTACAGACATCGTTGGTAACAGCTACCGCATTTTTCTCTTTAAGAGCTCGACACTTAGATGGAATGACTCTATTACTGTTCCATCGTAGTTTGTTTTTGTGCTTTTAAACTTTGTACCTTATGTCTATGGCAAGAAAACTGTGATCAACAATCAAAATGGTTTTAGCAATTCGTTCAATGGCTGTTTATTGTACCAATCAATCCGAAAATAAGGTAACATACGTAAATCATATCGTAACATCAAGCCCGTGTTTGCCCGAAAGGTTAGGCAGAGGGACCAAGGAACACCTACATTTAGCCAGTTATTTTTAAATTCCATGAAATATGTGACGCCTACACGCCTTACGCCAGTAAAACCTATCCATTCAAGACGCGTTTCAATAAAATTTGATTAAGATAGGAGTCTGTCATCTAATTTTGTACTTATATAATCCATCTTCTGTCGTAGAACTCTTATAGATTTTAAAATTGCTTTGCAAAAAAGCTAAAATCCAGCTACCTATGAATATACGTTATTTACTAAAGAAAACAAGTATTTTCTCAAGGCATTATAACTGGGAAAGAGAAATTTAAATAAAGGCTAAAGCTAAGGGAACTATCGAGTTACCAACAGGAGGTGTTGAATCAACAGCCTTTTGTGCTCGTAAATTAGCTCTTAGAAGAATCATAATTTCAATTGTGAGAAAAAAATAAAAGCATTTTGCGCTTTGTTACTTTATTATTCGGAGGATCCTCCCTTTACTCTCTTCTTTTCCTCTTTTTTTCTCTTTTTTCTCCTTTTTTTTACTCTACGATTATATTTCACCGTAGAAGCGAATCAAGTGAAGTTCTTTATAAGGGACTTTAAAGAGGATACTGTTTGTTGTCAACTTCCAAGCTTCGTATAATCTAAAGGCTACGTACACACAGACAGGTAGCTTGCTTAGCCCGTAGAGATTACCGAGTCGCCTTGTTGTGAGAAACGAAGTGAAACGAACGTTCTAAAATCTTCGAAACCGGCCGCACTACGAGATTGGTGCCTCGCTAGTCACTTAGCGTGTATGCGACTTGATATCCTCAAGGCGCTGAGCAAGCCACCTGACAGTGCTTTCTTAGACTTAAAAAATCATCAACCATCCTTTTTTTTATTTTTTATTTATTTATTTATTATAACCAACTTATACTGACAGATTACACTGCAGTTTTCTAGATACGGTATCAAACTCAAAGCATTTATTTCAATTAGACCATTACAGGCACTTTTGAAAGTCAAAAACAAAAAAGCTAAGCTACAGTCACAGTCACAAGGCATAATAACTTGCGAAAGTACTGTAGTTGCACATTCCAAATCGTAGATCCCCATTGGAGAAGAATGGGCAAGAAACTCCATGGACACTCTTTTTAATCAAAATATTGTTACAAAATCTTGGTTACATCATTCATGTTGAGATTATACATATATATTATGTGAGAACGATGTACAAAGACGTGCACATTAAGAGCGTCCAGAGTAAAAGATTAAACTAACAATTTAAAAGTAAAGTAATTAAAATAAACCGTGACAGCTAAGAGATGACCAGTCACAACTGACAGCGCCCGTTCACGAACATGACGCATGGATCAGCGCCATTCAACTCAACCACATTGAAGGGAACTAAATGACCCGACACACCCGCCACCATCAGCGAGACATTAGTGTGAGCATGACATTCTCTCAGCCACCAGGGCACATTCAAGTCAATGAAAGATAACTAAATTGTAAATGGTAGCTTTACAGTACATAGTACTCACACATGTGCTATGCGATTATATAATACTAAGAGATTGAATCTATACAATGCAAAGATATCGACAATAATAAAGTATCGACAATGTAAATAACGGTCTAGTCCAATAATAAAGGGTGTAAGAAGACCCTTAACCAAGCCGAAAGGCACTTGTTCTCCCCGTCATTGCGATCATTTTTCTGCCTAGACCATACCTGGGAACCTTCCAGTTACGGAGATATTGGGGATCAAAGTACCAACATTTTTTTTTAAACGTGTTTTTGATGTAAGATTTTTACACAAATATTATCTTTAAACACCTCCACGACCCCCGTACTAATCCATCCATCAGCACAATGTTTTGAGTGCGTAACATTGAGTCCTACCGTAAAACGTGATTTTTCACCCTTAAAATAAGTCGCTTCCCAGCGATAATTTTTGCATAAAGTTACTTAGTTTGAATGTTTGTTGACAGCTTCATGAAGGGTCCGTTTACAACCTGTATACCGAACTAACATTGTTGCTAGGTCGATCAGGGGCTGTTCCACAATCTCTTAATATCAGTTCTAGTTTATGTCCACGGCTTGGCCCTCGTGGAGTTCGGTAACTGTCCCACGGAATCATACTACCGGGATAAAAAGTATCGTTTGTAATAATCCAGGCGATAAATATCTGTGTTCCTAATTTCTTCAAAACCCGTTTAGTACTTTTTGCGTGAAAGAGTAACGAACATCTATATATTTATCCATCCTCGCAAACTTTTGCATTACTATAATTTATAAGAGAGAACAATAATGTGGGAAAGAGAAACAGCTATACAAGACGTATAGCTCCATCTCTGGCTCTCACTAAAGTAGTGATGGTAGACACCCTGAACCCTTTTGTACCTACTTGGTTTATTTGATCAAAGGAACAGAGCACCACACTTATGGTAAATTGTTACGCAGGTACTCACAACATTCGGTTAACGCTCGTCGCTCAATCAATGAGCCGCCAATTAGGTCTTTGGGTGATATACGGTTAGGGTTGCAATATTTTTTTTTTTTGCAGAAATTTGAATATTTTCTTGTACTTTTTTGACGAAAATATCAATTGTATTTTTATTTACTGTTCTTAGGTGTCTAGCCATTCTAAGTCTGAATTCTGAATCTGTATTAAAATTGTAGAGAAGCTCAGTTTTTATCAATTCTTTTTAGAGTTCCGTTGCCAATTGTAAATATTTTTAAGTGAAAATTTCTTTAGCGGCGTTGTGCACTTTTTTGTGATGGGTAAAAAATGTTAAACTCGTGTTAGGACACGTGACCTGATCGAAAATTCGTAATACGGAGGGAGAGTAGACAGTTAAGACAAGTTTTCACTTCTGCCGGCACTCCCGGAGTGTAACCCATTGATTTTTTTTATGATTATTATTATCAGAAAAGTCTCAGTGAATGCCGAAGTGGTATAACTAAATTCAAAGTAAATGCGCCTACTCGAAATAGAGTACAACATCTTCCCCAATACTCTATGTTAGAGTACATTTGGCAACCCTATGAACGCAACCAACTGTTTGCAACCCCACGCTTAGTTGACGTTCAATATGAACGTAATGATGTTCGAGATCGTGTTTTGTTTCTGTATAACTCAAAGGTCCGACTGGTAATAGCGGTAGTCACTAACAGAACCAAATACTTGTTATTAATACTGGCTGTTGCCCGCGACCTTGGCCCTCGTGACCTTTAAATTGTTATTTCAGGGGTTTTACTTATTTATTGCACGGAAGCCTAAGTTTTGCCTCCTAAAAAAAATAAGATAAATTAAAATAAACATCATCAGCTATCAGCCAGTAAAAGTTCCGTCAAAATCGGTCCAGCCGTTTTGGAGATTAGCCGGAACAAACATATAGACAGACAGACAAAAATATACTTTCTGCATTCAGTAAAAAGCTGTTATTTTGTAATTACAAACAGACACTTTAATTTTAGGTGTAGGTAGATGTATAGATTATACATAGGTATATGAAGAGGTTGTGAAGTTTTTTGTTAGAAAGAATGTAGGTTGGGAACTACTGATCGTTGCTATTTTAATACAAGGCATTTATTAAAAGTGTCCAATGTAGACTTAAGAACTATGCCCCACAAACGGGAGCTTCTTTATCCCCGAGTGGCATGCCAGCAACTTTTAAACCTTATCGTGGGATATGCAGATATCCTCACACTTGCCTTGTAAATACCTCTCTAGAAGGATATACACTGATCCTATTGGTAAGGTTCTTCAGAAAGATCAGACGCATAGCACACGCAACGAGCGTGCGTGACTAGATGCACAAACACACACGCACAACGCACAGCGTGGACATGGAGTATAACGATAGGACGTAACAGACATTCTGCCTGCCCCCATAGGAATAAGGTGTAAACATGTATGTATTACGGGCACTGCACTAGAGAACATATAAGTTCTAAACAAAATAATAAACACTCTCAAAATGTTGGCTTTCAGCTAATAAAAACTGCACTGCAGCAAGATAGCCAAGCACTACATTCTAAAACACTATTTGAAGCCAACTGTTCTAAAAATATATCTCGCTGGACAAAACTTCATATCCGCAACGCAACTGTTGGTCATATCCGTGGCGTGTCACTAACATTCAGAACGTTGAACGAAAATGTCCAGAGAATCCAGGTCCTTTTACCTGGTAATTAAGTAGTTACATAACAAAACATCATGTTGTAATACCCAAAAGATTAAATAAACCCCAATACACCCAAATTAAGATACTTATGTTTAAGTCCCATGTAATTGGGGGCGGGCCTATCGCTATCAACTGGGTATACTAAACTCATATAATATTGATTGACCAATGTGTAGTAACTCAGAAGAATAGACAAACTTTTGAGATCGAATATTTAGCTCCATAACTAATACTGAAATTCCAAGATACGATTGCTCAGCACAGCTTAACTCAGTCGTCATCAGAACGGTCTAAAACGCCCACCAAATCATAATCTTAGCTGTAATTGGCGAGTCTTTGAATAAGGTCGGCTCACTTTCTCGGTAGGTGCACGTTGCCTCCTATACAAAGCATACCAGCCATCCTTATCAAAACAAAAGTTTCATTCTGCTTAAATTAATACTAAAGATAAAAAATAGGTCTCGTTCACCGACGCTACTTGGACAGTAAGATCTTGTCCTATAATATGGGGCGGACTTATATATATGAGTGTAGGCGTGTCGTGCTGGACTTGAGCTGAGTCAGCCACTGAGAATGCCAGTATAAAAGTACACAGCTGAAGACAACAGCAACCAAAAACTGCTGTTGCAAAGCCGCCTAATCACAATGACATATTGTCACTGATTAAAATCAGCTCCGAACATATCCAAAATTGCCACCAGTTTTCATTCAGTTCAGTTTTCTTCGTAACTCGGTAAGGACGGCAGATTTACAGCCGTTTCAGGTAGTCAGTGGCCCGAAAGTCTGACAACCAGTCTCACCAAGGGGTATCGTATTACCCAGTACTGAGTTGTGGCGGTCAGATAGGCAGTCGATCCATGTAAAATACTGTATTCAGCTGCATCCGGTTAGACTGGAAGCCGAGTCCAACATAGTTGTGAAAAGGCAGGCTAGGCAGTTGATGATGATGTCATTTTCATAGAGTTGCTGATAGAGTGACACTGCGGTGTCTAACCGATTACTGCAATAATCACAGTTACATTTACAAAGTTAACCTTCTGTACCAATTTATTTTACATTCTACACAAACTGAGTGTTCACAGGCGACAGTATATAAAGCTTTAAGCTAGCTCAACTTTTCTTGATACTATTTTATTTTTGTCATGTCAGTAAGTAAACGAAACCACTGTGCACGTTGAAACTTAAATGAAATTGTAAATGTTAGCGAAGAAACATTTTTGTGAATGTAGGTACCGTACGTAGACTCAAAACTTTTTGAATTTACAATAAACTTGGAGAGAAATGTAAACTTAATTGATAGATGGTTTCCTGATGTAATATGTAGCTAGTATTCATCAAGAGATCATAGAACAATCCATTATACTTTATTAATTACTGCTTTGAGGTTAAATTATTGAAATTCTACCAACAGTGCCTTCTATAGTTTATTGGAATCTACTGGCATACTGAGATATAACAAGAATTTATTTCATTATATCATTAAATTTTAAATTATATTTGTCTCCTAAGTCAAGCTTGTTAGATATTCTATGATGTTTTTAATATAGGAACTGGAATAAGGGCTCCTTTCTCGGATTTATAAATAAAATAAAATTCACGTTTCTGCTGTGTCTGTGTAACCACGTTCTTCTCTTAAAGTACGCAACAGATTTTAAAGCGGATTTATCTATAAATTAGAAAAAAAATATCCGGAGGAAAAAGAAATCTGTTACGTCAAGTCGTAAAAACCATACTCCAGTAATTTGGATTATCTTCTTATAATAAAAAAAAAACAATTAAAATTATTTACCAGCATCACCTCTAAATACAGAAACCCTTATCTCAAACAAAAGGCGTATCAATAAACCGTCTTCAACAAACATTCTCCAGAGAACATTTCCATAATTACAACCATACAACGGATTGGTGATCGCCTAAGTTATGAGAGAAGTATGCGTAGGTACAATTATCCTGGTTTAATCCTGCAGTCAAGTAGACGACACTCATGGGAATCAATGGGGTTCCATTCAAAACGGGATACGTGTTTTCAGTTACGATTTTGTATTAGCTGCTTTATTAGTACTTGTCATCGTACTATCAGTAGTGTAGTTGACCTTAACATAATCTTGATAGTTCTTTTTAAAAAAAAAAAACGTTGCCCCGCACTAGGAATTTCTCCTGTATCGTGGGTGCATTTACAAACATTTAAACTCACATACACAAACAGCCAGACGCGGAACAACTATCTGTAGGCCATACAAATATTTGTTCCGTGCGGGGATCGAACCCGCGACACGCAACGCAGCAGTCAATCGCTCAGCCACTGCGCCAACCGTGCCGTCATAGATAGTGCGAGTGGGATAGAATGATCTGGACTGAGGAAGCGGGGGCAGCATTAAAATTTTAACTGTCATCTCGTGCGTCCTTAATCTCGTAAACACCTATGTTTTATTTGTGTCTTCTCACTTAAAATATCATCACGCCCGTAATCTCCTACAGGTTAAACAGAGGTGTCCTATGAAATCATACATACGGTGAAACAGAAATAATCTTGAAAGTAAAATGGAAATTATAAAATTGTTCTGTTATAACTGAATAACATTATTAGTTGAGTTAATGAATAGTTAATTTTCGTTAAAATCAGAACCCCAGAACATACATATTTACGCAAGAATAAATATCTCTGTTTATTCAGCATGAGAATATTTGCGGAAGCATAGGTTAAATAATTATGAGGTTAATGGTTTACGGTTTCTACAAACAAGGAAGTGTATCATATTCATAAACTTACGACTTTTTCCGTGGGAGAAGGCAGAGACTATAGAAGAGATTGAGATAATAGAAGATAATGAGACTACATTGAGATAATATACAACCGGACAGTGGAGTCTGAGTGCTCACAGCCTTTCCTAAGAAATTTTAAAACGCTTAGTTGACACTAACGTAACCGAAGGGCTGGCTTTTACTATGGCCAGAGGCTAAGCGTTGCCATACAACGTGGCAACGCTGTCAGTTTCTTGGGGAATTATCAGTTGAGGACTTTTTTGACGCCATTTTTTAGTATATTGTTAAGTTCTATTGTTTTCAAGTTTCCTCCGTGCCTCGGAAAGCACGTTAAGCCGCTGGTCCTGGTTCTATTTGTATCTTTGACAGTTGTTACAGGTAGTCAGTAGCTCTACACTCTGACCACCAGTTTTATCAAGGGGTATCGTATTACCTAGTACTAACGGGGTTGTGGAGGTCAGATAGGCAGTCGTTCTATGTAACTATATATATTTATTTATTTTATTTTTATTTATTAAAACTTTATGCACATATTGTACAAGGGCGGACTTAATGCCTTGGGCATTTTCTACCAGTCTACCTTAGGGTGATGCAGAGACAAAACAGTAGGTGCTATAATAGTACAGAAAATTACCAAGAAGGAAATATAATAATAAATACATATATATGTTACGGCTAAAGATGGGTGTCAACATAAACTTAAGATTAGCCGGCTAAACTCCGAACTAACCGAACCTCGGGGTGCCCCTGTCGTCGACCGTCTAGGGTTAGCGTTTCCATCAGCAGGTCGACGGATCCCCGCTGCGCGGGGCTCCTATTTCTGTCTGCAAGGTTTACAGGAACCTAACTAACCGAACCTCGGGGTGCCCCTGACGTCGGAGTTTAGCCGGCTAATCTTAAGTTTATGTTGACACCCATCTTTAGCCGTAACATATATATACATACAAATAAAATATACAAAGTAAAGAGAGTTAAAATTCATACTTATATAAAGAAAAACAACAAATTAATTGTAGGACGAGTCTGCCAACTTCTTAAGTAAGTGTTCGCGAGCTTTTACTTTAAATGTGAACTGACTGGTTGCCATCCTGATATTCAGAGGGAGCGCATTCCAAAGGAAAACCGCCTGGACAAGAAAAGAAGATTTAAGAAAACCAGAGCGGTGAGTAGGACATCGCAGAAGACGATTATTGGAAGAACGAAGATTCTTGCTGTGCGCAGAGCATAAATATTGAAAGTGAGAGGTCAAATAAGAAGGAGAAGTGGGTTTGTCAAGAAGAGAAAACAAGGTTGTCAAAGCCCTTAACGCTCTGCGCTGTCTGATGGGTAACCATTTTAAGCGCGACCGATGTGCGGACACATGATCATACTTACGGAGATCAAATACGAATCGAATGCAGTTATTTAGAAGTCGGTCAAGTTTATTGAGGAGATCTGCATTCAGGTCATAGTAACACACATCACCATAGTCAAGTATGGGGAAGATGAGGGACTGAACCAGCATTACCTTTATGTGTGATGGGAGGATATTTTTCAATCTGTAAAGCGACCGCAACGTCCCGGTGACTTTTTTGCTCACAACTGCGACCTGCTTACGCCAGTCCAGGCAAGTGTCAACGTACAGACCCAGATCCTTGACGTCGGAGCTAAACGAGATGACTGTACTATCAAAGGTAACCGGCGCCACCGTTAATCCATTCAGCCTTCGTAAGCTATGGGTGCTCCCTACGATAATAGCCTGACACTTGGTTGGGTAAACGGCTACCCCGAAACGATCAGACCAGTTTTTTACCACTGCTAGATCCCGGTTTAGCTCCTCAATCGCATCAGATAAGTTGTCAACACCTGCCCGACTGTAGAGCTGTAAGTCATCAGCGTAAAGATGATACGCACACTGAAGCTCGGTAGTTATAAGATCTATAAAAATTGAGAACAGAAATGGAGATAAAATACCGCCTTGAGGGACGCCAGCATCAAGATCACACCAGCTGGAAGAAGAGTCTCCCGCAAGAACTGACTGCTGACGCCCCCGAAGATAGGAAGAGAACCAAAGCAAAACCTCGGGAGAGACCATTCGATAGGAGAGGATTGATAGGTAGATACAAAGGAGCCATCTTTGTCGAAAAGAAAGAGAGATGGATCTCTTATTTATGCTACTAAACAATACATCTCCCAAATGCAGGTCATAATGGGAGAACGTGTGAAAGAGAAAATTTTAATAATCTAGATGAGAGTTTAAAATATCATAACTTTCTTCTCCTAAAGTATATTTTTAGAAAATATGAGATTGGAGAGCTATTTCATCATAGCTAGCTCATACATGACGAGAATGAGATTAAAAGATTCCCGTTTAAGTCAGTGAACACGCTACCGTATGACATCAATAGCTACTTTGGTGAAATGGACTAGAAGTACCTCGTTATATCCTACCAATTTATAATGTCAATATTGCAGAAAAAATGACAATACTCAATCGTACCGAATTATAGTGTACAAATACGGAGTAGGTACACCAAATTTCACACGCAATTTCTTATTGCATTAAGTCGATAAGTCGTCTTTCTGACCCATGACTATTATAATCCTCTAATTTTAAACTTTCTAGAATACCTATTGATCTTTTATGATATTCTTTTATGATATTGTGGGGTGGCTGGGATCTACCTCCAAGCGGTCCACCCCGGGCAACGGCATCACGCGTCTTCACGGACTGTGGTGACGGCTGAAGATCCCTTATAGCGGTGGTAGGCTTCGGCCGCCTGGTTCGCGACCACCCTCCTGCCGGAATCCGGCGCCAAACAGCTTGTCTGTGTTCCGTCGGTGTGCGGGAGTACCAGTGCCATTGGGGGGATGGAGATGGTCAGTTGCGCGGCTTCAGACTAATCTGGGTGTCTAAGTGATTCTGTACCGGGTGACTCATACTGGAGGGTAGCGGGATCCGAGGCACGGTCTCTGCCGTTGGCCGACCGCAGTTAGTAGGGGGCCCAAGTACTGCGCCAGCCACGTGGGAAAGGCTGCCCCGCCAACTCGCGAAAAATCCCGAAATGCTCCACCGTGCCAGTTGGCGACTGGGCGGGAGGACCCGGTGGCCATTTCGGGGGGGCTCGGGCGTCCCCGCAGTCTCCAGATGAGTCTCCCACAGGTCAGACGAACTGAAGAGTCCCGTTGGGTAACCGAGCCGCGTCTCGACCATTCTTCTGTTTCACCACTAAAATTATACTCCACCATGAAAAAGCAAAAAAGGAAAACGGTTTTCAAGCGGCGGCACTTCCTCCCACTTAAAGTGCACCTCACCAACATCAGGGGCTTGCACTCAAATCTCGATCCGGTCCACCACCACCTCGAGACCGAGAAGCCGCACCTATTCTTTTTAACGGAGACGCAGATTGCAACTCCGTCAGACGTGGCGTACCTCAACTACCCAGGTTACTCGCTTGAACATAAGTTCCTAAAACGAGCTGGGGTTTGTGTGTACGTTCGCGATGACATTTGCTTTCGGCGTCTCCGTTGCTTTGAAGATTCCGGGTTATCTACCATCTGGATACTGGTGGATACCGGGGTGGAGAAATCCCTCTACGTCGGTGTCTACCGGTCGCACAGCGGTGACCAGGAGACGACCAGGCTCTTTGAGCACCTGATGGAGAAGGCGGATTGTGCCCAACAACGATACCCAACCGCGGAGCTTCTTTTTCTGGGGGACTTTAATGCCCACCACGATGAGTGGTTGTTCCCGTTCCAGAAAACTGACCATGCTGGGAGAGAGGCGCGCAGATTTGCATTGTCGCTAGATCTTACCCAGCTGGTGAGAGAGGCTACGCGGGTGCCAGACGTTGACGGGCACACACCCAACTGCTTGGACTTGCTGCTGACCACTGACCCAGACAGGCACTCAGTATCGGTATCAGCCCCACTGGGAACATCTGACCACTGTCTGGTAAAGTCCGTATCTATCAGCTCTCCTCCGGATGATAGCCCTAGGGGCAAGAGGCGAGTTTGGCGATACGAGTCAGCAGACTGGGATGAGATGCGGCACTTTTTTGCGTCCTTCCCTTGGCATCCAGTGTGCTTTTCTTCGGGCGACCCCTCTTGTTCGGCTGAAGCGGTTGCGGACGTGATACGGCAGGGAATGGAATACTTTATTCCATTCTCCGACATACCGCTCGGTCACAAAGCCCGTCCTTGGTTCAATGTGGACTGCGCTCGTGCTGAAGCTCGTATGCAGTCTGCATACCAAGCCTGGGTGAAAGCCCGTGACCGCAAAGTCCAAGCTCGACGGGTTCGCGCGAAGAAAAGAGCTTTTAATTCTGCCGCAAAGTCCTGTAAGCGGGTGATCCGAAAGGCGCGTTTCGACCACGTCAGCCGCATAGGGGCTAAGCTTGCTTCCTACCCCTCTGGTAGTAAACAGTTTTGGTCCCTATCCAAATCGGTCGAAACCAACTTCTGCCGGCCCACATTACCCCCCTTGCAAAAACCGGATGGGTCACTAGCTCACTCCGCTACTGAGAAGGCAAACCTGTTTGCATCTCTATTTGCGAACAATTCACGTCTAGATACTGGCTCAAAACAGCCACCAACGATTCCTCACTGTGATTCTTCGATGCCGGAGATCACAATACACATGAAAGAGGTTCGTAGAGTACTCCATAGCCTAGACGTGAACAAGGCTAGCGGTCCTGATGGTATACCAGCAAGAGTCTTGAGGAACTGTGCGCCTGAGTTGTCTTCGGTGTTGACAAACTTGTACCGCCTCTCTCTTAAAACCAGAACGGTACCGAAGTCATGGAAGGTTGCCAATGTACAACCAGTACCCAAAAAGGGTAGTCGTGCCGACCCCAGTAACTATCGACCAATCGCCATTACCTCCATACTTTGTAAAGTTATGGAAAAGGTTCTCAATGGGAAGCTGCTGGCGTACCTAGAAGCAAACGACCTACTCAGTGATCGTCAGTATGGCTTTCGCCGGGGACGATCAACTGGGGATCTTCTAGTGTATGCTACGCACTGCTGGGGCGAGGCCATCGAGAAACACGGCGAAGCCCTTGCCGTGTCGCTCGACATCTCGAAGGCTTTCGACAGGGTATGGCACGCAAGCCTGCTGAGCAAACTTCCTGCATACGGCATTCCCGTTGACTTTTGCTGCTGGATATCTGACTTCTTGAGTGAACGGTCGATCCGAGTGGTCATTGATGGCTGCTCCTCTGACCTTATCGCTATTGATGCCGGAGTTCCTCAGGGGTCTGTTCTCTCCGCGACACTTTTCCTGCTGCACATCAATGACCTTCTGGTTCCGGGTATTGTTGGGTACGCAGACGACAGCACTGTCATGGAGGGTTATGCATCCAGCGCAAAAGCCAGCGGTGAAGAAGTGCGTTCATTGAGAGAGGCCATGGTAGAGCGAACAAATTCAGCCTTAAGTCTCGTCTCCAAGTGGGGTGACGAAAATCTGGTTTTTAACGCCACCAAAACCCAAGTGTGCCTGTTCACCGCCAAAAGGAGTCCGTTCAATCTGGCTCCTACTTTCCGGGGTACATCTGTACCAGTTACCGACAGCCTCGAGCTTCTTGGTACGAAGTTGAGTGCGAATCTCAACTTCGGTGCCTACATTGAGTCGAAAGCTCAAACAGCGGCAAAAAAGCTGGGTATCCTAAATAAGGTTAAGCGGTACTTCAAGCCAGAACAGCTTTTAACCCTATATAAAGCTCAAGTTCGGTCCGGCATGGAGTACTGCTGTCACCTTTGGGATGGCTCAGCCAAATACCAATTAGCCACACTCGACTCTGTTGAGCGCAGAGCCAAGAGGCTCATTGGTGACGATAAGTTGGTGAGTACCAAGCTTCATAGCCTGGCCCACCGGCGCAGAGTTGCATGTCTGTCGGTCTTTTACAGGCTGTACTTCGGTGAGTGTGCCCAAGAGCTCCACGAGATCATTCCACCATCTCCCTTCTTCCATCGGGAGTCCAGACGTACTGCGGGTTATCACCCATTCCTTGTCGATGTTCCACACATTCGCACGAAGCGCTTTGCTTCATCGTTTATTATGCGCACAGCCAAGGAGTGGAATTCCCTGCCTTCGTCGGTGTTCCCAAGTTCATATGACCCCAATCTATTTAAGTCGCGAGTTAATAGGCTTCTTTTGGGTTAGCTCGTTCCATCGTCGACCTCATCTCTGTCCTCAGGACTAGATTGAGGTCAAGAGAAGGCCCATCAAACATAAAAAAAAAAAAAAAAAAAAAAAAAAAAAATGGCTGGTTCGCAACCCAATTTGAATAAATGGCTTTTGATTTTGATCCCAATAAACAATAGATTCGTACGAAAAAAGTGACTCCCTTGCGCGAAATAACATTTACGCAGCATTTTGATCCTATCCTATTGTGATTCTGCTAAAGCGGCCATTTTAGACCCCCTGATACCCGACGAAAAGATGTCTAAAGCGCTGACAATAACAGGAGTGTGATCTAGTATTATTATAAATTCAGTACACGTTATTCAGGAAAGCAACCGTCCACCTTCGAAATGCCCATTAATAAACTTTTCGGATTCATTTATGTCTTATGCGATTGGAATAAATTATAAATCGAATACATAAATTACGAGTTCTAAGCTACAATTTCGTTTTTGGATAGAAATTGCTTTATTATAACTTCCGTTCGCATCGGGCTGTCTGTTAAGTAGATTTTAGACCTTGTCTCTTAATACCCAGGCTTAGAACTCCAATTAATGTTGGGCAATGTGGCCTTAACTCAACAAGTTTTGGACGTTGCGAGCGATCTCTGTTTAATTTAACACGACTGTGTCTGGAAATAAATTAGGAAATTGGATGCAGAAATAATTTGAAGTGAGGTATTTTACATTTTCGTTGATGTTTATTGTTTTGTTTTACGAGCAATGTGATACTGGGTTTTTCCATCAGGAATTTCTTATTAGAAGCCTGGTTGTGGTAATAAGTTCACCCCTAATTACATCAGATGAAAACAGCGAAATGTGGTTTGGATTACAGGTGGCGCCCTTTTAAACAGGGGCGGATCCATAGTGTTTGTGTGTTATTTATAAACTGCGTTTTTTTATTGGATTTTTGTTTTGATCGGCCTTAACTTTCAGGAATTAGGGACGTGTTGCTAAATATTTTACTTTTTTGTGATACTTTTATAGGAATTTAGTTGAATGGTACTATAAAACCAAGGACGAACAAAACAATTAACAACGAGTTACAATACAATTTATTTATATATATATTTAAAAAAATTAAAACTACTAAAGAACACATTATTCTGTAACGTACAGTTCACTATACGTAACCACAGCTTAAACACACTGTAGAACACACACCTAAGAAAAATTTCTGCCAATAAACCTTTATAAGCTCAAAATTATACTACCTACTTCATTAAATCATAATTTGATTAAAACTAAACTGAGCCGTAATTAAAAACTTCTTATTTTTCTTACAAAGTTTTGAAAGGCTAATGATTGCTTCATGACCTTTAATTTTTGACTTAATTTAACAAAAACTTATTTATACTTAACCTTAATAATATTATAAGGAACTTTATCTTTTTAGTTCTTAGATTTAGGAAACGAAATCTTTTTGCACCGGTGAATGTTTGTTATTTCCTTACTGAACATACTAATTTACATTTTTTTAATATTTCTTACAAAAACATAGGTAAAAACTTTAAAAAAATATAAAAAATATTAGCCCACCGGTATCGGGAACAGGGTCCAAGCTACCGGCGACCAGGGCTCCGGAGAAGGGAACTTCCTAGCTATACGAGCCGTGTCCAGGAGTACCGCTTACTGAATCAAACCCTTGATCCAGCTGCCTAACGACTACTAACGAGAGCCTCCTCGGATTAATCGACTATCGATTACTGTGTTTAATCAAATTATAATAAACATTCATCGCCGCCATTAGCTTATTTATTTGCCCCGTATAACGAATAGTTAAATACGTATATAAACCTCAAGGAATAAAATAAAATTTTAACTGAACTTAAAATAGAAAAATTAAATCTTGTGTTTTGATCGATAAGTCGCCTTTTCAAACTGACCGGCGCTTTTGAACAAAAAATCACATAAGTCGTAACTAATAATATTACAACATCACGCTTCAAATTCCCAACGGATTAGGCAGCGGTGTACCTATACAGTCCTCTCGTTTCGCTAGTTTTGTTTAAGATCAATCTATTGCCACAACAACTGGGCATGATCCTGACTCCAGGATGCTTCTGAGAAAATCCTAATGAAAAAGCCTAATAACACTTTTCCCCGGCTTGGGAATCGAACCTAGAACACATACTCAATAGAAGCGCTTGCCACTAACACGACAGAACAGATAATAAATTTTCCAATGTATTTCGTTGACTCTTCAAACGAGTCTTTATATCCAAAACATAATAAACTGCTCTGCAACTACATATAGTAAAGGAGCAAGCCATAAAGCTTAAATCACAATAGATAACAGTCATGCAAAATGTAAGTTACGGCGGTAGATAACATAACGTATTTCGGTAACATTATGCCCACATTGAGTTTAACATCACTATAATGAGTTTCTCGAACCCGGGAAGAGACAGTGAGTACTTTAGCTATATGTTACTGTTGTATTGTGAATTATTTGCCGAAATATATGTATATAATACCATGCATGTAATCCCCGAAGGGTAAGGCTGACGTTTACCTAATAGTACACCCACATATTCATCCAGCTATGTTTAAATTCCATGTAATAGGGGGTGAGTCTATTGCCTGAATATAGTTTAGGTACTGGAAACAGTTCCTTAGATATGACGACCCTCAACTTTAGAGAGAGAAAATGCATGAAGGATGATGTTTTCGAGGGATTTTACTGATCAGCATTGAAAATGTTTATTGAACCTATAATGCCTAAACAAGAGGCAACATTAAAATGATTCATTTGTTTTTTTTTTAATCTACCTATGATCAGACCAGGGCCTCTAAAATGGCCGCTTTAGCAGAATCATAATAGGATAATAATATGAATTACATTTAAATTCGTAAAATGGTCACAAGGTGACAATTCATAATAGTAGGTACGTCTATGATATATTATGATTCTGATGAAAGCGGCCATTTTAGACCCCCAGAGCTCATAAAACTTGAGCAGTGTGGCCAAGGGGCAACGGCCTCGACTATGGGTCATGGATTCGAACCCCGGCAGGCGCTTTTGTTTAAGCCATTGGTCTCGGCAGTAATTTGTACATCTTTGACAGTCGTTACAGGATAGTCAGTGGCCCGAAAGTCTGACAAACAGTCTTGCCAAGGGGTATCGTATTAACCAGTACTAACTGGGTTGTGGAGGTCAGATAGGTAGTCGCTCCATGTAAAATACTGATATTCAGCTGCATCCGGTTAGACTGGAAGCCGACCCCGACATAGTTGGGAAAAGGCTAGGCAGATGATTTGTCTTAGTAGTCAAGTTTTTAACATACTTTGATGCCGAACTAGGACATATTCTGTGTCGCAGCATACGGCGCATATCCCCTGTCGTAAAGAGAAGCCCTGTGTAAAATCATTGGGAACTTTAATAGCTGAGTAAGCCTATTAAACTAGAATACATTCCGCTAGTTATGTTAATGTCCCAATGTCCCATGTAGTAGTAGGGGGCGAGCCTATTGTCATCAACCATTCACAGGTCCAGACTCCGTGACTGCTACTGAGAAATTCCTAATGAAAAAACCCAATAACACTTTGCCCGACCCGGGAATCGAACCCAGGACCTTTTGCTCAGCAGTCGCGCTTGCTCTAAGTAAATCTGGACATTCCCAGCATCGCAGCTGTAATATCAATGCCTTTTTTTTTGAGATGGGAAATCATCAAATGACTCCTCCCGCTCTGGGCGGAGCGGAAGGGAGTGTCAGACTTTTACTGACTAAAAACCATCCATGTTCCTTCTTTTGCCCTTTATGTTCCAGGGCCGCGGTATCTCTTTCGAACAGTCCCGCAGCCCTGGCAGGGTAATATCAGTGCCTACCGATTTATGAAAGATCGTGGCAAACGGCACGTGTGTTTCAGTAAGCAAATAGTATTCTTCTATGTCAGCAAATCTCTATTACATGTTTTTATATGGCAGTGGGGTGGAATGGTAAGGATTTTCCTGGTATGCGGGCTATCCAAAGCTCCGTATATTGTCATTATTGCTGAGATGAAGGAATTAAGGGGTCTTAGATCTGCGTATTTTATGGTGATTCGAAATATATAGATGTGTACTTATTTTTTACATTTTCATCGGAATTAATACTATACATAGCTTCTATGGCAACTTCGGAGGAGCTCGTGGCTAAATAATAGCAGCCCGCGGATCTTCAGGTTAAGCCATACTTGCCTAGGTTGGTCCGTGGATGGCTGAACACCCATTACATACCGAGTTTCCACCGTGCCTCGGAAGGCACGTTAAGCCGTTGGTCCCGTCTGTTATTTGTAGATCTTTGGTCTTTGACAGTCGTTTAGGTAGTCAGTGGCTCGAAAGTCTGACAACCAGTCTTACCAAAGGGTATCGTATTACCCAGTGCTAGCTGTTTTGTGGAGGTCAGATAAGCAGTCGCTCCATATAATAAAATACTGGTATTCAGCTGCATCTGGTTAGATTGGAAGCCGACCCCAACATAGTTGAGAAAAGGCTAAGCAGATGATGAATTGATTAATTTAGATTACCTGCTTCGGTTGAATATCTAGCGAATTCTCTTTTGTCGTTATTTGATAAGCGGCTGGTCAATATGGTACATATTTCTAGTAAAGCATCCTTTGATAGGAAATCCTATTTGATTTTCGAACCGCAGTGTTAGGTATTCAGTTAGCGCACTTTTCAACATCCGTGGTGGAAAGAGATTTTTGTAACTTATACTGCTTATACGGAAATGAACTCGATGGTGAGATGTTACAGAATAGTATTGCAGGTCTATTTATAAAGCAAATGCTTCTCGTTAAATATGGCTAGTAGTGGCGCCATTGAGTGTCAGATTGAGTAAATGGAAATTGAAATTACTATGTTTTGAATTCGGCCGAAAAGGCACAAAATATGTACGAGCACTAAATGTTTATATTTAACAAGAGTCGAGAGCGATTTTGGTAGCAACTTTGATGAACAACTGATTTCATAATTAATTAATGTAAAAGTACCCTTAACGAAGCCGAAAGGTTCTAGTTCTTGCCGTTATTGTGATATTTTTGTTTTCTAGAATCGTATCGTATATCGACCTGGGACCCTTCTAGTTACGGAGATAAAGTCCCAACTTTTTCACAAGTTCTTTTTTTAATACAAGTTTTTAATGTTGTGACTTTATTTGAAATACCACGACCCCCGAAATATTCAATGCATCCTGGTGAATGCATTGAATATTTTACAATGTTTTGAGTGCATTACATCGAGTTTTGCCGTGAAACGTTATTTTACACCCCAAAAAGATGAAGTCGTTTCCCAGCAATAATTATTCTTGCGTTGATTTACTTAGTTTGAAGTACAGAATGCTTAGTTGACGGCTTCGTAAAGGGTCTCTTTATACCTTGTTTATGGGTTTCAAAATAGTATATCATGGTTATAACTTAAACTAATAAAAATAAAATACATACCTACGTGTTACGGTTGCAAACCATATGTTAACCAACATACAACCTGACACTGACCTGCAAATTGCAAAAAACCGGCCAAGTGCGAGTCGGACTCGCGCACGAAGGGTTCCGTACCATTATCTATAAAAACGGCAAAAAAATCGTATCTGTTGTATGGGAGCCCCCCTTAATATTTTTTTTTTAAATTTTTAGTATTTGTTGTTATAGCGGCAATAGTAATACATCATTTGTGAAAATTTCAACTTTCTAGCTATCACGGTTTTTGAGATACAGCCTGGAGACAGACAGACAGACAGACAGCGAAGTCTTAGTAATAGGGTCCCGTTTTACCCTTTGGGTACGGAACCCTAAAAATATAAGAAAATTTCCAAGTATTCCGCGAGCCACCCTTTTTTTTGGAATGGGAAATCATCGAATGACTCCTCCCGCTCTGGGCGGAGCGGAAGGGAGTGTCAGATTTTTACTGACTAAAACCCATCCATGTTCCTTCTTTTGCCCTTTGTGTTCCAGGGCCGCGGTATCTCTTTCGAACAGTCCCGCAGCCTCCGCGAGCTACCCTGGCGCCCCCTTAAGGATTTACATAAAAATCTTATTGTAGACACGATATAAAGATTACTACAACCCACAAAATAAATATTGGAAGCTACCAAACATTACGCAGCTTTGAATATCAAAGAGCGTATTGCCTAAGAATCGCGTATTATCCCTTGGTTTTTTCTTCCATTTACAATCTCCATTACGGCCCAGATCAAACAAAGATGGGGGAATTAAAGGAACATTGTGAAAACGGAACGAATATTACTTTTGTTAAAAGCTAAACGAAAAATATTATTCGAAGTTAAATTGAATCGAAGGTTTTAAGGAAGCTAAAGTTTTTCTTTCGACCGTGTCGCGTCGTCACTTCAGTTGCGTTATTTGTTCTGATAATAAGAATCAATTAGAAGTTTTATTTAATTTTAAAGGTTTCCATCTTTTGGCTTTTATTAAAGAGATGTGTTTTTTTACTTCATAATTTAATTGTTCGAAAATGGAGCATTCCGGACGGCGCGCGGCAGTGGCAGCGGCGGCGCGGCGGTGTGATACTTAATTTTATTGTGCTAAAATTGCGGCGACGTAGTGCATCCCTTTTTTTTTTTTTTTTTTGGAGGGTGGGAAATCATCAAATGACTCCTCCCGCTCTGGGCAGAGCGGAAGGGAGTGTCAGACTCTTACTGACTAAAAACCACCCATGTTCCTTCTTAGGCCCTTTATGTTCCAGGGCCGCGGTATCTCTTTCGAACAGTCCCGCAGCCCTGGCAGACGTAGTGCATCCCTACCAAATAAAACTTTTTCCAACTATTTTGAGCTCCAGCCCAACCAGATGCAGCTAAATACCAGTATTTTAGACGAAGCGACTGCCTATCTGACCTCCACAACCCAGTGAGTACTGGCTAATACGAGTACGATACCCCTTAGTAAGACTGGTTGTCAGACTTTTTGGGGCACTGACTACCGTAACGACTGACAAAGATCTACAAATGACAGCCGGGACCAACGGCTTAACCTGCTTTCCGAGGCACGGAGGAAACCCGGTATGTAATGGGTGGTCACCCATCCACAGATCAACCTAGGCAAACACGGCTTAACCTAAAGATCGATCTGAGCGGCTGTTATTATTTTGCCACGAGCCCCTCTTAATAAGGATTCAAGATTGTTTATTTTCATTAAATAAATGTGGTCTTACGTATAAAAAGGTATCACATATTTCATAATTGTGAACCATATTTTTGAAATATGCATGCTGATGCAAACTTAAAATTAAATTAAAATACCTAGTTAATAAAAGACAATTAGTAACAAGTTACAAATTTTACAAAACATTTAAGAAAAATAAAGTATTATCTTTGACAATAATATTCTGAGAATTTAAAATACCTACCACGAGTATTTTATGAAGTAATATAATTAGAATTTCTAGCCTAAATAGAGTTCAGTCATATTCTTAAAACTGAAACTGAATTGAAACGGAATTTCTCATCAAACGTATTGTGAGCTACTTAAAATGCCATTTTCCATTAAAAAAAATCGGCCAAGTGCGAGTCGGACTCGCGCACCGAGGGTTCCATATAAACTTGTAGGAATTTTGTTATTAAACTACATATTTATGGATTTCAGATTTTTTCCTAAACGTGTGCTGTAAGAAATTGCTACTTGCCAAATTTCATGATTCTAGGTCAACAGGAAGTACCCTATAAATTTTGATTCCCTTGAGAGTGTTCAAATACTTGTTTTTTGCGGCGTAGACGGTCGTATCTTTTTTTTACGTTAACTTAGAAGTTTGATTTTTTCAGAGCTTCACGAGTCTGTAGACCGTTTATCGTTTTAATTTCAACTCGATACCTCCACGCGTTCCCGACATAAAGGGTCTTGACAGACAGATAGACGGACGGACAACAAAGTGATCCTATATGGGTTCCGTTTTTTCCTTTCGAGGTACGGAACCCTAAAAACAAACCCAGCACCTAATCGAATCGTAAAACGTATCTTATTTATTGCTAAACTGGCTTTTGCCCATGGCTTTAGTCGCGTTAGTTTAGAATTTGACAATCAATTCGGGTTGTACTCTGCTTGTAATAATATAATTCAATCATGATTCGAAACACACGTGGCGCCATCTATTATCATAAGAACGTTATTGTGGTTTTCCTCGGGAGCAGTACATTTTTTCGGGATGAAAGGTACCTTATGGCCGTTTCTGTACACCTGAAAACGTATATGCAAAATTTCACAATGATCGGTTCTGTGGTTTAGGCGTAAAAAGGTAACAAACAAACTTGCTTTCGCATTTATAATATTATAAATTAAAGTAAGGGGTAAGTATATAAAACTAGAATTGGCTTCACTAGTCTATAAAAGAACTCTTCAAAGTTTACGACTAAACAACCACGTCGCCGTCGGTTAGTTCTCGTTGATTTAGGAACCAACCATAAAATCACAGCAATATTGCGATTTTTAACCACAAAAAGCAGAACGAGAATGAAAGTTAGCCTAAAATAAGTCATTCACCATTATCGTTCATCATTTCATTCGCCGCTTCGTTCATTTAACCGTTGCTGGCGTTCTGACTGGAAGCCAGCCCTAAAATAGATAGGAAAAGACTGCTCAAATGATGATGACTTACATTTTTCTTCATATAAATAAAGTAAAGTTCAAATTCAAATCATTTATTGTGGATCATAGGTTCATAAGATGTTGTGTTAATTAAATACAGATAAGTCTGCTATGTCCCGCCATTGAGGCACACAAAATTTATGTCACAAGTTCTGTAAATATGTAGGTAGTTAAAGTACAAAACATCCAATTACAAGTACTTAAATAAAATTAATTAATTTTCTTAGAAGGCTTTTAAACATTAATTTAAGATGAACACAATAAAGTCCGTTGCAAACGTAGAAAGAAAATGATTGATCGAAGTTTTTTTATGGTTTCACACCCCAAGGGTAACCAACGGGACAATATCAATAAGCCTCCGCTGTCCGTTCGTCCGTCTGTCTGTCAGCGGGCTGTATCTCATGATCCGTAAAAGGTAGATAGTTGAAATTTTCACATAATCTGTATTTTTTTTTTGCCGCTATAACAACAAATGAAAAAATTAAACAAATTAAAAATTAAAGGGGGCTACTACGATGGTACGGAACCCTTCATATGCGAGTCCGACTCACACTTGGCCGGTTTTTTATTTCAGAAATATACGTCATCTTGTCAGAATGTGATACTTAGTTTGGCATTTTATTCATTTAGAAATCGGTCCTCTATTATTCGTTTAAGTTGTTTTCAGTGAATTAAGGTTATAAAAAGACAAATCAAAATAAATTTTGAAATACAAATTATAGCATCATGCCTGTTATTCCAGAAAGCTTCGGCAGAAAAGACCTTTTTGTCGACGTTTTCTAAGTGCCTGTAGGCTTATGTGAAATAAAGTATTTTAATTTTGATTTTGAGTGTACCTAAAGTGCACCCAAATTTCGCTAGTAATATTTAAGTCCCATGTAAAAGGGGCGAGCCTATTTTCTGGCAACCGGGCACAAAACCAGACTCCGTGCTGCCACTGTGAAATAACAACAGTTTGCCCGACCCGGGAATCGAAGCCAGAATTTATGCTCAGGAGCAATGCTTGCGACAACTAGACCAATGAGCCAGTTAATAGAATGCTGTTATCAAACAAATCAGCAACTCTGCCACCGTTGCAAGAAGGAAAACGGCATTTAAATCATAATAGTCAGTACTAACCTTGGTGAGTTAGGAGTGTCCGGGTGGGCCCTTAAAGTTACCTATAAAAAGGTTTTTTTTTAAACTGGCCACATTACACGCTATGGTAGCCATGAAAGTTGAAGTTTACCCACATTTACTCCAGCATTTTCACCCTCATTTTATGCACCATTACAAATTTTGAACATCCCCTTAATTGCTTTGTACATGGTGTTTGAAGCTGTTTTACTAATTAACATCATTTAACAACAAATTACCACTTCCATTGTAATCCATTGAGGTCACATGGAGAGGTACGGAAAATGTAAAAAGTTAAATTAAACCTACTAGACAGTACACCTCTGCCTAACCCTTGGCGTAAACAGGCGTGAATACATGTAAAGAAATGACTACCTATTTACATACCTATCATTTCTTTAATTTGAATTTACACGCGCTCGTTGAAGCGCGAATGATTAGTGGAATGATGAACTAAATGACACTAATGACAGGACTGCGCAAGTCATTGTTTTTTGAAGGTTATTATAATACAGAAAACTGAAAACTTTAGTGTTAAATAAAATACCTGAAGAATAATTATAAAGGAGACGATATATACGTGAAATGAATAGCTTTGAATGTTGTTTCTTTAATTACTTACAGGTAAAGTAATATTTTGTAAAGCAGCTGTATTTATGAATACTTACTTTATAACCTAATCTTTTGTAAAAACAATAAAACTTTAATTACTTACAGAAACGCAATATACATATGTTTTACCTGAAGCGAAAGTTACGGTATCTATATTTAGTTATTGATTTAGGATAACCGTTTTAAAAGTTTAAATGTAATAATATCTAATGTATTGAATCTTTATCGTGTGGTTACCTGGTGTCAGAGTTTTTATGCCGCCCAAGGGCCTCATGGGCTTTACATGCTGCCGAGAAATATCTCTAAGGTGTGCTGGTTTACTCACGATGTTTTCCTTCAAAGAAAGTCAAGTCAGGTCAAGTGATAATTATATAATTCGCACATGAATCCGAAAAATCAGAGATGTGTGTCTTGGGTTCGAACTTGTGACCTAAAGACTTGACAGTTTGACGGTCACACCACTAGGCTATCATTGCAATGTACTGAATTATAGAAATGGTTTAGAAAGTAATTATACCTATGTGTGTTATCGCTCTAACTTAAGTGTTTACGAAGCGAATACGATAGAACTTATTTAGTTTTAGATAAATTGTTAATTTGAATTCTAGGCAATATTGGTGATAACTCGATGAGCCCAAAGTAAACTAATTCAATATTTTAAAAGGTGTATTCATAACAAGAATGAAACACTGTGAACAGTTTCTTGCTTAAAACTGCAAGCAAGAAAACACTTAATTTGTACATCAATTGTTATCGAATTGAGACTCACAGTTTCCTTGTTCTAAATTCAGATGCGCCTTCATGGAATCTATTTTACAGCGATAATTTATTTTTCTATGATACATAATACAGGAAAAAAAAAACAACTTTAATCCTTACTAATATTGTAAACGCGAAAGTAAGTTTGTTTGTTTGTTACCTTTTCACGCCTAAACCACTGAACTGATTATCCTGAAATTTTACATATACGTTGTCAGATGTACAGAAACGGACATAGGGTAAATTTATCCCGAAAAAAAGTACTGCTCCCGAGGAAAACAACAATGTCGTTCTTATTATAATAGATGGCGCCACGTGTCTTTCGAATCATGATCACAAGCAAAGTACGACTCAAATTGATTGTCAAATAATATTCTAAATTAACGCGAGCAAAGCCGCGGGCAAAAGCTACTGCAATATAAAAATCTGAAAGCACCACTAAGCAAAACAATTATCTGTTGTATCAAAATTCCCTAAGCCTGCGAAAGGAAAATTCCAGCCAACAACACTTTGGCACAAAGGCATAACAATTATTTTCACGCCATTCACACTTACAAACAAAACAAGCTTCCAACTTCACAGGCTTGATTCTGTCCAAAGAAATAAGTGCAAAAAAAAATACAATATCGCAAATACGCAATTCCTATTCGGTTCACAGTTGTCGTGTTCCCGATATTACTTTTTCCAGCTATTATTCTAAGTTGAGCCGCTAAAATTTTAGTTCTTAGGCTGTGCGCAAACTTGAATCAAGACTGTTTATTTAGACATTGACTATGGCTCTATGGTTGGGAATGATGATTGGGCTCACACTCGCATAAATAATCGCGGCTCATGGTAAAATGGTTCTGTAACAGACAACACTTAGTTTCTAGTGTGTGCCCAGTGCCCACACTAGAAACTAAGTATTGGATTTATTTGGAGGATTAATTTCACCAAAGAAACTGGATGAGAGGAGCCCATCTAACCGGCGTTCAATATCACACACTGGTTTTAAACCGTCTCAAAAAACATTGATTTGCGGTCGGTACTGTTTAATATCATTCTCTTCAAAAAACGGCAATTGGACTTAAGACCGCCGCGTCGTGACTAAGTTTGCGCACGCCCTAACGAAAAATAGTCCAAGACACATCGAAATAAACCGTCCTGATCAAGTGCCTAGTAAAAATTTCAAGATCAAGATCAAACACTATTCATCCATTTGCTGTTTTGATCGGAGCAAAAACTTTTTACAGTTTTAATTTTAAGTTAAAGAGAATTTTCCAATGTTTGAACTTATAATACAAGCTCGTTTAGAAAATTAGTTTCCCACATCACTGAACGCTTTCTTTTTAATTTAATTGTCAAAAATATTAGGTACTTGTTTTGACGTTTTGACGACTATACTAAAATTTTGGAACCACAAAATTCTGGACGTTTAAATTAACTCCTTGAAAACCACACTTGATTGAGCACTGCAACCATATTTTTAGCTATCCCAATCATAACAATCCCTAACTAGTCCCCTTTTAACTTTAGACTTCGTTACAATCGTGCTTTGAGCTGGCTTAAGATGGATGCTTGAGCACGTGCGGTCACTCCCCAATGCCCGCTCTCAGTTAGAACTCTTAGGGCTTTCGGCCACAGCGACTTTTGGAAACGTTGCTGTCGCGCGTTTTGCAAACGCGCTTCTGCATTGCTGCTATCGCAGATTTCGCAATCGCGCGTCGGCATCGCTACTGTAACACTACAAATGAGCGACTATTGTCTCGAAGGAGTCCATCCTGCAACTGCGACAGCATCGTTATAATAGCGATATAGAGAATCGGTATTAGTATTGTTCGGCGGCCATTTTGTGTTTGCATCGCTTTATAAAGTCTTGTTGAGCGACGGCCCTTAGTTGAAACCCTTGTATTGGTCGTTGTTAAACTTTCTGCTATGTCTGCGAATCATAGTTCGGCTTTTGTGGGACGTAGACATGACCCTGGTTTGAAAAGAGGGCGATTTTGTTAAAGGTTTTTAGTCAGCGAAGAGAGTTGATTGATGTGTTGGCAGCGTTTGATATTCAGTAGTCTTTGATGGCTTTTTGACTGAACACTAACCCAATGATAGGGCTTTTATTTTTTTGGCTAGGAGTACAAGATACTTATCACATAGAATACGTGCAGCTGAACCAATTGAAAATGTTTTGATGACTACTGGCACATGGTGTATACCCTTGACGAAGCTGTCAACCAAATATTCTGTACATCAAACTAAGGAACTGTACGCAAAAATTGTTGCTGGGAAATGACTTTTTTGGGGTGAATATTCATTTTTTACAGTAGAACTCAATGTAATGCGCTCAAAACAGTGTGCTGATGGATAAAGGAAACTTGTGAAACAGTTGGAACATTGGCCCCTAATATCTCCGTAACTAGAAGGTTCCCATGTTTTGTCAAAAAATGCTTGCAATAACGAGGAGAACAAAATGGCTTTCGGCTTCGTTAGGGGAATTTTTATACCTATTACATCGCTCAACATTTGAAGGCAGTAATGGCCATAGCATTACTGCCTTCAAATGTTGATGCGATATAATTATTACAGCATGAACAATATTTTAATTAAATCACACCTAGAGATAAAGAGTATTCAGACACACATGAAACTCATATATTATACACAAGAAACATATCACGTGCCAGCACAAAGAAGATTGATCAATCATCTGTAACAGGGAAGACAGATGTAAGAACACGCCCCAGTGACTTGGCACTACCCGAATGCCCGGAGTCCCGGAGTTCGGACTCCATTTCCTTTTATTACCTTTGTAGAATGAGATCGAAGATGGCTTTATTCTTTAGCTTTCCCCTTGTCTGTGAAGGGAACCCCGTTTTGGTTTCTGTCAAATTTCCGCGCGTCTGTGAGCCCCGTTTTGGTTTAGCTGTCACTGTCATAAGTTTTGACGAAATTTCCTTACTAAAACTATGTCTATCTTGCTCATACTTTCGCAGAGTCTAGGCGAAAGAACAAATATGGCAAGAAAAAAGGTGTCTGACGTGATAACGAGTAATAGAGAGGTATGGAAGAAGAAGGCATGCTGTGTCGACCCCAAATAAATTGGCCTAAAGCGGGAGAATGATGATGATGATATAGTTACAGTCACAGAGTTACAAAAAACTTGAGAGGTGTCAAGGGATACCCGGATGGAACGAAGTTCATTTCGATTAATTATTGAAAAAAAAAAAACCTTGGCAGTCGTTGCTTAACCTTGATCACCCATCCACAGACCAACGTTGGCAACGGTTGCTTAACTTGGGTCACCCATCCACAGACAGACCTTGGCAGTCGTTGCTTAACCTTGATCACCCATCCACAGACCAACCTTGGCAACCGTTGCTTAACTTGGATCACCCATCCACAGACAGACCTTGGCAGTCGTTGCTTAATCTTGATTACCCATTCACAGACCAACCTTGACAACCGTTGCTTAACTTGGATCACCCATCCACAGACAGACCTTGGCAGTCGTTGCTTAACCTTGATCACCCATCCACAGACCAACCTTGGCAACCGTTGCGTAACTTGGATCACCCATCCACAGACAGACCTTGGCAGTCGTTGCTTAACCTTGATCACCCATCTACAGACCAACCTTGGCAACCGTTGCTTAACTTGGATCACCCATCCACAGACAGACCTTGGCAGTCGTTGCTTAATCTTGATTACCCATTCACAGACCAACCTTGACAACCGTTGCTTAACTCGGATCACCCATCCACAGACAGACCTTGGCAGTCGTTGCTTAACCTTGATCACCCATCCACAGACAGACCTCGGCAACCGTTGCTTAACTTGGATCACCCATCCACAGACAGACCTTGGCAGTCGTTGCTTAACCTTGATAACCCATCCACAGACCAAAGACGAAACGAAAATATCTGGCTTGCTTTCTATAAGAGAGCGAGAGAGAGACAGACAGAGAAACATGCGCACGCCGCACGGCTTACAATAGCTTACTATTGCAAAACACATTACCCTCCTTTGCGTCGCGCAGTTCGGTAAAAAGTGTCGTTACAACTTTTCGTCTGATTTTTTTCCGTCTAGCCCCCTTTCGCAACGCGCGATAAGGAACTTCGTTCCAAGAACCTTCAGGCTGAGCGTAGACCTGAGTTATTGCACATCATCTGCCTAGACTCTTCCGGACTAGGTATGTTGGAGTCGGCTTCCAGTTTAACATGATGGATGCAGCTGAATATCAGTATTTTACTATAGGCACTCGCGCCATACGAGTCCCTATCTGACCTCTAGAGTGCAGTAAGTGGGTAATACTGGTACAACTATCAAAGAAGTGGTTTTGACGGCGGGATGGGACGATTTCGTAGCACGATGCCTACTTTCGCACTATGACTACTTTTTTTGTACTTTCAAGTAATCGGTAGCACAATGCCAACATTTTGAAACCACCATACGTTAGATCGCACGATGCCTACTTTTTAATTTTTGTCCTAGTTACATCGCAGTTCTAAAGGCTTTACGTGCGTCCGAGGCGTGGAGGAAACCTAGTGGGTCACCCATCCACGAACCAACCTCGGCAAATGTAGCTTAACTTGAAGATGAACCCGTGAATCTGATATTTGAAACTAATGAGACATGAAAATATAAAGTTATGATGACAGACATTAATTAAAGCCTATAAACAAAATCAAAAACAAGAAATACAGCAAACGTTAATTATTAAACTTTCAAACACGAATACTATTCGATTACACCGAATCATGAAACTTGTCTTTACTGAAAATAACATCAACATCGGGCCTATGTAATTTAATACACTTCGGAACTCCAATAAATTCTTCAAGGTTCTATCAATCAATATACCATTACGGATTCAGAGTCGAAACATCAATCAAATCACTTCTAATGGCGGCTCGCAACGGGTGTCATGGCTTCCTGTGACGTATGGAAATGGCCGATGTAGGTGGAACGACTAATCTATCCATTAACGAAGTTCGTATAGCTATTTCGAAGACTAGGATACCGTGATTTGATTGTAAGTTCTGTTTTAGAAAAGGTCAGTCAGGGAAATATTATCAGTTAATACCTTCATCATTATCTTCTAAGCCTTTTCGCAACTATGTAGCGGACAAAACAAAAAGTACTTCAGCTAAATAGTCCAAAAAATACTACAGCGCCTTCTATGCCTCAAAAGAAGAACTAACATCAAAATTCTGAATCGCACTGATAAAGTTATCCGCGACTTAAGATCATATTATAGAAAAAAACCGACAAAAACTCTCGGGCAGTAAGTAGCCCACCAGACACAACACCCATCTATCTGGTCAGAGGTTTCTCCCTTGTGTGATGAAGAACTTAATACCACATATCTTCTTAACCCTATAGGGTCAGCCTCCAGATTAACTGAATGCAGCTGAATACTAGTATTTTACATGGAGCGACATGGAATTGCTAGCAAAAAAAAGAAAGAAATAAATAAAACATATTTATTTGGCACATGCCTGTCCACACAACAAAAAAAAAAATGTAAACCGAAAAAAGAGGTAATATTGTGTGTCTCACGACTGCGCCAAATAGGCCCTATTCAGCAAACTGCTGAGTAGCTAGTGCCCGACGATAGTTTTCACATGACGTGACGCCGCGGTCGCCATGAAAATCGCCTTAATTTCCTTGTTTCTATAATAGCTTTCCAGAATATTTGATTCATCAGAAAGTTCAGTAATATTCATCACGTACAAAGTTCGTCGCAACGCATTTAGTAATAAGATTTTAACTAGGTCAACAATGTTGCCAAGTTAAAGTAAGTTACATAAAATTAATTTAATATTCCAATTTTCGTTAATTTTATTCATAAAAGTTTGGAACCGAATTTGAAAAGAAATAGAATAAGACAATTATGACTAAAAACCTGATTAGATTTGTTGAATTCTTGGATATTTTTAATGTAAAATCAAATCGTAAAGCAGCGATGTGATTGTACAAATGCCAGCACATCAAGCTACCCGAAACTGTCAAATTTTCCCAATCAACCTTGCACTAAATGCTTAAGCGATAAAGTTGAAAATTAAAGAAATTTGACTTATTGTAGTAGCTTGATGTGCGGGCGTCTGTACGAAGACCTGTGCATTTTAAAACATTTATGTCATTAACTTATACCGACTTTGAATAATTATATTCTGAGTCGTCGGGCAAATGAGCGCGTACGCAAGTCGCTGACATGTCGCCGACATGTTGCCATAAGTCGCCGGGCGACACGCGCGGGTACAAGTCGCCGACATGATTCTTTTGAAATAAAGCCGCCGACATCAAGCCTGTGTCAGTAAGTAGTTCGTCGTTAACGTTAGTACAAACTAATTGACTACCTGAAACACACTTTTGATGGCCGTGCCTTACATTTTATCAATGATATACCTTGTTGTCTTTTTATGATTAGAGTTTAAAGCTTTTTCGACCAAATTTCGAACAAATTGATTAGTGATCTTTTCCTGCAAGGGTTTTTTGCTTGGCAGTTAAACTGGGATTGGCTTCAAGCTGGTGACTCGTCTGTTTTAGGAGCTTTGTGGTGCATAACATCACGCTTGTAATGTCCGAAGGGTTAGGCAGAGGAGTACCTAAAAGTACACTCATATTTCGCCAGTTATGTTTAAGTCCCATAGGTACTATAGGGCGAGGCTATTGCCATCAACCGGCCACTAATCCAGACTCCGTGGCTGCTACTAAGAAATTCATGATGGAAAAACTCAATAACAATATATCATTTTTTTACTGTCAGCAACAACACCGATCCAATTACCTTTAAACAAAACTATAAAACCCATACAAATATCAAACGAACAACTTGTACAATTCAAAATGTAGTTCTCAGCAATTCTTCCACCGTTTTCAATTGCGATTAAAGCAAATGCTTTGTTCACAGTTCAGTTCAGGAGTCAACAAGGGTCATTATTCTGTAAATTGCACAAGACCTCGTTACCTTAAAGAGAGCCTGCACAATTTTTAAACTCGGTAATTCGTGCACCACTTTCAGCGTAACTATGAAATGTTTTCTGGATTAGATCGGGCTGAGAGTTTTTGTAGGGAACTGGGAAGAAATGGTTTTTTATTTTTGTTGGTTTCCAGTTTTTTAATTTCATTGTTTTGAGGAACACGTTTTTGAGGAAAAGTATTATCAAAATATCCAGACCCGGAAAAAGTACCTGTTGGCCATACAAAAATTTGTTCCGTGCCGGAATCGAAGTCGCAGCAGTGTATTGTATTATTATCACTTGCTTCGGTGAAGGAAAACGTGAAGAAACCAGCATACCTGAGAGATATTTCTCGACGGCATGTAAAACCAAGTCAGAGGCCCATGGGCAGCATAAAAACTCTGACACCAGGTTAGGCACTAACCACACGATAAAGAAAGAACAAATGATGAGAAAACAAAGATTTTCACTGTATCTTTTTGGGCGGGGCATAAAGGGTACTAGCTCTACAGCAAACTAAGACAAACATTGACGGAGGTCGTCCCATTCCCAATGTTGTATAAATAAGTTTGTGTCACGTTTTACGGCTGAAATGATGACGTTTTAAGTGCCATTTGTTGCCTAATTTTCTAGAAAAGGGTCCACTTAATTGTGTCCTATATGAATGTAGTGGAGTAGAAGACATTTGTCCTTTTTTGGGGCTAGAGTGTCCTGTGACCTATGTAATTTAATTCTTCGTTTCGTTGAAGAGTAAGGGCCGAATTCCACCGAAGCGGAGACGAGACCAGAAAAGAGGAGGTATGTGTTTTAATTCACCAATGAAATTTCGTTATGTCAACTTCTCTTCTTCCCTTAATTTGAGTGAAAACGGTTGAGCAGAGAGAAGAGATGTCTAGAAGTTCTTAACCACTTAAGTCAGAATAAATAGCTCTCAATTAGAAGTCGAGTCATGGTAATTAGTATTAGGTTTCTTGTCTTTTATTTTGGTATTTGTTAAAATATTTAGTAGTTTATTTTATTTATGTACGTGTATTAGTATCAATATAAGTATACCTATACATTTTCGAAAACAAAAAACATATTTTTTATTTTGTACCATATCACAATGTTTTCTTATTTAACCCAAAGGTTGACTGTTAGAGAATGCCTTGTGGCATTAAGTCCGCCTATGTGCAACTATTTTACCTGAAGTTTAAATAACTAAATGTCTCGTAACTGTTTAGGCCAGCGGAGACGAGAGCGGCGTGCGGTCAGCGGTGTGCTGTGTGCGGCGTGCTGTGGACTGCGTGCGGTGATACGTGTGCTGTGTGCGACGTGCGGTGAGCCGCTTTTTACGCCTCCTCTTCTCTCCATGTTGCACATCTTCGCATAGCTCTGGTAGATACACCCTGGCTTTGACGCCTTTCCTCTCCTCTCCGATTCGCACATCTGCGCTCGTCTCCGATTTGGTTTAGTACGGGCCTTAGTCTTGCTCTGCTGTTTATACCTTTAATGGATATGGTATTTCCAATTAGGTTTTGAAGATCATTACTTGTTGCTTCATTCCTTCATGACAGAAATTAAATCACCCAAATTTCATCACTTTTCATTACAATAATAATATTATGAGTTCATGTTTAGGGTTCCGTACCCAAAGGGTAAAAAGGTACCTATTACTAAGACTCCGCTGTCTGTCTGTCTGTCTCCAGGCTGTATCTCATAAACCGTGATAGCTAGAAAGCTGAAATTTTCACAAATGATGTATTTCCGTTGCCGCTATAAAAATTAAAAAAAAATAATAATAAGGGGGGTCCCCATACAAGAAACGTGTTTTTTTCGTATTTTTTATAGATAAATGGTACGGAACCCTCCGTGCGCGAGCCCGACTCGCACTTGGCCGGCTTTTTCTTATTCTTGGAGGTCAAGTGCGTAGTACTTACCCGCAACCAGCGTGCGTGTATGATAAATTGATCACATATATGAACGCAAACAATGAATAAGGACTATGTGAGAATCGTAGCAGGAGACATACTGTAGATTCTGCTTTCCCTGTGGAAAAAGCTCTCCAGGTGTGACATTGTATGCGTCTGGATTTATTCCGTTAGCTTCGTACATCATGTGGGCAAACGATGGGTTTCGTGCAATGAAAACACACTGGGTGCGATACACTGTTTCTATTAAACTGACAAATTACTTGACATTACAATTTGACACGATAATATGGCCACACGGGCCACAATGAATCGGGTACAGTTCCAGGACGTTTCAACTCTGCTGCGATCTGACTTTCAATATCGTTCTCGCCTTGAGTGGTAAACATCAGGGCTGGTGTGGGTATACTCGTCAGTAGGTATCGTGATGTCACCACTGGCGCGCTTTCGATTCATTTTATGTCCGTACCAATGACCGGATCCAACATAATGTATGGACCTAAAAATGAATACCATCACTTAATTGATCAGTTATATTTTTAACATCTGCCCCACAATTTCATCTTGAATTAGTTAGTAAATCTGTAACTACGTCAGCTGGCACTTAACATTTAAAATTAACGACCTCAGTTTCCTCCTTTGTATTCCTCTCGTCCCAATTTTTATATGAAAACTTTAACTGTCTATTGGTACCTTCATACCTAAGGCACTGTCTGACATTCAGCGATCAGCGAGAACTAGCTACTTAAAACGAATTGTTTGTGTGACACAGTTCTCGCCAGGCGGTGTCAGCAGTCACTGCTCAACTATTAATAAATTACGAATCTCTTTTGCTGTCACGGGGCCCACAATCTTTTGTACGTTTCCAAAGCAGAATGAAACAACAGCCCCCTACATATACGGTGGCAGTCCTACCACACGCCGATATCCTAATTCGTTGCCTTTGGCACGAGCGTGAAAAGTGAATGTGTTATAGGTATTTATGGTAGTGGATGTTTATTACGTTGTCTATGCGTTTATTTATAGAAAGTTGAAGGTATGTGAATTTATATTTGGACAGTAAAGATTTTTCACTTGATTTTCATTTCAGTAAGCAAGATAATAAAGGCGAAATCAAGTCGCTTCCTTGTCGACGGTGAGACAGAGGCTTAAAGTTTGTCAGTCTCGTTAGCTAAGTGTTCTAAGTACCTCTGAAAGTCGGCTTATTTGGACTTTGTAAGTCGGCCGGCTATGAAAACGACGTAATTACGCCTATTACATTTTCTAGTACCAACAGACACTTAGGACTTTTGCTTTTTAACTCAGTTATAAAGCTGAAAATAGTACTCAAACGTTTTTGCCAAAGAACTTTAATTTGTTTGGGACTAAAGATAAATTTGAGAGCACTTGAAGCTATCATATCGTAATAGGAGCTTTGAACGAATGACTTAAGAATTTAGATAAACAGAAAACAGCTGAAAAGTTTATTTACTCTATCAAACAAACATGGTTATGGAATCCTAATCATATTTTGTAGTATTTTCTCGACAACTTTTGGATGAATCTGCAGCTTGTTATTAAAACAACAACAGCGATGGGGCCGCCCTATAGTTTTCAACATCTAAATCTGTCCTTAATACGTTTATCATGCGCACAGCCAAGGTGTGGAACTCTGTGTTCCCCATATAACCCGTCTGCCTTCAAAGCAAGAGTGAACAGGCATCTTCTGGGCACGCTCGTTTCATCATAGACCTCATCCATCGCTTTCCACCAGGCGTGATCGAGGTCAAGAGCAGGCCCATTTTGTAATAAAAAAAAATAAAAAAATAAAAATACACATTTAAATCGTTGTACCCTTAATTGGTCTGCGTTTGAACCCTCGCTAAAGTTTTAGGATTACTAAATATTTGTGGTGGAACTGCGGTTCATTCACGCCACACGGAATTCACACTTGCAATAGATAAATATGTCGTAGTGCATCTGAACGACTCTCGACCCGCGGTAAACGTGCCGAATGCTGAAATGCCAACTCGAAAAACATAATTCCATTTACAAAGCCACATACAAACTATGGTCCATCATACGTCAACTATGGTTTACATCGCACAAGCAGAGGAATCTGAGAGATTATACAATGGGCCAGTAAACAACCGTTGGACAGTGTCCCTGTACACACAATACCCGACCTTGTAGGATCCTTCCTTTCTAGGGTTCCGTATCCGAAGGTTAACCTACGGGACCCTATTACTAAGCCTCCGCTGTCCGTCCGTCTGTCCGTCTGTCTATCAGTGGGCTATATCTCATGATCCGTAATAAGTATACCGTAAAATTTTTACAGAATGTGTTTTTCTGTTGCCGCTAGAACAACTAATAATAAAAATCAATTAAAAATTAATGGGGGCTGCCCTCCTACGGTGGTACGGAACCCTTCATGCGCGGGTCCGACTCGCAATTGGCCGGTTTTTATTGGAGGGTGAGGAACTTTCTCTGTACGATCCCCAATTGTTATCAAGTAACAATACTTCCATACAATTTTAAATACATTCAATGATAGTGCTTGAAAGCAACCTCTAAGGTACAATTTTTCAAAATTCATACCCTAATGGGTCCAGACTATATGCCCGTTTTACGTATGGTACCTTTCAATTGGCGCACAGATTTTACCACTGAGTTGAACCTCATCTTTCAACACGAAGGAGTATGGAAAAATGCGATTCCGGGCTGATAGACGGCGTGGTTGGAGAGCTCGTGGCCAAATAACAACAGCCGCTCGGGTCGATCTTTAGGTTAAGCTGCTCTTGCGCACGTTGGTTCCGGCTGTTACTCGTATTTGTAGATCTTCGACAGTCGTTAGAAGTAGTCAGTGGCCCGAAAGTCTGACAGCCAGTCTTACCAAGGGGATCGTATTACCCTGTACTAACTGGGTTGTGGAGGTCAGATAGGCAATCGCTCCTTGTAAAATACTGGTATTCCGCTGCATCCGGTTAGACTGGAAACCGACCCTAATATGGTTCGGAAAAGGCTAGGCAGATGATGAGGTGTCGCGAACCTTATAATTCCATAACAACATTACAAATACTTTCCGTTCTATTTTCGCGAAGCAATCACTATCTACGAACCTACCCAAGAAAAGAATAAAAATGTGTTTCGTTATTTTATTCAAACACCATTTTGGCTGCAACATCTGAATATAATAAATCCGTCTCTTGGCGACAATGGGACCTATCTGAGCACTCCATTCAAGTTGACAGGTGAATTCATAACTGATTCCCTTCATTGTGTGAAGATTTCTTCGCATAAACGTATCTATACTGACTTATAAAACGTTTTCGAAATCATTTTCCGGAAATAAAGTTATTTATTATTTATTGAAAGCTTCGTAGTTTGGTTCTGTCGTTTTTTTGGGTGTTTTGTGGTCTATTTACTGGCAGTTTTTTATGAATAAAAAACCACTTAAAAGATGAAAGAAAAACAGAGAATTAATCCAATTTCATTTTCCAAAATTAATGGGTATTATGCCCAAATGTGACACACCTACACACCATCATTTTTAGGCTTCCGACCCTGAACAAATTTCCGAGCGTTCAAGCATTTTTGCCATACCTATTATTGGAATCAAATATAACAGCTCACAACTTGGACCCATTCATGATAATATTTATCCGTGGTGCTAGGCAACTGGGCTTATCCCAGTTGTAAACGTCCCTTTGTGCCTATTGGCCTTGTTTCGTTCTGTCTCCTGCTCATATGGATGGAAGTGGAAATTTCCTAAGTTTTCCTATTCCTCCGCTTTACTGTTCTGATTAATTTCGTTGCGGGATCCCAGACAGTTAAATTGTTTCTCTGAGACTTCGTCGAGCTTCATTGTCTCGGCGCTTTTCTGGTGGTCGCTACTGTTGATTCTGACTTTCAGGAGTTACAATGGTTTGGGAATATTCTGACGGGCTCGCCCCTTCCGTCCCCGAAGGGTAAACAACGGTACCCTATTATCTCATGATCAATAAAAGGTAGACAGATGGAATTTGAAAACTTCAACTGTCTTCAATTTTCCGTACCACTATGGAAGGGTTCCCCTTCATGTCCGACTAGCACTCGGCCGGTTTTTAGTTGTTAATAGAACATGTAATTGTAAAGCAAAAATTACTAGTGCGAGTAAATTTAGCATTAAACAGTTTATCATTATTTTACCTATTAGGTAAGTAAATGAAAACCACTACAGTATTTAATTCGACCACACAGTAAAATTCAGCAGAATTTAATGAAACAAACCAGTTCTGGCTGGTTATTTTGACCGGTGTAACCGTCGATAAAATTCTCGAATCATTGCAAAATACACACTTATCGTTATTTACCACAAACTAAAATATCATAACATCTTATTGGTGGTTTTTTTTCTATCATTCTATCGTCTCAATCGTCACTATAATTTATTCCTTTTTCGTTCAAATAATTCTTGAAATATCATGACTTTAGGTTACACAACAAAAACTAAAAAAAATCACAAGCGCACCTTTCACAAATCTTATCTGAACAAATACTCGACTTGTGAAAAGACCAGTTCCACACATTCTGTTGTTATTTTAGTTCCAATTTCCACAGCGTTCAAATATGAACAGGCCTCGAGGGAATTGTGAGGACGCAATCAATCCATTGATAAATGTTTTTTTTTGTTCCGAAAAGGAACTGTGATAATGTGATATTATATTTGGAGTTCTGTAGGTTCTAAGGTTTAAAGGTGAATTTATTTAGGCTGAGGCGTTTGTATGCTGTGTTTGAATAGCACAGTGTAACCATAGAAGTCCGACTAAGGCACGTAATGCACAGTCTTAAGTTTAAAAATGACATTTTTGGTAAAAGATGTACGTCGATGTATTCAAGACGTCATAACCTAAATATCAGCCTGTTATAGCCAAACCGTGTTATTTACAAATCACATAAATGCTTTTTCTGTGGCTAACTATTTGATCATGGATTTTCTTTTTTTAATTGTTACTTAAATAAAACTATCATCATTAATTCGTTTTACATATATTATTCTATTTTAGATTTTTCTTCTATCGGAAATAATGTTCGAATAGGTTTTCAATAGCTTTCTATTTTTGAGGAACGAGTTAATTAATAAGTTTGTATACGTTTCTCATAAATTTAATAATTAATAGTTCATCTGAGCTAGCGATGGAAAATATCTATTGAAATGTTAAGGACCAATATTGATTTCAAAACTTTTTCGGTACAAAATCAGTTTCTTTTGTAATCTATAATTTGATCCCATGTATTCACATGTGGCAATTCAATATTTTCACTGCCTCGTTGGTCGAGTGGTCGCAAGCGCGCATGAGGTCCTGGGTTCGATTACCGAGCCGGTCAAAGTGTTATTGGGTTTTTCCATCAGGAATTTCTCAGTAGCAGCCACGGAGTCTGGATTTGTGTCTGGTTGATGGTAACAGACTCGCCCCCTATTACATGGGACTTAAACATAACTGGCGAAATATAGATTCACTATTAGGTATACCTCTGCCTAACCCTTCGCGAATTACAGGCGTGATAATATGTTATGTAGCTCTGATAAAAACTATACCCGACATTTTTTTTAATTCGGAAATCATCCTACGAGTACGTACTATCAGTGAGGAGCTCGTGGCTAATTAAATGATAATATGCACATGGATCAATGGTTAAGCAGCGCTTGCTGAGGTAGGTTTGTGGATGGTGACCATTTATGATAAACCGAGTTTCCGCAGTGTTTCGGAAAACACGATAAGCTGTTGGTCCCGGCTATCATTTTGTAGATCTTTGACAGTCGTTACGGGTAGTCAGTGGTCCGAAAGTCTGACAAAAAGGGGAAGGGGTATCATATTACCCAGTAACTGGGTAGTCAAGGTCAGATACGCAGTCGATTCATGTAAAATACTGGTATTCAGTTGTATTTGGTTAGATTAGAAGCCGACCCCAACAGACTTGGGAAAAGTCTTGACAGATGATGAGTACGTACTACTGGGATAAAAATGAATTATCATCATATCCTTGCCCAGGTCATGGTCTAACTTTGTGAGCATTTTTTTGTTCTAGACCATACCTGGGAACCTAGTTACGGAGATATTGGTGACAAAGTTCCAACTTTTCACAAGTTCTTTTTTAAATACATGTTTTTAATGTTAGATTTTTAAACACCTCCACAACCCCTGTACTATTCAATCCATCCCTCAGCACAATGTTTTGAGTGCGTTACATTGAGTCCTACCGTAAAATGTGATTATTCACCACAAAAAAAAAAACCGTTTTCCAGCCATAATTTTTGCGTAATCTTACTTAGTTTGATGTACACAATGCTTGGTGAAGGGTCCGTTTACACCATATACAAGTGAGGATTATGTCGGTGCTAAATGAAAACATTAGCTCGAAAAGTGTCATTAAGGCTAATTAAAATGCGAAAATGGATGTGTAAGTACTACTATATACATATGTATTTACATGTACTCGTATCAAGTCTGCTAAAAGCATGGTAAATGTGACATGATACTCATTTTTTACGTTGCAAAAAGAGTAGAAAATTAATTTTGCCTACTGTTCTACGGCTGTTTTTACAAAAATGCTAGAACGAGAGCTTTTAAAAAATTTTGACACTCTAAAGAGTGTTCGTTTTTGTCATCCCAATGTTCATATCTTGTTTAAATAAAATTTAACTTATATTAAAAAATATTGCGGTAGCACTTTAGTGGTAACATGACAAGTATAGGGGCCGGACTGCACCGAAGCGGAGACGAGACGTGGACGTCCGGTTCTAAGCCTCTTATTTAACGATATCGGTTTCATAAAGGTGATGTTCTTCAGAATGACCAAGTGCTTATTATTCTAAATGATTTTTAATGATACCTTCTATTATTTTTTTTTTTTGTTGTCTATGGGTATTTTGCCTGAAATAAAACACAATTTATTTAAATTTATTTATTTTATTTTATTTTATTCGCAGCCGCCACGATGTTGGTTCCACGGAGAAAATGATTCAGTTTGATAGTCTAGGTACACCACATCCTTCCTGTGGACGGTGAGTAATGGGCTAGCTCGCCATCCGTCCGGCATATGACGACAGGCCGTGTCGACGGCGCGTTCGTGTTCCACGCGCGCCTCAAAGAGATGTCAGCAAACCGGAGGGGCCCGCAAGGGCCGATGCCTGCCAGGGCTGCGGTACTATTCGATAGAGATACCGCGGCTCTGGAACACAAAGGGTAAAAGAAGGAACATTGATGGGTTTTAGTCAGTAAACATCCATCATAAGGATCGTTACAGGTAGCATTCTGTAGATAATCTCTCCTCCCACCTATGAGGCGTGAGTTCATTTGTCTATCGCTACGGTACGGTATTAATCGAAATTCTTAAATAGTTATTTAAGCCGAATTAAGGGGAAGCGCTAGAGTAGCCCGCGAAATTTGCACCCCAGTGTCTGGATGTATGTTGATTAAAATATGATTTGCGACCGCAACAAGTATGGCTTAAATGAGTTTTAATCATTAAAATCATCAATACAACCCTCTAAGTTCAAATAATGCGATTGAATAACTATTTCATGAAATAGTCTGTAAATACATACGTGTTACGGTCGCGAATCATATTTTGTTCAACATACAACCTGACACTGACCGGCAAAGAGCAAAAAACGTATGAAACTTTGAATTTAGCGGTTCTACCTTAAATACACAATGTTATTTCCCAAAACGAATAATATTTGATTCCAATCGAATCGATTCGACCGTTTCGATTTCGTTTTTTTTTTTTTTTTTTTATTAATATATAAATAAATATTCCATTCACACATGTACTATAGCGAATGATTCAGAGAAACCTCTGCTCACAAAGGAATCTCCTACTACAAGGTTCAAATCTCAAATAGTTTATACGTTTTGTTTAGCTGAAAGAGCAACGGCGTGCCATGTTTCCAATGAAATTATAGAATCGAGTTCCAAACATCTGAATGTGGCTGGCTAAAAGTTGGTGACGTAGATAGAATTATGGGACTAGAATAGAGTTAGGCATAATTACCCTAGAATGGTGGAGACAAGTGAAACTGAATTTTGAAGAGATGATGGATGCAAATGAACTGCGTAGAATATTTAGCGGTGCTTAGTAGGAAACTTGCGAAAAGCAAAGAAGTTCTACTTTGAATATTTGAGTAAGTCTGTGGCAACATAGCTTCAATACAATAATTGAAAAACATTTTTTTTTGTTTTTGACCGACTTGCAAAAGGAGGAGGTTCTCAATTCGGTTGTATTTTTGTTGTCTCATAACTCTCTCTCATTATAAACCGATTTGAAAAATTATTTTTATGTGAAAGGATTTTGATTGGTCCCATAGAAATTTCATCAAAATTGGTTCAGTAGTTTGTTTTTTCTTCTTCTTGGCCTATGTTGGACATGATGGTCCTTAATAACTTCTAGTTATAATGTAAAATTGATTCATGACAAAAAATTGAGTGAATACATCGCCGTCCCCGGAGAATAAAATGATAATTACAAAAACGCAACTTTTCAGGAAAAATAAAAAACATGTTTTCTTCGATTGCTCCTTAAATACTGGACGTAGACTGATGATTCCTAGCTTTGAAAAGAAGTTATTTTTTGTGTGTTTGAAATGTTTTAGTGAAATACGCCTAATTATTAAAATAGAGATATTATTAAAAAAATAAGAAGTTAGTCAAAATCAGTCATCGTCTAAGTTGTATAATGTCGATTATCATTTTATTCTCCGTACAGCCTGATCAGAATCAAATATTGCACTCATTACTTATCATTTTATTCTACGGGTTTTTAGGGTGCAAGTGATGATGATAATACGTTAATATCGTCTTATTCTCGTAAATATTGTGAAACTTTTTTTCTGTTATGGACTTTAAATTTGGTTTCCCAATAAAACTATGATACGGTAATGAATTAAATTCTAGTGTTTGAAAATTAACTTTGTAACAAATGTCTTCCAAATCGTTCTATAGCAAAAAACTAGGTTCTCACTCCTCAAAAATAAATACATGAAAAAAACAATCAAATCAATAGTGAAAAAAATTATTTGGTATTAATCAAAGTCAGCTATATGATCTTATATTATTGAATTATTTCATTTATTTGTTCTAATACACATTTAATACATTTTTAAGTATTCCTATAAAAAATATTTTAAAAAAGTAGTCAACCCACCGGCATCAGGAGCAGCTCTTGAGAGAGGAATTTACTAACAATACGCGCCGTGTCCAGAAGTTCTGCTTTCTGAATCAAGCGAAAGCGTCCTCAGATGTTGGTCGAGGCCTTTGGCTATTAAGCCAATGGCCGACACAGCTATCGGCAGAATGACTGCTGTACTCACATCCCACATGTCGAAAACCTCGCGAGCCAGATCTAGACACTTGAACTGCTTATCTTTCTCTGCTTTCATTTTTCTCTGGATCATCATTGTGTGACGCTCCAATCGATCTATCTCCACAATGTCAGGCTTATTGACAACAATAGTCCAGTCAGTGATGACAGATCGATCCCAACACAACGTGATATTACCACTGTCTAGAACTGGGTCAGGCGCATACTTATAGTATGGCACTTCTGATTCCACAAGGTTGTACTTCAAAGCAAGTTGCTGGTGGATAATCCTGGCAACGAGGTTGTGTTTATGCAAGTTCTCCGTTAGACAGACAAGAACAGCCAGAAATAATGTGTCGGATCGATTCTACCGGACGGTGGCATGCCCGACATATGTCAACCGTGCCATCCTTCACGATGTAATTCCGGTAGTTGTTCGCCATCATAGCTTCGTCCATTATTGCACAGACAAAACCTTCGGTTTCGCCGAAGAGGTCACCGAAGCAAATCCACGATACGGATGCTAAGAAGTCTACATCGGGCCCATGCAGGGCAGTCATTAGTGCCTAATACTATAGGCTTGCGCCAGTTTTCGTTAGCCAGGGAGGGTGACGCCCTTGTCCACTGAAACCAAACCTCGGTGCATCCCCACGTTGACTTCTAGGAAGTATTCCGAGAGACTGTATACCTCACGGTTGTGCACGGACGCGATACCTCACGGTTAGTTTATTAGTTAGCATTTAAGAAGCTATGCCGCACACTTCCGTGGGATATACAGTCTCATTACCAACGAACGAGGGTGTTGCATCCGATTTGCGGTCAGCCAGTGCACGGACCCTCCTATTCCGGGCATCAAGTTGCGTCTGAGTTCATTTGAGTATGCCGAAAGAATACATCAAAATCGGCATGACCCAACCGTTGAAGGCGCACACCTTGTTTCCGCCTAACAAAAGCCTGTTTAAGCGCTGCGTGCCTGAAAAGGCACTGTAACAGGTTGGTGATCATTTTGTGACAGTATTGAATAGGAAGCACCGTCAACGTACCAGTAAGCACCGCTGCGGTACGGCTCCATCGGAGCCCAACGTGCCTAGTGCCTATTCGTGCCGCGAAGCCAAACACTCCGGTGTACATCTCCCGCCTACACTACACCACTACGGTGGAGGACATCGTTGAGTACTTGCGTCAGAAGACCAAGTAGGTAGCGAGAGTGTAACTGCTTATGTCGCGCCGTAAAGTCAACAATTCTTGTTATCAGCACCTCGTCTTGGACAAGGACTTTAGGATCGTCGCTTCCACGAGCAAGTGCCACATGAACTTAGTGGCACAGTGCACAAGTGAAGTGTTACTAATATAGTTTTAAGGTTCTATTTACTAACACAATTTGTATTATATCATTAGGTATGTACGTTAGTCTGTAAGGTAAACATATATCTATGGGTCAAAGTAGCCTGAAAATAAATGGATGTTGTTGTTGTTGTTAGCACCTTATTCAGGTGGCCAATGAAGCGCTCCCTCAACGATTGTTTCATGTCGGCTGTATTGATGCTTAATGCTTTCGACATACCTAAACACTTGTAGGTTTCTGTTGAGGAGAGGGATCTAAGGTGTATGGAATCCGAGGATTGAGTTCCCTAGGATTCCATAATCTCCCTTCGCTTCACATTTGTCCACACCAAATTCCATCCTGATGGCGTTGCTGAAAGTTTCTGTTACCTTCAGTAGTTTTGTCAGTTGCAATTTATGGGGGGCAAAGAGTTTTAGAACATCCTTGTAAAGAAGGTGATTATATGACCTGACCACCTCTCCTCAACCGATATCCTAGACCTGAACCCTCCAGCAGTACGCTGAGAGGGTTCAAATGATGATGACAATATGTCTTACTGTTCAAAACCATAAAAGTCGTTTTACTAACACATCTTTATACGAAGCGACTGGTTGATTTTGAACGAGAATAAAACGATAACTGCTTTTATCATTATCCAGTCGAATATTTTTCACGAGAATATAATTGCAAGACTGTTTGTCATATTAACAAGTAGGAAAACATTTCGATAATATTATATTAACACTTTATTCTCGTAATTTAAGGCCTGTGTGAAAACTTTGAATACTATTGTAAAATTTTGTAACTTCGTCAAATAACTGTATAAAAATTTCGAAAAAATTGAGCAGATGTATTACCACCGACAGATCCCAAAAATGACATAACACTAAAACTAAGATAATGGCAGTTACCATTTTATTCTCCGGGGACGGCGACATGTATTATTACATTTCGTATGTTATTATTTGTGTGCTTAATAAAAAGGGTGAATAAAAAAACCTTTTGCAAAAAAAAACGACTTTTTGATTTGTTTAGCACGGTATCGCGATTACTGTAAAAAAAATCTATATCGTTTTAATGAAGCAGTTAATATTATAATGTCATTCTGATATTTTAAAGATATAATTCTCGTTTTAAGAAGAAAATATGCGTTATATCAAAAAAATAGTTAGATTTTAATTTCACTTTATCAACACTACTTTTTCTTAAAAGAAACAAACGAAGGTTTTCAGTGTTTTAATAACTTAAGCGTTCTTAATAAATGATCTTGCCGAAAAACTTGAAAATCGCTTTTAATTAATTAATTTTTCCTGAGAAAAACCTTCTCAAGTAAAACTTACTCTAAGGAAAACTCCGAATTTTTCTATCTTCATTTTGAAAGATATCGAAATTGTATTTGACTAAAATAAGGTTTATTAAGTAACAAACTTTTGCCCTCGGCTTCGCTCGCGTTAATTTATAATTTGACAATCAATTCGAGATTTACTCTGTTTGTAATAATATCCATCTGTTATCATAAGAACGTTATTGTTGTTTTCCTCGGGAAAAGTACTTTTTTCGGGATGAAAGGTACCCTATGTCCGTTTCTGTACCCTGACAACGTATATGCAAAATTTCAGGGTGATCGGTTCAGTGGTTTAGGAGAAACAAACAAAATTACTTTCGCATTTATATACTAGTTAGAATTTATTCCGGATTCTCCAGATTTAATTTTCACAGGGTAAATATTTTATTAAGTATAACGGATGTGTTACTTATTAACCGTTTTTGTTAAACTCGAAATAAAATGTGAAAAAGATTTCTTGTCGTTAAATAAAATGATAATAACAGAGCTTCCCGATAATACAATCGAATTGGGTATTAACATTGTTGAAACTGTACATTTTTGTACCAATAACATAATAAAACCCTTTCGCGTTCATTCGCTTGCTTATAATGAAGTAAAATATACACACACACACACACACACACACACATACATACTTACTTTGTTTTGTTAAAATAGGTACCTATAACGAGTTTTTTATTCAATTTTTTTCATGGCGACGATTGCTAAAGATATTAAAACAAAACCGTATAAAATAAAATTTCTACCAACAACAGAATGTCCTCGTTGGCCATTTGAAAAAAAAAAGAACGTGCCAAAGTAGGAAACTGCGACGACGTTATAAAAGCCAACTTCTGACCATAGAATAGGATACAATTTAAAAATGAACTTTATACATTGCCTGTGGGTGGAAGGCTAGTCCAAAACTTTGTCTTCCACGGTACAAATGTAAAACATCGTGTTTGTAGTCAGCTCGTGGCTAAATAATAATAACCGCTTCGGTTGATCTTTCCTAAGTAGGTCCGTGGATGGCTGACCACCCATTACATACCGAGTGTCCTCCGTGCCTCAGAAAGGACGTTTTTAAGTCCGTCTGACTGTCATTTGTAGATCTGTAACAGTCATTACAGGTTGACAGTGGCCCGAAAGTCTGACAACCAGTCTTACCAAGAGGTATCGTGTTACGCAGTACTAACTCGGTTGTGGAGGTCAGATAGGCAGTCGCTTCAGATAGGCAGTGTTAAATGCTCAGGTGCATCCGGTTAGACTGGAAGCCGACCCGAACATAGTTGGGAACAAGGCTAGGCAGATGATGATGATAATTGAAGTTGACAGAAATTATGTTTGGATTTTTTTATAGATTTTTAGTATAGTTTGATTTTATCAAGATTTATTTTGTGGGTATATCTAATAATAGCCTTTGAAGTAATCCAATAACTACAATGAACTAGTTTACAATCCTGTAGATTACCATAGATTCGCCATTCACACTTAAAGATAGCACTGTTTGAATTGAAGCCACTTTTACATTGGAGTACTCAGTTCATGGGCGAGAGTGTCGCTTTAAGCACCTAAAAAAAAGACTGCAGAAAAGAATAGACATTTGGCGAGTTTTACAGCTTCCAAATAATTATTAGCCGTTAGTAGTACTTGGCTCATTTTGTCTAGTGTGTTCTAACTTTAATATTATCGTTCACGGTATTGTTTAGAAACCGAATGCTGAAAAAGTGAATAAAAACTTTTGACGACTAGGTAGAAAAAACAAGCTTTTTCTGATGGTAATTGAGGAGTGATGCATTTTAATTTTTTTCCTTATCTGTTGCTCAGAATTAATGGCTAACAGAGCCCGCTGTTGAGTGCATTGTCGATACTGCCGCGTGCGATTGCATTTTGTTTCTCGTTCTACAAATGACGGTTCGAAGCGATAGAAAAGAATAGGCATGGAAATTAATCACCCGACTGTGATGAATACTGCTGACCTGCACCCGTAATCACAAACGCTTCTATTCGAGAAGTCGTATGTCTATCTTTTTAAGGCATTAGGAAAGCGAGCGAGATAGTCATACGAATTGTCGAATCGAAGCTTTTGTGAATACGCCCCCGTATTCACAAAACTGTACACGTGTTTGACTCCTGACAGCCTTTAAAGAGGGCGGTGGTCAGAGGACCCTATAAATTGTTATACATATTTGGAAATTTTCTTCTAATGCACACTCAGATTTTATTCTTCAGACTCATAACTCTTCATCTGAGTACCATAATAATAGAGTACCTAAATAACATTTTTATAGACCCATTAAATAAAATAGTCACACCTCGTTTCGTTTATTTCATTTAGTAAATAAAACTCATATAAAAAGACAATAAAAATAATGACTTTTTTTTCTTTGTTGAAATATAGTCAAGTTTAACGGCCAACTGCCTCTTTTATTTTAATCTTTATAATGCATAAAATATGAATACACCTACCAAATTCAAATAAAAATAGATGAAAATTAAATAAAATATCGCATTACTGTCTGTCTAACTTTTTATTTGCGTAGGTATAAAGTTTCAGCTACATATTAAGTTATTGAAAAAATATTTTCATGACTGAAACAATTTATGTTATCAAAACTTGAAAGCTTTCAATCCTTTCAAATATTTAAATCAGTTTTCTTGTAAGATAAGTAGGTAGAAGACATGTACTGCAACTTTATAAATCTTCTTAAAGATTTGCATAAAATATATGTATGAGATTTAAGAAACACGATTTATGAATAATAACACGCTACTCTAAAATATTTTTATTGCAATACAAAATTTGTAGAAAAGTTTTAAATTCGTTTCTTTGAATGAAACTTTTTACTTATTTTTTTCTTTTTGCTTTTGACATAAATTTAAATCATAAATCATATTTATTTCTCTAAATTAGTACCTGGCTGCTCTGAGAAGAAACATTTGAAATAAACTCAGAGGTCATTGTCTCATTTAAAGTCCACACATTGGTCAAGTTATATGAGGACCATGCAGATTAATGGCTTTTTTTTTTCGGATGGGAAATCATCAAATGACTCCTCCCGCTCTGGGCGGAGCGGAAGGGAGTGTCAGACTTTTACTGACTAAAAACCATCCATGTTCCTTCTTTTGCCCTTTATGTTCCAGGGCCGAGGTATCTCTTTCGAGCAGTCCCGCAGCCCTGGCAGGCATCGGCCCTTGCGGGCCCCTCATCATTGCTGACATCTCTTTGAGGCACGCGTGGAACACGAACGCGCCGTCGTCACGGCCTGTCGTCATAAGACGGACGGACGGCGAGCTCACCCATTACTCACCGTCCACAGGCCCGCGCCTACGGTGGCCGAGAGCCATCACGACGTGGCCCCCGACGCCCGGTGCTTCTCCCGCGGCGGCTGGGACGTGAGGTTCTATCCTTCTCACGTTCCGCCACCTCCTTCGCTAGCATGACTGCTTCGCAGAAGGAGGTGACGGCTTCCCATTCCCTCTCGCCCCGGACCATGGCTTGAACCAGGGCCGGGCGCGAGAGGTCGCCGCCGCCAATCGCCGCTACGAGGACACGGCGGTGCTCCGCCCAAGCGGGGCAGACCTCCACGGTGTGCTCCACCGTGTCCTCCGGGCGATCCTCACAATGATAGCACCCGGGCGTTACCTCCCGCCCGATTCGGTGCAGGTACCTCCCGAAGCATCCGTGTCCGGTGAGGACCTGCGTCAGGCGGAAGGTGAGGGCGCCGTGGCGCCTCTCTAGCCACTCCTCAAAGAGGGGACTTATCGCCACTATCGTGGCGTGCCCTGCACGGGGTTGCGACAGTCGCTCTCTCCATGTCGCCATGAGATCGCGCCGGAGGTCTGTCCGCTGCGCGACAATTTGCCGCGGCAGCGGAGTTTCCCCCCGGCGCTGTGCCTCCGCGCGCCACTCATGCAGGCGCGCGAGGACTATGGCCAATGCAGATTAATGGTAAAAAGAAAAATAAATATAACAATTAAAACCCAACTGAAAACCAAAACAAGCAAGTGCATTTGAAAGCAGGCGGGACCCATACCATCCTAATCCTAACTAATCATGATTAAATTATATTATTAGAAGCAGAGTACAACCCGTACTAATTGGCAAATTCTAAATTAGCGAGCGAAGCCGCGGTGAAAAGCTAGTGCTTTAATAATTTTATATTTTGTTACAAATTATAATCGTCACACACCATAAATTACTTCGTGATCCTATTGCTGTTTATTGTCACATTTATTCAAAACGCCCCGTCAAAAGCTAACAGAGAACCAATCCGAGTTTGAATGTTTTGAAATCAAACATTGCAACTGTTATGCCAAAAACCATTACCAATTTGAAACTAACATAAAACTCTATCCATGGGTTATTAACCTTAATATCCATTCAACGCACAGTTGAAGGTTAGAAAATCTCATTTTAAACAGCTTGGTACTGTTACTGTTAGCCTTTGTGATCCCACTGCTGGACAAATGCCTCTCTCCATGACATTCAAATTCTTAAATCCAGGGCAAATGTGGACCACTGGTCGTTGGTTTTGTCCAGCTCGTCCCGCCATCTACGGCGAGATAACTGAAGATATGGACTGGGCTGGACATGTCTGCCGTATGCCCGACGAGCTGTGGACCAAAATAACCATAATTATTGAGACCTGATACAGCCAGAAGGCGACGCGGTAAATACCTTGATAAATATTAAAATATTTGTTTGTATGCTTTTTTCACTCTGATTGCTAGAACCCGAACAGGGTTTTATCAAACCACAAGAAATTGCGGATGCCGCTTCGGACACGGAACGAAAACTTCAAAAGAACACCTAGATGATAAATGCAAAATTTTACATCAGTTGGAATAAAACGGCAGTTGACATTTTTTTCTGAGAAAAACGAATTTACAGGTTATATGATTTTTTGTGGGTAAAAGTAAGTATGGCTTACCTGTCTTGCTCAAAACGAGTCAATATAGATTGTCTTAGGAATTATTTACGAAGATAATATGAGACAGGCAAAGTAAACTCTCTAAGCCTTTAGCTATAGTCGTAACATAATCATCATTTGTCTAGCCTGCCCGCAAACTGGATATAGCTGAATACAAATCAATATTTTACACATAGTAACTAGGTAAGCCAATACCCCTTTTTCAAAATCAAAGCATTTATTTCAAGTAGGCCCGTTACAGGCACTTTTGAACTGTCGAAACAAAGACAACAATGAAATTTAGCTACAGTCCCAGTCACAAGGCATAAAAACTGTGAAAGTACTGTAGTTGCCCATTCCCTAACGTAGATCTCTATGGAGAAGAACGGGCAAGAAACTCCATGGACACTCTTTTAAATCAGAATATTTTTACAAAACCTTGGTTACATCATTCATGTTTAGATGGTACATTATGTGAGAGCGATGTAGCAAGATGTGCACGTTAAAAGTGTCCATAGTAAAAACAAGGAAAAGAACAATTCAAAAAATAAAATAATTAATTCAAATAAGCCGTGGCAACCAAGAGATGACCAGTCACAACTGACAGCGCCCGTTCACGAACATGACGCATGTATCAGCACCATTCAACTCAACCATTTTGAAGGGAACTAACTGATCCGACACACGCGCCACCATCAGCGAGACATTTGAGTGAGCATGACATACACTTAACCGCCAGGGCAAATTCAAGTCATAAAAAAAAATAAAAAATAACGTAGGTTATCAACGAAGGATAGCTTTCTATTACATAGTACTCACATAATATGGGCTATGCGGTTATATAATACCAAAAGAAATTGAATCTATACAATGCAAAGATAGTTGTACAATCTTCAGCAGCTCCAACAATACTATTTAATGCTATCCATTAATCAGTTTATGCGCCCCTGTCCATGTGGAGCAGGACCGGCATTGAGCCAAGCATTTTTATCAGAGATATAATCGTCCAACTTGTAATATGCTTGCTTACATAGTGTGCGTTTAATGCATGATTTAAATTTCGTCTCATTCAGTTCAAGAATACTTTGTGGAATTTTATTATAGCATCTTAAACAGTACCCCATGAAAGATGAGTCTACTTTAGCGAGTCTGAAGCCCGGCTGAACTAATTGGTCTCTAGTTCTCGTACTGTAATTGTGTCTGTCACCTCTTTTATTAAAAAGATGTAGATTTTTTCTAACGTACATTATGTTTTCGTAGATGTATTGACAATGTACCGTCATGATTTTGATTTCCTTAAACAGTTCCCTTAGAGAATCGCGCCTACGAAGATTATATATGGCTCTGATGGCTCTTTTTTGCAGAATAAATATAGACTCAATGTCTGCAGCCCGTCCCCATAACAGAATGCCATAAGACATTATACTATGAAAGTAACTAAAATAGACCAGTCTAGCGGTATCTACATCAGAAAATTGACGGATTTTTCTAACAGCATATGCTGCTGAACTTAGGCGCCCCGCAAGAGATTTCAAATGAGAACCCCATTGTAGCCTTGAATCAAGCGTAAGCCCCAGGAAAACGGTTTTATCTACGAATTCAAGTTTCTCTTTATTCAATACTATATCACACTCGTTACTTTTAACATTTGGTAAAGCAAATCTTATGCATTTCGTTTTTTTTTCCTTAAAACCTGGTTGCCAGACTTTCGGGTTTCTGGGAATCCGAGACTGACTTTGAAAGTGACGTGTAATGGTAACTGGGACCAACTGCTTGACGTGCTTTCCGAGACACAGGGAGATCTTGGCATAGAGGTAACGTAGTATCCAACCGAAACCGTTTTTAATATACCCAGCACGTTTTCGGAAAAACCAGCTTTTCATAAAAAAAATTCATTACTAGGCTGTTGCCCAAGTCCTTCGTTCACATTAAATTATTATAAAATAATACTTTCCTATTTGAATCTGATTTTGTTAACGATTTCACGGATCCCTAACCTTTTTTCTGAAACAAAAGTAGCCTAAATTTATTACTCCGTATAATATCTGCTATCTGCTAGTTTAAGTCCCGTTAAAATCAGTCCAGCCGTTTCGGAGATTAGCCAGAACAGTTAGACAAACAATTAAAACATTTTTTTTTTGTTATAAATACCGTATAATACTTTCTTATGCACTCAGTAAAAAGCTGACAAACAACAAACACTTCAAGTTTATCTATTTGTATTTTTTTTCCTGTTGCGGAAAAAAAAGCCAAAATCCTTGACACATTTCTGGTCAAAAACAAAAAATCGTCATCTGCAACAATTAAAACCAGCCCCAGTAGACTCATAAACAACAGAAATTCATACTAGTTGAATAAAATATTTAATGTAATAACCCCCATTGTCTGAATACTTAGTCACTTAATGTAATTCGTTAGAGGAACGCAAAATTCTGTGACACTATCATTTGTCATTTTAGTTGTCTGTTGTGAAATACTTAAGAATAAATGTATTCGTAAATACTAAGTGTCATTTGAAATAGAATAGGTACTTAGATTGAATCACTCATAAATACTATTCTTAACTGACAGACTGGTAATGCTATTATAAAAATGAGTTACTCGCTTTTGCCCGCGGCTTCGCTCGCGTTAATTTAGAATTACAACAACACACAATTAATTAATTCGGCACTCTAGACTCACAAAATGTATTAGGTACTTAGATAAAAAAACTCGTTAACACACTATTAAAGTTTCTATAATAATATAATTCATTCATGGTTCGAAGGACATGTGGCGCCATCTATTATCATAAGAACGTTATTATTGTATTCCTCGGGAACGTACCCCATGTCCGTTTCTGTACATCTGACAACGTATATGCAAAATTTCAGGATGATCGGTTCAGTGGTTTAGACGTGAAAAGGTAACAAACAAACAAACGAACTTACTTTCGCGTTTATAATTAATATTATGTACTAGTTTTCCGCCCGCGGCTTCGCCTGCGTCGAGAACTCTTCAAAAGTCCGGGATAAAAACTATCCTTTGTTCTTTCGCAAGGTCAACTCTATCTCTGTACCAAGTTTCATTAAAATCAGTTCAGTGGTTTAGACGTGAAAGCGTAACAGACAGGCAGACAGACAGACAGAGTTACTTTCGCATTTATAATATTAGTAGGGATTAGTTAGGATTAGGATTCAAACTAAGGATTCTGATCTTGAAAGGTTCCAAGAAGTGCAAAAAATAAATCATTTTTCGAACAGCGTTACCGTGCCGTTAATCCATTCTTCTTCAAAACAAGAGAAAATATTTGGATTAATCAAAAGCTGTCTAATTTTGAATAATACATAATCTTCTTACAAGTAAGTTCCAAGAGAATCTTAGTAGGGGCGCCATTTGTGACTAAAAATAAAAATTAAAGTACATTAAAATTATACTAATCTTTACATTGGGAAGCAAGGAATTTTCCAATGCCGGAGGCTCTACGCGGGGGTCGTGCGGTCCATGGCTCTTTACGAGGCCCCGGTGTGGGCGCGTTCCTTGAGCGAGCCTCCTTGCCGGATTGCCGCCATGGGATCTGGAGGCGATAGTCCTCGCGCGCCTGCACGAGTGGCGCGCGGAGGCACTATCGGAAACTCTGCTGCCGCGGCAAAATGCCGCTCAGCGGCCTCCAAACCGATCTCAAGGTGACATGGAGAGAGCGACTATCGCGCAACCCCGTGCGGGGCACGCCACAATAGTGGCGATAAGTCCCCTCTTTGAGGAGTGGCAAGAGAGGCGTCGTGTTGGTGAAAACGATCAATTAGGCATCGAGTTAGGTGTCACTTAGTGTTGGTGAAAACAGGAATAAAGCATTCAGTTACAGTTAGGTGTCACTTAGTGTTGGTGAATACGGGCACTAGGAATTCAGTTAGGTGTCACTGAGTGTTGGTAAAAACGGACATTAGGCATTGAGTTAGGTGTCACTTGGTGTTGGTGGAAACGGGTAATTAAGCACTGGGTTAGGTGGCACTTAGTGTTGGTGAAAACGGGCATTATAATTATAAGCATTGTCTGATAAAATCTTTGCCGTACACGGGTTTCGGAATTTAGCCTGTTCGATTCCCTAGTGTGGCAAGAAAATTCTCGAAAATCTTTAAAGCAGATTTGTTTCATTTTATAAAAGAAGGAATGTTTCCTTTGAGTATATTTTTTTTAAGTATTTAGAGTACTTTCTTTACTTGGTGAGTGTGAAAAACTGCAAAACAACACGCAAACACAAATACAATTATAACACAAATACACTCATTTAAGCAGAATTACATGTCACCGCTTTTACGGACGCCTAGCTGTTCCTAAAATGATCTTATTCTAAATTCAAAGTTATTGTTTATCTCTTTCCAACATATGCCATACCACCTCCATACCAAATCACCATACCATATCACTATACCACCACCACCACCACCACTCACCACCACCACCATACCACCAGCACCACCACCATTATGTGCCAGACATTCTTCATACTGCCATCGTTCATTGAAAACATCGTAAGAAAATCTGAACGTACCTATAAGTCTAAAATGGGCAATCTACCTGGAGCCAACATGGCGTTGTCAATTTCAATGCCTCCTTTGTAGGAGAATAAACTTTCCCCTGGTGCAGTACTCCAGTGAGATAATAAAAGGCTGGTATCATTAATCCACTAAACACAGAAATATCAAACAAATGACTACATAATCATTTCAAATCCTTATTTTTATTGCGAGGATTAAAGGAAGAGTTTCCCTGTAACACGTTTATTCTTATACAATACGTGTAGCGGTTACTTTGGCGGTTAAACCCGGGACATTATTGTTGTACGTGACTTTGAGCGATAAACGTATGGTACCTACCTAATGGTGATAGCGACTCTGTTAGTGAAAAAGAATGAATATAATGTATGTGAGTACAAAATATTTTATCTGTATCTGCTGTTATTTAGGTCTTATTGATTGATTGCTGGGTAAGTGTTAAGTTCACCCCTTTATGAATGGAATACCTACTTGAGATCGAAAGCCGTATCTTCTTGCGTAAATATTATACTGCGAAGCCTTGTTCAATCGATGTATGATGTATGTATTTACCTAAAGTTTAATCATTTATAGCTAATGATTAAACTTTAGGTAAATACATAAACAACACATTGTTCTTTGTTATTTGACAAAATAAAGGTACAACCACGTACAATCACACAAAGTAAATAATCAGAAATGAAGATAATTATATAGTGTGTACTGTAATTAGTGTGTACATAAACTGTTAAATAAATAAATAAATAATCAACGTTAAACGAAATTTGCTACGCACAGTACATCTGCACTAACAAATTATTTACAATTCGGTATTGTTTGCGACACCTCTTAAAAACGTAAGTAAATCCATAGTATGCCTTTTTTCGCAGAGTTTCAAAAGTGCATGTGAACGTGAAGTGTGTGTGCATGTGTGTGTATAACAAGGAATAATGTGTTGTTAATGTATTTAATAAAGTTAAAGTTTAATCATTTATAGCTAAACATCGATTGAACAAGGCTTCGCAGTATTATATTTACGCAGTAAAATCGTTCACAATACAGTTTTTCGATGTAACGAAATATCGCAGTTACAAGACGTCGATTTAACAAGCCGTCGCAGTATAGAGCTGATGTCGTTGAAAGGTTTTCGAAGAAACAAAATTCGATGATACGGCTTTCGCACTCAAGTAGGTATTCCTTATGAATGTAATAAACATTGCTTTAATTATCTATACATATAATAAAACAATAAAAAAACTGTGTCTGTACATTGAATTAAAAAAAAATGGAGGGGCGTTTAGAAACAGTAATAGAGCACGAAACCAAAAAAAAATTCTGTCTGTATGTCTGTTTGTTTGTACACGCTACTCTTCGGAACTGCTTGACGGATTTGAATGATTTTTCTTTTGTTGTATAGATATAAAGTCTGAGCAACATATAGGCTATAATTTATCTTGGAAACTTGAACACCTGATGCAGAACCGCAACGGACCAGCTAAACTATAAGAGATACAAAAATGGTACCTTTGCAAAAATTGTTTCACGTGATGAGCATTTTCTGCTAAGAGAATAAATTTGAAGATCTGGAACACCTGATGTGGAACTCCAAGAGCCCAGCTACACTATAACATATATAGGAATGACGTCTTAGCAAGAGTTGTTCAACCTGATGAGCACTCTCTGTTGTCATATAAAATTTGAAGGTCTGGAACAGCTTATTTGGAACTCCAAGAGCCTAGCTACACTATAACATACACTTCTCATCAAAAAAATCGAAACACTTTCGTTTTTATTGTTTTTGTCCTAATTTTTTACAAAAGAGAATTAATTCCATGAAAAAAAAAACATTATTGTGTAGCTGGCAGTTTGGTCATTACAGTAAGAAGAAAAAAATCAAAATTCGAAATTAGAATTTCATTTGTTTATCCTATAAATGAAATTAATCACTGTTTTGAGACAAATGTGTATTTAGGGTTGGAGTACGTTTCTCGTTTAAAAACTAAAAATTAGCGCTTGTCTTTAAACTTTTTGTTTCTTATTTCATTTACTGTGACTTTGGGACGTCTGAAAAAACTTTTTTTTCTAAAACATATGGATACTTCGCCCGCAGAAGCCGCCCAAGTGGTGGCATTGCTGGATTCTGGACTTAGTCAGCGTGTTGTGGCTGCAAGATTGCATCTAAGCTTATCATCTGTTCATAGAGTCTACAAACGCTATCGGGAGACTGGTTCGTTCACGCGCCGTTCAGGATCTGGCAGGAATCGGGTCACTTCTGAGCGAGATGATCGATTTATTGTAACAACTTCTTTACGAAATCGACGCCTTAACGCTTTTCAACTGCAGCAGCAGCTTCGCGTTGTACGAAGAGTAGCTGTAAGTGACTCTACAATAAGAAGAAGGTTGAAGGAACGCGGATTGGCACCGCATAAGCCAGCGAATGGGCCGAAATTAACTGCAGACCATCGAAGAGCGCGCCTTAACTTTGCACGCGAGCACCTAACTTGGTCATACCTTCAGTGGAGCAAAGTACTGTTTTCTGATGAGTGTAAAATTATGCTGTATGGTAACGACGGAAGGAACAAGGTCTACAGAAGAGATGGAGAACGCTTTGCACAATGCTGCATTGAAGAAAAGGTCAGCTATGGTGGCGGTTCGTGGACGGTTTGGGGAGGAATCAGCGCCGACGGTAAGACAGAACTTGCCTTTGTGTCTGGGCCACGGCTGCCTGCACTAAACTCTCATCGGTACATCGAACAGTGTCTTGAACCTCATGTGATGCCCTATGCACATTTTATTGGCAACGACTTCATATTCATGCACGACAATGCTAGAGCTCACACCGCGGGCGTCGTACGAGATTATCTTACCGAAGTCGGTATCTCCATTATGGTATGGCCAGCAAGAAGCCCGGACATGAATCCCATTGAACATCTATGGGATGAATTAAAGAGACGAATTCGAGCAAGAGATCCAGCCCCAGAAACACTTAGCCAGCTGCAAAATGCAATCCAAGAGGAATGGGATAATATACCACACCATGTGATCGTGACTCTCATCCGATCGATGAAGAACCGTATGGAAGCAGTAATAAGAGCTCGCGGAGGGAATACAAGTTATTAAATAAACGTTTCTTACATTTTTTTTTCATTTACGCGTGTTGTTTTACCCATTTCCTTCATATTCCATACAGGGTAAAAATTACTCATTATACAAAATACGAAACCTATGAAGACTTAATTTGAATTTAGAACAATAACATTAGGATTTAAAAACCTCATACTACTCACTATTAAATGACATTTTACATTTATTCCTAAATATACACATTTTTCTGATAATCCTTATCAAATCATAAACTGCGAGGTGTTTCGATTTTTTTGATGAGAAGTGTATATAGGAATGACGTCTTAGCAAGAGTTGTTCAGCCTGATGAACACTCTCTATTGTCGTATAAAATTTGAAGATCTGGAACAGCTGATATGGAACTCCAAGAGCCCAGCTACACTATAACCTATATAGGAATGACGTCTTAGCAAGAGTTGTTCAGCCTAATGAGCACTCTCTGTTGACGTATAAAGATTGTAGATCTGGAACACCTGTTGTGGAACTCCAATAGTTCACTGTATAATTATAAAATAACATAAGCTGGAAGTACCTCCACGCGGTGAAGGCGGTAACGGACTGATTTTCGATGAAAATTCTATGAATCATTGAAAATTTGATTCTCCTGCTAAAACTCCCATTTATTATTTTATTTTATCGAATAAATATGCCTTCGAGCTTATGTTATTTGAGTGTTAAATTCGTCTGGGATGAGTGTACTATGTCAAACAAAAAGGCAGTAGAGGCTGTGGATAGAACACCTCGAGACATTCGTCGAGATGACAGGCCGATGGGTAACGTCTTTTGTTTTCGGAAGATTTTCGACAAACCCTTCCAGTCATAAGCCGGGAAACTAGGGCAGATGAGATTAATGCCTCATTAAAACATTCACATCTATGGCCTCAAATACAAAAGCTCAAATTATCCATAAATATGAGAGCCCAACTTGGCGGTAATTCACATGCCCAAGAGTTTTCGGGAGTATTATTGAAAGTTGGGGAAGGTCTCCTTCCTGAAGAGAATGGTCTGGTTGTGGAATGTTCCTGAAATACTTGGGAAAATTGTTGCCTCTGAAGAGAAACTGATACGATCGGTATTTGGGAACATTCAGAGTATACTAAGCCAAGAAAATTCTTGATTATGTGAACGCACCATATTGACCCCAAAAAATGATCAAGCTGCAAAAATTAATCAAAAAATTTTGGCGGATATTGTAGGGGATGAAGTGGTTTACACTTCTTTCGACAGTGTTGTCGATTAGGACGACGCCACTAATTACTCAGTTGAGTTTTTCAATTCACTTACAGCAAGTGGTCTCCCTGCTCATAAAATAAGACTTAAAGTCGGTGTTCCCATAATGCTGATGCGAAATTTAACTCCGCCGAAACTGTGCAACGGAACCCGTCTTATTGTCAACGCTTTACAACGTAATATAATTGTTGCTACAATACTCACTGGATGTGGTGCCGGTGAGACTGTGTTCATACTGCGCATACCACTCATCCCCAACAATTTCCCCTATCAATTTAAGCGCACACAGTTCCCTGTGACTACGTGCTATGCCATGACAATAAACAAGTCGGGCAATAAACAAGGGCAGACGCTTGAAGCCGCTGGTGTTGACCTGACAACCGGCTGTTTTTCTCATGGCTAACTTTATGTTGCTTTTTCAAGGGTCAGCAACGCTTCCGGTCTTTATATATTAGCTCCTGAAGGAAAAACCCTAAATATAGTTTATAAAGAAATTTTTTTAAAGTTATTTGCAATATTATTGTTAATTCAGTGTACCCTTGGGATCTGCTGCGGAATAAAGGGAAGAAAAGTTTTTTGTTGTATAGTCTGGGCAACATATAGCTATATTTTATTTTGGAAAATTAACACCTGATGCAGAACCGCAACAGACCAGACCGCAACACACCTACAGTATAAGAGATATAAAAATGGTGCCATAGCAAAAAATATTCCACGTGAAGAGCATTTTCTGCTGTGAGAATAAATTTGAAGATCTGGAACATCTGCTGTGGAACTCCAAAGCCCACGGCAGCGACATTATAACATATTAAGGAATGACGTCTTAGCAAAAGTTATTTAGTCTGATGGGCATTTCCTGTTGACATAAAAAAATGAATGATCTGGAACGACTCCAATCGTCTCGCTCATCCCGTTGTTTTCCCGTCCCCGGGCCTTAGAATTCTACATCAGACGTTTCAGATTTTCGATTTTGACGACCCCGTTGTCGCTGGCATAAGCAACGGGATCCGCGTACGAAGTCGCGGGCAGAAGCTAGTTATGAATAAACTTTTAATATTGTCATCTATACTAATATTATAAAGATTGAGTTTGTATGTAGTTCTCCGGAAATAATGAGCCAATTCTAAAAAATCTTTCACGGGCAGAATGCTACATTAATCGTGGGTACAAATGGGTGGCTATAAATTATATTTATATCATGCATAATAGCCGAGCTATCACAATTTTTGCGGACGAAGTCGTGGGCGAAGTGCTAGTAGATGATATTATCGTGATTATCCATAGCCCATCAGGAGGTCTTAACCATAGTTAAGAACTCGCCTCCGACGTCCAATTTGACTTTCAATCCATTAGTACTTTCACAATTTATCTTTAAAAACATCTCTAAAACCGATCAAGGAAACCATCGTGAGGAAACCTGGACTTTGTAATTACCGTAAGTCTGCGAAAGTCAATCTGCCTTGAGCAAGCATAGTGATCAATACTCAAGCTCATGCCTGCTCCATATCAGACAGACATTTTTGTTCTGCTGGGGTACAACAAAAAAATACTAGCCTGTTGCTGTCCCACTGCTGGGCAAAGAAAGGCCTCTTCTTGTAGGTATAGAGAAGGCACAAGTATTACAAAAATATTAGACAAGTATTATTGATTTTAAAAATCAAAGAAAAATATCACTTTTTATGTTTTAAAATGGAAACGAGGGAGAAAATGATCACCGTATAGAAAATATAACTTTACTTTAGAAGAGGTACCTATTTTCTGGTTAACGTATGAAACTGATGAAAACTTACCCTAGAATAACTTTGAACAAAGTGAGTAGATACTCACAAAATATTGTGATAGGATGCATCGTGTGCTAGCACCGCTAAATATTTATAAGAACTGAAATATGGAAGATGCAAGATGCTGTCTGAAGTTTTATTAACGAGTCGATACTTTCTCAGACAAAAGAATAATTTACATGCAAATTCTACTTTTTTACTTGTGACAACAATTTGTTAATTTACTGCATTATAAAAATTTATAACACACACGAAGGGTCAGGCAGAGGTGTATTTATGTATGTACCTCTACATCCACATTTTACCAAATATGTTTGAGTCCCATGTAATAGAAGGCCAGCCTATTGCCGTCATCTGGGCATAAATCCATTGCCCGGTAAAGAAGAAGAAAGAACATAAAAAAAAACCTGATAAAAGTTAGAACTTTGACCCCCAATATCTCCGTGACTAGAAGGTTCCCAGGAATGGTCTAGAACAAAAAATAATGGACATGACGGGTAAATCAAGCCATTTGGCCTCGTTATGGGTATTTTACATCCATTATTTACATTTATTAATTTATATTTTTGTATTTCATAATTAACCAAATCCTAATTGGTTTCACCATTACAATGTTATTAATTCAACTAAACTCGTTTACTGTGTAAGTTTACTAACCCTGTTTATGTTGCACAAAGTTAATGCAAGTAAATCATATTACTGGAGTAACATCATAACTCTCGCAACGGTCACGTAGTATTTTGATGACCTTTTAGTATCTTCCACTGAATTATTAAGTAACATAAAGAAAATGAATGAAATATTTGCAGTGTTGAGTGAACCTTTCAGATACCTAACGAACGTGTTTTGGAATGTTTTATTTTTATTAGACTGGCTTCTTGACTAAAAACATGATTAATTCATTACTTGATTATAATTTACAACTCGCAGCTATAGGTTAATTTATTCTCACTCTACTCTGTCTTTTGTCAAATATTTAAAAAAATGATTTTAAACAGATTCACGCTTTTGTTATTGTAGAGTTCTTTCGGGGCTGTTCAACTATTGGTAATTAATGGTTCTGCATTTATTCTCGACACAAAGTTCAAAGTCTTAAATGTCAATGTGTTTTCTTCGCTTTTCAAGGGTCGAACAATCGCGGAACAATATTTTCTTGGTTAAGCGTGGCGGCAAACTTACATACAATTTAGTAAGAAGGTGTTAGCGTGTGTGCATGGTAGTATCAATATTCATGTTATAATAATACAATATTGATATTTTCCTTTACCGTTTTGAGAGCAGTGATGATGAAATAAATTACCTACACAAATTAAAGTACCTCTACTCTTAATAATACGAGTAATTTATGAGACGAGGCATGTAAGTAATTGAATGTATAATAACGAAGTGAATATCTCAAATCTCGGGCGTAATTCCAAGTAGTCCCTAAACATTAAAGATTAAATTACAGCCAAGCGTGTGTCCACAGTCGTAAAATATAATTTACGTCCCTTACTCTGAGACCGCTTTGCAAACTTGCTTAAGAATAGTGTTTATTTAGTTTACATTGTGTAGTTTGTTTTAGATTTTATTAAGTTTGAGTTGGTTAACTTATTAAATAAAAGGACCAAATCGATATTATACATATAATACAATTGTAACAGGCCAGGTTGAAGGTATTGAAAAAAAGGGGGGTCTTTATTAGAGCAACAGAAACCAAAACAACAGATTTTAGAATTTTTGTCTATCTGTATGTTTGTACACGCATCACGCATGGATGGATTTTGACGTAGTTTTCACCGCTCTACTGCTAGATGCTTAACTTAAAATATAAGCTACATTAGATATAGTTTTGTACCCGATAGGAGGCGCCGTGCGAAGCAAGGGCGGTTCGCTAGTCATCATCTGCCTAGCCTTTTCCCAACTCTGTTGGGGTCGGCTTCCAGTCTAACCGGATGCAGCTGAATACCAGTATATAGTTTACATGAAGCGACTGCCTATCTGACCTCCACAACCCAGTTAGTATTGGATAATACTGTACCCCTTGGTTTGACTGGTTGTCAGACTTTTTGGGGCACTGACTACCTGTAACGACTGTCAAAGATCTACAAATGACAGCCGGGACCAACGGCTTAACGTGCTTTCCGAGGCACGGAGGAAACTCGGTATGTAATGGGTGGTCACCCATCCACAGACCAACCTAGGCAAACACGGCTTAACCTAAAGAACGATCTGAGCGGCTGTTATTATTTTGCCACGAGCCCCTGGGCGGTTCGCTAGTATAAAATAAAAATGTAAGTATTTGCATTTGTTATTTATTTGCTTCCACCCAATACCTTTTTATATTTTTAATTTTTATTTGTCACATGCAAACAAGTAAGTGAATCTAGCTAAACCCAAGAGAAAGTATATTATTTACATAATACAATTAACAATTAAATAAGTAGACAACATCGTATCAAGCGTGTTTTATTTGCTCTACAACTGGAGCTATTTATCAGGCTAGACAAGGAACAGACGGCAGACCATTAGGAATAAAACAGGGAGTTAGAATTAAGACTTATTGACTACGGAATAAGATACCGTTTAAATGGAATGAACTTAATATAGCATAAGTACACTACTTTTTATGTTTCATTCGCATGTAAAGATTCGGTTAAACCAATGAGGGGATGATAGATTTCTGATTCATTCATTATTGAGAAAACTGTTAGATATTACTTTGTCCGACCTAAGGATCGAGATCTGGACTTCCTGCTCAACACTCGTTCGAATTTGCTCAACATTGTCCAAAGAGTACCCATTCCAAATTGGAACAGCGAGTCGGATTACACTCCCAATTTACAAAATACGGATAGAAGTCAAAAGCATTACGTAAATCCTCTTTTCCGTAATGAGCAACTCTAATCAACGTAATGTAATCTATGACGAATCCATTTGGTAATTACGTAACAGTCGCCGCACCAGGGAGCGACCTAAATATTCCATCCTTTTAATAACACAGTACCAGGCTTTCATGAGAATCTAGGAGTAGCTATAAAGATTCAGAATTCATGAGCGTGACAATGCCCCGGTCAATGAACTCTGAACTTGTATCGTCTTGCAAAATTATTCTGGAGAATTGGTGTGAAATATTCAAGACTTAATAATGTACCTAGTTGTAGTGCAGTCGCCGTTAGATAATTTATGTGTATTGAAATTTATTGATCAATGATAGCGCTAGACTGAACAAATATGGGTAACCTAGAAGGAGATAATAGTATCTCTTTCTTTACGAATAATATTATTTCAAGACATATTCTTTGACTAGCTGTGCCCGGCATGCGTTGCAATGCCTCTTTTCCTACCTACTATCAACCACCTACCTACTACCACCCACCTACCACCTACCTACCAACCAACTACCACCTACCTGCCACCTACCTACCACCCACCTACCACCTACCTGCCACCTACCTACCACCTACCACCCACCTACCACCTACCACCTACCTACCGCCTACCTACCACCTACCTACCGCCCGGCATGCGTTGCAATGCATCTTTTCCTACCTACTATCACCCACCTACCACCCACCTACCACCTACCTACCACCCACCTACCTACCACCTACCTGCCACCTACCTACCACCTACCTGCCACCTACCTACCACCTACCTGCCACCTACCACCTACCTACCACCCACCTAGCACCTACCTCCTACCTACCACCTGCCTACCACCTACCACCCACCTACCGGGTACTAAAGTACCAGGCTGGCATGCATTCAAGGTGGTATTTTAACAGTTGTGGATCTTAATCATAATTTTCTGTAAAAAGTACCAGGCTGTCATGAATTCAATATGCAAAATTAATTAATTAATTAACACATTAGTCGTGGAATTATTTATAATTTCAACAACCATAATATTTACATTCAATTTTCTTAGTCTTAATAAAAGTAAACGTGTGACGTTTGAGTGACGTTTTTAAACGTCAGCCTAAACAAAAAGTTTGAAGGTCCTAACATCAAAACTGAAGGACTTTCATATAAACTTCCATCCCCTATTTTACCCCTTTAGGGGTGGAATTCCCAAAAATCCTTTCTTAGTGGATACTTACTCTTCACAAAGAACACACCCTCCAAGTTTCATATCTCTAGGACCAGCGGTTTGGGCTGTGCGTTGATCTATCAACAATCAGTCAGTTTATCATTTTATACATATAGATTGTGAGAAAATGAGAAAAATTGACAGTTATCATTCAATCTTGTTTGCGTTTTGATTTAGTGAAAAAAAAAAAAAAATATAATTAATTTAGAAATTAAGCACAACCTTACATAAATAAAATCGAAATATTCCTTGCGACTTGGACCACTTTCAGAACGCTGTAAGTCAAAATCAAAGCATTTATTTCATGTAGGCACTTTTTAACTGTTGAAACAAAGTCAACAATAAAATGGAGTTACAGTCTCAGTCACAGTCTCAGTTTCATAATAACTATGAAAGTAATGAAGTCCTATTTCTTATATCAAAGAGTTGCAGTAAAGCCATTTGTAAAAACGCTCGCTTGCCGTAAAGTATGTAACGTTCAAAATAAAATTCATAGGACCTACCATTTTCTAATACTTACAAATAAAAAGTTGAATGAGGGTCATGGGGATAACTGGCTAATATATTTTTTCTTCTCTGTTCGCAAGATTAAATGTTGCGTGTAATATAACGACTTCGCCATGGGGGCCAACATTTTCTTTAAGGGCAACATTTATAAACACAATATTTTATAGATTACTTGGTATACTTATGTGAGGTATTTTACCAAATTGCTTGGTGTTTACCAATGTTGGTTTATTGCTTACATTAGTGGATCGACTTCCTAAATTACTTATGTTTTATGGTTAATCGAGTAAATATTGATTTATTCGATCTTTGGGTCACTTTATCAATAATATCCTGATCAATTAAATCCAGACAAGGGTAGAGTTACCCTTATCCCCTACATTTGAGAATTGTTTGAAGAGATTTAAGGACGAGTACCTATAATCATGAGTGCTGTTACCGAAACGACTGATATACTGCAGGCAAATGTTTATTATTAAGGTGGTAGGAGAACAAACCCGAAAACAAGAAATTATATTAACTTAAAATAAAAACATACTTATCATCTGCCTAGCCTTTTCCCAACAATGTTGGGGTCGGCTTCCAGTCTAACCGGATGCAGCTGAATACCAGTATTTAACATGGAGCGACTGCCTATCTGACCTTCACAACCCAGTTAGTGCTAGGTAATACGATACCCCTTGGTAAGACTGGTTGTCAGAATTTCGGGCTACTGACTGCCTGTAACGACTGTCAAAGATCTACAAATGACAGCCGGGACCAACGGCTTAACGTGCTTTCCGAGGCACGGAGGAAACTCGGTATGTAATGGGTGATCACCCATTCACGGACCAACATAGCCAAGCGCAGCTTAACCTAAAGATCGACCCGAGCAGCTGGTATTATTCAGCCACGAGCTCCTCAAAAAAATCATACTTAGACGAATCAATTAACAGCTCGGAAAATCAATTCGGTTACAGCCCCAAGCAAATATCTCTATCTTAAGTCGAGGTGACAAATGTGTAAATCGTGTGGCAGAATATATTTTAAAAAGCTCAGAAAATATCTGGCTGTCAACACATTTCATTTCCTTCCTTCTAGTCCATGTCAAAACGGTGTTAAGAGGAAACAGAGGCTGGAATTCTCCGTATAAATGTATTCTCTTTTTTCCTCTTGAATAATGCCTCTAGAGCAATCATTTTCGTCCAGATCAAGTTCTACTGTAGACACGTCCCTGTTTTCTTTTTTCAGAAACTTATAAGTAGGTAAAATATATGTAATGACCCTCCAAAAATTACAAAAATACCCAATTTTAACGACCGTGATTAGAGGACTACCAGACAAATTATAGAAGATTATAACATGAAATTGATAAGAACCTAGACACACTCTTTCTTAAAATTTAGATGTCAAAAATAGTTGAATTGGCTCAGTTTTCGAAGAGAAAAAAAGGTAATACGAATCGTAGATCATGTCGTATTTTTTATGATATAATCGATCTGAGCTGTAGTTGTCTCTATCGCACGCTACGGCAGCAAGCTTGACGCAACGCGACGGCAATAGTTTCTTCAAATACCTACCTCACAGACCCTGTTCTCTCTTAAGGAGCAGTCAACTTGGCACCGATTCGCAGTCAGCAAAAATACGCCAGAATTCTTTTGAATGGTCAACACAAATATATAAATTGAGGGGGCTGGGATATAACAATAGCGACTGATGTGTTTGTATGGAAATGCATTCACAATACGTCAGACGTTAGAGGGGAAAATATTTGTACGGAAGATTATTTATCATTGTGCTTCAGATCAATTTATTATATTCGAGTCAGAAAAGGTGATGATTATGTTTGTGAAAATATTGATCGTTATTCTACAATAACTTTGAGATTTTGATTTTTAAAAGAAATTATGGACTTTTTGAACATAACTAAAAAAAAAAAATTGAAGTAAATTGTTTCAAATGAAATCAAAATAACTGCTTTTTACTGAATGCAAATGAGAATATATTTTAAACGGCATTTTTGTCTGTCTGTTTATCCCGACTAATCTCCGAGGGCTGGACTGATTTTGACGAGACTACGAGTAACTGGCAGATAGCTGATGTTATAAGGTCTAACATAGACTACTTTTATTTTAGAAAAAATAATTAGGGTTCCGAGCCAAAAAATTAAAACCCTTGAAATTGTTAACAAAATCTGATCCAAAGCGAAGTAATATTTTTTTATAAAACTTTCACGTGAACGAAAGTCGCTAGCAGCAGCTAGTTTAAAGTTTTTAATACTTCGACTTAAATCCTTTGTCGGTACTTACATGTTGGGTTACTCCTTGGTGGATACATACATGTCTACAACAGTCTACATGTTGCATTCTCAGAAATAAAAATATGCAGAGAAACTTCTGGATATAAAACCTTAACATTAAATTAAAACTCGTTTTTGTTAAAACCCTTTCTATCGGAATAAATGACCAAAAAACCATTTTAAATAAAAGTAAGATTATTCCAAAGCCATCGCCACATTAAAAAGGTTCCGTAGTTCGCCAATTAAAACTCCTTGCACATAACAAATTAATGGCCGGTTTATATTCAGGTCAGTCCGTAAATATTTAAGCGGAGGGATCAAAAACAAGCAATGTTTGTATTTTGTGTTCGTGACTTGTCTGTAACATGGGGAAGTAAACAATTTAAGGAACAATAGTTCTTTGATTCACTTTTCCTATATAAAGGTTAAAGCAACAAGAAATATTTTCTTTAGTCAGAAATAGTCCTGAGCCGTATGTTAAATTGGTGGAATAACAACTTTTTTACGGATTTTGCCATTTGTATTTCATGAGGAAAATGTGGAAACGCAAGTTGTGTGTGAATGTCAGAAATTAACACATTTCAAGTTTGAATGTAGAAATTGGTGTTTAATTTTAAGTCGAGGCAACTAAAAGTCTTTAAATGATCAAACTCGCCAGACTCATGTTCAGCTGGCCTAACGTGGTACGGAGTTTCAATATAATAAAATGAGATAAGTCTATACTGGTTTTGTTGCTACCGACGTGGGGTCTAACGTATCTAATAGATTCTCGACCGAATAATAAACGAGAAGGATATGAAACGGATATTTGGATAGATATTTTGGCAGGATATTTGGTAACGGAATATTGATATTCAAAACTTTACGATGCATGTTAGGTTACTCAGGCAAAGTTAGAAAAATTGTAATTAATGCTGCCGAAAATAACAATTCAATTCTGAAAATCCCAAAGGGTTCGGCAGAGGTGTACCAAATAATACACTCACATTTCGCCAGTTATGTTTTTAAGTCCCGGGTATATAGGGGAGAGACCGAGCCTATTAACCATCAATCGGGCACAAATTCAGACTCCGTAGCTGTTACTGAGAAATTTCTGATTGAAAACCCAATAACACGTCACGTCCCCCGACCCTGGAATAGAATAAGGAACCCCATGTTCAGCAGTCATGCTGGACCAACGAGGCAGTCTTTCATAACAATGTATGCACGAACATCACAATACTTTAAAAATACAATACTAATCCAATGCTTCGAACATGCTCTATCTATTTATGAAGACAGATTTTTTTTTCATAAATAAGATTGTGACTTTAAAAGTCTTGTTCAGACAATGTTAGCTAAATCCAACAAAATTGTAGCTTTCGGTTCAAGGTCCTATATTATTAAAGACTAGCTGTGCCCGCGACTTCGTTCGCGTGGATGTCGGAACTTAACAATGTATTTTTTTGTGCGAAGCGCTGTTGGAGGATTCCGATACAAATCATTTTTTTTTATTTATGCTAGTGCTTCTTTATAGACAACATTAGCTGTGGAACCATCTGGAGCGTACACAAAAAGGTTATTGAGGTTGTTTACGCGAGAAAGAGCTACGTATAGTTGACCATGGGAAAAGCATCCAATACTTAGGTCCACCCCCGCAACGGATAATGTCTGGCCCTGAGCTTTATTAATCGTCATGGCATAACAGAGACTGACTGGGAATTGCACTCGTTTGAAAGAGAAAGGAAAGTTGTTAGGAATTATAGGTATTCTTGGAATAAAAACAATATCACCAGCGCCGCAACCGGTTAATATTTCAGCTTCGATTATGTTTTGCTGCAGATTTGTGACTTTGAGCCGTGCCGTTACAAAGTTTGGAGGACATCAATTTCTGAGGAGAATTATTGGTACACCGATTTTTAAAACTATTTTATGGGCTGGAAGTCCGGGTGTGTTGAGGGAATCCAAAAATTCTACCGGGTAGTGCGTGGCGTCATCTTCTTCCATAACTGTATTTATAGAGGTGTATTCTCTACTATTCCCGGACACATGAATCAATATTTTTAAATTAATTGCCGTAGCTTGGACATTGCGAGGAGTCAAAATAGCTCGCTGACATAGCCAAGAACCGGCTTGATTTCCCATGTTTGTGGAATCTCCGTACACAGAAGAAATTAGCTCCTGTTGTGATGTAACGCAAGAACAGAGATTATCAACCAAAATAACTTTGCCATCTTCTTGTACGGGGTATGTGCCATCGCCTATTTGTAACAATAAATTGGGAAACTCCTGTGCATTTTTGCAGCCTCGCAACTGTGCACACATATGTACACTCAGGTGTGTAGATGATATATTGCGCCATAAAACAGAACTCTTCAGACAGGCAGCAATTTCTTCGGCTCTCGTTCCTCGGGGTACTATCGGGAGTGTCTGCCGAAAATCACCGCAGAACAGCACCGTTATGACTCCCACCGGCCGGTCATTTTGCCTTATGTCCTGTAAAGTTCTATTCACTGCTTCTACAGCTTTGCGGTTTGCCATAGTGCACTCGTCCCAAAAAATTAAAACACAATCGCATAAAACCCTTGCTTTATCGCTATTTCGCGATATGTTGCAAACCGGGCTTTCCGTGCGGTCTAAGTCGATAGGAATTATAAATGTTGTGTGTGCCGTTTTTCCTCCAGGCTAAACTGCCTGGACTGGCTGGCTGCTATCCCTGAAGAGGCGACAGCAAGGGAAATTTTATTTTGGTTCTGTAGCGGCACTACAAAAAGTACTTCAGCAACATAGAACAAAAAGTACTACAGCGCCATCTATGACGCAGAGGATGAACTAAAACTCGAAATATATCTAAATTCTGCATCGCGCAAGTAAAGTTATTCGTGACTTAAGACTATACAGAAGAACCCGACAACAACTGTTGGGCAGTAGCCCACCAGACATAACACCCGTCTGATCGGAGGATCCTCCCTTTTCAATGGTGGTTGAAGAGCTTTACACCCTGTTCTCCATACCCCCAAATTGGTGACCCCGAAATGGACGTCAGCGCAGCCTTCGAGCAACGTGACGTCATCAACATCACTTCCTCAAGCTTCCTCAAACTTCCTCAAGTTTTCGAGCAGCGAGTCATATAGCCAGCCAGCTTCAAAATGGGTATTCCTGACCACCAGCATGCAGCGGAAGCACATTCCTGGTCAGCACCCTCAGCCTCATAAAGCTACCTTGGCACTGCACTTTCGGCCGGTTGAGAGCTGTACCTCCCGGTCGATGCGAGCAGTCAGCCACATCGCGGCGCTGTACCACGTCCGACGCAACGGAGCACATGCAGCGCCGACCCCGACTAAAGGGGTTCGCACTACCGCCGCAGACAGTTCCGACTCACCGTAAACAATGCGGCAACGACTTTCCACTGGCCTGGCAATCAACGACTCATTCTACACTCTACCGACCCTAGTCTCCGCGGGGGAGTGATGTAGCGGCACTACAAAAAGTACTACAGCGCCATCTATGACGCAGAGGATAAACTAAAAATCTAAATATATCTAAATTCTGCATCGCGCAAGTAAAGTTATTCGCGACTTAAGACTATATAGAAGAACCCGACAACAACTGTAGGGCAGTAGCCCACCAGATATAACACCCGTCTGGTCGGAGGATCCTCCCTTTTCAATGGGGGTTGAAGAGCTTTACACTCTGTTTTTCATACTCCCAAAGTTCCTTATTCGAGCCAAAATAACTTTGGTTAGAAAAGTTTTACCTGTTCCGCCCGGTGCGTCTAAAAACAGGATTTCACCCGAGGCGTTTTCTACACTGCAGCATACCCTATCAAACGTCTGGCGCTGATTCTCTGTCTTTGCGCAGCCATTTTGTAAAATTTCTGCGAGTTCCACGGGATGATAACTAATTTCTGATACGTACTCTCTGTTAATACGTTCCCCATCGACTGTCGGTGTGGGCAAACCGTATTGACTGATCGGGTTCCCTGGTATACTTATAACTATCTCTTTAATAGCCAATAAGGACCTGTTGTGACAAATTTCACGTACCCTATAGGTCAGGAATTTCTCCATCAGTATTTAGTTAAACATGCCTCAATCAGAAAATAACGTCACACGCACAATGCCACCTATCGAATATCTATATTCAATGCTGCACGCAGTTGATGTCTATATATAGTCCAGTCTGAGTTCGATAGATGGCGCTGTTTTAATATTTTACTTCGGAAACACTATTATAATTTTATTAATTTACATTTTTCTTTCTTTCCATTTATAAGGTGTGAACTGATTACGATGAAACAAAAAACTTAATGTTCAATTACTTCAATTTACGCACATATTGTTGTGTATAAAAGTTACGGGAAGTTGTGAGACCAACTGCACATAACCCTAATTTTACTTCTGTAACACTTTAAATTCAAATATCTTTTGATAGACTGAACCGATTGCAATGCAACAAAAACTAAATGTTACTCCAAGTTACGCTCAATCGTTGTGTATAAAAGTTATCTACATTGCTTTTGTAAATTTTACGTGATGCCCGAACAAATACACAGACAAACAGACAAACAGACAAACAGACAAACAGACAAAAATTCTAAAAATGCTGGAAATGGGTTCTATTGGTTATCCTTTAACACCCTGGCTATTTTTTTTGGAATTTATTTCGATGTACAAAAACGACTTTTCTACAGTTTTATTATATGTATAGATTTACATAATCAAAGTACAAAGAACAAATGTAGCAGAAAACGATTCTATTTGTTTTGACCCTAAAAAGAATATTTGGGCTTGACTTTTCAAATAACAACAGTGTGGTAGACGAAACTCACGTCAGAAATTGGTGTCGACCACAATTTCAAATGCGGTTATTCGGTATTGGCTTCGTCTAAGATACGGTTATTCAACCGTTTTTCGTTTGTCTACACCAATAACCAGTTTAATTGGGAAGGGACTGAACCTACGAAGATAATAACGTTTTGTATGTACATCCTATCCTAACAATATATCCATACTTAATATTATAAATGTGAAGTTTCGATTTTGATTCGAAAGTAACTCTGTTTGTTACCTTTTCACGCCTAAACCACTAAACCGCTCATCATGAAATTTTGCATATACGTTGTCAGGTGTACAGAAACGGACATAGGGTACCTTTCATCTCGAAAAAAAGTACTGTTCCCGACGAAAACAACAATGACATTCTTATGATAAATAAATAGCGCCACGTGTCTTTCGAATCATGATTGAATTATATTATTATAGAAACTTTAGTAGTGTGAATTTATTGTCAAATTTTTAAAAACGCAAGCGAAGCCGTGGGCAAAAGTTAGTATAAAATATATGTTAGACGAACTTATGCTCACGGCTTCGCCTTAGTGGAGTTCTGTAACTGTCCTGCGGGATCATACTATCGGAATAAATAAAGTATCAGGCTATAAAGTATCTGTATTCCAAATTTCATCCCAATCCGTTTCGTAGATTTTGCGTGAAAGAGTAACAACCATCCTCGGTGAATTACATATACATATTATATAACCTAATATAACATATTATATTATCCATTCACTCACGTGACCGCGTTTTCATTTGGCATTACAAGGGAAAAATGTAACGACTGTCAAAAATTTGACTGTCAAACGGCTCAAGGTGCTTTCTGAGGCACGAAGGAAATTCACTATGTAATGGATGATCACCCATCCACTGACTGACCTTGGCAAATACTGCTTAACCTTGAAGAGCGTCCTGTGCGGCTGTTACTATTCAAATTTAGTCACGAGCTCTTCTATTTTTATCTACGTCAGAATTGTAAAAGACTTCTCAGATGCTCTCAGATGCTATTTTATTATTCTCAAGCTTGCCGCTAAAAACAAAGAGTTTCCTGTACTAGTACTTACATGCTCTGTTTGGATAACTCATAGTCGAGCAAACTAACCATTTATTTATCTAGGTCTCAAGGAAGACGCATTTATTCATAGTCATAGTTATGCTCTTGCACTCGTGATTTATATGTAGTATGTCTCTAGATACGACATAAATAAGGATGAATATTGATTACCATTCTTTGCTTCACAATTTAGTTGTTGTTACAGTATTGCAAAAATTTTATAATCATTCATTCACAGATGGAAAACGCACACCCCAAACCGCTATTAAAAGAAAGAATAAATTTCCAAACATTCATCCCTTTTAGAGGGCATATTTTAAATTGTTACCAACAAAAATAAAATGAGGTATTTTTACACAATTTCGAAAATTTCCCTTGTTTTTAAAAACATCATAATTTCCTTCTCGTTTCGAAGACACGCTTCATTCATTATTTTTGTTTAAACAAAATATTGCGAATGTCGATTTAATCTATTTATAGACTCACATTCTTGACAACCTTAGCGTGTTTTTTGGAAACACGATTGTGATTGAACTTGGAAGATATTGTTTACATAAAATTGGGTATTAGAATGGTCTTACATTTTAATACCCAATTTTTGCAGATACCATATAATACAAGGTGTAAGGCGGACTCTTCCCGAAGCTGCGAAGTCATCAGTCAAGCGTTACGTAACCCTACGCAAAAATGATTGCTCGGAAACGACTTTTTTTGGGGTGAAAATTACGGTAAAAGTCAATGTAACTCACTGAAAAGATTATGGTAATGGATGCATTGAATAGTAAACGGGCCATGGAAGTATTTCTCTTTTTGTGAAAAAACTTGTGTTTAAAACAAGTATTTTTCTTTTTGTGATGAAGTTGTAAATTTGATGTTAAATATTTCCGTAACTATAAAGTTCCCAGGTATGGTCCAAAAGAAAGAAAACGATTGCAATGACAGGGCTGACAAGCGCTTTCGGCTTCGTTAAGGGTTTTTTTTAAACCTTTTATGCAACTTATAACTATAGGTATTACTAGCTTATTCCCGCGGCTTCACCCGTGTGGAGTTCGATAATTGTCTCATGGGGTCATACTACCGGGACAAAAAGTATTCTACGTGTTAATCCAGGGTATAAGTTATCTGTATGCTAAATTTCATCCAAATCCGTTCAGTAGTTTTTGCGTGACAGAGTAACAAACATCAATCCATCCATCCATCCTCGCAAACTTTCGTATTTATAATATTAGTATAATTTGGGCCCAAATACTCGTATGTAACGAGCTAAAGAAAAAAAGCAGGCTATGATTAATCGAGACAATGCTTTATCAAGCCCAACTTAACGTAATACTCAATGAGCTTACATCCCGGTACTGTTACACTGCTATTCATCCAACATGATTATGTACGCCCTCATAAGACGGATAGGGTCCATTCTGCAAAGATAAACAGATTTACCTACTCAAAATTCACAAAGCCATGGACACTGTAGTGAAACGACATTGTCGTAAGTTGAGACAACTCTTCCTGTATTTCAGAATATTTCAGTCGTCCATTGTGAAGCGGATATTTTCGCGAAAACTGTTAGACAACGCGTTTTCTAAAATATTCGTGTTACGTCACTCTTGTAGATAAGTTTGAGTAATACAGGCGGATGAAACAGTGTTGCTATTACTTTTTAAGTAATTTATATCTCTTGCAGATGTCTATTATCGAGGTGCCAGCAAGTTTAGTTAGCGAATGAACTAAACTTGCTTTATAAATAGATTAAGATATTTTATACAACAACCATAACATAACATCATCACGCCTCTAATCTCTGAAGGGTTAGGCAGAGGTGTACCTAATAGTAGGTACACTTGCATTTCGCCAGTTATCTTTAAGTCCCATGTAATATGGGACGAGCCTCTTGCCATCAACCGGGCATCCACACTCCGTGGCTGCTACTGAGAAATTCCTGATGGAAAACCCAATAACCATTTGCACGACTCGGGAATCGAACCCAGGACCTCATGCTCAGCAGTCGCGATTGCGACCACTATATCAACGAGGCAGTACAGCAACCTTCGTGAAGTAATCTCCAGACACAACTTTAGTCTGGTCCGAAGAACCTCCCTTTTTCAAATAAGGAAGAGGAATTTTCTTTGTTTCTCACACCAATGCAAATCAAATCCATCGATAATCATGTCATGAGCTTTCAATCGAGAGCTCTCATTCTGATGTCATGTCCCTCAAGGGGTCAGTTGCGTAGCACTCTCAACCGGTGTTCGTGTATCGCCAGATGTATGAAAGTATAGTAGTGTTTGTTTGTTTTTATCGTTGCCGAAATCAGATACACTCGCGTAACAAACAGCCGATAGTAGAAGAAGTTGTTCCGGGTCTGGCTGTTTGTGTGTGAGAGTTTAAATGTTTGTGAACGCACCCACGTTACAGGAAAAAACCCTAGTGTGGGGCAAAGTTTAACAAAAATAGAATCCTAGAAAGAATTAGATACTTACAATCGTTTAGGCTGCAACAAGAGTAAGTAACATGGTATTATGTAGTCAAAGCGTCCAGAATTTATACAAAAGTCGAGCATTTTTAGGAACACGTCCGCAATTTACTTCTGGACATAACTTCTGTTGGTGACTGTACAAAACGGTTAAAAACAAAGATTTAAATTGTTTCGATTGTCTTTACCACGCCAAAGAATGGTTACGTTTTTGTTTCGTAGACAGTTGACATTTGAATAGTTAGTAGGCATCGCCTCGCTATGTCATATTGTCGCATCTGACAAGTGGATGTGTGGGCTCAGATTCTCACACAAAATAGTATTTAATCAAAAATAACTATTTATGATTAAAATACTATTTTGTGTTATGTTTAATCCGAATCAATGTTTTATTTTCTTTCTTAACGCTGACATTAGAGCACATCTAGCAATTTAAATCTTTGGTTAAAAAGACAAGTCACTCGATTTCTTTGATGTAAGAGAAACTGCAACTTCCATTTACGTTCATATTTTATACATAAAGTGTTATAATGTTTTATACGTGTTTCAGGTAAAAGGGTGTATGTGTAAGTAAGGCTCTATTACTACGCTTGTTTTATTTAGAAGATGACAAAGGCATGATTTGCCTTTTTGGGAACTGCTTTTATAACCCGGAATAGATTGGATAAAATGCTGAGTGAAACCTAGTAACAAAGCTTACCTAACCTCTTTGCTTTCTAATCTCTTTTTGCGATCATAGCAGCATATTAAGATTATCTTTATCTGATTGCCAAAGAGGCATGGTTCTTATGGCATGAGTTTTTTTAGAGACATAATTCGAGTAGATTTTAAAAAAATAGGTATGTATTATTAAATTCGTGATATACAAGGTGTCGACCACGGCGAAGGTGATCATGTTCGTGGGAGCAAACGTAGCCAGGAATTACACAAACCAGAGAGAATTGGAGGGATAAAAGAGAGGTTTTGTCCAGCAATGGGCCAAAATATAGGATTACAAAAAAATTACAAGGTGTCTCTCTGCCAAACGCTTTGGGGAATATTAGCGTAAACATAATCAGCATTATAACATACCGACTGCTAAGACAAGACACTGGCCTCTTTTCTATGTGAGGGACTGGGCTACAAAATCCATTACGCGGGCCCAATGTGGGCTGGTGAATGTCACAGGTCTTCGTTTTTTGGTTTCAGGACATGTTGGTTTCCTCACAGTGTTTTGCTACAACGTATAGAGGTATGAAGAACAGGGTGTGAAGTTTTTCACCCCTCGTAGAAAAGGGAGCATCCTCCGACCAGACGGGTGTTGTGTCTGTTGGGCTACTGCCCGACAGTTGTTGTCGGGTTCGTCTATGTAGTCTTAATTGCGCGATTTAGAATTTTAATGGTAGATCTTCATTTGTGTTAAAGACAGCGCTGTTGTACTTTTACTTTTGTACTTTTTGTACTTTTCTGTGGCACTTTTAGGACTTACTTGAAGGACCGTTACAAACGTCTTGAGAGTAGTGGATATGAAGTAAATAACACAACACTGTTTTAAGATTTCACGGTTTAAAAAAAAACACAACAATCAAGGAAGATATCCCGTAAGTGACAGTATAAGTTTAACTAACACAAAGTAAAGTGCTTACTTTACATGGTACTAATACTAGAGTGACGGCGTGATCGGATTAAGTAGAGCTAATTTACCTAAACTTCGAGGAACAGAGACATAAAGTGGAGACTTCCATAGGACAATATTTTTTTTTCCGGGACAATTGTCCCGGTTTCCGGGACATCACTTTAAATACATTAAAAAGGAATGTTATTAATAGAGATAAAAATAAATTTGAATTCCTGATTTTATTTTACAGAAATGACAAAAAAACGAGGTAGATTTAAGTTATCAACACTAAAAACGGGATATTTACCATGTCCACTATTTGTTTTGAGTTCCCGTTTCTAATGTTAATTATAATGTTAGTGACCATGACAGTTTCAAAACTTAGATTTAAGTTGTTGTATTTCATGAATTTGATCATTTACAAGGTTTGAGTTTTCCCGCGACATCTCATTTTAGGTGCACGTTCTTGCGCTCTATGACGTCATTTCGAGGGGTGAAGATGAATTTTCAATGATTAGCTACCGAACTTTCCTACATCGTCAAATATAAAAAAAAGAGTTCAATCTATGTTATAAACTGTTATTTAACGTATATATGTTTTCTACGTTAAAAAACGTGCCCACTGATTCTTTGACAATTCTGGGAAACAAAATCAGTATTTCATCATGAATTTTTAATAAACATACATTGAGTTACCGGGACAACAGTCCCGGAAAAAAAATTGTCCTAAGGAAGTCTCCACTTTATGCCTCTGTTACTCAAAGTTTAGGTAAATTAGCTCTACCTATTCCGATCACTGGATAAAAGACAAGATAAGACTGTTAGCACACAATACAACTAATGGAAACATTACCCGGCATAATAAGAATATAGTCTAGATCCAATAACCCTATTTTCGTGCCCCGAAATACAGGTATCTCGCTACAATTGCTGTCAAAGGAATTGGGATACAAGCCTTCACCAGAAAAAAGTCATAAAGTAGATTTTACTTCATCCGACCTGTATTAATAGTATCATAAATTTTATATTTACAGCGTATATTTTTGTTATCTTATCGTAAATGAAACTTATATCTCTGTTCCCTTGGTGGCCGTTACTGTTATGTTAGTCCTGAAATACTGAAATGTTTCGGGTATTATTCATGTTATTATTGACTAATAACCCTCCTCTGTCTACTCATCATCTGCCTAGCCTTTTCCGAACTATGTTGGGGTCGGCTTCCAGTCTAACCGGATGCAGCTGAATAGCAGTATTTTACATGGAGCGACTGCCTATCCAACCTCCACAACCCAGTTAGTACTTAATAATACGATACCCCTTGGTAAGACTGGTTGTCAGACTTTCGGGCCACTGACTACATGTAACGACTGTCCATGATCTAAAAATGACAGCCGGAACCAACGGCTTAACGACTTCCGAGGCATGGAGGAAACTCGGCTTGTAATGGGTGGTCACCCATCCACGGACCAACCTATGCAAGCATGGCTTAACCTAAAAATCGACCAGAGCGGCTGTTATTATTGAACCACGAGGTCCTCCAATCTGTTTACTGATGTGGCGATATATCAAAACATGGAGATTTCTGTGCTAAATCTAAGTTACACATCAGACATCTGTTACATTTCGGAGAGTATGCTTTGGAATTACACAATCTAATTCTCCCCCATCCCCATTCCAACAACATCTGACGAGCAGAGATACGGCAGAGTGTCAAGTATTATATGGTTGATGTTCCACGGACTCGAACAAAGCGCTATGCCTCACATTTATTGTGCGAACCGCCAGTCTTTTTTTTTTTGATGGAAATTCATCAAATGACTCCTCCCGCTCTGGGCGGAGCGGAAGGGAGTGTCAGACTTTTACTGACTAAAACCTATCCATGTTCTTTTGCCCTTTGTGTTCCAGGGCCGCGGTATCTCTTTCGAACAGTCCCGCAGCCCTGGCAGGCATCGGCCCTTGCAGGCCCCTTCTGTTTGCTGACATCTCTTTGAGGCGCACGTGGAACACGAACGCGCCGTCGACACGGCCTGTCGTTATAAGACGGACGGACGGCGAGCTAACCCATTACTCACAGTCCACAGGCCCGCGGCGAACCGCCAGTCTGTGGAATTCACTGCCGGCTTCTCTGTTCCCCGATTATTAGGATATGGATCTCTTCAAAAATCGAGTGAATCGGTATCTTCTAGGCAAGCGTGCTCCACCCTAGGCCGCATTATCGCTTCACATCAGGCGAGTTGCGGCCAAACGCAAGCCCATTTAGTAATGAATACATACATACACGTTACACGTTACGTATAAACGTTACGGAGTCAATTTTCTAGGTAAATGATGCTGAACACCACATCAAAATTCATTGCAAAGTTCAGAAAAACTAAATGTTCACACAGACTGACATAAAAAGTAACTTGTTTTAAATTGTGTAATAGACAAAATATAACGTCACACCTGAAATGGATATTAGCACTAGTACACCCTCATTTCGCCTGTTATGTTTAAGTCCCATCTATACAGACATAGATTAACATTATATTTCCATATAAAGTAATGTTTGTACATAAACTCCGTTGGGACGCGATAAAATGGTAGTTTGGATTGGGATAATTATTTTTTTATAGGTTTTTGATCGTGTTTGTTGTATTCAGTTGTTTGCGTCACCTTTTTATAGGCTGAATTTTAGATTTCATTAACTTAATCTTCTTACTTTGTCCCTACAGAGTGTAGACATAAACGATTGAACTTTTACCATGATTGAGCCATGAACCATGTGTGAACTTTGAAAAAATTAAACAAAAATCGGGGTCTAAAATCATGTGCTGAAGAATTTTTGATAGCAATTTATCGTGAATATTTCTTACATATAAGCGATTTCTTTATTTATTTATCTATTTGGATCTCCAACAAAAGATACACAGAACAATATTAGTCACAGTTGTAAAAAGGTTCTTTTAGGTGTGTTCCTTCAATTACAGGAGACCACAGCATGCACATAAAACTAGGTGTTAACACAGATTAAAAAAATTAAGTTTAGATTATACTAGCTTTTACCCGTGGCTTGGTTCGAGTTTTGTTCGAAACTAATACAGCGGGAACGTTTTAAATATAGCCTATGAAACCTAATGAAACCTGGGGGTAATGAAACTTCCCATTAGTGAAATAATTTTCGAAATGGGATCAGTGGTTCCAAATATTACCCTAGACATTCTAGCTCTGTATAATATTACTACAGATTGGCTAACATTATTTTATGTATTTTTATGACATATTTGTTGTTGTAATCGTATCTAATTTCACAAATAGTTCCAAAATTAATGGTACGATTATATAATAAGGTATCTAATTTATCAAGCAACTAAAATTACATTGTATTGAACTTTCAAATAATTGTTTCCATTCGACATAAGAGGAAATCGATGAACCCCTTGTAGGTAGGTACTGCAACTAATAGACGAACCAATTTCATTAGTAAATAGAACGAAAAGGACTATATCGGCTGATTGCAGTGTTGAGCATGCACAGACTTGTCAAATCGGTTAGGCCCGATGGTTTTCCTCCAGTTGGCAAGAGTTGGTCTCCAAAGAAATCCAAATTCAATCACATTACGGGGTTACATAATCACCGATACCCACCTTTCTCAATTTCATTCTTTTCGCCAATTACAATCTTCCCCAAAACAATCGAAGAAAGGTTTTTATAAGGCACTAGATTATACCCACGGTTTCGCCCGCGTGAATGTTGGTAACTGTCCCACGGGATCATACTAACGGGATAAAAAGTATCCTATATGTTAATTCAATTTATAAACTAAGTATCTATGCCAAATCCGTTCAGTAGTTTTCGCGTGAAAGAGAAACAAACATCCATCCATCCATACATCCTCACAAACTTTCGCATTTATAATATTAGTAAGGCAAGTAGAAAAATTAAGAAACCCATTCGAATATCGTTCCTTGGTACTAAAGAATACGGCGCAAATGAATTACTGTTCAATCATAATTTTCTCGTAAAGGAAGAATTATTTATTTGAATCAATGGTAGCGGAAATATTTTCCTTATTTTCTTAGCTAGGTAGTAAAAGCGAGTTTATTTCCGCAGAAAAAAATGAGCATCGAAACCTTTGGGCCAAGGTTGGTGAACGTCAAACATGCATTGGTTGTAAACATTGGTCGATATGGCCAAATGTTAGGATTGTGGATATAATATTTGATGCACATTCAATATAATTGAAATGCTGGGGCACGTATAGTGTTTTCTTGGAAGTATCAGCTATCTATTTGACATATTCTTCGTTTTATGTATTCTAATATATTCTATGAAGCATGAAAGACGTTATATTACGATGTAGGTAGACCGTAGACGCTTATATTATGAATCCATGTTAGTTTTTTCTTCACTAGATATTATCTTTTTGTGTCTGGCATAGTAAAAATCTGATTGCAATGTTAGCCTTTATGACTAGGGCAATTAAGATCATCAAAAGATTATATTTCTAGATGAATATAGGCCGGTTTCTGAAAGAGACAATTATTAGGTACTATGCTAGTGTAGTCCTTCTATATTTACTGATATAATACGAGGGATTTTGTTATTATAGTCTGTATTGTGTGGAAACTAGCAATTGGTTCGTTTCGAGATATTTATCGGATTCGATTAGTCAGTGCCAATAATTGTCTGCTCGTATTCGGATGTTTGTTAATCAATCTGATAGATTACAATATAAAAGAAGTAAGAAGTATGTAACTACAGAGGTAGGTATGTACTTCTACGAGTACATAGGTTCTACGAGTCCTTTTTTTTGGGATGGGAAATCTCTTTACTTTGTATATTTTGTTTGTATGTATGTATATATGTATTTATTATTATATTTTAGTCTTTGTAATTTTCTGTACTATTGCACCTACTGTTTTGTCTCTGCATCACCCTAAGGTAGACTGGTAGAAAATGCCCAAGGCATTAAGTCCGCCTTTGTACATTATGTGCATAAAGTTTTAATAAATAAATAAAAATCATCAAATGACTCCTCCCGCTCTGAGCGGAGTGGCAGGGAGTGTCAAACTTTTACTGACTAAAACCCATCCATGTTCCTTCTTTTGCCTTTTGTGTTCCAGGGCCGCGGTATCTCTTTCGAACAATCCCGCAGCCCTGGCAGGTATCGGCTCTTGTGGGCCCCTCCTGTTTGCTGACATCTCTTTGAGGCGCGCGTGGAACACGAACGCGCCGTCGACACGGCCTGTCGTCATAAGACGGACGGACGGTAAGCTAGGTTCAACGGGTCCTGTGTTTAAGTATTTAATGAAGTTATGAGTATGATGTAAGGGACTACAAATATAACTATGACGTTCCAAAAAATAAAACTATGCAAATATTGCATTTGAAGATCCACGGACTTTAACAAATCGTTATGGGTCCACATGTATTGTGCGAACCGCCAGTCTGAGGAATTCACTACCGGCTTGACTGTTCCCTGATCATTATAATCTGGATCTCTTCAAGGTTTTAGTGAATCGGTTTCTTCTAGCCAAGCATGACCTAGGCATTATCACTTCACATCAGGCGAGTTGCAGCCAAGCGTTAGCCCATTAAGTGTAAAAAAAAAAATGGCTGTTATAATTTCTCGATACAAAACTAGAACAAAACTGCTTTTTGTAGGTATAGTTACCTGCCTGTAACATGATTTTCGTCCACTTGGTCTTTGAGTAGGTAGGTAACTTCACTTCCTATAGACTCTGTATTGAAACTCTCATGATTTCCCTTAGGACCGTGTCTTATAAGATAAGACGTCAAAACTGAGCGTATAAAACTAAATCGATCAGTTATAGTTAGCCGTAGTGTCCCTAAAATAGTGAGATATTTCGTACCCATCTGGGATCTTAGAATAAACATAACATAACATCACGCCTGTAATCCCCGAAGGGTAAGGCAGAGGTGTACGTAACAGTACATCCACATTTCCGCAGTTCTGTTTCAGTCCCATGTCCCGAGCCTGTTGCCATCAATCGGGCTCAAATCCAGACTCCGCGGCTGCTATTGAAAAAATCCTGATCGAAAACCCCAATAACACTTTGCCCGACCTGGGAATTGAACCCAGGACCTCATGGCTTGGGACCACTAGACCAACGAGGCAGTCTAGAATAAAAAGTCGTCCATACACAATCAGTCTATTATGTTCTTGGCTGGGACATAGGCCTCCTCACTATTAGAGGGAATGGGCCTTAATCCACTACGTAGGTTTTATGTATCGGTGGATGCAGCTTGTCTTCAAAGTTTTGGTTCAAGGACATGTGAGTTACATGGCGATGCTTTCCTTCCCCGTTTGAAATGTGAAAATTACTTTATTTGTCTACATTCAACCGCCTGAATCAAAATAACTCCACTTAATTTGTTTTAAAACGGCGTTCTCTCATATTGTGTAGGAAAGTCCATGTGCTTACGGAAGTGGTAAATTAAGTAAGATGTTATTAAACAATATGGAGGGCAGAACTTATTTAACAAAACACTGCCTTTTATTATGCTTTACCAAATTACAGGAAGAAGTGAGCTCTAAGGGTTAAAACATATACATAAAGTACGCGATGCGATGTCGTATCGTGGTACGATGCACGGCACATAGAAAATACTGGGTTGATCCATTTCTTTCCATAATTGGCGCACGATTACACCGACAGTTTTCACGACACGACATTCTTGCGATTTCTTACAATTCACGTCGTAGATTTCACACAACGTCACAACTTGTGTATGTGTTTTGCCATTACATCAACAAAATCACTCAAACAATCTAAGTTAGAAGTAGACGCATTTAAATACTGTTAAAAGCTTTCACGATTTAAAACTAAACTTATACTGTCACTTACGGGATTTATCTTTCCTGATTGTTCATGATTTTGAGCTCCCGATATTGGTTTGTGTCAACTCGCGATCATGGCGCTTGTAAAAGCGTCTAAATATCGGGAGCTTAAAATCATGAATAATCACGGAAGATATCCCGTAAGTGACAGTATAAGTTTAGAAGCATTTAAGAAATATTTGGCGTTATAAACGGAACCGACATGTATGATTCCGGCTAAGTATTTTTTTTTTCACACACTACGTTATACCCTTTGTCTCAGCTAAAACCCTTACTAACCCGAGAACAAAAGAACGACACGGTACCAACAAGTTATAGGTACTATCTAGTAGCTACAGAATCTAGATTTTCTTCGCGTAAAAGTCGTAAAAGTGGACCGAGGGAAACGAATTATAGCTTTAAGCGCAGGCCACAACGCCAGCTGGCGGACGAGCGAGCGGGAGAACGACGCATCGTTTCACCTCTTTTCATACTTTAGTTCACACCGCGAACTATCGAAAGAGTCGAACGAAGTATGAAAATGCCGTCGTTCGCGTGGCTCGCCAGCCCGCCCGCCAGCTGGCGGTGTGGCCCGCGCTTTAAGCGCTTAAAGCTGAAGAAACAGACATGAAATAGCTGCTTATCAGAGTTCAGACTTTTTTACCATGTTATAGTTGGTAGGTTTCTGTCATAGAAGTCTTTTAATTTTTTTTTGTCAAGATCAACAAAATAACAAAATAATATTTATATGTATTGGAATCATCATCTGAATAGCGTATAGTTGATGTTGGGGTTGTCTTCCAGCCTAACCGGGTGCAGCTGAATACCAGTATTTTATATGGAGCGATTGCCTATCTGACCGCCAGAACCCAGTTAGTAGGTACTGGACAATATTATGATACCCTTTGGTAAGACTGCTAATCAGACTTTCGGGCCACTGACTATCTGTAACGACTGCCAAAAATCTACAAATGACAGCAGCGTGCTTTCAGAGGCACAGAGGAACTCGATATGGAATGGGCGGTCCGCCACCGGACCAACCTAGGCAAGCGCGGCTTAACTGAAGATCCTGTGATGGAACTGAGGGCTGAATCTTTCATGTTTCTGCATTGAAATTAATGCTTTTCGGTAGCTCAAAACCACTTTGTCTAGAAGTCTTATGGTTTTTACAAGCATTAAACGATTTTTTGCGGCAAAGCAGCTTTGCTCTGCACAGATAGAATTTTCTTGGTTCCAGTTTGCACATGGGTAAGTGTAATCAACTATTCGCCGACACAGGCACATGAGTGATTTCACCTTTGCCTGGGAAGGCAACATGTCTACAGTGGCAATATGCCTCCGATCGCTCAGGGATTCCAAATGCTCAAAGGCGGCGTTCAATAGAGAGTCTATCCTAGATAATGGTAGTAGTGGTAATGGCTCTCAAAGCGTTTCGCATTCCTAAAAAGGCTTTTTGAACATAAAAATTCAAAAATCTTTTTTGGACATAAAATTTTCGAGTTTATTAATATTAATAATATTTATATTTATTTCAACCAACTTTGGATTACACAATTAAAATGTAAAAAGAAATTATTAAATTATAAAACAAAATCACAATAAAATTAAAATCAAAAATAAAATCAAAACGGCTGGCCCGCCCCCTACGCACCAGGGATGTGCACCGATATATGTATATGTGTGTGTGTGTGTGTATGTGTTTATGTCAATCCAATATATTTTTATTGTTTCCATCATTTTTATCGCTGATAGAAGATCAGTTTGCTTTAGGCCCTCTGGACTGCAGTCAGTAAAAATGGAAATTGAAAATATCACATTGGAAGTTTTTGTTGTTCAGACTTCAGAAGTGAAGGCTAGGCATCATAATGGGTGCAAAAATTGTAGTTACGGAGATATTGGAGGTCAAAGTTCTAACTTTTTCTCGATTTTTTTTTATGTTTTTACTTTACGTCCATGGCCCCTGTACTTTTGAATGCATCAGCACAATATTTTGAGTGCGTTACATTGAGTCGTACCGTAAACCGCGATTTTTCACCCCAAAAAAAAGTTCTTTCCCAGCAATACCTAATTTTAACGTAGTTACTTAGTTTGACGTACAGAATACTTGGTTGACGGCTTTGCGAAGGGTCCGTTTACACCTTTTATAGTGTTTATAACTGTAGTAGGTTCCAGGGTTTATGCTTAGCGGGAACTGTGCTGACTGATAAGTAGGTACTAGAATAAACATTCTGATTTAATGACGGAATAATACGCGTAAATGGCAGTAGCGTAAAGTTTTAATAGACCATTTAAATCGTGGCGGTTTTATGGTTTCAGACTAATAGCTTTAGCAGCGTAGTTGGCTGTTTACCTGGGAAAATAACCAATGTATTGTTTAACGATAAAACAATAATAAGCTTTTATTTGAACTAATAAAACATATATATTTAGTTGAGAGAGCAGGAGGAACTCGTGTCTAAATAATAACAGCCACTCGGGTTGATCTTCAGGTTAAGTCGCCCTTACCTTGTTGTTGGTCTGTGGATGGGTGACCGCCCATTACATACCAAGTTTCCGTCGTGCCTCTTGGTCCCAGCTGTCATTGTATATCTTTGACATTCGTTAAAGGTAGTCAGTGGCCCGAAAGTCTGAAAACCAGTACTTACTGGGTTTGGAAGTTAGATAGGCAGTCGCTTCATGTAAAATACTGGTATTCAGATGAGTCCAGTAAGACTGGAAACCGACCCCAACATAGTTGGGTAAAGGCTAGGCAGATGATGACGATAGATGAGACTAAGGGAACAACATCGGTACCAGTCTGCTTGGAATAACGAATTAGTTGGTGTCGGTAATGGAGCCTACACACCAAAGCATGGAGGCTTTCGTACACATCAGTTGCCATGCTGCTGACATGCCCCAGCGTCGTTGTCAAACTTTTTGTCATTTTGCTTTAAATCCATGTGACATGGGCTCAGTTTTTCTACGACATTTCTTCTGCTAGCGTTAAGAGTTTCTAGCGCTAAGAGTTTCTTCAAATTCTTTGTTTTATAAAACATAGGTAGCACATCTGTGGTAAAATTCAACTTTGAGCTGGTCTCGCGAAGTACGTAGTTTCTATAAAAATAAATTAGAGGTCAAGTTATACTGGCAATGCATATTAACACTGATGTGTGGTGTGGCCTAACTGTTCATACATAATTTGGTTTATCATTTTTAGGGTTCCGTTTTTTCCTTTTGAGTTACGGAACCCTAATACGATCACTTTTTTGTATGTCTGTCAAGACCCTTTACCTTGGAAACGCGTGGAGGTATCGAGTTGAAATTAAAACCATATACTCAAGTCTACAATCCCTTGAAGCTGTAAAAAAATCGAACTTCTAAGTTAACATTAAAACAAGATACGGCTGCTTATGCTGCAAAAAACGTATATTTTGACACTCTCAAAGGAATCAAAATTTATAGGGTACTTCCCGTTGACCTAGAATCATGAAATTTGGTCGGAAGCTTTGTCTTATAGCACAAGTAAAGGAAAAAATAAAGTTTAATAACAAAATACCTATAAGTTTATACGGAACCCTCGGTGCGCGAATCCTACTCGCACTTGGCCGGTTTTTATCGGATCAGAAAACTTCATATTTTAATAACATTCCTCCATATTTCGGATAAAAACAATAAAAGTTTTTTTAGTGTCGAATTTCCACGCGCCTGCTTTTCTTGTCAAATGTATCTTCATTCAAACTTATTAAAATGTTCTGCATTACTACTTTAATTAATCCATCTCTCATATTTAGCATTAATTTAATAATTAATATTGTATTTTCATTGGAAAAGTTACTGATCTACTTTCCAGGAAATAAGTTAAATAATCAACAAATCGCCGAAAGCTCGCGAAGTATTTCAATAAGAGAATTATAATTAGCTTTCATTTCTCAGTAGAAATGGTACCTAATTATATTTCTAATAATTTTGTTATAAACGTACCTTACTTATCCATAAACAAAACTATTAATTAAAGTAATAATATAATATGGTTATAATTCAATCATGATTCTAAAGATACGTGGTGCAATCTTATCTATTATAGAACGTTATTGTTGTTTTCCTCGGTAACAGTACTTTTGTTCAGGATGAAAGGTACCTTATGTACATTTTTGTACACCTGACAACGTATATGCAAATATCAGGATAATCGGTTCAGTGGTTTAGGCGTGAAAAGGACACATCACACTTACTTTTGCATTTATAAAATTAGTATGGATAATGTCACATGAATTCTAAAATCCTAATAGCACGCCCACATTCCGCCAGTGATAATATCACTGGCGGAATGTGGGCGTGCTATTAGGATTATCACCCATGTCATAGAGGGCGAGCCTACTGCCATCAACCCGGCACATATCTTAACCTAGTGGCTGCTACTGAGTAATTCCTGATGGAATACCTCTTTGCTCAGCCCGGATATCCTACCCAGGACCTCATACTCAGCAGTTACGCTTCCGGCCACTAGACCTATGAGGCAGAGATGTTTTTTAATAGGATGAGTATAATTACCATTTAAGTACCACCATTTCAGTATTACGTTTTAGTAATTAACGTACAATCTATTTTCATCGACCAAAAAACAATACTTCTAGCTCAAGTAACAACTGCATAATACCAAGGTGAGACTTAATTCGGTAGGAGTTACGGCCCAAAGGACCAATTTATCTCTATTCGTCAGACCATTGGCGTTAAACAAAGCTGACCGTTGCCAGTGATTGCTAGATGCCAGATAAGTTAGTACCTTACAAAGAGGCCTTTCAGAGTAAATTACTGGTTCGGAATCTGTGAATGGTTTTACTGATACTCGGTGACTGTTAAGTTGCGATTTAGAATTAATAATAATAATATCCCTGGACATTTCACACATCACCATCTAGTCCCAAGCTAAGCAACCTAATGCTTGTGTTATGGTAGCTAGATGGCTGATAAACTACATATATACATTTTTTTTTTGTAAATACATACATATTATAGATAGAAAAACACCCAGACCAGGAACAACTACTTGTAGGTCATACAAATATTTATTCCGTACGGGAATCGAACCCGCGACATGCAGCGCAGCAGTCAATCGCTTGACCACTGTGCCAACCGTGCCGTCAATTGAAATTGTCATTAATATAATGCAATTTGAAGTTGTTATTGTCTATGTCAATCTAACATAACATCATGACTGTAATCCCCGAAGGATTAGGCAGAGGTATGCCCAACAGTAACTGTACTAGGTATACCCACATTTCGGCTGTTATGTATAAGATCCATGCAATAGGGGCGAGTCTATTCTCATCAAATGACTCAAAGACTTAAAGACTCCATGGCTGTGGCAGTGATCCTGATGGAAAAACTCAATAATTTTTTTGCCAACCTGGGAATTTAAAATTCTTTACTTTAAATAAATACGACACCATTTTTTTTAATGGATATGACACAGTTACATAACATATTTCAATAAAATATTATTCCATCACGGAAGCACTTAAATAAATATCCATTAGTTAAAGCTTATACAAAATTATTCAGTCAATTTCTAAACCAGATTCACTTGCTTTATAGGCAATTCGTTGTTTTTTATCAAATTATTTAACTCCACAAAATAATACTTTTTGTAAGTAAATTTTCTTCAGTCGAATGTCTGATTTGGATTCAAAGTCGCGTGACGACTCTTGGCGTCCCATTACCCGAATGTCGGTTACAGGAACATTCCGAGGCCTAAAGCTGCCTGTCCATTGACACGATGCGGAGAAGCAGGGCGGAGCGAGGAAGCGATCGGGGCAAAAAAGCGGAGCGAGGGAATAACAAGTAACGGTGTTGCGAACTACAAGGTGTAAACGGACTCTGCCGAAGCCGTGAACCAAGTATTCTGTACCTCAAACTAAGTAACTACGCAAAAATTATTACTGGAAAACAACTTTTTGTTTTGGCGTAAAAAATCACGTTTTACGATAGGACTCAATGTAACGCACTCAGAACATTGTGCTGATTGATGCATTTAATAGTACGGGGTCATGGAAATATTTAAAGTAAAGTTATAACATCAAAAACTTGTGGAAATATTGGAAGTTTGATCCCCAATATCTCCAAGACTAGAACTGTAAGACTAGACCTGTGTAGACTGTAACTAGAAGGTTTCCAGGTATGGTCTAGAACAAAAATAATATCGCAATGACCGGGAGAACAAGTGGCTTTCGGCTTCTTTAATAATACTTTCTCAATATTATGTCTGTCCATTAAAGACGAGCGGAGCTAGACCGAGAGCACGTGACGAGTAATTCAAGTAAAAACGTGGAGTTTTGATATTATGCCATTCTATTGGGCAAAATTGGCACAGCTCCAGTCCTCTCCTTTCCTTTCCGCACCAGTGGACAAGTAGCCTAAGGGGTCGGTAACGGAACTCGATTGAAATTTTGTGGTCCTTTTGGTGTAATATTCCTGGTTCTTGTAACTGAAATGTCAAGTCGAGACGTAAAGGTTAAGTTGTTAGAACAATCGTTATGTCGAATGGTGATATTTAGACGCTACGAAATATTATTAATATTTGTGGCAAAAAAAAATATTTTATGGAGAAACCTATATAAATTAAAATGAAACACCGAGAATCTTAAATGGTATTAAAATTAGTGATATTTGAAAGGCTGAAAAATTCATCCGTGATATTAAAAGAATTTAAAACATCTTTCAGTTTCTTTTCAAAATGATGCAGAATTAAATAATGTTTATGGTGCAACGCCGGTTGCACCATAAACATAACACAAGCGTACCTAACTCTATAAGAATAAACGGTTTAAACCATAAAATATTTTCTCCAATCACCAACAAAAAAAAAACGGAAAATATAAACAACAGCAGCTATTAAAGGTAGGTGAGTGAGCTGTAACAGAGGAGCTCGTTGCTAAATAAGAACAGCCGCTCGGGTCGATCTTTAGGTTAAGCCGTGCTTGCCTAGGTTGGTCCGTGGATGGGTGACCACTCATTATATACCGAGTTTCCTCCGTGCCTGGGAAAGCATGTTAAGCCGTTGGTCCCGGCTGTCATTTGTAGATCTTTGACAGTCGTTACAGGTAGGTAGTCAGTGACCCGAAAGTCTGACAACCAGTCTTACTAAGGGGTATCGTATTACCTAGCACTAACTGGGTTGTGGAGGTCAGATAGGCAGTAGCTCCATGTAAAATACTGGTATTCAGCTGCATCCGGTTAGACTGGAAGCCGACCCCAACATAGTTGGGAAAAGGCTAGGCAGATGATGAGTGAGCTGTAACTTTACAAAAATATCACGAGAACGCGATACTGACTCCCCTTAAATACGGAAAGCCGATCTCTAAAGTAGATTGTTGAACAATTTTACAAGCTTGTTAACGAAATTCACGAAACGCTTCTTTTTTATTTGTTGTCCTAGTACGGATATTTTGATGTAGACTCAATTTAAAATCGCAAAACGCTTAGAGCAATTAAAAAAAAATCAAATGTGGGAGGAACTTGTGGCTAAATAATAACAGCCGCTCGCGTCGATCTTTAGGTTAAGCGGATGGAGGGTGGTCCGGAGATGGGTGACCGCCCATTAGATTCCGAGTTTCCTTCGTGCCTCGGAAAGCACGTTAAGCCGTTGGTCCCAGCTGTCATTTTGTAGATCTTTAACAGTCGCTGCAGGTAGTTATTGGCCCGAAAGTAAGACAACTAGTCGTCTAGTTTTTTTCTGTTTGTCTGTTTGTTCCGGCTAATCTCCGAAACGGTTGCACCGATTTTGACGATACTAACAGATAGCTGATGTTATAAGGTCTAACATATAATACCTTTATTTTAGAAAAAAAATATTAAGGTTCCGCGCAAAAAAGATATAATTTTAATAATAATTAAAAAAAAATATATAATTTTTTATAAAAATTTCACGCAAACGAAGGTCGCGGGCAACAGCTAGTAAGTATGATTTTCGAGAATAGCTTTACTTTTTGATAGATACATGTACAGTTACGGATTTATATGAACAATATTTGGTCCTTTAGCTATAAACGAATCATTGTCGCAAAGAGCACATGAGCAAAAAAACGTTCATCAGGTTCATTTTTGTTCATTTTTTTTCAAATATCGGTTATGAATAACAAACAAATAGATTTTTTGAAAATGAATAATCACCAAAATAAAGATCGGTCGCGTGATAAAGCTGGTTTTCTCATACAAAGACATCTATACTTACTTACTAATATACTAATAATATTTTTTTTGTTTGTGTTTTTGTTTGTACCGAATAAGCTCCGAAACTACTGGACCGATTTTAACCATTTTTTCAACAATAGAAAGCTAAATTATTAGGAAGTAGCATAAGCTATAAATTATACACTGTGACTTTTTAGTCGTCTTACAAAGATGGTACACTCAATGTATCCGACATAAAATACCTATAGGCGCGATTTTTTTTAACCTTTAATAATTATGACATTAGGTACAAAGAAAAATAAATAATACTTACATTAGAATTATGAAACATCCTGTTAATAATGTTTGTGTCAAACGGTAGAACATACCTACCCAGCACTGAGGACACGAGTCGAGTAGATCATCGCTCGCAACAGGGTGTTTCAACAACGTCATGCGTCATAATACTGAATAATATTTTTATTTTTAAATTATTAAAATCACATAAATACGAATTTTGTTTTCGTGAATGTTTAGTAGTCATTGGTTACATGAAGTGGGCTGCCGTTGTAAGACGACTAAAAAGTCACGGTGTATTTATATCTTGCAAATTAGCCGAGCTATCACATTTTTTGCGGACGAAGTGCTAGTTGCTGTTAACGCGGTCAGAATTGCCGTTTAAGTAAGTCCTTTTAAAAATCACAAGTTTAAGTTATTTTTGCAAAAAAAGTGACGTATTCATTAATTTTAATTTTTAGCTTTTTTCTGCGGTTTTGCTCTTGTGGATGTCAAAAATTATTCCACAAGATCCTGTCCTCATATAGCTTATGATCTATCCTCGTGACAGATTTCATCGGAATCCGTTCAGCTATTATAGTGACGGATTCCGACGGTTATTCAAAAGGGACCCTCCTTTTGAATTCATACTAATTATGGATTGATTACACTTACAGCCATGGTTATACAAGTTTAGTAGGACTTCGAATGAAACCAGTTAGCGTTCAACTACCCGATACCTATTCAAATGAAGTCAGCACGTAGGCGTTGTCACCAGTTTCAATTTTATTGATATTTTTCCCCAGTTCAGTATTGCTTTACTGAGCGGTTTTCGGCAAAAAATGATGGATAGCAGAATCTGGATTGTGTCAACATTTGTTTTGTTTTGAAATCGATCGACGCGACGCGTAATAGATTTAGTGAACAAACCTGCTGATGGAAGTTTGTGCTAGGGATTTTATTTTTCATAACTTCCTTGTGATTGACGAGCTCGTGGCGAAATAATAATAGCCGCTCGGGTCGATCTTTAGGTTAAGCCGCGCTTACCTAGGCTGGTCCGTGGATGGGTGACCACCCATTACATACCGAGTTTCCTTCGTGCCTCGGAAAGCACGTTAAGCCGTTGGTCTCGGCTGTCATTTGTGGATTGGCATTTGTTACAAGTAGTCAGTGGCCCGAAAACTTGACAACCAGTCTTACCAAGGGGTATCGTTTTATCCAGTACTAACTGGGTTGTGAAGGTCAGATAGGTAGTCGCTCCATGTAAAATACTGATATAGTTATATCCCTTCCTCTGTATATACCCCAACATAGTTGGAAAAAGGCTAGGCAGGTAATAAACCTATTTGTGATTGGTTTTCTCTGTGCCTAAGTGCCCAAAAATATTGTTCCTTTGCGTTTTGACTCAAAGGCCTAATAAAATTTCCCGTAGTTCTAAATCAGTTTCAACTAAGGCAGTAATTTGTTTCTCAGTAAAACCTCTAAAATAGTGAATTTACTTCTCATAGAAGTATATTTACTAAAATAGTGAATTTACTAGAAGTACATTTACTATTATCTTGTCTAAGAAATAAATTATAAGAAAATCTTTCCCACATTATAATGGCACAAAAAGGTTATAAACCTAAGGACTTCTTTATTTTAAAACAATCTCTAGATAGGACGAACGTCAGACATGTCTGGTTTATTTAAAAAACCTCATTTGCCTGTCAACGTTGTATGTTCAGAGTGAAATTACGGCCTGAACCACATACAGGCAGCAATATCGCTAACAAATTACTTTAGTCTTCATGAATATTTCATCGTGTAAGGCTTGGGCGATATTTATCTGAAAATTAAACGGTACTGCGACCTTTTGTCATTAATTTTCTTAGTTTATGCTTAAGAGGAGTATGGGATCAGTATTTGTAGATTAAACTCTCAGATCTGTATGACCGTGTTGATCTATCATCGGATTTCGACGTGGCTTAACACTTTAATTTTATAAAACTTATCCCGAATTTTTTTACTTGTAACACTGATATAGTGACTTTAAATATGTATAATAATGAATACTCAATATATTGTCGTGTCATTAAAATCCAAGGGAGTGGGCTGATCGCTAATAAAAAAAAAGATTTTATATATTTTTTTTTTTATATAAAAGTATTTAAAGTTTCAACAGCATTAGTATTCTGAAGTGTCTCTTCGTTAGTGTAAAATAAACTTTAAATTGAATTGAAAACCAAATCGTGGTAATGATTGAATGTTGGATCTAGGTCGTCTGTTACAAAACAGCTTTTGAAAAAAATTATAAAATTTTATTTTTGAATTAAATGCAATATCTATAATTATGCTGTAAAGCTGTGACGACGTTGAACAAGGCTCTAACTAAATGAAATTTCATCGTAATACGCTTCCATAACGATAATGATTAAAAGAGTGCCCATGGAGTTTCATGCCCATTCTTCTCCATAGAAATCTACGCTTTGGAATGGGCAACTACAGTGCTTTCTCAAGTTATTATGCCTTGTGTCTGGGACTGTAGCTTTCTGTTTGTTTTTTTTTTAACATTCAAAAGTGCCTGTAATGGTCTAATTGATATCAGTGCTTTCAGTCAGAGTTTGATGATAACTTCAAAAAACCTCAAACCCTTTGAAAGTTATTGTAGAAAAACGAAACATTTGAAAACCATTGCCACTTTTCGAGGCTCTGAGATTGTGAAAAGGTAAGTAGAAGTTAGTTGTTCAGGACTAAGAATAATAGTAATAATAATCGCGTTACGGAACTCAAATGGAGGTGGGCAGGACACCTAGCAAGGCACTGTGATGACAGGTGGACTAAGGCTGTCACCGAATGGCGTCCAAGAACGGGGAAAAGAAATGTGGGTCGTCCGGCGGCCAGATGGGCAGACGACATAGTTGCCATCGAGGGAAAAACCTGGATGAGGCTGGCACAGGAACGTGGAGATTGGCAGAAGAAAAGAGAGGCCTATACTCAGCAGTGGGTGAATTCAGGCTGTGGATGATGATGATGATGAAGAATAATAGCATTTCTGACATTACTCATGTTCCATAACATAACATCAGGACTGTAATCCCCGAAGGGTGATACACAGAGGTGTACCTAATAGTACACCCACATTTCGCCAGGTCTATTGCCATCAACCGGGTTGCTACTGAGAAATTCCTGATGGGAAATCCCAATACCACTAAAGTGCTAGACCAATGAGTCAGTCCATGTAGCGATTTAAGTGATCCACGCGAGGCAGTATGTTCCATTTATAAGAATAGCTGTCTTTTATTCCTATATCACACAAATCCATTACTTCCCTAAATGTTCACTCAGAGACCATTAGCTTATACCTATGGGTACCTACTCGTCGTTCGCAGATGTAGGGCACCGCAGCATCGCAGTACCAAACGTTCCAGATGAGATTACACTGATGTAGTGCCAACCTGATTAATGCGCTTTGAATTGTGCCAAAGTGCTGCGATGATTGTTGGGTTTGGTTTAACAAAATTGTTAAACCAAACCCAACAACCTAGCCAATGCTAGGTTACAATTTGGGCTCTCCCGAAATTATTACGAAACAATGTTACTTCCCTTGTTTAATCGAATTCATAAATCTAAAAAATATAGATACCACAAAGCAAAGGGTCTTGACAGACAAACAGGCGGAAAACTTACTGATGCTATAAGGGCTCCGTTTTTCCTTTTGTGGTACGGAACTCTGAAACTACAGTTGCAGCGTTTACCTTTTTTTTGGGATGGGAAATCATCAAATGACTCCTCCCGCTCTGGGCGGAGCGGAAGGGAGTGTTAGACTTTTAATGACTAAACACCATCCATGTTCCTTCTTTTGCCCTTTATGTTCCAGGGTCGCGGTATCTCTTTCGATCAGTCCCGCAGCCCTGGCAGGCATCGGCCCTTGCAGGCCCCTCATTGCAGCGTATACCTATCGCATTGTCTGGGAGCAACTTTATTTTGTTTTTATGTTTTGTAAAATTTGATATTTTTCAACTGGAACGGGCATTAATGTGCGCTCACAATGTTTGTGTTTTCATAAATTATTTAGTTTTTTTTTTTACTATAACACAATAGCTACCGGCAATATTATTAATGTATATAATATCATTCGCATTACAGAAAAAAGTTATAGCCAGCCGTAATACTATTGATATATCAAAACGAGTCGTCAACGGTTATAGCTATCACTTTATTATTGTACCAAAGGAAATAACACATTCATATCCATCCTACATCGCATGTATTAGCTTTAAGGAAAAATGTGCTAAGCCGACATGCCTATATTTCTACTATTATTAGACAGATAATGTTTTTCGTACAAAAATCGAGTTATAAAGAAAAACTTTGTAAAAGTGAGATTTAGACGATGTGTGGTGATTAAGTTACTATTTTTTTAATAGCAATTTTGCAAGATTGGCGCTAATATAAAATATTAGCTTATGCCGCGGCGGCTTCGCCTCGTAGATGGCGAAAAATATCCGACGGGAACGTAATACCGGGATTAAAAAGTAACCTAAAGGTTAATCCAGGTTACGGTAACAAACATAGATACATACTTTCATTCCCCTTTTTAACCCTTCTGGGGTAGAATTATCAAAAACGCTAAGACACGTTTAAACCAATTTTCAATCGTCAGCATAAACACAAAATTTGAAGATCCTAACTTCAAAACTGACGGACTTTCATTTAAACTTCCATCCCCCTTTAGGGGTGGAATTCCCAAAAATCCTTTCTTAGTGGATACTTATTCTTCACAAAGAACACACTCTCCAAGTTTCATGTCTTTAGGACCAGCGGTTTGGGCTGTGTGTTGATAATCACCCAGTCAGTCAGTCAGTCAGTTTACCATTTTATATTATTTCCATACAAACTTTCATCGTATATCAACCCTATACAGCCCTTTTTCGCATTAAAAAGTAGCCTGTGTCCTTTCTCAGGCTCTAGACTATCTTTGTATCTACTAACCAAATTTCATTTAAATCGGTTCAGTAGTTTAAGCGTGATTGCGTAACACACAGACAGACAGAGTTCCTTTCGCATTTATAATATTAGTAAAGATTAGTAAGGAAGTAAGGATAAGTAAGGATTTTTACCCCCTTTAGAGTAAATTTTTTACAAACTTTGAATATCGTTGTTGAGTATCAAGCTCCAGGTGTGCTGCTGGTGGTCTTGACTAATAAAACTACTTGAATTATAAATATTAAACTGTATTTCTTGGGTTGGTTTGAGACGACCGATATGTGCGCACGCTCAAGATGACGGCGAGTAAGCGAGTGAGTGGCGGGGGAAGCCCGCGATCGCAGTGTGGTATGTGGCCCGATGTGACGTCAGGAACATATTCCCCGCGTTGAAGAGATGTCTTCAAGACGATGTTGACGATACAGGAAGCGGGCATATGTTGTTGTATGCACGTGTTATGATGCCTTTCTTTGTCTTGATGTCGGCGACTCGACAATGCCCGTCAGAGCCAGTTTTCACTGCGACCACTCTGCCCAGCAACCACAGAAGAGGAGGAAGATTTGTGTTTCTCACCAAGACCATGGTGCCTGTTTTCAGCTCTTGCCCGGCTGTCTGCCATTTGGTTTTTTGCTGCAGGATAGACACATACTCATTAGAGAAACGCTGCCAAAAATGTTGTCGTAATTTTTCGACACGATCGTAGCGCTGTAGCCGCTGCATATTGACGTCGGTGATCTGAGGACGAGGGACTGACGTGAGTGATCGTCCGATGAGGAAGTGTGAAGGAGAAAGATAAGTAAGATCTGATGGATCAGTGGATAGAGGTGTTAACGGTCTGGAATGTAAAATAGCCTCTATCTGGATCAGGCATGTTGAGAGCTCTTCGTAGGTTAAATGAGTTAGGCTCATGACTCTACGTAATAAATGTTTGGTGGACTTTACTGCACTTTCCCAAATCCCACCAAAGTGTGGGCTGTAGGCTGGTATAAATTTAAATTCAATATCTTTGGTTGCAAGATCTGACTCTATTTGACTAGATGAAACCTTTAAGAAGCGTGTAAGCTCATTGAAAGCTCCCACAAATGTAGTCCCGTTGTCGGAGTACACGCGTTGAGGCTTGCCCCGACGACTAATAAATCGGCTGAAGGCCGCAAGAAAAGCTTCCTTAGTGAGGTCGGAAACCAGCTCCAGATGAACGGCTCTGACTGCAAAGCACACAAAAACACAAATGTATGATTTTAGTAGTTTACATCCTCTGCCCCTACGGTCGGCTATCAGCACTGGCCCGGCATAATCAAGCCCTGTATTTAAAAAAGGGTACTCTAGATGAGTCCTATCGCTTGGTAGGTTGCCCATGATGAGTACACGCACCATAGGCTGAGCTTTGAAACGAGTACAGCGAACGCAGTTTCGCACTACTTGCTTAGCTAGGTTTCTGCCTGCTAAAGGCCAGTATGTGAGTCTGATGTGTGCTAACAGTAATTGTGGCCCTGCGTGAAAGAGTGTTTTGTGCTCTTTTTCGAAGATAATTTTTGTCAAGTGATGTTTACTACATAAAAGGATAGGATGCTTAACATTATAACTATAGTTGGAATTGTTAAGACGTCCACCTACGCGTATTATGTTGTCGGAATCAATGAAGGGAGAAAGACTTATTAACCGGTTCTTTTTATTTAAGGCCTGATTATTTTTAAGAGATGAATATTCCTCAGGAAACATTTCCTGTTGAGAAATCTGTAATATGACATTCTGTGATGATCGTAATTCTGGAACTGTTAAGTAAGATGATTTTTTATTATTCTGTTTTTGACAATTATGGATAAATCTTTGTACATAGGCTACGATTCTTATGAGTGATGTAAATGATGATTTTTTACAAATTAAATTCGAAAATATATTGTTATAATTTTGTTTATGTGTGTCAGTAGTTGTATGTAAAGATGTTTCTGGTGTAGTATGAATTTGTGTATTAGGTGATGTAGGAAATTTGATTTCTCTATGATTAAGAAATTCAGGACCCGACCACCAAAGAGTGGACGAGCTGATGCAATCAGCCTTCACCCCCCGAGATGTGAGATCAGCGGGGTTGCTCTTAGAAGGCACATAGCTCCACGTCTGTCCAGTCGTAGCTTCTTGGATTTCACTCACTCTGTTGCGGACGAATTGATCAAGTCGACTTGGCAATGTAGACAGCCATCCAAGCACGATCATCGAGTCACACCAAAAGAAACAGTGATTAAACTCTAGAGTGAGTGATTTACGTACCTTCAGAAAAAGTCTTGTGCCCAGTAAAGCACCACACAACTCCAACCTTGGTATGGTTGTGGGCCTTATAGGGGCGACCTTGTTTTTGGAAGCTAAAAGGCGAACGCAAACTGTTCCATCGACTGCTACCGTTCTGACATAAATACACGCACCATAGGCGCGTTCAGAAGCGTCTGTGAAAGTGTGTAGCTCCACCGAATAAGCATTGCTACAAGATACCCAACGAGGAATGTGAACAGAGTTAAGAGCTGGAAGTGATTGCGTGAAGTTAATGAATTGAGATTTTATTTCTGTTGGTACTTCATCATCCCAATTACATTTAAGTATCCACAGCTGCTGTAAAATAAGTTTAGCCTGGACTATGCATGGCCCGAGGAGGCCAATAGGATCAAATACCTGACTTATTACAGATAAAATATTACGCTTTGTAATTTTTGAAGTTGGTTTTAAGTCTAAAGAAAAGAATAGTTTGTCTGTTTTACAGTCCCAGTATAGCCCAAGTGTTTTGCTAGCTGTCTCATTTAGGTTTAATTTTTTATCTTGATTTTCTGGTTTTATATTAGTGACTGCCTCTAATATCTTCTGACTATTTGATTGCCACTTTCTAAGGTGAAACTTGGCGGACTCGAGAGTATTCACTACCCCGTGACATAAATTTATGACTGACTCAATCGAATCGCCACCACTCAAATAGTCGTCTACGTAAAAATCACGTCTGATAGACTGACTAACCTCTGCGTCTGAACATTGATCTGCAAGCGAAACTAAGCATTTTGTGGCTAAATACGGGGCTGATGCTGTACCGTATGTCACTGTATTCAGTGTATAGGTTTTTAAAGGGTCTGAGGAATTGAATCTGAAAACAATTTGTTGTAACGGGCGCTGAGATGGCTCAACTAGAATAGCTCTATACATTTTTTCAATGTCACCTGTTACAACAAACTTGTGTTGTCTGAATCTCAAGAGTATGGATAGCAGATCCTCCTGTACAGTTGGACCTACCATCTGAATGTCATTGAAGGACTTGCCCGAGGTGCTGGAGGCTGAAGCATCGTAAACTACGCGAAGTTTTGTGGTAGAACTTGACTCGCGCACAACACCATGATGAGGCATAAAATAATTGATTTCTGAATGATTTGATTTGAATGTTCTGTCATGTGATGAAGTTCGATATATTCTTGCATGAATTGCAAGTATCTGTTTTTAAATGTGGAGTCCCGCTCAAATCTACGCTCTAGGGAGAGGAAACGACGCTTAGCCATCGAGTAAGAGTCACCTAAGCACTCGACCGAGTCCTTCAATGGTATGGTGACAACGAATTGACCATGGGTATCCCGACGTGTGGTCTCTTGAAAAAGTTTTTCACAAGCCTGTTCTTCTGAAGAGTAACAGTTTGCAGACGACACCGTATCAAGTTCCCAGAAGCGAGTCAGCTGATCTGACTCCTCATGTGTAAGAAAGTGACAAACAGAAGGTTGTTTACGAAGACGAGACCGACTGACGCGGCCCGAAATAAGCCAACCTAGTTTAGATGATTGTAATCTAGGGTAATTATTGCCTAAATTAATAGTCTCGGAACCTAAGACGTCCCAGAATACCTCAGCGCCTACTAAAATGTCGATAGCAGTAGGTACATTGAATGACGGATCTGCTAATTGAAGACCTGGCGGGATGGTAATATACCTTTTATCTACATAAGAGCCAGGCAACGATTGTGTGATCTTTGGTAAAACAAAACAGCTTACTTTCGCCTGATAGCCACCATCACAAGACCGCAAATGAAGACTGCAGGTTTCTGAGGTATTGGAAACTTGACCGTTTATACCTGAGACGGTGGAGCTAGTGCTGTGTTTGACCAAACCAAGCTTCCCACAGAGCTCTTGGGTGATGAAGTTGGAGGTGCTGCCGTTGTCCAACAGTAGTCTGGCAGTATGAAGCTCCCCATTGACGTCTGTCACCTTTGCCAAGGCTGTGGATAGCAAAATGTGATCCTGATTAATTTCTGAACAGGGTAATACTACGTTTGTTGACAAAACAATGTTTTCCCCTGTCTGTTTTTCTGTTGATTCCCTATGTAAGAGGGTATTGTGTTTGATCTTGCAATACTTGCAATGTGAAAGCCTGCAACGCTTATCGGTATGACCAGGTCGAAGACAGTTCATACAAACGTTGCTTTCTGAAGCTTTTTTAATGCGTGCTTCTGTGTCAAGATTTCTGAAAGGTTGACAACTGAATAAAAAGTGATTCTGAGAACACATAGGACATTTAACGTTGTCTGATTTGTTATTATTATTTGTTTTTGTTGTTGTAAGGAAGTTTTTAGTTTTGCTGTGTTCGTTGGTGTCTTTTGTTGTTGTGTTTTTGTTATAATTTAAGGATTCAAGTAAATCTGCTCTGTTTGTTAAAATTTTTATATAATCTTTTAGATTTGGATAAGAATCTAAATTATTTTTACATTCTTCCCACTCCCTTCGTGTGACCTTGTCAAGTTTTTCTGACATCATGTATATTATAAGGGTTTCTCCTAGACCCCCTTGCTCAGAAGGCTGCCCTAAAGTGGACAAGGCACGAAGATTTTTATTTGTGACGTCAATCATGTTCCGTAACGATTTACAAGATTCATGTTGAATTTGTTCAAGATTAAATAAGGCCTGTACGTGATTATTAATAAGTAGTCTTTCATTGTCGTACCTTTCGGATAATAACTGCCAAACTGTATTATAGTTATCTGCTTTAAAATCAATGCTTTTTATCACTAATGATGCGCTGCTGGTTAAGGCAGCACGTAAGTAGTGAAATTTGTTGATATCTTGTATGCTATCATTGTTATGAATAAGGGAAAGATACGTATCTCGGAATTCAAGCCAGTGCTGATAGTCGCCGTTGAAGTGAGGCAAGTCTATCTTAGGCAGCCGAACGAAGTCGTGCCTGCAGCCAGAGCCGTGGCGCGGGAGCTCATCAACGGAGGTAGCAGACACGAGCGCGGGCGAAGAGGCGCGCACAGGGGCGAGGCTCGCCCCCGCGCGGGCCACCAGCGCGTGGTACTGCGTCTCGAACTGCTCCCTCTCGACATACATGTCGTCCGCATCCTCCGACAACAGCTCCAACTCTGTCTGTAACACGTCGAATTCCTTATATAGTGTTTCCATTAAACTAAGACGGTTTTTTAATTCTGCTGCTTGAAAGCTATCTAAATCATTTCCCGTGCTAGGTAATAATCTTATGAAATTGCTAAAATGCGTAAGCTTTGCTTTGTAGCCACCACGCCTCTTTATAAGTTCCCTTAATTTTGCATCCGACATAATGAGAATGTAGGTAGGTCGTTAAGGCAAAGTCAAAAGTCTAAAGTGCAAGCAAAGACAAGGAAGCTAATATAAATGTAAGCTAAGTTATAATATAAAGCGTAAACAGCTGGCCAAGCTTACGGTAAAATCAGCTGATATTGCTAACGAGCCCGGTGAGTAAACCGGTTCAATAGTACAGTATCGATAAAAAAAATCACTAATGAGGTTGTTTACGCGTTTAGCAAACACGTGCGGTTAGCGAACGGAAAGTTTTAACAAATAATAGTTAAAAAGTTATGCAATAGCAAACACGTGCGGTTAGCGAACGGAAAGTTTTAACAAATAATAGTTAAAAAGTTATGCAAAATGACGATGATTTGATTATGGAAAATTCCACTGAATAGGTTTGCTATATATTAAGAGATCAATGTATGCCTGATCCGTATAGCACTATTTTAAAATTCCTGGATAGAAAGGCAAAAAAGACAGGAAAGTAGACAAGGATAATGGAACGGACTCACTCTGAATAATGTCCCTCTGGGTAGACTGTCCTTTAAGTGTCCTCTGCGGCGTAGGCGACCACGCGCTACGGACGGCGGCCGGTCGGTCCGAAGTCCACAGAAGGTGCGTGCGAGCACAAAAACGGCGATCTTCTTTAACTCGAAGGACCATATGTTGAGTATCAAGCTCCAGGTGTGCTGCTGGTGGTCTTGACTAATAAAACTACTTGAATTATAAATATTAAACTGTATTTCTTGGGTTGGTTTGAGACGACCGATATGTGCGCACGCTCAAGATGACGGCGAGTAAGCGAGTGAGTGGCGGGGGAAGCCCGCGATCGCAGTGTGGTATGTGGCCCGATGTGACGTCAGGAACATCGTATTTATTTATATCTAATCAAAAGCCAAAAAATCTGATTTTACCTTAAAAAATGACGTAATAGACCAGGGTAGAAGCCTTTAAAAATAATAAAAAGTGAAAAAAAATAATAGTAGGATGCAACCCATTAGAAAAGGAGGGGAATATTATAAAAATGAAAGGAAAAATAATTTACGGGCGATCTGAGGTCGGGAAGGGGATGGGGGTGAGTTTTTAAGGGTAAAAAACGGTTTTTCTCGATTTCCGGCAAAACTAAAAGTCCTATCGAAAAAAGTCAAATGGCAAAGTTGTAGGTAATAAAAAGATCTAAAACTTTTGTATTTACAATTTTTTCACATAACCTCAAAAGCTATGTGAAAAATTCAAAAAACCAAGTTTTTGGTTTTTTATTTTTATCTTTTACAAAAATTTGTTTTTTTTAACGACATTTGGTGAAAACTTTCCTTTTTATGTCCCAAATACGCTGTAATTTATTTGATTAAAAATATTTATTTTTTCACCTCATTTTGAATTAATATCGAAAAAGCAGCCTAATTTTCAATCGAAAATTCACCCGTCAAAATATCGGCTTTTTTCAAAAAATTGGTATGTTTTCTGTTCGTTGAAATCTCTACTTTCCGATGGTGAAAAAAAATATATATGTTACCATAGTAAATCTTCTCAGAAAATGCAAAAAATCGAAAAAAACTCGAATTCGATTTTTTTTTATTATTATAAATAATTTTGAGCTATTTACACAACATTACATGCTACATTAATAAAAAAAAATTGAAAATCAAAATGTACTACTATAATTAACAAACAAATAAGTTAATAAAATTAATATTTAATAAGACATCTACAATATTTGGAGAAAGTTGTCGAATCTTTTTTAAATTATATGCGTAGGTGCCTATTTATAACTATTTTAAGATAAATTATATACCTGAGTGACCTACGAAAAATTGTAGCCCATCAAAAGGAATTTCATCGAGAAGTGGGGAAGGGGCTAGGCGGGTCTGGGTCTTACTACATACATACCTACTATTTCGTAACAGCTGTTACAACCGTTAGCCTAGCCAGTATTCGAAATACAGTACAGTATACAACATCGTTTATAAAAATACACGTGCACGCTGAGTTTATGAAGATAATTGTGACAAGTTTACTTAAAAAAAAAAAAACTTTTCGAATCTGCATAGGAAGGTAAATACTATCTCTATTTTTATCTGTATCAATCAACTCAAACATTAAAATAGTAATATTTTCTTTAAAAAATAGTATGCTTAACATAACATAACCTAAAGATTAAAATTAAATGATATTTTAGTACAAGATTAAAAAATAATAATTTTAATGTTGCACAAACAAATTTAGTTAATCCCATGAAAAAAATATATATTTCAAAATACATAAAAAATATATTAAAAATCTATAAAAATATACGAAATATATATTTTTTTATATTTTTAGCTATGTTTTTTATGTCTTTTAGGATATATTTTGAATGTATCTAAAATGTATTTAAAATATATGAAATATACATGATTTTTTAAAGTAAATTTGTCACAATTATCTTCAAGAAACTCAGCGTGCACGTGTATTTTTATAAACGATGTTGTATACTGTACTGTATTTCGAATACTGGCTAGGCTAACGGTTGTAACAGCTGTTACGAAATAGTAGGTATGTATGTAGTAAGACCCAGACCCGCCTAGCTCCTTCCCCACTTCTCCATGAAATACCTTTTGATGGGCTACAATTTTTCGTAGGTCACTCAGGTATATAATTTATCTTAAAATAGTTATAAATAGGCATCTACGCATATAACTTAAATAAGATTCGACAACTTTCTCTAAATATTGTAGATGTCTTAGTAAATATTAATTTTATTAACTTATTTGTTTGTTAATTATAGTAGTATATTTTGATTTGCAATTTTTTTTTATTAATCTAGCATGTAATCTAACGTTTTTCGAGTAATTAAAGTGTGAATTTTAATAAATAGCTCAAAATTATTTATAATAATAAAAAAAAATCGAATTCGAGTTTTTTTCGATTTTTTGCATTTTCTGAGAAGATTTACTATGGTAACATATATATTTTTTTTCACCATCGGAAAGTAGAGATTTCAACGAACAGAAAACATACCAATTTTTTGAAAAAAGCCGATATTTTGACGGGTGAATTTTCGATTGAAAATTAGGCTGCTTTTTCGATATTAATTCAAAATGAGGTGAAAAAATAAATATTTTTAATCAAATAAATTACAGCGTATTTGGGACATAAAAAGGAAAGTTTTCACCAAATGTCGTTAAAAAAAACAAATTTTTGTAAAAGATAAAAATAAAAAACCAAAAACTTGGTTTTTTGAATTTTTCACATAGCTTTTGAGGTTATGTGAAAAAATTGTAAATACAAAAGTTTTAGATCTTTTTATTACCTACAACTTTGCCATTTGACTTTTTTCGATAGGACTTTTAGTTTTGCCGGAAATCGAGAAAAACCGTTTTTTACCCTTAAAAACTCACCCCCATCCCCTTCCCGACCTCAGATCGCCCGTAAATTATTTTTCCTTTCATTTTTATAATATTCCCCTCCTTTTCTAATGGGTTTCATCCTACTATTATTTTTTTTGGTTTTAAAAATTATCGACCCTGGTCTATAATTTCCATACGAACTTTCATCCCCTATATCTCCTTACAGCCCTTTTTCGCAATAAAAAGTATGTCCTTTCTCAGGCCTAGAGCCTAAGTTTTTGTGTTTTGTGAGTTTTTGTGATTGTGTAACACACAGACAGAGTTACTTTCGCATTTATAATATTATAGTAAGGATATTCAAACATTTGTGACCAATTGTTACCATTTTCACGAAAACGGAATATAAACATTATGCTAGCGTAGTAATTTCAAAGTTATTGAATAATTTTTGAAAAACGTTTAAAGTTAACTTAATTAGGTATGTGTGCATTGCAGGGTTGCTTTTCCAGAAATATGTTTGTTTACATGTTTAAAAAATAAATCGCTAACGCAGTCAGTCGTAGTCTTGAATTTTTTTTCTTTTAAATTTAGTAGTGTATTGTCAGCTAAGGCTGATGGTTCTGTGTTGACTTTGAACAAGTTTTTTTGCACTTTTCATTACCTTTTTGTTACTAGATACAAGGCAAAATTTCATTAGATTAAAAGTGTTACATTGTCGTGTCAATTCGGTGTCCTCGTTAAGTTCAGCAGCATTCAGTTTTATTAACAGTTTGTTACTTAATATTTTGTCACATCTAGTAAACCTAACTTTGTAATACTGTGGGTTCAGAGACAAAAGGAAGTATTAAAATATATTTAGTTTTATAAATCCACAACGATGAGTGTTTTTAAAAATGGAACGTTATCTTGTGATACCCATTAAAAAATAAATAAATTGCCCATTGCGACAGTGGTGGCTCTCGGCCACCGTAAGCGCGGGCCTGTGGACGGTGAGTAATGGGCTAGCTCGCCGTCCGTCTATCTTATGACGACAGGCCGTATCGACGGCGCGTTCTTGTTCCACGCGCGCCTGAAAGAGATGTCAGCCGATGCTTGCCAGGGCTGCGGGACTATTCGAAAGAGATACCGCGGCCCTGGAACACAAAGGGCAAAGGAAGGAACATGGATAGGTTTTAGTCCGTAAAAGTCTGACACTCCCTTCCACTCCGCCCTCAGCGGAGAACAATAAATGATGATCTATTCTTGAATGAATCCTCAAGTTTTTATTATGTTTAAAGAATTCTCAAATAAAAGGTTATTTACTAAATTTCAATGCGTAAAGGTTAGATAGATCATGAGAAATAGAGCCAATTTTAATATTTCCTCCCCTGCTTCTCGGGTTCGTCTCGTACCAGTGTCGTCACATTTAAAGGTATTATACTTATCTCTCCCTGTATGGATTAGTTCAGATCTGGTTATCTCCATGACTAGCTAAAAGTTGCGTTACAACTAAGTTTTGTAACATTTTCACAGTTCGACCTATATAGAAAAGTTTCCATCATTTGTTTTGACGATGGCACGATATAAAAAATATATATTGCAATCAAGGCGAAGAAATTCGGAAGGCCATTGGGAAATGAAGAGGAAGGGTCGCTTTCATCAATTTTGGCGTGAAGTTAGGTACTAAAATTTATATAACAATCAATTTGATGAATTCATTGGGTATGTGTGGTGTAGGCGTTTAAAATGAGTACGTTAAATAGAAAACATGATTGAATGAACATGAACATGATTAATAAAAGGTTTCATATTTATTTCTTTACAAAATAAAATAGTCAAACATTCTCGGAGATCTTTAAAATATTTTCCTCCATGTCAAAATCGAGTTCTCAACATAAAGGGCTCTGGAACATAAAGGGCAAAAGAAGGAACATGTATGGTTTTTAGTCAGTAAAAGTCTGACACTCCCTTCCGCTCCGCCCAGAGCGGGAGGAGTCATTTGATGATTTCCCACCGGAAAAAAAAAAGGTAGGTAGGAGCGTGGTATTGGAATTCATCATCATCTACAGTCCAACTCCACCACAACACAACAACGCACAATAACGGGACGTGACGTGTGACTTTACTTTAAATACCTTCACAGGGGGCTGTGAAGGTACTTAAAGTAAAGTGACAACATTAAAAACTAGTACTTAAAAAAAACTTGTCTAATATTGGAACTTTGACCGCCAATATGACGCACTCGAAACATTGTGCTGATGGATCGATTGAATAGTACGGGGGTCGTGGAGGTATTAAAAGTGAGGTCACAACATTAAAAAGAAGTAGGTATTTAAAAAAAAAATGGTTGTCTGTAAAGTTGGTTTACGGACGATAGTTTAACGTGACAACGTCGCATAGGCTAATCGAGTGGAAGAGAGATAGATGCGGCGCAAACGTACAATGAGCGTAACGGGACAATGAGTCATCATTTTTCGTGCATGCAGCCGGCGTTCACGATTTATTAGACGTTGACACGTCAAAAAAACTTGTCAAAAAATTGGAAATTTGACCCCCAATATGTCCGTAACTACTTCCTTTTGGCTTGGCTAAGGGTCTATTTACACCCTTTATACTAATATTAAAGTTGAACGGGTGAACTGATGAAATTTGGCACAGAGATAGATTATTATCCGGAATAGCTAGCAGTAACATAGGACACTTTTTTTTTCTCACACATACTGATCAAAATGTCCACGGAAATGAAGTCGCCAACTGTAAAACGCTTTAGCAAAATCAGTCAAAAACTTTCCTACTGCTGGATACCTGCCTTCTCTGCGAGATGGAGTGTAATCCACCATTTGGGTCAGGTGCGGGTCGGTAAACTTGAATTATAGCAATCGCATTGTGAAGTAAAATCGTAAGGTTAAGAGAACGCTAAGACCAAGGCATTCAAATAAAATATCGAAATTATAAATATCTGGATAAAAAAAAGGCAGGGTGGGCACAAGGGCAGAAGAGTAAGTGCAAAGGGCTAGGTAAGGCTAAACGATTCATGGGTAACAAAGTGAAAGCTATAGTATGCAAGTATTGTACTAACTAATCGCATGAGTTGTACCACAACCAATAGCCGTATGGTTTAAGGGCTGGGCTGGGTTGGTTTGGGTTAGTTTGTGTTTATAGTTAATAGTTACGAGTAGTTACATAAAAATATAGGTAATATTACAAATGGGAGCTGCATCTACCAACAAACTGCTTTACAGTTTGGCAGAAGTAACATTTTTTTTTGTAATACGGTAAGTATTACTAGTCCTCAGTTTTTTTTTTTTTTAATTTAAATAATTATCTGTCAAAATTTTTATAGCTGGGATTTTGATGCGAAAAAAAAACATACATAGTAATTTATATTTCATGTTCAAACGTTGATTCCCTGGGGTTATTCTTGTACATTTATGGTCTACATTTGCCTTCCATCTCATTACTTAGTCAGACGTCGTTCGTAATCCATCTCAGTCTGTTTTCTCGTCCTTAAATTAATGCCCGAGGACCCCTCATGAGATTTTCTTTTATTAAAGAATACCTTTTGAATTTTTGAGGGTTGTGCGGTTAATGTTAAAATTATATGTTGGCAAGAAATGACGTGGGGTTTAAATACATTTTTTTTAATTTTACTTTATTTTTATCTCCGGTACATACAATGTCTCTTTGTTTAGGCCCTCAGACAAGAAGTTTACGAGCAAACGATACGTGGGTAGCAAATTTTTTACTTAGCATCGACTTTAGCATTTGCTAAAGTCTACATGCAAGTAATGTATATACTAACTGTCGCTTTAAGTCAACGACGGAGATTATTGTCGGTTAGTTAAAGTACTTCAGCAACATAGTACAAAAGGTACTACACCGCCATCTATACCACAAAGGAAGAACTAACATCAAAATTCTGAATCGCGCTATTAAAGTTGTCATGGTGCAAATATGCTCACAAGCTAATTCAAGTTTGTTTATGTTCTTCTAGAACAAACGGCTGAAGTGGAAACATAATGAAACAGTGATAGATTTTACTTTGTTTTGCATGACCACAAGCTTCAAACATGACTTTGGTAAAGCTTACATTTATGCAAGCAGTCGACTAATGAGTTTGATTTCGTTACTCGTTAATTATTTCTCTGAACTACTTCCTCGATCTGTATTAAATAAAAACGAAGAGTCTCTTCTGCTTAAATTCCCAAAAGCAATTTCTAAAATAAAATTCTAACCTACCAATAGCAAGTTCCTGTCGAAGAAATAGAATTTGCTATCAACTGACCAACTAAATAGTTCTCTAATTTAAACTTTATAAAACTCCACCGTCTTAAACTTAACATTGTTTACCTCCATTATGAACTAACATTTTATCTTCCCAATGTTTTCAAGACTGGCTATAAATCTCTTCGCACGAACACATGCTTTATTTTATACAACCTAGACTTTAGATCATTGGTTCCCAACCTATGGTCAGCGGACCACCGGTGGTCCGCAAGAGTATCGAATAAGTTCCGCGAAAGGTTAAAATGTTATTCGTACGTTTTATCTCGCACAAACGATGTAAGATCAACCCAACCTAATTGAAAACCTATCAGATGCGAGGTGCTAAAATTTTTTCTCTCTTGCAAGATTCATAAGTATTTCTGAAAAAATCTACTTACTTATTCCTATTTCCGTATGTATGATTGCATCCTTCACTATTTTAATTCTAAAGGCTTTCATCAGATTTTCCAGTTTTTGCATTGTGTGAGTTAAAGATTCACCCCCTAGATATAATCCTGTCAGTGTTCATGTTTTCTAGGACATTATGGCCTCTGCTAACAATAAAGGTCCAAGAAAGGTTGGGAACCACTGCTTAACACAGACGACCACTATACCAGATAAGAATGGTGGAGTTCAGAATGTCTGTTAATTGTAGCCCTTCCAACTCTTCACTTTTTATTTTATCATTGTAATAGTCGGGGAGCTGACCAGTAACCAACTGGTACTGGTCTCACGTGGTAGGTTACGGCCCACTCGCTTTTAAAGAGAGCAGTACTAGCAGTGAAAACGCTTAAGGTTTTAACATGTTAATGAAAAGCTGAACCAAAAGACAGAAACATTTGTGCACGCCGAAGTGTGCACCCGCACTAATACTAAATTACCATACCGCGTGCGAAGACGCGCGGCACATCACTATCTGCGGCATAGGGTTATATAGTCTTTGATCTGCGGGGACGACGGTCATCTGGCAACACTGCGCGCCGTCCGCCTTAATGAGAAAAAATCTCCACCCGGCGCAAGCGACGAGGCACGACGCATAAATGTACGCGTGTCAAATTAATTGTAAACTTGTAAATGCAAGAAATATAAACGTTTGATTCAAAGAAGAGGAATTGCCATGCAATCCCCTTCAACATTATAAACCAATGGTTGATATAACTCGTAGAAAAGCAATAAAAAACGACTGAGCATCGCAACATATAAAGTGACGCAAATATTTATCAAAAGTTGAAAAGAAAAATGAATCTTGAGCTGTCATATCAAATTAGATAAAAGGTTGTTTTTTTATGACAAACATGATGCTGGAAACAAGCCAGATAGGCTGACGACCTCAAGAAAGTAGCTAGGGTCAATGTCCAGCCTACGACATGAATATCTAAAACCTTTTAAAAGATTTTTTAGTTGTCGTTTGGAGGATTATTTTATTTTTATTTAATTGAATAATAACTAGCGAAACTTTTTCAAATAAGACCGTTTCTAAACCAACCCTAGAAAATGTTAACTGCCTTTGAGCCATTTTAAGCTTTGTGCTCAACGCTCAAATCCGTCCAATGTTTCTGACGAGAGCTATCTATAATAAACAAAAGAGAAAATTTGTTCGGTAAATTTTAACTAAACGTGTCATAATGCCTGTAATCCCCGAATGGTTTAACAGAGTAGTACTATTAATACACCCACATTTTACTTGTTTTGTTCAAGTTGTTGCGACGAATCTAGACTGCTATTGAAAAATCCCTGATGGAAAAACTAAATAATACAATTTAACAGGCAATTTATTTTTGTCTAACCTAAACTGTCCCACTGCTGGGCAAAGCCCCCCCCCCAGTAAATACTTGGGGGAGGTTAGTTCGAGGTGGCGCGGGTGACTTTCCAAGAGCTCTTGTGCCGCGCTACCTCGAACTAACCTCCCTCAAGTATTTACTGGGGGGGGGGGGCTTTGCCCAGCAGTGGGACAGAAAAAATTATATTATCAAACAAGTAAATTTTGGTACTCGTCCCTATTCCATGGGACTTAAACATAACGGGAGAAATGTAGGCTTACTATTATTGGTACACCTCTACCTTACCCTTCAGGGATTAGAAGCGTGATGTTTAATTTCAGATGACTACACAAATTCATTCGCCAGCTCTCTGACTATAAGGTTATTAGCTTAGTCCCACATTGCGGTGTTAAGTGACGACTGTATCACTACAGAAGTTAATAAAGGGTCGTGCGTTGCTAATGTTATATCTGCTCGGGAAAACTTATTGTAATAAAGTTTAGTGTTCACGTTGGTATGTGTTTGTATGTAGGTTTCGTTATTTTGTCTGTATTTTGGAAGTCTGGTTATATGTTACATATAACTACAACTATGTCAATCGAATTCGGCGATATAAATAAAAAAAAAACTGACTCTCATGAACATTACACTGAAGAAGAATTTTCCCCATTTATTTATTTATTCATGAACACATACATTTGTTTTAACAGGTATGACCCAAGCTAACAAAAGTAGTCATGCTAATAAAAAAAAACTAAAAAAAAAATAAGAAAAGAGATAACTGTTAATCTGTCAGTCTGTCCTGAGCTTATTCTGATGAAGTTTTGCACTCAGTTAGCCCATGACCGGGGTTAGGGCATTGGATACCGTTTATTCCGGAAGTTAGGTATGCACGAGACCAAAATTTCCGATCTCCAAGCACAAGCTAATCGTCCCAGTGTTTGCAATCATGAATCATGTAACAAAATGATACATGACTGTATTGTTTGATTGGTCTGTTGGTCTAATGGTTAGTGACCCTAACTGCTAGGACGGAGGTCGTGGGTTAGATTCCCACACAGGACAAATCTTTGTGCGATGAGTACGATTATTTGTTCTGTATCTGGGTGTGTAATTTATATCTATATTATGGATGTATTTAGAAATATATAAGAGTAGGTTTATTAGTTGTCTGGTTGCCATAGTACAGGCTCTGCCTAGTTTGGGATCAGATGGCGGTGTGTTGGTTGTCCCCAAGATATTATATTATTATTATTAAGTAGTTAAGATTTAGATTGGAGTACACTAAATGCGTCGCGTAGTTGTTGGTCATACCTAACCAGCAGATAACATGGAGTAAAACTACTGAATAAACATTGTTAATCAGCAATATATTTTTTGTTATTGTTATGTAAGTGACTGAACTTATGAAGTATTTTCAACCAAAATGAAGCTTCAGCAACTAGTTGAGTTAACGTTCATATTCGTATTACAATTACATCACAGTGCGTGCATGTTACGTTTCTCGTTTCATCCCAACAAATTCGACATCTCCTTCGAAATTGGACAACGCCGTAACACATTTGTGGACAGCCTCAAAGAGACCTTTGCTGAGGATGGAACTGAATCTGCTACAGACTACTTTTTTGATTCAACGTCACGACAAGAAGAACAGCACCCCAACGTACTCGCTGACAGACTGAAAGAGATCTATATGAATATGAAGAAAAATAATGCTGGGTCAATGAAAGATGAACTATTAAATCCCATAACATGGCCAGAGCAACTAAGTGATGAGATTTTTGACCTCACATCACGGCCAGAAGGACAAAGCCCACTAATCCCTGAAATCAACAACGGCGACCTAAACGAAATCATTCTTAATCCAGAGAGAGAAGATTTCATAGAACCAGAGGAACAAGTGAAGTACAAGCCTTCGAGCGAAGACGTCATCATCCACATGAGCAGTATGACCTCACCGCAGCTGATCGCTATGCACGGCTACCCGGCGGAGTCTCACACGATTGTAACAGACGACGGATACATATTGACGATCCATAGGATACCATATTCTAAAAACAACAGAAATAAAATAAGTCCCAAGAAGACAGTGCTGTTACATCACGGTCTGCTTGGGAGCTCTGCCCATTGGCTAATACCAGGACCAATGAAAGGCCTAGGTTATATCTTATCCGATGCTGGTTACGACGTTTGGATGGCGAACGTGCGAGGAAACACTTACTCCAAAGCTCATGTTTCAAGAAATGTTAAATCTTTTGAATTTTGGAACTTCACGTTTCACGAAGTGGGTCAACACGATCTCCCAGCAGTCATAGATTACATAATGGAGGTGAAAGGAGGAGACGTCAAAATTAATTAAAGTGGTCATTCTATGGGAACCACGGCACTGTTCGCACTGCTATCCACGAAAACTCAATACAACCAGGTGTTGAGAGCAGGATTCGCTTTAGCTCCAGTTGCCTACATGACTAATATAAGAAGCCCGATAAAAAACTTAGCTAAGTATAGCAATAAGTTACACTCTCTTATGACACTATTCGGCGGAGCTAATGAGTTTCTTCCTGAAAATCCGGCGCTCAAATGGTTATCAGAACATTCTCTAGAGCTGATGCGCCATGATGAGGAAGGTAAATTTGAAGATGTGATGTCTATTTTGTTTGGGCATGATGCTGGCCAATTCAATAAAACCTTTTTGCCATTAATACTTGGTCAATGTGCGGGTGCTTCCACCAAAACGCTAGTTCACTATGCTCAAGAAATTAAGCAGAGTGGCAAGTTCCAAATGTTTGACAACGGGCCTGCGGATAACATCAGGGCATATGGCACCTTATCTCCTCCCGAATATCCGTTACACAAGATCACTTTGCCTATTGCTCTGTTCAGTGCTGAGAACGATTGGTTATCCAGTGTTGATGATGCCAGAAACTTGTATAAACAACTTGTGAATCCAATAGATCATTACATAGTGCCTTTGAAGGAATTTAATCACGCAGACTTTTTGTGGGCAATTGACGCGCCCACTCTACTTTATGCAAGGTTGTTACAGTTATTAGAAGAAGATGTTAGTAAGCTAGATTCTTCTGTTGATATTTTTGACGATAATTTCTTAGATAAAGCAGATATAGCTACCGAACAATACAATTAATTAATGTTATTAACCCGCATGAAATTAATTCTAAAATATTACTTCCTTATTTGATTCGGGTTTTCCTTTTTTTAACCCTAATTCTTTTTCTTATATCATAAGTTACTCCCTATAACATCAGCTATATAATCATAACATCAGCTATATAATCGGTCCAGCTGTTTCGGAGATTAGTCGTAACAAACAGAGAGACAGCCGACAAATAAACCAAAAAAATGATTTTTTGATTTCAGTACCGTATTTATTATACACTTTCGTATACATTCAGTAAAAAGCTTTTGTTATGAAATTAAAAACAGACACTTTAATTTCATTTAGGTATTTGTATTATTTATTTCGATCTAAACTCACACGGCAAAATGTAAATCATTTTGTTACTTTACCCTAATTGCAATTATTCTATGGTGTAATCATTAATGTGTATTTATATAATGTTTAATGCCGTGTTTATTTAATAGCGATGATTGTGTGTCCATTAACTACTGTTTAACATCAATAATTTGAATCTATTGTTGTGATTTACATGTTTTTGTTTTAAATGAGTCTGTTTTCTAATTTCATGCGAACATGTAATGGTAAAAATTTAAAACCAAATTATAATAATTTTATGTGTTTGAGTCGTTTAGAGTTGAAACACTAGAGCCATGATGAGGTCCGAGTGACCACCTAGTAGTTTTAGTTTTTCGGCACATCGCCAAGCGGTTGGTCGACTCTTCCCATGACCAGAGGGCTGGCCGTTTTATTTGGACTAAGAATCAGCAATGCCATTCAATGTAGCAATATTGCCAGCCTTCTGGCACTATTCTTGTTGACAGTGACCCGGATAGCGCAGCAGAAAATTATTCAATTATTTTGTGATATCATACCTGTATCCAAATTTTTATTATTATTTTTAGATTTTTCATTTTTCGTAAATTATGTAAATATTTATTTAATAAATAACTATTTTGAATTTCACTTTAATGTTTTCATTTTCCAGTATATAATAGGTTAAACAGTAATGAGTTGACTCTTTCAAATGAAATAACAATCGTAATTATAAACTAAATAAACAGAAACAGTGAAGCCAAAAAAATCCTCATTTGGGAAAGAGAAGTATGAAATTACATTAATTAGCACATGCCAGTAAACAAAATGGTCGTGGCTAAATAACAACAACCGCACGGGTGATTTCCAAGGTTAAGCAGTTCTTGCCTAGGTTGGTCCGTGGATGGATGGCCATCATTAAAAACTCAAACCGAGATTCCGAGGTAGTAGAATCTTAGATCTATACTAGAGCAATAGCTATGCTAGAGAATAGTGACCTCGGGAATATCAACTCCCGAGACGACGACAAGGACGGGACTCCTCGGCAGTCTGGTTCAGAATAGGGTATCGTCGAAGAGATTCATTCATTGTTTTCCATTTATTTTCTTTGGAAGACTTTTTCAATAACGGCAATAGCCTTGTCTAATACCATAAGTTCAGTACAATATTATAGGTTTTAAACATTGCTGGTGCTGAAATTGACGCGTGTGGCTGTTATTATTTAGCCTGTCTGGCTCTTATAGCAGTATTACTTTAGTGTTACTTCAGTGTGGAAAAGTGATGGAAGTCATCATCATCATCATCACCTACTGCTAGGTATAAGCCTCCTCTTTCATCTGCCACACTTCCCGGTTCTATGCGTCTCTTATCCAGGTGTTTCCCGCGATTTTGACGAGTGATGGAGCTATACCATGTATGCCTGGCAGTCGCCTGGATTTTCATACACACATCTTGACCCACATTTTATGTAGGCCCCAGGTCGTGGAATCTCCTGCATTTTCCGAAGTAGGTAAGTAGTACAGTCATTAAGGATCAGTTTGTCATGCTTATTTAAAGTCGACGTAGCTTGTCGTCTTCTTTTAAACTTGGCGTGTCTTGCTCGATTCCCACACGGAACAAATATTTGTATATCCTACTCGTTTTAGGTTTTGGGTCTAGGTGTTTGTGTATGTGAGTTTAAGTGACGGTAAACGCTTAGAAAAAATTAAAAACACAATTATTCCTCATCACAGGACGTAGTCGCCTCCTTTCTAGCCATATCATCCTTCACATAGTCCATTCATCACCTCTTTGGTCTTCCTCTACTCTTGTAACATTCAAAATTTTCCACATTTCTTCTCCAAGACATCTTATGAAGACTTCAGCATACCTAACGATGACTGCATCGGTGATAGGTATTAATTATTGTTATCGTTTACCTTCAGTATGTAAGTGTAATAGTAGCTGATAACAACATAGGAATTCCCTAAAACAGAATACCTTCTTACAATTTTTTGTAATATTTGATATTCTCGGAATAAATTATAAAAATATCATGATTAGCGCGTATTAAGATAACAAAGTGCAAGGATCAGACCAATGATTAAAAGCGGGTATTTTTAAATTAAAACAAAAACGCCGATTCTTGTAAACTATAAATACATGGCTTATGCGCGGTTCGTCACTGTACCGGTTCGTCATCAAAAAAGAAAAGATCACGATTCACGCTTTTTGTTTTCTTTGTACCGATTCGTCATCGAAGTGAACTAACTATACAATTCATTTTTATTATAAGGTACAGAATATTTACAAAAGTTTTTTAAACTGGACAACATATATTATTATTATTATCTTCATCCCCAAAGACAACACTGCCATAATTAATGCATATACATTTCACTCCTATTTTTGAAAATCGTCTTTTCGATGATTCTTTGGATGGGGTCTTTTTTACTTCTTAGTTAGGCCTTCTGGTATTCGTAAAATATTTTTTGAGAACTGTAAAAAGTACTAGGCTGGCATGAATTCAAGGTGGTATATTAACAGTTCTGGAAAACAACGTAAAATACCCTAACAGGTCTAAACCACAACCTGTAATTTAGACCTGTTAGGGTGTTTTTTTTAGTTACACTATGCATATTTAAATGCGTTGTAGGACCGATAAGTAAACAAAATCTGTTTAATATTTTTAATATAATTCGGTGGGTCTGAACAGTACGGCGCGGCGACCGCATCAAAGATACGCCTACACACCATCACGCCCGTAATCCCCGATGAGTTATGCAGAGTATTCCCAAATTTCGCCAGTTTTCCAGTTATCAGATTTGTCCCCTATTATAACAAAGAAATCGGAGAACAGGGATGATTATAATGATGAAAATGTGACAAGGCAGTCTACATTCTACTGTCAAATCTAGACACAGCTAAACATTTTACATGTAGGTACTTACATTTTTATCACTGACCAGTTTGTGCCCGAGGCTTTGCTCCCGTTACGGTCGGAAATTATTTCAGAGGAATATCCTGTATTTTTTTGAATATAGCCTGTGACACTCAAAGATAATGTAGCTTCCTAATAGTGAAAGGGTTTTAGGAATCGGAGCATAAACTAACAAATTTTACCCCACTAAAATATTAGATAATAGCTTTTGCCCACGACTTCGCTAGCGTTAATTTAGAATTTGACAATCAATTCGGGTTGTACTCTGCTTGTAATAATATAACGCAATCATGATTCGAAAGACACGTGGCACCATTTATTATCATAAGAACGTTATTGTTGTTTTTCTCGAGAACAGTACTTTTTTTTGGGAAAAGGTACCCTATATCCGTTTCTGTACACCTGACAATGAATATGCAAAATTTCAGGATGATCGGTTCAGTGGTTTAGGTATGAAAAGGTAACAAACAAACTTTCGCATTTGTAATATTAGTTAGAATTCCTATATTCCTTCCCTAATATTAAACATTGAGCTTAAAAACGAAAGCGCTGTGACCTGCGACATACACTCGTGAATGTATTTCATGAAATTATTAATAAACCGAGTCTATTTGGTGAAACCGCAGTGTGACCCCGCCGCACCTGCGACCTCTGTGAACCGGGCTATACATTGGTGTATTTTAAACGTAAACTGCTTTTCTGTTATCACTACACGAAAAAAAGAAGAATAAAACGTTAATTTATTTTTTAAGGACAGAAGGACCTGGTGGCTAAATAATGACAGTCATACAGCTCGCTCTTTAATCAAAGAAGCGCTTGCCAAGCTCGGTCCATAAACGGGAGGCCATTAATGACATACCGAAACATCTCCGTGTTTTGAAAAGCACGTTTAGCCTTTCTTATCGGTTGTCATTCGAAGATCTTTGACAGCCGTTACGGGAAACTTGACCGGTGTTGTTACCCAAGTGAGTTACCCAGTCATTTCCAACTTAGTTGGGAAAAGGCTAGCAGATTGTCAGGTTATAGTTCATTTATAAGCGGTTTAGTCGTGCGAATTAGAACCTGTCAAGTACATCATCACCTGCGTAGCCTTTTCCCAACTATGTTGGGATCGTCTTCCAGTCTAACCGGATGCAGCTGAACTCCAGTATTTTACATGGAGCGACTGCCTATCTGACCTCCACAACCCATTTAGTACTGGGTAATACGATACCTCTTGGTAAGACTGGTTGTCAGACTTTTGGGCCACTGACTACCTGTAACGACTGCCAAGGAACTATAAATGACAGCCGGGACCAACGGCTTAACGTACTTTCCGAGGTAGGGAGGAAACTCGGTATATAACGGGTCACCCATCCACAGACCAACCTAGGCAAATACAGCTTAGCCTAAAGATCGATCCGAGCAGCCGTATTATTTAGCCAAGAACTCCTCCTTGAACCTATCAAGTAGGTACCTTTTACAATATTATTCCTAAACTCTGTTGATTTTCCGTCAGAAATAAAACCTCCACCTTATATTTATTTTCATTGGTGTTGCAAGAATGCGGAAAACAAAGCTTTGCCGTGAGGTTATCTCGTGAACATCGTATGTTCGTGGATAAGTGTATGTGGCAACGTGAGACCAGATAGATTGAGGTGATAGGCGCTTTGGGAATAACATGCTATGTTGCCTTTTGTGCGGTTGGTTCCTCTAGAAGTCACGGAACTTTTCAGGAAAATAATTATTATGATACAACTTATTTTTCACTTTATAAAATTATAGCCTATGTATTAGTCTGATGCTTAAGCTATATTACGGTACAGTTTTGTCAAAACCCATTCACAGTTATTGAAGAGTAACAAACATCCATTCTTATAAACTTTAAGATTTTCTGTTACAGAATAGCTAATTAAAATATTTTTTTATCAGCCATGTGTGTCCCACATTATGGCAAATGACTGTCTTCCCTTCGTTCACTTATCCCTGTCCATAGTTGTTAGCCATTGTAGTTGTTGGCCATTGTCCAATCCTTAAGAAAACAGTAGAGTTCGTCCCGCCATTTTCTTATGCCTGCCGCGTTGCCGTTTGCTGCCATCGCTCCTTCAGTATCCGACCGATGTGGCAAGTCATAAATAGACATTTTATTTGTGACTAGGTTTTGCCCGCGGCTTCGCGTGTTAATTTAGAATTTAACAATTAAACTCTTAACACACTACTAAAGTTTCTATACTATTATAATTCAATCATGATTCGAAAGACACGTGGCGCCATCTATTATCATTAGAACGTTATTTTTGTTTTCCTCAGGAACAATACTTTTTTTTCGGTATGAAAGGTACCCTAGTGCGAAATTTCAGGATGATTGGTTCAGTGGTTTAGGCATTAAAAGATAACAAACAAACGTACTTTCGCATTTGTAATATTAGTTAGGAAGTTAGGATAATGTTAGTTAGGATTACTATTATGCAATAATGACTTCCTAGTCATTATTGCATAATAGTTTTCATCATTCTCATCGTGAACAAAAAAAGAAGGTACCTACTACAGAGAAACGTTATTTTGTAAAATTAAGTTAATTAATTAAGTAGAAGTAAGACAGAAGAAAGTATGGGGATGAAAAGAAGCTGCACGCCCTTTGTTAAAACTTTTATTAACACTAGGGATATCACAATTTGTCGTGGGTTTATTTACAAACACAATCACACACGTGCACAAAAACCCAGACTCTTCAACCAACCTTTTTTCCAACTACTTGACCTGTGCGGGAAACGAACCCGAGACACAATTGGTCAAAGCCAATGACTTTACCACAGCATTAGTCGTGCCGACAACCGCTCAGTAGAAAGTTTAATGTATTCTTGTATGAGGAGGGCAAGACTTCCACATGTTACAGTCAAAACTGTTAATCGGACAGAACCACTTTTTACTGGTGTCAGTCCAAGCCCAATAAGTTAAAATGCGTTTTGACTATTAAAAATATGTTGTTCCAGAACCTTATAATTACTATATCACAATGTTTTTCAAAGGATAAAAAAAAACCTAACAATCTAATGAGTTTATGTAAATGTTAGCTATCGTTAAAATAGTTAACCGGTCAAAACAGTTTTGACAGTTATCATTGTGACACATACATTAATTTAAATATAAGTACGTGAGGCCACCACACACAGAACTTATCGTATGAAATATTCTCCGGTCTCCCACAGATATGAATAATTGATAGGAGCTCCAGAAAGATTTATGCGTCTAGTCTTCGGTCAACCGGCAAAGAATCGCGTTACGATAACATATCATAATAACTACGTAAATATGATCTGGGGAAAAACTGTAATGTAATTCTCTCAGTAGGTATTCTCTGAAGCTCTAAGTAAAGTAGGCAGACGGTCAGTTGAATTTAAACCAGTATCTGCAGATCGTTTATTCTGATGAAATTACGTAATAAGAAAGGCCAGCTTAAGGTGGAAGTTCCAGGGTAGCCCGCAAAATTCAAATTCAAATTCAAAAGGCTGTGTGTTGGACACAAATATGAATCGCGACCGTAACATGTATGTATTTACAGAATAACAATCATTAAAATCTTCAATACAACCCTCTCGGTTCATTTAAACCCAATATAATTCATTGACTATTTCATGAAAAAGTCATTCATTGGAATTAAATGAACTTACTTACTTTACTTCTTAAGATTGCAACTGTTTTTTTATTACAGAAACATTAGTAAACCATTGTATAACAGCATCTCCGTATTACATTTCAGCTGTTCCCACAAATCGTATATACTAACCATCTAACGTCCAGGGGTCTTCAAACATTTCATCCAACAAGCTAAGTCAAGTGGGGTATTGCATCCTCTTTGTGGACTTAGCCTGTCTCTAGCACCGAGCAAATCTCGAAAGTGTATTAGGTTTGTACTACTTTTAGTGCAACCCATGCAAATATACGTGGACGGGTAATATCGCTCGTTTTGTAAGGAATTGTTACTATATTGTTAAGAGTTACATTGGAAACATATTCTAGAGGGTTAGTTATTGTTTGTAGGAACGATTGGGAAACTGGAGTTTAGCGAAGATTAATTTATTGTGAAGTTTCTTGGATTTCAATCAACGCGTCCTAACACCAGAATTTTAAATCTTTAGCAATTGTGACCTGTCACTAAATCTGAAAAATCCTTCTTTGTTAATTTAATCATTTAAAAACCACTTAATAACGCTTATTCTTTTCAAACATAGTTTTTTCGTTTTCATTCTGACTGGGGCTACCACAATTTACTGTCAATAAGACACAATACTTCACACCAACTTTCTCCAGAACCATTCTCACCATTGCCCTGTCACAAAATCTTGCGACAGACAGTCCTATCATTTTCTCTGAAGCTTTAATAAAGTAAACTCGATACGACAATAATTACATCTTTGTCTGGAGAGCTCGGAAGCGTTGTCACGCCCATTAGGAGACTGCCAACTTGTTATAGAAGAACAATGATCGTAGAAATATAGGACACGTGCTGCGAGTGGTCATTTACTTTAATAATACTTTTTCCTACATAAAACAGGAGGTATAGGTATGCGGAATCTATCCGTCTCGTCCACGTGGTCGGCCGGTGTATGTGTGTTAGGCATCAACGGACTTCATACATGCCTATGCGACATGAGATCCACTTCACTGCCCGAACTCGCGGACGAGCGGTGTCCTGTGTCAATCGTCTTATGTATAGCAAGAGAAGTCATGGTGTATCAGTGGAGCTGGTCTCGACTAACGTGTTGGATGGGTTTTGGTTTCGAACGCAGGCTCTTTACTTTGTGTAATTTATTACGTCACCAGTGCTCTCAAAACAGTTAACGAAAATATCGGGAAGAAACCGGCATATCCTAGAAAATTTAAAATATCTAACATCTACGAACTCTCACTGGGCCAACGTGATGGATTATGGCTCACTCCCTCTTACAGAGGGGAAGCCGGTGTGCGAGCAGTGGAAACGTCATAGGCAGATTATGCGATAGATTTTATAGGCAGATTATGAGAGACAAAGCGATCCAACAAAACCCATGGAAGGAGTTTTCACCAACGGAAGTGTAGTAGTAGTTTGAAATCAAACTTTGTTCTTAAATAAATAAAGATAGGGCTACTAGACTCATGTTTAGAAAGTTTTTGTTAAGTTATTTTGGTACATCATGAGGAAACCAAACCAACATGTCTGGGAGATATTTCTCGACGGCATGTGAAGCCAAGTCAGATGCCCAGGGGCGGCATAAAACTTTGGGACCAGGTGAATCAGAACCACACCATAAAGATAAAGGAGATTGTCAACTTTGGTCCAAGTGTGTTGCAGATATACATTGTGGTTTTGACAATCATTATTTTCACAACTTATCTGCAGAAAAACATAAACATTCAATCGAACCTGGGAATTGAAAACCATTTTTTTTAAGCTTATTGTTAAGTTAGTTACTTTAGGTTATTTTAATTTGTATAAATGTATACAGGGTTATTCGTAAAACACCAGCAACCTCTTAAGAGGTCATTGTACTCATCATTATGAACAACTTTTACTATGGGACCAAACCTGAAATCGCGAAAAAAAAATCAGCCGTTCCCTACATTTATGATCGATTAACTCGTCAAAATGTAGGGAACAGCGGTTGGTCAATGATGAGTACAATGACCTCTTAAGAGGTTGCTGGTGTTTTACAAATAACCCTGTATAATATTTAGCTAATAAATACCTGTAAATTCAGGTGGACGTTGAAGAAATAGCACCATTAAATTGACGAATCAACCATGTTTCTACCCTCCATGTTACTGAAGTTAGTCAATCGTGTCCATTAATTCTGTGAAAGCATTCGGACTTGCCTGTTCGGATTCGTGAACACGTCAACGTGTCACTTTGTGTTTCGAGTCCCTCATGTTTCGGTTGATAGATTCGTTTATTAGAGGTAGATATATCACTGAAAGGTGGGTAATTTATACCTTTGTCCTGTAAGAGAGCGATAACCTTTGGTGTTCTCGTTGCGTAATACAGCACATGGTATTTGACTCTAATTTCATTGGAATAGTGTTAAAACTGCAGTGAGTGAAAACAAACCTAAAACTCGGACTCATATTTAAACTTTAGAAGGTGCTAGTTGTTCCTGAAAGGTGTTAATATTATACTAAACGCTCGCTTTGTGGTGACTAGCATTTAAGAGAGAACGCTGTATAATAACTCGAACAATCGTAATAATAATGTAACAGTCAGGAGATTTGACTATAATGTGGATGGGTAAAAGAGTAGAGGAAGACCAAAGAAACGATGGATGGACTGTGTGAAGAATGATGTGACAAGAAAGAAGATGTCTGATGAGACGACGAGTAATAGAGAAGTATCGAAGAAGAAGACGTGCTGCGCCGACTCCAAATAAATAGAGATAAGGGCAAGAGAATGATGATGAAGTGCAGGGCACGTCTTCTTCGAGTATTTTTTCTTTAAGTAAATTATGTTACTTCAATGCCTATAATTTGTGAAATACCACCATTAGAATGAAACAATCGCAGTAAGGTAAAAACTAACTGCGAGCTATAACGACTTGAAGCAGGTTATTTGCGGTATGTATGCAGTTAAACTTTTGAAAACTACTTCTACTCACCACTGTGGATACTTCATACATCTACATTGAGTTTTGTTTTCAACCGCAGTTTCCCATATTAGTTCTATTTGCAGAACTTTCTTATGTTTATTTTATATCGCGCTCAATTTCCTATGGAAACATTCAAACTTCCCTGTTGAAACGTTAGAAATTTAATCTAACCAACAATGAACACCATTTCGTGTGGAAGGCAGTTAAAATTCATGATGTTTTGGCGTCCCCATAACTTGTGCTTTCGACAGGATTAAGGTCTTTGGCTTTTAAAAATGTTTGCAAGCATTTGGACTGGATTATTCTTGTAGATATTTTATTTTCGCATCATGCTTTAAGGGGGACAAAAGAGTATTGCGTTTTGTCAGTATTAAACTTTTACATTACATCATTACATCACTCTATTGGTTTTAATCCATTTTAATTGTGGTCAGCAAAAATTCTGAATCCATACGTTTCTATTATAAGTCATTTCAGTAGTTTATTTATTTATTTATTCAGAAATACATTCTAAGCTAACAGTTTTTTTACCAAAGCGCTTAAAAGATAATAATAATCATAATTACAATGTCAAATAGCATCTTATAATTATAATAATTCAAAAAGCAAAACAAAAATAAAAGTTATGAATACTGAGATGCCCCTTTTAGTTATCTGTCATCTTTCAGTCAGTCCATCCATCGCTGCATTGGTCTTCCTTTTTCACTCTCATAGAAAAAAAATGGAGTATGAATTACTCCATTTTTTTTGACGTTATCAAACTTTTACGATGATTGATAAAGTCCCTGATTTGGGATAATTAATAGTTAATTTGTGAAAACTCGTTCATAATATTTCTACTTTTTAGTTCATTCCACGACAAAATTATGTGAAACCCTTCTATTCGAGGCTACAAATGAACTGTCACAAAACTAAAACATCGCTTGACCTAGTTAGAAGAAACTTCTTTTTTTTTCACGAGCAAAATGCTTTTCAAGTCCTAAACTTCGTTAAAATTTCCAGGACACGTGTCTCCAATTTGCTGCCTCAAATGACTTGGTGATCGGGGCTTGCTCGTTTCAAGCACTGTTTTCTTAAGAAATTAGGTTTTGGGGGGAAATGTCCCAAACTTGAAATGGGCGCTGAGTCTGAAATGGTTTTTCATTTCAGTATTGAAGTTCAAAAACATATAATGCGTCGGGTATCAAAAATGATCCAAAAATGTAAATACCACCTTGTTTTTAAATATTTTATCCATCCATAAAGGTATAAGAAAGTTGATTAAGTCTTAAAAAATCCTCCAAAAATACATACAGAATCGATCTTTCCTATTGAAAGTCACAAAGGATTTCCAGTGGTTTTACAGTTTCTACGCTGTTGTAAATTCCATAGCCCTGTTCATTTTTACAAAACTTCAAAGCACCATATATGTAAGTATGTAAGCTCTCCAATATTGGATACTAGCTTTTACCCACGGCTTTGCTAGAGTTCATTTAGAATGACAATCAATTCGGGTTGTACTCTTCTTGTAATAATATAATTCAAACATGATTCGAAAGGCACGTGGTGCCACATATTATCATAAGAACGTTATTGTTGTTTTCCTCGGGAAAAGTACTTTTTTTCGATGAAAGGTACCCTATGTCCGTTTCTGTACACCTGACAACGTATACGCAAAATTTCAGGATGATCAGTTCAGTGCTTTAGGCGTGAAAAGGTAACAAATAAACTTACTTTCGGATTTATGATATTAGTTAGAAGCCAGGACAGGATATTAGTTAAGAAGTTAGGATTATGATGACGAGATAATATTTCATGAAAAATTTCCATTGCCAGCCAAGTTATCGGTAAAAAAGTTACTTTCAATTTCTTCCATAACTTTCAATCAGCTATTTTACTGACTTTATTAGATTTCCTTCTGTTGCTAACTTTAATTACACCCAAGTTTATTACGGAAACATCATTTATTCAGATTTATGAAGTTACAGCTCAGAAGTTGTACTAATTTTGACCCTTATTGTTCAATGTATCAATATTTTAAAGGTCACACCATGATATCCTACTTAAGTTTCGATAGATATTTTAAGGTCAGGTTTACATACTTGCAGTCATGAGGACATGTAGGTGTACTGGACATCAATACGAGTCTATACATCATGCTCAGTTTTTTTTTGGATGTCTTGCCGAGGAAAATACCATGCTTCTAGTTGAATGATTACCGTTATAATACATTAGATAGATAGATAGATAAAGCATTTATTCGATGCACATAAAAGACACAGCACAACACACAGAAGCACAAATAAATGAAACAAACAACACAACAACAACAAAATTAGGTATTTTTGTCTTCTTCTTATGTCGATGGCAGTCTAACTCAAGAGGACTCTCACTTTAGCCATGTCTTTAGTAGCGTCCACCAGTTCCTGTAACATGCAGAGAACAGGATACGCAGGACACGATATTAAGTGTCCCAGCGTTTGTGGAATAACACCATAGAGATACGCGAGATATATTAGATGACTCTGAAATAAAGAAAGAAAAAATATTTAAATGTCGCAGGGGCATGACGTGCATCGTACAAAAAAACAAAAAAATAACAATAAACGTACAACACATAACAAATATTTATAAATTCAACTGGACGGAACAACAAAAAAAAGTTAACAGCTTGCACGTCGTGACTGCGACAAGCAGGGGTTTTAAAATGGCCGCTTTAGCAGAATCATAATAGGATAATAATATGAATTACGTTTTTTGTAAAATGGTCACAAGGTGATAATTCACAATAGTAGGTACGTCTATGACCATTTTAAGAATTTTACACCCCCAGGTCTCTGTTCTCAAGTGTTATATCTTTTGTAACACATACTCGTAGATTTATACAAAAGCGTATCAGCTTTTCAATATGATGTCTGGCAAAATAATTCTATAGAAATTCCGAGACTAGAAAATAAATACATTTACGTGTAATGTATTGTGTAAGTATTGTCAAACTTCCATTAGACTGTCTGTAACCAAGATTACCTTGAGAGACACATCAAAGGTCGACGTCCAAACTTGAATACTCTTGAAAATTAATACCCAGGGACCCCAAACGTTTATTTAATTTCTTTTGTGCGAGATAATCTTGGATTAAAGCTCGCCATTGAACAGATAATTGTGTCGCACGAATTTTTTTCGCTAGTATGCCAGGCTTAATTATCGCTGAAATTACTGTAGGTGAAACATTATAATACACAAATTCGAATTAAGTTTAAAAATAGATTAATTTATTTTAGATCTTATCATAAATAAATAAGGTACTTAGTTTCAGCTGATAAAACTTAACGATCCATGAGATTAAATATTTGAGTCTGGAATCGGCAGTTAACTGTAAATATCTAAGGGCCGATTCCACAATTGAAGCGAACGTGATCGACACATCTAAACGCATTCAAGACCTGTCAGCGTCCATCAATGTTAAGATATATCGACTAGCGTTCAGTTTAATTTGAGAAATTCACCCTAAGCATTGATTAAACGAAGGCCTGTTAACGTGAGTGCGAGAACCGGATAATAAAGACCGGGTATATTCGACTTTCGGTTCGGTTGAGGAGACGCGGGGAGTAGTCGACCCGTGAAATGAAGCCACCTGCTGTTATTCAATACTGTTTTAACATTACACCTGCTTCAGAAAGTAGTCGGATATCGAATTTTAGACGCCACAGCGACAAAATTAAAAAAAAAAACCGGCCAAGTGCGAGTCGGACTCGCGCACGAAGGGTTCCGTACCATGATCTATAAAAACGGCTATTTTAATTTTTAGTATTTGTTGTTATAGCGGCAATAGTAATACATCATTTGTGAAAATTTCAGCTTTCTAGCTATCACGGTTTATGAGATACAGCCTGGAGACAGACAGACAGACAGACAGACAGCGAAGTCTTAGTAATAGGGTTCCGTTTTACCCTTTGGGTACGGAACCCTAAAAACATGTATATTTATCACCTGATGAAAATCCATTAAACAGTGTGAATGTACAGCGTACGAATGAAATATATTTCTTTTAGTGTAAATATAATACTTAACCAATTTCGATGGACCATAATGGATTCTATGAATAATGTAAAAGAACATAAAGAGCAAAGTTTAAAAATTTTGGTCTTTCTTTGTCGTGTAGTTAGTGTGCCCAGCCTGTTGTCAGATTTTTTATACCGCCCATGGGCCTCTGATTTGGTTTTACTTACCAAGAAATATCTCTCAGGCATGCTGGTTTCCTCACGCTATTTTCCTTTACCGAAGCAAGTGAAAATTATACAATACGCACAAGAATCCGAAAAATAAGAGTTGCGTGTCGTGAGTTCGAACTCGAGACCTATGACTTGGCAGTCCGACGGTCACACCACTAGACTGTCACTGCTATTTCCTGCCTGCAAAATTTAGGTATTTTCTTAAAACACTATCTTTCACATCTGTCATTTATTTTCCAATTTAAACATGAAAAGTCTGTTTTCTCAAAGCATAAACCTAAGAAGAAAAACAATCTCATATCGTTTATCTTATCCTTTTGTCTTTCGCGTGTAATCTGCCTTAAGAGGCAAACTGAGAGTGACGGCCAACCACTCAAATTGAATTGATGGTACATGTGGCAGATGGGATTTTGTGCCAAAGCGTCTTGCGAAGTTTTCAAATTCAGATAAAAAAAGTTTAAGTCTATTTTCTTGTTATCTCATGGGACGTAACTGAGTCATGATGATGAAAAATATTAAGAACTCGTGGTTAAATAATAACAGCCGCATGGGTCGATCTCGAAGGTTAAGCAGTGCTTGTCTAGGTCGGTCCGTGGATGGGTAACCATAATTATATACCGAGTGTCGTCCGTGCCGCAGAAAGCACGTTAAGCCGTTGGTCGTGGCTGTCATTTTTAGATATTTGACAGTCGGTACGAGTGAAATGAAATCAACCTGAAATCCTGACAAGCAGTCTTACCAAGGATAATTGTATTAACCAGCTACTCGGTTATGGAGGTCGGATAGACAGTCGCTCCATGTAAAATACTGGTATTCAGCTGCATCTGGTAAAACTGGAAGCCGCCCCAACACAGTTGGTAAAAGGCTAGGAAGATGATGACTTATATTATAAATTCGAAAGTATCTATCTGTTGCCCTTTCTTGACTTTACGACTGAACGGATTTCAAAGACCATGACCTGGATTAGGACTTCAAGAATTTTTATCTCAGTAGTAGCCGTTCCTTCGATCTTCAGCCGGAAAAAACTCATACAAAAGTTTTAGTCAAATTGTTAAGCAAAACTTGTAAATGTCAACTTGTACCAAAATCTCGCATAATGTATCCGATATATCGCTACCCGTACTAACTGTCGTTAAATATCATATCTACCACGTACCATAATACAGGTCCTTTGTTCTATTATAGTGCTCCAAACACATTGAGTTTTAGAAATAGACTTGGTGAATGAATGAATGTGAATGAATGAATGACGGAGATGTAATGTGCTTTTACAACCTGCTAAGTAGTTGTAAATACCTTCAAAGTCTTATTTCAGTCATTCTACCGTACTTGCAAATAATGTTTGAAGATAGCAGATACTCATTCATCTAACGAGAGGTCTTCGCAAATGGGAGGCTTGCATGATTAATATTATTAATGTTGGCTGCGGAAGTAATTAAACATAGACATGCAAGGAATAGATTAACTTGGTTTGGGTATCACTTGGGTCAAGTACGGTCAAGACAACTAATATTTTGTATAAGGTACTTAAACTAATACATCGTGATATGAACTTTTTAACATGGATTCAGATAATGACTCTAGACTTAAAAAGAAAGTTTTGGTTTGGTTTAAAAAAAAAAACAATCAGTTGTGCCATACATTTGACCGTGTAGGTTGAGCTCGTTTATTATGGAACAGCTGATCTTCAAAGGGTAGGGAAGGGTTGTAATTTTAACAGATTATATTGTATGTTTGTAACATTTTGAGTTACATTTTCCATCGTAACATAAAACGGAAATAAGAAAACTACCACAGCTAAGTAGGCTTTACAAGTTTACGAGTAATAGTCGACCAACTTATAAAATGTACTTGGATGACATATTTTCCTAAACTTAATGTATAGGAGCAAAGGTTTTTCAACTGTAAATATAAGTTTGTTTTTATTATAACAATAAAAATCATCGTTCGGAGGCAAATCGAACCGTAGGAAGTGTCTGCATATTTTTAAGGGCAACTACGGAACCCTACATTGTGCGTGGCCCGACACGCACTTGTTAATGATAGCTAGGGAATCAAAAAAACAATTGAGCCTAATATTTATATACTTAAACAATAATAATACTAAGCATCACCGACACAGACTAATCTGTGCGCATTTTCATTTTTAAACGTAACGCACGTTTAATAATGAAAAGCATAGCGAGTAAGTAAATATTAATATACGCCGATTTCATGCAAGATTTCTGTATGACATTCATATTACAGAACCAATATGGAGTAGATTTAACACGTCGTGCATACAACTGTTAGGAGTTTCAGAATGATTTAAAATCAAGCTTCAGTTGATTCGGTATTACGCCGATTTTATTTCACACACCTGTTGATTTTTGGCATCCATTATTTTTATAATATTCTTTGATGGACTTCGGCTTATCCACCTTCTATTTTGTAATCGGTTTCTGAGAGATATAAATCTCAATAAGTCGACTCGATAGAAATGTATCTATAAATCACAAAAAAATCCATTGTGGACACCCACTATCAGTCACTTAAAAGCCAATCGCAACTGCAACAAAAGATGAGTATGTTGTTCAAAGAACTCTTCTTACATAAATATATTTAGAAAGAAAGAAAGAAAACATTTATTTGGCACGTGCCACAAATACACATAACATAAAATAAAATAAAAAACTTAAATCTACACAATGAAAACTTAAAACTAAACAGAAAAAAAAGAGAAAACGTTGTGTGTCCCACGGTTGCGCCAAATAGGCCCAGTTCAGCAAACTGCCGAGCAGCTAGTGCCCGACGCTGGTTTTCAACTGGACCTGGAGATGGTGATGAGACGGACATAAAACTATTTTGTACTTTGTGTATAAAACGTTTACTGGTGCACGTTTACAGTTTCAAGCTGCAAGAACTTTTTAATATGCAACCATTTCCTACCGTAAAACAGAATAGTACCGAAAAATTTAAAAGCCAGAAATAAAGTGGGAATGTGTGCATAAACCGAGTTCCGTTCTAACATAATCAGCTTTTAATCGACCCTCCTAACTTGTTTACTGTACTTGCTACTATACTATACTAAACGAGCCAGCGTCTGATGCGCTAGAATGGTACTAAAAGTGGCTAGCGTTGTCACAGAATAAATAAAAACAGAAGAATCACTTCGAACCACGCAGATAGTTACGGTTTGAAGACTGGGTTAGCTTTTCAATTGTTCCAAGACGTTATTATCCTCCCGTTCCTAGTGTTAATTATAATGTTAGTGACCATGACAGTTTAAAAACTTGTTTCAAGATGGTTAATATTTATTTCTCTTAGTATGAAACGCCTTTACACTTGGATTCCCAGTGTCGTGGAGACTAGTTTTAGTCTCCACGACAGGGGGAATCCAAGTGTAAAGACTAGTGACATCATCACCTGCCTAGCCTTTTCCGCCGGCGGCGGCCGGCGGTTTTTTCGGTCGGCTTCCGGTCTTACCGGATGCAGCTGATTACCAGCATTTTTCATGGAGTGACTGTCTATCTGCCCTCCACAACCCCTTACTGATATACTGTTTTGTAATGCTCTCATCAACAGTAAAGTTTTTATTTATATTTTATTAGTTATAGCAAATAATTGTGCAATAAATAAATAAGCTTTAAATTAAAAGAATGGCCTGAACAATGTATTTCGACTACGCTGGATGTGAAAATCAAAATGCGTAATCTATTTATGTATTATCAATACTAAATGTAATCCATACAATTAAATAAAATGTAAGTATCTGTTTATAATATCAAAATAACAGCTTTTTACTGAATGCTTATGAAAGTATATACGGTATTTACAACAAAAACACAACTTCAATTTTTGTCTGTCTGTCTGTCTGTCTGTTTGTTCCGGCTAATCTCCGAAACGGCTGGACCGATTTTGCAGGACTTTTACTGGCAGATAGCTGATCGAATAAGGTCTACCATAGGCTACTTTTATTTTAGAAAAATAATTAGGGTTCCGGGCCTTAAAATTAAAACCCTTGAAATTGGCTTTAAACATTTTTTTTAATAATAATTTTACGGGCAACAGCTAGTGCAAAATAAGTTTTTGCTTAAAAAACATAATTATGTTGCTTTGGCAGTACTAAAGCATCAGAGAAAAACTAAAAAAAAATAACGGGCTTTTTAAAAAGAGGAGTTTATTTGATGCGTATCTTTTTTGCAAGCTTTAATTAATTGTTTTAACTTGCAATGCTTGTTTGTTTAGGTCGAATCTTGCAACTGAATTTTAAAACTGTAATCCTCACCGATTGAGCAGAAATTTTACATACTAAGTGTCGTCATTCTAAATCCTATATGGCGGACTCTCAAAGATGACCGACTAGTAATTTTTTATGCAACCCCATGATATGTGTATCCATTAAAATAATTAGTTGAGAAGGATCCGAAAAAGAACCGGCCAAGTGCGAGTCGGAGTCGCGCATGAAGGGTTCCCTACCATTATCTTACAAAAATGGCAAAAAAATCATGTCTGTTGTATGGGAGCCCCATTTAAATTGTTTTCTGTTCTTTAGTATTTGTTGTTATAGCGGCAACAAAAATATATCATCTGTGAAAATTTCAACTGTCTAACTATCACGGACGGTCAAACAGACAGCGAAGTCTTAGTAATAGGGTCCCGTTTTACCCTTTGGGTACGGAACCCTAAAAGCAGACTTCAAAAACACAAAAAATTGATAACATTAGCTTCAGAAGCTAAAGTAATTTTTCACTTTTTTCCATCATTTTTAGTTTTAATATCCTATACAAATATTTGGGATGCACTTATTTTACATGGTTAACAATACATGTCGTGATAATAGGCTTATCCCCAGTAAAATGGAACTTAACATACGTAATGTTATTTTATAATATTGTACGTATATTGCATGTATATTGCAATCCCTTGGATGTATATTGTTTACACAATATACATCCAAGCGATTGCAGCAATCACGACAGATTTGCTATCTATTTTTAAAGAGTTCCATTGTTTATCTCCTATTTAAAAAAAGAACAGACGAATTGAAAACCTCCTTTTGGAAGTTAGTTAAAAATATGTCATTTTTACTAAAGACTAAATGGAACGAAAATATTTAAGTCTACTACTACTACAATTTAGTCAGAATTTTGTTGCAAATATTTGTGTAAATTCCTAAAACTGCGTGTTGCTTCTGATATATTTTACTTTATGCAATAGTCGAGGAGCATTGTTTTATCGCGACTTTACGGTTACTTTTATTACCACTGTCTATTATAGTCGGTGGGGTAAAACATAAAATCTTTGTATTGTCCTAGTTATAACTTATCATAGTCACTGTAAAACGCAATAACTGTATGTATAGTTTAGAAGCTTTGTGTCGCGTAAGTTAGTGTGGTACTTATTGGTCCAGTTTGGAGTTTGTGGGGTACAGATTGTTCAAGTAGATAGTTGAATTATTCTTCATTACATGCTTTGTGGCTTTTGGGCCGAATCTCAGGCCGAGATCTATAGCGTTATTTCTGGCACACAACTGAGCTTCATGGCAGTGCAAGAAAGAGACGGGAACACGTTATGGCAGTGCAAGAAAGAGACGGGAACTTGTTTTATCACGATGCCGTTGACCAAGCATTCTGTACATCAAATTATTAAGTACTACGCCAAAATTATTGCAGAGAAAAGATTTTTTTGGAGTGAAAAATCACGTTTTACGGTAGAACTAAATTTTACGCTCTCAACTCATTGTGCTTGTATTGAAAAGTAGGGGGTCAAGGAGGTATTTAAAGTTATAATGCAAAATTAAAAACTTGTGTGGAACTTTAACCCCCAATATTTCCGTAACTACAAGGTTCCCAGGTATGTTCCAGAAAAAAACTGATCGCAATGACGGGGAGACCAATTGCTTTTCGGCGTTTGTTAATCTTGTGGGCGTTTTTAGAAGTAGTAGTCTTCTATGAAGTTAGATTATCTTATGCAAATGCCTCTTCATTATATGGTTTTTTTTTTTAAAGAAAAATAGTGGCAACCGTACAATTTTTTTTTCCCTTAGAGGGCTCATAGATGAAGATAAAACCCATAATGATGAAAAAATTGTTCAATTAAAAACCTTATATAAAACAAAGAATAGGTTTTATACTCCTACACACAGTGGGTTCTGAACGTGCATTTAGAAAGGTTTGGTTTCAGCGAATGTGTGTTAAAATGTAGGCGGGCCGTTGAACTTTTGTTTTTTGCTGAACAAAATGTGTTAGAAATCATATAGAGCTTATTACCGCTACAGGACTCTGTGTGAACTCAGACCATTTTTGTGACTTTATGTCTTTGATTAGAGGTCCTGGGTTCGATTCCCTGATCGGACAAATTGTTATTGGGTTTTTCCATCAAGAAATTATCAGTAGCAGCCACGGAGTCCTGATCTATGCCCGGTTGATGGCAACAGGCTCGCCCCTTATTAAATGGGACTTTAATATAACAGGCGAATTCTGCGAAATGTGGGGTACAATTAGGCACACCTCTGCCTAACTGTTCGGGGATTACAGACGTGATGTTACGTTAAGTTAGTCGATGGGTGGGCAGACTGTCCTAGTTTCCGATGAGAATTTCTTAGATTACTGTTACACCAGGAGACCCTTTAATTGCACAAATAATTACACAGATCCAAGAGCGTAGACGATGGAACTCACACACGATAATGACGTAGTTGCAGTGGCGAAGGTTCCATACAACACGATTCCTACCGGCTTCCCTTTGAAAAATGGCACAGCCAGTATTTTATAGACAAATAATATAATCACTTAGAGGTAAGCCGGAGTACATATCTTTATATGTAAAAAAAAGAAAAAAAGAAAGATATGTACTCCGGCTTACCTCTTATAAAAATTGAACCTTCGCTACTGTACTTGTAATATTTGTAATACACACACATTTTGAATACATATACATTTTGCGCAAAATTAATTTCAAAATTTCCCTCGTCTCGCAAAGGCTGAAAAGCCGAAACAGCTTCCTGAAGTGTGTCACCCCACTCACTGGCGAGCGGTCTACGGAAAGATTAAGGCTGTGGCGAGGTAGTGCATCTTTACCTAACCCATTCGTTCCGCCTGCTGAAAATCTCCCGCCTGGACATGAGTTGCCATGGCTGACCTGGAAGTCTTTGAATAGACTCCGGACCCAGGTTAGTCGCAGTAAGGAAAACCTGCTCAGGTGGGGATTCATTAATGACTCTGCCCTGGAGTGTAAATGTGGTGCTGTTCTACAAACAATGGGGCACTTAATATCGTGTCCTGCGAGTCCTGTTGTTTGTTCGCTACAGAAACTTATGGATGCTACTGAAAGCTCAACAAGCAAACTAGTAGCTCAGTTTTGGGCTGATACAATTTAGATTGCCATCGATACGCTAAGAAGAAGAATTTCAAAATTGTCGAATGCTTTTGTCTTATCGCATTCATTACGACCACATCATAGGACATACGTACATAGCGGCCAATATCTTTGGGGAAAATATGATCGACATATCGAAAATAATGGCAGAATGAAAAGGCGAACTGAACTGACCTCTAAGATTCAGTCTTTTGTCAAGTGGAAATACTGAATTCATTGCATAGAGACGGGGATAAATACTTTATCAGAGATTTATCTGCCTTTGCATGATTGTGTTGTGTACTCTAAATTGTTTTGTTTTGATTATACTGATTTAAATTGTATGTGTGTATCTACCTTATTGTCAATAAACGCTTCTTAAGATTTACTGACCGTTATTTTTTTATTAAGCGGGAATGATACCTCTAGAATCCTATTTTAAGATTTCGTCTTTGAACTAAAAATAGATAAACCGATAAAAAAAAACCTAAGACGCTTAGAGTAGGCCTTTTATTAAAACGGCACAGACACTTTGAATACTAAACTAATATAATTTTTATTGAACAGCTGTCGCAAAACTTCGCCATGCGGACTGAAATTAGATTTCAAACAAAGAAAATATAAACCGAACTGCGAAAGTCTTGGAATTATACTAATAATATTCAAACGGGCCTATGTTCTTGTTAATTTCTCAGTGGTTTGAAAATTACGAATCTTCAAAGCTTTTGAACAATACTGCTAATTTTTGTTGCCCTATAAACAAACACCTTAAATGAAGTTGCGATATTAATGTTCTAGATTATAATTATGGAGGAGCTCGTGGCTAAATAATAACAGCCGCTCGGGTCGATCTTTAGGTTAAGCCGCGCTTGCTTAGGTTGGTCCGTGGATGGGTGAACGCCCATTACATACCGAGTTTCCTCCGTGCCTTGGAAAGCAAATTAAGCAGTTAGTACCAACTGTAATGTGTATATCTTTGACAGTCGTTAAGTAGTCAGTGGCCTGTGTTCTGACAACCAGTTTCACCAAGAGGTATCGTATTACCCAGTACTAAATGGGCTGTGTGTTGTACTAAATGCTTTGTGTTCTTCAAGTTTTTATACCTAATAGTCGTTACAATTTATTTCAGGTAAATATATAAAACGATAAACAAAACTAGTGGACATGGCCTGTAGAATACATGTTTTATTTTAAAGTAAAGTAAACGCAGAGTAAGACCCAAACATTTTAATTCAAAATGCTGACAAAGCATAACTAGATTTCCTCAGTGTTGACAACAATAAAAACAAATGCACACCGCCAAATGTACTTGTACAATTTACAACAGGGATATAAACCAAGTGAAGACTTGCAGAGATTTTACAGCCGTGTGCCACAACCTTAAACGAAAGTTCTTACGAACTCTAAAACGGGGTTGTCGAGTTCAACGCAAAAACTTCAGCTGTTAAGGAAACCAGTGAACGTGTTTATGTACTGATGAAATTGTTTTTGTTGTCTCTCGGATGTGTTCCTTGGGGTATATTTTAAGATCTGACTTACTTTACGGCGGGGTGAAAGAACTGTGACATGTACGATTGTCCCTGATATATAATAGAAAACGCCTACAGTGTAAAATGTAGTTCATCAAGCATAAATCTGACCTGGTCAGAAGATATTCCCCTAAGGTACACCGGAATTAAAGATGTCAAGCAAAAACAAGTATCTACCATTTTTGTTCTTACATTCACGATTACTTTTCATTACACGTTAAACAGAAGTTCCACATTTCCCCTCAAACATTCTGTTTTCTAAACCACTAAAAATATACTTATTAGGTTAAGATTTGTGACACAACGATTTGATAATAATTAATTTCTTGGTTTCCAAATTCAAATTACAATTTTGTAGAAATTTTGCTCCAACTCTTAAGATATCTCCTCGTCAATGTGCCATCAGTCAGTATTTCAGTCTCTTTGTATGTCGAATATTTCCAAGAAATCATATCACCCATTGGCTTGAATATATTAAAACAGAATTTCTGAGAAACTTTGGTTGAGCCACGGCACTCGCTATAATCTTGTAGTCACGCAATCTTTCTCAGAAACCTCTTTTGACAGTGTGTACATAAGAAACAAAACATTTTTGTCTAGAGAAGATACAAATGTTTCGTCGTGTCAAAACTGACACGAAAATTAATAAAGTCTTAAAACTATTACGCGTTAAAAGTGTTTTCGAAATTTTTAAATCGCTAGCGTTACGTAACTTTTACTTCACGGGGCCTTGCTAGGTATGCAAATAAATTTCTTAGTTAGTGTAAGTGTTAGGAATTACGTTTTTAATTAATGCTTATTCAAAAAAGGTTTATTGACCATTTTTTTATTCAGAATTGTCTCAATCTACTCTAGGCAAAGGCACTTAACTATTTTACGATTGTAATAGTAGCTAGTATGTGAAGTAGCTATTTGCATAAAACAATAAAGAATTCCATTTTCTCTTCTTCTTTTACTCTGTCTGTCTCTTTCTTTAGCATCACCTTTCGCAGCTATGCTGAAAGAGATTTCTTTAGAAATAAGCATCACCTTTGTACCTACTTTTCTGTTCCTCTCTTCTTTTCTGTATTTAGTGTGTAAATAAATAAATAAATGACAATACTTATACGGTCACTTACGGGAACGGTGTTGTTTTAAACCGTAAAAGCTTAAAACAGTGTTTAAATAAATGATATTTATTTTGTAAGTTGTTTTAAAAAACCCTTTTGCACGTCCAAATAAAGACTAGATGAGGCCGGTGTTTTGTACCCGAATTTAAGGAGAAATTGCAACAAACACAAAGGTCACAGACAAACAGTATTTTAAAGTCCAGACATCATCTTTGTCAAGTCACAAAGTCAAAGTCAAAGTCAAAGCATTTATTTCAATTAGACCATTACAGGCACTTTTGAAAGTCAAAAATAAAAAAGCTAAGCTACAGTCACAGACACAAGGCATAATAACTTGCGAAAGTACTGTAGTTGCACATTCCAAATCGTAGATCTCTATGGAGAAGAATGGGCAAGAAACTCCATGGACACTCTTTTAAATCAAAATATTGTTACAAAATCTTGGTTACATCATTCATGTTGAGATTATACATATATGTGAGAACGATGTACAAAGACGTGCACATTAAGAGCGTCCAGAGTAAAAGATTAAGACAAAAATTTAAAAATAAAGTAATTAAAATAAATCGTGGCAGGTAAGAGATGACCAGTCCCAACTGACAGCGCCCGTTCACGAACATGACGCATGGATCAGCGCCATTCAACTCAACCATATTGAAGGGAACTAAATGACCCGACACACCCGCCACCATCAGCGAGACATTTGAGTGAGCATGACATTCTCTCAGCCACCAGGACACATTCCAGTCAATGAAAGATAACAAAATATAAATGGAAGCTTTACAGTACATAGTACTCACACATGTGCTATGCAATTATATAATACTAAGAGATGGAATCTATACAATGCAAAGATATTTTACAATCTTCTGCAGCTTCCACAATAACTTCACACTTCATAATCAATTAGTTTGCACTCACAATGTTGATATAAAATATACAATTCAAGTTTCCAAAAGAGAAACGAGAAAGAGAAAAAAAAAAGAAAAGTATAATTAAAGAATTAAAGGGGGAGCATCTCTTCCAAACAATAAAATCTTAGTTCGTGAGCCCAAGTGGCTGTGGAGCAGGACCAGCATTGAGCCATGCATTTTTATCTACGAGATAGTCTTCCAACTTATAATATGCTCGTTTACATAGTGTGCGTTTTATGCATGTTTTAAATTTCTTCTCATTAAGTTGTAGAATGTCAAGTGGTATTTTATTGTAAAATTTTACACAGTACCCCATAAAAGAAGTGCGTACTTTTGACAATCTGAAACGTGGCTGATCTAATTTGTCCTTATTTCTAGTATTGAAATTATGCCTGTCGCTTATTTTACTAAAAAGATGTCTATTTTTCCGAACATACATAATGTTTTCATAAATATATTGACAAGGTACCGTCATGATGTTAATTTTTTTAAACAATTCTCTTAGAGACTCGCGTCTGCGTAGGTTATAGATGGCTCTTACAGCCCTTTTCTGCAGAATAAATATTGAGTCAATATCTGCAGCCCGTCCCCACAGCAGAATACCGTAAGACATGATGCTATGGAAGTAACTAAAATAGACCAGTCTCGCGGTATCCACGTCTGTTAATTGCCGTATTTTAAGGACAGCGTAAGCGGCTGAACTTAGCCGCCCTGCAAGTGCTGTTAAGTGAGGACTCCATTGCAGTTTCGAGTCAAGCGTAATCCCCAAGAAAACCGTCTTATCGACGAATTCTAGTATTTCCTTGTTCAATACAACGTTACATTCGTTACTTTTTACATTCGGTAACGCGAATCTTATACATTTAGTTTTCTTCTCATTTAACACCAAATTATTTACAGTAAACCAGTTATGAATCTTAAGCATAGCGTTATTTACGTCATCAATCTCTTGTGCACGTCTGTCTACCTTAAAAATCAGTGATGTGTCGTCAGCAAATAACACCATTTGAGGTTGACTTTTCAGCAACTGAGGTAAATCATTTATGTATACACACACATGGAGACCATGCAGATTAGTGTCTGAAATGGTCGTTTGCAGGAATAACCACACAGATTTGAATGTATGTTTTCCCATCTCCATTTAGTTGACTAACTGTTACTCGCGACCTCAGTCGGCGTGAAATTTTTATACAAACAGTCTTTTAAAGTCCAGACATAATCTTTGTCATGTCACATGGAGACCAAGCAAATCTGCTTGGTCTCCATGTGTGTCTGAAATGTTCGTTTGCAGGAATAAACACACAGATTTGAAAGTATGTTTTCCCATCTCCATGTAGCCCGCGACCTCAGTCGGCGTGAAATTTTTATAAAAAATACTACTGGGCTATTTGTATCGGATTTTGTTAACAAGTTCAAGGATTAAAGAGTTGTCTGCACGGAACTCTAATCCTTTTCCTGAAATAAAATTTACTCTTTATGATATCAGCTATCTGCCAGTAAAAGTCCCGTCAAAATCGGTCCAGCCATTTTGGAGATAAGCCGGAACAAACAGACAGACAGGCGGACTAATAGACAGAAAAAAAAAATGTTATAAGTACCGTATATACTTTCTTATGCATTCAGTAAAAAGCAGTAATTTTGAAATTATAAACAGACCCTTCAATTTTATTTATCGATGTATGCACCTGGTCACTTACAGCAATAACGTGTCGGATTTAAAAGGGCATTAAAGTACGAATAGCGATAGTTTAAGCCTTTTTATTGCCTATTTGTTTACCTGTTATGTGAATAATAAACAGCTTGTAACCGCAATTTTCTTTTGCGACTTCAATTTGGGATTTTTGCGGTTTGATAGTGGAAAATTGAGGTGTAGCCACTGAAATAAAGATTATTAAATTATTATAGTTTAAAAAACTAAAAAAAAACACGCTTTAGATTGACATCATTTTATTTCTCATATTCTTCTTAGCAAACCCTTTAATTTACACATACATACCCTTAACATGGGAAAACATAAAAAATAACTAGTTCACAAAGTTGGGAGACAACCATATTGGTTTTAGAATGACGTTACTTAGAGCATACAATTTTTTCCAAATTAAACATGGAGGTATGCAAAATTTCAACTCAGAAACTGGGTAGTGGGTCAAATTTAACTTCTAAGATGTAAAATGTTTTTCTTTTCGACTGTAGGATTTTTCAGTTTTAACAGTTTTGTGAATTACAACAATTCGTTTTGCATTAGAATAGACGGATGGAGTAGTTTGAAATGTGTGTCGATATCTCAACAAGACAAATGTAATAAAAACTGTAGAGTTTCGCTACTTTTTTGTTTATATAATTTGTAGATTAAGCTTCCAAAACTGAAAGAAATTTCCACACTCCAAACTACATGCAATTTTTTTTTTTTTGTATTAAAAGCCTTGCTCTTTTAATAAGAAAAAAAAATATATTTCCAGTGAAAAGGTCTCATCTCTTTGACTTGATTTCTTGCCAGTAAAGGTTAAAGAACTAATTATGTTGGTGAACACATAAAAGTGACTTTTATGCCTCTCACTTTGACGTTATTTTCTTTTTGGAGCTCTCCAGGACTCGCGTACAAGACTTATTGGTTTCTTTATAAAGCTTTGATATACCTAGAAATAAAGAAAATGCGTTTATTGACATAATACCAGCCTAAATATAATATATTTAGGCTGGTATTATGTCAATAAATAATTAGTTCTGTGGACATAAAGGAATACTTATTTTTGTTTGTAAAGGGGGTGTAAAACTACCCTTAACAAAGTTGAAAGGCACTTGTTTTCTCCATCATTGAGTTATTATTTTGTTCTAGTCCATACCTGGGAACCGGAAAACGGAGACATTGGGGGTCAAAGTTCCGACATTTCACAAGTTTTTTTTTTCAAGTTAAGTAAGTAGTAGTGTAGTAGTAGTTAGTATGTAATGTTACAAATTTACTTAAAATATCTACAGGACCACCATACTATTCAATGCATCCATCAGCATAATGTTATAAGTGCGTTAGATTGAGTCCTACCGTAAAACGTGATTTTTCAAGCCAAAACAAAAATATCGTTTCCCAGCAATAATTTTCGTGTAAAGTTCTTAGTTTGATGCAGAATGCTTGGTTGGCTGCTTCGTGAAGGTTCAGTATACACCCTGTATTTACGTCAAATTTGTTAATCACAGTTCTAGTCATATTTTATTTAAGTTTCTGTCACATAAAATCCTGAAAAACCAAGCTTCTCAAAATGGTGGGGAAACCTCTCATGAGTAGAACCGACATGTCCTAGAACCAAAAATTCAAAGACATGTGACATCAAAAACCCGCACTGGGCGCACGTGATGGATAACAACCCATTCCCTTTCATAAAAAGGAGGACTGTGTATCAATTGTACGAATATTAAAAGCTGAATGGCCGAAACAAGGAAAACCTGTTTTGTGAGATTCATAGATTACTCTGCCCTGGAGTGTAAATGTCTTTTTGTTCCATTTATAAAAGATGTTAATATCGTGTCCTACCTGTCCTGTTGTTTGTACATTACAGAAGCTGATGGACGCAACTGAAAGTGCCAAAGGCGTTGCCAAATGGGCTGAATGAATTTAAATTGCTACCGAAGCCCTAAGAAAAAGAAACACTGATTTATACTAGACCTTGTCGGCACAGCAATTACGTGATCTGTGTCATACAAAAATGCAGTACAATTCCAATAATATTATTTTGGAATAATAAACCATACTCTAATATTACACAACATCACACCTGTAAACCGAAGGGTTAGGTAGAGGTGTACTCATTAGTACACCCACATTTCGCCAGCTATGTTTAAGTTCCATGTAATAGGGGGTAAGCTTATTGCCATCAACCGGACACAAATCCAAAGTCCGTATCGGCTACTGATTTGCCACGTATTTCTATACACTGTCTTAGAGGCCGTCTCCACGAGCGAGAGAATCGCGGCGATATTATCCCATACAAATACGTAATATCGCCGCGATTCTCTGAAAAATTCTGATTGAAAAACTCAAAAACAATTGCCTGACGTGAGAATCGAAAGCAGGACCTCATGCTCAGCAGTCGCTCATGCGACCACAATACCAACGACGCAGTATATCATAACATACCTTAAATACGATTATATATCTTATATTTTTCCTCGTTTTGGTTTGCGTAGGAGTCTAATATTTGAAAACAGAAGTAATAGATTCCTGACAATAATTTCCGATCGTCCGTAACAAAGCTTTAATAAATACCACAACTCATGTATATGGGAACGAAAATAGCCCCAAAAAGCCACATTATTGAGTAAATAAGGAGATAAACAAATAAATGGAATCCATTATTATTTAATGTTAACTTTCCTATTTATATTAGCTCCAGTTTTCATCACAATTCCAGGGAGTTTTTTCGTCTAATTTGTAGGCTGTCTGATTGTCCATATTGGAGTTGGAATACAGCCAATATATTATTCTTACAATTATAGAGTGAATGATCTAGTGAGAATACGGAATTCCCATGGGTTTTTTTATCAAAGAAAAATAATAAGGAGCTGAAAGAAATCCAAAAAAGTTTTAAGATAACATGGGAGGCAGTCACGCGGTTTGGGTGTGAAAACTCAAGTGTATTGTAAATTATGGAGAAGACTAAGGAGAATGCATACTTTTTCAAAAATTAGTTTTTTTTTTCGTAAATAAATGTGCAAGTAAAGAGATCGTACCTATTTTCGTGGTCTCATCATTTTCATTATTTATATTTGTAACCAAAGAAAGAAACACTTTTTTTTTTTGGAATTGTTTCTTGTCTGTATTTATTGACCATACTCAATTATAATAAATACTAGCTTTTGTCCGCGGCTTCGCTCGCGTTAATTTAGAATTTGACAATTAATCTCTAAACACACTACTGAAGTTTCTATAATAATATGATTCAATCATGATTCGAAAAATCATGGCTCGTGGCGCCATCTATTAAGAACGTTATTGTTGTTTTCCTCGGGAACAGTATTTTTTTCCAGGATGAAAGGCACCCTATGTCCGTTTCGATGATCGGTTCCGTGGCTTAGGCGTGAAAAGGTAACAAACAAACAAACTTACTTTCGCATTTATAATATTAGCTAGGATTAGGATTTAAGAAGTCCAGAGCAAACATTTTATTTTTGTGTTTTTGACCAGTAATAACAAAGGTTTTCAATGTTATGTAAATATCTTACGAAATTAAACTAGAAGTTTCAGGTTTTCGTTTTTCATTTCACATTTTCTGACATTTCAAAAACCCGACATAATTCTATTCATGAAGGAACAATTTTCCTGGAATGAATTATGTACCTCTTTTGAAATAAGAATAACCATTTAATATTTTTCGTGACTTTCTGTAGTCAAGTTGAAACTGACACGTAAAACCTTTGTACTGTGTGAAAAGTTCTTTACAATAGTATTTCTCGCCCGAATTGCCCTCAGGAGGGCTTCGTCCGTTACGGTCGGGCTACAACTCGAGCAATTTATTCTCGTAGAGACAGTGATGTCTCAACTTTGTAGCGGTTTGTGGATTTGTTAATTCGCCGAATCAGTATTAACAAAATAGTTGAAAATGAACGTTGAGATCATTTAGCGTAGGTTAAAGTTAAGAATCCTACTTAATATTTTAGATGCGAAAGTTTGTGAGTATGGATAGATTAATGTTTGTTACTCTTTCACGCAGATAGTTTATAACCTGGATTAACACATAGGATACGTTTTATCTCAGTAGTGAGATCCCGTGGAACAATTACCGACCTTACGCGGGTGAAGCCGCAAGCATGAGTTAGTAAGATATATTTAAAAACCAAATGTAATTTAAATCTTTAATGTAACTGTAGTAAAAATGTAAATGTATAATAATGTAATAATTAATCAAATATACTCGTAGAATGTCATTAAGGTTTAATATGAATTGGTATTGTTATGTGCATGAAAAAATGTTATGGAATAATGTATATTGCTATTTTGGGAAAGGCTTCATTTATTTAAAGTTAACACTATTTTTTAAACTTGAATTGTCGTTGTTTAAATGTTAATATAACTACATTTTGTTTTATTTATGTTAGTAAATGAACGAAGTTCCAATTACATTCGTACATGGTGGCACAGTAACTTTCGATAAAAAAATCGAATACAGAATATAGTCCAGAGATACATACAACAGTCCAGGCAATTTTTTATTACGAATTTAAAATACAGTTCAACCACTGAATGTCGGTCAAAAAGAAAAAAAAAACAAAATTGGTTGTGTTTCTTTAAGGTTCCGTATCCGAAGGGTAGCCAACGGGACCCTATTACTAAGTCTCCGTTGTCCGTCCCTCTGTGTGTCTGTTTGTCAGCGGGCTGTATCTCATGATCCGTATAGGTAGACAGTTAAAATTTTCACATAATGCGCATTTCTGTGCGGAAATAACAACTAATAGTAAATTAAAAATTACTACGATGGTACGGAACCCTTCATGCGCGACTCCGACTTGCACTTGGCCGGTTTTTTATTTTCTTCAAAAATCTCGCCCATACTGGTTTGTGCCCATCGGATTCAGGCCTTGCAGGTACAAGTATGACTTATATTAAGTTCATTATTGCAATTTTTGTTTCACAAGAAAAGTAAAAAAAAAACAGTAAAAAAGATTGGCTAACAATTGTACCATCAATGTAAGCAGGCATAAAAAAGAAAATAAATACGTCAATGTTTCACGATAATCGACATCGTAAACATTATTGCACAGATCTACCTATAAAACATATATGACATTTGCCCAGTGTTGATATTATATTGGTATAAATTTTCGCTTTTTCGGGGAAAATAATTGTTCGAAGGAAAATTTTGAAGAAATGAAATCAAGAGACTTAATACAGCCAAATTAGAATTTTTTGATAATAACTGGCGTGTAACCCGCTGATTATTTGTGTGGGCTATGAACGGGAACGGACAATACATAAAAATTAGAAACCCGGCGGCACCATAATGTAAATGAATAAACATAATTATGTAGTTATAGAAAATTTTTAATTTGTTCAATTTATATAATTATTTATTTAAAACCAACCTTAAAATAATAATAAAATTATGTACATGATAGAAAAGAAGAAAAGCATTAAAGGGCGACAAAAATTCGTCCACAACGCTGTCAACAAGAATAGTGCCCAGAAGGCTGGCAGCATTGTCACGTTGGATGGCAATGCTGATTCATAGTTACATACATAGTTATTGTGTAGATAATTTGTGCCTACTAACGCAAGGTTTCACCCTACGTCACGTTCAAATACATGCCTAAATAAAATCACGCTGTAAGGAGTATCCTCCCCGTTTAAAAAAAAATGGGGAAAATTCAGACACTTGATCTAGCAACCCTGCATTTGCCCCTTTAATACACCTCTACGCTTTCATTCCCTGTACTCGTAGTAAATTCCCCATGCAAAAGGAAGTCAGTGAGCGAAACAGGAATATTATAAAGCCATAAAGGACAATCTGACATTAAAAGCGGTAATGACGACTTACAATACGGATGTTGAAAATGAGTTATAAAGTTAAGTGAGCCATTTAAAAGCATTGCATGTTAAATAATGGAAGCGGTTTTGTTTTGATGCCATCTTTTGTGTAATAGAAGCTGACTTTTTATGAAAGAGGATCATTTTTTTTTTAAATTAAATACATACTTAAAAAAAAAAAACAAAAAGTTAAAGTAGCCAATCTTACAATAAACTAAAAATTAGCGTCAAAAAAACTCCTCTTCAACGCTGTCAACTAGGAACGTGCCCAAGAGAGTAGCGGCGTTGCCACTTTCTATGGCATCGTTTTTATTGGTTAAACGCTTTACTAAAGAAGTAGCTATGATTGTTTAACTAATCGTGCGTGACCAAAACAAGCAGGCCCACAGATGTGGCAATCGATTTCTAAGCGTTTGGTATCATATGGTTTTCGGTATCTAACTGATTTACTCTAATTGGTGCATTTGATACATTTCTACTATCGGTATCGGTCATAGAAAGTCAATTTGGCTAGTCTCTAAGACCTCATAACACATAACATCACGCCTGTAATCACCGAAGGGTTAGGCTGAGGCGTACCTAAAAGTAGACCTACATTTCGCCAGTTATGTTTTAGTCCCATGTAAGAAGCAAGCCTATTGCCAATAATCAGGCACAAATTCAGATTCCGGGGCTGCAACTGAGAAATTTTTAACACTGCCTGACCCGGAAATCGAATCCAGAACCTAATGTTCAGCAGTCGCTTGCGACCACTTACTAGACCAACGACGGAGTGAAAGACCACACATACTTTTAAAATATTGTTTTTTTATGTATAAAAGTTTTTTGTATATATGTAACACCACAATATGGTAAACATCCCGTTTTCAGTGTTAATGAAAATGTTTATGTATAAATCCTATGTATAGAAACAAATATAATTATTATTATAATAAGTCGCGAGTTAATATGCTTCTTTTGGGTTAGCTCGTTCCTTCGTCGACCTCATCTCTGTCCTCAGGACTAGATTGAGGTCAAGAGTAGGCCCATTAAACATTCGTAAAACCAGTTTTACCTTGTAAACAAAACGTGTAACACATGTAACAGCATAGTACTTGAAGAAAACAAACGTATCGAGCGTTTAAGTACTACACCGTACTGTATTTAACAAGCACTTTGGACTAGAAGGTACACAACACGTCGCTTTAAGATTTTATTCAACTTAATTCCTTCTTGAACACCTGAACACCCTTTGCTTCAGTCAATATAAACATCACAGTCCATCGTATTATTCCATTCAATTTCCTAAATCCATCGACACTTCGATTCTATATCCCTTTTTCAATACAAAATTATGAAAGTCCACAATCCGTCCCTTTTATTGTTAGACAGCGTTTTCCATAAATGGAATAGGGAGCCCACTAAAGTGGTCTAAATGGCCAAAATTTGTCAAGAAGTTAAAATGTAAGTTATGGTATCCATTGTTATAAAACCCAAGGGGCGTAAGGCGCACTTATCAAGGCCTAACGAAGATTTATATTGTGACGTCTCGTATTTTATCCCTATGATACTCGTGTTTTTTATGGAGACAAAAATGTTGAAAATATTCTTTTTTTATTCTCCGGAAATGTGTGGTTGGATGAGTAATATGTTTGTTTTGCTTGCAGTTTTGGGAGAGATTTCCATATGATTGTTTGAGGAGGGGAGTTAAAATATGTATGTTGCTGAGTTCGTAAGTTAAGACAAGCCATTGTTTTGTTTTGTTGTGTTGTCTTTTGTTTAGGTGGGCTTACTGGGAAATTAGAAGATGCTTTTATAATTAGGAAACGAATTTTTATATAACAGCATGTCATAATCATTAAAAAGTGTACCAAAGACTTTGAACTTCTGTAGTGTCAAAATTTGCCAACATACAACATGTGTCTACTTTGCCTGGCTCTTTTTGTGCTTAGTCCTTGTATTGTAATTAGTCTGGCGTTTGTGAAAAAATATTTTCTAGCTCTAACTAATGAACAACACGTAAATAAAACGGCTCTAGTGATTTCGATGAATGTTGCAATATCGGGGTTTATGGTGGCTAAAAATTGATCTAGCTTTTAACCCAAGCAGAGTTCGGTTGACCAGGTACTTACAACATAACTCACGAAAGTTTAAATGGCAACACCATCAAGTTTCGAGAACTTTCAAGGGCATCTTAATCATTCACAGATTGAAACACAAAAACCCACTAACATTCCTAACAAAGCGTAATTAGATTACACAAATACTTGAAACTTAACCAAAGGAAATTTTAAAGGAAATTAGTGGTATCTTATAAATTTTCTACTTGACATAATTAAGTTTGTGCTTTCTGTAGTGTCAGCATGAACTTTTAATGAGAAGCCTTGCGTTCGTAACTTGTGACATTATTCTTGGCTGGCTAAGTCATTGGGATAATAGGCGACGCTTGGAAAGTATAAAACTTGTGTTGTTATACAAAATAACTCGTGTTAGTCGTGTTAGGTTGCCTTTGATGAAGGGTAGAGAGAAATTGTCGTTTGTAATACGCTGAGTGGTTTTTTTAAGGCTTTGGAAATTCAAACGTAGTGTGAAGGTAATAAATACATAAATAGAACAGACTGGTTTTCTATTTGTGTTTTATTATAAATCTGTTTACGAGTATATTTAGTTACCTCCCCGATGATAGTTTCAATATGATTCATCGATAATGTATGGCAGTAAGACTTCTGTTGTTGTACAGAATAACTGGTGGTGGATGCTTTGTTGATAGCTAGAGAAATTGTGTTTCGTCATATTCTGAGGTTTTTTTTTACGGTTTTGTAATTCCAATTTTGTAGTGTGAAGGTAATAAATATAAAAATAGAACCGAGTGGTTTTAGGCTTCCATAGTCAACAAACAGAACCCTTATAGTTTCACCATGTGTCTGTCCGCAGCTTACCTCAAAGGCTCATAGTACTAGAAAGCTGTAATTTGCCATGAATATACAAATAGTTACGCCGACAAAGTAGTAAAATAAAATCTCGAAGAGTTTTTTTTTTTCTCCTGTCCTACATGCAAAGTGGGTTTTTTTTCGCTTACCCGATATTGTGGGATGTTGTTGGATAGGTCTTTAATAAATATTGCGAGGTTGTTCAAATAATTTTTGGATTAAGGATTCTTTTGTAAAATATTAAGCTTTAAAGAGCAAATTTTTGTTAGACTCAAGTGGGAGGGGGCCACTTGAGTCTAACAAAAATTTGTCTTCTACCAGCTAAACGGTTGTGTTTGGGTGCGTGAACAAATTCACAGTGATAGTTTAAATAACGAAGTTAAAAGGAAAACTATCACAGCTAAGTAGGCTTTACGAGTAATAGTTCACCAACTTATAAAATGTACTTGGATAACAGATTATCCTAATCATAATGTATGGGAGCACAGGTTTTTCAACTGCAAAAGTAAGTTTGTTTTTTATTAGTTATTACAATAAAAATCATCGTTCGGAGGCAAATCATACCGTAGGAAGTGTCCGCATAAATTTGTATGGGTAACCACGAAACCCTACCTTGTGCGTGGCCCGACACGATTTTTACGACGACGACGATTTTTTATTTTGTTCTATAATGAATCTGTTCCAATTTAATTACCTCTCAGCTTCTGATGTTACTTTCCATAGGATTCATCCATGATGTATGGTTGCGTGCGATTACAGCAATTTTTCATGTTCGAATTCAATGACGCCAACGGTACAGCAGATATCACACAAAACTCCAACCAATATCTCCAAGTAATAATTAATATTATATTTAAGTTAGCTAAATCACCGATACTGTGAAACTTCGACGGTTTACTTACAAAAACACAATTAATTTATACAGCTAATTAATTACAATTTAATGTTAATTTTGGTGGAAAGAGCAAAGATAAACGCTAGGGGAGAGATTCAGTGGTTAATAAATGACGAAGTTTATAAAACTTTAATAATAATAAAGACTATTTTGCGTTAACTTGTGGTTAACGCAAAATAGTCTATAATATTTCTCAGATTTTTATTTTATTTCATTTGTTAGGTCTACCAACAAATTGTTCTCACTGATCTACAAACAAAAATAAAACATGCGTTTAAACTCTACACAGTGCTACAATTACTTAATAGTAAAACACCACATGAACAAAAAATTGTAATAAGTAATTAGGTTAGTAGTAAGCTACATATTGTACAAGTAAGCTTAGTGTTTGTTAAACCAAATCATAACAATATTTTATACACTTATAAATTTAAATAACCTAAAATAACTATGTATTAATAACATAAGTGAAATATTAAAAGCATAATTTCTTTAAAAAGTTACGTACACCCAGTCCAAAAACTTTTACAACAAATCTGATTAACAGTTCAGTTTAAATTTTTGCTTATTGAGATAATCCTAATTCCTTCCCAACTTTAAAGAGTTTAGAAATCCTTGTCACTGTTATGGAAAGTGAAAATCAACCATATCACTACAACTATAAAAAACCTAGCACATGGAGAGTTAGATCCCAACACCGTTCTTCTCATTGGAGGACCAAGTGGACATAGGAACTTGTTACACATTCGTAGCAAATCGTAGGGTGCTACGCCGTAGCTTTTCGTAGCAGCTACACGCACGTCAAGCTACGCCAAGTAAAGAAAAAGTATTTTTTTGTTATCACGTCTAAAAGTTTAATCAAACTGGTACTTACAAATTACGAACCAGACTGCGGAGACTGGACGTTGAAGGATACTTCAGTCATTATCTGTATGGAGGTGTCCGTGTGCGAAGCCGCGTCCGCAAGGTCATCTGTACCAGTTTGTCTGAACATTTAATTGACATGAAGGGGACTGCATTAAAATTACTCTTCTTTGAATCAAACGTTTAATTTTTCTTGCATTTACAAGTTTTACAATTGATTTGACACGCGTACACTTATGCGTCGTTCCTCGTCGCTTGCGCCGGGTGGAGATTTTTTCTCGTTATGACGGGCGGCGCGCAGTGTTGCCAGATGACCGTCGCCCCGCAGATAGTGATGTGCCGCGCGCGTCTTCGCACGCGGTACGGTAATTTAGTGTTAGTGCGGGTGCACACTTCGGCGTGCACAGACAAAAGAACAAAACTATCACGGCACAACTAAAAAAAACACAATTCATAGTAGAATGTTTGCCGTAGTCAGCAGTGCCACCTAGTATAATAAAACATAAACATCATCAAATATTGTGGCGCTAAAGATATTGCTTCGTGAACTTAAATAAGCAATAGCAGAAATGACAAAGTTTTTTTTGTGTGCATGGTTTTTAGTTGCGAATTCTCAAAATTATGAAAAAGCAATAAAGAATCATTTTTATTCCCTATAGATATAAAAGAGTGATAACACTTAAGGAGGTCGTTGTACTCAAATAACCCTTAAATCCTACCTGTTTCCTCTCGACTTGTTTTTAACTGACTAAATGCCGAACTCGAACACACTCGTTGTTGAGAAAAGGCTAGGTAGATGATGACGGTTACATTTAAAGTTTTGATATCTTTAAACGATGAGTCAATGCTTCTCCATCATCGACATCTCCATTTCAGCCGAAAGACATCCACTTCTTCGTCGCCACATTGACCGGTCCCGTGCGTTTCGCATCCAGCGGATCCCCGCAATCTTCACCAGGTCATCGGTCCGGTCGGATTGCTTCTCCAGCTATACGAAATACATCGGGGCAATTGGGTAACATACTCTGGCATTCCCAATGCTATTCAGTTAGACAATTCAACAACATTAATTACCCTTTTTACAACACCCTCGGGTAATGTTGTACGTTGTTGAATACACGATTTTGATCGAGCGTATGAAACAATGTTTTACGAATATCTTCAAAATCGTTCGGGTTGCGATTGCAATGTGCAAGAAAGAGAAAGTATTTATTTGACTCGCTTAAGAAAAAACAGTAATACAAAGTAAGTGGGTGCGTAAAGGAAAACTGTGTACCCGTTGTGCGCACCGAAGAGTGTGTGAGATTTGGCATTGTAAAAGTTCTAGAGAAATATTAAAATATAGTTTAAAAAAAACTTGAACTGTGACGGTCATATTGCGTTGCGCATCATCGCGCATTTGTAAGGGAGGTCAACTGGGTGGTCGCGGCCGATTACGGCGCGTCTGATTAAAACGACGATATCTCCGAAGTTACGATAGTTAGCTCTCTACCAGTTCTATCATTAGAATTGGTATTAAATTAGCTAAAAATTATGTATGGATTAGTATTGTTAAAAAAAAAGCATAACAATAACAATGACGTCACTTGAAGTCACGTGACACGTGCCGCGATCCGAATAAAGTAATGTGTATGTTTATACGAACGCTTAAGGTTACAGATCGTAACTTTCTAATAATGTTTATTCTACTTACTTACCACAAACAGAGTCTCAGCTGTTAGAAGTGTTTAGTTTAAGAGTATCGGCTAACCAAAATAAACACTTGAAAACGGGCGCAAAAAACGCCCACTCAAACCGGTTTTGTTCAATTCATTACGCGTCATCCATTCAATTCAAATAACTTGCACAAAGGCAATATATCTCACTTGTTCTTTCGCCTAGACACTGCGCAAGTTTGAGCAAGGTAGATATAGTTTTAGTAAGCAAATTACGTCAAAACTTATGACAGTGACAGCTAAACCAAAACGGGGCTTCGGTCACAGACGCGAGAAATTTGACAGAACCCAAAACGGGGTTTCCTTCACAGACAAGGGGACTCGCCATTGTACATATGCTATATTATTGCCATTTGTATGTATCTTTTTTATTTTGTATGCAATAAAGAATAAGAGAAAAATTGTTAGCGTATTTGTGTTTCCCACTGCTGGGCAAGGCCTTCTCTTTTTCCTTCCAAACCTCTCTATCCTGTGCAATATCTGGCCATGTTCAGCCCACAAACGAGATCAGATCGTCACACCACCTTCGGCGCGGTCTACCTCGACGGCAATTTCCTTCGACGAAATATAAATAAAAAATAATTTAAAAAAAAACTAATTTCTTCCACCGGGCCACCACTACTAAAATAAATTAAAAGCTTTAATTACGACACCGTTCACTAAACTAGCAAACTGTAAGTACCACAGTCATTTGAATATTTCCCCACCGTCGGAAATAAGAGTCGGAATTTCACGTTGTTCAGTAAATCTTTAATGTCAACATAAAATGTCGGTAACTAAGACTTGGTTTAGTGAGACAGTAAGCTCCTGTAGTAGCCTTCTTACAGGGGCATCTTACTACTGGAACAGTTCCTTATTTTAACCCTCGACTAGTCGCTTGGGGTCTTTGAAAGCCCAAATTTTAGAAAATTGATAATTATGTCCTCTAACAAATAAAGAATAAAAAGACAAATAATAACAGCCGCTCAGATCGATCTTTAGGTTAAGCCGTGCTTGCCTAGGTTGGTCTGTGGATAGGTATTCACCCATTACATACCGAGTTTCCTCCCTGCCTCGCAAAGCACGTTCAGCCGTTGGTCCCGGCTGTCATTTGTAGATCTTTGACAGTCGTTACAGGTAGTCAGTGCCCCAAAAACCTGACAACCAGTCATACCAAGGGGTATTTATTTATTTATTTTATTTATTTATTTATTACCAAGCACTAACTGGGTTGTGGAGGTCAGATAGGCAATCGCTCCATGCAAAATACTGGTATTCAGCTGCATCCGGTTATTGTATTTAAGTATTTAAGTACAAATGCCCAATAGACCATTTCAACATATTCCGTGGCACTTGGAAGACTAAAACGAGGATATTGTTGGTGTTGAAGAGCATGACGAAGAAAGGGGCTTGAATGTTCTTGTTTACAAAATAAAAGACAGGCATAAAGCCTGTACTTATTAATCAAGAGCTGATATCGATAATTTTATTTTGCAAATATGGGTTGTTTTCAAATATCAAAGGTCAGCCATATTTTACCATTTTTTTTTTTTTTTTTTTTTTTTTTGGGGGGTGAGAAATCATCAAATGACTCCTCCCGCTCTGGGCGGAGCGGAAGGGAGTGTCAGACTCTTACTGACTAAAAAACACCCATGTTCCTTCATTGGCCCTTTATGTTCCAGGGCCGCGGTATCTCTTTCGAACAGTCCCGCAGTCCTGGCAGGCACCGGCCCTTGCGGGCCCCTCCCGTTTGCTGACATCTCTTTGAGGCGCGCGTGGAACACGAACGCGCCGTCGACACGGCCTGCCCGTCGTCATACGACGGACGGACGGCGAGCTAGCCCATTACTCGCCGTCCACAGGCCCGCGCCTACGGTGGCCGAGAGCCATCACGGCGTGGCCCCCGACGCCCGGTGCTTCTCCCGCGGCGGCTGGGACGTGAGGAGGTTCTCTCCCTCTCACGTTCCGCCGCCTCCTTCGCTAGCATGACTGCTTCGCAGAAGGAGGCGACGGCTTCCCATTCCCTCTCGCCCCGGACCATGGCTTGAACCAGGGCCGGACGCGAGAGGTCGCCGCCGCCAATCGCCGCTACGAGGACACGGCGGTGCTCCTCCCAAGCGGAGCAGACCTCAACGGTGTGCTCTACCGTGTATTTTACCATTCGGCATGCAAACATTTACATTATTTATGAAACATGTACTTACATTTTTAAGACCAGTTCGATTATATTATTATTATTAAATAGATCAGTTAATAAGCAAATTATATCATTTCCATTAATAAATTATCATTCAGTAGATCAATCAATAATTTATCATTTTCAATACAATTATCATTCCATTAACAAGTTATCATTATCATTAAAATTAATCAACAAATACACAAACAGGTGTTGAATGAGACCTTCAATACCTTTACTTCTGCCGGGATGTAAATTATGTAATCAGAATCACTAACCAGACATAAATATAACAACATTTTAATAAAAGTTTAATGTTACACCACTCATGATTTATGCTATTAAAAAAGTTACAGAACATTGTTCCGTTAGCTGTATCACTTTGTTGCCACATAAAATATAAATACGGACTTAATTATTAAAATAAGCTCTTATTTTAACCGATTGCTATTAAGAGTAATAAAGTTAACGTTTCATTTAATTTTAACATTTAATGTTCGAATAAATCTTTCACATTTATTTAAGAACTATAAAGGTGATATGAGCCGTGTGTAAAAATTATCCGGCTTTTGGGCTTTGTTTCTTCATGCAAAACCAATTTGTTAACTTTTAACGTCATTTAGGTAGAACTTATCTGGTTGCAAGAGTCAAATTATGGAAGTTACCATCTAGTTGACTGAAAGCCGACCTCAAAATGAAGGCCTAGATGCTCACTTTTTGAAACCCTTTTCACCAATAAGTAATTGCTAAAATATTTCACTTGTCAAAAATCTTTAGTTACAATTAATGAGTAGTATCAAAGCATAATGGGGTGAAAAGTAATGAAAGAAGATGTGCTTTATTTTTTTTTTCTTTCTTTCAAAAAAAACATTTTTGGTTAATCATCCTGCTCTTTATAATTTCTTTGTTGGAATATTAATTAATAGGGTTGGATTTTTTCTTTGTTGTGGGATTAAAAGTTACTTTTATTGTGGAAATCATTTATTAATTAGTATCTATTTTTCAATGTCTCTGTTGCTTTTTAAGTGTCCTTTTGCATGTCGAGCAGTGGTACCGTAACTGGAAGGTGGAGGTCAGAAAAGCAGTCACTCCATGTTAAATACTGATATTCAGCGGCATCCGGTTAGACTAGAAGCTGACCCCAAATTACTTGGGTAAAGGCAAATGATGAGAAATTTGATGCCTTGGTGATCGACTTCTATAACTCTATTTTTTTTAATGAAACCAATTTGTCAAGTTATTGTATAATAACGCTTTTAGGATGCTGTTGGGGCTGTCGTAGCGCTGCAGCGTGTCTGGTATGTTTGCTGAAGCGCGTACGGTTTTCAAGCCATCATGCGCAAGAAAGCAAACTCCTTGCTGCACCGTCTACGAAGCAGCGGCAACAGCATTCTAAATGTGATTGCTGCCCGTATTGACTGTCATTTCCAGAATCAATGGATAAGGACAGCCATAGGCATCAGTTAGATATAGGTACTAACAATACTGACATATTTTTAGGTACATTTTTGTGTTACTAACACACTAAAATTTTATGTTTTTTTTTATGTTTCGTGATGTAAATGGAGATTCTCTGAAATAAATAAACAATAATAATATTGTCATTTTTTCTTCTTATTGTAGACAGTAAAAAAAATGTAAAAGCCTAGCTTTTGATAAATAACGCTTTTGGTGACTAACCAATAACCATTTGTATTACAACCATGTTTACGATTATGTGTCAGGCCAGTTATAACGTTACAATTTTTTGTCTTCAAAATAATTACAATTTTATTTATTTTACCAAAACGACACGTATGCTAGTCTCAATCTACTCAATACAATAAAAAACAAAATTGTAATTTGATGATCGCTAGCGCGACTGAGGAGGACCTCAAGAATATTTCAGTAGCAGCCACGGAGACTGGACTTCTGCTGGGTTAATAGCCATAGTCTTGTCCCCTATCACACAGAATTTACCCATAACTGGCGCAATGTGGGTGTACTATTAAGTGGTACAACTCTGTCTAAGCCTTCGAGGATCCTAGGCGTAATGTTATGATTATAAGTTGGGACTCCTCTGATATCAGCCCTTTAACCTTTCGAACGCGCTTGTCACATATACGTGACAAGCAAGCGCGTGCTCTGTACGCCAACGAGACAATTATGTGACAGAAAAATTTTAGTTTTGGAATCCTTTATTCTTTTTGTAGGTAGGGCATTGCGGTGAAATTGTGGCTTTGCGTGGAGGGCACGCGCATGCGTTTATGCTCTGGCGTTCAAAAGGTTAAAATGAGGTTAATTAAGAGACTAGTCCTAAAAATATCACTTTAAAATCAATATAGAATGGGTTTCATAAATCAGTTAAGTAAAGTAATTTCTTGGTAAAAGGGAGAAGCCAATTTGTAATTTAAACGAACAATAAAATAATTTGTCGCCATTATTTTCGTAACTATTATCGGCTTACCTAAATTAAACTCTGTAAATAAATTAAATTAAATTAAAACCTAAAGAAGATTGGCGAGTTGGGTACCTCATCAAATCCAAACGTTCCAAAATCTAGTTATATGCAAATTATAGGTCTTATATCCGTAGTTATTTTCCAAGCTAAAATGTGTTATTAGTTGTTGGGAGAAATTAAAAAAACCATGATTGATGATGGGTGCAGCCCCGTTATGGAAACAAAACGCATAAAATAGAGCCAATTAAAACTTATTACTACAGTGATATTTGGCAACACAGCTGTCAGTTAAGTATGTCAAATACGAAAAAAATATATATACCGTCATGCGCCGTCATGATATTTTTTGATTTTTTGACGTTTGATAAGACTCATTGTTTTGGTAAAAATCTACGAATATTGTTCATGCTAAAACAATGTCGACAGTTGATCTTCTGTGTATAAACTGTGATGTGCGCTTAACACGCCTTCGCCGACATGTCTCGCTCAAATGATATTAAATATTATAAATGAACGTTTATTTCTAGATAACGAATTAGCCGCGATTGTAGCTATGGAGCGCCTGAATCGTCGCAGTATTATGTTTACGAATATAGATGCCTCATATATATCATTCCCACGGCTCTCCATAGAAGAATTGGTGTTGTTTGCGTGTGGCACATACCAGATCCGCCAAGCTAGATCATACGTTGGAGAACATTTCCGCTTTCACGGAATTTATGCACTAGAAATAGGTCGCGACCAGCTGGATTTGACCAGTTTAGGAGGAGAAAATCCTTTTTTGTTAAGAGCAAAAATAAAATCCCGCCATGTGGGACGGAACACATATTTTGTTTTCGTAGCCGTTGAAAGGGAACAGCAAGGTCGGAGCGCCATCATCGGCTACTGCTGTAATTGTATAGTAGAACTCAGAACCGTGGGCTGTTGTTCACATGTCATGAGTGTAGTGTGGTATTTAGCTTACGCTCGACACGAAGGAACAACCCCCCCTGCGGCGTTTCTTGACAATGTATTGTTAAGTATAGAATAAAAAGTTATTATAAATACTATGGTTTTGTTTTTTACCTATTATATTTTTATTCATTTTCTTTTATCCTGTTGACGACCATCTTATGGATGGACCATGAACCATCTTGGATGCGGATTCAAATCCCGCAAAAGGTACGTTCAGAATCAGAATCATTTATTTGTTAACATAGGTGTATAAACATTAGGGATCTTATAAATAGTTAAGGTTCTTGCTATGTTTTGTCGTTTATTACTATTATAAGTGACGTCATAGCAATCGGATGGCCTAAAATAATTCAAAATCTTATCTGTATTTGCTGTTTCCTTATCTCAACTTAGAACTAGTAAGATTTTAAAGGGTTACTTTAAAATCTTACTAGTCACACAAAAATCCTTCTATAGTTATTAAAGTACAATCTATCCACTTTATGATCAATAAGGGACTACCTTGAGTTACATAAGTAGGTAGGTCAGTAATAATACTTACCTACCTACTTAAAAAACCACCAAAAATAATTTTGGTGGTCCATTTTGAGGTTATGTATAAATCAATTTAATATCCCCAAGTTTAATGTATGTCTTACCATTACATATTTTGTTATACTCTATTCTAACATTCAAATCCATATATTCATTCTATGAAACGGTAAGCCTGTATGTGATACTGAAAATACATGGGGTTTTGCCAATCTCCTTTGACTCAGTAGTAGGTCAAGTGGAGTCGAAGTTTTGTTAACTTGCTTTTTAGTCAGTACAATCGACTGGTGTGTATTCTTTGAGAGATAATTAAAAGGAGCTCGTAGTTAAATAATGACAGCCGTTCGGGTCTTTCTTCAGGTGAAGCCACGCTTGCCTAGGTTGGTCTATGGATGGGTGACCACCTCTTACATACCGAGTTTCCTCCTTACCTCAGAAAGCACGTTAAGCCGTTGGTTACCTAAATTAAACGGAATTTTCTGTAGCAGGTCAAGTGGAGTCAAAGTTTTGTTAACTTGCCTACTGGTTTTCAGTCAGTACAATCGACTGTTGTGTCTTCTTCAGAGACAATTAAAAGGAGCTCGTAGTTAAATAATAACAGTCGTTCGGGTCTATCTTCAGATGAAGCCGCGCTTGCCTAGGCTGCTCAATGGATGGGTGACCACCCATTACATACCGAGTTCCTCTGTGCCTCTGAAAACACGTTAAGCCGTTGGTCCCAGCTGTCATTTGTAAATCTTTGACAGTCGTTACAGGTAGTGGTCCAAAAGTCTGACAACAAGTCTTACCAAGGGGTATCGTGTTATCCAGTACTAACTGGGTTGTGGAGGTCAGTTCAATGTAAAATACTGATATTCAGCTGCAACCGGTTAGACTGGAATACCCACCCGACCTCAACATAGTTGAGAAAAAGGCTAGGCAAATGATAATGATGATGATGATGGATTTATAGATGATGGGATGCTTTTTTTTTACTTAAATCAGTGTTTTGTAGTAAGAAATGAACGGTGTATTTCGAAAGGTAGTGATAGTGGACTTTTCCAGACAGACTTTCTCATTTATTTAAATTTTTCTGTCTGTTTGTGTTTGTGCGTTTAAATGTTTATAAACGCACCCATGATACAAGAAAAAATCCTAAACAGGGGCTAAAGTTTCTAAAAAATAGAAAAAAAACAAGATAATCGATTCAGCATGTCTTAGTCCACTGCTGGACATAGGCCTCTCCTAAACTGTGTCACAACACCCTGTCCTCCGTCTTCCATATTCAGTCTAATGCCAGCTACTTTTTAAGGTCGGCGATCCATATATCAGGAGAACATACATTACGCTTTACAGTCCCTACTATAAGACTTGTTTGCTCCATCGACCATATGTTTTAATTCATATAGAAATAATAAACTTTTAATACATGAAATAAAAACATAACAACATCACGCCTGCAATCCCTGAAGGGTTAGGCAGAGGTGTATCTAATAGTACACCCACAGACAGGAAATAAACAATAAAATGGTAAACCATTTTCTTAATAAAATTACACGATAGTTTGCGAAAAAGTTAGATGCATTGTGTAGTTACTTTATGATATTTTCCAAAGTGGATTAGCTACTTACATTAGAAGTTTGTAAATAAGTCAATTGTTAAGACAACTTCAGAAGTAGGGTAATGGATAAAGTTAGTCGTTATTATTTGTTTTTATTAAGCCATAAGTGCTGACGTTTTGGTTGGTCGGATTAAAAATATCAAGTTTTGTTTTTGCCCTTAGCTCCTCTTTTTCTCGAAGAGGATGCAAATTGTCACATGGGAACGTCAACTACGTCGTACCGGGATAAAAAGTATCTTTGTCCCAACCGAGGTGCTTTTACCAGTGTGCCAGATATTTTTCATATTAAGTCACATGAATTTTAAAAATCTTACAGACAATATGATTGGTATTTTTTTTTGTGCAGTATTCACATCACATTTTTATTTTATTGAAAAGTTACTAAGCAGTAAAACTTAATAAAACTGTGATAAAACTTCTCGTTATTATAAATCAAACTTATCTACAACAAAAGTCTAATACATTACAAACACTGGCATCTAGTGACACTTAAAAGTTTAAATTAAAATAAAATTTTCAATTTGAAAAGTTAACTAAGTAATAAATAAATTTATTTAATTATAAAACGAGTTTTAAAGTTTGCAATCACTTTGCATTAAATAATAATTGTTGTGTCAATTCAGACATACTTATCCCTACTAATATTATAAATGCGAAAGTAACTCTGTCTGTCTGTCTGTTACGCTTTCACGTCTAAACCATTGAACTGATTTTAATGAAATTTGGTACAGAGATAAAGTTGACCTTGAGAAAGAACATAGGATAGTTTTTATCCCGGACTTTTGAAGAGTTCTCTTGGAAACGCGATATAACCGAACTCGACGCGGGCGAAGCCACGGGCGGAAAACTAGTTCTCTATAAATAATCCAACTTCAAACCTATTTTAAAATACAGTGTGTTTTAATTTGACGTAAAATGAATAAAAACGGCTGACGAGATTCAGGCCTGACTTAACTGAAGATTGATACTTAAAATTTTTCTTAACAATTAGAATAACATAACATAACTGCTTGTAATCCCCGAAGGTTAGGCAGAGATGTACCTAATAGTACACCCACATTTCGCCAGTTATGTTTAAGCCGTCCTATGTAATAGGGGACGAGCTTCCAGACTCAGTGGCTGTTATTGAGAAGTTTCTGATGAAAAAACCCAATAACTCTTTGCCCGACCCAGGAATTGAACCCAAGCCCCGCGACCAGTAGACTAACGAGATGGTATAACAATTTGAAAGTTTACATGTAACGAGTGCCTATCTAATTTTCACAACCCAGTGACATCTGGTAACAGGGTTGTGGAAGTCAGTTAGGCAGGACTAGTTATCAGACTATCGAATTTTTGGAGACCCATAACGACTTTCAAAGATCTACAAAATAAACGACAACTGGCGCAGTGCTTTCCGAAGTGGAGAGGTTTCGGTATTTTTAATTTTTTTTGGGACAAGACCGCCACGCTGTTCCCAAACCACTGTAACTCCTGAAAGCCAGAATCAACAGTGGCGACCACCAGAAAAGCGCCGAGACAATGAAGCTCCACGAAGTCCCAGATAAACAATTTAACTGTCTTGGATCCCGCAATGAAATTAATCAGAAAAGTATCGCGGAGGAGTAGGAAGGTCTCGGTATGTAAGGGATGGTTACCGATCCACAGAATGACCTTGACATTTACTTTATCATGAAGATTGATCCCTACAGCTGTTATTATAAATCCACCAGCTATTACTTATTTATTTACTGAATTAAACGCTTAAAAAATATTAAAAACACAGACACGCTTCCCTTAGTTTTTTCAGAAATAAATATTTTACAAATTTTAATGGGTCTTTCGCGGATTGTAATTAATTATGGTCTCTTTAGTTTTAGCGTCGTTAACGAACCCTGACCCATTTAAGCCAAGAAACTTTCTTCTAATTTAAATATGAATTATTTGCAAAGTTATTTAATAGTTCTATTAATAATTTTGAGTACTTAATATTAGTTATCTTGGCTACTTTTGACACATTTGTAATAACTACATCACTTACAAAATTGGATAATAAACTAATCTAGAAGTTTAGATATTCTTATTAAATAAATGGTTCTGATCTCTAATGACTTCTTTTAGAGAAATATAATCTATTAAAACCAATCATCTTATTCATAGCTTTATTCGGATTAAAATGTGTGAAAATCTTACAATGGGCTTAAAGCTGAGGTACAATTACGGACCCTGCAGGGCACAACAAAAAGTATAAAATAAAAATAATGTGTGAAATAAAAATAATACTGAATCAATTTACAATTTTAAAACATATGCTTAGTATGAATTAACTAAATTATAACATAATAATTGGTATGATTACATCAAAACATATTTTGTAGTAATAAAATAATATTTATCTAGGTATGTAGGTATGTAAAAGTGTGAATTTTAAACGACTAACAATGTATGGTGTATGTGTGCTTTGTTTCACTAAGTGAAGGAAAAACAAGGATAACCATGCTGCCTTTACTAGGAGCTGGTAATAAAATAAAAACAAAACAAATACGCTTATAAAAATAAATCAGTCCACTGTGATCTCAGAGACTAGCATAAAACAAATGAAACAGTCAAGCTGACATTTGATAAATTGCAAGAAATATATATTTTTCCTGCAGTTTTCCTCAAAAGCCCGCTTATAATCGTGAACATGCAATTCCTAGCAACACCATACATTTTCCTAGCAATGCAGCATTTTTCTGAGGCGACATTTTTTTCCAACTTTTAAAATTAACACCACTGCGGCCCGTATTACATGACACGAAACTTACTTGCTACACCATGTATACACTTACCAAGCTCAATATTGTTGACAGAAAAACATTTTGATACAACTTTATTGATTGTAATTAACACTTGATTGTAATTAATTATGGTCTCTTTAGTTTTAGCATCGCTAACGAACCCTGACCCATTTAAGCCAAGAAACTTTCTTCTAATTTAAATATGAATTATTTGCAAAGTTATTTAATAGTTCTATTAATAATTTTGAGTACTTAATATTAGTTATCTTGGCTACTTTTGACACATTTTGTAATAACTACATCACTTACAAAATTGGATAATAAACTAATCTAGAAGTTTAGATAATCTTATTAAATAATTGGTTCTGATCTCTAATGACTTCTTTTAGAGAAATATAATCTCTTAAAACCAATCATGTTATTCATATCAAAAATGTGTGAAGATCTTACAATGGGCTTAAAGCTAAGGTACAATTACGGACCATGTAGGGCACAGCAAAAAGTATAAAATTTATGTGTGAAATAAAAATAATACTGAATCAATTTACAATTTTAAAACATGTGCTTAATATTAATTAACTAAATTATAACAATAATTTTATTGAGTTCATTTATTAAATTATAACATAATAATTGGTATGATTACATCAAAACATATTTTATAGTAATAAAATAATATTTATCTAGGTATGTAGGTATGTAAAAGTGTGAATTTTAAACGACTAACAATGTATGGTGTCTGTGTGCTTTGTTTCACTAACTAAGTGAGGGAAAAACAAGGATAACCATGCTACCTTTACTAGAAGCTGGTAATAAAATAAAAAACAAAACAAACACGCTTATAAAAATAAATCAGTCCACAGTGATCTCAGCGACGAGCATAAAACAAATGAAACAGTCAAGCTGACATTTGATAAATTGCAAGAAATATATATTTTTCCTGCAGTTTTCCTCAAAAGCCCGCTTATAATCGTGAACATGCAATTCCTAGCAACACCATACATTTTCCTAGCAATGCAGCATTTCTCTGAGGCGACATTTTTTTCCAACTTTTAAAATTAACACTGCGGCCCGTATTACATGACACGAAACTTACTTGCTACACGTGTACACTTACCAAGCTTAATATTGTTAACAGAAAAACATTTTGATACAACTTTATTCTTTGAACAATAAAGTTTAAAATAGCCTGTGAATTTTTGGAGTCGCTTTTGGAGTTGCTTTCTTTTGCTAATCCTCTTTTCTGAAGCTATTTACAGCTTGGACTGCTTTTTACTGGTTTACTGAACAACATGACTGCGTTGTAAGAAGAGAATATTTTTTTTTTAAACCTGTTTACTGGGATATCTTTGTTAACCGTATTACACGAAACGCGGAAATATTCCATGTTCCTTCGTTATAAACGTCCATGTAGTGAATTTAAATTGCGTTTTAAGCATCGCATTTAAATTCTTTAGCAAAACTTTTGGGGTTTCTATGAAATTATCTTCGTGACCTTGTTTTTTATGTCTTGTTTTGTGATTCTGTTTGTCGACTTAGATTGTGATACGCCATGTTAAGTATCACGGCTTGGAAAATAAAAATGGAAGAGTTTTTTTTTTATCCTCCTTTTGTAGGTTCTGAGTGAGTAAACATAGACCAGGATAAGGGTTGGTTTTTATAATTCCAGAACAAAAAAGAATATTAAAGCGAAAAAAAAACACTACGCTAACAAGACTCAGACGTTTTTTTAATGAAGACCTCGGTCCTAGGTTCAAAAAATATTTAGGAAAACTGGGACGATTAAAAAAACATCAAGCTCTTTTCAAAAGTATTTTTGAGTATTTTCATTATGATTCCTTTAACAAAACCCCTCATTTTGTATTCAAAGTACTTTACATTTTTAAAAGGTACGGTTTTGGCTCGTTATTTTCTAAAAACGATAATAATTATGCTGAAAGTACACTGAGGTACACTCGCTTAACCGCTACATGCTTGGTTTTACTTTGGCTTCGTTACTAAAAAAACTATTAATTATTTATTTAATTATAATAATCATTCATATTTATTTGAGTCATGTGAAACGGAGGTCAAGTGCAAGCCTATTTAGTAAAAAAAAAATGATGAAAATGTCGTGAGGAAAGTTTTAGCGTGGAGGAAGACCAAAGTGACGACGGATGGACTGTATAAAAGATGTGATGCTAAAAAGGAGGTACAAATTGAAGTGTGTGTGTAATTACAAAATAAAAACACTTTAACGAATGCATATGAAAGTTATATACTTTCATATTATGCATTCGTTAAAGTGTTTTTATTTTGTAACGGTATTTTTATCAAACAAACTTTTTTTATTTTAATTTTATCCGTCTGTCTGTATGTTTCGGCTAACCTCCGAAATGGCTGAACTGGTTTTGACGGCACTTTTTCTGGCAAATAGCTGATGATGTTATAACAAATAACTAAGGTTACTTTATTTTAGAAAAAGAGCTAGGGTTCCGTGCAAAAAAAAGTAAAACCCTTGAAATGCGATCAACTATGGAAATAATATTAGGAGTAAAAAGTAAGTGGTTTTGGGAAGTATTATTTTTATTTGTTGTTGTGTACTGTTTTTTGTTGTGTTTTTGTATTATTTGTGTAATATCATTTTGTTTTAGGCGGTCAAAGGTCGCGGGCAACAGCTAGTAGAGAAATATGGAACAAGTGATGCTGCGCGCACTGTGATTAAATTGAGCTAAAAGCAAGAGCATCATGATGAATTAACATTTTGTATTTTGTTTATTTTTGAAACCTTCCATTTCGAAGCAGAAAAGAATATCATGTAACGAGATTTGGAAACCTTTAGACCAAAAACCATTAATTTATCAAGCAAGGCTTTTGCAGGGGTTACTCCATTCCATTGATTTAATCCTCAAGAGAGTCTTATGTCACTTATGGAATGACAAGGGCTGTCTTATAGTTAGCATGGGATGAAATGGTCGTAATGGATTCAAGACCAACATTTAGCCATAATACCAACGTTTCAAATATTTGGTTTTACGGGAGTTTAAAGATTTACAACGTAATAATACGTGCAGTTCTGGAGGAGCTCGTGGCTAAATTATAGCAGCCGATCGTAGTTGATCTTTAGGTTAAGCCGTGCTTACCTAGGTTCGTTCGTAGACGATATACCGAGTACTGACAGACAGGACCAACGGTATAACGTGCTTTCCAAGGCACGGAGGAAACTTATCGGTATGTAATGGGTGGTCACCCATCCACAGACCAAACTTGGCTAGCGCAGCTTAACCAAGTTTGACCCGAACTGTTGTTATTTGGCCACGAGCTCCTCTAGTAGTATAGGATACAAATTAATATTAATAATATCTATGATAATAATACCTTGGGACAACCAACACACCGCCATCTGATCCCAAACTAGGCAGAGCCTGTACTATGGCAACCAGACAACTGATAAACATACTTATATATTTCTAAATACATACATATTATAGATAAATTACCACCCAGACACAGAACAAATAATCGTACTCATCGCACAAAGATTTGTCCTGTGTGGGAATCGAACCCACGACCTCCGTCCTAGCAGTCAGGGTCACTAACCACTAGACCAACAGGCCAATAAGTATATTGTTGTATATTACTAGTTCTAATATATTACTAATTTAATACGAGTAGTATAAGATATTTATGCAAGATAACTTGAACCGAACCTCACCTGATGACTTAAAAGAGTGTCCATGGAGTTTCTTGCCCGTTCTTCTCCATAGAGATCTACGTTAGGGAATGGGCAACTACAGTACTTTCACAGTTTTTATGCCTTGTGACTGGGACTGTAGCTAAATTTCATTGTTGTCTTTGTTTCGACAGTTCAAAAGTGCCTGTAACGGGCCTACTTGAAATAAATGCTTTGATTTTGATTTTGATTTTGATTTTGACCAGATTCTTTTGGAAAAATTGTTGGTGTATCGTTATCACATCACTGTTTACCCTTCGGAATAACCCGCTGGCGGCTTGTTTGAAGCAGTGGCTGAGCAATTGGTTCCCAGGGAATTGAACCCGCAAATATTTGTCGAGAGTTTTTCCGGGATTGAGTGTTCGTAAGTATACCCTTATGTGTGATCTGTAGAGATAGGTAAAGTGCTAAGTGAGTAGTGATAGACACAGGATAAATTGTCTAGCGAAACTTTTTACTTTTTTTTTTAGTAGCCTGTACTGTCCCACTGTTGGGCTAAGGCCTCCCCCAATTCCTTCCATGTGCTCTTTTCCCATTTTTGCTTACATTATTTTATTAGCATGCTACTGTAATAGTTTTTCCCGACATGGAATGGGTACAGAGATACTTATCAGTGAGAACGAGAAATAATCTAATCAAAAAACAAAAACCGGTTTTCGGTAAGTCAATATGATTTATAAATTAATAATGTAATAATATTTAATTCAAACTTGGTCGATAAAGAAGATTGCCCAACTTTGGTCCAAATGATGCCCAGGAATGGGAGTAACTGCGCTGGGTTCCTGGCACTAATCTTTGTCTTTATACGAATTATTTTGAGAATCTATCCTGGGGTTCCTAATTTTTTACCTTTTTGTTTTAATGATGTTATTTTTTAAACATGGTTTTTTTTACGTACTTTTAAGGTTTTTACACCTTTTTACACGATCCTGCATAAATTAACATTGTTACCTACTAACTGTAGGTAACAATGTTAAATAATGCTGTGCGATGACTTAGTAATTTTTTTTTTTCATGCTCGAGTATTTTGCCCAATTGCAAGCAAGTGTTTAATCCCGTGCCCACTTCGTTGGGCGAAAGACATTTTCGACCGTTTTTTCTCCGACTTACTTTGCAAATCCGACTACCACTATCACAACTTTTCGGGTTAATATATTTATGACACTCACAAGTAAAGTGACTTTCTATTGCTAAAAGAATTTTCAAAATCGGTTCTGTAGATCCAGAGATTACCCCCTACAACCTCATAAACTCACAAACTTTACCTGTTTATAATATTAGTATAGAAATACGAACTACATTTATTTTGAAAATTCTGTTTGCATTTTCATATTTTAAGAAAAACAACTCACTTACTTAGTCAATATTTAAATTTTCAAAAGCCGGCGATGCAAATGCCTTACGGGACTTAAAAGTCTAGAAAGTAGAACTTAATACTTTTTCTGAACAAACACCTGGGCTTCGAACATAGGCTTTATGAATGGATATCGCAAGTAACTTGGTTCTGAAAATGTGTGTTTTTAGGGTTCCGTACCCAAAGGGTAAACGGGACCCTATTCCTAAGACTTCGCTGTCTGTCTGTCTGTCTGTTTGGCTGTATCTCATGTACCGTGATAGTTAGACAGTTGAAATTTTCACAGATGATGTATTTCTGTTGCCGCTATCAACAAATACTACAAAACAGAGTAAAAAATATTTAAGTAAGTCCCATATAACTGACATAATTTTTTGCCGTTTTTATAGATGAAGGTACCGGTAGGAACCCTTCGTGCGCGAGTCCGACTCACACTTGGCCAGTTTTTTTTTTTCTTCCTTCATAAATCCTTTGGTACTTTCAAACTGATCTGGAATTTCATCGCGAGTTTTTCCACAAAATCGTGTCGTTACTGAGCTTGAGAAAGGTGAGTACGAGTATATTCCCTTTGCACTTCCAGATATTACAGGTTGATCTGTTGAGATAGGTTAGTAAGAGGTTTTCTGAAACTTGAGTATGTTTTTACGAACAATGTCATCAAATCGGCATTTAATTCGATTTGATTTTCAAATCAAACAAGGTCAAATTAAATGAACTGGTGAAACTCATAGATTCATTTTATGTCTGTTTTATCATGTTTAGATTTTATTATCACGTCTGGGGAGTTCTATTACCTGATAATGCTGCTTTATTAGCCCTTTTATAATTCATTAGAATCGGGCCCCTGGTGAAGCACTATTTACAGTGTAATTTCAAGCGAAGAAGTGCCCAATGATAAGTTTAAGAAAGAACAAGTAAGAATTTTGTCACTCATTTTATAAATTAACTTTTGAGCCATGTCGATCGTAGGAAGACAAAAAATGAAAAAAAAAAGTGTTTATTAAAACAGTAAAATGAAAACAACTAAAACAAAAGATATTCAAAAAATAAGACACATTAAACTAGATGATTAGTCCTGAACGAGGCCAAAAATCCTCTATCTCAGCATCCATGGAGATTCGTCTCCATCTTACTGTCCTTGTTTCGATTGTAGGGAGATTGAAAAAGATAAAAATACCTAGTTATGTTTCCAGCAGAAGTTTCAGCAAATCAAATGTACATCTGAAGATTCATAAATATTTTATCATGTTTGAGAGCTACCGTTTTGATGATTGAAAAAGTTTTTTTTTCCACTTTGTGACTTTTTAATGGAGTTTCTTTTTTATATCCGGGGTTGTAAGTATATCGGAATGTTCGCGACGATTATATATTTCTGACTTATGAACAAGAAATTAGGAATTTCGGGTATTTTATATTTGGATAAAAATAGCATTTTACTTTTTTTCCCCGAATTTCTATATCTCATTATGTTGGCGAAAGTATATATGGATTGGCAGGAAAATGTCATGAGAAAAGTATTAAATATGAATGTGGAATCGTGGACGGTTATAAAAGTAGGCAAAGACCAAAAATAAACGATGAATGGTCTGTAGGAAAATTATATGCCTACAACGGGGTGACTTCTGCGATGGCAACTCACTAACAGAGAAGTAGAGAAGAAGAGGATATGCTGAAGATCCCAAATCAATTGGGATAAGAAAAACAAGGAATCATAAAAAAAAGTATTAATTAACAGGAAAAACAGCGACATAAAAAAAATGAAGACTTTATGACGAGCGAGTTGATAGATTCTCTTTCAATTGTAATTACAACCGTAAATGTGAAACAAGCTGATTTCAATATAGACCTTCGTGTACCACAACTTCAATTTGAGCGTCCCCGATTCCCATTACCGTCCAAAATCTATTTAAAGCACCTCATTTTACATCAAAAGCCTGTTGAACATGCCATTTCCAAATGACGTAGGTTGAAGCAGAAACTATAGTGATTAATTACACTGGAATGCCACATCACGGGGTTGACTCCAATATACGGTACAACTAACTTGTAGTGCCTCAAATATATCAGGAGAATAGAATCCAAGTCAACTGTCGTGCAAATAAACTGGCATAGATACGTCATGTATGTGAAGGACGTGTTATTTTTACACAGGGTGATGATCAATAATTTTGAATCGCGAATTTGAATAAATATATAATTATTAGATTTAAACGTTTGGGGTGTATGAAAGGAGCCTCACCGAGCGGCGCGGCGTTAAAAATTACGTACTGCATTTCCAAACTCTCAGCGCACCCTGTACAGCTGCTTAGTCCTCGGTAACGCGGAGTCTAGCTGACTAATCATTTCACCATGAGGACGTCGACACGTTAAGAAGAATAAGAACGCTAGTTTAGCAATGATGTACGTCATTATTTATAAATCTAGAGAAAAATAATCATAAAATTTAGGTAAGCAACCCTTTGGTTATGTGTAATCCTCAAGAATGATTACTTTAAAAATTTAAATTAATTTTTATGAAATTAAATTTGAAGCAGCCTAAAATCTGTAATAGAATAGCGAAGGTCTACTGTCACTCACTTACGTCAAAATAAAAATTGAACACAAACATATCATTTTGGAAGTTTATCACAATTATGTTGTGAAAATGTTGCAAATGATCTTGAACATAAAATAAAGGGTGTAAAAAGACCCTTAACGGAGCCGAAAGGCGCTTGTTCTCCTCATCGTTGCGATCATTTTTCTTCTAAACCATACCTGGGAACCTTCTAGTTACGGAGATACTGGGGGTCAAAGTTTCAACTTTTTCACAAGTTTTTTTTTATACATGTTATTATTGTAAGAGGTTCACTTCAAACCCCTCCACGACCTCCGTACTATTCAATCCATCCATCAGCACAATGTTTTGAGTGCATTACATTGAGTCCTACCGTAAAACGTGAGTTTCCACCCCAAAGTAAAGTAACTTATTTTGATGTACATAATGCTTGATTGACGGCTTTGTGAAGGGTCCGTTTACACCCTGTATACTGAAAGCATTAGCAAAGCTTTTTTCTTTGTTACAAAAAACTTAACTATTAATAGTAAAGTACAACATTAAACTGTAAATAGGTACTATTCAAGAAAACGTCGCACTAAGTGCTTGGGAAAAACTTACTCGTATTTTCACTTAAGTAGATAAAAAGCTCGATAAAACTAAGTGTTTATAAAATATCTCTAAAGTAATAAAATTCTAGATAGGATAGAGATGATAATATATAAGCATTTATAGACTTAGTATACATTTTTAAGCAAAATTGTTGATAAAAAGTCTAGTGGTCGGAAGCGTGACTGCTGAGCAAGAGGTCCTGGGTTCCATTCCCGGGGCAGGCATAGTGTTATTGGGTTTTTCCATCAGAAATTTCTCAGTAGCAACCACGGAGTCTGAATCTGTGCCCGATGATGGCAATAGGGTCGCCATTACATGGAACTTTAAACAAAACTGGTGAAGTGCGGGTGTACTATTAGATACACCTCTGTCTACTCTTTCGGGTATTACAGGCGTGATGTTATTTATTTATTTATTTATTTATTTAACACTTCAAGCACAGAGTACAGAGGCGGACTTAATGCCATAGGCATTTTCTACCAGTCAACCTTTGGGTGATGCAGAGACAAGCAGTGGTAGGTGTATACTGAAAATAATTTTATTTATACTACTATAAACTACAAGGACATATAAAATACTATAAATATATTTAAAATACTATAAATATATATTAAAAATATATTAATTATAAAAATATATATATATATATATATATATATATAAAAAAAATAAAAAATAAAAAAATATATATATAAAAAATATATTTTAAATATATTTGTTATCTTGATGAGAAAACTACAGAATTAAATCGATGACGTGCAGACCATAATACTCGTGTGTACCGCATTCCATTTATACAGGATGAAATTAAAATAACAAGGGAAACTCCGCAGGGTACCGGGTGTAATATTTTTTTTCGTTTTATAAAAGTTCAAAGGAAACTTATATAAATCTTTGTATTAATAAAAACGCTTGGTAACGCAAGGAGCGGATTGGCCCTTTGATACTTTAAATGACGGTTTCATATTATGTTATCGATCATTATTGAAGCATAGTTTCCTGATAACGTACTGGACCATTTCATCTATTGTTTCCATTTACACATTGTTTGGTAATACGGTCAGTGCTAATTAGCCAACCATTAGCAAAACTTCTTCCATTAACTAAACTTCAGTAGTTAATAAAATATATGTATCATTTAGAAAAGTAAAAACATCGTCATTGCTTCCACCTCCTTCTCTCGCCGATTTATTATCGTTAAAAAAAAACATGACAGTGAAATCTAAAAAAAAAAAAATTAATACTAGCTGTTGCCCGCGATCTTCGTTCGCGTAAAATTATTATTTAAAAAAAATGTTTCTTACTTCCCTTTTTCAATCAAATTTTGTTTCCAATTTTTAGGGTTTTAATTTTTTTGCACGGAACCCTAATTATTTTTGTAAAATAAAAGTATGTTAGAGACCTTATAACATTAGCTATCTGCCAGTAAAAGTCCCGTCAAAATTGGTCCAGGCGTTTCGGTGATAAACCGGAACAAATAGACAGACAGACAGACAAAAATTTAAATAATGTTTTTGTTATACTCGTAAGTACCGTATATCCTACTCGTACTTTCATATGCATTCAGTAAAAAGCTGTTATTTTGATATTACAAGCAGACACTTCAATTTTATTTATTTATATGTATAGATATCCAACGAAAGTAAAAAAAAATAACTGTTAGTAATAATTACATAATTAAATCATCATATTCCTGCCCCTGTTAATTAACGTCGGCGCAACACGTTTTTTTCGTCAATTCTTCCCTGTCATCGTCACGCTATCATTTACTCATTTTTCCTTCATATGTTTCCTCATACAATCCAGCCATCTTTTCTTTGATCTTCCTCTCCCTCGCTATCCATCAATATTTATATTCATCACTCTGTAAGTCAAATACGATTCAACCCTCCTCATCACATGCCCAAGACAGTCGATTCCCTTTCAAATTTTCTGTAACTGGCGCAACTTTTAAACTTCCTCTAATATACTCATTCCTTACTTTATCCATTCTTGTCACACCACACAATGACATAATTAAATACAAGCTAAAATGTATTTCTATCACAACAAATTTTATAAAACCACAGACAAGAAGAAACGTCTTAACTACAACATAAATTAAGTTTCGCGCGTGATCATACGATAAAGTGTTCTATTACGCTAACACTAAGACGTGAACGGAAACTAGATACAACACATCGCCGACGTAAAATGATTGATTGAGAGCAGAGCAAAAGGATTACCTTGGATAAAAGATTTTTCTAGGAAACCTTAAGAGTCTTGAGTTATGGGCAGCTAGAAAATGAGGACAAAATATGATACCTGTTTAGGAAATTCGTTTTTTCGCCAATGATTCTTTTGATAGAAAATGTTTACTTCTAACAAACCAAAGAAGAACTTGTGGCTAAATAATAACAGCCGCTCGGGGTCAATCTTCAGGTTAAGCTGCACTTGTCTAGGTTGGTCCGTGGATGGGGGACCACCTTTTTTTTTCGGATGGGAAATTATCAAATGACTCCTCCCGCTCTGGGCGGAGCGGAAGGGAGTGTCAGACTTTTACTGACTAAAAACCATCCATGTTTCTTCTTTTGCCCTTTATGTTCCAGGGCCGCGATATCTCTTTCGAACAGTCCCGCAGCCCTGGCAGGCATCGGCCCCTAGGGGCCCCTCATGAGAGGGGCGTGCCTTGGGTTCGAACTCAAAACATACGATTTGACTTGCATTGGTAAAAAATCGAGACAAACAGTACGATATTTTATTGTTACCTCTCTTTTGGCATCAGCTCGAATGTATTAAAATCGGTTAGATTTATCAACCGCGCACTCGTGCTAATCGACTTAAATCAAACTGAGCACGTAGTTTCATTGGCAAAATTCACTCTTAGTAATTAGAGTTAAGTAAGTTACTATAAAACAGGATTCTCAACAAATTACGTCCACGTCTGTACGCGCGAGTTCAGTTCACTGCCGTCGCCGGTCTCCGGGCCACAAGTCCGCAACAATGGCTAGAATAGTTCCTATTGTATAACTTTGACCACGAAGTTTGTGTACCACTTGTGTTTACATGAAATGCTAACAAATTGACTTGTAAGTTTACGCCTCTGTTTTGTTGTGGCTGATTTTCTTGTAATTGCACACAAGCGATTAGGAAATCGGTTGTGTGGGTCAGCAAGTTTGAATTCTTTTTGAAGAATTTAATAAGTTTCGATTAGTTAAAGGAGTCAATAGGTAGGTACCTAAGTATTTCGTTTAACAAATAGTTTTTAAGGGATGTTAAAGTCTAACTCTGACTAAACTTTACTTTTTTTAAACTACAATTAGGTATGCTTTGGGTCTGATGCTTTACTTTTTATCTGTCATTACATGAACAAACGTTATAAGTCTTCTTTTTAGCGTGTCGATGGCAATATATATTGTGTCGCCCCAGAACTGAGCCACTAGTTTGGCGCTATCAGTAGCGTCCATCAGTTCCTGTAATGAAAAAATAATAGGACGCGCAGGACACAATATTAAGTGCCCCATCGTTTGTGGAACAGCACCACAAAAATGAATTAAACAAATTATTTCCGCTTCTACCGCAAAACTCACTGCGGCATTCTTTGCGTCCTTATCACTGAGATCTGTCACCCGAAGCATGGTAACGCTAACGCAGTGTTTACTGCTCCCGGCGTAAGCAGACTATCCACCAAGTGCACGTTATTAGTTTTAAAATATTTTTCATCGTATTTCATCTTAATATTACTGTTCAAAACAAACAGAAAAAGATAAACTTGTACGAAAAAGAATTGTACGAGTAGCAGGAAATCACACAGCATAATTCAGTATAAAAAATTGCACGCAAATTTATTTTAACACCTACTACTACCACTACAATCGGACGGTGAACACAAGGGACTGAAAACAGGAAACATTAAAATGACAAATAGCCTAGCTTATCTAAAAATGCCGGACCTCCTGATGAGAGAGCAATGCAAATGAATTACCTTGCACAGATTTTAGCACTTTGTCACTGAGAAAAAGAACGTTTCGTTTTTCAAAGCTTTTTGTATCAAGTGTCACTAAGATAGAAGAGCTGAGTCAGGAAAAAACGAAGACAAAGTATAGAAATAGACAAGTCAGTAAAAGAGAATTTCACTAATGTAAGAGAACTCATTCAAAAGCTGTTCATGTCATCATTGCTATGAAATATTGTCACTGGCAGCACTTGAGTGCGGTTTAGGTGGTGTTGATCAGCACATTACAATTTTATAAGTGAAATCCGCTTTTAATAATAAAAATACAGAGACAAGTCCACACATAGAACATTCAGTAGTCGGAGTAAATAAGACAGAAATATATTATTTTCTGCATCTCTTTCATGTATCCATGTATCAAAACATTTTGCCTGGCCACTGTTGTTACAAAACTGAGGCCCAACGAAACAGCTGTCTGGGTACAAATTTATTTATCTAAATATATAAAACTCAAAGGTGACTGACTGACATAGTGATCTATCAGCGCACAGCCCAAACCACTGGACGGATCGGGCTGAAATTTGGCATGCAGGTAGATGTTATAACGTAGGCATCCGCTAAGAAAGGATTTTGATCAATTCTACCCCCAAGGGGATAAAATAGGGGATGAAACTTTGTATGAAACTTTGTCAATTTTAAACCGATCGGGCTGAGACTTTGCATGTGATAGCATATCCTTATGTATATGAGAATATCTGACTGTTTAAAAACTCTCAGTAATTACTACATTAATAATAATAATGATCCAGCAACGTCAGCTGTCAAACATAAAATAACACATTGACGTATGGCGACGTTGCATTACAAAAATATTACTAATTTTATAATCATCGTAAATAAATGTCTTGAGAACAGAAAGGTTCTAATTTAAAATAAACCTAATATACATTTTATACTACGATGTATTTTATAGAAATAGTTTTTATTGTGGCTTAAAAGGCTTAGTATCCAAACGAAAGACATTTGTTATATTTGAATAATCAAGTTAAATGTTTATTTAATTTAAAATGAATTAGTAATAATTAAGTGATATTTATAATGTGTCCCAGATCTTATCTTGCAATTTCAATATATCAAGTTGTTTCAATCAATTCTCTGAGCTATCAGTTGATGTTCATATTTTATCCGATTAAACAAATAGATTACAAATAAATACTTACTAGTTTGGTAAATTATCTAATGAAGTTTTAAAATAGTTCCCTTAAAGAGGATTTGTTAATTGTTGTCTATGTTATTAGTTATTTAGCTATAATATGTGACCATTTGCCATTGGTTTATTATGGCGGGTAGGATGTACTGAGTATTTGACGTTTGACGTGTATAAAAATAGAGGTTGTCGCCAATTCGGGGCTTTTATGCTGCAAGTGTTCTAAGGGTTAAGACCTACCCTGAGTGGTGTATTGTATGTGCTATGTGTATAGTATTACGTTTGAAAGTGACATGGTATTGAAGATACCAAATGTGTAAACCTGGAACCAATTTGTATTACTTTAAAGATCTACAAGTTATGTAAGTTATTTGATATTATACTATGAATATTACTGATAATTATGTGCTAGAATTATGTGTTATAATGTGGATTATATTGCTTATTGTTTATCTTCACTGATAAATTGCTATAATTTGAGAAGGGTCCAGGAGAATATATAATTGTTCTGGCATAATACTTTAAAAGTTGTTACCGTGGAGTTTCTTGTCCATTCTTCTCCACGAAGACCTAGGTTTGCGAATGGACGTAGCTTGATAGGTAATTAACGTTACCTATAAATATCTGACAAGCCTAATCGAAATAAATGAATAGTCTAGTCTTGTCTTTCTGTGCCTTTTCTTGATAGAAACCCTTTACCCTACACACCTTTTTAGAGATACTTCCAGACACAGTAAATAACAAGTAACCATTCTGACACTCGAAGCTTAATAATCAGTGGATATTAATACATATATATACATATACATGTGTATACCATAAAAAAATATAACACATGCATAAAGCTACTATGACGTAGGCATCTGCTAAGAAAGGATTTTGATCAATTCTACCCCTAAGGGGATAAAATAGGGGATGAAAGTTTGTATGAAACTTTGTCAATTTTAAACCGATCGGGCGGAAATTTGGCATGCAGATAGATGTTATGACGTAGGCATCCGCTAAGAAAGGACTTTGATCAATTCTACCCCCAAGGGGATAAAATAGGGGATGAAAGTTTGTATGAAACTTTGTCAATTTTAAACCGATCGGGCTGAAATTTGGCATGCAGATAGATGTTATGACGTAGGCATCCGCTAAGAAAGGACTTTGATCAATTCTACCCCCAAGGGGATAAAATAGGGGATGAAAGTTTATATGAAACTTTGTCAATTTTAAACCGATCGGGCTGAAATTTGGCATGCAGGTAGATGTTATGACGTAGGCATCCGCTAAGAAAGGACTTTGATCAATTCTACCCCCAAGGGGATAAAATAGGGGATGAAAGTTTGTATGAAACTTTGTCAATTTTAAACCGATCGGGCTGAAATTTGGCATGCAGGTAGACGTTATGACGTAGGCATCCGCTAAGAAAGGATTTTGATCAATTCTACCCCCAAGGGGATAAAATAGGGGATGAAAGTTTGTATGAAACTTTGTCAATTTTAAACCGATCGGGCTGAGACTTTGCATGCATAAAGCTACTATGACGTAGGCATCCGCTAAGAAAGGATTTTGATCAATTCTACCTCCAAGTGGATAAAATAGGGGATGAAAGTTTTAATAAATCTTCTTATTGAACTGAAATTAAAGATTGGAGCTACTATGATGAATACGTCCGCTTAAATAGGATTTTGATAAATTCAACCCCCATGGGGATAAAATAAGGGATGATGGAGGATGTAAATGAATTAGTTTGAACCTATCAGTACCTAATGGAACAAATAAATTAAGACGAACTAAATGATGGTTATCCGCAGTACAGGAGACGTTCTCTGGATGACGGTGGATTCTCTGTCAATATCAAGGGTGTTACAATAGATAATCGTTGGGTGGTTCCTTATAATCCAGTGCTATTAAGAACATGTAACGCTCACGTGAACGTAGAGTATTGCCATTCAGTGAAGTCAATCAAATACGTTTGCAAATATGTTAATAAAGGGTCAGATCAGGCTACGTTTACTTTAGAGAACGGGAAGGATGGGAAGGATGAAGTTACAACCTACGCAAGTGGTCGATATATAAGTTCAGCTGAAGCAGTTTGGCGAATCCTGGAATTCCCAATACATGAGCGTTTTCCTCCTGTAGTGCACCTTGCTGTACATTTAGAAAATGGACAGAGAATTTATTTTAATGAACAGAACTTGTGCGACAAATTGAGTAGTCCTCCTACAACTACACTCCTCTCCTTTTTCGATCTGTGTAACGTGGATGACTTTGCAAAAACATTGCTATACTCGGAAGTCCCTGCGTATTACGTTTGGAACAAGCGATCGTTTCAGAGAAGGAAGAGAGGAGTGAATGTTGAAGGATGGTCAGGGGTCAAAAAAGAACACGTTCTAGGTAGGGTTTATACTGTTCATCCAAACAATACAGAATGCTACCACCTTCGAATGCTTCTACATGAGATCAGAGGCCCAATTTCATTTGAAGCGTTGAAAACTGTAGATTGTCACTTACATCCCACTTTCCAATCCGCGTGCAAGGCTCTAGGTCTACTCGAAGATGATCGGCATTTGGATTCAGCTCTTGAAGAGGCAGCACTTTGTCAAACACCGCAAATGATTCGAGAGTTTTTTGCTATCATTTTGTTGTTCTGCCAGGTTTCAGACCCCTTATGTCTTTGGGAAAAATACAAAGAATACCTTTCTGAAGACTTTAAAAAACAACTGGAAAGGCAAGGTGACGTGGATGTAGAGCACTCATCGGACCTGATATTTAACAAATGTCTGTCGGTATTAGAGGATGCCATATTATCATTAGGCGGCCGTCCTCTTAAAGAGTATGGATTACATCAGCCAATAACATCAATACATTTTGAAAATAGAGAGTACGTGAAGGAGACCAGTTACGATACAGTGGCCTTAGAAGACGCAGTAAGAAAAAATGAAGCATCCTTGAATGACGAGCAACAGGAAGTTTACAATAAAATTATCACAAGTGTAGATGCAAATGGCGGTCGAATATTCTTCTTAGACGCTCCAGGTGGAACTGGTAAAACCTTCCTTATTAATTTACTTTTGGCGAAAGTAAGAAGTACTCACGGCATTGCCCTGGCTGTGGCGTCGTCCGGCATAGCTGCTACATTACTCGAAGGTGGTCGAATTGCTCATGCTACTTTTAAGTTACCACTCAATTTAATCACTGCCGAGACTCCCATTTGCAACATCTCCAAACAAAGTAATTTTGCTGAAGTTTTAAAGAGTACAAAAATAATCGTGTGGGACGAAATAACGATGGCTCATAAAGGTGGTATTGAAGCCTTAAACAGATCACTAAGGGATATAAGGGGTAATAGAAAATTAATGGGTGGCTTAACAGTTTTGCTGGCCGGAGACTTTCGGCAGACTCTACCAGTGGTGCCAAAAGGAACTATATTTATATATATATTTACAATAATTTGACGCGAACGAAGGTCGCGGGTTACAGCTAGTTTATTTATAAATAGGAGAACCAACTGCTATAACAATTGAGTAATAATTGTATATGCAACACAGAGCCAATTACAGGTTCCCACGAGTGAACACAGAAAAGGTATTAGAAATCTTAGGATCACTAGTTAACAAGCACGATATAAAATAAAATAAGATACAATAAGCACTATATTATTATACACTTTGACACCAGGTTAGGCATTAATGAAAAGTATAACCTACTAGAAATACTACATTAGATGGTTCCAGTTTACAAGAACTGTCAAAGACTCGCTATCCTATAAGGTTTACGCTCTCGACTAATCTATACAGTACTGTATCTACAGGAAAAAGTAAGTAAAGTAAAAAAACACGAGTGATGGATGTCGCTTACGAAACTAAAAAGGTAAAAGTTTTTCAAATTGTTTTAGTTTAGCTACGGCGTTGGCGATCTTGTGAACTACATACGGGTTCAGACATTGTTTAATGGACGTAAGATTCGTATAAAATACAATTTTGTAAGAAACAAGATTTTTTTGTGAAAATAACAGTTTTCTTTTATTCAGTGATAGTAGAATTTAATTATTTGTTCAAAGATGTAAAAAATCAGATAAGATTTAATTTTACGCTAAATTAAATATTAATCATGATACCAGATTCTTCTGCCAACATATAAATCAAAGTAATAAACTATGAACAAATATGTTTAAATCTTAACCCAGAAAGCGATTTTCTAAGTGTCGAAGTACAGGCCAAGTCACGGGGTTAATACCCAAACCACGGAATAGTGAGTAAATAGAGTGTCATTTCTCAATGTAGATTTTTTATTTTGACAAAAATTACAAGAGAACATAATTATGAAGTGGTCAAATTAAACATCATTAATTTAGCTATTTAGCAGCCCTCTGGATCATGTTTTTTTTTTTATACTGAGCTTAAACTTAGGATGCATTGAAATATCCAACGCAAATTTAAAAACTGTGCCGAAACTATCGGGATTTACAGGCTGACTTGCAACTTCATTACGAGCTATGTATGTATATTGTCACATAGTTAGTGTCTATGCCAGAGAAGAAAACCTTAGTCATTTCGTGCGACGCATTGCGACAAGAGCAAATTTTTTTCCCAGTGTAAGATCAGCTTCGCCACAATATGAATAGTTTGGGGTTCTTTCTATGAAACTTCATGCAACGCACATCTTCAAACACCATCATTTCATCTCCTCGTATCGAGATCAGCTAGTAGATAGGAGGTGCCAAGAGCAATCCATTTGCTATGTACTCCGCGCCCCGATGCGCTGAGCCAACGCCAAGATCTTGTCCTAACAAACTTGTTGACAATACATAGCCCCCGAGATATCTTAGCTCTCTAGTTGTTTTATTTACTTTGAGCTGCATATTGGAATTGGAAAAGAAAATACGGGAGTTTGGTCCCTTGTTTATGATTTTAACTATTTCTGCAGTACTAGTGTGTCCTCATTTCGTCGTTTATGTTACTCTACTGAAGTTCAACTTCTTTTTAGTGGTGCCGGCACTACAGTGTTTTATATTTTGCTGGTCCAAAACTTCGCCACATCAGCTTTGTCGGTGGCAGTGAAGAAGTTACTGTGACTGTATGTTTTGGGGCTCACAGGGCAGGATAGGATATGGAGGTGGACTCCTGGGATTATGTTATGCAGAGTCTAAGTGACTCAAGACTGCGCTTCATAATTATGGCTGATTGGATTGTTGGTATAGGTTACATGGGACTTCAACATAACTGGTAAACCTCTGCCTAACCCTTTAGGATTAGGCGTGGTGTTACGTGTTTTAATTACTTTTATATGTGTTAGATTAACTACAAACATTGTGTTTGTTTCCCTACGAGCAAGAACTTATGCAACAAGCCTTGTAAAACAGATTGATAATGTTGAGTTGCAAGTTAGTTGGGTACCTTTTTGATTGCTTGATTGCGGATACACAAATAATTTCTAGTGAAGAAATTGGAAAAAGAAGAAAGTGTTTTACTTATGATCCTTAGACTTTAATCTACAACGTCTTACTTAACCCATTTCCTGTCCCATGAACCACATATGGTTCAGGGCGATTGTTTAGCTATTGTGTCTGCTTTGCGGACGGTGAAAGTGTTAAGTATACATATGTACATGCTAGGCTGTTTGAGGATTTGTAGATTCCCAGCTGCTTGTTAACTTTTATCTTGTTTATACATCTTTTGTGTAGGTAAGCACGACTAATTGTCGGGCGTACGCTGTCCCCCCCATACTTATCTAAGTACAAATGCTGTAACATCATAATATTGTAATACCAAATGATTTGAAAAGAGTAACCATGGAGTTTCTTGCCGGTTCTTCTCCATAGGAAACGACCAACCCGAATCGAGTACCTTTTTGACGACGTTTTATAAAGTGCCAAATGCAGGCCTATGTGAAATATAAATATTTTGATTTTTTAAATTGAACCCATAGCCTGGAGCTTCAAACCATGAGTCAGAAAAAAAGCGCAGAAAGGGTGCTTGGTTTATAAATTCTAGAATATTCTAGAAGAAAATATATCATTAATTAAGTTGCTAGTGTAACCCAAACAGCGAATGGGTGTTAAATCCTAAAGGAATTCTTCGAACAGAGCAAGGATTAAGATGGGAAGCTGCGAGCGTAAGATTCTGATCAGACGTTGATTGATGAATCGCGTGTTTTTGTTGATAAATTCTCCCTTTAAAATATCGAAGTCAATGCTTACGATTATAGGGAAAATTCCTTGTTTTTTGTTATTTTTAGTAAATTTACTGGAGGTGGAAACATTTCGTAACTAGAAACATAGATAATTGATTTAGTTGGTACACAAATAGAGCTTAATTAGGGCTTGGGTCGCATTTGCTGCCACTGCATGTATTGTTCTAGAAGTATCAACATTCTAATACTATTAAGAATATTTGCATTCGCAACATGCTGATCTCAATCCTAATCTGGATATAAAATATATGCTATATATATATCCATATTTTTACAATAATTGTACAGATCTGCAAGTCATTATCATTCTTCTGTCATTATTCCAATTTCTTTGGGGTCGACGCAGCATGTCTTCTTCTTCCATACTTCTCTATTACTCGTCATCTCACCAGACACCTCCTTTGTTCCCATATCATTCTTCACATAGTCCATCCATCGTATCTTTAGTCTGCCTCTACTCTTATAGCCATCCACATTCACGCTCAAGACTTTCCTCACGACATTTTACTCATTTCTCCACATCACATGCAAGATCTGCAAGTAGATTTTGAATATACGGGAAAACTAAATTACAATTCGTGAATATTATATTGATACTTTCGCAATCTTGACGGCAATCATATTATGTGCTAGTAACCAAACCAAATTTCTTGGCTAAAACCCCTTTTACGTGAACAATCCGTGAATTGAATTTTAAATTAAATAATAAATAAATGTACATTGACATGACATAGCATTCCAAAATACTTTAGTATTTACCCAGAACTATTCGAGCAGTTTCTTAAAATCCCCCACAAATAAACCCAAACTGATCTCAATATAGTACGGGGCATACACGATCTCCAAAATCTTAAATGAGATATCTACTAGCGCAATAATACATTTCCTAGTAGACTGTTTACCAAAAGACCCTGCGAGCATTGTTTTGGTACACAAACCAAGTTTGCTCTACAATATGTTTTGAGACTGTAGAGGCATAAACGATATGTCTATTTACAAAACGACGGCGACGGATTGAATGCGTGAGTATTGTCTAATTGATATTCAAGTTAAGGTAGATATTGCTGTATGTATCTACCCTTTAATACCGAGTTTCCTCTGTGCCTCCTTAAGCACGTTAAGCCGTTGGTCCCGGCTGTCATTTGTATATCTTTGACAGTCGTTACAGTCGCAGTCAGTGACCCGAAAGTCTGACAACCAGTCTTAAAACTAAAAGACTTTGTGAAATGCCCTTATCCCAATTATTATATATTTGGGGTCGACGCAGCATGTCTTCTTCTTCCATACTTCTCTACTACTCGTTATCTCAGTAGTCACCTCCTTTCTAGCCATATCATCCTTCACACAGTCCATTCATCGATTTTTTAGTCTTTCTCTACTCTTAAAGCGAAATATTGCTTTAAAAGTTGTTTCTCTTTTCAGGTAAGATTTGTACCTACTTTTAAGTTCAAAAGTATTATGTAAAATGTTTAAAGCTTAGTTATTAATAAAAAATCTCTCTACTGAGCAACTCAAGTGGTTTCCGTTTCAAAATCCCAAAGTGATTATAATCACAATAAATGAAAATAAATAATTAAATACCACAGTCAGAAACACAATAAAGCTTGTCTGCGTTTACAGAGAAACTTCATAATAGAAAAATGCTGCAAAAGCAACGCAAAATGTAATCACTCAGAAGGTGTGAAACATCAGCTAGCACGTAGACGGCCGTTCTCAATCAACTCACCACAACTTCTAGAAATATTTATTACAATTCCGCTTGTAGTTCTAAACTGCAATTTATAAATGTTGCACGTATCGACGTAACTCTAACATCGGCATTGTTTGAAAGTTTAATTCAAGCGTTAGTAATACTTATTGATAACGTGGCTGCAGAAATATGGGAACTTGTTCCTTTTTGGAAGTCCGCGGGAGGGGTTTTCAAGTAGTTTTGGCAGATTTTCACAGAGCAGGGAGAGTGAAGTCCTGATTGGCCAAAGCAATACATTTTTTTGGTCAACTGTTCATCATCTGCCTAGCCTTTTCCCAACCATGTTGGGGTCGCCTTCCAGACTTACCGGATTCGGCTGAATTCCAGTATTTTACATGGAGTGACTACAAAATCTATACTCCACAACCCAGTTAGTGAACAAGATTAACTTGGAGAGGGTGGCTAATAAAACACTGGACTGTATAATTAAGCGCGTAAAATATAAGTATCTCAGTGCTTGCTGCTCACACCAAAAAAAAATATTATATCCTTGACCTAGTTGAACGACGGAAAATCTTAACACCGAGATTCAGAAACCGTCGCTCAACTAACAACGCCATCTCTTGACAACAGTTGGTGCTAATGTTCCAATATTAACCTAAACAGTTAGTACTGGGTAATACGATACCCCTTGGTAAGACTGGTTGCTAAGATTTTTGTCTACTCTTAATCTACAAATTTAATTTTAGTACTCCTGATAAAAAAATAAAATGATACATTTCACGCTTGTATTTTATGGCACAAATCCGCCATACTATTTCCAATAACTACAACTATACTAGCAAGACTTGTGGTAGAGAGAAACAGAACATCACTGAGACGGTAAACTTCGACGAGTCCCAGAGAACCGATTCAACTGTCTTGGATCCCGCAACAAAATTAATCAGAAGAGCTCAGCGAAATAGTAAGTAATAACCACTTCCCTCTTTATTAAGAAAAAACCAGAGTAGACCTAGACCAATAGGCACAAAGGGATATTTACAACTGAGATAAGGTGGAATACAGACAGTGTAATTGAAACTAACAGTATTATTTATAATCGGCATGCGTCTATGACCAGATGCATGATCGTGGACGAGGCGAAAGGAGTAAATAAGGATCGCAGAAGGTGGGGTTCTGTTATCTCTGCCTACCCCCATGCAAAAAAGGCGTGAATTTATGTATGGGTTTCGTTTTATTAAAGGGTTAGGCAGGATTGTAAACACAAGTACAATCAAGTCTAGTCTAGGGAAACTTTTTGCAATGTGTAAATTTCCCGATGGCATCTACCGTGAATTTCCAAACAAAAATTCCCAATAACACTAAAATATTTTAATGTTAAAATATAAGATAAGTTTCGACAATAAAATCTGGGAGCTTTCAACGCTAATTTGTGCACATTGTAAAAACTTTTGCCAATTGAAAGTTGTTCGGGAACTGTGGACACCGGATACGAAGTTGATAATTTCACCTACATTAATTTTAGTTTTTGAAACTGTCGCAATTTCTACCAGAGTCTCACCTCCGAAAATAATGTTTTTTTTTTTCTGTAAAAGTTGTGTGTGTTTTGTATCCAGCCAGAAGTGCAAGTCACATCGCACGAATGCGCCCGGAGAGATGGGCAACGATCGTCACTCACTGGACGCCTGATGGAGGTAATTGCTGTCGAAGTACACCACGGCGAAGGTGGTGTGAAGATCTGATCTCGTTTGAGGGGCGAACATGGCCATATATAGAGAGGTTTTGAGGGAGAAAGAGGGCGTCTTTGCCCAACAGTGGGGCAATTAATAGGCAAAAAAAAAACTTACCATTTCTTGGCCCTGTGATAATCGCTAGCGCTTATGAATCACATCAGTAGGTACATAAACACGCAGTCGCATAGGTGATTTGGCAAAAAGCCCGACTGTTCACAAGTTATCGTCGGAAATATAGTCCACTCGTGGTCTAAGCTACTATTTAACTGGGAAACTTGAGTTTTATTGTCTTTGAGCAGGTATGTATTTTATTCTTCAAGAATGGGGTTTGGGATACGGCGCTTACAATACGAGGTATTCTTGCAAGAAGTAACACTGGATGTTTTAAACTTGTAACCTTTACTTTTGTGTGTCTATAATCACCCAATTTGCGAAGTTGGGGCTGACGTTGCTATTGACTTGGATCTAACTGATCTTAAGAGTGCCATAGACCGGAAAAAATCGGTGTGAATGAGACAGCATTAAAAAAAACCGGCCAAGTGCGAGTCGGACTCGCGCACGAAGGGTTCCGTACCATTATCTATAAAAACGGCAAAAAAATCATATCTGTTGTATGAGAGCCCCCTTAATACTTTTTTTTTTAATTTTTAGTATTTGTTGTTATAGCGGCAATAGTAATACATCATTTGTGAAAATTTCAGCTTTCTAGCTATCACGGTTTATGAGATACAGCCTGGAGACAGACAGACAGACAGACAGCGAAGTCTTAGTAATAGGGTCCCGTTTTACCCTTTGGGTACGGAACCCTAAAAAGACAAACAAAGATAATAAGAACTTGACGGAACCTCACTTTGCTGTAAAAACTAAAGGGTTGGCTTTAACTTTTTAAAACTAACACTACACCTATATTAATATCTGCTCGCACTCATTCATAACGGTCCTGGGATTCCTACCACTCATAATTCATCCTTTTAAAAGCAATCTCAAACAATATCTGCCAAGAGCTCCTAGCCTATAAAGGCCAGAACACCGACACTCATTCTCTCACTTCATTTATCTTTATAAAAGTAAGTCGAACCACCTTTTACCAAACTTAACCTGCCATTAAAGCCGACCGAATGACACGTAAAAAACGAGCGAAAAATATGGTGTAAAACAAATGTGACGAAGTTAACGGTGAATAAAAACTCCATAGAAAAGAAGGGTTATAAATTCTTCCCCATAAAAATAAGTACAACAAAGAGATATACAGAGGGCTAGGATATAAAATGTCAATATAAACGAGACTGTATTACGTGTATGGAATCAGGCGTTGCTTTGTCAAGTGTGAAAATAAGGTGAGATATTTGGACATACGGATTAATAGTTTGTACACAGTCTCAAAGATTTTACAACTATAGAAACAGTAGGACCTTCTTATCCAAAAACCACCAACTGTTTTTACGTTATTTATTAAACTCAGAGTTTATTGCCTTCATTTGTTTTAAGAGGACACAATTTGGGAGTTCAAAACCAATTGATAAAGTGTGGGTATTAAAATGTCATCCTCTCCCAAAAACTGATATACACACAGCAAATAAAAAATGAAAACCTGCACATACAGTGAAAATTAACCGTGCTAAAAAAACAACGGTCTATTGACGATTGAACCGTGTATTCGACGTTATAATTATACCCGTAGCCAGTTAATGTTTTTAAACAACACGAGTATAACCATGAGTTTTAAAGGTCTAGATTTTTTTTTTAGAAAAAAGTCCGTGCGGTAAACGGTTTTCGATCGGAACAATACTATTCTTGTAATGTTTGAGTCATGCGAAATTAGAATTGTTTTTTTATTTTATTTAATGTTCGAGTCTAATATCCAACAATTATATTTGACTGTTGCATTGCAATGGTCCCATCGCAACTTATACCACCATCTATCCTTAAAAAAATATTAAAACATGTCAAGGTGCGCTTAATATAATTTAAGCCAATGCTGTAACAATACATTTTTGGTGGAGTAAGAAGTTTAAATGCAGCGATAAAAGTGAAATTTTTATACCTGAACATTGGGTTAATAAAGGACATGGACAAAAAAGTACATTCCATATACACTTACATAGTCAATATATTATATTTAAAAAATAGAGAAATGAATTGTTGCGTAATTTTTAACCTCTCTGCACTCGTCAGTATTGATGACAATATAATAAGTAGTGCAAGTTGAATTCAAAGTCTCATTTGTCAACTTTAGCCATTATGGACCATAGAGAAAGATAAATAGAATAATAGACGTTCTACACTACGCATACTATTTGTAGGTATGTATGTGAAATGAACGACTTTTAACTTTTGGACACATTTTGTTTTAGCGTATTGCCAAGAAAAAGGCGACAATGATTTTTTAAAAGCAAACTCAATGGTTACTCCATTGAGTTTCTTGCTTATTTTCCATAGGAAACGGCCGTCCCAATCCTACTTCTATGTTTTGACGTTTCATAAGCGCCCATGTAGGTTTTCTCGAAATAAAATGCTTTGAATTTATTTTTATCTAATTGATTCTTAAACAAAGCGTGCCCGGTGCCCATTAAACACCGTATGTTTCCAAGACAAAGGATATTTTCTAGCAGCGCCTCCAGGTGTATCCGTGACCGCATTGCCAACGTGTGCTCATATGTTGCCCATTCTCTTTTGCTACGTGAGTAAAATAAACTTTTACACAACTTTTACTTAAGAATTCTCTCGCAAACATCTTCGTGGTTTACAAAACGAATAGATTGGTAACGGATTTGTGGCAATTGAAATTAACATCTTTTGTTTTAATATTGTTATTGTATTGTTTTAAGTTTAATCTTTCGCTATTGTCACATATACGCGACAAGCAAGCGCATGCCCTGTTCGCCAACAACACAAATATGTGACAAAAAATGCGGTGCACTATATCACGAAATAAACAATTAAATAGTTTTGGAATCCCTATTCTTTTTTCAGGTATATGCGGTGAAATTGTGGCTTGGCGTGGAAGGCACGCGCGTGCGTTTATGTTCTGGCGTTGAAAGGGTTAAATACGTTGTAGTTGGTGTAGATTTTATGTGGCTGATGTAACTGTGCAGTAAATGTGCTGGTCTAAAATATTTTTAACATTGCTTTCGTTATTCAAATAATTCACCAATTTTTGAAGTGGGCGTGGATGGCCAAGTCCGAAACTATGAGGAAAAGAGAAAAATACTCAAAGGAGTCTCGTGCTCAATGTCGATGAAAACTAAAACTGCATCATTGGATTTTTAGCAAATCAATATCCCTAGCCAGGAATCGAACCCGTTGATTTTGAAAAAAAAAACATACCTACACTGCATTATTACACCATTTGATAGCTTCGCTATTAAGGATAAAATTCTAAGAAGTAATGACGCACAACGACAAATTAAAGGAAATAGTTCATTTATTATCAAAAAAACGTAACAGTATGCAATCATCAATCAAGGACATTTTTATTAGAAACTAGCTGCCCAGCGCTACTTCGTTCGCGTGGTGTCCTACCCCTTACCCTACCCTACTCCTAACCTACTCCTACACTACTCTTATCCTACTCCTACCCTACTCCTAACCTACTCCTACACTACTCTTATCCTACTCCTACCCTACTCCTACCCTACTCCTACACTACTCCTACACTACTCCTACCCTACTCCTACCCTACTCCTACACTACTCCTACCCTACCCCTTACCTACTTCTGCACTACTCCTACCCTACTCCTAACCTACTCCTACACTACTCCTACCCTACTCCTACCCTACTCCGACCCTACTCCTACCCTACTCCAACACTACTCCTACCCTACTCTTAACCTACTCCTACACTACTCCTACCCTACTCCTACCCTAATCCTACCAAAAAAAAAAGTATCCTAGTGTTGTTTTTAGACTTATCCAGGCAATTTTTTAAAATTTTCTCGCCGTAAAAACCTCAACGAACATTTAAAAAATAGAATTGGCCAAATTGGTCCAGCCGTTGTTGAGTTATGCGCTTACCAACACATTTTGCGATTTATTTTTATATTATAGATGTGAAAAAACCTAAAATTTAAAATTTTCCTTAAATTTGCTGCATATCATTATTTCCCAGAATCCGATCCCTATTAGTGACACTAGCGAATGGTGTAATACAGTATGTTTTTTTTTTCATAATCAACGGGTTCGATTTCTGGCTAGGAATATTGATTTTCCGAAAATCGAATGATGCAGTTTTAGTTTTCATCAAAATCGGGCTCGAGACTCCTTTGAGCATTTTTCGCTATTCCTCATAGTTTCGGATTTGGCCATCCACGCCAACTTCAAAAATTACCTAGCTTTCAAAGAACTCCTACACGACCGTAAATATTTTATTCCGTGCAAGTAACTATATATTAACCGGCTCGTTCCCAGCCCGTGAAAACTTGCAGGCTAAGGGAAAAGTTGCAACTTTTAACGATGCATCTGACGTGCGTCTAGCCCCACCGACTTTTACCGTGTTTTGCAATATCGAGTAAAAAGTTTTGATACCTTCGAAATTAAGTTGGTAGGAGTTTTGGCTATTAATTTTAGTAAGCAAAATATTACGTCTATGTTCTTTAAGACTTTATAAAATACCCACTTTTGCTTGTAAGCTATTTTGTTTGCTTGAACTTTCCCTCTCCTCGGCTCTTTCCAGTTTTCTCGATGTTGTGTTTCTTCTTGCCAATTAATCCAAGATGGCTGATGTCCCCCTTTTTCTTATGTTACTTATATCTTCCCGTATATTTTGTATGCATAGAGTCAGATAATATATTCGCCCATTATGCTGTACAATGGAGGCCCCTAAAATAACAATATATGCGAGTTTTTTACCCACGACACATCTAAAGACATCAATAAAGGTCACATTCCCGTAACCCAAACTTTTTAAACTTAAATTGTTCAGTCGTATCACGTACCAAAATAACTGCCCAAACAACAGGTGTCTTAATCTCTTTATTAACCCTCACAAGGGTCTTATTGTTCAATTTTATTTCTATTGTCCAACTTTCCTCAACGTCATGTGACGTCAGAATTCGAAAGTGACGTCTTTGCGAGGAAAATGGGGAGTTTAACCCCTTTTATAATGTCAAACGTCTTTGTGATAGAGATAATCCTGTTTCTATTGTCTTGGTAAAACTATATTTTGTGAAAACTTGGATGACGATATCAAATCGAGTTTATTTAGATCGAGGCTTACACTTTCTACCTAACTTTTTTTTTGGGATGGGAAATCATCAAATGACCCCTCCCGCTCTGGGCGGAGCGGAAGGGAGTGTCAGACTTTTACTGACTAAAATCCATCCATGTTCCTTCTTTTGCCTTTTGTGTTCCAGGGCCGCGGTATCTCTTTCGAACAGTCCCGCAGCCCTGGCTGGCATCGGCCCTTGCGAGCCCCTCCGGTTTGCTGACATCTCTTTGAGGCGCGCGGGGAACACGAACGCGCCGTCAACACGGGCTGTCGTCATAAGACGGACGGACGGCGAGCTAGCCCATTACTCAGGTACAACTTATAAATCTATCAGTGTCAACTATCTTTTCAAACTATGAATCCAATATTTTTCAGCTGCACACTTATATAAACTCACGCCTCTTCGATATTAGGTTAGAAACCATAGAATATCACCTGTTACGATGTCAATACTTCTTTTGCCTCGTCCACGTTCATACATCTCATTGGTCATTCACGAACACAGCATCACTAATAAGGTCAGGATATCCTTCTAGAACGTCCCGTCTCTGCTTTTACATTCACATTTTTAGCTACTTATGAAAAAGCCGGCACTACCAGGAGTTTTTCCAGATGAAAACCCCTCACCCAGTTAATCAATACCTATAATCTATAATTTAAGCAGAAGTAACGAGTATAAACATTAATTAAAATTCACAGATTATATCGCGGTTATTGTTTATTTTATTTTCCCTATCTCCGACCTTTTCAGCCCCTTTACAAGCCCTGTGGTCAAGGGTAGGTAGACCGAATGAATAATGTTTGCATAAATACTACACAGTTATAAACCCTACATAAATAATATATTATGTGGTTATCTTACTAGATAACATTTAAAGTATCCCAACCATAAATTTGTTGATTTTTGTACCTGTTGAAAACTGTTACAGTAGGACGTTCTCGACCGTAGGACCTCGTTATTTTTATCTCCTACGTTTTTGATACTAAAATACTTTTATGTATAAACCAAACACAGATAAAATAATAAAAGCAGGAAGCTTTTAATATTTTATCTGTGTTTGGTTTAAATATTCTCGCAAATTTAATTGCTTTTCCTAATTCAAACAGTGCGAAGCCCAAATCTTTTGTTACATAGAGGTTATGTTTGGATTTCGTAACTGCTCATCTGATTTCAATTTTTTTTCACTGTTGGGACATCTGCTCTATGATAAATGCCACAGAATATGTTTCCTAATGAAACTAGAAACTTCACGTGGGTAAAGTTACGGTCAAAAACTAGTCTAAAATAAAGGTATCACTGAAACCATGTCGCGTCCGACAACATGAAAAGGTAAAAGAATTTCTTTCTTGCCAATTTTTAAGTCGACTCTCAAGTGCGATTTGACCAAACGCTCTAAGGTTATGAACAAATGGCTCACATTTTATCTCTAGAGCCAGGCTTTTTCGCAATATTGAGTACCACAATCAGTCAAAGGTTTACGAGCCGAATTAGTTGTCTTTGTAAATTACGTCATAACTGTGTTCACGATCGGGCGGCGTATCAACCAATAAGGTCCTGCGTTTGATAACGTCATGTATTTAGTCTCAATTTAGGTTCTGCTATATTTAATTTGTTCTTGTTTCTACCATTGAACTTCCGCTGCTAATTTGAAATATTTTAGTATTCATGGATCTTTTGTGCATTTAATTTCTTCTTCTTCGTCGTCACACTCTTGGCAGAGTGGTCGTGGTCGTCACATCAGGGATGGTAGCAAGCTTCACAATCCGACGCCATTCCTCCCTTAGTGTGGCTTTTCTTGTACATTCGTGTAGTGGACCATTGAGTGCGGTTTTGACTTGGTCGGTCCAACGCAATGGTGACCTGCCGCGCGCTCTTGTACCTTCAACCTTTCCCTGTACTCCAAGTCACTCCACAGATTTGCCAAAGAAACTGAGTATACGACTTTGGACAATGGAAGAAAGACGCTGTGTGATTCGAAGTTCTTGGAGGATAGAGACGTTGGTTCGGAAGTGTGTCCAGGTTATGCCAAGCATTCTTCTCCAGCACCACATTTCTAGAGCGTCTATCTTCTTTTTAATTTAATTTAATTAGCCATTCACAAACACCCACTATTTCGAGTAAACCAAAACTAAATCACTTGATTAAAATATGTCTCAAAACCTAGTAACTAAAAGCAACGTAAGTTTAACAATACAATTTTCAACCCTCAACTTACAAACTTCAGCCAAGTTTCCATTTCTTTTTATTCTTAAAAAAAAGAAGCAGGTCTGCATCGACGGCCATCATTCTCGTCGTCTCGGTAATAGCAGATTTCTTTTTTGCCGATTGTCTTATTACGGGCAATTTCCTTAAGTGGGAACCATCTTAGATCTTTGTGTTCGTATTTTCTCGCCTGGCGATTCGAAGAAAATGGTATCGTCTGGTCCGAATGGATTAAGACCCTCGTACATTAATTAACAATGTTTGTCTTTCATTGTTTTGCGTTTATCAAAATGCATGCTCTGTTTGTTAGAGGTTTTTGTGATTGATGTCCTTCGAGGATTTTGTTTGCCCTTAAGTGCTGTTAGGATTGTTTTTATTGTTGTTTATGAGTATAACATACCTTCGACGTAAATTAAAACACAAAAATGTTTTTGCTTTTTGTTTTTTTTTTAAATTTATGTTCAAAGGTCAACAAGTAATTTACTTTAAGAGAAAGATCAGACTATCGGCGTTTGATACATGTCATGTTGTTTATATTATGACAATTTGAACTAATGAATACGTCATCTATTCGTAATAAAACTTGGGAATCTATTTATTTTAAAGTAGGTCAGGTTTGATGGTTTGGCATCAAATCGAGCAATGAACTTCGTACCTTAATAAGACGTGACATCAGCATGCGATTGTTTGACGAACCAAAGTATCTCTTAAGACAAATGTCCTCATCTGTAAACTGATCTCATAGCTGGTATTTAAGTTGCCGTTCTCTTCTGAAAAATATACGATAAGTACTAGTTTATACGTGCGTTTTTACGTGAAGTTCGGTAATGTCCCACTGGATCGTATTACTGGGATAAAAAGGTATCTTATGTGTTTATCCAGGTTATAAATTTGCCAAATTTCATCCAAGTCCGGTCATGCGTGAAAGAGTAACAAACATCCATCCATCCTCACAAACTTTCACATTTATAATATTAGTAGGATCTAGTGGGACTTGAAACTTCAGTTTCAAGTCATAAAAGAGGTGCACTTAATGCTTTCTGGCGTCCCAGATAAAGTGTTTCCTAGACTTGTTTTTAACGATCCCCTTAAATGAACTGTGAGTAACGACGGGCTATTGGCTGAGGGTCTATTAGGAATTAAGTTTTACGGAGCGGTAAAATGGTGAATTAACTGACGTTGAAAGATTATAATGAAACGATATTTTGTCTTTTGTTGCGTGGTTAGATAACAGAGTCTCCAAAGTTATAAGAAAATATGTTGGACTTCTTTCAGGATGAACCAGCAGACAGTATAATAATATATTATTAGGTAGTGGCACAAGCCAGAACCTTGGGGCAGATGCCTATACTTTGAGGCCCAATCTCCTTTAGCTAAACTTTGCACAAAACGTTATTACAAAGAAAGATCTGAAATTATGGAAAATGAAACTTGGACAAAGGGGTGTACGGTTAATTTTTAATACCGAGAGGGCATGCCCTAGAAGGACATACACTAGCCTTATTGCTGAGGTTCTTCAGAAAAGTCAGGTGAATTGTGCTCGCAACCGGACGAGACAAAAGTAGTATGTAAGGATGGTAATTGGTGGCGTTTTGTGGTATCTGCCTATGGGAAAAAGGTGTGAGTTTATGCATGAATGTATGTTTTAACTTTTGACGAATCATTTTCAAAATTTTTGGCAGGACCAAAACTGACGTACCCCTGTAACGTTCACCCATGTTTCAGTAATTTCAGTTGACATGATTTCGTATTCATGCGTCCTATTCCCGACATCATGTAGGGAACAAAGGATTTCCTACAGTTCCATCCACATTAATATTTATAACATGAGCTTACCTTTGTAAATGTTTTGTTCACTACAGCTACAGACAAATATAATAAAGAGGCCATCATGCACTTTGATTCTGAAATTAAATTTCTCTTTTTTGGTTAGTCGTGTTAAGGTCAAAATGGACATTATTTTTTTTTAATTATGACTCGTTTCGTGCGTTGTAATTTCTTTAGTAATAGTCGAGTACATGGTTTTGTTTTCCAAATTAGGTAGGTATGAACGTGAGCAAATGTAAAATTACTAGCTTTTGACCGCGGCATCGTCCGTGTGGAATTTGGAAACTGTCACACAGGAACGCATTACCGGAATAATTTGTGCGAGTATCCTTTGTCGTAACTGGGGTCAAAGTTTATTCTTTTCGTGTGCCTTTCATCCAAATCCGATGTGTGAAAAGGTAACAGACAGACAAGAGTCGAATTTATAATTTTATTGGTGAGGATTAAATGATATAAGCCCCCCAGCTAGATGGACGATGGGCAAACAAGATACGGAAGGTGAAGAACTGGGTGATGTTGTGCAACTTGGGAGGCGCCTTTACCCACTGGTGGACTGCGATAGGCTGAGTTAATTTATTGAAATAATATCAATATTAGTATGCAGGTTAGATATTTAATCATTTCGACCTGGTGAAATGAATGATAAAATCAGAGCGGTTGTAGGTACTACTGGGTTCCGCTACACCTAAATCATGAATTGAAACTGAACTGTCTCACTGAAAACCAGAATCACTAGCGTGCTCAAAAGCGCATATACCTTTTTAAAAATCAATCCAAACAGTTCACGGCCGATTTCTGCTGGCACGGCGGGCGCCGGGCACCATTCGAAAACTACGCTGTAGCTGGCACGAGTGGTGGTCGGGTAAGCAACCTGCACCAGAGAGTATAAACGCTCTTGTACACCGGCTTTTACCGGGCCTGGTCGTCAATAAAGTATGAAGCACCATGGAGGCCTGTTCACTAGGCTAGTTGTAACTAGTTCAATCATGAGAGTCAAAGCTGAACGCTGCACGGTCCATGCCATCAAAATCGCATTTCTTGCCAGCTAGTAACCGGGTTCGTATGCAAACTTAACGCACTAATCCTGAAAAAGAGTCCTAAAATTTCACAACTACGATAATGTGAATTTTAGACTATCACCTAAGTTGTCAAGACAACAATGGCCAAAACCCTATTTTAACTCCTTTTTCATCGAACTTTGAGTAATTAGTCTTGCAAAACTTATGTTGTAAGGAAGAAGGCTAGGCGGATGATAATTTAACTTAGATTGACAGATCGACTGACAGCTCCAACAAAGGCACCTTAATTCAAAATTCAAAAAGCGTTTGGCCGAAAATGATAATGGCTATTCAGGCGTCAATAATGGTTTTGTGACAACCTTGATGTCACAAAACCATTTTAAATTATCATCTGCCTAGCCTTGTTCCCAAATTATAACAACAGACAACCGGCTGAATTTCCAACATCACATTGAGGCCTTGTTGCCCAGGATTCGTAAGCTTATTTATGTATTTAAATCTCTTCTCGGAGTTCCGTGTATCGCGATGATGAACATTTTCAAATAATCAATTATGTCTTTGCAATTAGAAAGAAAGAAAAATATTTATTTGTCGCAGGGACATGAAGTGCATCATACAAAATAAGCAATGCAATTAAGCAATTCGTCATAGCGTACCTTCTGACTCACGTAAGTCGTACTTTTAAACTTTTTATTTTAAACTTCGAAGTCCAGTAAGATCAGTGCATCTGCTTATCTCGCATTGTGTCAATCTTTGCTGTCCTATTGTATAACTTCATGGGGTAGGGCCGCTAAAACGCACAGGTCTGTTAAAATTGAAGAAAGCCTAAAGAGCTATATCAAAAGTAAGTTCTTTTCTTCCCATGCGCTATCCTGCCAGTGGACTTATATCAACTATGTAAGGTACTGACAGTTCGACAATTCTTTATTGTAGTGACTGTTACTAAAAAGCATGTTGAACTTCCTTACGACCCAAAAACATTTACAGGGAAAAGGAGAAATACCACTGTCTGTGCAACAACGCGATATCAGACCAGTCTGGCACATAATTTTTATGGTTTTAATAACTATAGGAACAGTTTCTAATCTACTTAGGCAAGCTACAAAAAAGCACTACCCAGATTACAATGCATTTTCATTTTATCAGCTAAGTGAGGGTAGAAAGACGATATCAACCTGTTAATACCATTTCAATGTGGTAACAACCCGTAACGCAGGTCTTAAAAACGAATGATCAGGAAAACTTAGACTAACTTGGGATCAATTGCTCAGAATGGACTTTGCTAAGTAACTTGATTCCCTTGGTGGGAATTCCCGTAATATTGCAAATTGCACTTGCAGTTTCTGTAAGCGGATGTATGCATTCTAACGCAAGATTAAATTTATTGTCCAACCAGCAGATGTAATGGAAGTTCACATAAATCCTAACAAAGGGGCTAATTCACTCGACGTTTGTATACCCGCGTTACATTGTAGAGCGCTTCAGGTTGTCCAAGCGCATAACTGGCACGTAAAAAGGCATTGTGAATAAACCCTAAAAAAACACCTAAAGCAACATTTTTATTACAAAGTTAAAGAAAACAAACAAAAATCTTTAGCGTAATAAGTCGCCACTCCAAAATTTAACTTTTTATTAGAATTAATAAAAGCAACCTTCTCTTAATTTAATTGTTGGTTTAGAAATTAAGAGAGTTTTTAGAAGCACGGAGTGGAAATCTTTTAAGAAGTCACTTTCTGTCCATGTTTAAAGAACTCCTTCTTTAACATGAGTGAGTTATACCTACTTTACATTTTATTATTTTCAAAATAAATTCAAATGATGGCACAACGGAACAAACCTTGGAACATGAAATACAAAAAAAAAATATCATTTCGATTTGGTCGAAACCGGGCAAGGACACCATGGCATTTTTTCTTAATAACGTCGAAAGTGCAATTTTCCACATGACGTGTCGGCAACAATGGTATAAGCTATGGTATTCTTCCCGAAGGGATGTCGAATTGTCGATAGTTGAAGGAAAATATTATCCAGTTGAGTAATTGCAAAGACTTTCTGCACTAGGCAGTGTCTGTACCGCAAGAAGCTTTTTCAATTAAGTTTCTTCATTTTATTTTGACCTATAATATTGTACCTACGCTTCGGTACTCAAGTTTTAGTTTGTAGTCCCTAACTACCTTTGTTGTTTGAAATCTAATGGAATTATGTAATAATTTTGAATTTAAATGCAACTGCGGTCTGATGTAATTAATAGTTTTATTGAAACCGCAATTTCTATGTTATTGTGACACTGATTAGTGATTTCATTAGGTGACATGTTTATCAGGTTAAGATTAATTGATGTTGGCCATGTCTAGGTGTATAAATAATGTAGTTGCAAAAACATATACCATAGTTTGAAAAAAGCTTGGCAGATGATGCAATTATGCTGATATACCTTTTGGCCTTGTACAGGAACAATTTAGTTAAATGTATGTTGTTATTTTTTTCTTTGGTGAGGAGTTCGTGGCTAAATAATACCTGCCGCTCGGGTCGATCTTTAGGTTAAGCTACGCTTGCCTAGGTTGGTCCGTGGATGGGTGACCACCCATTACATACCGAGTTTCCTCCGTGCCTCGGACAGCATGTTAAGTTGTTGGTCCCGGCTGTCATTTATAGATCTTTGACAGTCGTTACAGGTAGTCAGTGGCCCGAAAGTCTGGCAATCAGTCTTACCAAAGGGTATCGTATTACCCAGAACTAACTGGCTTGTGGAGGTCAGATAGGCAGTCGTTCCACGTATAATACTGGTATTTAGCTGCATCCGGTTAGACTGGAATCCAACCCCAACATAGTTGAGAAAAGGCTAGGCAGATGGCAGATGGATGGTATGTTATTTTTTGGTGTTTATTTTTTTTAATTTAATTTTGTTTTATTGTTTTGTCCAGTGCGATTTAAATAAATACTTTTTCTTTCTTTCTTTAACATACTGAAAAATGTGCTTTCGTAGATCTTTTTATGATATTTATAATTCGGATAGCTTTCTCGAAAGAAAATTGCTGGTTGCTGCACTCACGCTAAACCTACGCGTGGCTGTGACAGTTTAGTTTCCCGGGACCAGTTAGAAAGTTGCGTTTGTGAAATGTATTTCGGAATATGAACGAAAAAATATTTATTTTCTTGAGGATGATTGCTCCTGATTACAGCAGTTATTTTAATAAAAGCAGAATAAAATGTAAAACAATTTCTGTACGGTGTGTGTGAGTGTGAGTTCAGTGAGGGATAGGGTCTAATAAAACCATGGTCTGGCGTTCCAGAGTTGTCAACTGTAAAATAAACATTGATTTGAGCTGTACGTTGTTAGTCAGTTAGGACAAACGATTTATTAGTTTAAGGCCGTGTTCACACACAGCGTATAGTCAGCCGCCGACTGTGAGCGTCAAGTGCAAAATATATGAAACAACAAAAGGCACTCTGAATTTTCTACGTACATTTTTACTGAGCGCCCACAACTGAACGTAGCTTAAGAAATAAAGTTCGATTAGTATGAACTCTTTGCATAAAATATATTTTATACTAGCATCACCTGTTGTCCTTAAAATGTACTAACCAGCAATTCAGCTCACAAACTGGTCAACGTTTTTAACACAGCTCCGCTACGAAACAAGCTGAAGACAAAATAGTTACTCTACATAGTAACAGATGGCGCTGTTGTGTTATGAACTAACCATTAGTGTTATCCTTTTAACATTATAATAATATACATTTACAAATAATTATTCATTTGAAGTTTAATATTAATAATTATGTAATTTTGGCAGTTTTGGAAATAACTTGTACTTGGGGCGTAAGGTTTCAATCATAATCAAAAACGCATAAAAATAAATGAATTTCAAAATTAAAAATTGAATATATACTTTTTTTTTAAATTAATTGTTTCTCACAAAATTAAAGTTCCTTTCACACAGTCTGAGTAATACAGGGTTATTTGTAAAACACCAGCAACCTCTTAAGAGGTCATTGTACTCATCATTATGAACAACTGTTACCATGGGAACAAACCTGAAATCGCGAAAAAAAAATCAGCTGTTCCCTACATTTATGATCGATTAACTCGTCAAAATGTAGGGAACTGCTGATTTTTTTTTTCACAGGATCTTGCCTACTTCTGGGATAATAAGTAATCTATATCTATCTGTATCAACCTCTAATCTATCTCTGTGCCAATTTTCATCCAGATCTGTTCAGCCATTCTGGCGTGATTGAGTAACAAACATCCATTCATCCAAACTTTCGCATTTATAAATAGTTAATGTAAGATACCTACTTAAGTAATATTAGTATTTAGGGTTCGGCACCTCAAAGGAAAAACCGGAACCCTTATAGGATCACTCGCGTGTCTGTCTATCTGCCTGTCCGTCTGTCACAGCTAATTTACTCTGAAACTACCGGACCGATGGAGTTGAATTTTGGTACACATATGTAAGTCAGTGATCCAAAGACGGACGTGTAACGTAAATTAATGAATTTTAAATATGGGAGCCACTTTTGGGTCGTAAATAAACAAAAAAAAAAATGTAAACTATATCGTGTTATATCAAAAACTGTGATACACATGTCTCATAATTTTAATTGAAGAGTGCACATTAAGTTTTCAGTCAACTGACCCAGAGAATATTAAGTTTCACAGAAAATTCAACCCCATTTCAACCTCTTCGAAAAACCCTTTTTTGGTGGATATTAACTCTTCACAAAGAATACATCCTTTAAATTTCATGTCATTAAGACCAGAGGTTTAAGCTACGCGTTGATAAATAAGTCAGTCAGCCAGAACTTTGAATTTTATATTGCGGGATGATTTTGGAAAAACTGTGATACACATTTCTCATAATTTTAACTTGAAGAGTATGTAGACTTTCAAGTCTATCGACACCTAGAATAGAAAGTTTCACAGAAAACTCAACACCCCATTTTGCCCTCTTAGAGGTGGAATTTCGAAAAACCCTTTCTTAGTGAACCTTTTGCCACTGGTAGGTCTACAAGAGTAGGTATCAGGGCCGAAGGGTGAAGACACAAAGATTTCACCCTTCTAATTTCATGTCTTTAAGACCAGCGTCATGGGCTGTGCGTTGATACTCGTAATCAGTCAACCAGGACTTTGAATTTTATATTGGGGGATGATTTTGGAAAAACTGTGATACATGTTTCTTAAAATTTTAACTGAAGAGTATGTAGACTTTCAAGTCAATCGACCCCGAGCATAAAAAGTTTCACAGAAAATTCAACACCCCATTTCACCCTCTTAAGGGTGGAATTTCGAAAAACTATTTCTTTGTAGATATTTAATATTTACATAGAATACACCCTCCAAATTTCATTTCTCTAGGACCAGCGGATTGGGCTGTGCGTTGATTTATCAGTCAGCCAGGACTTTGAATTTTAAATTGAGGGATGATTTTGGAAAAACTGTGATACACGTTTCTTATAATTTTAACCGAAGAGTATGTAGACTTTCAAGTAAATCGACCCCGAGAATAAAAAGTTCCATAGAAAGTTCAATACCCCATTTCACCCACTTAGGGGTAGAATTTCGAAAAACCCTTTCTTAGTGGATACCTACCCTTCACAAATAATACACCCTCCAAATTTCATATCTCTAGGTGCAGCGGTTTGGGCTGTGCGTTTATATATCAGTCAGTCAGAACTTTGAATTTTAAATTGGGGATGATTTTGGAAAAACTGCGATACACATTTATCATAATTTTAACTGAAGAGTATGTAGACTTTCAAGTCAATCGACCCCGAGAATAAAAGTTTTACCGAAAATTCAACACCCCATTTCGCCCCTTTGGGAGTGGAATTTCGAAAAACCCTTTCTTAGTGGATACTTACTCTTCACAAAGAATACACCCTTTAAATTTCATGTCTTTAACACCAGCAGCTTAGGCTGTAAGTTGATATATTAGTCAGTCAGTCAGGACTTTGAATTTCATAATGGGGGATGATTTTGGAAAAACTTTGATACACGTTTCTCATAATTGTAACTGCAGAGTAGGTACACAAATTGTCAAGTCCATCGACCGCGAGAATAAAAAGTTTCATAGAAAACTCAACACCCCATTTTGCCCTCTTAGGGGTAGAATTTCGAAAAACCCTTTCTTAGTGGATACTACTCTTCACAAAGAATACACCCCCCAAATTTCATTGCTCTAGGACCAGCGGTTTGGGCTGTGCGTTGATATCTCAGTCAGTCAGTCAGGACTTTGAATTTTATGTATATTATTATAGATTATCTTATTATGATTCTGCTAAAGCGGCCATTTTAGACCCCCTGGTTGTCAGACTTTTTTGGGCACTGACTACCAGTAACGACTGTCAAAGATCTACAAATGACTGCCGGGACCAACGGCTTAACGTGCTTTCCGAGGCACGGAGGAAACTCGGTATGTAATGGGTGGTCACCCATCCACAGACCAACCTAGGCAAGCACGGCTTAACCTAAAGATCGATCTGAGCGGCTGTTATTATTTTCCCACGAGCCCCTCTCGTTAAGTAATCAAAGAATGAAAGAAAATCTAGCTTGTTTTTAAAATATTATAAAAAAGCTTCTACCTGCGACTTTTGTCATGTGAAAAATACATTCTTTAGCACTCGTTCTTTCATCAGTAAAGGAATTTTTGAAATTGGATAAGTACTTCGTTTTGGATTTTTTCTTACATCCCAACTTATATTATTTAGTACAGTAAATAAAATAAACGGAATTTAGATTGAAATAAGGCAATGAGTTGATTTCATTTAATAGACATAGCAAGTTGTCAAAAAATATTTAATCCTTTTAACACTCACAAAAAGAAATAGTACTGACTTTAGAAAATATTCTTCGTTTTTTTTTTAATGGCTCATCTAAAACACAATTCAAGATTTTCGATGTCGACACATTCTTCTGAATCTCCAATATCTTCAAGCCACATATCAGTGATTGGTAGCCTGTTTACCTTAGTAGTCTTCAGCTCTATCACTGAAGTGAAAGAATCTGAATTCAGGAAGGCTAGAGAAGAAAACTTTGAACTTCTTTGCTGTAACAATAACAAAAAAATATTTATGATATTTGTTACTAATTAAACCTGAATTGGTACGCGTGTGGTGTTACTTACCCCAGCACATCTTTGAACGTTTTATAACGTTTTAATTCTGAATTAATTAGCGCATAGACGTTTTCGTTAGCTTCATAAAATTCGAGTCCTTTATGATCTACATTGAATTTATGCAAGCCTAGTACTTTTTGATGGGTATACATCAATAATACGATTTTAGCGTTCGCATCAAAACACAAATCTGTTTTTTTTTTATAATTGAGTGGAGAAATAATATTTTTTTAGCAGCCTAGACTGACCCACTGCTAGGCCCCCATATCCTTCCAGGTACTCTTCTCGTGAGCCATCGCCACCTCAGACTCTTTTAAATTATCGCTATTTTCTATCAGTCAATATCTCCCTCTCTCTCTAAGGGTGTTACCACACCACTCGACCGATAAGTCGACGTTGATCGGTAGTTTCTACAATACCAATTGTTGGATCGTTGTCATTTCTACCATCGTTTGTTGATCGGCGATCGATCGATCCCTAACTGTGCGATGTGTGGAATTCTTTTGTTGCTCAGTTAACTGTGCTCAATTTTTTGGTGCGCTGGATGGAAAACCTCTAGACCAGCACTCGACTCTACTGAAAGTGCCACACTCGTGGGTTAACTCAATTTGAATAGTCAATGACACGCTAAAAAGGAGTACTTGATAGAGAAGTGCGGTTTCGATAGATGAGCACTTTTGGGGGTACAACACCCCACGTGACTATTTACGTGGTAATAATGTCAGGTGAATAAGTGAATATTAGGCGCCAATGAGGCAGGCCCAGAAAGAGCTGGCGGGACGACCTGGACGCTGGTCGAAGCGGCGCAAGACAAGAGCTCTTGGAAACGCTTGGGGGAGGCCTTTGCCCAGCAGTGGGACAATACTGGTTAGACAAAAAGTGGTGAGGCAGAGGTGTACCTATAATAGTACACCGCCATGTCGCCAGTTACGTCTGGTTTTCATAAAATGGGAAGAGCCAATTGGCATCAACTGGGTACTAATCCTGACTACGAGCTGCTACTAAAAAAAACCTAAGTATGCTTAAACTTAAAATGTGTTAATAAGGCTTGTAAAAGTTACTTACCGAACATTCATCAGAATCATGTGGTACAGAATAAGAAAACGAATCCTCGCTAGTTCGGTTTGATCCAATCACCATATCATTCCAAGTCAATAATAGCACTGCTGACGACAAGTCGAAGTCTTTGACGTTACCTAGGAGGTTGTTGCACCTGTAACTTAGCCTCTGACGAGCGGTTGTTGACCTCATTTGCAGCCAAGTGATTTGTTCTGTTGATAACTGAAACCAACAATTTTATAAGTTACATGTTCCTTAAACCCTAAGTCCCTCGTACCACCAGTACCAGTATCTGGGGGTAAGTCTGAAATGTGTGTGTGTATATTTTGTTAATTACACACATACAAAAAGAATACCACCCAGTATGATCCTGACATCTTATAGATGGTGAAAGGGACACCGAACGCACAAACGGTTACCACGTGTCAGTACGTCATTAATACATACACAAAAATCTGCTGTTTTCTACAAAAGTGCAGTACCTACACGGTCAAAATGACTAAAACAGCAGATTTGTTTTAATTACCGATGTAAAATTTCTATGCAGGGATATGTTCAGAATGACGTACTGAAAATGTTGTAATTTAATACTTGAATAACGATAAAGTCAGTTCTTTGTTATTCATTGTGACGGATATTCAAAGCAGTTTCAATAAATTAAGCTTACGTTATTGTAGAATAATATATTCTTCGATAAATCGCTTATCTTGCTACTCATCCATGCTTTTCCTTTTCTAAACGATAAAGTTTCACGTGTGACGTTCGGATCTTTCCGAATGCAAGTCTCTTCGGTTTCCATATTGCAAAATACTTTAAAAGGTTGTGCAGGCGGCCCCAGATAATATGTACCTGAACAATAACAAAAATACTGATTGAAAATACCTTATCAAAAATATTTGTTCCGAGGCTCCAGCACGAACGCGTTACAGAAACGTAACGTAAATTTAAACGATTTTTCAATCGAAAATAAAACGATATTTTAGTTAAAACGTGACTAGCACAACAAACACAACAATTCACCCTACACTTAATAATAACGTCTGTCGTCAAAACTAAGAAAAATATTAAGAGGGAAATAAAATAAGTGTTTAATTTTCAAATACTTTGAAGTTATCAACCCAACTACGGAACCCCTGTGTGTGCAGCACTTTCCGGTTTTTTTGTGTTATATTAGAATGCTTATACTAAAGTCTAGACAAACGAAACAGTTTCCTTACCGCTGAGAACACTGGGCGGTGCTGATTTACAAGTAACTGTTGCTGGTGACTCTTTTGTCCCAAAGTTTTCACCAGAAATGCCTGCGAAAGATTCACAACTATTAATACCATGAACTTCAACTACTTTCAGAAGTTTTTAAAATTCAGGTGAATCACTTTTGTACTCATACAGGGTGTAAGGGACTCTGCCAACTCAAACAAAATCAAAATATTTTATTTCACATAGGCCTACGTGCCCATCCTACTAATATAATAAATGTGAAAGTTTGTGAGAATGGATGTGTGGATGTTTGTTACTCTTTCACGCATAAACGGCTGGACCGATTTGGTTGAAATTTGGTATGTAGATAGGTTATACCCTGGATTAACATATAGGCTGCTTTTTATCAACACACCACGCGGGCGAAGCCGCGGGCGGAAGCTAGTCACTTATAAAACGTCGACAAAGAGGTGCTGACAGGGTGCATTCAGCTCCTTATTTTGAATCTTGTCAATATTGTTTGTAAATGTGTGAACATTGTAGGCTTTGTAGATTCCCAGATGTTTGTTAACTTTTGTTAAACTTTTATCTAGTTGTTCGTTTTTTTTTTATTTGTAGTAAGCAACGAGTTATTGTCGGGCCTACGTTGTCCTCCCATACTTTTAAGTACTATTGCTGTAACATGATAATATTGTAATACCAAATGATTTGAAAAGAGTAACCATGGAGTTTCTTGTCGGTTCTATTCCATAGGAAACGACGGTTTAGTAGATATAGGACCTATTCGTAAAATGGCTTAGGCAGTTGTCCCACCAACGACGAGAAAACGACTAACTGTCGGCTATTTCCTCGCTCAAGAAACGTACAATAGATATACTTTCCGAGTGAACAAAAGAGATGCATATACAAACAGTTGATCGCTGACTGTTCACACTGCCGGCGAGCACTCGCTTCACTAGTTTGTCGCTGAGCGACAAGAGCTATGAAAGATAACACTCGCTCGGCGACACTCGCCAAGCGATTAGAACTCACGCCGAGAGAGCAACCAGTGGTCATTTCTCTACAGTGCGTATCTAAGAGTACACGTTTTTTTTATTTACTACGAATATCGAAAAATCATTTGAATTATCATTGTTATCTAGTTCAGCGAGCGAGTGATGCGAGTAATCGCCCGCCTCACTCGCACACTCGCTTATAGCCGAGCTACACAGATATCGGAACTACGCACTCGCTCCCCGCGTCTCGCTAACTCGTTTCTAGTTCTAGCTCTACTCGTTACTCGTTAATCGTTGCCGGTGAGACAAGTGCCTTACGGTGAAAAAAAGGACATGTTCTCGGAACCAACCCGAACCGTACACCTTTTTGTCGACGTTTTATAAGTGCCCATGTAGGACTATGTGAAATAAAATAGTTTGATTTTGAATCATATTTGAAATTTTAATTTTTTTATTTAGTTACTATTGATTTCAATGTAAAATTACACTCTCTGTACGCAGCACTCCATTTATGTAAATATTACGGCTGACATCAAAAAACCAACGACGAATAATGAACGACGCGTGAAATCAGCTGTTCACTTCTTGCCTAGCTACAGAGTTTTTCGAACTCGTCATCGCGCTTGCCGTTTTTTATGTGCGTTTTGCCACGGTAACGATATATTGTGTTTGAGGAAATAAAAAAAAATATTGGATTCCCTTAACGTTCCTGAAATCATTTTTTGTACCGGTCATCTTAGTATGATAATTAGTAATACCTACTGAATTCACCCCATCAGTCTGCTGAGGGCTGTCCCTTACACCCTGTGTAATAAAGCTGAAGAGTTCCTTCGAATGAACGCACTCATCTATAAAACCACCAGTCGCTAGTCGGTTAAAAATAGCCTTATTCATGAAGATGATTATTACAATCAGCTATTTAACATCACGCACAGAAAGAAACGGCGCGTGATACCGCGAGCATAGTTAGCTTTATAAAATAAAACAGAAGGGTACTATCTATACTAATATTATAAAGAGGTGAAATTTGCTTGAAATTTTGTATTTTAGGGGGTAATCTCCGGAACGAATGAATCAATTATAAAAATTCTTTCACTGGCTTAAAGCTACATTATTCGTAAGTGCTATAAATTATATTTGTATCATACATATTAGCCGAACTATCACAATTTTTGCGGACGAAGTCGTGGGCGAAGTGCTAGTCGGTAAATATGTGTGATTGTTTGTGGGTATTACATTGAAAATAAAATGCGACAAAAAAGGTACAAGAATATAGAAATAAATGATAGTAATAGCCCTCCTGACCGCATTTCGGTGACGGTGACCAATCGCAGCGGAGATCAGTCATCGGTGCGGTAGATATAATAGTGGACAAGCGTTGGCGCCGACATAGCAGATGCACTCCCTCTTCCCCCACTCTCATAGTCCGAAGTGACGACCGGTGATAGATTGCCGACTCCTCGGACTAGAACCATGTCATAAACATGAGATCTCCGAGAGAGATTCAGGTGCACTAACAACGGGCTTAACGAGCTTAAACTTAAGTTTAGCCGCAACCCCTTGGCTGAAAATGAAGAATGTTCACGGGTGCCTTAAAAATATTATTATTTTAACTAGATTACTTAGATGTAGCGCTCGCTTGCCGCCGCGCTGTTGCGACACCGCTAGCTATACTACGCTCGACTCGCACACGGCGTTCTGTCACTGTATTAACATAACCTAACTCATTTGGTCGGGGTGTCCCAGCTTAGTTACTGCGGCCATCTCAGCTCGCCCATGGTAGATCATAACCTACCCAATCCTAATAAAAAAACCCTAGTTTCAATTATTTAGAAACGGAAGCAGCAGCTGTAACAGTACACATAGTTAATATATGAATATAAACTCACAACCACAACTTCCCTTATCCCCAGTTGGTCCTTGAGGCCCAATACGTCCCTGAAAAAAAAGTACAGTTAGTTAAAGTAAGATAGTGTTTACAGAGGCTACAGTGATTTTACAACAGTGAATCGGCAATTGGGTCTCGAGGTGGCAATGCACAAGTCCGAGGCCATGTGCTTTGATGGGCCTCGGAATGCGCTTAAATCGGGATCCCTACTGACGGTAGGAGGCGTTCCCAGCGGCGTCGAGTCGACGTTGAAATACCTAGAACTCGTCCTCGACAGCCAGTGGAATGTCGTGGAGCATTTGCGACCCTTTCCACCGTGTAGGTACAACTCTGATACTCCTTTCTGCTCCGCCCAGAGCGGGAGGGGTCATTTCATGATTTCGCATCCGAAAATTAAGGAGTACATTTGGAGTTATGGTTGTCTTACTTGGGAGGGCAGCATTATGTCATATACCGCGTGCTAACAAGGCTAAGCATAGATAGTAAATAACTTTACAAATGGTGTTGTGGCAACATGAATTTATTTATTTTAAAATTTTAACATGGATCTGTAAATATAATATATACCTAATGTAAAATTTCAAGTATCAAAAGTTATCTGAAAATGTCTCACCAGTATTCCGGGTTCACCAATCATATTCTGTGGTAGAAAAAGTAACATTAGTCAATTAAAACCGCCTGTCCCAATTCACTGCTAGGCAAAGTGCTCTCCGTCACGAGTTTTCTATTCCAGGACTCATTTTTTCCGTCGGCCGTTGGTCTTTAAACAAGCATGGCCAACTTACTGTCATTATAACTTACTTACTCTGTAATAGCTGTATCGGTAACGGGATCTTATCAACATCAGTGATTAGTTTAAATTGATTTGAATTATAGCTTTTTCTTTTTGATAAAGCTACTTGGCTCGGTTCAGAAATAGCAAAATAATTATTATTTTCGCAAACCGTACATGAATTAATTGGTATCAACACATGGTTTTTGTATATTGAAATAATAAACCACTGCTTGACTGTCTCATTGGTTTAGTGGATGCAAGCGCGACTGATGTGCTAGAGGCCCTGGGTTCAATTTCCGGGTCGGGGTTAAGTGTTACCAGGTTTTCCATCAGGAATTTCTCAGTCCGGAATGCGAGGGGAATTCTAAAACTTCCAGAATGTGTAGAAAGCAAACACTTTTAGCAACCACGGAGTCTTATTATTAATAAGCTCACCCCCAAGACATGGGACTTAAACATAACTAGCGAAATATGGGTGTACTATTAGGTACACCTCTGCATAACCCTTCGAGGAACACAGGCATGATGTTATGTATGTGTAATAAATTATGGCAATATGAAGTTGTACTGGGATCGATCTATTATCGTTGACAGGACTTTTATAGCCAATAAGCCTAATAAAGTGGTTGTGGATCAATTAGAGCGGCTTGCAATAATTGTTGACATAATGGTCCTGCATCACCAGAACCTTGTGAAAGCTACTACGGGGATTCTGTATGATTAGGCAGAGGTATTTCGACAGTTCTTTTTTAAGTCTCATGTAATAGGGGCGAGCCTATTGCCATCAACCGGGCATGAATCGAAACTCCGTGGCTGCTACTGAGAATTTCCTGATGGAAAATTCAATAGCACTTTCCTTGACCCGGGAATCGAATCCATGACCTCATGCTCAGTTAACACTCGACCAATGAGCCATATTTACAATTATTTAAAGTTTGCTTTTAGTTTGTAAAGTACGTAAATAAATAGTAGACTACAGAGTAAGAAACAAAATGTCAATATCCAAAAATATGACTGTTCTCAGAAATAACATAAAAACTCACTCCCATGTATCCACTGCCTGGAAACCCTTTTAGACCCTGAAATTTACAAAACCATTTAAAAAAAACCAGTTTCCAAACAAACAATATTTTTGTTTGTTTGGTAACTGGTTTTTTACCAACAATTTTACCCGAAAATGTTATATAAAATTTCAAGCATTTATTTCAAATAGCCGTGACAGGCACTTCTGCATAGTCAAAAATAAGCTACCTACAGGCCGGCCATATAATAACTGTAAATGGAATATAGTTGCCCATTCCAACATCGTAAATCTGATGAAGAAGACTGGGCAAGAAACTCCATGGACACTGTTTTCAAATAAATTTAATATTACATTAATCAAAACAAATCAATAAATAATATTACATAGTCCTGAGTACTAATATGTGAGCACAATGTAGAAATGGAACAACACAATTAAAATCTTAAAGATTAGGATAAGCCCTACTAACCATAATAGAAAGCTACATGGTACTCACATTAAAAAAAATGCTTCTAATTAAATAAAACAACGGTAATCAAAGTAATTAATACAAATAAAGAACAAGAAGGGGAACATCTCTTCCAATCATTAAAATCTTAGTTCTTGAGCCCAAGTGGCTGCGGCAGCAGGTCCAACATTGAGCCAAACATTTTTACCAACGATATAGTCGCCCTACTTATAATAATATGCTCGCTTACATAGTGTGCGTTTTATGCATGTTTTAAATGACTTCTCATTAAATTGTAGAATATAAGTTTTAAAACTGACATGGTCACTAACATTGCTTGCAACAGTATCGAAATATCGGGAACTCAAAACAATCAGTCGACATGGTAAATATCCCGTTTCTAGTGTTAATGATAAATTGTAGAATGTCACACTTGATAAATACCACTGTATTTTATTATAATATTTTACACAGCATAAAATAATAAAAGAAGCCCCGTACTTTTGACAATCTGAAACGTGGCTGATCTAATTTATCCTTATTTTTAGTATTAATATTAAGCATACCGTTATTTACGTCGTCAAACTCTTGTGCAAGGCTTAAAAATCAGTGTTTAATGTGTGAATTAAAAAAAAATACTAACCGGTGGTCCTGGTTCTCCCATTAAACCACTTTGTCCTGGAGGTCCTTCCAAACCCTGAAATTTTCAAAAATATTTTGAAATATATTAGTTGTTGAGAGGGAGAGGAAGACCAAAGAAACGATGGATGGATTGTGTGAGGAATGATATGAAACATAAAGAAGTAAATGATAGCGTGACGGTTGACAAAGGAGAACGGAAGAAAAAAACGTGTTGTGCCGACCCCAAATAACAAGGGACAAGTGCAGGACGATGATGATGATGATGATTTTGAAATATATTAGTTCTAAGCTATGCCAGAAGGTCACGTAAATCAAGGTCAAGGTCAATTATCTGGTGTAGTAAATAATGAACCATGAATTTTTCTATTTTTATTCCATGAATATTTCTAGTTTGTTGAAATCAGCATATCTTAGAATTAAACCTTCAAAGATATGTAACATCCACCAATACGCACTGAGCCTGCATGATGGATGACCCACTCTCACAAAGAAAAAACCTATGTCTATCATTTTATGCGAAAAGTTACATCTACGTCAGACAGTTGTTTCAATTTGGTGTACAATAAAGTATATTCTTTTCTATTAAAATCTACGTATTGTTATACCTGAATGTAAAAATACTAACTGGGAGTCCTGCCGCTCCCATGGAACCTTTATGTCCTGGAGGTCCTTCCAAATCCTGAAATTTTCAAAAATATTAGTTCTAAACTACGTCACAAGGTCACATCACAGATTTAGTAAATAGTGAACCTTGAATATTAATATTTGCCTTCATTCCTTAACCGTTGCGGAATGCGGCATATCCGAGAACCAAACACTCAAAGACCAAACCGAACCAAAGTATTTTACATGGAACGACTACCTATCTGACCTCCACAGCCCAGTAACTGTATCGTATTACCCAGTAAGTACTGACAAAAAAAAAGTTAGTTTTGTATAACTGCCCTTTTATGTATTCGGACAATTTAGGATTGATAAACAAACTATTATAGAATTTATAAAAAACATATTAAAACAAGCCTTCTTAAGTTTGGGTTGCCGACCCCAAGATAGTTGGGAAAAGGCTAGGCAGAAAAAGAAGATTAAAACAAGCCTTTTAAGTTTTTTTGCGGTTATTACAAAATTAACAAACAAAAGACAAAAAATTTGAAGTTTTCTTCAAATTTTTTGTCTTTTGTTTGTTAATTTTAACATGTGCTAACATTAGAAATGATCGATAAGTTTTTAGGGGCGTAGGAAGTGACTCGTTAGGGGCCGTCTCCACGAGCGAGAGAATCGCGACGATATTATCGTCGTGCCACGTATTTCTATGAGGCTGTCTCCACGAGCGAGAGAATCGCGGCGATATTTTCGCATACAAATACGTGGGACGACGATAATATCGCCGCGATTCTCTCGCTCGTGGAGACGGCCCCTTAAAGTTCTGCTTGTTTAGGTGAGATGGAGCCAGCAATGGCGCGATATGTCGTGAACTCGTGATGGTTCGTAATGGCGGGGTTCCCTTCTTGCTACTGTATACTACGGGATACTGCAGTGCTGTATACTGTTTAGTAACATTAATATAGGTATATTACATTATTATTTATAAGCGGAATTTAAAAATGGGCAATGTCCTTTCAAAATGCACTTCACAGTAACCAAATATCAGAGAAATACTTACAGGAATGCCTTCCTCAGCGTTGTCACCAAGCGTCATAGTAGAAATTCCGAGATCATCCTTGAATAAGAAATAATGTAGCTTGAACGCTTTTCTAACAAGTATGGCCTCGGCCAGAAGTTATGGGCCTATCTTTTTAAATTAAGATTTTGGTACGTATATGTCTATACGCATGTGTCGCTCAATCGATTTAAGTATTAGTGTCTTACTTGGTAATATTATTATGTGTTATTAGTTTAAGGTTTGATGTTGTCCTATTTTTTTTGTGGGCCTTGCTGTTTTTCACAGTTCTTTGCTAATCTGTTTTTATAAGTGCAGACTTGTAATTGGCTGACAGTCTCACATCGTATTTTTAATCGGTTTTGATTAGTTGTAAGTCTTCTATAGATAATAAATAAATAAACAAGTTATTATGAAAGTCATTCAATGGGATTAAATGAACTCAGGGGTTGTATTGATGATTTTAATGATTATAACTCAGTAAAGCCATATTTGTCCTTCACACAGTCCATTCATCGGTTTTTTTGGTCTTCCTTTACTCATATACCTATTAACATTCATACTCAGTACTTTCTTCTCGATGTTTTCCTCATTTCTCCGCATCACATGAACATACCAAGACAACCGACTACCACACAACTTTTCAGTCACCAACAACACTTTCAGACTTCCTCTTTTAAACTCATTTCTTACTTTATCTATTCGTGAAACACCCCCCTTAACATTCTCAGCTCAGCCACATGCAATTGCCTTTCATTCATCCCTTTTGTGACCCAACATTCTGACCCATACATAAGACAGTAGGTCTAACCATTGTTTTCAAAATCTTCCCCTAAAGTTTAAGAAGAATGCGAGAGTCGGAGATTCTTCCCGTAACCTGCCGCCATTTCATCCATCAATATTGCATGGCTTAAGTGAGAGCATTTTTTTTCTCATTAAAAAGAAAATAAAAAAAGAATAAAATCAAAATAATAATTATTCATTTTTATTTAATTTAGAAATGTCCTATTGTCATGTCGTCTTCTAATTGACGTCATTGTAAATGAATATAGGTAATTTATTTTAGTCTTCTTTTTATCTTTATTTTAGTTTTATTTGTAGTCTGTATATAATGTACATAACATAAATAATAAATATTTATAAATTAATTATTATTTCCCTTTAACTAAAACTGGTTATTAAGTTATTTTGTTGAAACTAACACTATGGACTCATGTCTGAAATATCTAGGCTACACTAAAAGTATCGGGAATAGAATATTTCCACTGTTCCTGTCATATTAAAATCTTTTTAAATAAAAACTCCTTTAAAGAATTTGAATTGAAAACCAGTTCACTCATCAATGACTTACCATTTTCAAAGTGCAGGTAGCTGGAACAAACAGGATACAATGTTTATGAAAACGAACCAAAGATAAGTAATCGTACGTAATCTTTTTTTTTTGGTCGGGGTTTAAAAATCCGATATGGCGAAATCCACTAATAGTAAACGAGAAAAAAAAATTAAAACGCAAGTACGTTATGTGGCGTATCATTGAATAGGTATTCGAAAATCATCTTGAGGTTTTTCATTTCAAATGACCGTTTAAGATCTATAAAGATTTAAAGTGGGATAATCTAAATGAAAAATCGTATAAAAGTGAAAAAATCAAAGTCAAATTTTAATCTTCCACATTATTTAACTGAAAAGCTGTTTTTTTTTAATTAATTTAATTTAATTAAAAAGTAATTACAAAACTACAAAAAACCCAACTGAAAATCAAAAAACAAGCTTATTCGGAAGAAAGCGGGAACTATTTCATATTTTAATAATTTTACATTCAAATGGGCCTGCTTCCAAGTGTGTTAGTTTTTTGCTTGTCAGTCGAGTTTTTAAATTACTTTTTTCAACCAAACATAATTATAGAATACATTAATTGAAATCTTGAATTAAAAGTAACAAAAAATAGTAGACCTCTGGGTGTTCGTATAATATAATTCATTAACGTACACCGATATTAAAAGTTAAAATATTTTCCTCTATTCGTTTATTACGTAGGTACAGAATATGAATAAAACTGTTTAAAAACAAAGTCAAGCTAATTGTACCTTATCGTCTTGTATTTTTTAATAAAAATTATTTATTTATTTATCGGTGCAGGGTAACCATGCAGTCGCTAATTACATTTGGATTTCCTGTTTACATAATTATAATTTGCTATTTTTATTATTTTACCTTAGCTGGCGGCGGTTGTTTTTCTTAAAAATGATAAGTAAAAAATTAATAATCTAAAAAAAACTAACAATTTTATCGAAGTCGTCACATCTATTTCATAAGTATGCAGTTATGCTTTTTCCATAGGGGTTGGCAGAAACTACATTAAATCATTATAATTATTCTCATTAGAGACAGTTTTTTAGTTTTATTGCATTTTTCTTACCTGTCGTTTTGTAGTCTCGATTTCCATCATCTGTCATGCTCTGAAAATAAAGTAAGAGTATTTTTTATCGAGACTGTAAAATACTGTAAGAAATATTAAAAGCCTCCGTTAAAAATAATAATTAATCTGTACACTTTAAAACTTGTACAACAAAATTTGGCACCGTTACTTAATTTGGAAAAAGAATGAGTACCCCACACTTAGACACAAAAAGAGATTTTAATTTTTACCATGTTTAATGAACAATTTTATTAAAAAATCATTCATCAACTAAATAATTTCACAGCTTCACGAGCACGTATTGTTTTTTTTATTATACAGGGCGTCCCACGGGTATGCAGAAGTAAGGAAAGTATCTTAATATTGTTTTATGGAAATAGACTAAAATTCTGATTTTAAAAATAATATGAACTGCGTTCAAATATTTTCAAATACCTAATCACCTGCCTGACCTGAAAAATTAACTCTGGCCCAGGTGTAAAAACCAAAACACATGTATTTTATGATAACGATCAAAACGTTAATCTTAAGGATATTTTTCTTTTAAAATAATATTGCACCTGAAATAAAAGGGAGACCATGAAATTAAACATTTTCTTTAAGTTCATGAAAATGAATAACAGACTTTTCTCAGACTTTGCCGCGCTACAAAAAGGTGTCAACCAGGGTGCTGCTTGACATCTTTTTGAATTCAAAAATTTGTTTTGTATTTAACTGCATGTTTCTGGAGCTCCTGCAGTAAATGTTTTTTTTTTTTAACTCTAAATCTTGTGTTTCGAGGTATGTTTAATATGATTATAAAAATATTTCTCACCAGTGTAATTTCAGGAACAATTGCTGTAACAAAAACAATCGTAAATTAATTATGTTTTCCAGTTTCTGATAGACGTATCTTAAAAATACATTATAATACATGGCAAAATAAATTCTAAATATTTTTCTGCATTTCTGTACAAAAACACTTCAAATGTATTTTGCCTACCAAAGAGTAGGTAACTCTACGTTTTAAATTTATTAGTTTAAAAAAAAAAACAAAGTAAGGTATACTATTTTAACTATGACGTTTCAATTTTTCACCTTCGACTTACCTTCCGTGTTTTTAAGTTCAAGAGCAATAAAAACTAATAAACCGTTTAAAAATACTTTGTCCATTTTTTCAATTGTCCATACAGAATGAAGAATGGAGGAAAAGTATTTATTTTATATGTTTAAACACGGATTTCCTTGTAATATACAGGGTGGAAAATAAATGTTGAATCTCAACCAGCGAAAACATGTTTCAGCGCAGCTTTTCAAAACTAAACTTTTCAAAAAATGACCCTGAAAACAAAACACCAGGAATTCTATACATATTTAAAATACACATTAAATAATAAATATTATGAAATATCAATATTCATTTTTTTATTTTATTATTTATTTATTCATTTTTTTATATTTTTTTTCATTTTTTTACGGATGTCTATCCGTAGCTAAACTCAGAGATTCTTAGTACTAGTAAGCTGTTTTGTGTTTTGGCATAGGTAAAAGGTAAAAGGGCATCGAAAAACTCCTCCTTAACGCTGTCAGCTGGTATATTTTTTTACATTTTTCGAACCCATGACCTCATACTCAGCTGTAGCACTTGCGGCCACTAGGCCAACGAGACAGATGCAAATATGTTTGACTCCAAAGCGAGCTTCGCTGATTACATCCACCCTGTATCTTTACCTACAAGGAAAACCGATAAAAATAGATATCCTGAAAATAATTAAAATAAGTAATTTTCTACGTTTTCTAGTATACCTGTAGACGGCAGAAAAAATGGACGTCAAAGTATTTTCATATATTTTGTTAGTTTTTGCTACTCTTGAACTTCATAAAACGACAGGTGAGGTCTTTAAATAAAAATATTTACAGGCCCTTTAAAATAGAAAATAACATTGATCATGAATTCAGAGTATTTCGGCCATCATAACACTAAAAAATATTAAAAAAATCTATTGTTTTTGTTGCAGCAACAATCCCGGGAATTACACTGGTGAGCGAAAATTCTACTTTTCTATGATGCATATTATAAACGTACTACGTCTAATAACGTACAACGTAAATGATTAAAGTACACAAAGTATAGTCCACGAAGTGTAGCTAATTAAAAAAAAAATGGTGATTTTCACTCATTTTTGACCAAAAAATTTACATGTCAAATTTTTTTTCATCAAAAAAGAGATAAAGTTTCCTAAGAAAGTATTCCGGTAACTCTTATGGATTAGAATTTTCCCCATATTGACCAAATTAAAAGAATCACTCTGCCTATTAATATTTTATTGAGCTTTAAAAGACTGGTAATATCAACATTTGCATTAGTTATCCATCTAATCATAGAAATGAGGTGCCCAAGTGTTCATAGCCTTGTTACGCCACGCCAAGGTGACGTTTCCCATGACCCACGGCCTGGCTTTTACCTTGGCCAGAGTCTAAGCGTTGCCATAAAACGTGGCAACGCCGCCAGTCTCTTGAGCACATTGTCAGTTGACAGTGCTGAAAAGGAGTTTATTGTTAGTTTAGTTACTTTGGTTTATCGTTTGTATTTGTAAATTTATATAAAACCCATAACGAGGCAGAAAAGCACTTGTTCTTCTCGTCATTGTGTTTTTTTTTTGTTCTGGACTATACCTTGAAAATTCCAATTTTTCACACGTTTTTTAGGGTTCCGTAGCCACATGACATTTTGTGCGAGAGTCTGACTCGCACTTTGCAGGTTTTTCAATAATAATTTTTGCGCAGTATTAATACCTAAGTTAAAGTAAGTTAGTAAGTTAAAGGCTAACCTTGTTGTTATGTAGATTTATGGATGTTTATTGGTCTTTATATGCTATCGATACTAATACTAATGTTATAAAGAGGTACACCTTGATAGTTTGGGATAATTTCGACGAATTCCGACCGCGAGAAGCCGCGGGCTTCGAAAGCTTGATAAAAATACACTTAATTTATTTTCAGAGCATCTCAAATGGTGAAAATCGAGATGAAAAAGTCGGTAAGAAGAAGACAAAATAAAAAGATAAAATCAACACCAACCAAATGAATACTTCTGTTTCACATAGGAATAAAAATTTATATATTTTTTAAACCGACATGATCAAAGCGCGGAGGCGGTCTCAAAGACCTGGTATAGTGTATTCATACCTACCTACTCATGCTGTTACAAAATAAATATATCTTTATCTTATCTTTAAATTCACAACTGTTCTTTTTTTATATTCAAATATTTTCATCCATGTTCGGCGATTCGGACAGTCTCTCCAGTTCTGGAGCAATTGCGCTAGATAGCGCGCTGCTCCCGGTCTACTCCAACTTTCGGTACCTCGGTTTACACAAGCAAAGCGATGGCAAAATAAATCGGACTGTACCGCACAGAATCAACACTTGATAGATGAAATGGTGACAGATCATGGTTACAATATGCAACCCGAATCCCCTTTTAACTTAAGGGGATGATTTATAAGACCATGGGTAGATCTGTTGTCTTGAATGGGTCAGAATGTTGGGCCGAATTGGAATAAGGGCAGGAGAGTAATAATATATTATATTTTTAATCCATACATTTTATAAAACAAATTTACTTTTCACGTACGGCTGTGAGTGGGTTAGTTTTTCCATAATATATTTCTTTCATCCGGTGTATAGCGGTTTCCATGTGTGCGTGCCCTGTGACATATTATGTATTTCACTCGATTAAGAACTGAATGCGAGGTCTTTTTTATCCTCAAAGAAGCCATGACAATGTTTTTTTATTAGGTGGTACGTGTTTAAAATGGTTTTATTTTTTATCATATCATATCGGTTTTTGCTTTTTGTTTCAGCGACTTGCACTTTGAAAACGGTAAGTGATGAAATCACAATTATAATATTAAATTTAAAAAAAAAGTTAATTCTGCTGCTGTATTCCTTTTCGAGTGTAAACTACACATAAGGCATGTATTATGTGAAAAACGTGGGTCAATTTCTTTGGCTATGGATAGAGACTGGCCACGCATCTGGTATATGACCGGTTGTCAGAGTTTCGGGCTTCTCGGAACCATGGTCCAACCTGGACAAGCGTTCCTTGCCCATTAACCTTTTGAACACCAGTGTCACATATACGTGACAAGCAAGCGCGTGCTCTGTACGCCAAACCACACAAATATGTGACTAAATGGTATGTGAAATTGAGGCTTGGCGTGGAGGACACGCGCGTGCGTTTATGCTCTGGTGTTCAACATACAACTGTTATTCTGATAAGTTAACCACAAGGCACTCGGCTCGGGTTGGGTTTAGCATTCAACGACATAAAAAAGAATTTGATTCAAACACAAGAATATGTTATAATAATCTAAGGAAATCTAACACGTGGCACCGATTCCTTTGGTAAGAAATTAAAATAAGGGATTTGCATCATTTTTTGATGGGCAGCTTGAGAACATCTGTAACAGAAGTAAGAGAGAAAAAAATGTAAATAACCTATTATTATGGATTTTGTTGTGGACGAGCATAAAAATCAATAGAATCTAGACCATTATCTTGTAATAAGCTTTAACAATTTGTTTAAGGATGATGCGGCATCTTGTGCTTCCAAGACGCGAGGTGACAGCCATGCGGGCTTTCCTGTGAGTATTTTATAAGATTTGGTTGGAGTGTACATAACCACTGAGAAAAAAAGACAGAATTTTTTTTCCAAAAAGTGTCAGATTACGTAACGGGACACACCGACGTTAGGTTAGGTTTTGAGGAGGGCCGCGGACACGGGCCTAGCAGGGTTCGTGGAAGGCACACTAGTTCCCATGATCCCTGGTACAAGTGTGGGAAGGGAACACCGGGGTGGTTTTAGTCGGTTAGAGTCCACATCGAGAAGAAAAAAAAAGAAATAAAAGGTTAGGTTACTTTAAACCCTTCAGACAGAATACGCGGGACTACATCGACTTTTTCATAGTGCCGTTTCGTATCCACTTACCTAAGATTTTGTTTAACTTTGCCTTGTTAGTTGGTTAGTATTTGTATTGGTAAATTCTTGCAACTGAATTTCGAACTAGCAACGGATCGAGCTGAAATTTTGTACACACCTTTTCTTGGTGTTGGTGATAATACATTTTTATGACAGACATGACTTGATACTGCAGCCAGGATCGTTTTCTCACGTGAGAACTTCTCAATCTCAACAGTTAATGGCACGTTCACGAAACTTTGTATACGCGTTCAATATTGATGAATAAATTTTTTTTTTTTTTGTTTTCATTTTAATAAAAGCTTGGTTTAAAAAAAATAATAAGTTAAATTTATTTTTACTACAATGAAATCAAAACTTAGTGAAAAGACAGCCAAGAAAAAAATCTTGATTCTGGAGGAAAAAACGCCCTAAATTTTGCATACACACACATCCATAACTGTAAAAATTTTGCACTACGAAATCTATAACCGTTAAAGATATTTTATACCCAAAAGGAAAAAGAAAACCTAATTGATTCTTACTACGAAAAATAAAGCCTTGAACATTTTTCTTTAAAAACAAGAAACATTTACGAATACCTCAATACGATTGAGTTTAGAAAATTTAAATACCGTCTTTGGTCACAGCTTATTCACAAACCGATACGGAATCGGTCAAAACATTGTAATCTGTAATTACAACGTGTCAAAGTCCTATTCAGTGTGAGAAAATAAAAATAAATGTCAGCGATTGAAGACCATTTATACCACAAATCACTAAAATTTAAAACATCATTCTCTCTCTGTAATTTACAAACGATTGACTGAAACAAAACACTATTCTAAAACCAGTTACGATACACACTAGCTGAGTTAGTTGAATGAAGAAGATTACTTAATTTTGGTGCAAGTGAGATCTAACACATATTTTTATTTAATTTATAAAAACTACCAGTGCGTTTAAAAAGTTTTATTGCACAACATTTTTGGAATTTACAGGGGTTGCATGGATTACCAGGGCAAAAAGGTTCAAAGGGAGAACCTGGATACCCGGTGAGTATTTTTTTATAATAAGGAAAAATGGATTTTAATACAAAAATAACCACATAAGTAATATTATTGCATTTTGTATGTTTATTTGTTATTTTGAGTGCAATAAAGAATAAGAATAAAACTTTCTTTGAATCAATTCAGATTGACTGCTGCACTGCGTATCGCGGGTTCGATTCCCGCACGGAACAAATATTTCTATGGCCAGATAGATATTGATGGTGGTTCCGGTTTAAATGTTTGTAAATGCGCCCAGCATACATGAGAAGTTCCTAGTGTGAGGCAACATTAAGGCCCTTCGCACATGGAGCTACTCAAAAATGACTGAACTAATCAGTAATTACGATTACAAACCAGTTAGAAATTGTATCTCGCACACGACGCTACTCAGTTGTAAGGTTTCAGTCACTTCTGTTATTTCAGTTTACAAAAGCACACGGTTAACAAGTGGTAAACATGTCAACTGGATCGAGCGAGGACGACGACGATATTGTATTATACTATTATCATAATAGACGTCGAAGGAATATTCGCAGGTTTTGGGTTCCAATCCAATCCAAGCTCTTTCTGTTATATCCTTTCGTGGATATTCTGTTATTTTATAATTATATAAGCATGGGTATTTTTCCACCTCCTTCACAAATTGAATATTTAATGTTTGCTCGTTCATTTTTATAACAAAAAATAAAGAAACTCGGGAAACCAGTAGCGTGGTGACCGGTACGGCCCTTCGCACATGGAGCTACTCAAAAATGACTGAACTAATCAGTAATTACGATTACAAACCAGTTAGAAATTTTATCTCGCACACGACGCTACTCAAGTTGTAAGGTTTCAGTCACTTCTGTTATTTCTGTTTACAAAAGCACACGGTTAACAAGTGGTAAACATGTCAACTGGATCGAGCGAGGAGGACGACGATATTGTATTATACTATTATCATAATACACGTCGAAGGAATATTCGCAGGTTTTAAAAAATACTCACCTGTCAAATTAAAGACTTTTCCCACTTTTCTACTCCAAGCTCTTTCTGTTATATCCTTTCGTGAATATTCTGTTATTTTATAATTAGACTACCCTACCTACCCTACCTACCCTACCTACCCTACCTACCCTAACTACCCTGCCTACCCTACCTACCCTACCTACCCTACCTACCCTACCTACCCTACCTACCCTACCTACCCTACCTACCCTACCTACCCTACCTACCCTACCTACCCTACCTACCCTACCTACCCTACCTACCCTACCTACCCTACCTACCCTACCTACCCTACCTACCCTACCTACCCTACCTACCCTACCTACCCTACCTACCCTACCTACCCTACCTACCCTACCTACCCTACCTACCCTACCTACCCTACCTACCCTAATTTTCCTGAATTTTCTTTGCTATGAACCTCACGGAGCCCGAGACCTTTCCAACGAATGCAAAACCGTGGAAATCAGTGCGTGCGTTCTGGAGTTATAGCGTCAGGAAGGAAAACCCGACTTATTTTTATATTATAGATAAGCATGGGTATTTTTCCACCTCCTTCACAAATTGAATATTTAATGTTTGCTCATTCATTTTTATAACAAAAATCAAAGAAACTCGGGAAACCAGTAGCGTGGTGACCGGTACGACGCGTCGCTCGTGATCGGTTGCTAACGCGTTACTGACCAGTTAGTAACTAGTCGCGACGTGTGCGAACCTCCATTGAACATGTATGGGCTGTGACGCTCAGGCAACTCGTTAGTAATTTAAGTTTGTGACTAGTTCTTTTTAAGTAGCTCCATGTGCGAAGGGCCTAAGACGCGTCGCGCGTGATCGGTTGCTAACGCGTTACTGACCAGTTAGTAACTAGTCGCATCGTGTGCGAACCTCCATTGAACATGTATGGGCTGTGACGCTCAGGCAACTCGTTAGTAATTTAAGTTTGTGACTAGTTCTTTATAAATAGCTCCATGTGCGAAGGGCCTAAAACATTAAAAAAAAGAAGTAAAGATATAAACGAGAGCAGCTCAGAAGGCGTTTTTCCAATTCACCTCGTATCTTGATATTATAAACGTAAGGCCGCGGCCTCGAATTTTGCGAGCTGCGGGGCGGCAGCGGGACGGCGGCGGCGGCGGCGCTTGTTATATGGAGTGCACCGCTCGTTGCCCGCTCCCGCGCCGCTGTTTTCGAGAACCGGTCCATTTGATTTTACGCATAAGATCCTGCCGCTCCCGCGGCGCCGCCGCCGCCGCCCCGCTGCCCGCAAAATTCGAGGCCGCGGCCTAAAGGTTTTGTTTTACTTTTTCTTACCGCTGCGGTTTGTGCACCGTCCGCATGTCACAGCAATTTTACTCCGAGACTGTTGGCACCATACAGTTCTTTGGAGAGCCGTTTCTTCAATGAAACGTTAACCAAAAGTGAAGAATTAATAAATGAAGAAAAATGGGGGTGGCCCTCCATACATGTAGCTGAAGGTTAAAAATTATCGATATGAGATATTCTCTTTTAAAGTCCCCTTCTAATATTTTAAGTAAGAGGAGGATTTTTCGGATAAAATGTGGGTTTGTAGCACGTAAAAAGAACTTTCAACGGATATTGGTGGTAATAAGACTTAATATTCAGCTTTTGAGATAAAGGACGTTCTGGTGAAACTGCAGTAGTAACTTTGTTTTTCATTAAAATACTATGAAAAACACCTATGAACGGGCGTTAAAAATATTGTTATTATTTTGTATGGTGCTTTGAAATCCTTTGTGCGCGAGTTTGACTCGCGTTTGGCCGGTTTTTAATAGTAGTTTTGAAATTTCCAGGGGCCGCCAGGTCTACCAGGTATGAAAGGAGACCAAGGATTGCCGGTAAGCTTTTCTCTACTATGCTCTCCATGGTATGAAGGTGATAGGCAGGGTATGGGGACTGTGGAGGTCAGACACCACAGTCCCCATACCACTTGCTGAGACTGCCTGTCAGTCTCCCGGGACACTGACTACCTGTAACGACTGTCAAAGATCTACAAATAACAGCTGGGACCAACGGTTTAACGTGCTTTTCGAGGCACGGATGAAACTGAAACAAAAAAGAAATAATACATTTATTTGGACCATGCTATATACACTGTGACTTTTTAGTCGTCTTACAAAGATGGTACACTCAATGTATCCGACATAAAATACCTATAGGCGCGATTTTTTTTAACCTTTAATAATTATGACATTAGGTACAAAGAAAAATAAATAATACTTACATTAGAATTATGAAACATCCTGTTAATAATGTTTGTGTCAAAAGGTAGAACATACCTACCCAGCACTGAGGACACGAGTCGAGTAGATCATCGCTCGCAACAGGGTGTTTCAACAACGTCATGCGTCATAATACTGAATAATATTTTTATTTTTAAATTATTAAAATCACATAAATACGTTTTTTTTTCGTGAATGTTTAGTAGTCATTGGTTACATGAAGTGGGCTGCCGTTGTAAGACGACTAAAAAGTCACGGTGTATATACACGCAATTTGAAACAAAATTCATAAAAGTAAACAAAAAAAAAAAAACATTACGTGCCGCACAGCTGCGCCAAATAGGCCCAGTTCAGCTAAACAACCAGTGTCCGACTCTGGTTATCAAATGAATCTGGATTAGAGTTGGTATTAGAAATGGGAGTCTCGGTATGTAATGGTTGGTTATCCATCTACGGATCGACCTTGGCAAGAGCAGCTTAACCTTGAAGTGACCCATGTGGGTGTCATTGTTTAACCACGAGCTCTTAGATTTATTGATTCTGAATCCACGTAATAATAAAGCAATTCTACTATTATCTTTTATTTTGTTCTGTAATAATTATATCACTGGTTGGTATCGGGGTACATTTTTAGATGACATGTATGTATATTGATTGCTTTTTTATTTATTCAGGGATTGCCCGGCGCAAGAGGAGAGCCGGTAAGTTTTCAGATATGCACCGATTTCACAGGAATTTTCTGCTACATTTTTCTGTTTTCTTGGCCCATAGGGTTAAATATGGCGTTTCGGCAACTCCGTGCAATTAACAGCCATACCTAACTCGTATAGAAATTTAATAATTATTGCTCAATTTCATTGAAAATCTAAACAACTAATCATGTACCTACGTCTTTATTGAAAATTAACTTTTTACCAGAAATTTTGTATCATCGCTAATTCAATATTAGATCAAGACTACTTAACAAATTAGTAATAACGGGAAAACACTTAGACTAAAATATAAATACTTGCAAGAAAAAATATTCTTGATTTTTTTGATTGGCTTGATTCAAACAAATTCATAAAAATCACTTGTTTTTTTCTCATTCGTAGGGGGAATTAATCATTGGTCCACCTGGATACCCGGTAAGAAAAACCACTAAACAGTTCATGGTAACTTTAGCTACCTACTATAAATAATGTTGAGACATTATTTATAGTAGGTAGCTAAAGTTGCGTGGTAGCTGTAGTTACCAATGAACAATTTCGTGCATCGTTTCATTTATTCACTTATTATTATAATACAAATTTTCCTCAGGGCCCTACGGGGTTTCCAGGTACTAAAGGAGATCCTGGACCTATGGGAACGTGTAGTTGGGAGGTGAACCAGGCGAACAGTATCAATAATTTGGGTAAAATTTTAGCATTATTCACATATTGAATTTGTTACATGCCAAGCTGCATAATCAGCCGATAATGTTCTCACGTTGTGGAATGTTGCTGGGACACACGGCCTCCCCTATATGAGAGGGAATGGGCTATAATCCACTACGCGGGCAGTGCGGTTTGGTAAATTTTTGGTTCTAGAACATGCGGTTTTCTCACGATGTTTTCCTTCCCGTTTTGATAGGAGTGGTGAGGAAATAAATTACATAAAGTAATGGGCCCCTGGGTTAGAACCGAGGACTTACTGTTCGTAAGTCGGGGCCGCCACCACAGGGCCATCGCTGCTCTTCATGTAAAAATATAAAACCTAAACAGAAAGGCGAACAAAAGGGTAATTACGACGCACTGATCTAGCTTGGCAGTTGGCAAAGGCTCCCTTAGAATTTAGTCAAAATTTGGTCTCGCATACTCCATCCAGGGTATACCGTCTATTCAACTAATCGCGGGAATACAGTAAAGAACAAGAAACAAAGAAAATCGGACGCAAATCTGGACCCTTGTCTACTACTAAGAAATTCCTGAGGCATAAACCTTATATTTGTATGTTGCAATTTCCATTTAATTTTCACTCCAATTTCAAAGAAACTATGATAGTTAAACTTAAGGTAATAAATTTTATTAATAAATTGACAGAAACGACTACCGAGGTAAATGCTCAAGAGTTCGGAACAAAGGAATCGCCAGCAAAAGTTACTTGCAAAGATGCACCGCCAGGTGTTGCCAGCGGTAAGGTTGTTCGTCCGTTCAGTAATATAATGAGGTTAATTTTGTAGAATCAAAAAACCACACGTTGAATACTCTCTTACAAACATTGCACGGTTAAATCCATAGGTAAAGTGCTGCATCGTTATTTTGAATAATAGCCATAGTCCGGCCATCTTATTATTTCAACACAACTTTTACACAACCGATTTCGAAAAGGAAGAGGTTGAGTTTGTTCGCCAAAAGATTAATGCAGCACTATAACGTGTTTTTTTATTAGATAAATCAGAAGCCTAGATACAATCGACCGCAAATGAGTACTACCCGTACTCAGCACCTTGACGTAGCCTAGCGTTTCGTTTCGTCGCTTTGAGGTCAATATCGTCATCCGCGCCCCGCAAACTGAATTCCAACTATAACAGCGGCCTTCCCAGTCATGTCCCCTCAGAGCCAAACAATGAATTTCCCTGGGAGTTATTTAAAACCGAAATCCTTCATTGTAATGGAATCTCTTCCAACCTATCCCAGCGGATGTAAGGTCCCTGTTCCCGCCAGTGCCATTGTCTGAAAGTTTGAACATTTGCAGGATGAGAATTTCATTTTCACGTGCGCTGGTTTCTCGTACGAGCTTGTAGAACTACAAATAACGAAACGGCGGCGGTTCCTAAGCATGCACTCTTTGATAGACAAAGACAAAATATCTCCTCTGACATTGCGACTATTGCGAGCCATGCGACATAGAGAATTAAGCTCCCTTTATTTTATTATTACTTACTGTATAAAACACTACATAAAACAACTACTTATCTTTATAATTGAAACTTTGAATGTAGCATTCTTCGAAACTACTGATCCAGTTAATGGCTGGTTCTCCTTTTTCTTTAACCTTTGGTCACCCAATGTTGAGTGTAGGTAGACCGTCTATTCCAAATCTCTCAATGTTTGGCGGTTTTGTGTCATGGCTATCCAGTTTCTCCCGCCACTTTAATAAGATCGTCTGTCCATCTAGTCGAATGTCCTCCCACATTCCTCCACCCTGCCTGTGGTTTCCACTCCAGCACTTAACTCCCTCAACTTCATACACACGCCATGACACACTGCTCGTTCATGTATTGTGACGCTTCAAGGGCTGGTAATGATTGGTTGGTTTGTAGCAAATGGTGAATAATAATGATTATCCTTAATTAAATTGTGTTTGCAGGTTACTATTTTATGGGACCACCATTTCAAAGTTTTGAAGTACTCTGCAATATGACGACCAAAGAGACATGTTTAAAAATACCGAGTAATAATCAAGATACATTCCTACAGTTTGAAAACGAGGAATTTTGGTTAAACGACCCTACAAGTGATAATAACGGTTTATCATTTGATGTAAGTTAATATGTATTTATCAAACTTGCTTTAAGATTAGTGGACATTGTGTTTTTTTATTCACACACATATAAAAGCTTGGTATGTACCTACGTATCTGTGTAACGGACTCTTTGAACGTAATTTTCACCCACTTCAAAACGTCGAATTGAATTGAAACTTCGCACACGTATCAAAGACCAATGACAATACAATAATTTAATTAGTTTTTCCGATTATCTTGATCAGGATTTTCAGGATTAGCATTTTTTTCCATATCCGAAAATACGGTAGTGTCTGCTATATGCTACTCGTACTGCCGCTACAAAATTACTTTTCTTTAAAAAACGCGCGCGGTTCGTACTTCGAACCCCACGAAAAATCTTTTATTAGAGAGGCTCCTTTTTTTCTGTCTCTGGATTGGCATTCCTATTGGATTTTCTCATGATCAACCGCTATTAGACAGAGGTTGAAATAAATTAAGAGCCCTAACTGCCGATTCCATCATAAAAAGTTACTTGATATGGAAACAGCCGATCCGAGTGTAACGGAATGCAACTCAGCATTATTAACCAGGAATAAAAATAAATTTTCTAAGAATCAACAGAATGTACACGGGGCAAAGTAGATCGGTTTGCAGGGCACACCACAAAGATGTTGGTGTGCGTAAAATCAACGGCCGTCTGACTTCGCCTATTTATTAGTGTTTGCTACCCGTTGTCCACGCACACACAATAAAATTTCTTGTCACTAATGTTGCAGGGAATATGACGCATAAATTTAGCTTATCATACAATCGTCTCCGTGGCGCATTAGTCGAGCGTGCGATAAATAATTACTTACTGCGCCGGCGCCGTAGGATCGAATCCGACTGCCAACAGCTTAATGTTTTTGTATGTTTTAATAAAATATTTTACATTTGTTTGTTCAATTCATTGCTTAACTATTAGCAAGTCTCTTTATATTTGGGTTAGAATGTATTAGTTGTCTACCCTCTAAAAATGACAAATCATGTTTAAGTAAGTAGTTTAAGTTCATCGTCATAATGCTATTGACTATTGGGGTTTCGTTACGTTTTTAGACATTATACCCTGCGTTTTTTGAGAAGTGCTTTTATTTGTGAATCAATATGAATCATTGAACCACACTTTTATGAGCTGAAATAATTCTTTTGCATGAGCAAAATGTTTCAATTAGTGAAATTGCGAGACGTTTAAAGATATCGGTGAGTAACAAAATGTTATTATGATGTTTAGAAGTTTAATATGTTTAAATAATCCACATGTTATTGATTGTTGTTTTTTGTAACAATATTTTATTATTGTTCACAGAGAAGGACTGTGCAATTGTGGGTCCATCGTTATGCAGATTCGGGAAGCATTGATCCTTGCCGACCGGGACCAAAGGCTGGATTTGCATTCACAGATTGGCATCTGATATAGTTGCTACGCATACCGCTGAGCCCTTCCTCACTACTCGTTCCACGGCAACTAAACATGACGTGACATTACAAACTGTACGAAACCACTTGCGAGCAGCTGGTGTGAAATGTTGTAGGCCAGCCAAGAAAATTTGAATGTCAGATATTCACAGGCAAAACCGGGTACGCTTCGCAAGAGAATATTTAGATTTTGATTGGTGCAATAATATAGTTATATTTAGAGATGAAAAATGTTTTAAATCAGACAAGGACGGTCGCAAAATATTGTGGCGAAAAGATGGTGAGCGCTATCATAAAAAAAAATATTCTTCCATGCAGGTCTAGTGGAGACATTTACTTCGTGCATGAATAAGTCATAGATAGCGAAGGCGCACCAATAGGATATTAATAAAAATATCAGGGGGTAATTCGATTTGTTTTATGTGAGTGATGTTATTGTTAGTGAGATAACAATTTAGGATACCTGTATCTTAATATCTATCTTATTAACATGTTTATTCATTTCACTAATAAATAAATTACCCACTTGAATAAGAAAAGTAACGTTATTTCTTGTCCGACTTAGAATATTTGTCATGCACAAAACTTTTTAATTTGTAATTATAATATAAAAAAAAACCTAGTCAATAAATGTTGTTGATTTCTTAATACAAATTGTTTAATTTTTACTTCCATATTTTTTTTCGAATAATGTTCTTATTATCAGGTAAATTACAATAAAAATTCAACAAAATGAAAATAAAAGTTTTTTAATAATGCAAAAAGTTGACGCCAGCGGCGCAGATTCGATCCTACGACACTTGATTTACCAGCCGAATGATTACACATCTATGCCACGACACCGGTTAGTCATAGGGTTAAATTGATGCTTCATATTCTTTACCTCATATTATACATATACTATAGTGAAGCAAACACTAACAAATAGGCGAAGTAATACACCAGTTGATTTTACGCACATCAACATCTTTGTGGTGTGCCCTGCAAACCGATCTACTTTGCCCCGTGTACATGAGTCAATGACGGTTGAGAAGGCCTATGTCCAGCAGTGGACTGCTGTAGGCTGATGATGATGATGATGAATGCAGTAAAAGGGTGTTATTTAGAAATTACAAGCAGACACTTCAATTTTATTTATTTGTCTAGATTTTTATCAAAATCAAAAAATCAAAATCAAAATATTTTTATTTCACATAGGCCTGCATGGGCACTTATGAAATGTCGACAAAAAGGTGCACGGTTAGGGTTGGTCGTTTCCTATGGAGAAGAACCGGCAAGAAACTCCATGGTTACTCTTTTAAAATGATTAGATTTTACAATATTTTCATGTTACAGCATTAGTACTCAAGTATGGGGGGATAGCATAGGCCCGACAATAAGTCGTTGCTTACTACACAAAAAAAACGGAAAATAAGATAAGAGGTTAACAAAAGTTATCACACCTCTAGGAATCTACAAGGCCTACACTGTTCACACATTCACAAACGTTCAGTCAAGGCAAGCACTTGCCAGTTATCGTGGAGCTCGACTTATAACTCAAGGAGCTCAACATCACGACAAACAATACCAAAGAAAGGAAATCTGGGTGGGTCGCTTATAGCACTGTTTTTCTAATTTTAACCATTGTCCGGCAGTTTGCCAGACAATAGTCAAAATCAGAAAAAGACCCACATGGTCCTCACATTCAGAATATAAAAATAATAAAATATTTGTCATATTAAATAAAATCATGTCAATTCATTAAATGTCAATATACAGAAAACTAAATAAAAAATAAAATAAAATATTTAACATGTAAATATTCGTCAAAAAAAAAAAAATAATATCATACTTGAAAAAGTAAACAATGTCATGTGTATAAAGAAAATTCATAAAATGTCAAATTGTAAAAAAGTAAAATAAAAATAGGTATAAGTAAAGTCAATTCAAATTGTAGCAGTTCAATCCCAAGCTTTTTTGTCCTCTATATAATCTATATCAATGTATTCATTACAGATAACTGCACTTCAAATATCGTGGCTGCAACAACGTTCAGCTTATGCACGTCAAACGCTATTATACAAATGCGTTGGTCACCATCGTTCCAACGTGTCTTCAGTTTTGCAGTTGTTGACATGGAATGACATCTTGATTGGACCAAACCCAACTAGAAAATCACCGTTCTTTTATTCTGTACCGTCTGCTACCGATGGATGTTCGGTAAGCTAATTATAATCAGAATAAAAAAAAAATAAAAAAAAGAGAAAAAAGAGAAAGTCTTTCGTTATTTGATTATGAAAAGGAGGTGCTCGTGGCTAAATAATAACTGCCGCACGGGTTGATCTTCAGGTTAAGCTACGCTTGCCTAGGTTGGTCCGTGGATGGGTGACCACCCATTACATATCGAGTTTCCTCCGTGCCTCGGAAAGCACGTTAAGCCGTTGGTCCCGGCTGTCATTTGTAGATCTTTGACAGTCGTTACAGGTAGTCAGTGGCACGAAAGTCTGACAACCAGTCTTACCAAAGGATATCGTATTACCCAGAACTTACTGGATTGTGGAGGTCAGATAGGCAGTCGCTCCACCTAAAATACTGGTATTCAGCTGCATTCGGTTAGACTGGAAGCCGACCCCAACATAGTTGGGATAAGGCTAGGCAGATGATGTTATCCGATTATGAAAACTTCATAATTATTAGTATTAGTTAGAAAATATTTGAATATAATAAAGAAAAATAATTATATAAATTATTATTTCAGGACAACTCTTTCTCTGCAGACTTTGAAATTTCTTACATAGAGTTGAAAAGTTCCAAAGTACACCGGTTACCCATTACTGCTGCGCGGATCAGTTATCCTAATCATAATGAAAATGATCTTTTCTATCTTGAAAACAAGGAGTTGTGTTTTGGATGAGTGAGAGGCATTTAAATCAATCTAATAAACTGTATAATTTAGTTTGTTGTACGTTAAGGTGATTTTATTGTGTTATTTCTTATGTAAGTTATTCACAAAAATAAATGTAATACCAGACTAGAGAGAAGAAGCTATAAAAAAACTGTATTATTTTATTAGATTAAAAGTTACACAAGTTCTTGAGTTATGTATTTTCTTTGCTTTTTTATTTTGTTTTCATTCATGAATTTCTTATTAAATGAAATTTAAACTTAAATGACTATTCATTTTCTATATTATTTCTCTTTTTCATGCTTTAATCACACAATATAGAGCAGAAACAGGGTAAACAACCGAGTGCACCTCTTAAGCACTTGGCCGAGTACTCTGTCTTGGCACTAACTTGCCACTGCACTCGAGAAGTGAGTGTAATTAAGACATTACGCCCGGCACACAGGTCACACTCGTACTCATTCACGATACAACAACATTACAATGTATCTCGCGGGGAGAACTGCTGTTCTGTGTAGCCGCATATTTTGCTGAAATGAATCGTATATCAGTGGCGAAGCGAACCAAAAAATCCACCACTCAAAAACATGTCTCAGCACGTCCACTCTTAAGGGAGTCTAAATATCAAATTGCAGGTTGGTGGCATGTCAACTAAACGCGTCGAAGTTGCCGACATGCGTGGTGGTTTTAGTGTAAGATGTGCTCAAACCGAGCGGACTGCGTACATACATCGGACTTTAAGATATAATGTACTGAAATATCTGACATAGTCTGGTGTCCGCAGCCGGTTTGCAGTCTGGTCCGAATTAAAATATAAAATAGAATAGAATAGAATAGAATAGAATAGAATAGAATAGAATAGAATTTTATTTTGCAAACATGGGTAATACACAATAGTTGTTATGAAATATCAAAGCCCAGCCATATTTTACCATTCGGCATGCAAACATTTACATTAAAAAAAAAAAAAAAAAAATATTTCCTTTCAGAACTAAAAACTAACTTCTCTTAAATTCCGATTCTTTTCCTTATTTCTAGCATCATTTATAAATCAAAATCAAAATATTTTTATTTCACATAGGCCTACATTATGAAACGTCGACAAAAGGGCACGGTTCGGATTGGTCGTTTCCTATGGAGAAGACTTCAAGAAGAAGAAACGCGGCAAGAAACTCCATGGTTACAATTTCTCTTTAATGCTCGCAATTGTTTTTGAAACCGTAAACACCAATCTAGCACTTACACGGTGCAGAACTTCAGCAGATCAGACAGAAGTGCAGGTAGAACTGACTAAATCAGTAAGTATCCTTAAAAACAGACATGTCAAGGGCTGAACTACAATAAAAGCGCTGTCGCCGGGATCATTCACCTGTAATGGAACCATTCAGATTTAAGGTTTACTCAGGAGAACCGAGCATTACAGTGCGCTACCTGTAATAAGAAAAATTGTAACAATAACTTACAAAAGTTACAAAATCGAATCTCGGATTGGTATAGTACAGGCAAATGATCCCTGAACACAAGCGTCTAAAAATCGAATCTTGGATGGTTGGTTACATTACATTCGAATGCTTTGATGAGTAAGCGCTCTTGTACGAACAGAAACTAACTTGACTCCGTAAAGATCGGCAAAGTACTCAGCTATACAAGGGTGGCGACGATACGACAATAAATGAAAACACTGGTAATACTAGTTCATAGGAATATTTTTAAAATATCAAATAAATCCTTTTTTTAAATAATAAAAAAAAAACTGAATAGTTCAGAACTCTTAACGAAATAGAACACCATTTATAAATATTGACCCACTAAACTTACGTATAATTTTCTCTAATTCGCATTTGGAAATAAAAATTAAGGATCGAATTTGGTTAAGGTTTTTTGAAGTAGCGAGTTGGCAACATGAGCTTAGTGTTTATATTACAGTCAAACTTCGAAGCTTCTAGGTTTGGCTAGCCAAACCTCATGTTCGACAAGAAGTCTTAGTCAAAGTCTAAATCAATAGCGTGTTTCGGCCTTTGACTAACGAATTTATGTCTAATCTCTAAGAGAGACCAACTTGGACAGTCCAACGCCAAAACTCAATTCAATTATAGCGGAATTTGGCCAATAAGTTAAATGGACCTAAAGTTCAAGGTAAATATCAATATTCTCCAATAATTCGACCAAGCCCCGTTGCGGGGTTCCTATTTCTATTTGAAGGATTTAGGATGGAAGCGCCAGAAGGGTAGGTCGCGAAATTCAAATTTTGATTAGTCGGGGTGGGGTGGCCCAAGTCCTGAGCTCACTTCGCTCGCTCTTGCATCTTAAGATTTTATTGTTTTATTAATTATCTGCTCCGTATACTAAATTTCCAACACCGTTTTCCGTTTTTTTTCCCAGTCCTATTTTAACAAATGAATACGAGTGTTTTACATGAAGTGACTGCCTATCTGACCTCTACAACCCAGTTAGTGCTTAATAATACGATACCCCTTGGTAAGACTGGTTGTCAGACTTTCGGGCCGCTGACTAATATCCTGAAATACTGGACACAAATAAACACTGTCTTAGGCACGCCTCAAAGAGATGTCAGCAAATAGGAGGAGCCCGCAAGGGCCGATGCCTGCCAGGGCGGCGGGACTGTTCGAAAGAGATACCGCGGCCCTGGAACATAAAGGGCAAAAGAAGGAACATGGAAAAAAAGGCACGTACACTTATACTCGTTTTCACTACCACTAGGCAACTAGGTAACCTTTATTAAAGCTTAAATAATAACACTCTATTGGCTTTTCAACGCTTACCTTAGCACCTAGAGTTCAAAATCCAAAGTACAATAATATACTGTTAATTAAATTCAGAGTATCAAAACTTATCCACCTGTATATAACAAGGAAAACTGTGTTCACACTACAGTAAAAAAAACAAGCTTACATATTTCAGTCTGCCTGTAGACGATCGAAAAAATGGACGTCAAAGTATTGTCATGCATTTTATTTGTTTTCATTACTCTGGAACTTCATGCAACATCAGGTATGTTCCATTTTTTAATTATTTTCGTATAGTACTTTTACAGTTAATGGGGTTTAAATTTAATAGCTTGCTTAACTTCCGCCATTTTAAAAGTTGTTTTTTAGGGTTCCGTACCCAAAGGGTAAAACGGGACCCTATTACTAAGACCGTGATAGCTAGAAAGCTGAAATTTTCACATATGATGTATTACTATTGCCGCTATAACAACAAATACTAAAAATTAAAAAAAAAACATATTAAGGGGGGCTCCCATACAACAGATATGATTTTTTTGCCGTTTTTATAGACAATGGTACGGAACCCTTCGTGCGCGAGTCCGACTCGCACTTGGCCGGTTTTTCAAAGTTGCGGCCACGCATATATTCTATTCTTATAGAACAGAAGCTCATTTAATTTTATTTAAAAGAATAAGCGAAACAACCTAGAACTATTTATTTTTAACAAATCACAAAATCAACACAATCACAAAAACCGTTAGATACAGAAATAATAAGAACTATAGTTCACGATAACGTCCATCACTTCCGAGCTCCCGAGCAAAAGTGTCCGCGCTCTGAGAGTGCACCGCTTATATGTTGCCCCCTCCACTCGCTGTGTCACCACGATCGCACGATGTCCCCGCCCTTTCGGCTGACGAATCCTCTAAGACGGCCGTTCCTGACAGCTGAACGACCTCGTCAGCTTGGCTCTCTGGCATTGCCTGCTGCACTGTTTCATCCTCTACAAATAATGTTTTGCGCCTGGTCTTCACTGGTTTGGACCTCATTGGTAGACTCGTCATCTAAAACATAACAAAGCAAAGACTTGTATGAGGTATTCTGAAAGTTTGAACAATTAACTGCCCATTGTAATGAAATTACTAGCAATTGCACCAAAATAGGCAGCAGTTTGTAAATTGTATCACCAATGAAAGAGTTCCGGACCTCAATCATTACTGAAACAACCACAACATCGCCTGGCAACCACCATGGGGGTTCCAGATGGCCATAATGTCGGGGCAATCAGATAGCCATAATGTCGAGGCTATAAAAACAAAATTGCCACAATGTCGGGGCAAGCAGCCACAATGTCGGGGCTATACGAAATAAAATTGCCACAATGTCGGGGCAAGCAGCCACAATGTCGGGGCTTATACGAAATAAAATTGCCACAATGTCGGGGCAAGCAGCCACAATGTCGGGGCTTATACGAAATAAAATTGCCACAATGTCGGGGCAAGCAGCCACAATGTCGGGGCTTATACGAAATAAAATTGCCACAATGTCGGGGCAAACAGTTCCAGGACGTCTCAACTCAGCTGCGATCTGACACTCCACTGTCCACTGTCGCCTCGAGCTGAAGCAACAGGGCTCTGTCAAAGCACGCAGGGGCCCACCACTCGCACCGCAGGTTTGTAACTCGGTCGCGTGATGTCACCACTGGCGTACTTGCGATTCATTTTAAGCCCGTACCAATGACAGCCTCAGACACGGCCACACGTCCTGGTGTGATGGTTACTCTGCGAACAAACAAGTCTATGACAGAATTTTGTTCCACTCGGTCACTCCTGACCAAACTTTACATACATCGGGTCAGTGAAGGTAAAGAACTCTACTAACTCTTTTTAACCAAATTCTACTCTTTGATTAAATCAAACACAGTCAAATTGGGAATAATCGAGAATGGGTCAACCCTTGGGCCATGTACCATAGTCGTTCGAATCAACCTTTTAAACTCTACTGCAACCAAAACTGCCAAGCTTATAGAAACTTTCGAGTAAAACCTCTAACGCCACGGCTCTCCAGCCGACCAGCAATCTCATTGCTCTCACACATCCAGCGCATGGATCAAAAACTCGCACATCCATCAAATGGATCGCCCGTGTGCATGTGCAATGGGTCACCCACTGACTACACAGTACGGTCTTTCTAGATCCCAACCTCCGTCAGAGTCAAACGCCTATCGCGTGCCCACGGACTATTGAGTTGCCTCAAGAGATACCGATTTCTACCGGGCTACGACTACGAACGTCGAACACACAACGGCCGATAGACTGCTTTACTCGACCTTCTACTACAACACTTAAGCTTGCTCATCATCATCAAAATCCTTGTCAACATCGACTGGTACGTGACCCGCTGGCATCTTCTTTAGCCTACCGTGTACATGTTTGTAGGCATACTTCAGATCTAACAAACAATTAGGTCAATTAAAATGCTAGAGCAACCAAGTACCTCTTCATCCATCTAATCAACACATATGGCCTATGGGAAACATTTATGCCCTCCAACAAACCCCTGTTTGTTATACTACGTTCCACAAGAACGCAGGGTCCCACACGTCTCCATGGTCTCTACCAGACCTTTTGACTGTAGTTTAGCGTTGGTTGTCGCGGCTTTAACTTGGTGATCAGAAATGTCACAAATCACTATGGCGGCTTTCAGTTCATCGGAAAGCCCCTTGACCAATAAGCCTGACATCATTCCTCCTGAAAACCCTCGAGAGACGGACCTCTTCGGGAGCTACCACTACACAAGAACCAACACGCCTACTCCACAGGAAAATCAACAGAATCCGCAACACAGTGTGATCTCCAAGATCGAATGTGCAGTAGACCACAAGTGCTCCTCACTAGCTGTTTTTATTGACATAGAAGGGGCTTTAGACAAAACTGTTTTCCATAGCATCAACGCAGCCCTCGAGAATCACGGTGTGGACTCGACCCTGCGAGGATGGATCACAAATATGCTAAGACTCAGGGCCGTACAGGTTACGGTGAACGATACCACTAGAGCCATCGTGGCGAAAGGCTGCCCTCAAGGGGGCGTCCTCTCACCACTCCTATGGAACCTCGTGGTGGACAGCCTTATCAAACGACAGAATGACAGAGGCTACTACACGGTGGGCTACGCAGATGACATAACCATAATAATAAATGGCACACATGAAAACATACTATATAACCTTATGCGCCAAGCCTTGAAGGTGGTGGAAGACTGGTGCAAGGAGTACAAACTAGCAGTGAACCCCACCAAAACCGAACTCGTCCTTTTCACAAAGAAAAGGAAGTTGGCAAACCTACAATTGCCACGTTTCTTTGAGACCACCCTAAGCCTGTCGACTGAAACCAAATACCTGGGTATTTATTTGGACAAACAGCTGAACTGGGCAAAACATACTGATTACATCACAACAAAAGCCAGCATAGCCCTATGGCAATGCAAAAGATTGCTTGACAGGAATTGGGGCCTAAGCCCCAAAATCACCTACTGGCTATACACCACCGTCATCCGACCAATCATTACATATGGCTCCATAGTTTGGTGGCCCAGGACCAATCTGAGCACAGCCCAGAAGGACCTCGAGAAGGTACAAAGATTTGCCTGTGTAGCAATCACCGGCAGCATGAGAACATCACCCACTGCCGCGTTACAGGTAATGCTGGGGTTACCACCTCTACACCTCGTCGTAAGAGAGGAGGCGGCCCTAGCGACCTTCAGGCTCGAAATATCCGGCACCCTAAGTAAGGATTCCAGAATCAAACATACGCGCATAAAAGACGACGCAATCAAACAACAGCCCATGATGGCATCACCCTGCGACAGAACCCTGAAGACCCACTGCTTCCAAAAGCACTACAACATAGAGCTCACAGCGGAGATGTGGGACTCAGGCCCAAAAGAGCTAAGGATCTACACTGATGGATCGAAAACCGACGATGGAACAGGTGTCGGAGTTTTCTCCGACGATCTAAACATCAAAATATCCAGACCCCTGGGAATGCTCAACTCTGTATATCAAGCAGAGTGCGTAGGCATTATCCAAGCGGCACACGCCATAGAGGCCAGGGAAGTTACGGATACTCACATCCGTATACTTTCAGACAGTGCCTCAGTCCTCCAATCCTTAAAGAGAAATCAGATCACGTCGAGACTAATATTAGAATGCCATAATTCCCTAGAACGAGTTACGGTACTAAACCGCAACGCGGTGACATTACAATGGATCAAAGGACAGTGGATCGCTTGGAAACGATGCAGCTGACGAACTCGCCAGAAGAGGATCCAGCACAAAAGCTTTCGGACCCGAACCCATTGTCCCCATACCCTTCAAGCAGCTCAGAAGTTGGCTAAAGGATCACACTCAAACACAAGCGGAGAAGTGGTGGACCTTGAGGAAACGATAGCGCACGTACTCCTTGAGTGTACTGGCGTCACCCAGATACGCGAGGAGACCCTTGGAACGCCAGGATCTCTTGCGGATGCCCTGAGAAGACCGGGAAGTCTGATCTGCTTCTGGAGGAAGGTGGGCTGGTTGGAGTAACGGCCACCAAGGCTCACGCACAATGGTCCACTTTAAGGACTAAGTGCGGAAACCAAAATCCCTAACATAGAACATAGAAGCCCCTTGACGATAATCAACCGCAACAAGGACTTTTGGGCATATTCTGCATACGTGGTGAATTTGTTTGAATTCGTACTCATCACGTCGTACAACACAGTGGCCATATCAACTTCACGCGGACACGTCATCTGCCTAGCCTTTTCCCAACTATGTTGGGGTCGGCTTCCAGTCTAACCGGATGCAGCTGAATACAAGTATTTTACATGGAGCGACTGCCTATTTGACCTCCACAACCCAGTTAGCGCTAGGTAATACGATACCCCTTGGTAAGACTGGTTGTCAGACTTTCGGGTCACTGTCTACCTGTAACGACTGTCAAACAGCTACAAATGACAGCCGGGACCAATGGCTTACCATCCTTACCGAGGCACGGAGGAAACTCGGTATGTAATGGGTGGTCACCCATCCACGGACCAACCTAGGTAAGCACGGCTTAACCTAAAGATCGACCCAAGCGGCTGTTCTTATTTAGCCACGAGCTCCTCTTTAGCCACGAGCTCCTCACTAACTTCACGCGGACACAATGACCGAAATTCAGCTTTAAAATTCTAACAACTTTAAAAGTCTACCTTCGGTCATTGGTCACCCAATCGTTGAGCCACGTTATAGCAACACCACGGAAACAGCCATCAATGCGTCCCAGGCATTCCCAATCGCCCCAGTGGCTTAATTCGCACCCCTTATCTACTTCAGCGCACCACACGTCAAAGTCATGTACACTGGGACCAAAATTCGAAATATAATAATGGTTCGATCTTACTTGAATCAGGGATGAAAGTGCACCCACAATCCTGTCCGCAGCGTCAGCCTCACGCGATGCCTCGAAGGCGGTGCGGTCCCCGAAGCACGCGTCAACAGGTTCCTTGGTTGTCGCTGATACTGGCGCCAGCGTGTAGCTACTCGTGCACGGGTGCGACAATATTGGAGTAGACGCCTGTATCACGCTTGGAGCCAACCGCGTTCAAGCGATCAAGCACTTCATTTAAAGGGTTGCGGCGAGGGCTGTCCCGACGCCCATAAGAACAATCACGGCGCCTACGCTGACTTTCGATACTCGCTGATCTATCGCGACGACGCCTAGAGGATCTGCTACGTATTTCACGACAACGGTCTTGACATGATTAAATAGCAGTTAGCACACTACGTTGATTAACTAAAAACGTAAACCAAAACAAACACGTGGGCGTTAACCTAAAAACGCACAAGCACTAAAAACCGATAAAATAATTAACACGAGGCGAGTTACTTTTAAATTGTTTTTAAACTAATCAACACACGGCTTCAAACACAACACGTGGTTGGAATCACTTTAAAACGAAACTACAAAATTATTTTTAAAACTTCCACAGTAAAACAAAAAATAAAAAATAGATGGCGAACGATCAAAGTCGCGTGTATTGTTAAACTTATCCCAACTTCTGATCTTATAGAACAGAAGCTCATTTAATTTTATTTAAAAGAATAAGCGAAACAACCTAGAACTATTTATTTTTAACAAATCACAAAATAAACACAATCACAAAAACCGTTAGATACAGAAATAATAAGAACTATAGTTCACGATAACGTCCATCACTTCCGAGCTCCCGAGCAAAAGTGTCCGCGCTCTGAGAGTGCACCGCTTATATGTTGCCCCCTCCACTCGCTGTGTCACCACGATCGCACGATGTCCCCGCCCTTTCGGCTGACGAATCCTCTAAGACTATATTAATCGATAGCTGGTATCAATACAAACAAGTTTTTTGTGAGACCAAAATGTTCTAAAGTGTCACGTTTCCGAGATATGAGCTATCAAATTTAAAGATGGCATCTTCAGCACAAATTTGATTTGATCAGCCACGCATAAAACCGGTATCAATCGATAGGTGGCATCAATACAAACAAGTTTTGTATGAGACAAATTAATGTTCCAAAGTGTCATGTTTTCGAGATATAAGCTATTGAAGTTGTGTTGTCCGCCACTTTGTGGAATTCACTGCCGGCTTCTCTGTTTCCCGATCATTATAATGTAGACTTCTTCAAAGTTCGAGTGAATCGGTTTCTTCAAGGCAAGCGTGCTCCACCCTAGGCTGCGTCATGGCTTTACATCAGGCGAGTGCAGTAGAATCACTGGATTCTATTTTTTTTAATGGTATCAATAGCAATCATTGCATTGATACTATCACGGTTAGTAAGTCCAAATTGCAATGACCGCGTTCAAGAGGTTTCCACTACATTATCTGTAATATCTGTGGTATCATTGAATTGACAGTCATTACGAGTAGTCAGATGCCCAAAAGTCTAAACAATCCTTTTACCTAGTAACGTGTTTTGTGGAAGTCCCAAAAGCAGTCGCTCCAAAATATTACATCCGTTAGACTGGAAGCCGTCCCCAACTTAGTCTTTTCCCAACTAATGGACGGATTCAGCTAAAGCCCAGTGGTTTACGTGGAACAAATGCTTATGTAATCTCCACAAGCTAGTTAGGTAGTACTGGGTAGTAAAATACCCCTTGCTAAGACTTTCGGGCTTCCGACTTCTCATCTGTCAGAGATCAATAAATGACAGCCGAGATCAACGGCTTAACATGCTGTACGAGGCACGGAGCCAACTCGGTATGTAATGGATGATCACCCATCTACGGACAGACCTTGGCAAGAGCTTATCCTTGTAGATCGACCCATGTGGCTGTTATTGTTTAGCTACGAGTTCGAGAAAAAAAATTCGACAACGAAGTAAATATCTTCGACTCAACCGGAAAAGTGTTGAGCTAATTAATTGTTAAAATAATAGGTACATACATAATATTATTAGGTACAATGAAAACAGGAAATCCTAATGCCATTAATTAAGTACCTGAATAACAAACACCGATAAATAATTATAATTGTATACTTTAATTGGCTTACAACAAAAATAAAGTAAACTTATGATAAAGTATATAATTTTTTGTTATCAATGATTTAGAAATTAATAATATCAAACGTTAAATTATTACGAGAAATAGGATAATAACAATTTAACCTTAAATGAAATTTATAAGTAACATAACACATCACATAACACCAAGCCTGTAATCCCTGAAGGATAGATCAAGATGTATCTAATAGTACACCTACATTTCGCCAGTTATGTTTAAGTCCCATGTAAGAGGGGGCGATCTTATTGCCATCAACCGGGCACAAATCCAGACTCCGTGTGGCTGCTACTGAGAAATTTCTGAAAGAAAAACCCTATAACTCTTTGCCCGACCAGGGAATCGAACCCAGTACCTCATGCTCAGCACTCGCACTTGCGACCACTAGACCAACGCGGCAGAAATAAAGTAAATGAAATAAGTAATTAATAATTTATGTTGTTACTACTATTACCCGCGGCTTCGCTCGCGTTAATTTAGAATTAGACAATCAATTCGGGTTATATTCTGCTTGTAATAATATAATTCAATAATGTACTACACATCTATGTGGGGGAATGATGTTACTTAACACTGGGTTACCGTTTGTGAGTTGATATCGCTTACATCCTCTATGTTTAATGATTATATTATCCATAGTTTATCTAGAAGCTATTAGATTTTCCGTTGATCTGGACTCGGCCCATCTGGTGAATGACACGCTCCCCACAGAGACCATTTGTGTGTGTGACGTGTTGCATTACAGGCCGATTATACGAAAACCTCAAAAAAATATATGAAGAGCTTCTAACAATACTTTCTATAAAACAAATACTAAGTTAAGTATGACTAATGACGCTTTTCTTTTTGTTGCAGCATCAGGAATTATATACGTAAGTAAAAGCATAAATCGGCCAAATATACCTCACAAAATTAAAAACTACTTCATCTGCTCCAAACACTACAAGGACCATATCTCACTATATTCAGGAATGAAGTTACCGACAAAGCTTCGAAGTTAACAAGCTTAAGTCTAGGCTGAGGCATAATAGTGCCGCGACAATTGTACGCCTAAAGGCGAAATTTGCCAATGCAACTGTACGCCTAGAGGCAAAATTTACCAATGCAACTATACGCCTAAAGGCGAAATTTACCAATGCAACTGTACGCATTCATCTAAACTGCGTTTAAAAGCTGCCAGCATCATATTTGCTATAGAAAATTGTTATTACATGATCTTCAGTTTCATTAGGCAAATCCGATGATTTTTTTTTTGTTTTGTTTTAGAATGGTAAACGAATTTCGGACCTTCAAAAAGGTGACTTAGGATTGCCTGTAAGTAATTTTGATTGTTGTCTTAGTTTGCAATAATTGTACCAATAATTGTGACGGTAAAAGGAATAATAGCAACGAGCCACGACCAACACCTTAGGAGGCTCCCATTGCGTGGCTGGGTCAAGGCTCTATTCAAGAAAGCAGTACACCCCGACTCGGCACGCATAGTGAGGAGATTCCTCTCTGTAGAGCACTGACCACCGGCAGCTTGGACTTTGTTCCTGATGCCAATGGGCTATTTATTAAGTCAAAGAAAGTCGCCTTACACCATTGCATATTTTTGTGAAAACCACTCAAAAAATAAAATATTTTAGGGTTTAGATGGACCTCCAGGAATGATTGGCAGAAAAGGAGACCGTGGAATGATGGTAAGTCATTTTTTATGGCTATAGAATAATTACCTAAAGTCCGCGACTTCGCCCACACAGAGTGTGGGCGAAGTCGCGGACTTTATCCGAAAAAGAAACTATACTCACCATCTGCCTGACCTTTTCCCAACTTTGTTGAGTTCGGTTGCCATTTCAACCAGCTGAATACCAGTAAAGATGAAAGACAAGATAAAAACTCAATACACAAAACACCGATGTCTCACAAAAAGCAGCCAAGCTCAACTGAAACTAAAACATTTGCCGCATATCGGATGCATTGTGTCTCCGTTGAAGATGCGCACTCAACTCCTCGATGTTTGTCTCTTCCGTGCCGTTTTGTGGGAATAAACTACTATAAATGATTGTGGGCTAAGACCACCATAGCATGGGTTCTTGCATCGTAGAACACCCGGGTGTAGATGCTTGTCGAATACAGGCGGAATTGGTCCTTAATGGCTCAGGCAGGATCAAGTTCAGTGGAAAAGAGAAAGGAGGCCTTTTCTCTGCAGTAGGGCAACATAGGCTTATAATGAATGAGGTGGCACTTAGATGCTTGATTATAACCATTTGTGTACTTTCTTTAGGGACGTCCGGGGTGGCCAGGGATGCCGGGTCCAATGGGACCTCCTGGGATTCCAGGGGCACCTGCAATTTGCCCTATTTTGTCTAAAGAATGTAAGTTATGATAGTATCATATAGTGCTGCATGGTTATTTTGAGCTCTAAGGCACACCGCCTTAGAGCGGTTTCGGACTAGGGTTTTTTTTTGTAGCGCGCCACCATTACGCGCTTCAAAAAATGCAAAAACGCGCGTAAACCCGTTTATTTCGGCGTGTTTGCTTGTTAAAATTACTGCTGTCAGCAAATGTGACGACTTATCTCACGACTAGTACGAACTTACACGCATGTCAACGCCTCTAAAAGTACCGTGTGTGACAACTATTATAGTATCTGTATTTTTTATAAGCGGCATTTTCAGCTTTGGCAGAACTAAACTATTGAAATATGATTGATGTTCTTACGACCCCCGCTATCCACCATCAACCACTCTTCACCCGCTTTACCCTAATTTAGCCTGATCCACTGGTATACGGGGACAAATTAAAGTCAATCTAAAAGTGGAGTTCGGCTAGCTCATTTAATTTGAATTTGTAATTCTCTTCTCTGATATTTATGGCAATTTCCACACGCCTTTTTCGAAAATGCCTACCGCATATCACACCGTCCGGCCATCGGTGTGGTTATGTGGAGCACGCACCCACTAAAGACTCCGCCGTTTTTGCCAACCTCCAGCTTCTTTCTTTAGTCGAGTTCAGTGTTTCGCGACCCCTCAGCGGTGGCTTTCGCCTCTTTCTCCTTAGTGAAGTCCGGGAATGATGTCACATCACTCGACTCACATGAGCTCGTACAATGCGAACGGTAGTTTCCAGACTCATGTAAAAGTTTAATCTAGGTTTTCTGCATCAATGTTGTCTACCAATAATTCCACCTTCCTCACAGCTTCTGCAGCAACGGAGACAAACAGTGAATTTGGGACGAAGGATTCACCAGGACTAGTTCATTGTAAACATGCACCGGCTGGCGTTAAAAGCGGTGAGAATGATATTTTTAGATATTGCAATGTCAATTTTATCTGTTGTAAATTAAATTCCTCGATGACATTAGGATACAACGAATCTAGCGACAGTTTTGAGCAATGAAAAATGAGCTTTAAAATTAGGCGTTCAAAACTCAATTTTTAACCCCCGACCACAAAAGAGGAGTTGGATTTAAATATTGGACTACATTTAGATATTACTTTTTCTTTCTTAGAAGTATTTTTGTGAAGCAAAAGCGCTTTTATTTATGTAAACATTTGCTCAAAATATATATTGGAAAACTTCAATCTATAAATGATGGGAAATACTTTTTAATAATACCATGGTACCATGACCTCTTAATACAGTAATGTTTCAATGTCACTTCAGTGTGTCAATTTCTTTCAATGTCACTTCTCTATCTCTCTCACACACCGAATTAAATTAAAATAATACTACTTGATTTCAACAAAATGATTTGTTAATTTTTGCAGGCACCTATTATTTGGGACCTAAAAACCAGCCACTTCACTTGTACTGCAACATGACAACCCGTGAGACATGTTTAAGGGGTGGAAAAACTCCTGAGCGTAATCATATTACCGGGAAAGAAGGTTTCTGGCTCACTGAAACAGGAGTTCAGATGAAAAAAGTATTGTATAATGTAAGTTAAAGTAATAATTGAGGATAGTTTCGCTAATATGTACCCATCCACATCAATTGCATATTATTATTTTGTTCGCTCTTCGCCACTTACGCAATTTTGAAGTTCGAAAAGTTCGATTAATCTCTTTGTATTTTACAGTTAACAACACGACAAGTAACGTGGCTGTGGTCCGGATCAGTATCAGTTCGTCAAACGCTAAAATACAACTGCCTAGACTCCGTTCCATATGTTAAAGACAACTTGTCAACATCAGTGAAACTGTTGGGTTGGTATGACACAGTAATTGGACCACAAGCAACAAATAAATCCCCTCATTTTTATTCCGTACCCGTGGCTACAGATGAATGCAAGGTAAGATAAAGTTTGCACATGCGTTGGTCTATATTCAGTTCATCCTTATGTTTTGAGACCATATTTCTAATTGCAGCTTTAGAAGAGAGATCTTCTATACTAATATAATAGAGAGATAAAGTTCGTAAGTTGAGATGTAGGAGATAGTTTTCGAAGCTCTTCATCCGATTAAAAAAATACTTTCAGTAATGGATAGCCGTAGAATAAGTTTTTTAGACGCGTGTACATGCTAGTCAATAATAGTTTGTAATGTTATTTAGCGCAACAGTCAGAATTAAGACATCGAGAACGGCAAAATATTATATCATCATTATCAACTTTGTAACGTTACATTTGGTTAAAGGTTGACTGGTAGAAAATGCTTATGGCATTAAGTCCGCCTCTGTACTTTGTGCTTGAAGTGTGAAATAAATAAATAAATTGTTGATAATGAAGATAATTATAATCTATAGATACTTAAAAAAAACCTATTTAATGTCTTCACGATTTTGAGTTTTGAGTTTAAACCCTGAAATAATATTGCTAACGGACCAGAACTTAAAAAGAATATGACAAGTCTACTATTTCATCATCCACAAGGAAAATTTTCAGAAGACAAAAATACACATTCATAAAATTTTATAAAATTTCAGAAAGGAAGTACTGAATGGAAGAGTACCATCATAGAATTCCAAAGTTCCAGCGTATACAGGATACCAATATCTGATTTGTGGATTGGAGATATCCGTAATGCAGATCAAAAGATGAGCATCGAAAATGTTGAAGTTTGCTTTAAATGAATTAACTCATTATAATATCTACTCTATTGTAAATCGTATTATATTCTTGAAATGTGTAAACAATGTTTTTTATTTTCCATACTCCTAAAAACGTCAAAGCGATTTTAGTTTTGTGACTGCTGAAATTAATGATTACATTCGTACTCTTATTCTTATTCTTTATTGCACACAAAATAATAAAGGATACAAATTGCAATAATATAGCATAAGTACAATGGCGAGCTTAACCCAGAATTGGGTTTTCTTACAGCAAACCAAATTTTGACTGCGAGATTTGCAGAAGAGGGTACACTTATGGTGCAATAACATTAACAAAATTAATTAATTTTATAAACTAAACTACATACCTACAATATAATATACGTAATACATACAATACATACGCATATACATACCTATAAAATGCTATATATATATATATACATACATTCATGTTGACAGGAAATGTTCCTTTATTCCTTTCTTGAACGCCTCTAACGATGAACTATCCCGCAAGGAGTGTGGAAGTGAATTCCAAAGGCGTACAGCACGAACAGTGAATGATCCATCATACCGACTTGAGGAGTGTGGAGGGAAACGAAGCAGAAGAGATGATGATGAGCGGCAAGGCTTACCACGAGGAACAAGGTACTCAAAGCGTTCCCGAAGATACGAAGGAGCTTTAGAATTGTGAAGAATGGAAAAGAGAAAAGAAAGAGTATGACAGTCTCGACGCTGCCGAATAGGTAGCCACTTCAGCCGCTTTCGAAAATCTGATACATGGTCGTATTTACGAAGCCCAAAGATGAAGCGGATACACAAATTCTGCAGACGTTCGAGCTTATTAAGAAGTTCGTAATTCAAATGTATAGACTCCAGCACATCAGGCTAAGAACTACAATCTGTCAAATGTCTTTAATAGATTTTCAACTTCTCGCAAAAGTATTAGCTCAAGGTTGATTGGACAGTTTCAGTTAGCTTGATGTGCTGCCGTCTGTACCTACAGTCACAAGCCCTTAACTGTCCCAGGGTGGCATCAGCCGATAAAAAAAAATACAGACCGCATTACATGATACAGATTGTATGTAAAATCCAAGACCAGGGAGTATAAGTATAAGGGAATATTTTAAAGTTCTGGTATGGAAACCAGATCAACACTGTGCGATGGGCTGGGGCGTTTTCTCGTCCGTACGGGTTGGAATGTGGGGTGAGGCAGCGGGGGTTGAGCTCACCAACGCTTTTCAACCTTTATGTGGACGGCCTTATTGCCGAGCTCAGCGGTACCAGGGTTGGATGCTACGTGGACGGTATCTGTGTCAATAATATCAGTTATGCTGATGACATGATGCTGCTGAGTGCGTCAGTCTGTGGCCTGAGAAAATTGGTTGTCCAGTGTGAGGCGTACGCCGAAGCACATGGCTTGGCGTATAACTGTAAAAAGTCTGTGGTCATGGTCTTTAAGGCTGGGGGTAAAAGCCCTGATAAAGTGCCTCCTGTACTACTCTATGGCACACCTTTGCAGAGAGTGCAGAATTTCAAATACCTTGGTCATATATTGACCCCTGACCTTAAAGACGATGATGACATTGAACGAGAGCGGAGGGCATTGTCGGTTAGAGCGAACATGTTGGCTCGCAGGTTTCAGTATAACAACGCGTTTAGGATGTTGGTGGGGCTGCCCCGCTTCTGTAGTGCGTCGGGGATGTTCGCAGATGCGCGTGTGGATTGTTTTTCCGCAATAATGCGTAAAATGGTGCGCAGGGTGTGTATCAGTATCCTGGGCATGATTGCCAGTCGCCTGGACTGTATTTATGTGGGTCGCTGTTGTGCAGTTACGCATGGGTTGTTGCAGCAGTGATCCACGGTTATTTGTTTTATTGTTTGTTTTTATGTGCTAACTAACATAGTCGTAAGTTTTTACTAACCGTTTTTCAAATCAAATCAAATCAAAATATTTTTATTTCACATAGGCCTACATGGGCACTTATGAAACGTCGACAAAAAGGTGCACGGTTCGGGTTGGTCGTTTCCTATGGAGAAGAACCGGCAAGAAACTCCATGGTTACTCTTTTAAAATGATTAGATTTTACAATATTATCATGTTACAGCATTAGTACTCAAGTATGGGGGGACAGCATAGGCCCGACAATAAGTCGTTGCTTAATAGACAAGAAAAACGGAAAGCAAGATAAGAGGTTAACAAAAGTTAACATACATCTAGGAATCTACAAGGCCTACACTGTTCACACATTCACAAACAATCGTTAAAAAGAATCTATACAAAGGCAAGAAAATATTATAAAAGACTAAATTAAACAAGTGACAAAAATATTGTCATCAGTGCTGCAACTATTCTGAACAAAAGGTGTTTAAGTGATGTGATAACCATTGTAAAAAAAGAAAAAAAAAACCATTGTAAATTAAAATGAAAAGAAAAAAAAAAATTGATTGAGAATAGTTAGAGACATCCACATATTTGTGCTGTTTATGAGCTACCAGGGAAGCCGCATGCGCAGAAGGAACTAAAGCCAAACCTCTTTATCTTCAACGTAGTCCTTGATTTTGTAATATGCTTTTTTAATAAGGACACGTTTAATGTAATTTTTGAACTTTCCATCGGTCAGTTCTATAACTGACTTAGGTAATTTGTTATAAAAACGTATACTGTTAATAAGAAAAGACTTACTAGTTTTTGTTAACCTGAATTTGGGTATTACAATTTCGTGTTTACTGCGTGTATTAATATTGTGGAAGTCGCTTCTAATTTTGAAAAGCCCTCGGTTTTTGCGGACATATAAAATACATTCTAGGATATAAAGGGAAGGCAGAGTCAGTACATCGATCTCTTTAAATTTTTCTCTGAGGGACTCGCGAGGACCCATTTTATAGATCGCGCGGACTGCCCGCTTTTGTAAAATGAAAATTGAGTCAACGTCTGCCGCCGATCCCCACAGCAGAATGCCATAAGACATAATACTGTGGAAATAAGCATAGTATATTAACCTAGCTGTAGCTGCATCAGTTAACTGCCTTATTTTCCTTACTGCATATGCAGCTGAGCTTAACCTACCCGAAAGAGTTCTAATGTGCGGTCCCCACTGCAATTTTGAATCGATAGTAATCCCTAGGAATACAGTTTCCGCTATAACATCAAGTTTTTTGCCGTCAAGATTTAAATTTATATCCCGTTGAGGTACATTTGGTAAAGAGAATTTTAGACATTTTGTTTTGTTCGCATTCAGTAAAAGATTGTTAGCTGCGAACCATTTCGAGAGAACAGTTAGACTTTCGTTGGCATGTAAGACATCCGTATCCTTTCTATCTATTTTAAAAATTAGCGAAGTGTCATCAGCAAATAGAATTATATCTGATAATTTGGCCATCATGTAAGGGAGATCATTAATGTAAACAAGAAATAGGAAAGGCCCGAGAATTGAACCTTGGGGCACGCCCATCTTTACTAGAGACCCGGAGGACGTCGCCCCATTTACATTTACTTTTTGCTGCCTGTTTGATAAATATGAGAGAACAAGATCAGCAGCTTGTCCACGAATTCCGTAGTGGTGTAATTTACAGATCAGTGTGTTGTGGTCGACGCAGTCAAACGCTTTTGAGAGATAATAAAGAGATAATAATTTAAAGAGATAATAATTTATTTATTTTCTCGCCACAATACACATTGAGTACATATTTTAAGGAACAGGTGGAGACAGTAAGTATATTGCGGGAGACTGGTGCCTAAACTAGGCTTGTGGCCTGTATTTCAGGACACCAGGTCTCCACCCTTTAGGTTACATATATTGCAAATCAGACAGTGGTCGCGAGTCAGTTAACAATTATTAAAATGATTCTAAATCTATATAGTGTTAGTATTGTTAGTATTGTGTGGAGATGAAGGAAAGTGTAGAGTGTGGTTTTGTGTAGTGAGTGAGGATGTAGAAGTTTCTGTAGCCTGGACATACAAATATATAATATTTATGTGAAAAGTATATACCTAGTTAACTAATTTATTTAAATCGTGATCTATACCGAGACAGCTAGGATTTTTTCAGTTTCAAGGTAGTTTAAATCCTGGATCCAGCTAGTTAATTTCATTTTACATTTAATCTTGTTAAGGTCGTAAATAGGAAGAATCTTATTAATTTTATTATAGAGATAATGACCGAGGTGGCAGAAGAATCGCTGAGAGAACTTGGTCGAAAGCCGGTTGTGATAACTATCCACGGGGTCGAATCTGCGTTTGCCACGTGAAAGAGAGGGGGAATATGTTAAGAGGCTATGCTGTTTCAAAATTGTTTGTTGTATGAACAGTTGGCGCACTGTCAGGACCTTCGCTTCTTTATATAGGAGGGTGGTAGGGTATCTAAAAGGGAGGCACAGTGACACCTTCAAGACGGCTCTCTGCGCTCTTTCCAATTCAAGAATAGTGTATTTTGGGGCACCACCCCAGGAGGTGATGCAGTAAGTCAACAAAGATTGAACGAGGGCAAAATACACTGATCTCTTCACCTTATCCTCAGCCACCCGTCTGAGGGTCTTGAAGACATATATTAACTTCCTCAGCCTGCCACTCAATACGGTAATGTGCTTGTGAAAATTTAGTGCACTGTCTATGATAACGCCCAGATATTTCACACTATCGGCTTTACCGATTTGAGTGCAAGTACAGGCGGCGCAGCATGGCATCGGACAAGTGTGAGCTACGATGGAATGTGGGGTTGTTGCCGAGGTAGGTCTGTTATGTTTTATGGAGAATGTGACATAGTTCGTTTTTGCAGTATTTAGAGTGAGGATGTTATTTCGTAACCACTCTGATACCATATTAAAGCCTGACTGAGCAAATCCGTAGACATCACTCCACGTGGTCGCGCTGAACAACAGGACTGTATCGTCTGCAAAAGTTATTATTTTACCCTCTGGGAGAGTGAGCATACCCAGGTCGTTTATATATATAAGAAAGAGTGTAGGACCCAGTACGCTGCCTTGAGGCACGCCGTAGTTAACTTGGCACTCGTCACTGACGTACTCTTTCATTTTCACGCTCTGAGTACGCCCACTCAGATAGTCCTCAAACAGTTTCAATTGGACTCCCCTAATTCCAAGGTTTTCCATCTTCTGAATCAGTATGGGAACAGAAACCGTGTCAAATGCCTTCGCTAGGTCTAGAAAAATCCCCAAGACTTTACGACCCTTGTCCATGTTAGTGACGATAAAGTTGGTGAGATCATGAACGGCATCGGACGTCGATTTACCGGCTCTAAAACCATACTGAGAGGAAGATAGAAGGCTATTGCTCTCCAAGTAATCAACTAGTCTGCCGTTCATGATCCGTTCAAGAATCTTGGAAAGCGCTGGCAGCACGGCTATGGGTCTGTAGTTGTTGACACGGCTTCTGTCCCCACCCTTAAAGACTGGATGAACAATTGACCTCTTGAATGCTCTGGGAAATTGGCCTGTTTCGAGAGCAAGGTTACAAACGTAAGTCAACGGCGGAACTATGACAGCTTTGTGTTTCTTAAGGAAGCTATTAGAAATTCGGTCCCAACCGATGGCACAGTCATTGCGGAGGCTCAGTATTAGTTTTGTCACTTCTGCTTCGTCTGTGGGTAACAGTACCATGGAATGTGAATTATTGCAGAAAGTACCACTCGGTGACAATGCCGACCGACTTACAATTTTTTCAGCAAGGGATTTACCAATATTTGCGAAGAAGTTATTGATTTCGTTAACCGATTGCTTTGGTGTAGTCGAAGTCAATAGCAATTCTGAAGCGCTATCCTTCTTTTCGACCCTACTCGTTATGCTGTTTATAGCTGTCCACAGATGTTTAGTGTTGTTGCCAGCATCACTGATTTCTTTTTTATCATGGTCAATTTTAGATTGCTTTAATATTTTGTTGCAGTAGTTCCTATATCTTGAATATGTCGTTTTTAGAATTGAGTTCTCAGGGTCATTTTTAAAATTTTTATGAAGATTATCTCTATGTCGAATGCAACGGAGAAGGCCAGGAGTAATCCATGCCTTCACGATTTTTTTACGGTTCGGGACTTTAACTGTTTTCGTGTTTAACTCAATGACCCGCATAATGGGACTAATTAATAGATCTGCCGCTACATGTGGATCATTTGACATATACACCGCACTAAAGTCAATTAGTTTCAGATCTGCATCTAGCTGATCGTGATTGACTCGATTCACTGTTTTTCTTGCAGTCGATTTAGGGTTTTTCTTTGCAAGAAATAACAAAACAGTTTCGTGGTCAGTGAGAGCGGAGTGGGCAACCAAAGTGGTAGCGGGCAAAGTTGTTTTAAGAATAAAATGATCTAGGCATGCAAGTTGACGTGTGGGCAGGACATGTGCTGGCAGGAGACCATGTGAGGCTAATAAATTTAAATAACTATTTTTAGCTGAGTCATGGCACTGATCATGAATATTTATGTTTATATCACCACAAATGATTACATTTCGATAATTCTCTATGTTATGAAGAGTTGTATCTAATGAATTAAGAAAAATGTTAACGTCTTTATAACCTGGTGGACGATAAATTGCCAGTAAGACAGTATTGTTGTCAATTTTTATTTGGAGACAATTTGCTTCCAGAAGTGGAGGTTCTTCCACAGAGACCTTAAGGTCTTCATGTACATAGACGACGACACCTTCATTTTGGGTAAGATTTTTAACTGTCTTAAAGTAATTGTAGCCCTCAAGGTTTGGAATGGAGTGCGTGCTAGGAAGCCAGCATTCTGTCAGGGTGACAATATCCCAATCAACTTTTGTTCTAGCGAGTAAGGTGTGAAACTCTGGCATATTTTTAGTTATACTCCTAATGTTTTGGTTGAGAATTTTTAACGACTGATTAGATGGGAAGTTAGGCGGACTACAATTATCGAGATCACACACTAATGAGTCAGACACGGAGACAGAATCTATGTTAGTTGTATTATTTTTTGTGTTGTCGAATTTTAATAGTAAAAATTCTATAATAAACGTTTCGGAATGGACAATTTGTTGTGATTTTCATGACGATAACTATGTCATTTAATAGTATACACAAATAAATGGCCGACAGAATATGTGAACGGCTAAGAACATTGAAGGCACGGGCAGATGTTAGGCAAAAAGAGTGTATAATATGTAGGAATGTATGTAAATCTCTGATTAACAAGTTAAAGTGAGTGGAAATAATTTCTTGTGTAGTAAGTCGTGAATATGAGTGTGAGTGTAGCCTAGTAATATGACAGGACAGCAAACATAAAATGGTAAAAAGGTAGTTAGATTTCGGGAGCGATGCGACGGCAGAAATAAAACGTTAGGGCCCGTTATACTAAGAGTTTTATTTGAAACGACCCGAGCTTACAGAGTTTGATGCAAGACTGCTTATTCTACCTAGCCTAATACATACATAGAACTTAAAACTAAGGTGGTGGTCGCTGGCGCCTGCACATTCCATCATGTCTGGCTGATAAAGACAAAAGTGCAGCGTACGAGCTTATGGCTCTACCACAGAGATAGATAAGGTGAGTTCAGAGAATGTAACTCCTCCCCCCTTGGACCGAAGTTATCGGAAAAACAGAGATTTTCCAAGAACTTCGCAAAAACAATAAACTATAAAATGACAAAACTTAAGTACCTAGTTAAAACGATTATAAGATAACGTGAAGATAACATTCACATATTTTATAACTAATTTAAGAGGAGTAATCATCATAGAGTTAAGACACTAATAATACAGGTCTCTGAATGACTCTATTTTCCTCCTGTTGAGTAGGATTGTCTTCAACACCATTAGAACGACGATCCTGCCTTTTACACATTTTCCTTATATTATACTTATACATAACTACAGCTATTAACAATAAAAAGACGATCGCGTACAAAGAGTAAAGAGCGGCACTGACACTATCACCGTTAATTTCACTGATTGCCCTTATTTCACTATTCGCACTGTTCTTCAGAAGATAATTTAGTTGGCGTATATCATCCAGGTTAACTCCTTTCAGGTTTACAGTTTCCATTTTCACGGCGGTAGAGGTGAGTTCTCGTAGATTAGGTAAGTTTATCACAGGAACAGGCTTATACTCTGTTTGCAGAAGGTAAGAACGCTGTCCATGAAGTTGGATATTTTCTATGGAAACATCACATTGCGGTTCTATGGTTATAATGTATGTTCCTTGTATGCGTTCCTTGGTGTCGTCATTACCACAAGTTTGCGATATAATTTGTTTGTGTTTGGTATACACTATCCAACTATTTGGACTAATCTTCTGTAGTTTCAGATGTTCAGACTTTATCTGACGGGGAATACATCGCGACAGATTATGTTGATATTTCATTAGTTGTTCGATACAGGTTTCTTCCACATATTGAATGAGGTTATTTTCAGAGCAGAGGTATTCTTTGACTGTTATCTCTTGGCATGGTTGATCAATCGGACGATATTTTGACCCTTCTACTAAAAGGTAAGGGAATTCAGGAAAAACAACAAAGGTTTGGTTCATGGAATCCATAGGAAGGGAATACAATTTATAATAATTATAAGTAACATTTAAAATTAACGGAACTTCAATAATAAAGGTTATTTCTTCATTTTTAAGGTAAGCTTTTACAGACAATGACTCTTCTATATTAATTAAATTTCTATCATTTACAGGATACATTAAGTTATCATGTTCATTAATATGTTTTAGTAAATTTAACAATTCATCAGAATTTATTACGGCTTTGTGTAAAACAGATACCTTACAAAATGCAACAGCAGTTTCTAGTTCGCTGAGTTCGGCATTAATAGTACTAAAGTTTACAATAAATTGGTTGAGTAATCCAAATACATGAGTCATATAAATTGAATGCTTATCTTTTGTGTTAAGATTAGCTACAAGGCCTTCAAGCAATTTAATGCGCTTGTTTATTCTATTTGTATTTTCATTAATTATTTCAGTAGTGTTCAGAAAGTGATCCAACATTTCAGAAACCAAGGTGAATTTATTGGCTATTGCCTGTTCTTTAGTCTGAATATTATAAATTAAGTTATCATATCTAACCGCATCTTCATGATCAAGGTTACCAGTTATAATTTTGATGAAAGAGCCTAAAGGGTTTACAATACCACGTTTAAATCTTTTGGATGGAATTAATTGCTGTAATTTCTCTACGGTCTGAGTTTGAATATACTCGACTTGTGTTTTATGTGCCATAAACTCATCTGTGTGGAATTTGTTTAGGTGTAATATTTGGCTGAATTCCGAATATTTTTTAATATTAAAGGAAAGGTCAGTGCTTATGCCCTGAAGATTGATTATTTTAACAATAGACCACTTATCATATTGAATAAACGCTTGGCCTATCTTCACCGGAAGAATACCAGGGTTTTGACTAATCTTTACTGCTTGAAGGGCCTGGCTTGGGAGAGTCCAATTGGTTGTTGTCCATATCACCAGGATCAAACTCCACCTGTGGAGGACGTTTTATGTTTTTGAGAGGTACTTTGGTATCCCTATTGTTTAATTTAATTGGTATGATATTGCGTTCTATCTGACCTGTGACAACGGCTTTTTGGTACCTAGGCTTATCTTTTGCTTGTCTCTTATTAACGGCCTTAGCGAAAACAGGATTACCTATTTCTAAAGCTGGTTCTAATTCCCCTCCTCGTTTCGTTAAAATTCTTTCTTTGTGACCTTTTACTTTTTCCGAAATATACTTATAGAGTGCCTGAGTTCTCTTCTTATGATCTCTAATCAATTGTTGTTTGTAAGCTTTATCAAATTCAGAGTTAAATGTAGAGTTTAATTCGGTATGACCAAACGCAGCTTCAAACGGTGTTAAATCTGTGGTGCTATGAATAGTGCTATTATAGGCCATAACGGCATAAGTCATTACAGAGGCTGCATCCGTAAACTTCTTTTCATATTTTGCTAATCTGTAAATTTCTATAATTGTGGAATGAAAACGTTCTATGAGGCCCATAGAGTTTGGATTGTTTGGGGTCCCTATGTGTAATTTTATTTTATGTAAATCTGTTAGTTCTCTTAGTAATTCACTGTTGAATTCAGTTCCAGGGTCAGAACTTATTTTCTGTGGAACGCCGTAAAATGAAAAATATTTCATCAACGCTCGAACCACTTCAGGTGACGAGCGAGATGGAATTTCTATGGCTTGACCTAATTTACTAAAGGCATCAATTAAAGTTAAATAGTATTTCGATTCTATGCTAAATAGGTCTATAAATATCTCTTGAAAAGGTGCATGTTGAGTTTGAGTTAGTTGCAATAAGGGTATAATGGGTTTCCTATCATATTTAGAAGTTTTACAACGCTCACATGAGTTAATAATGGCGGAAACGGTTTCAATCAAATTTGGCCAATAATAATTACGACGAATCCGTTTAATGGTTTCACTGATTCCACGATGACATGTCTTACCTTCGTGTAATTTAATTACTATAGCTCTTTGTTCCTGCTCGTCTTCGACGTAAACAACACGCTCGGTACATTCATAAAACTTAACCACATCTTTCTTGAACAGAGAAATTATGATATTACTGAAGTCTTTTCTAAGTTCTTGATTTTCGAAATAAATGAAATACTTAATTTTTGGTTTTATGTAGTCTTTCAAAAATCCTGTGATGAGATTATAGTTATGAAGAGGCAGAAATACTTCTAACACCTTTTGTTTATTTCTAGATAAATCTTTTACTTGAATCTCATTACGAAACCAGCTAAAGACAAGTATTTGATTGGGCTTGGTATCTATTGCTTCGTTCAAGATCGGTATTCCATTGGATTCGAGATCTTTGGCCGAATGAACTGTCTGTATGGAGGACGACTCAGACGGTATGGGATAATGAGGCGATTCGTCAAGAACTGCCTCAGTTTCTGGTATACTTATTGGACTAGCTGTAGCGGTTCTTTCAGAGTCAGATATAGAAATTGTTGTAGAACCGTCCGTACTTTGTCTAATCATGTCTTTCTGTTCGTCTATATTAACAATCATTGAACTGTTGTCTAAATCGTCGCCTTTAAGGGCATTTAAGCGGATGCGGGAAAGCGCATCTGCGTTTACGTTTTGCTTACCGTTTTTATATATAACGTTAAAATCGTATTCTTGTAAACGCAAACGCCAACGTGTTAATTTGCTATTTGGTTCTTTAAGTTGATATAACCAAACTAGGGGCCTGTGGTCAGTGTAGATGTCGAATTTGTGTCCGTACAAATAGGGCCTGAAATGTTTTGTGGCCCAGACAATTGCCAACAACTCACGTTCAATGGTACTATATCTCGTTTCAGTGTCTGACAACGTTCGACTAGCATAAGCTATGGGCTTGTCGCCGCCTATAGGGCCCTGTGATAAAACAGCACCAATAGCGACTTCTGAAGCGTCAGTGGTTAATACAAATGGTTTATTCATGTCGGGATATTGCAACACTGGTGCATTAATTAAAAGTTCCTTGCATTTTTCGAAAGCCTCAATATATTTTTGATCAGTCAAAACTTTCTTACCCTTTTTTAAGCAAGCTGTCAAAGGTTGTGTAATTTTAGAAAAGTCTTTAATAAACCGTCTGTAATATCCCACAAACCCTAGGAATCGTTTGATTTCAGTCTGTGTCCGTGGTAATGGGTAGTTAAGAACTGCCTGAATTTTGTCGTTGTTTGGTCGAAGTCCGTCTTTAGTCAGTGTATGTCCTAAGTATTGCACTTCTTTGCGTAAAAATTCAGACTTATCTAATTGGATTTTAAGATTGGTCTGACGTAATCTATCAAATACAGATCGTAATCTTTTAATATGTTCTAAAATACCACTAGAGTAAATTAAAATATCATCTAAATAGACCATGCAATGTATACCCTGCAACCCTCTTAAGACATTGTCCATTGTCCTTTGAAAGGTCGCTGGAGCGGTTTTGAGGCCAAATGGCATACGAAGGAATTCGTAATGCCCATTTTGTGTTGAAAAAGCTGTTTTCTCAGTGTCGGAAATCTCTATTTGGTGATAGCCGGAAGCTAAATCTAGGGTTGTAAAATAATTGCTTTTGCCAAGTTTGTCAAGTAAGTCAATTATGTTGGGAAGTGGATATTTGTCGTCGATTGTTATGTCATTGAGTCGGCGATAATCTACAACCATTCTATATTTTAATTGACCGGAAGCATCTGCCTTTTTGGGAACCAAATGCACAGGTGCACTCCAGGGTGAGTGTGATTCGCGGATCACATTGTCTTTGAGAAGTTTTTCAACCTGTCTTTTGATTTCTTCGGCTTGCGCTGGACCCTGTCGATAAGGTTTGATATAAATGGGATCTTCATTAGTGGTTCTTATATGATGTTTAACTTTATTTGTAAAGGTTAAAGGCAGCTCTTCACAGTAAAATATATCTTTGTACTCGTGACATAATTCACTAATAAGGTCACTTTCTTCTTGATTAAGGTGGTCAAGTCGCAATTTCTTTAAATTGTCAGTCAGTAATGAATCTATCTCTACGTCCGTTAAATCAGTCAAATTATTTACTATACACTCGTTAGAAAAAGAAGTAACCTCGAACGGAGAAGTTATAATTAAATTCATTTCAAGGCTAGTTGCGTTCTGTATAACAGTAGAAGCTAAATAATTTTCACATTTCACGATTGCAGCTGGCATTCGAATGCCTTCATGAAACTCTTTGTAATCTAAAATACCATAGCCATCCTTTTGATTAACAGGTAATTTCACTCGATGTTCGGTCCGGGGTTCTAGTCTAATTTCAGGGTCGGTAGAGTAAATTATAGGAATTTTGACGCCGTTTGTCTTTAACATCTTTTCCTTAAACGATAAATCAGCATTAAGTCGAGTTATAAGATCCATTCCAATTAACCCGTCATATCTGGTGTCCACATCATAAACATAAAATTTTTGATACCCTTCGTTATTAAAAATGGAAAATAGGGGAATTTCAGCTACTTCATGATGTTTACTAGTCGCATGTATGCTTGTAACTGTAAATGGTTCATAGAATTTTAATTGAGGAAAATACTCATCAGCTTTTCTGGGACTTATAAAAGACCGCGTGCTTCCTGTGTCCAACATAAATTTACCGTTTATCTCAGGGATGTATATGTATGGATGTTTTAGATTGGCGTTAAAATTAAGTTCTATCATTTCCGGCGGGTTTGTATTGAATTTATTTGAAAATTTTGGACAACTTCCGGATCACTGTTATTTTCAGTTGAGTTTAAATTTTCAGCAGTTTTGGTAAATTCTACACTAGGCCTTTCATCTACGCAACCATCTTCAGTATTCATATTTTTGTAGTCGTAGTCACAGTTTGTCGTCATATTCTGCATATAATCGTCATGAGTGACGTCGTAGTAGTATTGTTCGTCATCCGTATAAAGTTCATTTATAGGAAAACCTTGTTGTGGTTTAACCGCTGCTGGAGCAGTTCTCATTGTCACGTCACTATTGTGGAAATTATTAGTCGGACGATAGGCCGAAGCTTGGATGGGTCTGTAGCCAAATTGTCCTACTTGGGGTCTATAACCAGGTTGCGCTGTTGGGGGTCTGTAGGCAAATGTTCCTACTTGAGGTCGAAAGCCTAATTGCTGGGGGTTTTTCTTATCAACGACTGGTCCAAATTGAGCCATTTGCGGTCGACCAATTTGTTGATTCGGTATATTCGGGCGTACGAAATTTTGATTAGGTATACCAAATTTGAATTGAGTTGGGTTTGTAAAAGGTCTGAAATGATTATTTTGCAAGGGCTTCAGATTGGGTGAATTAAAAACAATTCCTCCATCACGTGATGGTAACATATGACTTTGCGGTCGGTGTTGCAACATTTTACTACGTAAATTATATTGTTCCTGAAAGTTAACTTCTTCAAGGACATATTTTAAAGCTTCTTCCAACGTAGTAGGGTTTTTAATTCGAATAATCCGCACCATGTGTTCTGGTAAATTATACAGGAAAACATTAAGAGAAGTATTGTTATAAATTATTTTTTTAGCTTCTTTTAATGTTGTAGAGCTGTTCTGATTCACTTTTGAAATTAATATAGCACGAATGTCTTGTATTCGGCTACAAAACTGTAAGTATGACTCGCCTTGTTTGATTTTTAGGGTCTCCAGTTCAATAGCAACGCATTCCTCGCTCCTGGGATCCCCAAAATGTTGGATCAATAAAGATTTTAATTCACTATACGTCTCAAAATCACCTCTTTCACTAATTAAGGCTGCCGCTTTACTTTTTAATTTACTCGTAATAGTCTGCATTAAAAATTCATTTCGGTCCGTAGTCCCTTGATACTTTTCAATAACATATTCGCACTTTCTTAAAAATAAACTAAGCAAATTAGTTTCACCACTGAATTCTGGAATTAAATTTAAAACATCCCGAGGGATCAACGATTCAGCAAGTTGCATAGAAAATGGTGTTTCAGTACGAGCCGACGGGGCTGCACCGGTTGCCGCGGTTACAGGAATCTGACCTTGATTCATTTTAAATGAAATCGTAAAAAAAAACGAACAAAAGATAAGCAACAATTTAAAATAAAAATAATTAAAAGTAAAATTCTAGTTCTATAATTATCAAACTTAATTAAAATTAAAAGAAAAGAAAATGAAACAATAAAAGAATGAAAAACCTTATCGTTATAATAACGTGAAAATAATATTCACTTGATTTATAATTATTCACTAATTATTAAGAATTAATTTCCACCATAAAAGGTTTTTCACTCGATTTTCCAGATTTAATGAAATAATCGGTACCTACAAAAATATATTTAATATTATTAACATTACTATTATGGGGAATTAGGAAGGAAGTAGAAGGTTACTCACAGTCCAACCGCCTTATAAACTTTCAACATCTCTGCTCACCCACGTTATCGTTACGCTTATCTAACGTATTTATTTGGTTCGAGGATTGCCAAGAACGTCTCACTGATTTTAAGTTACGACGACTCTACGTTATCACTCGCGAATAAGTTCTTTAGTGTTCTTTCCACTTTTCCGTGTAACACTTGACTTTCCGCGAAAGCAACGGTTTACGGCAATCCTACCGGCTGCGCCAGTTAGATTTCGGGAGCGATGCGACGGCAGAAATAAAACGTTAGGGCCCGTTATACTAAGAGTTTTATTTGAAACGACCCGAGCTTACAGAGTTTGATGCAAGACTGCTTATTCTACCTAGCCTAATACATACATAGAACTTAAAACTAAGGTGGTGGTCGCTGGCGCCTGCACATTCCATCATGTCTGGCTGATAAAGACAAAAGTGCAGCGTACGAGCTTATGGCTCTACCACAGAGATAGATAAGGTGAGTTCAGAGAATGTAACTAGGTTGTTAGTACAAGGTATTAGTGATAATGTTTTATAACATGGTAAACAACAAAGGAAAGCAACAATAGACAGCGATACACTGCGTAGCTGACAGATGTATATTAGTCATTTTTCTCTTCGTAATACGACGAGGTCCTCCTCAGTTCTTATCAGCCGACTGGGCATCCCCTCTTTTTCGCGCACATATACTTTCCCATTTGCAATCCAACATTGCTCATATGTGCTGGTTTTGATGAATTCCCTGCTTAGGTAGTGGAGGCGTTTCGTCATGGTAGTGAGAGCTTCTGAAACAAATATGGGTTTTTCCGGTCCCATAGCTTGCAGATGAGTAGTATTAAGTCGATTTCTGCTATTGACTTTATTGTAGTTTTTAGACGACTTCAGGAACTGTTCTTTGATTACTGGAGAAGAGAATTCGACGAGGACGGTGCCAACTGAGTCTTTATTACCCCTTGTGCGAAAAATGTTTTTAATGTCAGTATTTATCACAGGCTGATTTATGATATCTCCTAACTTTTGAACAGAGTTCATCAGCGATTGTTGGGTTTCAGGGTTTGTGCTAGGTAGATTTTTCAACTCAAGTGTTGCTGATTTCAAATTTTTCTCCAGGTGGTCAACTTTTAGTTCTAATGTTTTAATAATTTTATTATTATTAGAACACTCAGACTTTAGGTGATTTAGTTCTTTCATAGCATCGTCGTATTTATCTGACAGAAATTGAACCGAAGCTCTGATCTCATCATTTTGTGTTCGAATCTCAGACGTCTGTGAAGTAATCAATGAGTTTTGAGATCTGATGTTCTCAAGAGCAGCGTTTAAACTATCAATTTTTAGATTTTGTTGTGTTTGTTGCGACACCATCTCAGAAAACATATTTTTCATTTCCAAAATCATATTCTCCATCCGTTCAAACTCCACATAGTCTCCATGCCTGCGTTTCCTTTGTGTGATATGTTCATTTTTGTCAGAACTCAAAGATAAATTCGGCTCAGACTTATGTAATGTCGGCGACGATGCCGATGGAGTACTAGGGGGCGAGCGACGAATCATTGTACTTATTTTGCAGTATTTACAAACAAAACAGGAGTTGATTTATCACCGAACGTAGTAAACAAACAATAATTTGACAGCATGCGGTAGTCGTAAAATAATAAGTCACCTCAATCACTGTGCGCCAGCGCGCCGTAGCTGTGTTCCACTCGCCTTCGTAAATATTCGTCAAACCGAACTGTCTCCGAACGGGCTACGATCGCTTTGTCCTTGAAGATACAACGCGTACGAGGACGGTACTTGAACTCGGCGCGTCGCTCGGTCTTCCACTGACACGATGACTCACGAACTTCGCAGCGCAAAATTAAAATTTTTGCAACCGCTTTTTATTAAAACTGAGTTTATCTGTTGGTTTCTTGATATTGATGTAAACTGATTCGCGCACAAGGTAGCTTGTGAACTGGGCTACACGACTGTATATTATTTTAAAGTCGGATATTGCTTTAGACACTATATAGATTTTTTATATACAAGCACACTGTGAGTACGTGTTGTCGCACGCAAGAGCGCGGGGGGAGGTTTAATCGGGGAGAGGTCACAGAAAATACCAATGGCATCCTGGGACTTCTCCCAGGATTCCAGAATGTGACTGATGAGTTTTACTCCCGCGTCTGTTGTCGACCTACCCTTCGTAAAACCAAACTGTTGACTATGCAGAATCCCATTTGAGTTGAAGTGAGACAGCATCTGGCATCTTTTGAGTCATGGATACTCGATTAAAGAGAAATTCTATTCTATTCTATAATGCTGAGAAGCTATTGATACAATAGAGCGGCACATGGTAAAAAAAAACATTAAGGCTGTTCTTGTCTGTTCTAAGCTTCGTTCGTTATCTCGGTTCAAAGTGATGAAGCAAACTAGACTATGTTCTCAATCTGATAATTATGAAACGAGGTGGATTGAATGCAGATAGGTCACGGGAGCCACTTGCAACTCACACTTCACAGGACCTCAAGACTTAGAGACCTCTAGACAAAGTGATGTTTTTATCAAAAGTCAAAATGTTTTGAAATAAGCTACCGTAGCTGGGCGCCAGTCTCTTGCGAGAAACGCATCTTGGATGTTCAGACTTTCATTTCTCGCAAGCATCGTTAATGCAACCGATTTTTTTCGTTCTTAATAAGCGATCGAAAGTTTGCGACAATGTCGGTATCTATGTCGAGACTGCCGGCCCTAGTAACAGTTGTATCGTACAACATTCAAAATAGCATGATACTTTAGACACCTTTTTGGGGTTCCGTAGTCAAATGGGTAAAACGAAACCCTTGTAATTTCGTCATGTCCGTCGGACCGTCCCGACAGATGTCATACAAATAATTTATTCCGACGCTAAATGCACTAAATCGGTACAAATTGGAAGGAATTTTACGGTATATCATTGTATAGCTGTAAACCTTTACAGTAAAATTACAGAGATGACGAAAATATATCAATGCATGTATGTGCATACGGTGTTTACACGATTATGCTCTTAAAAGATTATGAAAATTAAGGGACTTTGCTATATAAATCAATAGTTTTTTAGGTGATTAGGATATTATTATCTTTAATACATAAAACGGGAAATTTACCATGTTTTAATATTAGTTTCAAGTTCCCGATTTTTTCGGCACTGTTGCATGCCAATGATCTCGGATAAACCACGGATTATCCGTTTTATGCCAGTTTTAAAATTTATATTAGAATGTTTTCAGCTGAATCCGTAGAAACAACTTTGTTTTTCCATAACTATTTCTATATTAGATACCAACGTATTTTTCAGTCATTATAATCATTTTAATTTTATGGAACCCAATATACGTAGACTAACACGCATTAAGGTATATTTTGCCAGTTTTATCAAATATTTAACCTGTTTTTATGAGCATGGTAACCCACCAGTTTCTAATTATATTATTTTATCGAGCAACAAAGTGAATAATAAAAATATTAGATAACAATGTTTGTTGAAATTTTAATTAACTTACTCGTAATAATTATATCGGACAGGAAATAGATTATTTGAACATTAATAATATGGTTTAATTAATAGCAAACATATAAAGTTAAAAACATAATATAATTACAGGATGGAAAGTCTTTATTAAGCTAGAATACACTTTATTGAGGGCAGCGGTGGCCCAGAGGTGTCGGCCCCGTCTTACGAGCAGTAAGTGGGTTCGACTGGGTTCAAACCCGCCTGCCTGGGCATTACTTTTTTTTGTAAATATCGTGAGGAAACTGGCATGTCCAAGAACCAAAAATTCGAAGACATTTGTGACATCTACCAAACCGCAATGGGCCCGCGTGGTGAATAGCCCATTCCCTCTTATACAGAGGAGGCCTGTATCCCAGTAGAGGGAACATTATAGGCTGATTATTCTTATGCTATGCTATACTTTATTGTACACCAAAATTGTAACACGGCTATTTTACAATATTGATAATAAAAAATAAAAAAAAATAAAATAAATATCCCTGGACATTTCACACAGCACCATCTAGTCCCAAGCTAAGCAACCTAATGCTTGTGTTATGGTAACTAGATGGCTGATAAACTACATATATACATTTTTTTTTGTAAATACATACATATTATAGATAGAAAAACACCCAGACCCGGAACAACTACTTGTAGGTCATACAAATATTTGTTCCGTACGGGAATCGAACCCGCAACATGCAGCGCAGCAGTCAATCGCTTGACCCCTGCGCCAACCGTGTCGTCAATAATGCAATGTTATGATGATGTTATGCTAATTATCACCAGCCTAGCCTTTTCCCAACTATGTTGGGGTCGTCTTCCAGTCTAACCGGATGCTGCTGAATACCAGTATTTTACATGGAACGACTGCCTATCTGACCTCCACAACCCAGCTAGCACTGGGTAACACGATACCCTTTGGTAGACTGGTTGTCAGACTTTCGAGCCACTGACTACCTTAACGACTGCCAAAGATATACAACGTCAAGGGGGACCTTAACGTGCTTTCCAAGGCAAGGAGGAAACTCGGTATGTAATGGGTGGTCACCCATCCACGGACCAACCTAAGTAAGCGCGGCTTAACTTAAAGATCGACCCGAGTGGCTTTTATTATATAGCCACGAGCTCCTCATGATGTTATGATAATGTCACTCCTGATGGTGTTATGCTAATGTCACGGGAAAAACGGCGCTATTATCGCTGTTATAGATATCTAAGGCCTCTGCCTCGAATTTTGCGGACAGCGGGGCGGCGGCGGCGGCGCGCGGGAGCAGCAGGATCTTATGCGTAAAATGAAATGGACCGGTTCTCGAAAACAGCGGCGCGGGGGCGGGCAACGAGCGGTGCACTCCAGTCAACGAGCGCCGCCGCCGCCGCCGCCCCGCTGCCCGCAAAATTCGAGGCAGCGGCCTAATGACTGACTTGACTACTAAACTGCTATAGACTTAAAATAAAAAAATATACCGGCCGAATTGAGAACCTCCTCCTTTTTGTTGGAAGTCGGTTAAAAAAGGGGGTTAGTTGGCGGGTAGTGTTTATATAACATCACGCCCGTAATCCGCAAAGGATAAGGCAGAAGTGTACTTGATGGCACACCCATAATTCGCCATTTTTGTAATGTATTTATATGGAAAAAAGGGGGGGTGGGGGGCATATAACCATCAACCGGGCACAAATCCAGACTGTGGTTGCTTCTGAAGAGTCCTGGTGGAAAAAAAATATTCAAACAACTTCGCGACAACCTCGCGAGCCAACTCAAGATACTTGATTTGCTTATCTTTCTCGGCCTTCACGAGGTTAAGAACCATTATTATTAACACTAAAATACTAACAAAACCATGTAGTCTGAAGTAAAGTTTAATTTATTTATTTTATTTAAAAAATCTTCTTTCTTGATCACCCGTACTCCTTGGTACCAGCTGTCATTCGTAGATCTATGATAATAAATGGCCCACCATAAATTTATTTATTTATTTATTTTATTTATTTATTTATTTATTCAGAAATACATTTGTGCGGGACAGTGAAAATAGTGTACATAGTGATTAAGTGCATAGTGCGCGCTGATAGGACAGTACATAGTGATTTAGTGTTACGAACGCGCTGATAGGACAGTACATAGTGATTTAGTGTTACGTACGCGCTGATAAGACAGTATATAGTGATTTAAGTGACATATAGACACTGCCAGGACAGTATATAAGCATGTTGTACAGTGAATTTGATATAGTAAGTCTCTAAATAGATAGTTTCTTAACGTTTGTTTTGTTCACATAGCAGATTTATTGTTAGTAGTAAATAAGTTTATTATGTTATGTTTTTGTTATTTTATATTTTTGTCTGATAGTTCTTGTTACATAGAAGCTAATAACACATAGTTTTACATAGGTTTATATAGAAAAAGTTAGCGAAAAACGCAAAAATTGTCTCGCGGTTCACTTTAAGGTAAAGTTTTGTAGTACTTAAGGTAATTGCGCAATGTTTTCCCGCCTTTTTGCACTGTTCTGATTGGTTAATCGCTTAACGAAATCTGTATAAAAAAGGGGCCTTTTTTTGCATTCGACACAGGATCGCCAGTGGTCCTAGTGCTGCCCCAAGTGACAAGTGCCGGAGTTAACCTAAAAAGTGAAATCGTTTGTGGGTACACTGGGAAAAACTTTTCCGCCCGGACCGTCTTTTACTCTTACTTTCCCTGTGTTCACGCTAGTGTTAGCACTGGTGTGAGCACAGGGGGAGGCTCGTTGCTGTCCGGTGCCCCGAGCACCGTTGCGGTCGCGGAACCACTCCACCGTTAGTGAGTTTACGAAAGAAGATGCCGAAGCCTGGCGCCCGCGGCCCGTCCGGCCGTGGAGGCGCCGGCCGTCACCAATACGATGAGCATCGTTCCGGGTTGGACCGGACGACGTCGATGCCGAACATCGGCGAGGCGTCGCCCGGTTCAACGATGGCTGGACCCTCTCCTCCTCGTAGTGAGGAGAAGAAGGTGTCCAGCGTGAAGAAGACGTCGTCATCGACGAAGAAGATGTCTGGAGAGGAAGCGGGACCAAGCACGGCAGCCGCGGCGCGCGGCCCGTCGACGACGCTGGCGCCTGCGCGCGGTGCGCCGGTGCTGTCGCCGAGCCGCTCGCAGCACGCCGTAGCCGTGCGACCGTCCGCCTTCCGCCCGGTGCCTATCCAGGCCCCGGGACCCGCCGCCGCCCAACCGGGCCGAGTGCCGGGTGTACGAGCGACAGGCGTGGCGGCGCGTCACGCAGCGCCGACTGCGAAAGCGTCCGCGCCCCTGTCGCGGTCCACTGCGGCCCCCCCCCGCCCCCCGGCGCCTACCGCGCCCCCACCAGCGCCACCTGCGCACACCTCCGCGCAACCAGCTGCGCGCCCCACCGCTGCAACGCGACCCGCTGCGTCGACTGCGCCCTTTGTGGCTGCGTCCGCGGCGAGCGCCCCCAGCGGTGGCTACACAGCTTCGCGCACCGCCACCGCCGGCCCCAGGCGCAGCCCGTTGACCGGGCCGGCGTCGCCTGCGGTGCGCCCGCACCTTAAGATGCCGCAAGGCGCCCGACCGGCGCCCGTGGCGCCTAGTGCGCCCGACTCGCCGGCGCCACCTCGCGCCTCGGCCTATGACTCGCCGGCAGGACTGTCGGCATGCTCGTCGGGAGCCGGCTCGAGCATGTCGGTGGTGTCTGCGTGCTCGGCTGAGTCAGGGCCGAGTGCGCTGAGAAGGCGCACCCCACCAGCATCACCGACGCCGTCGCTGGACTACTACGAGGCGCGACTGGAGGCGCGCCCGCAGCGACGGCGTCGCAGCATGGACGAGTCCGAGGAGGAGGCGAAGCGGTACTGCCTCGACCCGCCGCGGCCGCAGCGCGTACGCGCGCCATCGCGGGGTCGGGGCGCTAGCTGCTCGCCCACCTACGCGGAGGCGGCTCGCTGCACGCCCCCCGCATCGCCCCTGCCCCTGCTGAGGGACACCGAGGAGACACGGAGGAGGGTGAGTGTCTCCAATATTACTTTTTCACAGCCGGCGGCCCCCGGGGACGCCGGCGGATCGGCCGCCAGCCAGCCCAAGCCCAAGCCGCAGAAGCGGCCTCGGTATCCTCCGCTGGTGGTGGAGAGGCTGCCGGGATGGGCCGCCCACTTCAGGGCCATCAAGGAAAAGCTGGGTCACCCCCCCAATGCCCGCCCTTACGGCACTGGGGTTCGCTTCTCGCCGGAGAGCGAGAACGAGTACAGGGTGGTCCAGCGCTACTTGACTGGCCTGGAGAAGGAGAGCGGCATATCGTGGTTCGCCTACTCACTGCCGGCGGAGCGAAGCTTCAAGGTGGCCATCCGTGGGCTGCCCGTGGACACCGACCCGGCTGAGATTGAGGAGGAGCTCCGCGCGCTGGGACACGAGCCGGAGTACGTGCGCCACATAAAGGCGCGCCAGGGAAGACCCGGCTGCGTGTTCCACGCAGTCCTAAAGAGGACGCCGGAGGCCAGGTCCCTGTTCGACACCTCCGTGTTTATGTACATGCGGGGTGTCAAGATAGAGGCCTGGCGGGGCAAACGTGGGCCCGCACAGTGCCACCGGTGCCAAAAATTCCGGCACTCGTCGCACCACTGTCACCGGCCGCTCGCCTGCGTCCGCTGGGGAGAGGGGCACGCTGCGCGTGATTGCCCCCGCCCTCGTGATGAACCGGCGACCTGCGTCAACTGCGGGGGTGATCACCCCGCGAACAACGTCCGCTGCCCTACATACCAGGCGGAGATCCGGAACAGGCGAGCCGGCCCCGCCGCCGCCACGACCGCCTCACGCCGACCGGATACGGTCATCGAGAGGCCAACAGAAGTGGCCTCCACCGAGGCCCAAGGCGCGTCGCTGATGGCGGCGGCCAACGGGCCCACCACCAGGGGGGAAGCTCCCTCCAGGGGCGAAGCCCCCTCCTCCTCCAAGCGGCGGAGGAACAAGCGGAAGAAGCGCAGGGGTAAGGGGAAGAAACCCGCGCCCCCCGCCGCACCCAAAGAAGACACCCTCCGGGGCGACCAAGCCCAGGCGCAGGCTGTTTTACCGCCACCACAACCAACAACCAAAATTCCACCTAAGAGGGTGGAGAGGCCGGCAGCTGGCGTCGGCATAGCGCGGCCTACGGCCCCACCCACCACCACTACCACCAGAAGAAGCACCACGAGCGCCGGCCCAGCTGCCGACGCAAAGAAGAAAAATAAGGAGTTTACAGCCTGCGCCATACAGCTGCTGATGGACCTGATAAAGGCCATCAGGCAAGGCCAAGACGCGGAGCTGGTCATCCTCGACGGCCTGGCCTCATTGCTCACCCTCTACCATGGCTAGGCCGCTGAGGGTGATTCACTGGAACGCCCGCGGCCTTCAGGGTAAGGTCGCCCCCCTCCGCCGCCTCCTCAGGCAAGAGGACATCGACGTGGCGCTGATAAGCGAGACGCACCTGGGAGAAGGAGACAAGCTGCGATTCCCGGGGTATCTCGCTTATAGGAAGGACGAAAAGTCGGCATCCGCCTCGCAGCACCGCTACCGTGGGTTGGCAGTACTAGTAAGGCGGAGAGTCGTACATCAAGAGCTTCCCGTGCCGACGACCGGCACATTCTACGCGCTGGGTGTGCAGCTGCACGTCGCCGGCGAGGATCTCGCCATCTACGCCTGCTATAGGGCGCCCAAGGTCCAACTGGACCCGTCTGAGCTGCGGGCGCTCTTGGGGGCCAACGGCGGCGCGACGATCCTAGCTGGCGACCTAAACTGCAAGCACCCGGCGTGGAACTCTGCCGTCGCCAACGCAGGGGGGAGACGGCTCTCCGCCGACGCCGAAGCCTTTGGGTACACGGTGTCCGGCCCAGAGTCGCCCACCCACTACCCGGACGTCAGCACTCACTCGCCGGACGTGCTGGACATCGTGGTCCACCAAGGGCTACACTGCCAACTCACCCAACAAGTACTGGACGACGAGATGCAGTCGGACCACCTACCAGTACTCGTCGTCCTCTCGGGGATGCCGACCCGACTGAAGTCCGCAGCGCCACGTCGAGAGATCGACTGGGACCAGTTTGCAGAAAAGATTGAGGCCACCACCCCGTCTCGGCCCATCGCCACCTCCGCGGACGTGGACCAGGTGGCGGTAGAGGTCACTGCTTGCATACGGAGCGCCTTGGAAGCGGCGACGTCGACCGTATCGCAGGAGAGAGCATCCTACCACCAACAGCCTCTCCCTGCCTACCTGCAGAAGATGATCGCCGACAAGAGGCGCCTGCGCAAGCAGTGGCAGCAACTAAGATGCCCCACCCTGAAGACGCAGCTGAACCGTCTCGCGGAACGGATTAAGGCCGAGATGCGGGACCGGGAAGCCGCGAGCTGGGAGGAGAGAATAGAGTCGGCGGCCGGCAACTGGCCGTCTGTACACAGACTCTGCCGGCAGCTATCGAGTACCCCAGCTCCGGTGCGCCCGCTACGAGATAGCGGAGGGGCGCTGAAGTACAGAGCAGAGGACCGGGCGGAGGTCTTCGCCCAGCACCTGGAGCGTCAGTTCCAACCGAACCCGACCACAGACGCCGAGCATGTCGCAACAGTGGAGCAACACCTTGGGGAGTACTTCGCTGCGCCGATAGCTCCCGAAGAAGACGCTATCTTTTTCTCGCCTGGGGCAGTCAGACGCGCCATCCTTAGGACGAAGCCCAGGAAGGCCCCTGGTGCCGACGGTATCACGAACACAGCGCTGCGCCGGCTGCCGTTCCGTATGGTAGCGGCGCTGGCGCGCCTGTACACGGCGATACTGCGCACCGGGGCCTTTCCCGCCTCGTGGAAGGAGGGGCGCGTCATTATGCTGCCCAAGGCGGGGAAAAACACTCTGAAGCCCGAGAGCTATCGGCCCATTACGCTGCTGCCGACCATCTCCAAGGTGTTCGAGTCACTCCTGTTGCGGCACCTCCAGCCGCACATTACCCCACGACCGGAACAATTCGGGTTTCGGGCGGAACATAGCACGACGCTCCAGCTATCGAGGGTACTGCACCACATGACAGCTGCGACAAACAAGAAGGAATACTGGGTGGCAGTATTCCTCGATATGGAGAAGGCCTTCGACCGTGTATGGCACGACGGCCTTATTTACAAGCTGGCCCACTCTGAAGCGCCCCGTCGCGTGGTCAAGGTGGTCCAATCTTTTCTGTCCCACAGGAGTTTCCGGGTGGTGGTCGAGGGAGCGCTCTCCGGCGCCTATCCGGTGCTGGCGGGCGTGCCGCAGGGCAGCTGCGTCTCGCCAGCGTGCTACTCGCGGTTCACCGACGACATCCCCACGACGCCCCAGGTGATGCTCGCGCTGTATGCCGACGACGCCGCGTACATCGCTACCTCGCTTAACGCGAGGCACGCGGCGGTCAAAATGCAGCGCGCGCTCGACTTGCTCCCCGACTGGCTGTCGAAATGGCGGTTGTCGGTGAACGTGGGTAAGACGCAGGCGATAGTCGCCGGCGCGGCCCACCTCCCACCACCCTTGACGCTACAGGGCGCCGACGTCGCGTGGATGCCCCAGGTCAAGTACCTAGGGGTGACCATCGACCGTCGGCTCTCTATGGGGTCACATGTCCGCCAGGTCGTGGCACGGACCAGGGCCGCTCGCGGCCAACTCCGTCCAGTGCTCTCGTCCCGCCTCCCGGTGCGCGTCAAACTGAGCGTATATAAGACTTATATACGCTCTATATTGACGTACGCCGCCCCCGCCTGGTTCGCCCTCACTAGCGAGGGAAACAAGAAGAGGCTACGTGCGCAACAGAATATGACGCTGCGCACCATCGTTGCTGCCCCTCGCTATGTGAGGAATAACGTAATCGGGCGTGGCCTCGGGATTGAGAGCCTGGACGCCTTCATCCGGCGCCTTGCGACGGGAATGTTCGCGCGTGCCGACGCATCTGCTTGGCCGCACGTCAAGCACATAGCGCCATGGCACGCGCGCCCCCCTGACGCGAGGCGCCCCCTACCCCGCGACCTGGCTGCGGACACTGACCCCACCCTACCGGATGTGACTCCCGGGTAAGTTGTACCAGGTTACACGCAACTTACCTGCACAATATGACTCTACACACTACATGCACCCTGTTACGTGACGTGTTCTAAGTTAATATAGGCGCGTCACGTAGCAACTCATACATGCATCTCTCTACACTCAGGTAGATTCACAGGGGGGCGTGGCGCCTAGCCACGCCCACTCAGACACTGGGCGGTGTCACTCAGTACAATACCGCCCACACACACATGACGGCTTCTTAGCTCGGTCCGCTACCGGCTCGCTCTGGTTTGTGGGACGGGCGGGAGCCTTACACCCACTGTAGGTGCGTCGAGTCGGCACCCCTGTCGCTGGTCGTCACCCGCCGGGCCTCCTCCGGGCAACCGGAGGTCTCACCTGGCGGTGACAGACCGCCGGGGTGGCGTGAAGAAAGCAACACTGTAATCAGTGTTAGTAACGCGCCTACAGTAACTTCATAGCAACTACACACATGGGCGCGCGATGTTTATCGCGCGCTACAGGCTGCGCCTAAATAGGCCATCCTAGGACGGGCCCGTGTTGACGGGCCAAGGTAAAGCCTCCACGGCCAGGGGGCGAAGCCCCGTGACCGTCTGCCGCGCCCCCTTGCGGGGGCGCAGCGACTTCCAACATGCATGCATTCGACACAGTCAACGGCAGGCCACCTTCAAGAATACTCTCCTAAGAAGCAAGAAAAATAAATAAGAAGAAAGAAGCAGTTCCCGAGTTTTATTCTCACCAACCCAGTAACAGTGTTGTGCTCATACTGCACAATTAATGGTCCTTCGAGCGCCGGATTTGTGGGAAGATCTACGGGAAGACTTGAAGAGCTAGGGAAGATTTCTCCACGTGAAGATTTCGAAGATTTTAGCTAGGGAAGATTTATCTACGTGAAGATTTCGAAGATTTTAGCTAGGGAAGATCTACCTACGTGAAGATTTTGAAGATTTTAGCTAGGGAAGATCTACCTACGTGAAGATTTGGAAGATTTTAGCTAGGGAAGATTTATCTACGTGAAGATTTCGAAGATTTTAGCTAGGGAAGATCTACCTACGTGAAGATTTCGAAGATTTTAGCTAGGGAAGATCTACCTACGTGAAGATTTCGAAGATTTTAGCTAGGGAAGATCTATCTACGTGAAGATTTCGAAGATTTTAGTTAGGGAAGATTACTACGTATCATCAGCTGACAGAATGCCCGTCACACGCTCCGAGGGAAGAGGACGCAAGCCACCGGTGGAACAGAAGCCGTCGTCGTCCGAGACTACTAACTCGGCGACCGGTACCAGCGCGGAAGCCAGCACGGAAGAATCTACAGCAACAGGGACGACCGCCACGGAGACATCAGAACAAACAGACACCTCCGCGGCGACTGATCCAACCACCGTGACCTCCGCCACCGACGCAACCACCTCGACTGCCGCAACCTCTGCTTCGGCCGCAACCGCCACCTCCGCCTCGCAACCTGCTACCGCCGCCGCTCCGTCCGTAACCCCCTCGGCTACGACGACACTAACGGCAGGTGCGAGAGCGAAACAGCTGATGAAGCCGCCCGCGACTGTCAACAAAGAAACTCGTCAAGAAACAGAAGCTTCCACAGTAAGGCAAGCTACAAGGAACAATGCCGTTCCACCGAAGACGACGGGAACTCAGGATCTCCGCCACCCTAACAAGAAAGGGGCGGGGGGGGGATCAACACACAGCAGAACAAAAGAAATCAAGCTCGCAAAAGCGAAAGAAGATTTACTACGCCTGCAAGTGGAACTAGCAGCAGCGCGACTAGCCGCCTTGGAAAAGGAAGACTCAGAAGAAGAAGAAGATGACGTCTCTCTCTATTCAAAATCTGAAGTTAACGCAAGAGTGGACAACTGGTTGGAACATCAAGTGACTCGTCCGGTGTTAGCGATCACCAACGAACCTCACCACCCCCCAGAAGAACCAACAGTCGGACTCCACATAGAAGAACCAAGGCCAGCGAAGCATGAAGAAATACGTCAGTCATCGGCGGGAGGGCAAACTGACTTAGCCCTCCTAGCCGAAGCCATCACCCGAGCAGTCGGCGCCGCCCAACGACCCAAGTTCATCGAGTTGCCATTTTTTAGTGGGTCGCATCAAGAATGGCTACCCTTTCGCGCCGCCTACAGTGAAACAGAAGCAATGTTCAGTCCGGTTGAAAACACGAATCGACTTAGAAGAAACCTGAAGGGGAAGGCCAAAGAAGCGGTTGAAGGCTTACTCATAACCAACGCGCATCCAGCTGAAGTAATGAAGACTTTGGAGTCAAGATTCGGAAGACCAGAGTCAATAGCCATGCTGGAGATGGAAACACTTCGAGGTTTACCCCGCCTTACTGAGTCACCGAGGGACATCTGCATATTCGCCACGAAAATATCCAACGTAGTGGCGACGTTGAAAACCTTGGGTTGTTTCAACTACATGTACAACCCTGAACTCGCGAAGACATTGGTGGACAAGCTGACGCCTACTCTACGATACAGATACTACGACTTCTCAGCCACACAGCCACGTGAAGACCCTTGCCTCATCAAGATAGAAAAATTCTTCAGAAGGGAAGCAGAGTTGTGCGGACCTTACGCACTGCCTGAACAGATGGCAGCACCTACGTCAACCGCACCACAAAGAAGGACGCAGAGGGTCAACAACGTAATTGAGAAGACACAGACATCGAAGTGCATCATATGTGAAAACACAAGTCACACCAACGCAACAGAATGTGAAAAGTTTGAGAAGATGGACGCGAACGCAAGATGGGACATGGCCAAGTCCAAACGCCTCTGCTTCAGATGTCTTCGTTATAGGAACAAGACACACCACTGCAAACCAAGGCCATGTGGTGTCAACAACTGCAAGTACTCTCATAACAAGATGCTGCACTACGAAAAGAAGACAGAGAAGACAGAAGATAAAGAAACAGAAGTAATCAACTCGACTTGGACCGTCAAGAAGCAGTCCTACTTGAAAATTCTACCGGTTCAAGTAAAGGGACCGAAAGGAGCCGTCGACACCTTCGCGTTAATGGACGACGGGTCAACAGTCACGCTCGTCGACGACAGTGTAGTAACAAGCATCGGAGCAACGGGACCTGTCGATCCGCTGAAAATAGAAACCATCAATGATATGAAGACATCAGAATCAGCCTCAAGAAGAGTCACCATCAAATTAAAGGGGCTCAACGATCGTGAAGAACAGATACAAGCACGCACAGTGAAGAACCTGCAAGTTTCGTCTCAACGAGTTCCACAAGAACTAGTGGAAGGGTGTCAACACTTAACTGACATCAGGGGACACCTAACGTACGCGAATGCGAAACCACGAGTGCTCATCGGTCAAGACAACTGGCATCTTCTGCTGACTACGGAAACCAGAAGTGGAGACAAGAACCATCCAGTGGCATCCCTCACGCCACTAGGTTGGGTACTCCATGGCAGCCAGACCCGAACCTTCGGACAGAAGATTGACTTCGTATCACACATAACAGAAGATGCAGAAGAGAACATAGAAAACCTCGTGAAACAATACTTCGAGATGGATGCTCTATGCCTGAATCCCAAAAGACCGAAGACTGATCCAGAGGAACGAGCGCTACGCACCCTAGAGAAGACCACAACAAGAATGGAAGATGGAAGATTCCAGACCGGCCTTCTCTGGCGTAAAGAAGAGGTCAAGTTCCCGAACAACTACGAAAACTCACTGAAGAGGCTCTTCAACATAGAAAAGAAGATCGATCGTGAACCTACACTCAAGAAGAAGTACGTCGAACAGATGGACGCTCTCATCTCTAAAGGGTACGCCGAACCCGCTCCACAGCAGAAGACAACAGACAAGACTTGGTATCTGCCTCACTTCGCAGTTATCAACCCAATGAAGCCAGACAAGCTTCGAGTGGTACACGACGCGGCCGCCAAGACCAAAGGGGTGGCTCTCAACGACATGCTGCTCAAAGGTCCCGACCTACTACAGTCTCTACCAGGCGTCGTCATGAGGTTCCGACAACACGCAGTCGCCGTCACAGCGGACATCAAGGAGATGTTCATGCAGGTCAAGCTACGAACAGAAGACAGAGATGCACTGCGGTACTTGTGGCGCGGAAATCGACGAGACGACCAACCTCCAGAAGAATACAGGATGACATCATTAATCTTCGGAGCATCGAGTTCACCATCGACAGCAATCTACGTCAAGAACCTGAACGCCAAACAGCACGAAGAAACTCACCCAGAAGCCGCCGCAGCCATCACACAGAAACATTACGTCGACGACTACTTAGACAGCTTCAGAAGCCTGGAAGACGCCGAGCGTATCACTAAGAGTGTACGGGAAGTACACATGAAAGCCAGCTTCGAGTTAAAGCAATGGAAATCGAACTCGATGTCACTCCTAGAGGCGCTCGGGGAAGCCACTCAGTCGGAAGACATAGAACTCTATAAAACAGAAGAACAAACAGAAAGAGTCCTGGGTGTCATATGGAAGATCAACTCAGACGAGCTTACCTTCAACCTCAACTTAACTAGAATACCTTCAACACTAAAAGAGGGTAAGCAGCCGACGAAGAGAGAAGCCTTAAGAATAGTAATGTCACTCTTCGACCCGCTCGGACTCGCCTCGCCTATCACGATCAGAGCGAAACAACTCCTCCAAGAAGTCTGGCGCAGAGGAACAGCATGGGATGACAAGATCGACGAAGACCTGGCGGAGCAGTGGGAAACATGGATGGCGCACCTAAAGAGCCTCCACAAGGTGGCGATCCCGAGGCAATACTTACACTACAGCGATGCCACCTCCCTGGAACTCCACGTCTTCAGCGACGCCAGCGAGTCTGCCTACTCTGCGGTTCTCTTCTGGAGATCGGTGGCAGCCGACGGCGAGGTCGCTCTGTCCCTCATCATAGCCAAAGCAAAAGTGGCGCCATTGAAGCTGACATCGATTCCCAGACTGGAGCTGCAGGCAGCGGTCATGGGCACCAGACTGGCAGAGACAGTGGTCGAAGAGCACGAGAGGAAGCCCGATCGCAAGGTGTTCTGGACAGACAGCAAGACGGTCCTCACCTGGATAAGGACGGGCTCGAGATCGTACAAACCATACGTAGCTCATCGTCTGGCAGCTATAGAGGAAAGCTCTAAGGTCAATGACTGGCGCTGGGTACCAACAAAAATGAACGTGGCGGACGACGCCACCCGAGACGTGCCAGCAACTTTCGACAAGAATCATCGGTGGTTCAAAGGCCCTGACTTCCTGTACTTGGCGGAACACTCATGGCCAATAGAAACCACGAGAACACCAACAGAAGAACCTTCTGAGGAAGAGAAGACTCATCACGTAAACGTCAAGAGAAGACTGAAGCTTGCAGAGGGTCTGCCTGATCCAACAAAATTCTCCAACTGGGACAGACTCCGGTACTCAACAGCGCGCGTTCTGCAATTTATCCAACTCTGCAGAGCCACCAAACAAAGAGTCAACTACAGAAGAACGAAGAAGAATAAAGAGGCTGATCCTGCGTGGAAGAAAAACAACACTGCAGCGAAGAAACAGGCACCGACAACGACAAAGAAACCGTCACGAGAAGAGAAGTTATTACCAGTCACAGCAGAGTTGCTCAAGTCAGCAGAAGAACTTCTGATGCGGTCGTCTCAAGAAGAGTCCTTCGCAGAAGAGATAGACAGACTGAACAGCGGGAGGCCTATCTCAAAAGAAAGTCGCCTTCACCAACTCAGTGTCGAGTCCATAAACGGAACGTTACGACTAAGAAGTCGTATTCAAGCAGTCAAAGACGTGAAGGAAGAAGTCAAGAGCCCGCTGGTGATCGACGGTGACCACCCTACAGTCAAACTCTGGGTGCAAAGTATACATCGACAACTCCATCACTCCGGCGTAGAAGCCACAGTGAACGAGTGTAGGCAGCAATATTGGGTACTGAGATTACGCCCAATCACACGCACACTACTACGACGATGCCTGTTCTGCAGAATGAAGACTCAAGTACCACCGTACCCGAGAACCGGGAACCTACCAGCGTGTCGCCTAGCTCATCACAAACGACCCTTTACCTTCACCGGCGTCGACTACTTCGGACCTCTCTCAGTGACCGTCGGACGAACGCGACAGAAGAGATATGTGGCCATCTTCACATGTCTTACCACAAGAGCTATACACCTTGAAGTTGCCGGCTCACTAAGCGCCGACTCCGCGGTGATGGCGGTACGCAGACTGATCGCACGACGCGGCTGCCCGACTGAAATCTGGTCGGATAACGGCACCAACCTAAAAGCCGCCGACAAGGAACTAAGACAAGCGATCGACGCAGCGACCAAGGAAGAGGCGACGAAGAGGACCATTTCGTGGCGCTACATCCCACCTGGAGCCCCATTTATGGGCGGGGCCTGGGAGCGAATGGTTCGCTCAGTAAAAACAGCACTAACAGCGACGTTACACGAACGTCACCCCACAGAGGAAGTCCTCACGACTCTACTTACAGAGGTAGAGTACACCGTCAACAGTCGTCCGCTGACTCATGTCTCAGTCAGCCAGGAAGATCCAGAAGCCCTGACTCCTAACCACTTCTTGTTGGGAGGACCGGGGCGAGTGCCACAGTTAGGCACATTCACCGAGCAAGACGCCATCTCACGGTCCAGCTGGCGAGCAGTGCAGAGACTAGCAGATGTCTTCTGGCTACGCTGGGTAAAGGAGTATCTCCCTGAGCTCCAACACCGGCGGGAGCCCCACGGACAAGGTCAAGCAGTACAGGTCAACGACCTCGTACAGATCGTCGACCCGAACCTGCCACGCAACGTGTGGATCCGAGGAAGAGTCATCGCTACGTATCCAGGCCCCGACAACATCGTTCGCACGGTGGACGTGCGGACAAAGGGAGGCGTCCTGCGCCGCCCCGTGAGGAAGCTGGTGATCCTGCCCCTGTCTACGGACGTCGAGCCCGCACCGACAGCTGATGCGACGCGGTCGCACGGCGGGAGTGATGTGCGGGACAGTGAAAATAGTGTACATAGTGATTAAGTGCATAGTGCGCGCTGATAGGACAGTACATAGTGATTTAGTGTTACGAACGCGCTGATAGGACAGTACATAGTGATTTAGTGTTACGTACGCGCTGATAAGACAGTATATAGTGATTTAAGTGACATATAGACACTGCCAGGACAGTATATAAGCATGTTGTACAGTGAATTTGATATAGTAAGTCTCTAAATAGATAGTTTCTTAACGTTTGTTTTGTTCACATAGCAGATTTATTGTTAGTAGTAAATAAGTTTATTATGTTATGTTTTTGTTATTTTATATTTTTGTCTGATAGTTCTTGTTACATAGAAGCTAATAACACATAGTTTTACATAGGTTTATATAGAAAAAGTTAGCGAAAAACGCAAAAATTGTCTCGCGGTTCACTTTAAGGTAAAGTTTTGTAGTACTTAAGGTAATTGCGCAATGTTTTCCCGCCTTTTTGCACTGTTCTGATTGGTTAATCGCTTAACGAAATCTGTATAAAAAAGGGGCCTTTATAAGGCGAAGTGGACTGAAGTGTCCAAAATGTGCGCGGAGTACAAAATTAACTACACAAGCGCCCGATCTACCCTCCAGGGTATCAAGGTCACCATCCCTACGTCTACGGACTACAGGGAGCTCGTTCGCGGCCTGCGTGGAAGACATATTGCCTTCCACACCTACGCCCTCCCTGAAGAAAAGCCCACCAGGGTAATCATACGTCGCGTCCCCAAGGAGATCCCGTCCCAGGAGATCCTGGACGACCTCACTGCCCAGTCCGTCCCAGTCTCGGCAGTCCACCGCCTTCACAAGGCGCGTGGTGGCGAGGAGTACGATATGGTACTCGTCGTCTGTGACCCCGTCGAGGGTCACCACCCCATTTTCAAGGTTAAAACCTTGTGCTCCCTTTCGGGCATCTCAATAGAGAAGCCCTATAAGTCCCACACAATTGGCCAGTGTCAAAACTGCCAATTATATGGGCATTCCCAAAAGCACTGTTTCGCACCGGCCAGGTGCGTAAAGTGCTTAGAAAAGCACGCTACGGCGGACTGTTCCCGTCCAAAGGACAGGACGCTGTGCACCGAGCCGCCGAGCTGTGTGCTTTGCGGCCAGTCCGGCCATCCGGCCAACTACAGGGGCTGCCCCAAAGCCCCTAAGTTCAAAGCGGCCAAGCTGGCAAAGCGCAATAGCGCGCGCCAGCAGAGAGAAAGCCCCTCAGCCCTTCCCCCTTCTGCTCTCTTGCCAGAGCGCCTCAGTCCTCAAAGGACCTCACCTTGGAACGCGCTCAACCATCAGCGCGCCTTCCCGGCCCTTGCTAAGGCCGCCCCTATGCCCGGGCTTATGGACAATCACATCCCTTGTCCAGCGCCTACTCCGGTAGTCGCCCCAGTAGTCTCTCTTCCTAGGCCGCCCGTCCCTGAGGCGGCCACAGAAACTTCATTTGAAACCATTGCCCGGTTTCAAGTCTTCGTGTCGTCAGAGGCCGACCGCTGTGCGGACGAGCTCAGGGCGGCCGGCAATCACCTCCCTACGATCCAGGCCATATTTAAAAGGTATCCAAGGATCGAATCCGCCCTCCGCGCCCTCAATGACTAAAATCATAATGTATAACACAAAATTAGCGAGTACTCGTCCCCGTTCCCTAAAAGTAGGTTTTTTCAATGCCAATGGCATTAGAAGTCAGCGTGATGAGATCGCCGCTTTCCTTCGCGACCATCAAGTTGACTTCTTTCTCGTTCAAGAGACCTTCCTTAAGCCCTGTCACCGTGACCCTAAAATTGCCAACTTCCGCATAGTTCGCAACGATCGGTCACGTTGTCACAAGGGAGGCACGCTTATATATTATCGTAAGGAACTGCACTGTGTTCCTATCGACCCCCCTACCATGGAATCACTATTAGAGGTTTCAGTCTGTCGGCTGGCCATGACCGGTCATCAACCGGTTCATATTATCTCGGCCTACATGCCCCCAGTTAACTGTTCGGAGGACAACTCCCTATTAGTCAAAGACCTCACTACCCTATTCGGCCTGAGCGAGTCCGTTATCATAGCGGGCGACCTCAATGCCAAACACCCTGCGTGGAATAGCATCAGGACCAACTCGAGAGGGCGGATCCTATTCGATTTAGGAGAATCACTCCACTTTGACCCCATTGCTCCTATGGAGCACACTCATTACCCCCCCTCGCCCAGCGATCGTTCCGATGTGCTCGATATAGCGCTGCTCAAGAACATCAACCTCAAGTTGCATCTGATTGAGACGCTACATGAGCTCGTCTCCGATCACCGTCCAGTGCTCATGCACCTCATCCCACGCTCGGGAATTTCAGACCCCAGCCAACCCCCTCCCACGGTTGTGATTACAGACTGGAAGAAAGTAAGCGAAAAGCTGAACTCTGACATGTCTCCACTCCTGGACGGTATCCCTGACCACATTGCCTCAGTCGCAGACACTACTGCCGCCATCGACACGTTTACAGAGCACGTTCAATCCGTATTGACGGATTGTTCGCGGGAGGTCCCAGCGATGAGTGATCACCGCTGGAGACTGCCCGCCGATATACGTGATCTGATAAACGAGAAGAATGCGGCTATACGTGCCTATAGCAACTTTCCTTGCGATGCGAACAAGGCTCACATGCGCAACTTGCAGCGTGCTGTCAAGAAGCGCACGAGTGAGCATCGATCAAATCAATGGGACAAGGAGCTTAGCGAACTCGAGCCCACCCATTTAGCTTTCTGGCAACTGCAAAGAAAGTTGCGTGCCACCGAGGAGGCCTCGACGCCCCCCCTCAACCGTCCTGACAAGAGCGTCGCTTTTGACGACTCTGAAAAAGCTGAGTGTCTAGCCGACAGCCTGGAAGCTCAGTGCACCCCTAGCTCTCAACCAGTAGACAGACGACACCTCGCCAAGGTGGATGCCGAAGTCGAACGTAGAGCCTCCCTTCCTCCTGTAGAAGACCCTGATGACCCCTTGCTTCCTGTTTCCCCTGAGGAAGTGAAGGATATCATAGATAAGCTTCAGCCTAGGAAAGCCCCTGGCGCCGATGGCTTCACCAATAGGGTGTTTAAGATACTCCCTGGTCAACTCATTGTCTTGCTGGCAGCCATCTTCAATGGCGCTTTAAGCAATAATATCTTCCCAAAAGCATGGAAAGAGGCCACTGTCATAGGTATCCCCAAACCGGGGAAACCTAAAGCCGAGCCTTCGAGCTACCGGCCGATTAGTTTACTCAGTGCACTCGGCAAAATCTACGAGAGGCTTATTTATAAGCGTCTCAAAGACTACGCCGAGTCCAAGAGCCTCATCCCAAACGAGCAATTCGGTTTTAGAACTGAACACTCGTGCGTCCAACAAGTGCACCGCATCGTAGAGCACGTAAGCGCTGGGTTCCAGCGTGGCTCGATGACAGGTGTACTTTACTTCGATATAGCGAAAGCTTTTGACAAAGTCTGGCACAACGGCTTAATATATAAGCTGTACCAACTCGGAGTGCCGGACCGTCTCGTGCTCATCTTACGAGACTTTTTGTCAAATCGTACATTTCGTTACAGAGTCGGGAATACTCTCTCTTCCCCACACCCCATCCGTGCAGGAGTCCCCCAGGGCTCCGTAGTGTCCCCACTTATTTTCACGCTGTACACCAGCGACATTCCTAGAGGTAAAACGACCCGCATAGCCCTATTCGCCGACGACACGGCCATTTATTACTCCGGGCAAGACCCTGATTTCATCGCCCGCAACCTTCAGAGAGCAGCCAATGTGCTTGGCGCTTGGTTCCGCAAGTGGAGGATTGAGGTGAACCCCGACAAAAGTCAGGCGGTTCTCTACCTCAAATCTTGGTTAAAATGTCCCCCTCCCAGACCCATCACCATGTTCGGCAAGCCTATCCCTTGGGAGAAGCAAGCCAAGTATCTCGGAGTCATACTCGACCACCACCTGTCCTTCGCGGCACACATAAAAGCAGCCCGGAACCGGGCTGCCTTTGCTATTAGTAGACTCCACTACCTAATCACTGCAAAGAGCAAGTTGTCACTCAAGTGCAAGTTGCGTCTTTACACAGCAGTTGTCCGCCCCATTATGACGTACGCTTGCGTCGTCTTTGCCCATTCCCATCCCCGTCACATACACAGGTTGCAGACCTTACAGAACCGGTTCCTCCGGAAAATCACTGGTGCCCCCCCCTACGTCCGTAATGACAGTCTCCATCTAGACCTTAGATTGCCTACCATAGTTCAGTTCATGAAGCGTCTTTCCAAGCGCTTCTTTGACGGTGCTGTCAAGCACAAAAATCCCCTGATCGTATCGGCCGCCCGCTACAATCCATCCCGTATAAGTAGAGTTCGCCGTCCTCGGCATACCCTTGTCACCCCCGATGACCCTATTACCCTCCTTCAAGAAAGTAGTAGGGAAACAAGTACTCTTAGAAAATACAAAACCAGACCGCCGTCATTCCGACCTCGCCGCCGAGGTCCGTCGCGACGTCCCAGTAACGCTCCCCCCCGTCTCTTGCCAGAGCCAGCCCGCGACGCTGAGCCAGTAGCTTTAAATCAGCCCCTAAATAATGGAAATCCGATCCAGCCTGTCCCCTTGCTGCCCTCCCCCAGCGACGCCCTAAGCCGAGGCCCGTACCCCACAGGGGGTGCCCTTAGCGAGTGGTCGCTTAGTATATAAGCTTAGTTTAAGCCCCTGGCTGGAGGCCTTACATTCAAGGCATCCACAGGACTAGCCCGGTTAAGCAGTAGCCAACCTCCTAGGTTGAACTGCGAGATGCCATACCAAAAAAAAAAAAAAAAAAAAAAAAAAATGCATTCGACACAGTCAACGGCAGGCCACCTTCAAGAATACTCTCCTAAGAAGCAAGAAAAATAAATAAGAAGAAAGAAGCAGTTCCCGAGTTTTATTCTCACCAACCCAGTAACAGTGTTGTGCTCATACTGCACAACATTCTAAGCTAACAGTTTTTTACCAAAGCGCTTAAAAGATAATAATAATCATATTACAATGTCAAATAGCATCTTATAATTATAATAATTCAAAAAGCAAAACAAAAATTATATGTCAAGTGGTGTCATAAATAATATGTCACAAATAAAATAATTATACAAGTTCTGTTACGTTATGTTAAAAATTGTAGCGTATAGTAACGAAACGCTCATTCATTTATTCCCCATAATCTCGAATTGATAGTGGTAATATTAGCAAAACGTGTAAATAAAGTGAAACCACTACCGTCCTTCAATCTCTCAAGCCACAAAATAAAAGTTCCTAAATAAAACATTTGTAATAGCGCCTGTTACTCGAGGATCTTTAGAACGGTTATCAATTTGTTTATTAATTCATTAATAAACATTGGTATTAAAGTTTCTGACATAAATATGAATTAAAAAAAATAATTAATGCAAAGAATAAAGGAAAATTGCATACATTATAATAACATAACATCACGCTTGTACCTAATCGCTGAAAGGTAACACAGAAATGTACCTAATATTACATAGTGTGAACACACGATAAAGAAAGAAAGATTACATAATATCGTCAGTTATGGTTAAGTCGAGTGTAAGGGGGCGAGCCTATTGCCATAAAAAAGGGGCACAGAACCAGAGTCCGAAGCTGCTACTGAAAAATTCCTATTATCACTGATGAAATGCTTTGCCTGACCCGGGAATCGAACTCAGGACATAATGCAACAGTGATTTTTGCAACCACTAGACCAAAGGGCAGGCAAAATGAGTGTGTATAATATTTTTTATACGTACATAGGCATTAAAGGTACAATAATATGTTTATTCAATTATTAATTAGGCCCAATCCAATTATTTCTGACCGGAAACGGATTACGTTATACAGGATGGTAATCTCTGACTGTTCACTACAGAATTCAAAGAGATTAATTTAAAAATTGTTCCAGTAGATTCAATATCCAAAAAAAAAATAAGAATGCCTGGGGGTCTAAAATGGCTGCTTTAGCAGAATCATAATAGGATAATAATATGAATTACGTTCAAATTCTTAAAATGGTCATAGACGTACCTATTATTATGTATGGTCACCTTGTGACCATTTTACGAATTTAAATGTAATTCATATTATTATCCTATTATGATTCTCTAAAGCGGCCATTTTAGACCCCCAGAAATGTAACGGTTGTCAAACGAAAACTGAAACATATAAGGAAAGTAAATTTAACTACAAGTACTTATTCACTAAGCCATATTATGGACCTTGTTGTTCGAAACAAATAATTATTTGATTATACAATGATTTATTATATAAAAAGCATAAAAAGAATAAGTAGGGGAAAATTTGCATCATATTCACGTATACGGTCAACGCTCAGCATACTGCTATGGCACCATGCAAGATGGTGGCACAACGGTGATTAAGCGCAAAGCCGGTCATCAAGACCGGCTTTGCGCTTAATCACCGTTGTGACGTCAGGTGGTGCAGTTTGAAAAGGGTTACCTAATTATAAGCAAATGAAAGGATTTAAATAATTAATACAATATAAATAAAAAAATAAATGACATCTAAAAACGGCGATTCGGTTCTTCACAGAGCAACAATAAAAAAGACACAACATTAATTTATGTTCCAACTAGTTTTTTAAAAACAGTCTTGAATTTATGTAATTTGATTTTTATAGGTAGTCAATGGCCCGAAACCCTGACAACCAGTCTTACCAAGGTGTATTACCACCACCAGCACTAACTGGGTTGTGGAGGTCAGATAGGCAGTCGCCCCGGTGTAAAATATAGGTATTCAGCTGCATCCAGTTAGACTAGAAGCCGACCCCAACATAGATGGTCTCTAAGGCAGTTCTTATATCAGCCAAAACAGTGCTTCAATAACTGCCACAAATACTCGCCAAAAATAATCCGCTGTATATTAGAAGGAAAACCAAGCATTATAGTAGGTATTATAAACTTACATTTCAGTCTGCTTGTAGACGGATGTAAAAATGGTCATTAAAATATTTTCTTACATTTTATTAATTTTTAGTTCTTTAGAACTTCAAAATACGTCAGGTATGTCTAAAAACCTTATCTTTTCTAATAATAACTATAATTTCATCATTAACTATTTAATTATAAAAACGAAAACATGTAACGTTTTTAGAAAACGTGTTGCGCCGACCCCAAATAGAATGGGACAAGGCACTAAGATGACGATCGAGTTTGTTTATGAGTTTGAGTTTGTTTGAGTTTGAGTTTGATGTTTGTTACTTTTTTACACAAAAACTATTGAACGGATTGGGATGAAAACTAGACAACTAGTCCAAAACCTGAATTACCACAGAGAATACTTTTTATCCCGATAAATGAGTCTATGCCCGTAGATTTCTCACAATCACTAGTTTATGGTGGAGAGATGAAACACTTCCAAAATGCACCCAATTACCAATCACCCTGTGTCTAAATTAGGTTGTGAATCAGCACTTTTGTCGCCACTTGCTATTGTTATAGCTGGGGAAAAGAAGTGGTGAAACAATTTTTTTTATTAGAAAACTTAATTTTGATCACAAAAAATATAAACTTAAAATGTTATTCCTGTTTCAGCATCAATTTCAGGAGAAATATTAGTAAGTAAAATACAAAATCAATTTAACAAAAATGAGGGCAAAGTAAAAGCATAATTTGACAAACGTTTTTTTTTTAATGCAGCGTGGTGCAAAAGGTGATCGTGGATTTCCTGTGAGTACTTTCTTGAACAAAACCTTGTGTTTTTTAATTAATTTAATGGCATTGAAAATGCTCTGCGACGCAATTTTTTTTCCAGTTCGCAAGTTTATTTTGGTGGTTTAGTATCAGTAATTGCTCTAGTCAGTCCGTGTAAAATACTGGCATTCAGCTCCATCAGGTTAGACTGATAGCCGACCCCAAAATAGTTGGGAAAAGGCTAGGCAGATGATGATGGAGTATCAGGTTAATAGAACACATTTCCATTAATTGTTCAATGCTTTTTTATTCGACTTGATATCAGCAAAATATGGACTAGACAGAAATTAATCGTGCGCCAAAAGATTCATGTACACATAAACCTAGTGTAGTAACATTTTGGTAATGGTTATTAAATTTTATTTCAGGGTTACCCTGGACTACCTGGGCCGCCCGGCCCAGTGGGAGACCCGGGATTTCCAGTGAGTACTATTGGCGCATGCTCAGGTAGTCAGTGGCTTGAAAGTCTGACAACTAGTCTTACCAGGGAGTATCGTATTACTCAGTACTAACTGGGCTGTGGAGGTCAGATCGGCAGTCACTCACATATAAAATACTGGTATTCAGCTTCATCTTGTCCCCAACAGCCAACCCCAACATGCTTGGGAAAAGGCTAGGCAGATGATGAATACTAGCGCATACTCATTCAATCAGCTCGCGCGCATATCGCAGTCCAATGCTGAACCAATGCCTCTCCCAAGCTTTCCACAACACTATTCCACCGCTTTCAACACGCATTCTAACTCAGCCACCTTTAAAAATGTAGTGGGTCCATCATCCATCACAGGGGAGCGTCCAACGCTTCCACTCCTGGACTTGTTTGCTCCGTAGATCAACGGCCTTGGGGTAGCCACTTCAGCATTATTAATTAATTGGTTGAGCGGTAACAGTACGATTGCCTTTTAGCTTTCCTATTATGTCTTGCTAGTAATGCCAAATTATTTTTGCGCTTTCAGTTGCATATTTTAACCGTGTAGTTATTGTACTTCTGTAAGAGGGAGTTGCTTTAAAAAAAAATCTATGAAAAATTTTAATGTGCGTAGTTCAAAATGATGTCCTCAACACGAGGTAACCGTTTAAGCGACAATGTTTTTCACCCTGTTTTAATTAACTTCAACTTTTACCATGAGTCATTTTGTACGTTCTGTAGGGACGTGAGGGGTGGCCGGGGATGCCGGGTGTAATGGGACCTCCTGGAATTGATGGGACTTGTGATTGCAGTTGGCCTCCCAAACGTAAGTATTGGTTACTTAGTCTTTCATAGGTTTTGAAAATACTACTTAAGCTCTCACGTTTGACAAAATACCTTTAAAGCTCTCACGTTTGACAAAATACCTTTAAAAAAGCTGTTTTTTATCTTAACTCGTAAATTGCCTTCTTTAATATTCTAATTTTTATCTTACATCTTTACATGTTAATAAACCAGAAAAAGAATTTGGGACGAAAGATTCGCCAGCAGAAGTTTTTTGCAAACATGCACCGGCCGGTACTAAAAGTGGTAAGTAGGAAACTTGGTAGATTGCTTCTTACCAAGTACCAGGGCAGGGCAGGGCCGGGTGTAGTATACGCTTCTTTTGGGTTAGCTCGTTCCATCGTCGTCCTCATCTCTGTCCTCAGGACTAGATTGAGGTCAAGAGTAGGCCCATTTACACAATATAAAAAAAAATACCTACCAATTACAAAACTTGACAAAAATATAAATTGACAAGTACGCAATGGCAGATTCAGATGATAAAGGTCAGGTAAGGTGTTAATGCCCGTCAGTGAGCGAGAAATAACACTCGTGACACCACAAACCACCACCACATCCACAATGCGCTGCTACCTCAGGCACCGTCTGAGTTGGGATTGCGCCTCATCTAGCAGCACGGAATCGCATTTTTCCATGCTCCTAATTTTTTTCCGTCGTCCAGAACCGTCCTCCACCTTTGACTACCAGATGTGGTGCAACCTGTAAGCAGTATGCTTATAGGTACGTAAAAAAAAGGCCAGTAACGTGATGGTTTATATTTTCAGGTACTTATTATATGGGACCAAAAAACAACGCCATTGAAGTTTTCTGTAACATGACAAGCCGAGAAACATGCATTAGAAGAGATAAAAAAACTCCCGTGATAAATTATGATTATGATATCAAAAAGGGAGGTTTCTGGTTGAGCGATGCAGGAGTTGATTTGAAAGGAATATTTTATGATGATGTAAGTTTAACTTAAATGTGTGAAATAGTAATTTTTAATAATTATTTATTTTACCCACATTAAGATGTCTAACGGAAGAGTAGCGGTGGTGGGTGGTGAACAGTAAGTCGTGGGTTAGAACCCAGGCAGGTGGCATTACTTTGTGTAATTTATTTCAACACCACTGCTCTCAAAAGGTGAAGGAAAATATCGTGAGGAAACCAGCATGTATTGTATGTCATTTTATATTTGACAATAAAAGTATACACGTATATAAAAGTATATACATATATATAAAAGTATCCTAGAATGGAGAAAAGTGACCAGTCGTCAGTGAACTCGATAGTAAGTAACGTTTCTAAAACTATAAGGTCTTAATCATTAACATTGATTTGTTTTATTCCAGATATTAGAACAAATAATGTGGCTGAGACTACAATCAGTGTTCGTTCGCCAAACTCTCAAGTACAACTGCCTAAACTCAGTTTCATACCCAACACTCAATCTGACTACATCAGTAAAATTGATGAACTTTAATGATCTACTGATTGCATCATATCCTACTGAAGATTCTCCTTTCTTTTATAGTATACCAGCTGAATCAGACGGCTGTAAGGTAAGATACGTTTCATGATATATTTACATGTCACTGGGGTGAATTCACAAAAGTAGTCCTACTATTGTATACATTGTGTTACAAACAAGGATCTTGAGAGGTATTTGGTGGTTTAATTTTAATTTTGTGTGTGTGACTTGGCTATTGCATTAGGTTGTAGACCTGTAATGATAGTTTAAGGCATTTAAATAAATAAATAAAAAATAAATAAATGATTCATGGTGTTTTAGATCTTTACACATAGACATCTAATGAAAACTCTTTTATCAAATGTTTCAGGACCCAGGTACTGAATGGAAAAGTACTTTAGTAAAACTGGAAACTTCCAACGTAATCAGACTACCGATATTTAACGTGTTTATCGAAGGTATTCGTAATTCAGAACAAAAGATGAGCATTGAAAGCGTTGAATTGTGCTTCGGATGATTTTCAAACTATTGTTTAATGCTGTAAAGAGATGTTTTATCATCAAAGTATTATTTCATTAAAGTATTCAAATGAAGGGAAAAAGATTTTTATTTCAACTTTCCCTTCGCAGGTCTGCAGCAGTAAAATTTTGCACACTTTTTACTACATTTTGTCAATATTTCTTTTCCATGTACACATATGAACGGTTATGTGGTATCAAAGTGTTCGAGCCACTTTTTAAAACTCAAATCAATAGCTCTTGCGATGTTGAGTGGGCCTCTAAGGCCCATTTCAAATGTTTGATCGCTGTTGATCTTAATGAAAATAGTATTATAATGTGTTGAGCTATAACCTGATACACTTTTCTTTACATTTATACATTGAACTACATAAATTCTTCAAGCCGATAGTTCCTAATTATTCTTCTGTTCATTTTGGTACACAAATGGTGCTTAAGCATTGATGTACCAAAAGTTCAAGTGTACAAAAACCTCTACAAGTGAATTTCAACTGTAAACAGTTTAACATAGAGGTTAATACAGTTCTTACAAAGACTGCTAGAGAGGTTGGGGAATCGGATTTCAGTTTGCTGATAGTTTGCATTGGATGTAACACTTTGGCTGACCTGGGAATCGAACCCAGAACCTCAGTATCAGCAATAACGCTTGGAAACACTAGACCAAGACAGTTAGCTGTATGTAATGTGTTATCACAAGAAAAAGTTTCTGATATCGACGTTACTGCAGCTTGCACCAGAGGTGGTTGGAATCCTGCTGTAACAAGACTTGGAACAGCGATAAGTAATCATAACGAGTAAATCTCCCCAAAAGGGTAAGCACAGCAGAAGTGCATAAACTGTTACTCGTTTTCACCAACATTAGGCGACACCTAAAGGTAATGACGGCACGGTTGGTGCAGTGGCTGTCCAATTGTCTGCTACGCTCTACGCTGCGTGTCGCGGGTTCGATCCCCGCACAAAATAAATATTTGTATGGACTACAGGTAGTTGTTCTGGGTCAGGCTGTTTTTGTATGTGAGTTTAAATGTTTGTAAACGCACCCACGATACAGAAGAAATTCCTAGTGTGAGGCAAGGTTAACAAAAGAAAAGATAGAAAAAGAAAGAAAGGCGTTGAAATACAACAGGCCGCTTGTACTGTATTTTTTATAGAAAGCGGGCATGAGATTAGTGCCTACTTAGGTACTATATTCAGCATTACAGGCGTTAATATTACCTATCATAATAATTCAAGTTAGTAAATTATTTCAACAGTACACAATTAGTTATTACACTCATACAGGATGATATTGATAGGCCACACTTACTTTCTGATAGCACCTGCCTCAGAGTCCTAACCAAAGCGATCGTTCGACGCTCAAATATACTATACTTCATCAAATTCAAATTCAAATTTATTTATTTTAGGACAACTAGATCCAAAGGTTAGTAATCAAAGACTTAGAAAAACTATTGTTAGTACTTAAATTAAAAAAGGACAACGCTCATCATAATAGTAATCTAAATTACATAAAAATACATTAGAATGTAATGTATTTTTATGCAATTAAGCACAAAACTTAATACAAAAATACATAAAAATGCACAGAATTACTCCCGTGCTGAGACACCCCGCCACGTCAAGATAACCTATAGGGAGATACCTCCCTAACAGTCACCAGACGAACGAAATGCCTCAACACAGGAGCACGTAAATCTTCTGCTACATCGTAGCGTTCGTATTTATCTCATTTGTGACAACGACGCACAACCATGCATTCAGGTTCACCTAACAAAATAAACTCGAAAGTCATACGAGTACGTTCGCGAATACGATCGCTTCGATTAGGACGCGGCGCAACAGTTTAATAGCTGCCTTAATCGTTGCTAATTAACGTATCCACTCTGTATATAACAAGGAAAACCGTGTTTACCTAAACTATAAAATAATTATTCTCTTTAACGTATTTCAGTGTGCCTGTAGACGATTGAAAAAATGGACGTCAAAGTATTCTCATGCATTTTATTAGTTTTTATAACTGTTGAACTTCAAAATACGTCAGGTACGTCTTGGAAATTGTTTAGTTATAGACTACGTCTGCTGTTTGTATAAGTTGTGAAACTTGTTTTCGGCAAGTCTTTTAAAAGACTTGTCAAGAACATGTCGTGTATGTACAGTAGCCAGCAGGTCAACCTGCCCGAAACTGTCAATTTTCCCAACCAACCTTGAACCTAATGCTTTAGAGATAATGTTGAAAATCTATTAATGAAATTTGACAGATTGTAGTATCTTGATGTGCTGTCTGTACATATATGTTACGGCTAAAGAATGAGTGTGAACATAAACTTAAAGTAAGCCTGTTAAACTTTGGTTTGTGGGAAGATTAGCTGGCTAAACTTAACATAACCTAACCGTTATGTTAAGTTATGGTTATGTTAAGTTTAGCCAGCTAATCTTAAGTTTATGTTCACACCCATCTTTAGCCGTAACATATTTAAAAAATAAAACAAACATAATTAATGTTTAAAGGGTGTAAACAGACTCTTAACGAAGCCGAAAGGCACTTGTTCTCCCAGTTTTTGGGATCATTTTTTTGTTCTGGCCCATACCTGGGAACCTTCTAGTTACGGAGATATTCGAGGTCAAAGTTCCAACTTTTTCATAAGCATGTTTTAAATACTAGTTTTTAAGGTCATAACTGTACTTTGAATACCTTCATGACCCGTTTATTATTCAACGCATCCCCAACACAATTTTTTGAGTGCATTACATTGAGTTTTATCGTAAAACGTGATTTTTACCCCAAAAAAAAAGCCATTTACCAGCAATAGTTTTTGTGAAGGGTTACTTAGTTTGATGTACAGAAAGCTTGGTTGACGGCATCGTGAAAGACTTGCTTACACCTTGTAGACAATGTGTCAGACATTAAAAAAAAGTTTTGTATAAAAATTAATAGTCTACAAAAATATAAACGAAACAATTAGAACACCATGTTTTTCACCTAAATCTTGGTGTCGGAGCCATTGCTTCTTCTTCTTAAATCAAATCAATCAAAATATTTTATTTCTCATAGACCTAGATGGGCACCTATAAAACTTCGGCAAAAAGCCATGGACCTCTGACTTCGCTTTACATGCCATCGAGTAATATTTCTTTAAATATTGCTGTCATATAACGATATGCTCAGGTCTACGTTCAGTATTTATTAAAACAATTCAGAGGGTGCCTGAAACCTTTTTAGTCAGTCCAAGTCTGACACTCCCTTCTGATCCGCCCAGAGCCGGCATCATTTGATGACTTTCCATCCGAAAAAAAAGGGTGCCAGAAACCGGCTGGCCGGTGGCTATAATTTTGAATGTTTTTTTTCGGGGTAGGACTCAGGAGCTCGTAGCTAACAGCCGCTCGAGTCGATCTTGAGGTTAAGCCGCGCTTGCCGAGTTTCCTCCGTGCCTCGGAAAGCACGTTAAGCCGTTGGTCCCGGCTGTCAATTGTATATCTTTAACAGTCGTTGCAGTTAGTCAGAGACCCGAACGACTGACCAGTCTTACCAAGGGGTATTGTATTACTCAGTACTGACTAGATTGTGGAGGTCAGATAGGCTGTCGCTATATGTAAAACAGGTATACAGCTGCATCCGATTAGACTGGAGGACAACCCCAACATAGTAGGGAAAAGGCTAGGGAAATGATGATGATGATCTGAAGATGAGTCAACTGAAGTCGTAGCCTGGGGCTAAGATCCGATCCCTTGAGCAGCAACATAAACATTTTTAGACATAAGTTTAATAATTTAAGTTTCAGTATACAATCACAGAAGACAAATTTTGTTACACCCGCGTACTTTTTGTCCTGAAATGATCGTAGCAACGTATCATGCAGCTAACATTAAGTACAAAATGCCACCATTGATTCTAAAAGAAAAAATAACGAAAGATTGTTTTATGGTCTCACAGACCTACACGGGCTACACGCGAGTGTAGAAAGGTTAAACTATGCCCCTTGTTTAACCTAAAAATATAACAGAATTAATAAGGCCATATCTAAAGAGTATGGTGTTTCTAGAACCCTTTTTTTTCGGATGGAAAATCATCGAATGACGCCGCCCGCTCTGGGCGGAGCGGAAGGGAGTGTCAGACTTGTACTGAATAAACCCCATCCATGTTCCTTCTTTGCCCAGAGTGTTCCGTGATCTCTTGTGAACAGTCCCGCAGCCCTGGCATGTGTTTCTAGATCCTTCAATGGGCAATTCATCTTCTTCTATCATCTTCCTGCCCTTGTCCCATTTTATTTGGGATCCCATTCTATTTATCCTCTTCCAAAAAAATAAATTATTTACCTAATTAATTCAACAGTTAAACCGTTAAAACTAATAATATTTATCGTTAAAATAGTATGTTCAACGTAAACAGGAACTCCTAATCTAATTACTTTTTCACCTGATTAATAAAAACCGATAACTTTGTTATTTAACTTTAATTAAAAAACAATTTTAATAAGAATTAAATAACAACTAGCTCGCCACATTATCAATAAGAGGAAAATACACATTTGAAATTGGAACATTAAACTCGTTATTATAATTATTGTATTACCTAACTAAATTATTAACTAAATTTAATCCTGATCCTGTAACATCACACCCCTAGACTTTTTCTTTGGGGCTATGTAAAGTCCAGAGTCTATTATGGATAAGCCTCGTACGATTTAGCAACTGGTAGCCAACATTACTCCCATTATTCGCCAAAATACCACTCGAAATGCTCTCACGCGTCATTCTAAATTGGAACTGCAGAATGAACCATGTTAACCGCAGTCACGGATAACATTTGAAAGAAAAAGAAGAAAAAAATCTTTAAAAATCTATGTCAAGATTGGTTATTTTGTATGATATTAAGGATAACCCGAGATCAAGAGGAGCTCGTGGCTAAATAAGAACAGCCGCTCGGGTCGATCTTTAGGTTAAGCCGTGTATGGGTGCAAGGGTGCAGCTAGTTTGGTCCGTGGATGGGTGACCACCCATTACGTACAGAGTTTCCTCCGTGCCTCGGAAAGTACGTTAAGCCGTTGGTTCCGGCTGTCATAAGTCTGACAACCAGTCTTACCAAGGGGTATCGTATTACCTAGCACTAACTAGGTTGTGGAGGTCAGATAGGCAGTCGCTCCATGTATAATACTGGTAATCAGCTTCATCTGGTTAGACTGGAAGCCGGCCCCAACATAGTTGGGAAAAGGCCAGGCTGATGATGATGAGATACGAGTATTTACAAGGGCTCAAGATAAAAAAGAATGTCTGAATGTCGAGCCAATGTGAATAATTATTAAACATTTTCTTCTTTGTTTCAGCCGTTTCACCTACTGACTCTCCAAGGGTAAGAAAACAAAAAAAAAAGCAGTAGACCAAACGGAAAGAATTGAATTCAATACCGTCTTTCTATTTTCTTTTAATGCTTTTTTTGTCTTTTGGGCGAGAAACTTCTCGAGATCTCTTACATCAGAGATGTGTGTGTGAGTGGAGTTACTTAGTAGTAATTAGTTTGGATCATCATAATCTGGATCAACATTAACACAAGAAACAGGATATTTACCATGTCCATTGTTTGTTTTGAGTTCCCGATATTTCGGCGCTGTTGCAAGCACCATGATCACGGATAAACTGAAGTTATTGTGGGTGGGTGCTTATGAGCAGACAAATCGGTCTACCCTCTTTCTTGTTCGTTTTTTGTACTCAGTACCGCTACCACTGTCACTCGCAACTCGATTCTGTTGCCGACACACGAAACTCACTGTGTCCGCTCGCGAACTTTTTCGTTACTTTTTCGGTTTTTACACAGCTAAACCACTGGATTCCATGCTCTCGACAGTTGAAACCCATCCTCCCGGTTTAAGTTCCTATATTTGGTAATCTCAATAAATAAAAAAAATCAAAACAAACAGTGAAACAGTCAAATATCGGGAACTCAAAACAAACAGTGAACATGGTAAATAGCCCGTTTCTAGTGTTAATGATAATGTTAGTGACCATGACAGTTTAAAAACTTATACATATAATCTGGATCTATTCAAAGTTAGAGCGAATCGGTTTCTTCTAGGCAAGCGTGCTCTACACTAGACCGCATCATAGCTTCACATCAGGCGAGTTGCGGCCAAACGCAAGCCTATCCTAATCCTAACTAATATTCTAAATCCGAAACTAATTTTGTTTGTTTGTTACCTTTTCACGCCTAAACCACTGAACTGATCATCCTGAAATTTTGTTGTCAAGTGTACAGAAACGGACATAGGGTACCTTTCATTCCGAAAAAAAGTAGGTACAGTTCCCGAGGAAAACAACAATAACGTTCTTATGATTATAATTGATGGTGCCACGAGTTTTTCGAATCATGATTGAATTATATAATTACTAGGAGAGTACATTCCGAATTGATTGTCAAATTCTAAATTAACGAAGCCGCGGGCAAATGCTAGTTTAATATAAAAAATGAGGTCTCAATTCTGAATAAGTTCAAACGATTGTATGTAAGTTAAATACTTTTTTTTTTCATTGCTGTTTTCTTTCAGAATGAATATACAGTGAAAGGTGAAAAGGGTGAAGCTGGAGATCCTGTGAGTACCTACATAATATTTAAAAAAATATGGCAATAATAAAAGATAGACTTTTTGCATACCTTTATTTTATTTAGGTACATAATAGATTTTTTCAAATATGTATATTACAGTTTTTGAATTTGTATCTAAAATTCGCTTTATTGAATGTACAACTTAATGAAAATTGTTTAAACTTAATTTCAGGGTTTCATTGGACGTCCAGGACGTCCAGGTCGGAAGGGCCCCATGGGAAGGTTTGTGAGTATTTTTTCGTGAGTGTGTCTATGTTTTTTGTAAGAATAACAATCCAGGACGTTGTCATTTAACACTTTCAGTTTAATATAAAAATAAACAGCCTCATTGATGTTGTTGAAAACACACGACTGCTGAGCAATCTTAGTAATTATATCAAATCTTATTAAATAACTTGAATTTTATTAATTATGTTAAATGTTATTAATTATCGTGCAACAATTAGGGGTGAATTTCATCAATGCAATTGGACGCAATCATCACATTTCAACTGTGTTCAAGACCAAGAGGCAGTAAAATCCTTTTTTTTAAATGAGACAAGCCCGCCACACTTTTCCTAAACCACTGTAACTCCTGAAAGCCAGAATCAACAGTGGCGACCACCAGAAAAAGCGCCGAGCCAATGAAGCTCGACGAATTCCCAGAGAAACAATTTAACTGTCTTGGATCCTGCAACTAAATAAATCAGAAAATAATAATTGCGGAGGAGTAGGAAAAAACATAATTTCCATTTCCATCCATATCAGCAGGAGATAGAACAAAACAAGGCCGATAGGCACAAAGGGACGTTCACAATGGTATCATCATCCTTGTTGTGAAATGTTGAAACTCGGCTTAACTCAGTTTAGATTTGTGCTGATAACGTTTCAGTCGTCAAATTTGCCTTAAGCCGTTTCTCTTAATATTATTTTTCCAAACATGTTTATTCCTGTGTGTGGCAGTAATGAGCCATTTTTTGTACCTTTTTTAGGGACCAGATGGGCTGAATGGGTTCCCGGGTCCAATGGGACCTCCTGGAAAACCTGGAAGACTTGGGCTTTGCCCACTATCTAAAGATGGTGAGTAATGTTTAAGATAAGGTCAAAACTTTAGCAGTATTTCCGTTTTTTTAACGTTCTCTAATTTTAAGCTGCTAAGTTGTTAGTAAACATTAATTATAAAAAATGTGTTAAGTATATCATGAAGATTTGACAAATAATGAACGACCGGGCAATAAAATTTTCCTGCAATGACATTCATGAGCTGCCCGGACACTGCAGCAGCGACGCGGCACGCTTACGTCTGATCACTACAAAGTCATCAGTGTGCGCATCAGCAAACATGCCCGACACACTGCAGAAGCGTTGCAGTCCCAGCAACATCCTGAATGCATTGTTATTTGAACTCGAAGAGCATTGATGGCTTTCTGCGTACAGCTTGTTCAAAGGCTGCACGTATAAAATGTCTGACAATATGCTTTAAAAACCATTGTTTGACTTCACACGTATATGTACAGACGCCAGCAAATCAAGCTACTACAATCTGTCAAATTTCTTTAAAAGATTTTCAACTTTATTATTATAGCATTATGGTCAAGGTTGATTGGGATAATTTGACAGCTTCGGTTAGCTTGATGTGGAGGCGTCTGTACAACGAGCAAACATGTTGCATCGAACCGCCAATGCTCTTCGTTCCCTTTCTAAATACAGATCATCTTTGGTGCCCGCGGTTACAATATGGCCGAGATATTTAAATTGTTGAACACGGTTATAGGTGCTAGCTTAATGGATGGAATTTCTTCTGAGGACTTTGCTCCAATAAACACATTGACTAGTATATCGTGTTCAGTGTCACCAGTGAAATCCACTCCGCGTTAATAATGTAGCCAATACGTGAGAAAAATAACTGAGATCAGAGACGGCATTATTGAAACGTCTTGTCCTCAGCGCCATCTCGCCATCAATATCTTGAACTCAAATAAATTAAGCTTGCCTTTTGCCAACTTAGGCTAGGCTAACTGAAGTGGAGTGGGAATGTTCACGTATTGAAAACACTGCCATCTGTCTTTGGCTTGTCAAACTATTGTCGATGAAAGCACGTGGAGCTGATAGGATTCTTTTAGCGCTTGAGTTACTAATTGCCAGGGGGCGTTGTTGTTAAATATTTTTGAAATAATTGTCAAAAATTAACTTGGCTGTAGTTCTGATTTAGACCACGCGCCTAAAGATCTAAGCGCAACTATACAGGGTAGAAAGGACTTCGGTGTACAAACGGTTACCAAGTATATAGTACATCATTCCGAAACCCCAACAAATTTTTCATCGGTAATTTAACAAAAAATCTGCTGTTTCCTACAAAAGTGCCTAACGGTCAAAATATATGAACAAATAAATAGAATAAATAGTATGGAACAGCAGATTTTTTTAAAATTACCGATGAATAATTTCAATAGGGGCGTGAGGTGAGGGTATACTGAATACATGGTAATAGTATGTGCGTCAATGTCTCTGCCACCACTCTGTTTAAAATCTGTAGAGCATGCTTTGGCAATGTTTCACTACTGCATATGAAGTTTAAAGAAATACCTACATACTTATTGATCTACTAATTCCTAAACATGTTTATAATTACAGCTTCGGAAAATACTGAAGCTCACAAAGAATTTGGGACTAAGGAATCACCTGCAGAAGTAGCTTGTAAATTGGCACCAGAAGGTGTTGCGAGTGGTAAGAAGGATATTTTGAATACTATAAAAATATACAATAACAATTTTAAGGTATCAAAATGAACTAGATTATTTTAAATATAACAATTTATTTATATTTAATTCAATGTATGAAAACAATCAGGGCATGATTTAGGGCTTCACCATTTGATAAACCATGATTGCGTCCTTAATTTTTCATACTTACATTAAACTTATGGTGAAGGAAACTCAAGGAAATCAGCAGGTCTTAGACACAAATATTCCAACCACACTAGGCCCGCGTGTTGCATTACAACCCACTTCCTCTCACAGGGAGGTGCTCTGTGTCCCACCAGTGGAAATTTTGTATGTTAATAATGTTGTAAGGATATTTTAATATTTTTTGTTGCAGGTTACTATTACCTAGGACCCAAAGGCTTGGCATATCAAGTGTACTGTAATATGACAACCAGAGAAACATGTATTAGGAGAAATACAAAAACCCCAGAGGTTAATCATAAACCTGAAAATGGAGTATACTGGTTGAGCGCAAAGGGTGTTGATATGAAAGAAACGTTATACAGTGTAAGTTGTTCTCTAACTACTAACACTGTTCTAACCAAATTGATTGGTCGCGCCAATATGCGTCGTTCGCCTTGGTTAGGACGTGGCCATTAATTATCTATCTAAATAAAAATGCGTATCAACACATTTATCATTTAAAAAGTTTGACTAACTAACAAGAAATGAGAGAGAGATTTCATCCAAATGAAAACGAAGCAAATATGAGCAAAAGGGTGGACAATATGACTTCATTGTAGGGACCGATTAATCGAGTAAAAAGGTTAACCGGTTAGACCTACATCCCATATGTTTGATTAACCATTATACGGGTTAACCCTTAAAATATATGGGTTAACCATTTTAATATTGCAGATTAACCAAAATGATAAAGACAAGTCACCAAGCGCGGGCAATCTCCGTCACTTTCTTGCATACTCGTATTTTTTAATGTACAAAGATGAACTCTCTGGGTTAATCTTATAACCCGACTAAAACTCCTATACGGGTAACCTTTTCGGTTCCTGGTTCTTTGAATAGGGCGGCAGATGTTTGTTGTGTCTGGTGGTCTACTGTCCAAATGAATATCATTGAGGTGAATAACTCTAATACCGTGATGTAGACGATGTTGTCATACGCATAGGTAGTTAACAATTTACATATAATGGCAAGTCAAAAGTGAGAGGAAAGTGGCCATCAGTAAAATGGCTCCGAAAAGTTATTAATTAACATAATAATTGGTCTCGCTGCTCTTGGGGTTGCGAGCACTACTGCTGAGCAGTAGGTTCTGGGTTCGATTCCCAGTTCAAGCATATTGTTATTGAGTTTTTTCATCAGGAATTTGACAGTAACAGCCACTGAATCTGGATTTATGCCCGGTTGATGGCAATAGGCTCGCCCTCATAACATAGGACTTAAACATAGCTGGCGAAATATGGTTGTACCATCATCCCTACTATCCCTACTAATATTATATTATATATTATTATATTATAAATGCGAAAGTAACTCTGTCTGTCTGTCTGTTACGCTTTCACGTCTAAACCACTGAACTGATTTTAATGAAATTTGGTACAGAGATAGAGTTGACCTTGAGAAAGAACATAGAATAGTTTTTATCTGGAAAACTAGTACACCATAAATGTTACATGATCGGTTTCTTTTTTCAGCTGACACCATGGCAAATTATTTGGCTGCAAATACAATCAACACACGTCCGCCAAACGTTGAAATACCACTGTCTGGACTCAGTTCCGTTCTCCAAAAAGTTGTCTTCATCAGTCAGATTGTTAACTTGGTATGACACTGTGGTAGGACCATACCCGACCACCAAATCACCCTTCTTTTATTCTATACCAGTTGATACTGATGAATGTAAGGTAAGATTCTTTTGGTCATGCTTTAGTCCTTCTGACCGTTTTTTGGCCACGGCGCTAACCGCAGTGGAAATTAGCCATTGGCTCATGTAATATGGGGCATCCATTCTCGTGGGAGGAAAACATAAAAATTAACAAAAATATTCATATTTCAGGAAGGAAGTACCGAATGGAAAAGTACTATTATAGAACTGCAAAGTTCTGATGTATTCAGACTGCCAATAACTGATTTGTGGATTGGAGATATTCGCAATGACGACCAAAGGATGAGGATCGAAAGCGTTGAAGTGTGTTTTGGATGAATAAAGCCTTATTAATAGATACTAATTACGATGTTTGCTAACTATTTTTATATTTACGAGAATTGGTTCAAATGTTTATTAAATAATAATTACAATGTGCTTATTGGAATATTTTAATTGCATTTCTCCTATACCTACAAAGATAGGTTCACGCTACTATCAATTATATCGGCACAAACTGGCCTTCACAAAGTGACGTATCATTTACATTATAATATAATTATACTAAAAGTGTATGCACCGCCATCCAAAGGCTTATTAATGCCTTCACTAGTTGTTCAACGGCTTATTTATCATGTGCCGAAATATAGCAGTTCGTCGTGGACGTGGTATGATCAAAGAGTAGAATACTTACACCAAAGAGTACAATTATACCAAGGAGTAGAATACTTAAACCAATACTTAAACCAGATGATTATGACAGAGTGTGACAGCTACCCAGATATGATCTGTCATCAGAAGAATCCAACCCATCGATGCGACGCTCCGTTAGAGTGACAATCATTAGCGAGTCAAACTAATCCTACCTCTTTGATAGTTCCAAGTAACTTCGAAACCAATCTAGACGGCGCCACTTGCTGCGCCGTCTAACAGATGTATTAAGGAAAATCAAATTCAATGATTAAGGAAATAAGGATGCGTATTTCCCTATTCATGTCAGTTGTTCTGTGGCGATTGTAAAAATGGACGCTAAATTGTCGTCATATATTTTATTTTTTGTGTGTGTAACTCTTGGACTTCAAAATGCATCTGGTAATTATTAATTATTTTTATCTTATTTTGGTATAGATAATCTTTCTTTTAAATAATGAAAGACAGTTACAGTGATCCCGAGCTAGTAGGTACAGTCGGGCATAAAAGTCACTAATAATTAAACTTATACTGTGACTTACATGATATCTTCCGTGATTGTTTATTATTTTAAGCCTCCGATATTTTCATTTCATTTATTTATTTTCCTGAAATATGTTATTTTACAGATTTTATAACACATAGGTACACAATAGCTTCATGTTCCGCCTACTAAATTTGGCATGCAAATTTTGAGGCAATAACAATGCTTCTAATTTATTCAATCTAAACAAAATACATAAATTCCAATGTCAAAACAAAACAGTACTAAATTAAAAATTGTCTACATATAAAATTACAAATATTAAAGAACAATGATTAAATTACGAATTTTCTAAATTTCAACCAAAGAAATTACATTATAGTCCAGTCAAAATAGACTAAATTATGATTCCAGCTTGCATTAATTCCCAACAAGCTGGATTTTTGTGCAATCCTTGAATACGTCATTACAAATGATATGTCAAAAGTCCCCATCGATCCCGCTTGTGCGTTGTTTTTTATTCGAGGTCAAAGGTCACAAATTTGCGTTTTTTGCGTATATCTCTGAAATAACGAGAGCTATCGAAAAATAGTTCAGACAAAGTTTGTAGATCGTAAAATTGTCTACAAAAAAGATCTGAAAACTTTTCTTCTACAAAGCATCGCTTTCGAGATATCGTGACTTCAGACCGCAGGAAAGTCGTATTTTCGACTATTTCCGCACCACCTCTGAGGTAGTGTGTACACGGCGCTATTTTTTAACGTGGTTTCCCCAGTAGGAATACTCCACAATATATTTTGATCGAGAGAATTTAATGGGACACTATTTTATTGATGAAATTTTTTATATAAAAGTATTTAAATTTAATGAAAATTTTAACAGCAAGAAAATTACATCATCATTTATCATCAAATTCTTCATAGTCACTCGTTTCTTCCTCTTCACTGTCTTCTTCCTCTTCTTGCTCGATTTGTGTAGACTGCTCCAAGAAGAGAGATATATCAGTTATATCCTCATCAATTTCGAAACAATCTTCATCTGTTGCATTTGATTCAATGTTGGTGCAAGATTGGCCTTGACAATTGGTACATTCCGATGAACAATACAATCCAACTTTTCTGCACCCGCAATTGTTTGTGCAGCCTTTTTTGCAATTGCAAAAAATTGTATTGAGTATTTTTCTGGAGCAGGTGGCAGTGAAGTCTGGATTGGCTCCAAACTATTATTCATCAATTTCCAGCCCCAATCTTCAGGATTTAGATCATTGCCTAGCCACACTTGCACTTGATAGAACACACGAAACAAGTGTTGATAAGCAGAAGCAGATGTTGGAGGGAGACAAGATAACTGCACTCTCTTATTGTTTCTTGTGTTTTTCACAAAACTCAAATATCTATACTTGTCTATCGATTCCATTTCTAAATCCTGAAGATTGGGGCTGGAAATTGATGATTGTTGTTGCAAACAATTGCGGGTGCAGAAAAGTTGCATTGTATTGTTCATCGGTATGTACCAATTGTCAAGGCCAATCTTGCACCAACATTGAATCAAATGCAACAGATGAAGATTGTTTCGAAATTGATGAGGATATAACTGATATATCTCTCTTCTTGGAGCAGTCTACACAAATCGAGCAAGAAGAGGAAGAAGACAGTGAAGAGGAAGAAACGAGTGACTATGAAGAATTTGACGATAAATGATGATGTAATTTTCTTGCTATTAAAATTTTCATTTAAATAAAAAAAAAAACATCAATAAAATAGTGTCCCATTACATTCTCTCGATCAAAATATATTGTGGAGTATTCCTACTGGGGAAACCACGTTAAAAAAAAGCGCCGCGTACACTACCTCAGAGGTGGTGCGGAAATAGTCGAAAATACGACTTTCCTGCGGTCTGAAGTCACGATATCTCGAAAGCGATGCTTTGTACAAGAAAAGTTTTGAGATCTTTTTTGTAGACAATTTTACGATCTACAAACTTTGTCTGAACCATTTTTCGATAGCTCTCGTTGTTTCAGAGATATACGTAAAAAACGCAAATTTGTGACCTTTGACCTCGAATAAAAAACAACGCACAAGCGGGATCGATGGGGACTTTTGACATATCATTTGTAATGACGTATTCAAGGCCTGCACAAAAATCCAGCTTGTTGGGAATTAATGCAAGCTCGAATGTCTATTTTGACTGGACTATTATAAATGTCAATAGCTTAAAAAATCAAATGTCCGAAAAAAAAGTACTAAATCTAGAATGACGTTTTGACCTTGTAAATAAACAATCACGGAAGATATCCCGTATGTGACAGTATGTTACTGACATATTAAAATAATCTTTCGTTTTATGCCACTTATATAGCAGACTTCCAAAAAGGATTCTCTAAAATGTTGGTCTTCGTAAAAAACTAGCATAATTAACTACGATTTTCCTTTTGTTTCAGCACAAATTGAAGCAATGCAACTTGTAAGTAATACATTATAATATGTATTTAGATACCCTCTATTAAGTAGAGGTTTTCAAATATTCTCTAGCTACTTTAGAATTTTACTTTTTGATGTTTTCTTTCAGACGACGAAGGATCCCATAAAGCAATGTACGACAGAATACAGTAAGTAATCTTAATATTACTAATATTATATACGCGCAAGTTTGTGAGGATGGATAGATGGACGGTTTTTTTTTTTATTAAAAATAAAGTTAACAAGAATCTTAACTTAAGAACTAAGCCTCGCAGACAAACCGTTTTCACGGTTTGTCTGCGAGAACGGAACAAATATATTATAAGTAAGGTTTACCATTGCAGTGCGGACTAATTTACCCAGAAATTCCGCATATACGTTGTCAGGTGTACAGAAACGGACATTAGGGTACATACCCCTCATCCCGAAAACAAGTTATGTTCCCGAGGATGTTTGTTAGTCTTTCACTCAAAAACTACTAACTGACTTGGATGCAACTTTAACGTGTCATATTATAGACATCAGAATATGAATTTACGCGAGCGAAGCTGCAGTACCTACTTCCCATTTTTAAGGTACTACCTAGTACCTATAGACAATTATAAAGGATGTCAAAATACCCTTAACGAAGCTCATAATTACATATTCTGCCCGTCATTGCGATAATTTTGTTGTTCTAGACCATGTCTAAGTAGCAAGTTTTACACGTTTTTTTTTAATACAATTTTTTTTCTGTCCTATCTTAATTTAAATACCTCCGTGAGCCGAACTCTTCAATACATCCATCAGCACAATGTTTGGAGTGCGTTTCATGAGCGCTACCGTAAACCCTGATTATTTATTTAGATTTAAAAAAGTCGTTTGCGCAGAGTTACTTACCTGGATGTACAGAATGCTGCGTTGACGGCTTCGAGAAGGATTCGTGTAGATGTTGTATAACAAAGAGAAGCGGTGGTCTCATGGAATGTCCCATTCGCAAAAATTATAATATCCGCGATGTTGAGTGGGCCTCTAAGGCCCATTTTCAAATGTTTGATCGCTTGATCAACCCCTGTAAGGCCCTTGCTTATAAAAACTGCATCTATCTTGCTCAAACTTTTCACAGAGTTTAGGAAAAAGAACAAGAGAGATATACTGCCTCTATCCAAGTTATTTGAAAAGCACGCGTTAATCCGGCCACAAGCAAAGGGTTAATTAACCAGTTCTCACTTTCACTGACCTTTTGTATAATATATTTCCATGCTTTTAGAGTCTAAACCCAGCAGTTTGGGCTGTGCATTGTTTGTCAGTGAAATTAAGATTTTTTTATACAGATTATTATACAAAATTTTAATTTCAATTCCTACTCGACCCAAATGTATGGGACAGCTGACAATTTTTTCGGGATTACGATGTTGAAACCTTACAAAAAGTTGTTTAGTTTGATCGTCTGTACCGCACCCTTAAATATGACCTCACCGTACTGGTGCATGCTTTATACTCCGCACTATTACTAACATACACGACATAATACGTCATGCCTTTACAGGCAAAGGTGTACGTGATAATACACCTCCGTTTCAGCAGCTATGATTAAGTCCCATGTAATAGGGGACGCGCAAAGAGTCAGACTGCTGCCGCTGACCTCTATTCTTTAATTAAAAATCTATAAAATGTTAAAAATCAGAAAAAAAAAAAACTGTAAAATTGACAATATTTGTACGTATGACCGTACAAATATTGTCAATTTTACAGTTTTTACACCACCACTAACAAAGCAACATTTAGTAAAAGTAGTACTTTTCTACCGTATTTAGTATAATTTTATCTTGTTACGAACACAGTATTTGTGAACTCATATTGTTATGAAAAATAATCGAAATATTTTGAAGTTTTCTAAAAGTTGGAAACGATTTTTCACGAGAAAATCGCTGTTGAATTTTATTAAGTGTGTATTAGTGATAGAAAGATTTCGATAGAATGGGCTGCTGCATCAAGCCAGGATGCAGCAGCCTATTCTATCTAAATCCATAATAATATTTTAAAGAGGTTGTTTGGTAGTTTGTATTTAAGGGAACTACAGATCATCGGAACTACAGATCTGGTTCCGAAAATTCTTACACTATCCCCGAGTGACATAGGCTACTTTTAAAACGTTCCCGTGAATTAATAAATAAATAAATATCCCTGGACATTTCACACAGCACCATCTAGTCCCAAGCTAAGCAACCCAATGCTTGTGTTATGGTAGCTAGATGGCTGATAAACTACATTTATATACATTTTTTTTTTGTAAACACATACATATCGTCGCCTTGGAGGCCAATGGAGCTAAGCCACAATTTTTGCGAAATGGAGTTAAGTGCATTAACGTACTCACAAAGAGACGTACTTTATAATAGTCAATACATCTAATCGATATCATAACTGTAAGCAGGTTATTTTTAAATTTGCCAATAAATGTAAGTGTAGTTTTAATAAGAGTCAAAAAGTGTATGCAGCTTAGATTCATTGTGATTACAAGTCATAGAAAATAATTATTGAGTGGTCAACAGTTGTAAGAGCTCATAGAACTCTTGACCTCCAAAATTATGACATCGTAATACTGTATTCTAGACTTTTGTGATTGGTCATTTTTTAATCCAATCCCGATATTATAAGGGAAAATGTAACTGGCAGAGAAAAAACGTGTTTATTCCTGTTTACCAATCCGCATTCTGCATTCAATTTTGACCAGTTTGTGCGTGCAACATGCATTGTTTAGTTTGGTTCGAGATTCGGGAGTGACTCGCTGATTTTTGTGTTAAACGGAAATATTGATTATCTAATCTATATATATACATATAATAAAACAGTAAAAAAACTGTGTCTGTACATTGAATATATTAAAAAAATAATAATTGAGGGGGGTTTAGAAACAGTAATAGAGCACGAAACCAAAAAAAAAATTCTGTCTGTTTGTCTGTTTGTTTGTACACGCTAATCTTCGGAACTACTTGACGGATTTGAATGATTTTTGTTTTGTTGTATAGGTATAAAGTCTGAGCAACATATAGGCTATAATTTATCTTGGAAACTTGAACACTTGATGCAGAACTGCAACAGACCAGCTAAACTATAAGAGATACAAAAATGGTACCTTAGCAAAAATTGTTTCACGTGATGAGCATTTTCTGCTAAGAGAATAAATTTTAAAATCTGGAATCTCTGATCTGATCTGATGTGGAACTCCAAGAGCGCAGCTACACCATAACATATATAGGAATGACGTCTTAGCAAGAGTGGTTCAGCCTGATGAGTACTCTCTGTTGTCGTATAAAATTTGAAGATCTGGAACAGCTGATATAGAACTCCAAGAGCCCAGCTACACTATAACCTATATTATTATAGGAATGACGTCTTAGCAAGAGTTGTTCAGCCTGATGAGCACTCTCTGTTGACGTATAAAGATTGTAGATCTGGAACACCTGTTGTGGAACTCCAAGAGTTCACTGTATTATTATAAAATAACATAAGCTGGGAGTACCTCCACGCGGTGAAGGCGGTAACAGTTTAGGACTGATTTTCGATGAAAATTCTATGAATCATTGAAGATTTGACTCTACTGGCTAAAACTCCCATTTATTTCCTTTTCCATTTATCTTCGTGACACGGTAGCCTACCCGGTAACGCAGGGGAGCAGTCACTTAGATTTTAATTGATCAGGTATTTTCAGAATAAAACTATAACCATGCCTAGAAAGAGGTCAAATCTTTCCCAACGTTCCAAAGGAGCTAAAAGATTGAGGATCATAAGATCCCAAGAATCTAACGAAAAGCGTCAGGATAGACTTCATGCTGTTCGAGAACATCAGGCTGCAACTCGCTCTGTAGAAACCTCTTCGGATCGCGAAGCTCACTTGCGTTCTCAGCGTATTTGTGCATCTACATCCAGGTCTCTAGAAACCAGTGAAGAATATGATGCGCGACTCTCCGCTGATCGTGAACGTTATGCATTGTCTCGCGAGTCGGAGACGTTCACGGATAGAGAATTGCGCTTGAGTTCTCAGCGTATCTACGCATCTGCTTCAAGGTCTCTAGAGACAAGTGAGGAACATTAAGCGCGACTGTCCGCTGATCGTGAACGTCACGCATTGTCTCGCGAGTCGGAGACGTTCACGGATAGAGAATTGCGCTTGAGTTCTCAGCGTATCTACGCATCTGCTTATAGGTCTCTAGAGACTAGTGCGGAACATGATGCGCGACTGTCCGCTGATCGTGAACGTCACGCATTGTCTCGCGAGTCAGAGACGTTCACGGATAGAGAATTGTGCTTGAGTTCTCAGCGTATCTACGCATCTGCTGCTAGGTCTCTAGAGACAAGTGAGGAACATGATGCGCGACTGTCCGCTGATCGTGAACGTCACGCATTGTCTCGCGAGTCGGAGACGTTCACGGATAGAGAATTGCGCTTGAGTTCTCAGCGTATCTACGCATCTGCTGCTAGGTCTCTAGAAACAAGTGCGGAACATGATGCGCGACTGTCCGCTGATCGTGAACGTCACGCATTGTCTCGCGAGTCGGAGACGTTCACGGATAGAGAATTGCGCTTGAGTTCTCAGCGTATCTACGCATCTGCTGCTAGGTCTCTAGAAACAAGTGCAGTACGTGATGCGCGACTGTCTGCTGATCGTGAGCGACATGCATTGTCTCGCGAGTCAGAAACGTTTACCGATACAGAATCACGCTTGAGTTCTCAGCGACTTCGCACATCTACTAACAGGTCTTTTGAAACGAGTGATGAACGTGATGCGCGACTAACTGCTGATCGAGATTATCATACATTGTCCCGAACACGCACACAACAAAATATTCATAATCATAAGTGAGAGAGAAAGGATTGCTGGAGTACGGCATGAAGAGACAGAAGTTAATTCAGTGAACCCTTGGGATCTGCTGCGGAGTAACGGGAAGAAAAGTTTTTTGTTGTATAGTCTGGGCAACATAAAGCCTATAATTTATTTTGGAAAATTAACACCTGATGCAGAACCGCAACAGACCAGCTACAGTATAAGAGATATAAAAATGGTGCCATAGCTAAAAATATTCCACGTGAAGAGCATTTTCTGCTGTGAGAATAAATTTGAAGATCTGGAACACCTGCTTTGGAACTCCAAAGCCCATGGCAGCGCTATAACATATTAAGGAATGACGTCACGTCTTAGCAAAAGTTATTTAGTCTGATGGGCATTTCCTGTTGACATACAAAAATGAATGATCTGGAACGACTCCAATCGTCTCGCTCATCTCGGTGTTTTCCTGTCCCCGGGCCTTAGAATTCTACATCAGACGTTTCAAATTTTCGATTTTGACGACCCCGTTGTCGCTGGCATAAGCAACGGGATCCGCGTACGAAGTCGCGGGCAGAAGCTAGTTAAAAATAAATGAAAAAGTATTTATTTTGTATTTCTTTTCAAACATTCTACTTCGCTTACGCCTTTTTTATCTAGTTAGTTTATATGTCATCAGATAAAAAGTCAACGAGACAAGAGAGTTAAGTGACTTACGCCCCATACTACGAGTATTACATTGTACATAAAATAGTAGCCAATAGGCCTAAACCACATAACTTAAAAACTATGATATTTTGGTAATTTTTAATTATAGCATTCAATGGTTACACGTTTAAATAGTGTAGGGTAAAAATTTGAATCCTCTACTACAATATGACACTGGTTTATGTCCAAATAATTGTTTTTACCTGCACCCTTATTTTTTAAACCTTCATAACTCAGAAGTGTAGTTCTGTGGAATAGCTCCATTACCCTCCAAGGCGACGATATTATAGATAGAAAAAAGCGAATTGTTTTCGGTAAATAATAAGAGCGAAGCCGCGAGCATAAGCTACTCAATAATATTTATATCAGTCATATTCTGGCTACCACATATGGTCGCAATACCTACCATGGGAATAATATTTATATCAGTCATATTCTGGCTACCACATATGGTCGCAATACCTACCATGGACGCTATAAGGATACTGGAGATTGTAGGATTGTAGGATTGTACAATTTACAGGAAGTTGGTATAATGTAAACCCAAAATGTGTAATAATGATTCCCACATGAGCCATTCTCGAATAACAATCAGAAGAGTTATTTGCAATACTTTTCCTTCTTACTGTACAGTAGTGTACTTAGTGCAGGCATTATGGCTGATTGTTCTCTTTCCTGAAATCATGACGTAATTCCAGGTAAATGTTTATATTTAGTTTAGTTATTGTCTGTTTGCAGGTGTTATAAATTGGATGGTATACACATATGTATAGGTATATATATGTATTAATATCCACTGATTATCAAGCTTCGAGTGTCAGAATGGTTACTTGTTATTTACTGTGTCTAAAAGTATTTCTAAAAAGGTTTGTATAGTAAAGGGTTTCTATCAAGAAAAGGCACAGAAAGACAAGACTAGACTATTCATTTATTTCGATTAGGCTTGTCACATTTATAGGCAACGTTAATTACCTATCAAGCTACGTCCATTCGCAAACCTAGGTTTTCGTGGAGAAGAATGGACAAGAAACTCCACGGTAACAACTTTTAAAGTATTATGCCAAAACAATTATATGTTGTCCTGGACCCTTCTCAAAATATAGCAATTTATCAGTGAAGATAAACAATAAGCAATATAAACTATATTACATAATTTTAGCACATAATTATCCGTAATATTCATAGTTTAATATAAAATAACTTACATAAACATTGTAGAAACTTAGGGTAATGCAAATAGGTTCCAGCTATACACATTTGGTATCTCCATTACTATGTCACCTTCAAACGTAATTCTATACACATTTGGCGAATTACGAATTGGCGACAACCTCTATTTTTATACACGTCAAACGTCAAATACTCAGTACATCCTACCCGCCATAATAAACCAATGGCAAATGGTCACATATTATAGCTAAATAACTAATAACATAGACAACAATTAACAAATCCTCTGTGAGGGAACTATTTTAAAACTTCATTAGATGATTTAGCAAACTAGTAAGTATTTATTTGTAATCTATTTGTTTAATCGGATAAATTATGAACATCAACTGATAGGTAGTTCAGAGAATTAAAAAAAAAATTAAATTAAAATTATTTATTAATAATCAAGTATAATAACATAGCAATTTGAACGGTGATCCCCAAACTAGACGTTAGTCTGTATCTTGGGGATCAGAGTTGTACATTTTCGTTATTATTTATTTATTTATTTATTATAACCAACTTATACTGACAGATTACACTACACATACAAGTTATTGGTTGAACATAAAAATCAAGTAAAATCATATATGACTAATTAGAATTAAAGATAAAATAAAAAATAGTAACAATATTAGGAAGTTAACAATATGGTAGATGTAAGAATAAAAGTAAACAAAACATTTTTAGTAACTAGACAGAAATTAGAATAAACACAAGATATTACAGTAAAATGAACAAAACTAGTATCATCATAATCATATTATAACAACATTATCTTATAGGGATACACTATGTTTACACCTAATTATCAAAGGTGGACGTTTATGGTGATTATTAACAAAATTAAAAGTAAAATTAAATTTAAGTAAAACAAGGAGCATAAAATTAAGAGTAGGCAAATAAAAATAAAATTTGGTAACAAATAAAAGAAAAAAAAAATCATACAAATAAAATTCAAGTTAAATGTGTGTATGCGAGTGCGTGTGTGCGTGTGTGTTTGTGTGTGTGTGTGTTTGTGTGTGTGTATCTGAGTGAGATTAGGAGTGATAGAGTGCTATTGGTTTGTGTAGTCTTAGTTCTTATGAAGCTACTTGTAGATAATCCTTTCTGTTTCGTCGTAGGAGAGTGTAAGGAGCCAGTTCTTTATAATCTTTTTACACAAGGATATTTTGAGGTCTTTTATGTTACAGATTTTTACAGCTTCGTTGTAAATGCGTGGATATAAATAGTTTGGAGAGCGTCTTGCCATAAGAGAGTTTGCTTCGGGGATCCTAAATTTTCGTTTTGAGATTATCTCTGTGTAGTCTGGTCTGGATTTTAATTTCCTGTGTGTGTGTAGTACTGCATTTAGGATAAAAAGCTGTCGGACACGGAGGACCGGGAAGTCCTTATAGAGATTGTCAGTTGAATACAATAAAGGTTTCTTGAGCATTACTTTAATGACCGCTCTTTGTGCTCTCTCGGCTTCAATAAATGCCTTACCTGCGCCACCCCAGACAGAGATACCATATTGGAGGACGGACTGGTAGAGACCAAAGTAAACAGTACGCAGAATAGGAGTGGGTGTGCAGTCACGTAGTTTTTTCATGATGTATATAAGTTTCCTGACTCTGCCGGATAGTGCGTGTATTTGTGGTTTAAAAGATAAGTTCTCATCTAGAGTAATTCTTAAATATTTTATGGAATGTATACGCTCGATCACAGTGCATGAACAGCCCGCAGTTCGAGAGTTAGGGTTATCGGAGCAAGAATGAAATGTGAGAGTTAGGTGTTGGGGGGGTCTTGATGTCATGGTCTTATAGAAAGTAATGATTTTAGTCTTTTTAACGTTTAAGGTTAGCAAATTCCTATCGAGAGCATTAGCTATTGTGAGTAGTCCCTCTTCGGCAATGCGGTACACCTGGTCCCAATTTTTACCATAAAATATGACCGCTGTATCGTCTGCATAAGCTATTATTTCAGCGCTGGTGAGAGAAATATTCAAGATGTCATTCACATAGAGTAAGAAAAGCGTCGGACCAAGCGTACTGCCTTGCGGGATTCCATAGTTGATAGGAAGTAGGCTGCTAGAGATATCACCGAATCACCAAATTGATTGAAACAACTTGATATATAGAAATTGCAACATAAGATCTGGGACACATTATAAATATCACTTCATTATTACTAATTCATTTTAAAGTAAATAAACATTTAACTTGATTATTCAAATATAACAACTTTCTTTCGTTTGGATACTAAGCCTTTTAAGCCACAATAAAAACTATTTCTATAAAATACATCATAAAATACCTTTAGGAAAATGTATATTAGGTTAATTTGAAATTATAACCTTTCTGTTATCAAGATATTAATTTACGATGATTATAAATCTAGTTATATTTTTGAAATGCAACGTCGCCATACGTCAATGTTATTTTACGTTTGACAGCCGACGTTGCTGGATTATCGATTGTTATTAATGGGAACTATATTTTCTATCACCAAAATTTATATTTGTCATCAAGTTGTATCACCTAATAAATAGATCTATCACCACGAAATATTTTCGTTCTCAGATAAAAAAAGTGTTCCCAGGTATGAATTATCAAATTAATGTTAATATATGTGTAAAATAAGAGATGGATTACCAATAAAATTGTAGTGCATTAGATGAATATAAACTTCGTTCTTATAATAATAGTTGTATTACTCAAATAATAGCTTTGTGCTCAGAATGGTAGATCTGTCACCAAATAAATCGATTATCGATCCCTGACTGCGACTCCTTTTTATTTGTTATTTTGTCACCAATACAGTAGTTACATTTTATTTCATTCAGTTATTAAAATAATAGTATTCGTTACCAATTTAATACATCAATTTTAATGAAAATATGTTCAAAGAGAGAGACAAATAGGCAAAAATTGAAAATGAAAAATTAAGTGTTTTATTTACTATTCTGCTAGAAATTTTATTTAAATATATTTATACTTACTACGTTTTCCTAGAACAGTAAAATATGGAAAAAAGAACTCTCTTTATGAAGGGGTCCAATTATAATAATAAATTGCCAAATGAAATCAAAGAGTGGAAAAGTATTAATATTTACAAAAGAAAACTACAGGACGGTCGACGTCAGGGGCACCCCGAGGTTCGGTTAGTTAGGTTCCTGTAAACCCTGCAGACAGAAATAGGAGCCCCGCGCAGCGGGGATTCGTCGACCTGCTGACGGAAACGCTAACCCTAGACGGTCGACGTTAAGGGCACCGCGAGGTTCGGTTAGTTAGGTTCCTGTAAACGTTGCAGACAGAAATAGGAGCTCCGCGCAGCGGGGATCCGTCGACCTGCTGACGGAAACGCTTACCCTAGACGGTCGACGTCAGGGGCACCCCGAGGTTCGGAAACTCCGAAAACAGTCAAGTAGTAGGTAGACTCTTTTGGTTGAAACGATGATGACGACAAAACCCTAATTTTTTTTTGGAACTTTATGAAATTTGCTAGTGACCTAATATATGATTTATTCGTGATCTCTTTAAATAAGTTTGCTTAAATACTTATTAGGACAAACCTATTATCACCATGATTTTAGGTGATTTATTGTGGAACTGATTTTGCATTGTTTGGTGACTACATTTTGGTGACAGATCTACTATTTTGAGGACAAACCCTATTATTTAAGAAACACAAAACTAATTAAATTGGTGATAGCTTAAATGATACCCGTTATTAATGTAGCCATTACAGAGAGTTGTTAAACAGTCAGATATTCTCATATACATAAGGGTTATCTAACACAGGCATGTTTTTTTTCCTACAATCCATGCTTAATGCGAAGCTGAGAGTTATGTGTTTTCCACCGTTGTGATTATTTATGGACATCTTAATGTAAGTTTTCAATTATTTATTTTATTGTTTCAGCTTCCTGCAGTTTGAAAATCGTGAGTAAATGATTAATTTAGTTTTTTTTTTGTTATGCCGAATACATATAAGTAATTGCTCAGTTTTTTTAGTTTTTTGACAATAATAAATGAGTTTACACAATTTTGTAAAAAATCTAGTCACTCTTTAATTCTTACGCGACTGCCAAGGAAGGGTTATGTTTTTCGCGCGTATCTTGTATGTTTCTTTGTAAATTTCTTTATTACCTCGTATCTTCCAAACGGCTGGATGTCCAGCAGTGGAGCAGCAGTGGAGTATCCAGCCATTTTGTTTTTTTCAAACACCTATCTAAGTGTTTGAAAAAAAAACAAAATGGCTGATTTTTGGCGCCAAATAGTTTATGTTAATAACTAAAAAATGGCTGATTTTTGGCGCCAAATAGTTTATGTTTACGTTAATAAAAAAAAAACTAAACCTTTCGAGTAGGGTTTAAAAATAAAGGAAATTAAGAGATGATTATAAAAATATATGTTTTAATTTAATCTATTCTATAAATTAAAATTTTGTATTTATTTCAAAGATTATTAAATTATTTACACACTACAAAACTATAATAGTAATAAATATGTACAAGTAGAAAAGGGTTACAGGGCATCCAAAAATTCGTCCGCATCGATGCCAACAGGAAAAGTTATAGTTTAAAAGTTTAATTTAATTAGGAATAATTTAACTATAATAATATTTGCAGTTGGGTTTTTGTTTTTTTTTAATTATGTAACTTGTGTTTTATTAGGATCCACTGAGTACATAATTCCCCCCACTTAAATTTTTTCATTGGTATCAAGTTAAAAAAAAACAGCTGTTCCATACATCTTGTACGTGTACTTTTGGGGAAAACAGCTGATTTTTTTTAAATAACCGATTCAATTTTTAATCGGTAATTGCAAAACGGTCCAGAATTACTGTGTTGTATGACAGGCTGTTGTCCACAACTCCACGCCCAAAGCACTTATTTCACGAACGGGGTGTCCAGAATGATGTACTAAATACGGGGTAACGGGGTGGTGTCCCTTCCACCTGTTAAACAGAACAAACTCTAAAACTCAACCTGATGTAACATGATTGATATGCAACTGTATTGAGTGATCTACATTTTATGATGAACGATGATTTTCTCTCTAGGATGAAAAACTATTTCTGCAGCGTGGTGAGAAAGGCGAAGAGGGAAAACCTGTAAGTACCTTTATTCGGTGTTTTGTAATTGTTGCCTCTTCATTAGATACTCACAGATACTTAGGGTCGGCTATGTATATATGTTTTCGTTTTCCCTTCCTAACTGTCTCGGTACCATTGACGCCTGTTTGAAGGTATCTATACTAATATTTATATTTAAAAAGGTTACGTTTTTATGTTTGGAAACATCCAAACTTAAAAACCTAACCGTTACCTTTACCATTTTACCTTTTTAAATATATACCTACAGGAGGTGCTCTCCGGAACTGTTCGTCAGAAGCGTATGTATGTTTCTTTAAATTATATAGTAAGTATGCTCGGCTCTTTTACATTAACGTCTCATGTTATATAATTGTTTACGTGGCGCTATGTATACAATAACATAAGACATCTAAGAAAGCATACTTACTAGATATTATAAAGGAACAAGCATTATCTTATTGATGGAAAGCCACACTACATTACTTTGCCATTAAATAGTCATTCAATGGTATTAAATGAACTTGGAGGGTTTTATTGATGATTTTAAAGATTATAATTGTGTTAATACACACGTTTGACGGTCGCGAATCATATTTTGTTGAACATACAGCCTGACACTGACCAGCAAATTGCAAAAAACCTAAAAAAAATTGAATTTTGCGGGATAGCCGGGCGCATGCACCTAAAGGGTAAATGTTTCTTAGAACTAAGTCGCGAGCAAAACCTAGTTTATTATATTTTGTGCCTGTTACCATGTTCCGTGTTGTGCTGTTTTCTTGTTTTGAGGAAATGTACTATGATTAAATATTATGACGCCAGCTTTAAGTCTATGCCACAATTAATGTTCCATAGGCACACACTCCATGTAATGGACTTTGCAATTACAAATTAACATTTCTTTGGCAATGGTTACATGTTTTCTGAAGTAAGCCTACGGCTTTCTCGACGATTGATTTTTCCAAATCAATATATTTCTAGTCGAGAGGTTCTGATGTTTTATAGCCGCAATAGCCTATTATGCTAATCTTGATCTTATGGCTTACTATGCAGAATATTTTGTATGCCAACCTATCATCCATTAATTATTAAATTGATTGTAATTTTAAGGGACCTCGTGGTGAACCCGGTATTCAAGGAGAAAAAGGAGTTTCAGGTTTTAACGTAAGTTTTGAACAGAATAACCTTAAAATTAGTTTCGTAAGATACACATCGCACAATTATTATCGTATTTTAACTAGGTATAAACTGACGATAATATTTAAAATTGTACTCAAAATGTCATTCAATAGTTTCGTTAAACGGTTCATAAAATTAATAGAGGTAAGTATAAGATAGTAGAATGAAAGAAAGAAATTGGGTTTATTTGGCACATGCCACAAGTCATCATCTCCCTAGCCTTTTCCTAACTATCTTGGGGTCGGCCTCCAGTCTAACCGAATGCAGCTGAATAACAGTATGTTACATGGAGCGACTGCTTAGCCGACTTGCACTACCCAGTTAGTACTGGGTAAGCCTGGTTGTCAGACTTTCGGGCCACTGTTTAGAAAGATCTACAATAGACAGCCGGGACGAATCAATGGCTTAACGTGCTTTTCGAGGCACGGAGGAAACTCGGTTGTATAATGGATGGTCACCGAACCTAGGCAAGCACGGATTAACCTTAAGATCAACCCGGGTGGCTGTTATTATTTAGCCACAAGCTCTTCAGATGCCACAAGTGCACCCAAAATTCAAAATCTTAAATCCGAATAAAACACAGAATAAAATGATAATCTTGAAGGTAGGATTAAAATGCACGTTCTTTTTATAGGGACTGCCTGGAGTTCCAGGTTTAAAGGGAGAGCCTGGTAAAACTGGAGAATTGGTAAGTAGTATTGTTATGTGTTTAGAAACAGAAACGACAATCTTGTGGACTGTAATACTGATCCCGTTTTACTAAAAAATTGGAAACACTGAAATGAACGCTATTATTGTATCGGATTTTCAATTCTCGGCCGTCCGCGTCGGAGTTGAAAATCCAAAAGTGCGCTTTTTGTATGAAAATCAGTATGCACTTATAAATACGTGAACTGTTGCATGCATGTAGGTATGTATCAAAGTGCACTAATTACTTGAAGGATGGAGAACATTCACAAATCTAGGTTATGGGGGCATAAAACAATTCAATAGTACTCTTCCTTATTTGAATGTTACTTTTGTGGAGTACAATATAAAACATAACATTTATTTTCAGGCTACGTTGGCCCATAGCCGACTAATATAATGTCATTATAATATCGTAAAAACACATATCTTGTTAGTAAATAAAACCTTAAAAACTACGCTTGCAGCCCTTCACTTGTGCATTATAATACTTTGCGTTCATGTGGCACTTGCCCGTGGCGAATTCCTTTTCCAAGAAGGGGTGCAGAAAACACCACAAACGTTGGTATTCGCACCACAAACGCCTTAAAGTCAACGTTGACTCACATACTTAGTCTTTTCACTCACGTACTGAATGATGTCCTCCACTTAGTCATAGTTTATTCTATTCTCATTCATATCGACTGTCATTTTCAGGGACCTCAAGGCCCACCCGGTGTTAAAGGAGAAATAGGACCATCAGGTTTGACAGTAAGTCCTACACAGAAATAACGTAAATACACAACATAACATACCGTCACGAATGTAATTCCTGAAGGGTTAGGCAGAGATGTACCTAATAGTACACCCACATTTCGCCAGTTATGTTTAAGTCGCATGTAAAAGGGGGCGAGCTTATTGTCACCGCGAGGTGACTTTTGCAGCGACGACGCGACGGTACTCACAAGAAGACAACATGTAACGTGCGTGTTGCTTGATGCAAGTCGCATTGCCTGAAACCGGCCATAGACTATAGGATAAGCATTTGTTTGTAGGAGTATTGCCTGTACAGTCAAACTGTGTAAGCATGCATGGACGTATGTAGGAGAAAACGAGAGTTATCCTGGCTGTACATGGAACCTAGAGAACATTGAAATACATTTTTTTTTCCACTTGGTTAACCGAGAGTATGTTGCAGGTCGCATGCACAGCTCTCAGTTGTTTTCTATTTTTATAACAAGTAATAAACCCACTAAAGTAACCACATTGTCGTGTGTTGCCGCTGACGTATGTGTCCTTTATGGAGCTCGAACTTGCATGAAGGTTTTGCAAGCACATTTAAAATTGTCATGCATTACCTGTCGACAATGGACCGTAAACGATTAAGCAAAGGATGGGTGTAAAGACCTAGGCAAAGACAACAGATAGAAACAAATAGAAAGATCTGGAGGAGACCATTGACAGAAAAAACCTAGGTCGCAATAAAACGGGGTATTGTGGAAAGGACGGCACCACGTGGTTTTGTATCTGAACTGCTGCGTGTGGTCGGACATTCAAGCAAGTCTGGATTTGTGCCCAAGTGCATTAGGCTCACCCCCAAATAAATACTACATCTACAACTACGACTTTAGGCGAAAACTGGTGTGTTGTAATTGTATAATCTAACTTTGTAGGTTTTATAATTAAATGTTTTTTTTTTGCTATAGGGCATCCCTGGACTAAAGGGAGAGCGTGGTGAAGATGGGAAAACGGTAAGACATTATTCAAAGAACAATATCTCTTAGTTAACAAATCATAATCGTAACTCGAAATACTGTACGCTGACAATAAACTTTAGTAAAATAAATAAAAAATCGACCTGTACCATCTATCTGCTCCTATTTATTGAGACCATTCGAATGAGCGCAAACACGATACCTCTGCATTAAGTTGTTGAGGACTTGGGTATTCAGATGATGTTGCAGCTTCTGGTTACCTTGTTATTGTTTTATCATTGAAGTCACAGGATATTAAATTTTGAATCGATCAGTAGAAGTTGCTCACATCCTTTCAACAACTAGAAAAGATCTGATGATTTCGGGCATAAAGTTAAATAATTTTTACTGTTCTCCATTGAGCACCAAGCTATTAAATGGATTGGTGCTCAAATGGGAATACCTTCGGTGCTCAATGTATTGGTGCCCAAAAAATAGGTGCTCAAACGGGAATACTTCGAACGGCTGTACAGATTTTCTTTGATCATAGCTAGGAACGTAGGAACTCTTTCGATCAAGTCACATATCAAACAAAATTAGTTAAAGCATTTGGGCGCTACGATGCCACCAGTCAGACACAGAAAGACGGTCACTCGACTCAATGAGGGCTATCGTTTTTGAGTTCACCAGATGTCGCCACTGGCGAGTAAGGTCCTGTCATTAATTCTATTTTATACTATAAAGTCTCAATAACTTCATAAATAGCTTATTTTATTACATATAAAAACATAGTGTATACTTCGGTGTATACTACTTTTTAATATTTTCCCTAAAACTAGTAAGCATGAAACATTTAAAAATCATTCTTCCTCCAAGTACCAAAAAATGTAATCCTAACTGGCTACTTAAAATCTGCATGTCATAATTAATCAGGAATGGCTTAATCTTGACCACAATCATGAATATTGGTAAAAATACGAGATAAAAAGCGCGCAACGCGCGAACACTATGACATTTCTGAAGACCTTACGCTACACGAACGCCTCTAGCGGCGAATTCATGCACGATAGCCCCCATTAAAATGATATGGGAATAGCCGTTCTATTTTAATTTAAAGAGGGCAAGTGCCGATATCCAACATCTTTGCATCACTTCACTAATGAATTAATTTTTCTTTTTATTCTTTTCGTGTTCAGATGGAATGCAAGACAAACATGAACCGAAAGTGAAGCGCCTCCTATAATAATTATAATTAATATTGGATACTAAAATGAGTCGTTGTGTAACTTCTGTAGGCACTAAACTTATACTGTCACTGAAGTCATAAGATAATTCATAAGTCATTTATTCATTTGTTTAACATAGGTACAATAATAATGGTACATCAAAGTAATAAAGAGTGCACAATGTTATGCCAGAGGGGGGCGCTGTTGCAAGCGCCATGATCGCGGGTTGTCAACAACCTGCGATCATGGCGCTTGCAACAGCGTCGAAATATCGGGAGCTCAAAATTATGAACACTCACGAAAGATATACCGTAACTGACAGTATAAGTTTAGTTTTAAACCGTAAAAGCTTAAAACAGTGTTTCTGCAGGGACCTCAAGGGCAGGAGGGGAAACCTGGTCCAGTGGGACCCCCGGGAGCTCCTGGAAGACATGGAGTTTGCCCTTGCCTTGATACTCCAAATGGTAAATATTTATACTTGTAGTTACCCGGGCTTCTGTTAGTTGAATCCGATACTGTTGTAGCGAAATAAAGCTCAAAATAAAATTACTATTACAAGGGAGTAAAAAAGAATAGTTTTACTAAATCAATTAAGTTGTACAACTCGATCAGAGAGTTCTTACTTCATACGTTTGTGCATCTAACTAACTTCAACATAAATATGCTTTAAGGAGACACATTTTGACTTCGTTTTCGGCATATTGGGTTTTTCCACCGTGCCCAAAAACGGTCAAGGGGACTACTACTATACTACTGTCCCGCAGTTTCTAGACAGTGAACCCTGCTGCAAACTAACTTGAATTTTGTCTGGACGAAGTAATTATAATAATTTTATTTTATTTTAGCCATAACAATACCAGAATCATCCGGTGATTTCGGTACAAAGGATTGGCCGGGAGAAGAACCGTGTAAATCTAAAGCAGATGAAATAAAAAGCGGTGAGAAGAATACTATACAATCATATAATAAATCTGTAGACGTGGCGTTTCTGTACGTTGAAAATATTTGAAAAAAAAGTCGATTTGTCTGTTCGTTTGTGCGTGCATCACGTAAAAACCCCTCATTGTATTAAAAATCGAAATATTGTAACATAAGAAACATTGTTATGTGTTATGGCTAAGAAGGAACATGACATGCACGTTTTTCTCAATTTGGAGGTTAATATAAAAAATAAAGAGTGGTTGTGTGAGTGCAGTGCTGTCACCAAAGAACGAGTGGGTCAGTAAAATAAAAAGTGAAACTTTAAGCACAAAATAGTACAGAGGTGATATTAACTTGGAACAGGCATTTTCAATCAGTCAACCTTTGGGTGGTACGGAGACGAACAGTGGAGGTTGCAATGTGGGGCGTAGTGTTGTTCCCCAGTTCTTATATTTTGTTTAATTAATCTAGGGCAATTAATCTAAGACAACTCGGTCACTAATAAAGAGAGGTCGATTTGATTATGTTTATGTTTAAGATCGCATAGTATAAATACACAGACGACACGGTTGGAGCAGTGGATGAGCGATATACTGCTGCGCAGCGTGTTGCGGGTTCGATTCCCGCACGGAACAAATATTTGTATGATCTGCAAATAGTTGTTCCAGGTCTGGGTGTATGTGTATGTGAATTTCTATGTTTGTAAACGCACCCCCGATACAGGAAGAAATTTCTAGGTTTTTTTTCTAGTTTTTAACGTTTTTTTATCTCTTGGGGCGTGGAAAAAACCAAAGCTATAGTTGACATCTTGATTTTTCAATACATTTCTTTCGCATCATTTCGTATAACTATTCTACAAATGTTACAACGCTCCATTTTCGACGTCATTTGAACGCCAAAGCATACTTGTAGTACTATAGGTTATTCATAGGTCACGCCAATATAAATAAAATTTTGTTTCAGGCACCTATTATTTGGGACCACAAGGAAAACCAATGATAGTGTACTGCAATATGACAACCCTGGAGACATGTATTAGGACAACTAATACAACCCCAGAGTTCAATCATGATCCGAGTAAAGGAGCTTTCTGGTTGCACGAAAAGGACGCTCATATGGCGGATATATTTTATGATGTAAGTGATATACAGAAGTCTATAGTTACTTTTTAAAATTTTATTTTAGTTAGGAATTTCAAATTAGCAGCCCAAAGTCTGGACATGAGGCTGATTGATGCCAATAAGGTCGCCCCTCATACTATATCTGTCGAAATGTGGGTGTAGAACTCTGTACAACCCTGTACAGCCCTTTTTGTGCAGCAGTTTTTAACACTTCGGGGAAAAAAATCTTATGTCATAGGGCTGTTTGATTATTTAGTAACTTCTCATTTTCCGTGGTTTGGACGGGATGAAGCAAAGCTGTAGTAAAAATACACAGAGCACATAATTGTCTAGCAAAACTGGTCGTAATTAGCAGTAGTGGACCAGTGCTTATACATATTTGTGTCGCAGGTCGTGTGTGGGTGGTACATTCCGATTTTTCACTATCACCACAAACTAGCATATCGTTGAACCAAGAATCGAAGGCATGAAAAAGAAAAGAAAGAAAAAGTATTAATTTGTCTCACACAAGACAAAATAATAAAACAAAATTATATAAAAAACAAAACAAAATCAAACACATCAAAACTAAGCTGGTGCTGTGACGTTTAAAAAATGTTACAGTGCTGGTATTCCGATACCCCCAAGTGATGCCACGGTCAGATACGATGCATTAAACAATAAAAAATAAAGTGTGGAAACAAATAAAACAAAAAAGAAATAATTATAATGAATATCAATTTAAGAAGAAGAAATGAGTGAGTTATGTGTTAAATTGTGTGAATTATGTGTATTATTTTAATTATCTACACCTAACGGAACCTCAATGTTCGTCTATGCCATGAGTGACAATGGCAACACAGAAAATCTAAGGGACGCAGGCGCAGAAATATTCGTTTACGTAACGTTACGTCAGCGAAGAAATCACATTGCGACATCCATCAGCCTACACTAAGCTTGTGTGATTTATTATGGCCCACTCTCACAAAGACTATGCCTGTCCCAGTAGTGGTAACGATTCTGATAGAATTGTAGCTTTATGTTTATACTAGCTTATGCCCATGGCTTCAGTTATAAATTCTTATTTATTCCGGCGTCACTGAGAATATACCATACCTTATCTATCTGCTCAAGCAAAGAAAAGGGTACCTGCGACATTGTGGAGTCTATGCGCTGGGATAGGGCTATGTGCAAATGGCTATAACTCTTGAAATAATTGTTTTAGAGTCAATGTTTTGATTTAATGTGTAGGTTAACTCTTTTTTTTACTAAATATAAAAACATTGCAACATTCAGAGGTTAATTTTGCACTAGAGTAGAAAATGCAAAAACAAATAGTAAATGTTGTGTAAAATTTCGTATTTCCTTTTTTTGGCGCTTTTTGCATATTATTCGGGAATTTTTATTGAATAATTCGATAGCCTCGGCATTTACCCTTGCAAAAGACCACCGGCAAGTCTCTAGGTCTCTTAGTTTCAAAGATACATTAGCATTGAGCCTATCCTAGATCAGCCAAATAAAAAACAAGATGGCTGCCATTCGCGGGGTGCTGGGTTAACCACTCTGCTCGACAAGATTTTGACACATGACACATCAGCTGAATCGGGGGGGGGTGATGCGAATTGTCATGAAATTCAAGAATTTTCGTGAACATTCAGCATTCGATTTTATGATGATAAATATGTCACGGCAGCTGTTTCACACGATAAGTTTGTGTTAAATATCTTCAATACCGTGTTGAGGTTCGTAAAACGGCGGCAGTCTATTGCCAAATATTTGTAAAATACATATTACGGCACGCTTCCAAAAAATAGGTAACTTAGATACGCTGGAAATAATGTACATAGACAAGTTTCTTGTTTGCTAAAAAACTCGAAAAAGAAAAATAAATACAGTAACATTCTATCTGCGTTCTTATTTTTGCTATTATTCGTACATAATTTCATAAAAAAACACGATCAAAGTCTTGACAAATATTACTAAAAAACTATGTTGCAAGTGTTGCAAAATGACACTTCTTAGTGCTGACCGTAAACCCAAGTTCTATCATTACGATTAAAAAGTGGTATTCAGCCTAATCGATACTCGCAATGAAATCGAGTTTAGAAAAAAAAAGAGTTGAGACTGAATTCTTGGTATAATTTCGAATCTTATATTAATCATTTAATTTTATCTTTTTTAATAATTTCACTTAGTAATTATTCGATGTTTTTGGTTGACTTCAAGAGAAGGAGATTTATAAATATTAAAATAAAGTAAAAACTTGCTTCTATGTAATCATTTTGATGATTATCTTTCTTTCCGTTGAACTAGCAGCGTGAAATTTGGCAAGAAATAAGTCTCACAGTTCAAACAAAGAAAAATCTGAAAATGGATCGATTTTCAATTTCAAAATTTGAATTAAGAATACGCTCGCAATTCACAATTTTAAAGTATTTTTTTAATTTAATACATCATTTATTGTGAATTTGGTTTTCTAATATCTGGCGGTTGGACTGGAAGCCGACCCCAACATAGTTGGGTAAAGGCTAGGCAGATGATGATGAATATCTGGGGTTGGATATAGAATGTCCAGGATCTCGTCGGTAGGCATAATAAAAAATTAGTTTGATCCGTCAAAGATACAATTTTATAGAATAAGTAATATAATGTCATTATATTACTTATTCTACAAAATTGTGTATAGTACGGTTGGGTTAGGTTGGAACAAACTTTTGTTTTGTTAGGATTATTCTTTCTCACTGCTGGGCAAAGGCCTCCCCTTGGCCAATCAGTCAAGAACGAGTGAGTCCAGATCGCCACGCCAGTGTTTCTTGGGCCTGCCTCGGTGACGACGACCGACGACCGACAAACTTATTGTCCTATATTTCGCAATCAGCAGTACATAGGCCGTATCCTAAATAAAAATTAGTTTATTTTTTCAAAGCGGTTCACTGTCCACTCTAAAACCTCTTTTTACAACTGCAAAGTTTAGGTTATGCATCATAGGCCGTGGGCCGTGTGACTTGAGTGAGGCCGTGAACAGCTATAAGACAGAACCCTCAGGGCAAGAGTCCTACTCCTATTTCTAGAAGTTTTCTTAAAAATACAATTTTATAGTTTTTGGGGTTGCTACTAAACCAAGCTTATCTACGCATAAAAAAATAATGACGATTAAAAGTATTGGTCGGAGAAGGCAAAAGATAAAGAAAATTGGAAAGCCATGGGGAGGTTTGCCCAGCAGTGGAAGAGAACTGTCTGATAAAAAAAAAGTATTTGTAAATAGTGAATTCCTAATAACCAATCCATCTAACCATAACCCAATTTTGTAGACTAAATATAATTTATCTTGGTGGGAACCAAACAAACACTATGGCCTACCAAGATCCTTGGCGTTCTATATTCAACCAACCAATAGAATAAAAATCACAATAAATTATCTAGTAACTATAAATACAATATAAATTGGAACAGCGAGTGCATTCCTAATTTAAATTTTGACATGGAAACAAAATCGGCGCGAATTTAGCCATAGATTAATCTGTTCTGTTTATTGTTGGGTCGGTTTTAATACCTACAATGCACGAAAATCTATTAAGATTACCATTATAAAAGCTTTAAAAAATATTATAACATTTTTTATTGTATTTAACGCATAAAACAAAATTATTTTAATTTTTATCTATCGATTTCTTAAATTCTTACATTTAATTACTCGATTTAATCGAAATTTACAAAACAAGAATCGATTGAAATAATCGCTTTCACACATCCCAAAAATTAAAAAAAAACAAATGGTCGTCAATTTCGAATACAAATTGAGTAGTGGTAATGAATATTATGTGTTATTGGTCCTGAATTAGTAAATTACGCTAAGATCTGGGCATTTTCATGTTGTTTATAATATTTGAAATTATATTTGTCACATTTGTTATCGAATCTTTATGCGTTTGTGTGATATAATGTGAAAAATAAAAATGTAAACACGCACTATTGGCGCGAAACTTCGACTTTAGATACCAAAATTCATCATTACCACTGCTTATTTAAATTGAACTATGGATGAATTCGTCACCCAATTAAATGACGAGTTAATTATTATCAATAAAGTGGAGTTTGGATGTCCGAAAACCACAATTTTTATGATTTTTAGCCTCGGCCAGCACTGCTGTCAAAATGGCGATGACCGTATTTACGCACTTGGATTTTGTAAGGTGAAATTAAGAAACTTGCGCGCTAAATACAGAAATTTTAATGGCGTTGACATATTAGCTTTTTATCCAACTCTCTTAATTAACGCACACTCATAGTATTTGATTATCAGAATATTAAATATAAGATATCTTATAAGATATCTTATATCAAAGCTATTAATTTCACGTATATCGTCTCCTTTATAATTATTCTTCAGGTATTTTATTTAACACTAAAGTTTTCAGTTTTCTGTATTATAATAACCTTCAAAACACAATGACTTGCGCAGTCCTGTCATTAGTGTCATTTAGTTCATCATTCCACTAATCATTCGCGGTTCAACGAGCGCGGGTAAATTCAAATTAAAGAAATGATAGGTATGTAAATAGGTAGTCATTTCTTTACATCCCCCCCCTTCGGGGAGAAAATTGTATCCCAACATCAGATGTCTTCTAAACTGTCGTCTCCATATGCAGGAGCTGGGACTAGTTTGGTGATGTGGAAGAGATTTGATTCTGATTTTCTATGTCCTGTATTTATTCTGTATATTGAGTTTGACAGTTTCTCTATTATTTCATACGGTCCTATCTTCAACTCATCCAGTTTTCTTCTGTTTAATTTATTACCATTTTCTGCAAATACCATGTCTCCTACTTTAAACTCATAATATTTTCTATTTCTATCATATATTTTTTTTTTGTAGTTGTGTGATTTTATACTGTTTTTCAGTGCTATATTTCTATCTCTCAATAATTCGTTTTCAGTACTTTATTCTTTTAATTCATTTGGTGTAAATGTAATATGTTTTCCTTGTAACAAGTACACTGGTGCAAAGCCTGTAATAGTGTGCTCAGTTTCATTGTACTTTTCCACGCATTTTTGTGCTATCGTCGTCCATGCTATTTTTTTATTTTCTTCGTTTACTTTGCACCTTATTTTATTGACCAAGGTTTGGTTAAGTCTTTCATTGATTCCATTTGAAAAAGGTGCATTTACTGCTGTGAAAACAATCGGAATATTTTTTTCCTCTAGGAATTCTTTAAAATCTTTTGAATTTATTCCTGGGTACTGATCTGATAAGATCATACCAATACTATTATCTTCTGTGACATTTTTGACAAGTTTTATAAAGTCATTTGAATTCTGTGTTTTTGAATTGACAATGTATGCATATCTAGTAAAATGATCCACTAAGAGGTGCATGTACTTCTTTGTCGACCTTGAGCCCCCGAATCCACCAATTGTGTCAATGGACATTATTTCAAAAGGCCGTGTCGCTGGTCCTAGATGAGACATTAGTCCAAATTTATCCTGACCTCTAAATTTGTTCTTAATACAGATTTCACATTGTTTACATGTTTTCTTTATATTGTGTCTTAAATTTTTTGCTGTGTAGTATGGTGTAATTTTATTTTGCATTTGAGTAATTCCAATGTGACAGTATTCTTTATGTATTTTTTTGATGAAACTTAGACTAAAGTCTTCTGATAAAACAATTTTTTCCTTATTTTTGATTTTCTTGTAGTATATGGAGTGTTTTGTTATTAATTTATTTTTTTCCTTTTGTATGTCCTCGTTATTTTCTTGATCATTAATGATATCCTCTAGTTTTATCCAATTGACTACTTTCAACTGCTCCTCTTCATTTTCATGTACTTCTAATACAGGATTTCTGCTTAGGCAGTCAGCTTCAAGGTTATTTTTTCCTGGTGAATATTTTATTTCGAAGTCATACTGAGAAAGGTAATAAGTTAAGTCTCCAAGTTCTTCGTCTGTTCTCGATTTAATGTTCATTTTTTCTAATGGTTTATGATCAGAAAAGACTGTAAATCGTTTACCTATGAGCCAGTGTTGCCAATATTTAACAGCTTCTTTTATAGCCAGGCATTCTAAATAAATGGCTTTTTTCCTTTTCTGTACTTCATTTAGTTTCTTGGAAAAATATGCAACTGGTTTTTCTTTTGTGTTTTGTTGTCTCTGTTTCAATACTGCTCCTACGCCTTGTATACTTGCATCTGTGTAAATTAGTATAGGTAAGTCTGGGTCAAATATTTCTAGTATAGGTTGAGAACATAGTAGTTGTTTCATTTTTTCAAAGGATTTTTGACATTCTTCTGTCCAAATGAATTTTTGATTCTTCCTTAGTAAGTTGTGTAGTGGATCCAATGTTATTGCAATATTTGGTATATATTCGTTGTAAAAATTTATTTTTCCCAAGAACTGTCTCACATTTTTTTGATTTTGTGGTACTGGGAAATCTTTAATTGATATTAAGTTATCTTTTATTGGGCGTACTGAATTGTTATGAATAATGTGCCCTAAATATTTCACCGAATCTGATGCGAATGTGCATTTAGAAAATTTCAGTCTAAAGCCTTCCTTCTTTATTGCTTCTAATAATTTTGTTAAATGTGTTCGGGAAAGGATTTTGAAAAAAGCAATATATCATCTATGTAATTTACTGCGAAATCCGTAAGTCCGTGTTTTCTCATTATATTACTCAGTATTCTTTGAAATATTGCTGGAGATGTTTTTAGTCCAAAAGGTAAACAAGTCCACTGAAAATGACTGTCTTGTGTAACAAAAGCTGTTTTTCTTCTGTCTTCGATTCGTAATGGTATGGACCAGAATGCAGAATTTAAATCCAGTATAGAAAAATATTTGCAATTTCTTGTTTTTACCATCAGATCTTCAATTAGCGGAAAAGGTTGTGATTGTGGAATAACAAGTTTATTCAGATCACGAAAGTCTATACAAAGTCTTGATTTTCTATTATCTTCTTTTTTGTATGCCAACGTTACTGGAGCAGCAAATGGACTGTATGATTCCTCAATGAGATTTTTTTCCAATAATTTCGATACTTGACTCTCTATTTCTTTCTTATCCTCAATACTGCATCTGTAAGGTCTTTTACTGCAATATTTATCGATCATTAAATCAATTCTGGCTTCATAATCCCTGACAGTTCCAATATCGTACTTGTCTTTTGCGAAGATTGATTTGTATTTTTCAATTAATTGATTTATTTCTGCCTTTTGTTTATTTTCCAGCTGGTCTATTGAAATTTTGACTTTGGTTTCATCTACGTGTTCGTTAAAGTTTACAGTAAACTTATCACACATTTTTGTTTCTTTTTTTCCTGTTTCCATTTCTTCATTTCTACTGATTTCTTGTGTTTTTTGTGTAATTTCTAGCTTTTCATTTTGGATCAATTTAAATTGTTTTATCATATCCAATCCAATTAAAAAGTCGTAGTTGAAATTGTTCTTGTTAATTACAAACACATTCACTTCTTCTTCTATTTCAAATATTTTTATTTTCAATTTTACTATTCCATTTGTTTTTTTCACACCATTAATCGTAGTTAACTTCACAGTCTGTGCATTATTTATTTCTTCATCTTTTAACTTCAGCAATTTTGAATTAATTAATGAGATATTTGAACCGGAATCATATATTCCGAATGCATCCAATGTGTTATTTAATGTTAATTTGACTTTGATTAATGGTGGCACTACTAGTTTTTTTGATTCATATTTTTTAATTCGGTTTCTACTTCTGAGTTGTTAACAAAATTGATAAAATTTTGTTTTTCTTTAATGCTTTCATTTGTCTTAAACCAGCATGAGTCTTCTGGGTGATATCTATTTCCTTTATTTAGTTTTTTACATATCTTACATGGTTCTTTAACCTCTTTTGTTTTTACTATGGAATTGGTAATTTTCTTTTTATCAAAACCTTTTTTGTTAACTAAATGTTCCAAGCTTTTTACTTCATTAAAAAGGTCTTTAGTCTCTTTTATTTTCTTTCTATCAATCCTGTCTGTAATAAAACTAGGTAGACCTACTGCAATCAGATCAATCAGAGTACTTTTGTTTATTGTGCTGTCCATTTCTAACAATATTCTCTCTTTTCTTATTGCATAGTCTAATAGTGATCCCGTTTTGTATTTAAAATCTATTGCATACCTTATTGGTGTCCAACCTTTATTCTCATAAGTATCACAAAAATCTTCTTTCCATTGTTTCCATTCTGAAGTGAGCGTAAGTCTTATCAGCATAGAACTGTACCAATTCAAACACGATTTATCCAAAAACAGTCTAAAAATCTCGATTTTTTTTTCATCGTCAACTATCTCGAACCGATCACATTCTTTTTCAAAAGTAGCCATCCATTGAGTTACATTTGAGTTTTCTCCGGTGAATTTCTCGATTACAAATTTATCCGAGATTTTTTTTAAATTAGTCTGCTTTGGTAATTGTGGATTTATATTTGTAATTTTTTCAAGGATTCTTGACAATGATTCTTCTGATATACCCTCATTTATTGTAGGTTGTGTAATTCCAGTTGTACTTATCACTTCTTCCAGGAAATAATTCTTGAATTGTATATTGTCATCATCATCCAAATAAGTTTTTTTTAATTCTTCTGTTAAAGTTATCCATAAACACCTTTTTTCATGCCTCCTTTGCAATGTCTTTTTTAATGTTTTATAAGTCTCAGTTTCCATTAGTGTCTCATGATGTTTTATTGTCTGCAGTTGTTCTGGTACAAGGTAAATTTTACCCTCTTTTGTGGTTATTGAGGTTACAGCCAGTACATTAGTTTTCTTGTCATCGAAACTTTTAATTGTAAACTCAAATTTTAGTTTATCCATTTCTGTAAAATGTCCTTTGCATAAAATGTTGTTTTATAAGATATCTTATATCAAGGTACGATGTCCTTAAATAACTCGATTGCGTTTCTGTAAGTAATTAAAGTTTTATTGTTTTTACAAAAGATTAGGTTATAAAGTAAGTATTCATAAATACGGCTGCTTTACAAAATATCACTTTACCTGTAAGTAATTAAAGAAACAACATTCAAAGCTATTAATTTCACGTATATCGTCTCCTTTATAATTATTCTTCAGGTATTTTATTTAACACTAAAGTTTTCAGTTTTCTGTATTATAATAACCTTCAAAACACAATGACTTGCGCAGTCCTGTCATTAGTGTCATTTAGTTCATCATTCCACTAATCATTCGCGGTTCAACGAGCGCGGGTAAATTCAAATTAAAGAAATGATAGGTATGTAAATAGGTAGTCATTTCTTTACATAAATATTTACATAAATAATGAGGATGACGTATGACTTAAATGCTAGCCCCTTTGGGGGCCGATACCGAGCCAGCGGAGGTTTGTATGTCAAGCCCCCAAAGGGGCCCGTACCGAACTATATGGTTAAAATATCTTTATTTCAGACCTATATCAGTCCATAAGTTGTTAGTGGTTAGTAACAGATTGAGCTTATATTCTATGTTAGTGTAAACCTGTATTAAAATTTGTCGATAGAAATGAGGATATAATAATTATGCCCAATATAAAGTATCGGTAGCTGACCAAACACACTGTATTTAGTAAAAAAGTAAAAATATGATAAATCAATCATCTAAACCCAATAACAGTAACAATACGGGTTACGTGTATCACAGCAGGCGCAGTAGGTTGTTTCTCTTTCTTCAATGAATTAAATTGACATTGTATTTTCTTCAAAATGGATCGGTTCATTTGTTTCAGATTTCAGTGGAACAGTTAATATGGTTGCGTGATCGTTCTGTAAACGTACGCCAAACGCTAAAATACAACTGCCTAGACTCGGTTCCATACTTCAGATACAACATGTCTTCATCCGTGAAGTTGTGGGCTTGGAATGATGTAGTGATTGGACCATACCCGACTGACCAATCTCCCATCTTTTATTCTGTACCAGAAGCTACCGATAATTGCGTGGTAAGAGACTTTTGAATAATTTGCTCTTAAATGTACTTCGTGTATGTTCTGTGTATGTATTTACAAGCTAAATAGTATACATGTACAAGAATCAAAAGGGAAAGAATTAGGTAAACAGAAAGTTAAGGCAAGTAGTTTTGGACGGTCAGATCGCAAGAAAAGATGGCCTAACCTAGAACAGCTGATGGTTGGCTGGGAAGGTCGATGACCAGCGTCCGAGTAGCTGTCCTGCTACTTTAACCTGGTCGTCGATCCTCCTAGCTGGTGTCCAGCCTGCACTCCTATGGCTGATATGGCCGGTTTATTGCCCTTCAGCGTGTTTTTAGGTTCATGTGGACAACTGACCTCTGATGGGACACCACAATTATCACCATAGTTTATTTTTACCATATTATATCTTAAAGTACCTGAATTTGGGCCAAAATATGTTTTAAAACCTACCACAATACTGGAACAAGTCTGCATCAACTCTGTCAACATTCTTAGGGATAACGTTTAATCAAAAATTATACATGTTTCAGATGGGAAGTACTGAATGGAAAAGTACTATCATAGAATTGCAAAGTTACAACGTATACAGGCTACCGATTGTTGATATGTGGATCGGAGATGTCCGTCATGCAGGACAAAAGATGACCATCGAAAATGTCGAATTGTGTTTTGGATGAATTTTAAACCTTTCGTCGTTGGATTTTTCATTTAAAATAGTTTTGACTTAACTTGATTTTTCTTTCTGGTAATAATAATAATAATTTGTTGTAATAATAATATAATTACTGACAGGACTATTGTCGCCAATAAGCCTGACATTGTGGTGATAGACCGATCAGCGCAATAGTCGATGTTACCATCCCGCATGACGAGAACCTCGTGAAAGCTGAGAAAGAGAAACAAATAAAATATCTCGACTTGGCACAGGAGGTTGTCGACATGTGGAATGTGAACTCGGCTATCATTGTGCCTATTGTCGTGACGGCCAATGGCCTTATGGCCAAGAGCCTCGATGACCATCTATCGAAGCTCTCCTTAGGCGGTTGGATCAAGGGCCTGATTCAGAAGGCAGTACTCCTCGATACGGCTCGCATTGTGAGGAGGTTCCTGTCTCTGGAGCCCTAACCACCGGTAGCTTGGACCCTGCTCCCGACACCGGCGGACTACTATTTTTTATATTTATAAATGTTTTTTTTATATTGTTTTATATTTAAATATTTAAAAATGTAAACAGTATGTTTAAAGATGAATAAACGAAATAATAATTTTAAGATTAATAACCTCCGAATTGTTTGAGTTACGTGTTTTATTTCATACTAGCACTACACCCGTGACTTCTACAAAAATTTTGATAGCTCAACTAATATGCATGATATAAATATAATTTATAGCCTATAACACGCACGAATAATGTAGCTTTCTACTAATGAAGAATGTTTTTGAATTGAATCATTAGTTCCGAAGATTACCCCCTTTTTTTTTTTTGTTGGTGGGTGGGAAATCATCAAATGACGGGGCCCCGCTCTGGGCGGAGCGGAAGGGAGTGTCAGACTCTTACTGACTAAAAACCACCCATGTTCCTTCTTTGGCCCTTTATATTCCAGGGCCGCGGTATCTCTTTCGAACAGTCCCGCAGACCTGGCAGGCATCGGCCCTTGCGGGCCCCTCCCGTTTGCTGACAACTCTTTGAGGCGCGCGTGGAACACGAACGCGCCGTCGACACGGCCTGCCCGTCGTCATACGACGGACGTACGGCGAGCTAGCCCATTACTCACCGTCCACAGGCCCGAGCCTACGGTGGCCGAGAGCCATCACGGCGTGGCCCCCGACGCCCGGTGCTTCTCCTGGTGCTTCTCCTCCCGCGGCGGCTGGGACGTGAGGCTATCTCCCTCTTACGTTCCGCCGCCTCCTTCGCTAGCATGACTGCTTCGCAGAAGGAGGCGACGGTTTCCCACTCCCTCTCGCCCCGAACCATGGCTTGAACCAGGGCTGGACGCGAGAGGTCGCCGCCGCCAATCGCCGCTACGAGGACACGGCGGTGCTCCGCCCAAGCGGAGCAGACCTCCACGGTGTGCTCCACCGTGTCCTCCCGAAGATTACCCCCTACATACAAACTTACAAATAAAATTCACCTCTTTATATTATTAGTATAGATAATTATAGAGTACCGATACAACTACATTAAACATACTATGCAGAGCGAGTTACTGATGACATCATTGATGTCACAGAATAGTAGTACTTATGTGCGTTTCATTTTCACTAAGCAAACAGTTTATTAACGCCTCCTTTGCTTCAAAGAATATGTAAGACCTTAGTTTCTTTGCACCCTCCACCAGAACCAAGGTTAACATTAAAAATAATGTAATCATACATTAAATCGCATTTTTCGCTGCACAGTTTTTGAATTGAGAATTTTTAACCGACTAAAAAAAGAAGGAGGAAGTTTTCAATTCGACAAGTATATATTTATTTTGAAAACTTGTCGAACTCTCCTATGGAATGACCTACTAATTTCTATTTAACATTTTCTAACACTAAAAACGTACGATTTAACAAGTTCTCTGATCGAATTTTCAATTCAAAAACCGAGTGTTAAGTAGTGTTTGAAATTCTGGCAACTACATATATACGAGTAAGCTCGCTTATGCATAAAGTTACACTAAAACAAGCATCAGATATTCTAATGGTCTAACTGAAGAAAGGGTGCGAAAATGAGCGAAAAATGGCAACAATTTTCACCCATCTAGAACATTAATTATTCATCTTGGATAAAATTTATTAGTACAAAAGAATGCCTCATGAAAGTAGCGATGAGCGTACGATATTCATTTGTTTTCATTAGCTGACTCGCGGTGCTACCACAGGAATAAATATGAGACCTCACACGATTACTGGATTTACAGGAACTTGGTCTATAGGTTTATTTATTTATTTATTATTTACTTCATTTTTCGAACATATTATTAATATTTAAATATAAAAAAAATATGTAAAAAAATATAAAAAATAGTAGCCCACCAGCATCGGGAATAGGGTCCAAGCTACCAGTGGTCAGGGTTTTGGAGAGAGGAACCACCTAACAAGCTTTCTGAATCATATCCTTGATCAGATAGTGGTCGAGGCTTTCGGCTGTTAAGACAGCTGACACGATTATCCGCACAATGCTGTACTTACGCCCCACACGTTGACAACCTCGCGAGTCAGATCAAGATATTTGAATTTATGCTGGTTTATTTTTATGCTGGCCATGGACCCTGAAAATATAGTAGACAGACTTCTCTTGCGGTGTAAAGACGACACCCTAAAGGTACCAACTGAATACCCTGCATAGAAAGACATTAAAATGTCACAACAAAATGTAGTGGAGTGACATAGTTTCAGAGTATATTATTATTGGAATTGAATTGACATAAGTTACCAAGAAGCTATTACATATCAATTCAGATGAAAACTTTTGTAGAAATACAAAACGCCTTGAAAGCGAGTGTCGCCAAGCCTAGGTCGGGTTCAAGTTGAAATGCCAGTATTTTTTAAACACATTTATCATTAAGAAAAAAAACTCATCTCGCATTCTTTCTCCGCGAAAGGGAACACCCTTTAGACTCCGTGAAAACTCGTTTCGTGGTTCCACTGAGCTGTTGTGCAGACGAGATTAATAGCTTATTACTCCATTGTTTACTGGTAGTCATTATTCAATTAAATATCACGCCCAACCGTAAACCATTGTGTTTACCCGCCAATATCATAACCGTTTTACGCCAACCGTTTATTATTAAATTGAAAGTTTGAGTCAAGGGTAATGAAGGAGGTAAAGTATTATGTTTGTGAATTTATTTTATAGAATTTATTTATCACGTTTAGAATCAGGAGCTCGAGGTTAAATAATAACAGCCGCGGCTGAAGTCGATGTTCTGGTTAAGCCGCGGATTGGTCCGTGGATGGGTGATCACCTATTACGTACCGAGTTTCTTCCGTGCAGCCGTGCGACGGTTTAACGTGCCTCGGAAAGCACGTTAAGCCGTTGGTCCCGGCTGTCAATTGTAGGTCTTTGACAATCGTAACGTAGTCAGTAGCCTGAAAGTCTAACAACCAGTCTTACTAAAGGGTCTTGTATTACCCGGTATTAACTGGCTTGTAGTGGTTAGATAGGCAGTCACTCCTGGTAAAATAATGGTATTCAGCTGCATCCGGTTAGACTGGAAGCCGACCCCAACATAGTTGGGGAAAGGCTAGGTAGGTGATGCTGTTTAGGGACAGTCAAAAATCAAAATGTAAATTAGGATTCCGAGAGCGCGAGCGAGCGGGTTTATGACTTGACTTAAATCAATAAAACACAGTACTATCAACCCAAACAAATAACTAAAAGTTAAGTTCAACTACGGCATGACGCTTGTCGCTCAAAAAAATATTCAACTCCTACAATTTTCTACGACATACAGTTCAAACGTCCGTGACTGTCGCATTTACCTCTATCTGCCTAGTTTACATCTTATTTTTACTCATAATATAATATTGCAATAACAATATTATAATAAAATCTTAGTGAAACTTTAAATACTTTTCAATAAAATTCAAAGTGTTTTTTTTTGACACATAGTATTTGACGTCACCATCGGCGTTATTGAGGGACTATGCGTTTTGAGTTTGCGTTCCGTTTCACCGAAAACATGCTACATAAAATATTAAATTGTAAAATAAGTGTTGTATTAGAAAATTAAACAAGTGTACCACGATGTTTGTATGTGCCAATACAACGCATTATTAAGAAGTAGGTAAAAAAGTTTTGTATTTCTTTCATATTCCCTATTCAAGTTTTTTACGTTCAAGTAATGATCGTTATTCAAGATATTTTTGAGAGAAGAAGGAGAGAAAGTTGAGAGTTATTTTTTTTTTGTCAAGAAAATGAATTAATTCCAGTCTACATTTACTACATTTAATTTTGTATAAACCAGTACATACTAACTGGGTTGTGGAGGTCAGATAGGCAGTGGCTCCAAATAAAATACTGGTGTTCAGCTGCATCTGATTAGACTGGAGCCGACCCCGACATAGTTGGTTGGGTAGATGCTGATACTGTGGTAAGTCAACAATTAGCTAAGGTAGTTGCAGTAAAATAAAGGCATTTACTAACCAAAATGTATTCAAAATCCATTTATTAGCCAAATTATTGCTTTTGCTAAAACTATTTGTACTTTATAATAGTGACATCTCCGTTGTACCTACGCATTTTTCTCTCTAAGCATTTTAGCAACTGATTTGTAATACCTACATTATTTTCAAATTAAGGATTCTATTCTATTCTATATACTTATCTTAAAAAGAACCACTATTACAATTTCTGTCTACAAACAAGGTCTCTTAACCAAGATTAAAAACACGCAATAAAGTCAGACAAACGTGTAGAAGAAAAGGCCGTAATAGTCAACTGCACCCCAAAACGATCCCTCGGGCACAAAGCATAACAAATTGTATAATTTATCGCCAACAGAGCTCGTCCCTTCTTCAAGTAAAGAAATATTGCAGTCATTTGTCACTGGTCGCACACAAACCTTTATTATTCATATTTTTACCGCAACACATAAGTATGTCAGCTTTTTTTTAAGTTTTTATAGACAGACTCGCTTTTGCCCGCGGCTTCGCCAGCGTAGATGTCGAAAAATATCCGACGGGAAAGTACTACCGTTACGGTAACAAACATAGTTACATACCTTCATCCCCCTTTTTAACCCTTCGGGGGTAGAACTATCAAAAACGCTGAGACACGTATAAATTAATTTTCAATCGTCAGCCTAAACACAAAATTTGAAGATCCTAACTTCAAAACTGACGGACTTTCATATAAACTGCCATCCCAGGTGGAATTCCCAAAAATTCTTTGTTAGTGGATATTTACTCTTAACAAAGAACACACCCTCTAAGTTTTACGTCTCTAGGACCAGCGGTTTGGTCTGTGTGTTGATATATCACCAAGTCAGTCAGTCAGTCAGTTTACCATTTTCAGGTAAAGGAAAAGCGGAGAGTTTATTAAACTACACATTTTTTAATATTAAATGGGCCTACTATTCACCTCAATCTTGTCCTGAGAATAGAGAATATGAAGTCGACGATGGAACAAGCTAACCCAAAAGAAGCCTATTAACTCGCGAATTAAATAGATTAGGGTCATATATCTCTCACAACTCGGGAAAACCGACGCAGGCAGGGAATTCCACTCCATGGCTGTGCGCATAATAAAAGATGTAGCAAAGCTTTTCGTGCGAATGTGTGGAATATCGGCAAGGTATGGGTGATGACCTGCAGTACGTCTGGACTCCCGATGGAAGAAAGTAGATGGTGGAATGAGCCCGAACATATTGTAAGAAAGATGGTAGAACATAAGAAAGTCGCGCCATTTTGATGCAACATCGTTGCAGTTTTGGCAGACATAACATGAACAAGCATAGATGTAACAGTAAATAGTTAATCAAAAACACTAAAGTGCAGTAATGTACGAAGTCTTTAGGGAAATATACTAACAACGTCAATTTGTCACAGCCTGTCTTCACAAAAACTCGTTTTATTTAAAGGACTTTGATAAGAATAGCTGTCAAATATACAGTTTCAATTTAAATACACGGTGGATGTTGTCTTATCACTAAACAATTGTTTTCCCTGATTTTGAGTACAGTTCTAAAATTCAAATTACTGGTCAAAACCTAGATTCTGAGCAGGATAACGCATTGTTACATTTGTTACCCGCAACAGAATTTAGTTGGGCCACAAACAGCCTCCATTAGAGGAGACATCACGACAACATGTTGCTACCTGTCCAGCGTGATATATCGCGACCCGTGCCTAATTGCTTGTCTTTTTGTAGTACATTGTGTATTCTGCCATCTTCATCAAGTCGGATGAAATTGTAGACTTTTTACTGAAGAGAACGAGTAAAATTAATAGCATGTAATAAAAGCCGTGTTTTAAGTATACCTTAGTTTAGTGTTTATTAATTGTTGGGCAGACCATATCCAGTACAGTACAACAGAAAACTTTCATTTCAATCAACTACCTTTTTATGTAAAAATTATTAAAAAAAACATATACTGAACCCAATCTTTTAATCGAAATCGGGGAACATGTAAATAACTATTCCAAGGAATCGTCCCCCGACTGCAATGAAAAGATTGGTTTTCAGTTTTCCACTTTTGGGCACAATGGCGTTTTAATTGCACAGTAAATATTATAATCTATTTAGTACCTACCTTGTGGCCATTTAATACTAAAATCATGTAACTTGTTTTTAGTTCACTTTTTGATATGTTAGGCGTGTTTTTTATTTATTTTTTAATTATTTGTTTTTTTTTAATTAATACCTTTTAGTGATAAAATATTTTTTTTGCAAACGCACAATGTGCCACGAAAGGTAACTATTATTTTTTAGGAAATCAATATCACGCTTAAGATAACTTATTATTTTTTTATTAGTTCAATAATAATAAAAAAAATTAAATAAGTTATCTTTAAGTTCAAATGCATATTGAATACTACTGTAAGTTTTGTTTTGTACTTAGCAAATTTTCGTGAAAAAAACAAAATATTTTCATGAACCATGGCTCCCCGTAATTTTTTTAATGTTCACTAGCCTATGTTACCCGGAATAACTCATCGCTTCTAATGATACTATCCCAAGTAACACATAAAAGCATTATATCGGCCGACTTACAGCATTTCTGTATCGTTTTCGCATTTTGAGTTAGTTCTATGATAGCATTACAAACGTTTATACGGCTACTGTAATGCTAATTTGGGCACAAATTATACGGCTTTAGATCATAAATAAGTTCACAAATAGTTGTTTAATTGCATTACAGGCGCATTATATTAGCATTATTGTGACCAAATAAGTTGCGAATCGCATTATAGAAGCATTGTTACGGTCAATGAAGTTGCCAATCGCATTACAGAAACATTATACTAGCAATATTATTGATAATGAAGATGTTAATTACATTACAAAAGCATTAGAATAGCATAAGATTGTTCTAAAAGCATGATTGAGGCTATTTAAGTGTTCACAGGTAGAACTTTAATCATCATTGCAAAAACATCTCTAATACCATGGCACAAATGTTATAATACAATTAACGTTGTAATTTCACTACTTTGTTCAGCAATATAATATGGACGAAGATCGTCAAAACTGAGTGACACCATACTTGTATTTGCATTAAAATAAAATTTATAATACTGGCTAAGTTTTTGACTTTTTTGTTATTTCATGCCTATTTTAAACGCAATGTAGTTTACTGTAAATATCTATACACTACTAGGTTTTAATTAGTACAAATACTTAAATGATGTATTGGAGAAGGTCTTTTTATTATATATGTAAAGTCTCAATAAATAATATTCGACGGCACGGTTGGCGCAGTGGTCAAGCGATTGACTGCTGCGCTGCATGTCGCGGGTTCGATTCCCGTACGGAACAAATATTTGTATGACCTACAAGTAGTTGTTCCGGGTCTGGGTGTTTTTCTATCTATAATATGTATGTATTTACAAAAAAAAATGTATATATGTAGTTTATCAGCCATCTAGCTACCATAACACAAGCATTAGGTTGCTTAGCTTGGGACTAGATGGTGCTGTGTGAAATGTCCAGGGATATTATTATTATTATTATTATTATTATTCATAAACAGCAAAGTTATCAGCGTTTATGTATATCCCAAAATGTCACTCAATTTATGGAGTTTTTGTACAGGCCATTCATAATAGTATTCATTATTCATATTGTCTCGCTCTCGCGTTCGCGTGTCTCGCTCAAACTTGCCCCGCCTCCAACAGCTGTTATTGTAATTGTAGGTAACTTAAACGCGTCATATGCTTTACGATTGAAAACTAAGAAAATGTAAAAAAAGGTTCACGATAAATAATAGGCACATAATCAATTCAAACTTTTCCTTCATACTTTAATTGGGCTTAGGACCAACAAAACTACCAACTTTTTTACAATTAAAACAATCAGGTAGGTAACGAAAGTAAAAAGAAATTAAATTAAAGCTTTAGAACTTTTTAAAAAAGTAATTTTGGCGTATTTAAAATGGTTGAATCAGCTGACATTTACAATAATTATCGTATTTACAAAACTAAAAAAAAAACTTACAGGTATTTTAATTGTCCTTCAAAACTTCAAAATGTCCACCACCATTTTCAATGCAAAGACGGGCACGTTTAATTAAATTGTTTTTAATGATAAAAGTAAGTATGTTTCGCTGACTTTTCACTTGGTTAAATGCGTCCAATATGCGCTGTTTTAATTGTTCGGCAGTTGTTGGCTCACTAACGTACACTCGTCGTTTAATTTCACTCGGTAGGTTTTGAGAATACTCTTCCACGACCTTGGCTATGGGCAGGTGCCTGGAAAGATCCATGGTCGATTAAACGCTGGTAAGCGTTTACCACCGTCCGAACGTTTGGCTGGCGAATATTTGGATATTGTTCCCTGTACATACGTACAGCGGCACTCGCGTTCTCACCAGACAAAAAGTACACACGCAACATAGCCGCATACTCTCGAAATGAAAACTGTTAAGCCATCGCGTCGCGACAGTAAAAACGTAGGTAACAATTTGGGTAAAAGAAGCACGCGCACACTTCCGCTAACAAATTTGCACTGATGATGCACTCGCTTGCTCGAAAATGGATCGCTGGCCGGCAGGCGCTTGGCGGTAGCGCCGGCGCAGAAGGGGGCGTGGCTTGAGCTTAGACGGGAGTTTGCCGGGACTTATGAATTGCGAACTTGCGACCAAAATGGAAAAATACTATGCGTAGTATTTTCTAGTAGCAATTGTTATGAATGATTGATTCAAATATGAGTATACCAATTATGTTGAATTTTCGTAGACAATTTTGGGATTTCGTTTTTTTGACTTTTGAATACACAAATATGATCAGTAAAGGGTACGGATAGAGCCCCATTTTTTTTGTACTAATTAAAAATTAGTAGTGTATAGGTTTCATTGAAAATTTTCACGCGCCTTCGATATTTTGTAGTTTTGATATAAAATGTTATATAAAAATATGAATCAAATAATCAAAACAATTTTTTATTCCTAGTCTAGAATGAATTTTGCATAATTAACGTAATAGTATTGATTGGGCAGTATTAAATTAAGTTAAATCATTATGATAAGGTCTATTGCTATTATAAATAGGTTCGAATGATAATATTTTTTGGTTATAAAATATTTTCAAAATGGCGTGAGTCTACAATAGCCCGGTGAACCTGTATAAAGGCCAATTAATGCCGTCAGCAGTATAAATAGTCACACGTGAACAATCGTTAAGCTAGAGGCCAGAGAGAAGACTTTTGATGAACCACCGTAGTGCCATTGGCTATAAAGTAGTTCTCTAAGGGTTCACCGATATACCAATAGACTTGATGTAGACTGAAATTGTGCCATTGCTTGAAAGTAATTTTGGGGATCCTTGAGCAAAACAATAAAACTCATTTCAGAATTTGTATTACTTGAATAATCACAACTTAATTTTGTTATTAGCATAATTATCATAATCATTACACACACGGTTAGGCAACACACCATAAAAAATGCTGTTATTTGTTGATGTATACACATATTATATTTTATGTGCTTTTCCCCAATATGGCCGACAAATGGTTTTAAGAATACAGTAAAGTGAATGTATATACAGGGTGTTTGGCGCATGGACCGACACAATTTTTCCAGGGATTTGGGAGGTCATTAGCTAGGTTCTACCTATACACCCTTTGTCCCAAATGTCACGGTTGTGTTACATATGTTTTTTTTGTTTAAATGAAAAAAATGCCCAAAATGTTTCCTTTAATTCGAAATAACTTTTTTGTTTGTGGGCGTAGTGGCACAAAACAAATTTTGTTGCATTCTCCAAAGTCTTTTAAATCTAAAAATATCTTTGTTTTATACAACTGGTTTCAAGAAAATTCCTTACAAGCTTCCAAAGTAATTTTTTTTATTTAATGAATGAAATTTTACAACTTCTAAATTAATTATAAAAAAAAATAAAAGTCATTTTGAACTTAGCTTTATTTTAAAAAGTTCTTTAGTTGATACCCTTTCTAACGGTATGCTACATGTCATAGAAATTATTCATTATGTAGTCAAAATACTAGTTAGGAGAGTCAGGGTCAAGAAAAGACTTTTTAAGGTTATTTTGTTTTTAATAAACTAAAGTTATAAAAAGGAGGTAAAACACCGGGAGAGGTGGAAAGTAATGGGGGAGGCCTTTGCCCAGCAGTGGGACAGAATAGGCTAGTTAAAAAAAAAGTTATAAATCTTGTTCAAATTGACCTCCTCCATTTCGAATGCATGCACGACATCTGTTTCTTATTTCAACTGTCGTTGTACGTAGTGCCCGAACTTGTTGTGCCTGTTTTGGAAGGTGTGCCGATAGTTTTCCAAAATGACGGCTGTCCAGCACACTACCAACTGGACGTGCGAGAGCATTTAAATAATGCCTTTCCAAACGCATGGATTGGTAGAGGCGGCCCTATTCCGTGGCCCGCACGGTGCCCAGACCTGACGCCTTTGGATTTTTACGTCTGGGGACGTGCAAAAGAATTGGTTTACCAGACAGAAGTGCCCACTAAGGAAGTTCTAATTGAACGAATAACCGACGCGTTTCAAACTATGAAAGAAGAAATGCGACTACGTACAACGACAGTTGAAATAAGAAACAGATGTCGTGCATGCATACGAAATGGAGGAGGTCAATTTGAACAAGATTTATAACTTTTTTTTTAACTAGCCTATTCTGTCCCACTGCTGGGTAAAGGCCTCCCCCATTACTTTCCACCTCTCCCGGTGTTTTACCTCCTTTTTATAACTTTAGTTTATTAAAAACAAAATAACCTTAAAAAGTCTTTTCTTAACCCTGACTCTCCTAACTAGTATTTTGACTACATAATGAATAATTTCTATGACATGTAGCATACCGTTAGAAAGGGTATCAACTAAAGAACTTTTTAAAATAAAGCTAAGTTCAAAATGACTTTTATTTTTCTTTATAATTAATTTAGAAGTTGTAAAATTTCATTCATTAAATAAAAAAAAATACTTTGGAAGCTTGTAAGGAATTTTCTTGAAACCAGTTGTATAAAACAAAGATGTTTTTAGATTTAAAAGACTTTGGAGAATGCAACAAAATTTGTTTTGTGCCACTACGCCCACAAACAAAAAAGTTATTTCGAATTAAAGGAAACATTTTGGGCATTTTTTTCATTTAAAAAAAAAAAAACATATGTAACCAACCGTGACATTTGGGACAAAGGGTGTATGGGTAGAACCTAGCTAATGACCTCCCAAATCCCTGGAAAAATTGTGTCGGTCCATGCGCCAAACACCCTGTATAGCTTTACGCATTACAATAACTCACGTGTATTTGATTAAAGAGCTGTTACTCGCACAACAGCACTCAGTTGATGTTTAAAAATGCAAGCATTATATTGATTCACGTTTATGCTGTTCAACAGTATTAGGCTTTTACTTAGCACTTAAAAGTGCTATAGCACAACAAAGGGCACTAAAAACAACCTAAAGCTGTATCACGGATTTACGGTGCATTATAATGGTACAAGTTTATGCTATTAAGCGGCAATAGGCATTATCTTACTGCTTAAAATGCTATTGTAAACCCTAAGGCACTAAAAACAGCTGAAAGCTGTATACTGGATTTACGATGCATTATAATGGTACAGGTTTATGCTATTAAACAGCAATAGGCATTATCTTACTACTTAACAATGCTATTGTAAACCCTAAGACACTAAAAACAGCTGAAAGCTGTACAGTTGCATTGTGGTTGGCTTCACTAAAACTAAAGGCTTTCCAAAAGCATTTTGATAGGCCATTATCCAACCGTTATACATTGTAAAGCATCATAATGGTTTTGAAATACCAATATAAAGCATCAAGACGCTCGGTGAACTTTTATATGAGTTTATACGGACCTTAAGTTTTACATAAGTTTACTATTCGTATTTTAAAATGCTTCCTGTGTTACTTGGGATATGCATTGAAATCGGTTAAGCTGTTTAGAAGTTATGGTGGAATAAAGAAACTCACAAACTGTCATACATACATACATGAACCCTGAAAACATAACACTCCTTGGCTCGCCACCTATTACATGGGACTTGAACATAACTGGCGAAATGTGGGTGTACTGTTTGGCACACCTCTGCCTAACCCTTCGGGGATTACAGGCGTGAAGTTATGTTGTTGTATAAAAAAAACGGTGAAACTATAATTATGATTTTTAAAGCAATTGAGAGCGTCTTTTTGACATAATTTAAGTACATAATATTATGAAAGGACATAACTGTCAAAAACAGTTGCGATTTAAACACACGATGATTGGAAGTTGATTTTCTAATCGCTAAACAATTTATTTCCCTGACTTTACATGCAGTTAAAAAATTCTACCTCCTGCTCGAAATCTAGATTCTGGTACCCTATGCCTCTGAAAGCATGCCTACTCTCTTTCCCTTAAACTCCTTTCAGTCGTGTCGGATGGTGGTCCCTTGGGACCCTGAAGGTGCAGATTCACCTCATCATCATCATCCACTGCCCGACTTGCCTCTCTTTGCATGTGCCAAACTCCACGTTCTTGTACCAGCCTTATCCAGGATATTCCCGCGATGGCAGTAATCATCTCGCCGCCGGACGAGAAACACTTTTGTTTGGAGTAGCTTACCTCTTGGACGCCACTCAATCAGAGCTTTACTCCACCTGCCATCACTGCGCCTTGCTAAAATTCACATTCACTTAGCACTGTCAAATCAACAATATAATGGGATATTGTATACTCGTCTAGATCCTTTATGAATTTATGATTTACAATTTTTTACAAAAAAATATCTAAAGTCTTTGCATATACTGCATCAACACCCCATATTTAGAGTCGCCCCGTGTGGAATTGAATCGGACCACACTTGGTCGTTAGCGCAGCGGTTTAATGACTCAAATGGACCGGTGACGTAATGACCTTTGCTACTGATTTGGCCCAATCCGATTCAAGTACAGGTAAACGTTGCATGGGTATCTAGTTACCAAGTGATTAAAAAATCAAAACGAATCACATTAGTTTTTAGGGTTCCGTAGTCAACAAACAAAACGGGCGAAACTATAAAAGTTCCCCTTATAGTTTCACCATGTCCGTCTGTCTGTCTGCCTGTCCGCAGCTTAGCTCAAAGACTTAGACAGATTAGTTACGCCGACAAAGTGGTAAAATAAAAGTATTTTTTTAGGGTATCTCCAGTACCTACACGTAAAGTAGGGATTTTTTTTCTCACGTACCACATAAAGTGGGATGTCGTTTAATAGGTCTTTAAAAAATATTGTGAGTTGGGCCAAATAATTTTTCGGGATTTGTTTGTGAAATATTAAGCTTTAAAGTGCAAATTTTTGTTAGACTCAAGTGTCCTCCCCCTCTCTACTAGCTAAACGGTTGTGTTTGGGTCTGTGAAAAATTCATTTCAATTCACGGTGATAGAATATACATAAATGTATAACGAAGTTAAAAGGAAAACTAGGTAAAAGCAAAGTAGTCGACTAACTTATAAAATGTACTTGGATAACATATTTTCCTAAACATAATGTATGGGAGCACAGGTTTTTCAACTGCAAATGTAAGTTTGTTTTATATTATAACATTAAAATTCATCGTTCGGAGGCAAATCAGGCCGTAGGAACTGTCCGCATGTTTTGATGGGCAACTACGGAACACTACATAGTGCGTGACCCCACACGCACTTGACCGGTTTTTTAATAGAAATTATTGGTAGAAAACTGTAGATTCAATGGTGCAAGCACAGATTTTTATACACCTATCGCCGTTGAAGTTGTAACACCATGTAAGTAAATTTTTGGCGGTTTTGACATTTTGATGCCGTTTGCTAGAGAATCGGATGCTAGTTCAGTCAGAAACAAGCAACATTTCTATCTAATTTTAAGTGAAAACAAATGAAAAATGGTTTTGTACTATTACCTTCGTATAATTATGCAGTTTCTACACTCTCCTGTAAAGTTGCTTTTTTTTACTTTCGGGGTGTTAGAATTTCTGCGACGCCAGCAGGTCAACCTACCCGAAATTGTCAGATTTTCAAAACCAACCTTGAACTTAATACTTTTGAGATAAAGTTGAAAATCTAAAAAAGATAAAAAAGAAAGAAAGTTGAAAATTTAAAGAAATTTGACAGATGGCGTCTGTACATAATCATCAGATTTAATGATTTTATTCAACTGACATTATGATGCGGATACTATTCATGGTGATTGGGTGCATTTCTTGTAATGAGGAATACTAGACCGTTTTTTGGAAGATCGTGTTTGAGCTCTGTCGACACAACCACGTGTTTGGTTTGGCTGTACAATGTGAACGCAACGTTCATGGGCTACAATAAAAGAATTTTCAAATTCCAATAATTTATGTGTCAATATTGGTATAACAAATACATGAATATCTTACTGCAAACAATTTGTTATCTCCTTATATTTATAATTACAATTAATTATGCAAATAAGAGGCTAAACATCGTCATTTTAAAAAATCACCAAAAATACTACACATATATTTAGGCATTCTTATACATCTGAAAATAGTAATCTTCAATCTTACTTTGTATATACATATATTTGAAATTTTAGACAAAACATTATATAAAATTATCCAAAACACAATTCAACACTTTCGATGGTCACCTTTTGTTTTTCATTACGAATATCTCCGATCCACATATCAACTATTGGTAGTCTGTATACGTTAGAACTTTGTAGTTCTATGATAGTACTCTTCCATTCAGAACTTCCTTCCTGAAACACATATTACTCCTGATTAAATATTTTCACTGATGCTTATGTAAGAGATAATCCTTACTACATAATCAATTATTGTTTTAAGTTTTAAATATATATGAACAGAAACAAAACATAACAAGCGCAAATCTTAACAAAAAGCCCAAAACATTCAGAATGAACAAATGTACTTATCAATAGTATCTTACCACGCATTTGTCGGTAGCTTCTGGTATTGAATAAAATAAAAGAGACTGGCTGATGGTCGAGTTTGGTCCAATCACCATATCATTCCATGCCCACAACTTCACGGATGAAGACACGTTGTATTTAGAGTGTGGAACCGAGTCCAAGCAGTTGTATTTTAGCGTTTGCCGAACAGATTCTGCACGATCACGTAACCATGTTAACTGTTCTACTGAAATCTGAAACAAATGTACCAAACAATATAAGTGGAAAGATTGTGTCGAGTTAGAAGAGTGGTGAGCCAATAGTAATGACCACTATTAGGCTATACTGGGTTCAAACCCATTAAGATACTTTATTTTATGTAATTTATTATATCGCCATTGTTTTAAAAACGGTGATGTCGATTTTCTCACGAAAGAAGATATCGCAGACATCTGTGACATCCACCGTGACACCTCTCACAGATCGGAGGCCCGTATCCCTGAAGTGGGAACGCGGGCTTAGTGCGGGACTATGGATCTCACATAATTGCCTTCGGCGTTTTGGTTCTAGGATATAACTTCACGAAACTTAATGTTTTATTTCATCGTTTTGAGAGCAGCAGTGGTGAAATAAATGTACCACACATAATTAAGTCAGGTTCGTCATCAATTTTTCACCACTGCTCAAGAGTGTGGCTAGCTAGCGTCACTAAACAACAATGTCCCTTTTAAAACGGCGCACGATATGTTATGCACTAAATTCCCACACACACACACACACACACACACATACACACACACACTCACAGTTAGACACACACACACAAACACTTATATAATAAGGGGTGAGTCTATTGTCATCAATCGGGCATAAGTTCATTCTATGGGCTGCAACTTGAAAATTCCATTAACTAAAAATGATTTAAAAAGGAAATATAGATTTTTAAGTGTAACTTACATCTGTATATAGATCCTTCATTTGAACGTTCTCTTCGTGCAACCAGAAGGCTCCTTTCCTCGGATCATGATTGAACTCTGGGGTTGATTTACTTGTCCTAATACATGTCTCCCGGGTTTCCATATTGCAGTACACTGTCATTGGGTTTCCTGTTGGTCCCAAATAATAGGTGCCTGCAATAAAATTTCATTTACATTGTCATTATCTATGAATAACATAAAAACCTACAGACCTACAAGGATCTCTTCTGGGTAAGCTCGTTCCATCGTCGACCTCATCTCTGTCCTCAGGACTAGATTGAGGTCAAGAGTAGGCCCATTTAATATAAAAAAAGATCTTTTGGTATGCAAATGGCGTCGAAAATGCCTTTAGTAAAATTATTTCATGAAAAGTATTTAAAAAAGTGTTGAATATAAAATAAGGAAAAAGGAATGACTGTCGTCTAGATCCAACTTTTATTTTATTTAAAATGTGCTTGTGCTTTGCTTTTCAGTTTTAATAGTCGGGGTTTTTTGTATTACTTTTATAATTCCAGCTTTTTAGTTTAGTAATGTGAAAAAAATCGCAGATGATTAAACTTTTCTTGTTACATGACTTTTTCACTTTTTATACGATTTGTCGTTTTGCATTACTTTTAACATAGAAGTTACATATATGTTTGTAAACACCTATTGAATCCCTTCATATTGATACCCCACTTAACGGGTTTTTGGAAGAAAAGAGAATTCAAACTACAATATGGCGCCCAAACTTCGCCATTTTTCTGTTTGTTTTGTTTGTGACACTCGCGCACCGAGACAAATCTAACGACGTATGTATAATAAATCCAAATCAATTCGTCCATTTAAAACTTATGAGGTCACAATGGAGTGGACATACATACATACATGAGCGCGAAAAACATTACCCTCCTTCTGTTTGTCTCTGTACCACCCAAAGGTTGACTAATAGAAAATGTTTATGGCAAGCTAATACGACCTCTGTGCCATTATGTGCTTAAAGTTTCAATTCCTAAGTAAGAACTAAGTGCCCAACTTTTTTTGTCAGCCTGTACTGTCCCACTCCTGGGCTAAGGCCTCCCCCATTAATTCCACTTTTCTCGATGTTGCGCCTCTTTTAGTCAATTATCGCCAACCCAGAAATGTATTATAAACAATCAAATCCAGTGCTTTAATATTCAAAATAGATGTTCTTCTCACCGCTTTCGAATTCGCGTGGTGCAAATTTACAAGGTGCTTCTACCGGCCAATCCTTTGTACCGAATTCTATTGATGTTACAGCTGAAATAAAATTATTATAATTAATTGGTACATACATAATTCAAGTACCTAACGTGATTCTATGTAAGTTTGCAGCAGGGTTGACTGTCTATAAGGCGCGGGATATATAATAGTCGTCCACGTGACCGTTTTTGTGCATGGTGGCCATACCCAAAATACCGAAATTGCGTCTAATACATGCAAAGTTAAGAAGTTTGTGAAGTAGATGCACAAATGTATGAAGTAAGAACTCTTCGATCGAGCTGTACTTTAATAGATTTCTTGAAACCATTTTATTTCCCCCTTGTTACCATCGTTTTATTTTGAGCTTTATAATGCTACAACATTAGCAGTCGTGCTTCGAAACAGCTACTAATACAATAGTGAATACTTACTTTTTGCTTGTGCATTTCGTTGAATTCGGCACTTGCTATCTTCAGCCGCCTACGGAACGATTAAAAATGAATGAAATTAATTCCTGTGAAATATCTGACCGTGGAATGAAATAGAAATGAACAGTCACTCGAGTAAAGCGTCTTTTAACAGCTTTGGTATAGTTTTTGGTTATTATTGCCAGAAAACATAAAATATGTATTTGAGTAACGAGTTTGGATTTTTAACTAGCTGTTCCTGTTCTTTCAATAATTTCTTACCGTTTTCCCATCTTCAATGCGGTCTCTTTTTGTACGAAAAAGTTCAGCCAGGTAAAAGTTTGATGATGAAACAAGGTTAGAACACACAATAACATCGCATTTTCCCGAAAGGGAAAAGCAGAGCTATACCTTTACTACATCCATATTTTGCTAGTTTTGTTTATATCAGAAGTCATAGGGGTGTGCCTTTATAGCCGAAAATACAAATCCCGGGCTACTACCAAAGATGAGAGAGAATATTAGAACCGTTATTAGTTAGTAGTATAAGTTAGTTGTGCATAATATAAATGATGATTGATCAGAGAAACTCTTAAAAAACTAATGGTTGAAACAAGCGTGACGTTTTATTCCCTTAGACTAGAGGAAATTTCAAGCTTGTTTCTAGCAATCAAACCAAACCAATGGCTGCTTTACACGGAGTATTATTTTCTTTTACATGCACAGTCCCACTGCTGGGCACTGGCATATCTTTCCATTCATCTTTGCCTTGCAAGACTTTTTCTGACATATTATACATCATATATTTTCATATAGGACTCACAGGCTCACTTGATGATCCAATATCTTCTTGAAGTTCCTGAAAATGATGAACATTACAAATGTGAATAGAATTAACTATGCCATTGTACTCTACATTGAAGTAAGGAAAATAATTTATCTGTGGCGTGATCTTAGACCACCGCCGTAACTTTAAGCATGTTTGGTCCACATCCTAACATCAGCCGCCAACCTGCTGCGTGTGCGGCGAGGGCTATTACCTCGAACTTACAAGCGCCGGGCGTTGGACGACCGTCAACGGCGGTCGCACGCTTGGTGACTCTCCTCGCCTCAGTCTGCATTCGGTTTGCTCGTAACACACGCTCGCCCGACAGGAACATAATTATACCTTTTTTTTTAATACTCAGTAGGCTTGCGTTTGGCCGCAACTCGTCTAATGTGGAGCCATGACACGGCCGAAGGTAGAGCACGCTTGCCTAGACGAAACCGATAAACTCGATCTTTGAAGGATCTTGGTTATAATGATCGGGAAACAGAGAAGACGGCAGTGAATTTCACGGACTGGCGATGGCGGTTTTGCACAATAAATGTGGAAGCATAGCGGTTTGTTCGGGTTCGTGGAACTTCAACCATATATCGGTGACGCTTCGCTATATCTCTCCGATGATACAATGGGGATATCAGCGATGGGATAGCAGATAATGCCCGCGGCGCGTGTATGCTCGAGGTCGTAGCCCTTGCCGCGCACGCGACTGGCGGCTGATGTTAGTGTACGTCCAACATTTATTAACGGAGCGATCCCGATCTTAAATGTACCTTACATTTAAGCGGGATCGCGGGGTAGTCTAATTTCCCGCCACACAGCTTTTCCTGTCTCCATATATTTTATAGATTCGTTCAATCGTCATGATTGTCATCATAACATAGAATGGGTCTATCTTTGATCTAATCACCATTACTGCAATGAGCACTGTATGTATGACATTATAAAAGTGGAGAGGCGCTCAACTTTTTAAATTTATGATCAATCATAGGACCTACATAATATACATGTTAACATTTTCAACCGGCTTACAGTCACAGATATCCAAGCACCGATGCATGCACTGGTGTTCATGAGCCACGACTCTTGGTGTTCCTTGAGTTTTTAAGTACGGTGAATGAATGTACATGAGTTTAGTTTTTTGATAGTTGATTGTTAAGCCAAAGTCGTGTGTCTATTTACATAGCAGGTAAAACTCAGTTTGCATTAATTTCTCCGCTGTACTTAGATTCCTGTGAGCTGTGACAAGACGTGTGTCGTCAGCAAATTGATAGACAGAGGCATACGGAATAAGTTACACATGTCTTTAACGTATAGTAGGTACCCAGTTGGACCGAGGAGCGATCCTTGAGCCGTTCCATAATTTGTCGGAACTCTGTCGCTGAGCAGAAAAAGAGCAAGTCAGTGTATTATGCCGATTATCACTACCAAGCAGCCACAAATCAAAACAAATCCATGCTCCGTAACTGCTACTAAGAAATTCATGATGGAATAACAAATAACACTTTAACCGACCGCGACCTGGGAATCAAACCCAGGACCTCATACTTGCTTGCATTTTTAGCACTTGCTTACTCTAAGACCTACAAGACAGTACAGTTTTTAAATAAATGTTTTTGAAGTAGGTACTTACTGGATGTCCAGCATCCCGACTCGTGCAGCAATCATGAATAATAAGTCTTGAGCTATCACTCTGAAATTATAAATCCATAAAAAACATGTTATAAGAGAATTTCTTTGCTGACCCAGCAAATAATATTATAATTGAACACAAACCATTTTTAATATATGGGTTTGAATATTTTAGTTCGGAACATCCCACATATTTTTTTTTCTATCAAGTTTCAATAATTGCTAAGACTGTAGATTTGATAGCTTATATCTCATAAATATTCCATACAATACATATTAGCCATGATGCCAGATGTTGATATTAACATGGAAGAGAAGGGGTAGCCGCAATTTAAAAAAAAAAAAAAATGGCAGACAAGTAACAACTTCGTCGTATTACCGTGACGGATTACAATTCTCAAAAAAAATAAATAATAATACATATTTGAGAAAATATTTTTCGTATTGAATTATTTTATATTACTTTTACTTACTTGAGTTATTGTCCATTGTGCTGAAACAAAATCAAAAGCAGTTGGATTTAAGGTGTGTTAGTAACTGGTGGACAAGCCGAGGGTGGATATCGGGAGCCATTTTGAAACACACTTGACCCTTGTATATTTAAATGGCTGAATAAATAAGTTACTTAAATACGAATACAAGAGCTACGTTTAGTGTTGTCAATATTTCCGAGAGTTGCATAAAAAGCAAAATATAACATAGCAGTAACTATTGTAGCAAATAGTAGCATTTAAAACAAAAATGATAAATCCGGCAGTGTTACACCAAACAAAAGAAATCTTCAGCAAAATTGGTTGAAAACTAAATATGTTTATATTACAGAAACAGATAATATTTATTAGTATAGATAAAAAAAATGTATGTTTATTTATTTGTGTGTATATTAAATATTATTATATTTATTTAATAAATAATTTTAAATGTCACAAAAAAATAAACATAAATACGTAGGAAAGTATTAACTTAACTTAATTTTATAAGACTTACCTGTGTTTTGAATTTTAAGAGTTACTAACACTAAGATAATGTATGTAAAAACTTTGGTGTCCATCTTGTCGATTGTCCCCAGTTACAATGACATTACGATTAAAAATAATTGATTTTATACTTTCTTTATAATCTAAGGCTCAAGCAGACACACGCGTTTAAAAATATTCCTATGAACTAGTAGTGCCAGTGTTTTTATTTACTGTCTTATTGTCGTCACCACTTAGTTTATAGGGTCACCGTCCATTTTGATCTCAGTAGTGGCAAATCTTGGTCGAGGTAGAACCTGTTTTAATTTTTATAGCGTAGTAGGTATACAATACGGTAAAACTAGGCAGCAATAAACAACTGCACGAATGACAAATACGTAAGGAAAGAAACGAACAGTTGAATGTATGGGTATTTGCCTAGTTATAGTGAAAAATGGTAAGTTTTAATTGTTACTGATTTCTTATTATTCAATTTAAATGTGACTCCGGAAAATTAACTTTAACTTTGCACGTGACATAACAATATCACGCTTATTTATAAGTATCTAACTGCGACATATAGACCTCTGTCTGTTGCCACGGAGCTGCCACGGTCGCACAGCGAGCGCGCCGCGCTTTGCGATAAGCTCGACTCCATACAAAATGATCTATGATTGCTTAATGCGCGCCGCACTGCGTGTCGCGCGTCCCGAAAAGTAATAATAATATTTGAATCGCAATGCGTCGACCCGCGCCGGTGCACGGTGTGAACAGTAGCTTGCGTTTTTATTTTACGGAGATTCATCGCAATGACGCACCGCTACGTCGCGCCGCGCGTGTCAGCTTGAGCCTTAGATAATTTAGGAAGTTTAAATAACTTATTTTTAATCGTGATTTCAGTGTAACTTGGGACGATCGACAAGATGGGGCACCTATTGATATACATCTTATTAGTGTTCGTATCTCATAGACTTAAAGAAACATGAGGTGCGTCTTTTAGAATTAAGTAGTAATTAATTTTAATACCTTCCTACGTATCTATGTTTATTTTTTGTTAAATTAAATATTATCTATTTATCTATAGGTACCAATAAATATGATCTATTTATGTAAGTAAAAATATTTTGTTATCGATTAATTTCGATACAGACTTCTTTCTTTTGGTGTCTCATTGACAGATTTATTTATTACGCTTTGAAATACTACTATTTGCTAGAATAGTGCTATCAGTTTGAGTCTTAAGAAACATATTGTCCAATATTTATTTTATGCAACTCTCGGAAATATTGACTACACAAAACGTAGCTCTTGTATTCGTAATTAAGGAACTTAATTATTCAGCCATTTAAAAATATTTTAAAATGGGTCACATAGCCTTTATCTAGATTGGTTGAAAGATAAATAAAGTGATAGTTATTGAAATTGCACAAATTATGCAAGTATATTAGCACGCTGGTGGTCTTTCAACGATTGGCTTAAGAGGGAACAGAGGCTGCAATTCTCAACAGAAATGTATTCCACTTTTTTCTTCCTGAATAATGCCTCTAGACCAACCATTTTTTTTTCATAATATCGGCACGGTACACGGCTGGTAGAGACGTCTCTGTAATTTCCTTTTTTTCAGCAACTAATAAGTAAATAAATAACCCTTCAAAAATGACAAAAAGGCCCCATTTTTGCGACCGTGATTAGAGGACTACCACCAAATTCGAAAAGTTTTCAACACAAAATAAATTGGTTGGAACCTAGACACACCCTTTCTGAAAATTTTAATATCAAAAATAATTAAATCGGCTCAGTTTTCTAGGAGAACAAGGGGAATTCGTAACGTCGATCGCGTCAAAATTTTTATGATATAATCGATCTGAGCTGCAGCTGTCCTTATCGGACTCTACGGGTGCAAATTTGACGCAGCGCGAAGGCAATATTTTCTTCAAATAACTATTTTTGAAATCCAATCCATTTCTACAATAGCTTCTGAGATATTTGTAAAAAAAAACAATTTTTAATAACTTGAATTTTTTTTTGTGCAGGACTTTAACTTTTATAAATGCAATTACGAACCGAATGACACCTTGGTCTTATTTTATAAAAGGCGAACTGGATTTCGAAAAAAAGACATGTGAACTAGACTATCTATCAGACACTAAAACTTAAGCTACAAACCCAAATGTAACTGTTTTTGATTTTGTTTCAGCAAGATGTGAAATAACTCTGGAAGTAAAAGTACCTAGTATAAATAATCCCACCAAAAACATTCTGTAAAAAACTAGCCAAGTCTCGATGAAGCCGCTTGTTTATCTCTAAAAAAAAGTATTGAAATCTAGACAAAGTCGTGCCAAGTGTAAAGTTCCATACTGCGATTTCTTTATTATTATAGTTAATGTTGTGTGACTTGGCCGTTGAACATTCTTTATACGCTAGTGGGTAAAAGTCATTTTTTTTACACAGATATAACATTCTGTTATACCTACCTATGTTTGTTAAGCGAGATAATAGCCCATACTGGTATTGGTAATTGGACGCTAGTCTCATTTTAGGCTGTTGTTGATTGTGCAACGCATTCATTCAGATAATGCTGACTTCTGCTCTCTTCTTTTTCGAGCGTCAAATCGACCACCGATCTAACATCGAATAGACATGCAGACAGACATATATCAATGACTAGAAGTCGGTCTGCACTGAAAATATTTTTTTATACTGTTTGTTTTAGACTATACATAAGTATTATTGAAATACGCAGTTTTGTCAAACCTACAATTGACTGGTTATTAAATCAACGTTTTCCAAGTGGCAATTTTCCATCGTCAATGGGTAGCGGTTCTGGCGACAGATTGGTGCAATGGTGTCATGGAGCACCTGGTTTTGTTTTTTTTTTTTTTTTTTTTTTGGGGGGTGAGAAATCATCAAATGACTCCTCCCGCTCTGGGCGGAGCGGAAGGGAGTGTCAGACTCTTACTGACTAAAAAACACCCATGTTCCTTCATTGGCCCTTTATGTTCCAGGGCCGCGGTATCTCTTTCGAACAGTCCCGCAGCCCTGGCAGGCACCGGCCCTTGCGGGCCCCTCCCGTGGTTTTGTACCCTTGTGTAACTTTAACGGCCAAGTCACACAACATTAACTATAATAATAAAGAAATCGCAGTATGGAACTTTACACTTGGCACGACTTTGTCTAGATTTCAATACTTTTTTTTAGAGATAAACAAGCGGCTTCATCGAGACTTGGCTAGTTTTTTACAGAATGTTTTTGGTGGGATTTCACTTCTTTTTGTAGAAACGTGTGGGTATGTTGATTTCTTTTATTAGAATATCTTATGTGACTCATTTTTTTTTCTTATAATATCTTTAAGACTTCTTTAATTATTACTTTCTTTAATTATTACTCAGCCAACAATGAGGAAGAACAAACAGCAATGAGGAAGGAAATCGTCAGCTTTAAGAACTAGGCAGAACAAGTTCATTTCAGTTTGATATTTAGTTCGAACGTCATTTACTGGCGGAGAATCTTAACACCGCGATTCAGAAATGAGACGAAAATGCACAGCGCCATCTAGTAGCGGTAGGCAGAAGTTTTTATTAATAACAACACAAAGTAATTTCCAATTGATAAACTTATAAATTCAATCCATTTTTGACATCAAATGAAGCGGCCCACCAAGTTGAATATTTTTTGAAAAGGCGGTAATGTCGATCTATTTATAGTTTCGTTGGGCTCTAGTGTTTTCTAATCAGTGTCACCAGGTACTCCAGATCTTCGATTATCCTAGTTTTTATAGTTTTCCCTTTATGTGGCCATTAAACCCTAACTCTGTACCAAATTTCAGCTCTCTGAGTTTATGGGAAGTACTAGTTCTATTTTGATGATCATGAGTGAGTGAGTGAGTGAGTTTCATAAATGCAAAACTTTGCCTTTGCTTAACTTCGGAACTAAATGACCTACAGACTTGAAATTTTGGATTTTAAGTATGTAATTATAGCTTACTGAATGACGAAAGTTTCTGCGTTCTGGTCTTATCCAGAGGTTCTCAAATAGGGGCCTGAAAATGCGGCGAAATGGTTCCAGTAAAGGATGGTACGGCAGTTTGCTTCGCGCTCGACTTGGCGGGGGCACTGCCGTGCCCCCCGATTCCATACAAAAAATATTTTCGATGCGGATCGCAAATGTGATGAAACAAGTGTAAAGTACTAAGAAATGGCACCGATGCTTCTTCGGAGAGTGGCTTTGCCGAGGAACAAGTTGATCCTTAAACAGATGACGGCAATGAGCAGCGAGCCCACCACGAAGTCGAATCCGGCAGAGTTGATGAGTACGGCCGTCTTTTCCACGCCATGGGTGATGTTCGTCAACGTCTTGATCAAGCAATTGAAACTCCTATACTTTCTTCGCCAGTAACAAACAAAGAAGAGGAATAAATATATCGATCCTTATCAGATTAGTCAGCGAAACGCTTATAGACAAATCACATATCAAGAAATAAGGCAGAGAATCTTAAATTATACAATTTTGATTTAAATTCTGATATCAATAATGGTAGATAAGAAAGTAATTCGTAAACACGTGAACCAATGTTACATAAAGACCGCTACTTTACGAATAATCTAGAAGTTTTAGCTTAATCAGCCTTTTAATTGATTACTATCTTGGTTACAAACTAAACACCGTGAATTAGCACCTTTGAAGGCTTCTTTATCTACCTATATTCGTATCAGGGCTGAAACACAGCCATTTAATACATCATAGGATTAAACAATTTAAAAAATAAAAACATTTTTATTAAATAAAGCAACTGGTGATGCCAAATAAGCCGGTGCTCGGGTGTCAGAATTCAGAAGTAAAATCGTATGGACGTGCACACAACTTCGCGGCTGGCAATGGCAATACCCAAAGAGTATAACAATAATAGGGGAGAGCCCTCCTGTGCCATTTTGAAGCATCCAATTTCGAAACGCCATCTGGATTTCTTGACGGGAACTAAGGCTCTATAGGTTGTTCTCCTTCTTATTGGTTTTTTGCAAATAGCAGCTGTTTACGTCGTATATTTGATCATTATACAATTTGCGAATTTAATGATGATAGGTACGTCTATAAATTACGATCATTAAAACATAATAATAGAAGGAGCTATTGTAGATATTTTTAGGATCGTGATTTAGTAAGTAAAAGAGCCATCATTATATTCGCGAATTGCATTTTGCAATGCAAAATACTAATATCGGGGTAGTAATCCAAACACAAGACGGAAGAGAAACTCAACTCTACGTCTGATGTAGATAAAACACCCAAATACTAATAATTAGACACAAAATGGACATACGAAACACAAGCAAGCGCAGGCGCAAGTTGCGGCGACCATTTTGTGATGTTGCCAGAATTATTAAATCAAATATCTTTATTGGAACAAAAACACATTTAACAAATTAATTGCGTACGTAAATAGCTACATTAGTTAAAAACTGTGTCGCAGCTATTAAATTATGTTTTACAATAAGTATTTTCGTGACAAGGTTGCCATAATGGAAAATACTGGACAGTTATGATTTATATAAATGCGATAATTTTGATGAAAAATTTAACAATTTTTCTTTAGAAAAATACTGTAAATTAAATTAGAGAATAAAATGATTTGATTTTCTCTTTTGCATTAAAGTTGGGATCATAGAGACATCTATCGATAATATGAGACTAATAGTTTCTGGGTGAAGTAATGTAGATGGCGTATCTTTCTTCACTGAAGTTGAGCTTGTTCTAACTGTCCCCCCCCCTGGCAATACCGTTTTGCAGGGAGCTCGGTAAGTCGAAGAGTATCGAGTTACTACAAGGGCAGAAAAAGAAAGCATGTAGAGAACGAGATAGAATGAGTAATGATCGATATCGTATTTGGTATTTTTATTTTTTTTATTTTGTTGACTTATTTACATGGAATAAATTTTTTTTCTGCATTTTATTCTCTACTCTGTTTTCGGTTTTTCCGTCATGGGTGTTATTTTTGTGGTTTTTGGTGTTGCTGATAACGAAAATGAGGCCAAAATAAACCGAAGAAAAAAACGAAAAAAAAAAAAAAAAAAAATCTCATTCTCCGGCTTCCCCTGACTCAATTTTCACCCTTCGCCACTGATGCGTATTATACTTCTAACTTCTGGGTCAGCTGAAAGTGTTATTGGGGTTTACCATTAGGAATTTCTCAGTTACAGCCTTGAGTTTGGAAGTAGGCGGTATAATACCGCGTCCCTCGGAAAGTATCTAGTAATTGCAGTGGGGACCGCACATTAGAACTCTTTCGGGTAGGTTAAGCTCAGCTGCATATGCAGTAAGGAAAATAAGGCAGTTAACTGATGCAGCTACAGCTAGGTTAATATACTATGCTTATTTCCACAGTATTATGTCTTATGGCATTCTGCTGTGGGGATCGGCGGCAGACGTTGACTCAATTTTCATTTTACAAAAGCGGGCAGTCCGCGCGATCTATAAAATGGGTCCTCGCGAGTCCCTCAGAGAAAAATTTAAAGAGATCGATGTACTGACTCTGCCTTCCCTTTATATCCTAGAATGTATTTTATATGTCCGCAAAAACCGAGGGCTTTTCAAAATTAGAAGCGACTTCCACAATATTAATACACGCAGTAAACACGAAATTGTAATACCCAAATTCAGGTTAACAAAAACTAGTAAGTCTTTTCTTATTAACAGTATACGTTTTTATAACAAATTACCTAAGTCAGTTATAGAACTGACCGATGGAAAGATCAAAAATTACATTAAACGTGTCCTTATTAAAAAAGCATATTACAAAATCAAGGACTACGTTGAAGATAAAGAGGCCTTCTGCGCATGCGGCTTCCCTGGTAGCTCATAAACAGCACAAATATGTGGATGTCTCTAACTATTCTCAATCAATTTTTTTTTCTTTTCATTTTAATTTACAATGGTTTTTTTTTCTTTTTTTACAATGGTTATCACATCACTTAACCCTTAGCCACCTAACGTGTATTCTAGTAACACATCCACCTAACGTCGGTCATGGTGACCGATTGCGTATAAGTACTATTAAGAAGGTGAAAAGGTCATAATTTGGTAAAAGTCAAAACTACATCATATTTTTCAGTTGTTTTTATTTTAAATTATTTTAATAAACTCTTCAAATTAACACTTTTTATTTTTTATTATTATTTATGAAAGTTGACTAACAAATATTTTAACAAACTGTAGGTTTTTTAATTGAGCTGAGATCTAAGCAATAAAAATAAATAAAACTACTTAGTTTTTAATTATTTTAATAACTTAAATATGTAACTTCTTATATTAAACTATCATTGGCATAATCAAATCACAATCATTACAAAATTACAGCCTCCAAACATTTACAATTTTTCTACAATTTCTCGGTCTAATAGTACATCTTCTACGTCACTGCAATCTTCATTTGGTATTTCCGGCACGTCCCTTTGATCCTCTGAATCTGAATCACACTCTTCCAACCATCTACTGATATTTTGATCACGGACAGACATAATAAACCTAAAAATTAACAAGAAAACGTTAACACAAAAAGTAACGTAACATCCTAACGTCGGTCACCATGACCGCAAACGAAATATATTTACCTGAATTTTTTCACTGCGCGCACGTGTTGCTTGGTCAAGCGCAGAGCGCAAACTGGAGAGGGAGGGGAAAAAGTACATGGAGTCACAGGCGTGTGGCCCGCGTAGAAACGGAAATATTTGAAAAAATATATCGCGTGGAGTCACTGTGACCGACGTTAGGTGGTTAAGGGTTAAACACCCTTTGTTCAGAATAGTTGCAGCACTGATGACAATATTTTTGTCACTTGTTTAATTTAGTCTTTTATAATATTTTCTTGCCTTTGTATAGATTCTTTTTAACGATTGTTTGTGAATGTGTGAACAGTGTAGGCCTTGTAGATTCCTAGATGTGTGTTAACTTTTGTTAACCTCTTATCTTGTTTTCCGTTTTTCTTGTGTAGTAAGAAACGACTTATTGTCGGGCCTATGCTGTCCCCCCATACTTGAGTACTAATGCTGTAACATGATAATATTGTAAAACTAATCATTTTAAAAGAGTAACCATGGAGTTTCTTGCCGGTTCTTCTCTATAGGAAACGACCAACCCGAATCGTGCACCTTTTTGTCGACGTTTCATAAGTGCCCATGTAGGCCTATGTGAAATAAAAATATTTTGATTTTGATTTTGAGTACGTTACGCCGTTGGTCCTGCTCTCTCCAGTCGTGTTGCATTGCCGTCCCATCGGACAGTGACAATGACGGAAGAGAGAGTGCATCTGTGCCCATGCGCACAGTTCTGCACTGTATCTGGGGCTGTAGCTTCGCTTCTTTTTGTTTTTTTATTTTTGACATTCAAAAGTGCCGTAATGGTCTAATTGAAATAAATGATTTGAGTTTGAGTATCTCCCGCACCGATGTTTAACGCAGCTGAGATTGCCCGCCGCGGCTGAAAATGGTTAGAGGGACTATTATTATTACACTTCACAACAACTGTCACTGCTGAACTGATATACCTACCTAATGGGTGTAAAAGTACTCTTAACGAAGTCCAAAGGCACTTGTTGTTCCCATCATTGCAACCATTTTGTTGTTCTAGACCATACCTACTTGGGTACCTTCTAGTTCCGGAGATATTGGGGTCAAAGTTTTTATGATTCTTTTGTTATGATTTTATTGTGATTTGATTAATTATGTAAATTTGTGCTATGGATTATATTTTTTAATAAAGTTCCAATTTTTTTTTTAAATAAATGTTTTTTTGTTACAACTTTTCTTTAAATACCTCCACGACCTCCGTACTATTCAATGCATCCAGCACAATGTGTTGAGTGCGTTACATTGAGTCCTACGGTCGAAACGTGATTTTGCATCCCAAAAAAAAAAATGTCTCAATGTTTGTATTAGAATACCATGACACCAACAGAACTCAGGGGTTCGAATATTTTGGCCTATCTACTTGTCTGCCATTTATAGTATTTTATTTTGAAATTGCGGATATTCCTTCTCTTCTAAATATTTTACAAACGAATTAAGGGATTCGTTTGTGAAATATTTTGCTTTTTTTTACAAACTAGCAATATTTTTGAAAGACTTTTCCAACGACTTCCCACACAATGGGGTACACGAGAAAATTAATCCCCATTTTAGGTGTACCTACTGGAGATACCGTAGAAAAATACTTTTCGAGATTTAATTTTACCACTTTGTCGGCGTAATTAATCTGTACCTATATCCATGCCAAATTACAGCTTTCTAGTACTAAGAGTCTTTGAGCTAAGCTGCAAACAGACAGACGGACATGGCGAAACTATAAGGGTTCCTTGTTTGTTGACTACGGAACCCTAAAATGGTTTGAGATAATAATTATAATTAATGTTTGCTCTGGCCATAAAGAAATTCTGTTAAAATATGTTTTTTTTTATGGATTTATAATTTCAGAAAAACAAACAGCAAAACTTACGGCGGAATGACAGCGCAAAACTTACTGTTTATAACTGTTGCCGGAACAAGGATGCTGGACCTCCTGTAAGTACCTACTTAAAGAACAAAGGTGTTGTTAAAAAACTGTACTGTCTTGTTGCTAGTTAGCAAGCGCTAAAATTCCAAGCATGAGATCCTGGGTTCGATTCCCAAGTCGCGGCCCGACCGCAACCTAGGAATCGAACGTGTTTAAGTGTTATTTATTTTTCCATCATGAAAAACAAATAACAAAGTGTGTGCAACACCTAAGGACTGTTGGACAATTGCGGAACCATACCAGTGTCCAGCATTGATACTGCGCATGCAAAAGAAAAAAGACTCCGTGTAAAGCAGCCATTTGGCTTACTACCGACGAATGTGTAGTAAGATATTTATGATACATTAGTTATTTCTGAAAGTTTTGGCCTTTTTGATAAGATTTGCGCTTGTTAAGTTTGTATCAATTTATATTTACAACGTATGACAATAATTGGATAAGTGGACATCTCTTACATCAAGGATCAAGGAAAATATTTAATCAAAAGTAATGTGTGTTTCAGGAAGGAAGTTCTGAATGGAAGAGTACTATCATAGAACTACAAAGTTCTAACGTACACAGACTACCAATAGTTGATATGTGGATCGGAGATTTTCGTAATGAAAAACAAAAGGTGACCATCGAAAGTGTTGAATTGTGTTTTGGATGATTTAATCTTTTTTGTCTACTTTTTCATGTAGTTTTATTGTGTACCCACGTGGTACCCACGTGAGTATAATTTGCGTTTTTATAGTTTTATTCAAACATTGTAGAAACTGGCTGGTATGTTACGTGCTATGGTTGTCCTATTTGATATATTATTTTAATGATTTTTTGTTTCTTGTTTCCCTGTTAGTCAATAGTTTATGATCTATGCCGATAGTTACGATTACGTTTATAACGGATAATGCTTATTTCACTGTTTCTTGTACAATTTCACTCTATAATGATTGATAACCTCATAGTATAATACCAAAATTACAGGGGAGTTCGTGCCAAATTACATATTCTATATATGAATATCTTAGCGAATTGTTACGTCACTTTAATTCTGACTGAGACCTGGCCCGAAATATTTAACAATGAGTTTATTGACGAACGTTATGAAGTATATCGATGTGACCGTGACAGAAAAGGTACTAATAAGAAAGATGGAGGTGGTGTTCTCGTGGCAATACTGAAGGGACGTTCAGTTAGAGTAATTCCGCGCTCGTCTAGGGACACAAACTTCGAAGAAATCCTTGTGAATTTACCGAGCTCAGCTAGAGGTAAGTGCCAATTGATTGCGGCAGTTTTTATACCACCTAAGACACCTGAATGTGTTTATGTTGAATATTTTGACTCTTAACAAAGACTTATTGATGCCACCAATTTCGAAAAGTTTTACTTATTAGGACTTAATACTTAATTTGAGTTAAAACTTAATTTTCCAGAGATCGACTGGGTTGTTAGCACAGACAGTATTTCAATTGCTGCGCAGATCTGTACTGGTAATTCTCACATACGTCGTCACTTTTTTCCCAACTACGTTGGGGTCGGCTTCCAGTCTAACCGAATGCAGCTAAATATCAGTATTTTACATGGAGCGACTGCCTATCTGACCTCCACAACCCAGTTAGTGCTAGGTAATACGATACCCCTTGGTAAGACTGGTTGTCAGACTTTCGGGATACTGACTACCTGTAACGACTGCCAAAGATGTACAAATGACAGCCGGGACCAACGGCTTAATTGCTCAATTTCTACACCTTTAAATAACTTACTACAACTTGAAAAAATGGCATTGTAGGTACTGTTACCTATATACAGGGTTATTTGTAAAACACCAGAAACCTCTTAAGAGGACATTGTACACATCACTATGAACAACTTTTACTTTGGGACCAAACCTGAAATCGCGAAAAAAAAATCAGCTGTTCCCTACATTTTGACGAGTTAATCGATCATAAATGTAGGGAACAGCTGATTTTTTTTTCACCTGTATAGTTTTTTGACTATTTTTGACTTACGTGGTGTTAGAATTTCAGCGACGCTATGTAAATTATAAACAGATTTAATGATTTTATTCAACTGACATTATGATGCGGATACTTTACATGGTGATTGGGTGCATTCCTTGTACCTAATGGGGAATACTAGAACTTTTTTTGGAAGATCGTGTTCGACCTCTGTCGACACAACCTCGTGTTCGGTTTGGCTGTACAATGTGAACACGACGTTCGTGGGCTAAAATAAAAGAATTTTCAAATTCCAATAATTTATTTGTAAATGTGGGTAGAACAATACATGGATGTACGAGTATTACTGCAAACAATTTGGTATATTGATATTTTTTTACAATTACAAATCTGTGTAAATATGAGCCTAAATATCGTTATTATAACAAATCATCAAAAAAAAAAAAATTCAAGCACTGTTACACGTTTGAAAATAGTAATCTTCAGTTGTAAATAAATATGAAAATGTAGACAAAAAATTGTATAAAATCATCCAAAACACAATTCAACACTTTCGATGGTCACCTTTTGTTTCTCATTACGAATATCTCCGATCCACATATCAACTATTGGTAGTCTGTATACGTTAGAACTTTGTAGTTCTATGATAGTACTCTTCCATTCAGAACTTCCTTCCTGAAACACATAATATTTCTGATTAAATATTTTCCAGATGATGATGTAAGAGATATCCTTACTATTTATTCACAAACACAATATAGCAAGCACTACGCTTAAAAAAAGGCCACGCATAAAAAAAAAGACAAATAAAAAAAAAATGTCTATCTTACCACACATTTGTCGGTAGCTTCTGGTATGGAATAAAATACAGGAGACTGCTTGGTCGGGTTTGGTCCAATCACTACATCATTCCATGACCTTAACTTCACGGATGAAGACTTGTTGTATTTAGAGTGTGGTACCGAGTCCAGGCAGTTGTATTTTAGCGTTTGGCGAACAGATGCTGCACGATCACGTAACCATGTTAACTGTCCTACTGAAATCTAAAACAAAAATTCCAAACAATATTAGTGGAAAGATTGTGTCGAGTTAGAAGAGTGGTAGTGACCACACTTTAGCGATTTAAACCCATTGAGACACTTTATTTTGGGTGATTTATTATATCGCCATTCTTTTAAAACATTGAAAGAAAATATCTTGAGAAAATCGGCATGTCTCATAACCCAAAAATCGCAGACTTCTGTGATATCCACCGTGACACCTCTCACAGAGCGGAGGCCCGTATCCCTGAAGTGGGAACCCGGGCTCAGTGCGGGACGATGTATCTCACATAATTCCCTTCGACGTTTTGGGTTCTAGGATATAGTCTTATAAAACTTGATGTTTTATTTCAGCGTTTTGAGAGCAGTGGTGGTGAAATGAATAACCACACATAAGTCAACTTCCTCATCACTTTTTCACCACTGCTCAAGAGTGTGACTAGCTAGTGTCACTAGACAACGATGCCCCTTCTAAAACGTGGCGCACTATTAGTTACATACTAAATTCTAAAAAAGAGTCGAGAAAATAAGGATACATAGGCATACATATATATATAACGTTATGCCTGGGTTTCCAGGGAGGGTTCGGCAGAGGCGTAGTACCAGTACAGCCACATTCCAAGCCAAGGGGTGAGTCTATTGTCATCAATCGAGCATTAGTTAATTACATTAACTAAAAATGATTTAAAAAAGAACTATAGATTTTTTAGTGTAACTTACATCTGTATATAGATCCCTCAATTGAACGTTTTCTTCGTGCAACCAGAAGGCTCCTTTCCTCGGATCATGATTGAACACTGGGGTTGTTTTACTTGTCCTAATACATGTCTCCCGGGTATCCATATTGCAGTACACTGTCATTGGGTTTCCTGTTGGTCCCAAATAATAGGTGCCTGCAACAAAATGTCATGTCATGATCTATGAATAACCTACTAACCCACAGAGCTACAAGGATCTTTTTGTGCGCTAATGGTGTCTAAAATGCCAATAGTAAAATAATTTTATGAAAAGTATTTAAAAAAGTATTGAATATAAAAATAAGGAAAAAGTAATGGCTCTCGTCTAGTTCCAACTTTTATTTTTTATTTTTACACGGAACCCGAATATTATTTTTCTAAAATAAAACTACTAAAGTTACTCCTTGTGCCAGTAAAAGTCGTGTCAAAATAGGTCCAGCCATTTCTGAGATTATTTATTTATTTATTTTTATTTTATGCAAGATAGCTTCACAGCAGGCTGACAGTAATTTACATTTATAATAGGAAGTACACCAATATAAATATAAGATAACCGAGAGTGACTCGAATTAACTGGCATTAAAAATTGTTGTGTGTGCCTGTGTGCGTGTGAGTATCTGTACGGTGTGTGTGTCTGTGAATGTGTGTGATGATGTTTGTATTAGCCGGAACAAACAGACATTCAGATAAAATATATACGGCACTTATATATTTTATATTAACGTCGTCCACAAAATCTCTGTTAGAAGAAAGGAACAGCTTGTATAAAGAAAAACGGACTAAACATGTAAAAAAAAAGGATCATAGAAGTAGTAAGAAAATAAGTAGAAGCATTTCAAAAGAGAGTAAAAACAAGTTTTGCTTGAAAAATATATAGAGAGCCCAAGTGGAGTTAGGAAAGCATAATTATAAAGAATTAAGAAATAAAACAGATTGGACCGAAAACCTCAAAAACAAATCAGGAAATATTATTAGTAAGAGACCATTAAACATAAATGAGGCCAGCTAGCTATGAGCTACTAGACCTTTATGCAGATCAAGAATCTGAAATTCAGGACTTTCAAATTAATCTCTTTGAACAATTCGACTCTGTTTCACCACCCGATATATTGAAAAGTGAATATGAGCACGCCATTAGATCGCAAAAACCAGATAAAACGCCTGGCGAAGACAACATCACGAATGTAGTACTAAAATCTATCTCAGAATCTCTGCAGGCTCCACTCCAGTTTCTGTTCAATAATATAATTAACACAGGTTCAACACCCCATCAATGGTCTAAATCAACAATTGTACTATTATATAAAAAAGGCGATAGAAAAGATTTCAGCAACTACCGACCCATTAGTCTGATGTCGAATATGTACAAAATATTTTCAAAAATTATACTTAATTGAATAACAAAAACGCTAGATGAACAGCAACCATGTGAGCAGGCAGGTTTTAGGAAAGGTTTTTCTATTCACATCCATGTTATTACACAGGTAATAGAGGAGATCAATGAGTACAGGAAAACTCTATATTTGTGTTTCATTGACTACAATAAAGCTTTTGACTCTTTAAAACACAGTGATATCTGGAGATCTTTTGTACAACAAGGTGTAGATAACAAATACATCGACCTACTCTGTAACATAAATTCAAACAGTAGTGCAAAGGTCAGGCTAAAAAGAGAAGGAACAGAATTTACCATCGAAAAGGGAGTAAGGCAGGGCAACTCGCTCTCACCGAAAATTTTCTCTTCTGTTCTAGAAGCAGTTTATAGAAACCTCGATTGGGAAAAAGGGATAAGAATTGATGGAGATTATCTGAATCACTTACGCTTTGCAGACGATATTGACACTTTTGCTGAGAACTCTATTGATCTGGAAGACATGATAACGGAACTAACACGCGAAAGTAAAGGGCCGGACGCTTAACACAGCAAAAACAAAAATTTTTACGAACGGAGAAACCAGGGGCCACAATCAATGTTGAAGGTGTAAGTATAGAGTATGTAGAGGAGTACGTATATCTGTGGCAAATGGTTTCCTTTAATAATATAATTGCCCAAGCAATGAAATTCGCAGAAGTATTTCCATGATATGGAAGAGATACTGGAGTTGTAAGGAGATAAAGAAAAATAAAAAGTAAAAATACATACAAAGAAGAAGCTTTACGAAATAACAAAGAAAAATAAAAAGTAAAAATACATACAAAGAAGAAGCTTTACGAAATAACAAAGAAAAGTAAAAATACATACAAAGAAGAAGCTTTACGAAATAACAATTCTTCCATGCCTGACGTACGGTTGCCAGACCTGGTTCTTGAAAAAAGAAGATGAAAACAGACTAGCAATATGCCAAAGGAAAATGGAAAGAAGCATGTTAGGTATAAAACAAAAAGACAGAATTAAAAATAAAACTATCAGACAGGGAACAAAACTTATGGATATTGTTAAAAGAATAAGAGTACTAAAATAGAACTGGGCTGGCCCTATCTGCAGAATGGAAAACAACCGTTGGCCCAAGAAAGCTACTAAATGGATACCTAGAGACGAAACCAGAAGTAAAGGTCGGCCAAAGAAAAGGTGGGAAGACAGAGAGAAAGTTGAACCAAACTGGATGACCCAAGCCCGGGACAGAAACATGTGGAGAATAATGGGGGAGGCCTATGCCGAGGAGGCGACTACTCTAATGAGATATAAGTGTAAACAAACAATGTATGTATATGTATACCTGTTTATATTATGTGTATTGTGTTATGTTTGTTGTTCATATTATGTAAGTAAAATTTTTAGAAATATTGTAGTTGAATAAAAGACTTTTTTATTTTATTTTTATTTATATATTTTATAATACGCATTCAGTAAACAGGTGTTATTTTGATATTAAAAACAGACACTTCAGTTTTATTTATTTTATAGATGTATATATGTGAAAAATGTGAAAATGCCTATGACGTAAAAATGCCGAACAGAAAATGCCTATGGCAAGCTAATATCGCCTTTGTGCTATTATGTGCTTGAAGTTTCAATACTTAAATAAGAACTAAATGCCCAATCCAGTTTTTTTTTGTCTGCCTCTACTGCCCTCCTCCTGGGGTAAGGCCTCCCCCATTCATTCTACTTTTCTCCATGTTGCGCCTCATATCGTCAATTAGCGCAAACCCAGAAATTATAAACAATCAAATCCAGTGCTATAATATTCAAAATAGATGTTCTTCTCACCGTTTTCCAAATCGCGTGGTGAAGATTTACAAGGTACTTCTGCCGGCCAATCCTTTGTCCCGAACTCTGTCAATGTTATAGTTGAAATAAAATTATTAAAATTACTTGGTCCAGACATAATTGTAGTACCTGTCTAACTCTGCCCAAGTTTTGCAGTAGGGTTAACTGTCTATAAGGCACGGGATATATAATAGTCGTTCCCGTGACCATTTTTGTTCATGGTAGCCAAACCCAGAATGCCGAAAACGGCGTCAAATTGCGTCATGCAAAATTAAATATTGTAGTTAGATGCACAAACGTATGAAGTAAGAATTCTTTGGTCGAGCCGTACTTTAATAGATTTCTTGAAACTATTTTATTTTCCCCTTGTTAATAAAACGTATCGTTTCATTTTTAGCTTTATTTTGTTACAACATTAGCATGCAGTTGTCCTTCGAACCGGATACTAATACAATAGTGAATACTTACTATTTGCTTGTGCATTTCGTCGAGTTCGCCACTTGCTATCTTCACTCGTCTACGGAACGATTAAAAACTTATGAAATTAATTCATTAAAAAAATGAACAGTCACTCGAGTAAAGCGTCTTTTAACAGCTTTGCTTATAGTACTTGGTTATAATTACCAGAAAACATAAAATATCTTTTTGAGTAACGAGTTTGGTTTTTTAACTAGCTGTTCTTGTTCTTTAAATATGTTCTTACCGTTTTCCCATCTTCAATGCGGTCTCTTTTTGTACGAAAAAGTTCAGCCAGGTAAATGTTTGTTGATGAAACCTACAAAATTAGAACACACAATAACATCGCGCCGGTTTTCCCGAAAGGGAAAAGCAACGCTATACCTTTAGTACATCCAAATTTTGCTAGTTATGTTTATATCAGAAGTCATAGGGGTGAGCCTTTATAGCCGAAAATACATATCCCGGGCTACTGCTAAAGCTAGAACCGTCATTAGTTAGTAGTATAAGTTATTTGTGCATACGATAATGATGATTGATTAGAAAAACTTTTAAAAAACATAACTCATATTAGGTTTCGTGTATGTGGTTGAAACAAGCGTGACGTTTTATTCCCTTAGACGAGAGGAAAAAATTTCAAGTTTGTTTCTAGAAATCAAACCAAGCCAATGGCTGCTTTGCACAGAGTATTTTTTTTACATGCACAACCCCACTGCTGGGCACTGGCATATCTTCCCATCCATCTTTGCCTTGCATGACTTTTTCTGGCATATTTTATACGCTCACAAATTACGCCGTATGTTTTCATCTAGGACTCACAGGCTCACTTGATGATCCAATATCTTCTTGAAGTTCCTGAAAATGATCAACATTACAAATGTGAATAGAATTAACTATGCCATTGTACTCTACATTGAAGTAAGGAAATAATGAATCTTAGACCACCGAGCGGGTTCGCTCCGCTCATAAAATTTAGTCCACACCCTACGTGCGCGGCGAGAGCTGTTACCTCGTGCTTACACGCGCCGGACGTTGGATGACCTTAAACGGCGGGCGCGTGCTTGGTAATACACTCTTCTCGCCTCAGTCTGCATTCGGTTTGCTCGTAACACACGCTCGCCCGGCCGGAACTTATTTATATATATTTTTTTTAATACTCAATAGGCTTGCGTTTAGCCGCAACTCGTGTAATGTGGAGCCATGACACGGCCGAAGGTGGAGCACGCTTGCCTAGACGAAACCGATTCACGCGAACTTTGAAGGATCTAGGTTATAATTATCGGTAAACAGAGAAGACGGCAGTGAATTATAATAATATATTGACCATGTCGACGTCACCAGGTTGCTGAAGGACATCACAACTCTCAAGGCAAGCCTGGCCGAGGTACAGTCCAAGTTTGAGGTGTCGAATAACACCATTGGTGAGCTACGTGCTGAAGTGGAGTTGTTGCGTAGCGCTATTACGGTAAATAGATCACATGATGCCTCCAACGTGAGCACACGTCGTGGAGCGAGAAACGCTAGCGTCGGCAGTTTTGAGTCGGCGAGCTCTACTGCGTCACCCGCTGCTGATAATGCACGCGTTGCAACTTACGCCGCCGCAGTCGCTGACTCGGTGCCGGTCGAAGTAGTGACTCGTGTGGGTACGTCGACCCCAAAACGTGCCTACGCTGCTATCGTCGATACGCGCAAACCTGTGTCGCTAACCAAGAAGGGGGATAACAAGTGCTGTGAACCTGCCAACAGGGGTTCGAAACAGCAAGGCCCAGCTACGGGCACGTGTGACAAGGAAGCCTTCGTGAAGGTGGAGAGGAAGAAGCCCCCTAGTCGGAACCAGTGCGGGACCGCGCTGGCTGAACCCAATGTGCTGCGTCCGGCAATACCAACGACGTAGCTTTGTGAGTCCCGGCTACATCACACCACGAAGGTTGAGGAGATCGTGGAGTATGTCCGAGCGAAGACCAGCTGGACCTTGAGGGTTGAGAAGTTGGAGTCGCGCACAAACACGAATTTCTAGTCGTTTGTGGTGCGAGTTCCGAATCATTATATTGAGACCTTCCTCAAGGAAGAGTTTTGGCCGAAGGGTGTCATGTAACGGCGTTTCCGCGGAAGGCTACGCGACACCACGCAGCGCAACACGACGCCGTCACTTCGTGAACAATAGTTGCATATATTTTCTGTTTTTTTTTTTTAAATATGTATGATAGTCTTTAAGGTATATATGTTATGGGTCTTTGTTACCTGAACTAAATGATACATTATTATTATATCTCTGCTCGTCCGATGATAGAATGGGATATCAGCGATGGGATAGCAGATAATGCCCGCGGCGCGTGTATGCTCGAGGTCGTAGCCCTTGCCGCGCACGCGACTGGCGGCTGATTTTAGTGTACGTCCAACATTTATGAGCGGAGCGATCCCGCCCGAGCGAGCCTATAATGCCCAAAGTGTAGATAGATGACATAGGTGTTCCTTGTAGTACACCCACATTTCGCAAATTATGTTTAAGTCACATGTAAAGGTGGCGAGCCTATTGCCATCAACCGGGCAAAAATCCATGCTCCGTAACTGCTACTGAGAAATTCACGATGGAAAAACAAAAAACACTTTAGCCGACCGCGACCTGGGAATCGAACCCAAGACCTCATACTTGCTTGCATTTTTAGCGCTTGCTCACTCTAAGACCTACAAGACAGTACAGTTTTTAAAATATTTGTTTTTCAAGTAGGTACTTACAGGAGGTCCAGTATCCCGTCTCGTGTAGCAATCATGAACAGTAATTTTTGAGGTACCAGTCTGAAATTATAAATCCATAAAAAACATGTTTTTAAAAACAAGATTTCTTTGTTGACCGAACAAACTCAAACTCAAAGCATTTATTTCAATTAGACCATTACAGGCACTTTTGAAAGTCAAAAACAAAAAAGCTAAGCTACAGTCACATTCACAAGGCATAATAACTTGCGAAAGTACTGTAGTTGCACATTCCAAATCGTAGATCTCTATGGAGAAGAATGGGCAAGAAACTCCATGGACACTCTTTTTAATCAAAATATTGTTACCACAACAAACAAAAAATATTATAATTGAACTCAAACCATTTTTAATATATGGGTTTGAATATTTTAGTACGGAACCTGGTCTGCTTAAGTGTCTGCCTAAGTATCCGCCATATTTTTTTATTTTCAAAACAGACACTATGCAAGCAAATTTCGGTTTTATGCGTAGGGTATGCTATCAAATTCTAATAATTGCCAAGACTATAGCTTTGATATTTATCTCAATAACGTGGCACTTTAGAAGTTCATATTCCATACAATGCATATTAGCCATGATGCCAAATGTTGATAACATGGAAGTGAAGGAATAGCCGCAATTTCAAAAACAATTGAAATGGCAGACGAGAAGGCAGCCAAAAATATTCATACCCCTTTCAACAACTTCGTCGAATAAATTTTTTTTTGAGATTGTGTTCAATTTTGCAATCAGTCACGATCGCAAAATTGAACACAATCTCAAAAAAAAAATACGTATTTGAGAAAATATTTTTCGTATGCAATGATTTATATTTATAGGTACTTTTACTTACCTGAGTTATTGTGCATTGTGCTGAAACAAAATCAAAAGCAGTTGGATTTATGTGTGTTAGTTAAGTTTCAATGCCTGATAGACACTTGAATGCCATAAGGAGAGCTTGTATTGGATATCAAGTTTCGGCGAAAAGCCAATCGTCGAATGCCTAACTGAGTCTCCGTGTCAGCGTCGTCTGCCCCCCATCTGGTGGACAGCGAAAACTATTTATAAAATTTGTTTCGCTGTTCACCACTGGTGGACAAGCCGGGGGTGGAGATCGGGAATCATCGAAGGCTATATGACGCATTTGGAAACAAACTTGGCTTTTGTATTCATATTTAAATGGCTGAATAATTAACTTACTTAAATACGAATACAAGAGCTACGTTTAATGTTGTCAATATTTCCGAGAGTTGCACAAAAAGCAAAATTATAATAACAAAGAGCAGTAACTATTTTAGTAAATAGTAGTATTTCAAAATATTAATACATAACTCCGTCAGTGTAACACCGAACAAAAGAAAGCTTCAGCAAAATTGGATGAAAACAAAATATTTTTACTCACAGAAATAGATAGAGAAAAAAAATATGCATGTTTACTTATTTGTGTGTATATTAAATAATTTTTATATATTTATTTAATAGATAATAATTTATTATTTAATTTCACAAAAAAATAAACATACAAACGTAGGAAAGTATTAAAACTTAATTATAAAAGTCTCACCTGATGTTTTTTGAAGTTTAAGAGTTACTAACACTAAGAAAATGTATGTAAATACTTTGGTGTCCATCTTGTCGATCGTCCCCAGTAACAATGATATTACGATTAAAAATAAGTGATTTTATACTTTCTTAATTATCTAAGGCTCAAGCAAACACACGCGTTTAAAAAAAAATCCTATGAACTAGTAGTACCAGTGTTTTCATTTACTGTCGTATTTTCGTCACCACTTAGTTTATAGGGTCACCGTCCATTTTGATCTCAGTCGTGGCATATCTTGGTCGAGGTAGAACCTGTTTTAATTTTTACAGCATAGTAGGTATACAATACGGTAAAACTAGGCAACAATAAACAACTGCACGAATGACAAATTCGTAAGGAAAGAAACGAACAGTTGAATGTATGGGTATTTGCCTAGTTATAGTGAAAAAAAAACTAAGTTTTGATTGTTACTGATTTCTTATTATTAAATTTAAAAGTAACTTTAATTTTACAAGTGCGGGTTATTATGCCGCAGGGAGTCCCGCGCTCTGCACCTCGCTTTTACAAAAATTTCAATACACTAGTCTAGTAATATTACTATCCTACCTATCGTTCAAACTATCTTCCTGGAATTATAATTATTTAATCCTAAGTATCTTTCAGAGTATAGGTTTAACACTAGGGATATAACAATATCACGCCTACAAGTATCTTACTGCGACGTAAAGACCTCTATCTGTCGCCACGGCACAGCGGTGAGCGGCGCACCGCGCTTCGCGATAAGCTCGACTCCATACAAAATGATCTACAATTGCTTAATGCGCACCGCACTGCGTGTCGTATTTGTATCGCAATCATTGATATACAAAAACCCATCGCAATGCGTCGCGCAGGTGTGAAGGTAGTGACGCACCGCTACGCCGCGCCGCGCGTGTCTGCTTGAGCCTTAGATAATTTTGGAAGTTTAAAAGAACTTATTTACTATCGTGATTTCAACATTTAGTCGAGTAGTGTAGTAATATGTAGTCTTAGGTAAAATTTACGATTTTTAAGAAAAAAAAGGCTAAAAAATATTGTTAAAAACGCATTTGTGAAGTTTTTTTTGTCACTCCATATAAACAACTAGCTTTTTCCCGTGGCTTCACCCTCGTGGATATTAAAAAAATATCCGACGGGAACGTACTACCGGGATTAAAAAGTAACCTATAGGTTAATCCAGGTTATGGTTATAAACATAGTTACATATCTTCATCCCCCTTTTAAACCCTTCTGAGGTAGAATTATCAAAAACGCTGAGACCCGTAGGTAGGAGAACAGGGTGTAAAGTTCTTCATCCCCCATAGAAAAGGGAGGATCCTCCGACCAGACGGTTCTCTGTATTTCTTGTATATTTATATATTCTGAAAAATAGCCATGTCCTTTCTCAGGCTCTAGACTATCTGTGCACCAAATTTCATTTAAATCGGTTTAGTAGTTGAGGCGTGATTGCGTAACACACAGACAGAGTTACTTTCGCATTTATAATATTAGTAAGGATAAAGAACTATTTTTATCTGACTGTGGCAAAGTTCATAAGAAGGGTTATGTGTGTGAATTCTATTTTGGACTTCCGATATCTGCAATACTTTCTGAGATATTTGCAAAAACAAAACTCCCTCTTTTTTTAATTGTTAATAACTTTTTCTTTTTGTGTGGGATTTCAACTTTTTAGATGCAATTACGAACCGAATCCTAACCTTGGTCATATTTAAAAAGGGAACTGGAATTTGAAAAAAAGCCATACGTGAACTAGACTATCTACTACAAACCCAAATGTAACTGCTTTTGATTTTGTTTCAGCAAGATGTGAAATAACTTCGGAAAAAAAAGTACCTAATATAAATAATTCCATACAAAAAATATTTTCGATGCGCATCGCAAATGTGATGAAACAAGTGTAAAGTACTAAGAAATGGCACCGATGCTTCTTCGGAGAGTGGCTTTGCCGAGAAACAAGGTGATCCTTAAACAGATGACGGCAATGAGCAGCAAGCCCGCCACGAAGTCGAAGCCGGCAGAGTTGATGAGTACGGCCGTCTTGTCCACGCCATGGGTGATGTTCGTCAACGTCTTGATCAGTCACGGTAATCCCCAAGCATACAATATCGCCAATGAATTGGCCCCCAAAGCATTTGAAACTCCTATACTTTCTTCGCCTGTAACAAACATAGAACTGGAATAAATGTATCGATCCTTACTCGTAGCAGATTAGTCAGCAAAACGCTTATAGACAAATCACATATCAAGAAATAAGGTAGAGAATCTTGTATTATACAATTTTGATTTAAATGCTGATATCAATAATGGTGGATAAGAAAGTAATTCGTAAACACGTGAATCAATGTTATATAAAGACCGCTACTTTACAAATAACCTAGAAGTTTTAGCTTAATCAGCCTTTTAATTGATTACTATCTTGGTTAAACACCGTGAATTAGCACCTTTGAAGGCTTCTTTATCTACCTACATGAGTTTGCGTATTATACTTCTAACTGTCCCGTTGTTGAGCGATTGTTGAGCGTGGGGTCAGCTGAAAGTGTTATTGGTTTTTTCCATTAGAAATTTCTTAGTAATAGCCTTGAGTATGGAAGTAGGCGGTATAATACCGCATCTCTCGGAAAGTACGTTAAGCCGCTGGTCCTGCTCTCTCCAATCGTATTGCATTGCCGTCCCATCGGACTACGACAGTGACGGAAGAGAGAGTGCACCTGTGCCTATGCACACAGTTATGCACTGTATCTCCCGCGCCGATGGTTAACGCTGTGATTGGCCGCCGTGACCGAAAATGGTTAGAGAGACTACTATTATTACACTTCACAAAGAAAAACTGTCACTTCTGAACTGATTATCTACCTTAAGGGTACTTTTAGTACCCATAACGAAGTCGAAAGGCACTTGTTGTTCCCATCATTGCAATTATTATGTTGTTCTAGACCATACCTGGGTATCTTCTAGTTCCGAAGATATTGGGGGTCAAAGTTGTTAAGATTCATTTGTTTTCATTTTATTGTAATTGTATTGTAATTTTATTTGATTAATAATGTAAATTTGTGCTAGGGGTTATATTTTTTTCTAAAATAAACGTTTAATTTTGGGCACACATTGGGCACCCGCTTTAACGGCACCTGAGGTAATGGCACCTGAGGTATTCCACATACGGCACCTACCAATATTTTTGACAGGTGCCATTAGTGGAATAATTTGTTGTTAAAATTTCGTTCCACAAATTATAATCACGTTATTAAACTCTACTTATTTTAATCGAATTTTTAATTTTGACGTCCTATAAAAAGTAAACGTCCCAACACTAGTACCTACTGGTTCGAAGGTGTCGTTTGTGGAATAAAATTTTAAATATATTCCTTCTATTCCATGTTCCATGTTGTGTCCGTCCCAGTCGACAAAATCAAATTAAGGGGTACCTTAAGTTGATTTTTAAACCCTTAAGTCCACTGGAACGTTTACCTCATAGCTCAATGGTATGCAAAGCAGTAAAAAATATAATTACTACAAGGCCAGTCATGATGAATTAATGAAATTACATAAAATTCAATGAAATAATTTAAATAAATAAAAAATGGAAAGACGCCTTTTTTTTTTTTTTTTGGTGGGTGGGAAATCATCAAATGACCCCCCCCTGCTCTGGGCGGAGCGGAAGGGAGTGTCAGACTCTTACTGACTAAAAACCACCCATGTTCCTTCATTGGCCCTTTATGTTCCAGGGCCGCGGTATCTCTTTCGAACAGTCCCGCAGCCCTGGCAGGCACCGGCCCTTGCGGGCCCCTCCCGTTTGCTAACAACTCTTTGAGGCGCGCGTGGAACACGAACGCGCCGTCGACTAGGCCTGCCCGTCGTCATACGACGGACGGACGGCGAACTAGCCCATTACTCACCGTCCACAGGCCCGTGCCTACGGTGGCCGAGAGCCATCACGGCGTGGCCCCCGACGCCCGGTGCTTCTCCTCCCGCGGCGGCTGGGACGTGAGGCTCTCTCCCTCTCACGTTCCGCCGCCTCCTTCGCTAGCATGACTGCTTCGCAGAAGGAGGCGACGGCTTCCCATTCCCTCTCGCCCCGGACCATGGCTTGAACCAGGGCCGGGCGCGAGAGGTCGCCGCCGCCAATCGCCGCTACGAGGAATGGAAAGACGCCTTAAGTAACCAATCAGTTGACGAATCTGTCAACACGTTTTATATTATTATATTTGGTATTATTAAAAAAAATGTACCATTTGATCTGTCATCTATCTGCAGATCCTCTAAGTTTCCCGTGTGGTTCTCAAAACCTCCTATACATATCATCTATAAAAATAAGGCCAAAACGGTCGTGGGTTAAATGGAAATTGTACCACAACGTTTCGTATTACGAGCAATTTGCACTTTACCGATCTAGATTCCAAAATGAATGCACAAACTCTCATAATAACTATATCAATACTGTTGAGGATGGTATTCGGAACAACGTCAAGCATTTCTGGACTTTCATTTCCAATAGGAAAAATGTGTACCTGGCATTCCATCCACGATTAATTATCACAACCAGTCAACTAGCGACCCAGAAAACATAATAATCTTTTTTCAGACTTTTTTAAATTCGTTTATGAACCTTCCACTTCTTCTAATATTCCATCCACGTATAACGACTGTTGCGAAAGTTGCTCTCTGCTAAGTGATTTTCAGATTACTATTGATAAAGTACTTAGTGCGCTCAAAGCATTGGATCCTGCTAAAGGGCCTAGGTAGGACGGTCTACCAGTATTTTTTTATAAAACGTATAGCTGCTAACTTATGTTACCCGTGAATATTATACTTAATCTCTCTATCTCTCTGGGATGCTTTCCTCAAGCATGATATAACACCTATTTATAAGTGGATGATGTATTACCGTCCTATATCAATACTGTCAGCTTTGTCAAAGGTTTTCGAGAGATTAGTACATCATGTGATGTGTTGTTTTGTGGTAACTCGTGGACTATTTGTTCAACCAAATGGACTCCCGTATTCAAGTTGACATTAAGTAGGTACACTGATTTCCGCAAAGCTTTTGACAAGGTTGACCATCAGCTGCTAATGAGTAAGATTACATTCAATGGTATACGTGGGGACCTTCTGAGATGGGTATCTTCTTACGTGTCTAATTAAGACTCAGGGGGTTGTCATAAGTGGTTTAATTTCCAGCACTCTGAGTATTACTTCTGGAGTGCCTCAAGGCTCCATTTTGGGACCTCTTTTATTTATTATATCTATATGCAGACGATTTTAAGATCTTACAATGAGCTTAAAGCTAAGGTACAATTACAGACCCTGTAGGGCACAGCAAAAAGTATAAAAGTTATAAAATTTTAAAACATGTGCAGTATTAATTAACAAAATTATATCATTAATTTTCATTGAGATCTGTTATAAACTTAGAAGTATAACATAATAATTATTTGGTAAGATTACGTTAATAATAAAATAATATTTGTCTATGTATGTAAGAGTTTGAATTCTTAAACGACTAACAATGTATGGTGTCTGTGTAGTTACGTTGTACCTAGAACAACTATAAGCCGTGGGGTGCAGGCACGACCCCTATTTGCCGTATCTTCTAGTCGTACAAACGTGGGCTGCCGAGCAACCCTAAGCCGTCTAACTAGTTAATACAACAATCTGTTCGAAAATATTGACATGCTGTACCAATAGGAAATTTAAAGTTCGTTAAACCATTTTGGATTGAATAATATCTTTCTTTCGACTATTAAACTAGATTACTATAATTTCATATATTTTTTTGTTTTTAATAAATTTGTATGCCTGTTTTGTTTAACATTAACACATTATGTCATTTTATTGTTCGCATTTAATTGTTAGCGCAAGTCGCAGTGTTTTTATAACGAATTGTTTATATAATAATAATGAGGAAAATCAAATGGTGTATACTTTGACGCCTATTAATTTATTTTGCTGCTGCTGCAATACCAGAAGTCGACGAGTCGCAAGAAAACCTGAAATCAGTCAGGATAAATCAAAGCAATACACAGCAAGATGATGTTACTAAGCAGGTACACAGAACACATAGCAAGTACATAGAAAAAGGAAACACAGGCGTTCTGTATTTCCTGACAGCGTTAACACTTCGTTTCGTAGTACTTTTGGCTAGTTGCGTGTTGTAGTATTAAGTGACAGAGTAATTATAATGACAAAGAATAAATAATGGTCGATTTTTAGGATAAGCTGGGCTTACCGCCGCGGCCGCCGCGCCGGTCGATGTTTAGGTTAAGCCGTTGGTCCCGGCTATTAGTCTCTCTGATTTCTTTTATTTGGCTGATTTTGTATCTTGTCACTACTGAGGTTGTTTTGTACTAGAACACCAACAGGTTTATAGAAGGCGAACCTATTACCATAAACCAAGCTCAAAACCAGGCTCTGGGATTAACCTAGGAGTGGAAACAATCTGAAACATGCAATAACAAAAAAGCTTGTCTTCACAGCCTTCACTTTGTAAACACTAACATCACATTGGAGTTGTACGGTGTTATGATGGGAGCAGTTTGGTAGCAGCCTGGATTTTTGATTTACCGATTTTGTCGGCGCTGACGGTCGGCGCCTAGCTCGTCATTGCCGATCGGTTTAGTGTCCCGCTGATCGCTGCGAAGTACATGCGCATTAAATTGCCGTGCGGGCAGCGTAACATGTTTTTCACTCTAGCACTCGACTGAACTGCACCAACTCTACAAAAACTCTGAAAAATAGTAGAGACAAGTTCACACGACGACTTCATGCTGCACCTTGTGGCACGGCAGCCGCATCGCGCTTCAGTGCTTGCGAGCAGCGCTGCTCTTGCACGCTGCGCCTCCCGGCGAAGTCGTGATGCGTTGCGCAACACCGCGAGGCATTATGAGGCGCAGCGCGGCGTAGAGCGTTGCTGCGGGGCATTTTTGAATTATCTTAATAAAATAAGTTTCTTTTTGTGTAGTAAATAAAGTTATATTTAGTATGTGATATTAAAAAGTGCACGCCGCGCCGTGTCGTGTCACGTCTCAAACTGATCCTAACTCATTATTCGACGCAAGTAAGGACATTATTTTTTATTAAAACTAATACCAGCTAGGTATAGCTATTACCATCCTATATTTAATCAACACTGGGTTTTTTGCCCATTCATTCTTCTTTGATTTATTGGGTTCTTCTCCAAACAATGTTTGAAGAATGCTAGTTGTCGAAGCGAACAAATAATCAGTAGGTACTCATGAAATATAATCGAACAATAAAACCCAACAAACACAGTTTTTTGTTTTAGCTTCTGGTTTTCTTTGTTTTCTTAACTACTACGTATAGATATGTAGATGGATAAAATATAAATGCTTTTTGCTGATAGCGATACGTACTTAAAGATCTAGTGTACTTTATATTGATATTGAGGTCAACGACACGTTATCTTTTGTGCCAATGTTACTTTAAGCCCCGTGCAGACAAGCGCGTCTGGTCCCGCGTGACTACTTAGTGGTTTTTCCGATACGCAAATCTTCGCTCATAGGCGAGGGTTGGGTTATTCTGTCCGTAAGGCACAAAAGTCCCGCAGCGGCTGGGACGTGAGGTTCTTTCCCTCTTACGTTCCGCCACCTTCTTCGCTAGCATGACTGCTTCGCAGAAGGAGGTAACGGATTCCCATTCCCTCTCGCTCCGGACCATGGCTTGAACCAGGGCGGGACGCGAGAGGTCGCCGCCGCCAATCCGCTACGAGGACACGGCGGTGCTCCACCCAAGTGGAGCAAAGCTCCATGTTGTGCTCCGCCGTGTCCTCCGGGCGATCCTCGCAGTGGTGACACCCGGGCGTTTCCTCCTGCCCGATTCGGTGCAGGTACCTCCCGAAACAACCGTGTCCGGTGAAGACCTGCGTCAGGCGTTGGTGAGGGCGCCGTATCGCCTCTCTAGCTCCTCAAAGAGAGGACTTATCATTTTCCGTATTTAAAAATACGGAAAATGGAATGGGGCTCGCCTGGATCCAACTTTTATTTTGTTTAAAATGTGCTTGCTTCACAGTTTTTTCAGTAAGGTTTTTAATTGTTTTTATTACTATTTTTATTTCCATTTTTTTAGTTTAGTAATGTGATTTAGCAAACGTATTAAACGTTTTTTCAGTTTTTATACGATTTGTTATTTCGAATTATTTTTGAGCATATAAGCTATATATATTTTTGTAAATACCTTTTAAAACCCATTTGACGGGGGTGGAAGAAAAAGAATCAAACTCCAGATAGATCTAACGATGTATAGTTTATTCAAATCTGTTCATCCATTTAGAAGTTACGAGGTCACAATGGAACGGACATACATATATACTCACATAAATTTATGTACATATATTATGTGAGCGAAAAAAATTACCCTCCTTCTGTACGTGTTTGTCTCTGTACCACCCAAAGGTTGAGTAATAGAAAATGCCTACGGCAAGCTAATACCACCTGTGTGCTATGGTGTGTGTAAGTTTCAGTACTTAAATAAGATCTAAGTGCCCAACCCAGTTTGTATTGTTTGTGTAACCCAGGTTTTTTTTTGTTTGTCTGAACTGTCCCACTCCTGGGCAAAGGCCTTTTCATACTCAAAATATATATTCTTCTCACCGCTTTCCAATTCGCGTTGTGCAGATTTACAAAGTGCTTCTGCCGGCCAATCCTTTGTCCCGAATTCATCGGTTGATTCTGTCAATGTTAAAGCTGAAATAAAATGATCATAATTACTTGGTCCATAATTCAATTACATAACGTGACTCTATGTAAGTTTGCAGCAGGGTTGAATATCTAGAAGGCGCAGTCGTCCCCGTGACCGTTTTTATTCATGGTGGCCAAACACAGAATGCCGAAAATGTGTCAAATTGCGTCATGCAAAATTAAGTTGTAGTTAGATGCTGAAACGTATTAAGAATTCTTTGGTCGAGCTGTACTTAATGGATTTCTTGAAACCATTTTATTTCCCCCTATTAAATAAAACGATGGTATCGTTTTATTTTGAGCTTTTTTTTGTTACAACATTAAGAGTCGTCTTTCGAGCCAGATACTAATAAAATAGTGAATACTAACACAATAATATTTGCTTGTGCATTTCGTCGAGTTCGCCACTTGCTATTTCCACTCGTCTACGGACCGATTAAAAAATTAATGAAATTCATTCCTATGAAATGTCTGGCCGTGTAATGAAACAAAAATGAACAGTCACTCGAATATAGCGTCTTTTAACAGCTTTGTATTAGTTCTTGGTTAATATTGCCAGAAAACATAAAAAAAATTAAGTAACGAGTTTGGTTTTTTAACTAGCTGTTCCTTTTCATTAAATAATTTCTTACCGTTTTCCCATCTTCAATGCGGTCTCTTTTTGTACGAAAAAGTTCAGCCAGGTAAAACTTTGATGATGAAACCTACAAAGTTAGAACATATTATACAATAACATCACGCCGGTTTTCCCGATAGGGAAAAGCAGAGCTATACCTTTAGTACATCCACATTTTGCTAGTTATGTTTATTTCAGTAGTCATACAGGTGAGCCTTTATAGCCGAAAACCGGGGATAAATTCAGATCCCGGGCTACTACTAAAGTTAGAACCATTAGTAGTAAGTTATTGGTCCAAAATTACACAGGCTGCACTAAAAGTATCGGGAATGGAATATTTCCACTGTTCCTGTCATATTAAAATCTTTTTAATTGAAAACTCCTTGGTTTTAATAATCGAATATCATTTATTTATTTAAAAAAAGATCCTCGGTCTTGTCATAAGGTTTTGTCAAACTTGTTTAGTCGTTGAGAAAATGGAATTGACTCGAGTAAATTCAAGAGCGATGATTTATTATGACTTTCGAAGTGGTTTAACACAAAAACAGTGTGTTGACCGGATGATTTTTGCATTTGGTGATGAAGCCCCATGAATGCCCCTGCTGAATTTCAACGTGGACGTGTCAAGCTCCCCGTGATGATCCCCGTCAAGGTCGTCCAAAAACTGCAGTCACCCAAGAAAACGTTGATGCTGTGCGTAAACTGATTGAGGAAGATCGACATGTGACATACCGCGAAATTCAGGCAACTTTAGACATTGGCATGAGTCAAATACAAATAATCTTGCTTGAACAATTAGGTCTAAAAAAGTTGTTTTCCCGATGGACACCGCATTCGCTCTGTGAAGAGCAAAAAGCGGCTCGCGTTACTTGGTGCGTCAGAACTCTCGAAAGATTCCACGCAGGATCCTCAAATGCTGTATACAACATCGTAACAGGTGACGAATCCTGGATGTACGCGTACGAACCCGAAACAAAAAACCAGTCACGAGTTTGGGTGTTCGAAAATTAGTAAAAGCCAACAAAAATTGTTCGTTCACGGAGTGTTGCAAAAACGGTTAATGCAGTATGGTATGCTAGCATATTTTGTTTGCCACAGGTCGTTTCTGAACTCCGTAAAGAGAACTGCTACCGCCGCATCATCCTCCATCAAGACAATGCGAGTTCTCACACCGCGCACAGAACAAAAGAGTTTTTAGAGCAAGAAAACATAGAATTATTAGACCATCCGCCGTACAGCCCCGACCTCAGCCCTAATGATTTCTATACTTTCCCTAAAATAAAGAATAAATTGCGTGGTCAGAGATTTTCATCACCTGAAGAAGCTGTGGACGCCAAAACGGCCATTTTGGAGACCCCAACTTCCGAATGGAATGGTTGCTTCAATGATTAGTTCCATCGTATGGAAAAATGTGTCAAATTTCGCGGAGAATACTTCGAAAAGCAATAAATACATTTTTAAATAGTAATGTTGTGTCACTTCCTTGATTCCCGAAATTTTCAGTGCTGCCCGATTAGAAAAACTTAAAAAAACATAACTGAGATTAGGCTTCGTGTATGTGATCTGGACTCGAGGTGGCAGCTGATGTTAGTGTACGGTCCAAAATTTATGAGCGGAGCGATCCCGCTCTTAAATTTACAGACGCCAGTACATCAAGCTTACACGAAACTGTCAATTTATCCCAATCAACCTTGAACCTAATGCTTTAGCGCTAAAGTTGAAAATCTATTAAAGAAATTTGACAGATTGTAGTAGCTTGATGTGCTGGCGATGACCAAGTTCTCGTGCGACTTATCGCTTTGTTTAGGACGCGGGGATAGTCAGATAGGTAGAATGGTGGACAACGAATAAAAATATAATTTCTTTTATTTGATTATTTTATATCTTTAAATTCAAATTCATTTATTGGCTAATACAACAGAATACAGACAGGTTTAACAGCGGGTCCCAAAATAGGCATAGCGTGTGTGTGTTTTATGGACTTATGGTCTGAAATAAATTTACTATTATTATAGCCTGTATCTTGGTGACCCAGACACTACACAAAGGTAAAAATAGCAATGTTCTGCTAGCACAAGAAAAAATATTTAGATTAATTAGCATAAAACAAAAAACAAACGACTAATTAATAACATTGAGTATAACTTAAATTAATAACCAAGATGTGATTACAGATATCTTGTCACTACTGAGGTTGTTTTTTACTAGAACACCGACAGGATTATAGAAGGCGAACCTATTGCCATAAACCAATCTCAGAAGCAGTATATCTCTCTTATTCTTATTCCTAGACTCTGTGAAAGTTTTGAGCCAGATAGATGCAGTTTTTATAAGCAAATATATGACATAACTGATGACAGTGACAGATGGGCCTTACAGGGTTGATCAACAGCGATCAAATATTTGAAAATGGGCCTTAGAGGCCCACTCAACATCGCAAGAAGTAGTCGAAAGAATCTGAAAAATTCATTAACAAAATTTTATTTTTGACAATGATATTTCCAACTTCTGAACTTGAATGAATGAATTTTTGAAATCGGTCCAGTACCTTTTTAGTTTATTATTAACAGACATACAAATATTTCCTCTTTATGATATTATAGATATAGATTAGTGTGGAAGTATAGTTAACGATACGTATTTAAAGCTCAAGTGTGGTTTATATCGATATTTAGGAGATGAACACACTGCCACGCACCATGCAGTGTAGCGCGTGAATGCGTATTCTAACGTTGTTTGTAAGTATCTCCGTTTGTATAGAAAACACGCTCATCACGTGCCTACCAGCGGAGAAACATGCGCACGCGCGCGTGGATGCGGGGCGAGACACAAGGTATGGCACACCGAGTCTCGCAGTGCCGTGCGTGATTTTGGATGGGCTTGAATGAGTTCCACACTAATAACCATTTTGAATATCAAAACAGACGCGAAGCTCTGCACTGCAATATCACGACACCGAACGGCTGTAAATGAAATGAGTCAGAGCCGCCGTGAATCAACAAACGCAACTACGCGCGTGAGTGCGTAAAAAACCCGCACTATGATACAGATCTGCACTCCCGCAAGTACGCGCGTTGACACGCAACATGTAGCGTGATGCGTGGCAGTGTGATAATTGCCTGAGGTAAACAACACGTTATCGGTTGTGCCAATGCTACTATAAGCCCCGTGCAGACGGGCACATCTGGTCGCGCGTGGCTGCTTAGCGGTTTTTCCGCTCCGCAAATCTTCTTATAGGCGAAGGTTAGGTTTGGTTTGGTAGGATAGGTTTGGCGATGCGTTGCAAATCTGCGACGCGTCCATGCCGCGCCTGCGCCTCACGGACGGAATGCAGACGTCCATTCTGTCCGTAAGGTGCCGCGTGTATTGGTCTTGCATCGAGGTCGAGCAGCTGCACGTCGAGTACGCGGACGCTAGACACCCGTACATGCGATACCGGAGGAGACGTCGACGGAATCCCGACGAAGAAGACGAGCTGTATGAGGTGCAATGCACGACCAATACCAATACCGTGGCAAAAGAAGCGCTGTGGCTGGCCACTCGAAGAGCTGTGAAAGTGTCTACCTATACTTTGGGGCTATGAAGATATTTGCACGTCACTTCATGTGGCAAACATGCCTGTACCTAATAATGTTGTTGCCATCTTGCATGCATGTATTTACTTGTATGTATGACACATGTTTAAGCAAATAAATATTATCTTATCTTATCTTATCTTAGAAGAACAGGGTGTAAAGTTCTTCATCCCCCATAGAAGAGGGAGGATCCTCCGACCAGACGGGTGTTATATCTGGTGGGCTACTGCCCGACAGTTGTTGTCGGGTTCTTCTATATAATCTTAAGTCGCGAATAACTTTACTTTACTTTACTTGCGCGATACAGGATTTAGATGCATTTCGATGTTTAGTTTATCCTCTGCGTCATAGATAGCGCTGTAGTACTTTTTGTTCCATGTTGCTGCTTGTAGTGCCGCTACAGTACTAAAGGGAAAACCGTGAGAAACTTAATTTTTGAACGCTACGTTCCTTATATACTCCTTTCGCGTTGCCCACGTTCAAAGTACATCTGGACATAGGTACACGTAGTAGGTGGCGTTCTGTTTTTACAGCCTTGCTTACCTCCACGGGAAAATGGCGTGATTTTACGTCGTATAGTGATTTAATGCTTCTAACTCAATAAGAATATTACACTAACCCCGCGCACTAACCAAAGCAATAGAACGCACGAGAAACCGATCGCGTTCACACTCGTATATCACTCGTTTGTTTGGAAGTTCGTATCCAAACTCTGTCGACACGACCTCGTGTTCCAGTTTGCTGTACAAAGTGAACGCTACGTAAGAACACAGCCTAAGCTTGGCCTTTTTGAGTTAGACTAAAATAATTTTCAAATTCCAATCATTTATTTGTAAATATCGGTATACAAATTTAATACATGGAGGTATTACTTTATGCAATTTGGTATCATCATTATTTAAACGGCATGTACTCGTACATTACAAATGCACGACAAAAACTGTAATTTATACAAATCTCCAAAAGGTATTTATGCATTGTTACATATTATGTATTAAAAACAACAAACTTTTCTAGATTACATTGTAGACACCTACATTGTAAAAAGCTTAAATATAAAATCATCCAAAACACAATTCGACACGTTCGATGGTCACCTTTTGTCTTTCATTACGAACATCTCCAATCCACATATCAACTATTGGTAATCTGTATACTTTAGAACTTTGTAGTTCTATGATAGAACTCTTCCATTCAGAACTTCCTTCCTGAAACACACAAATTATTTTTTTTATTAAATATTTTCCTTGATAATGATGTAAGAGATTTATAAGTTTTTAAACTGTCATCAAATATATTAGTCTATGATCATGGTGCTTGCAATAGAGCCGAAATTTAATATCGGGAACTCAAAACAAACAGTGGACATGGTAAATATCCCATTTCTTGTGTTAATTATGATGTAAGAGATGTCCAATTATTCAATTAATGTAAAATATTTTAAACATAAATCGACATCTTAATAACCTTAACAAAAAGGCCAAAACATACAAAATGTATCAAAAGTATCTTACCACACATTTGTCGGTAGCTTCTGGTATGGAATAAAATATAGGAGACTGTTTGGTCGGATATGGTCTAATCACCATATCATTCCATGCCCACAACTTCACGGATGAGGACACGTTGTATTTAGAGTGTGGAACCGAGTCCAGGCAGTTGTATTTTAGCGTTTGACGAACAGATTCTGCACGTTCACGTAACCATGTTAACTGTTCTACTGAAATCTGAAACAAATGTACCAAACAATATTAATAGAAAGATTGTGTGGAGTTGGAACTAGTGATGAGCCAAAGGTGACCACAATTTGTAGATCCTGGGTTCAAACTCAAGCAGACACTTAATTTTGTGTAATTTATTAGGTACATCGCCATTGTTTTAAATACGGTGAAAGAAAACATCGTGAGGATATCTTCATGTCTCATAACCCAAAAATCGAAGACATCTGTGACATCCACCATGACATCTCTCACAGAGGGGTGACCTATGTCCCTGCACTGGGAACGCGGGCTTAGTGCGGGACGATGAAATAAATGACCACACATAAGTCAGGTTGGTCATCACTTTTTCACCACTGCTCAAGAGTGCGACTAGCTAGCGTCACAAGACAACAATGCGCACTAAAACATGGCGCACGAGTTACATACTAAATTCCAAATCAGAGCCGCGATATAAGACAGAGACAATAAAGATACATAGACATAGAAATACATAACGTTGTGCCTGGGTTTCCCAGGAGTGTTTGGCAGAGGTATAGCATCGGTCAATTTTGACATTAATATACTAAGGGTCTACTGTCATTAATAGGGCATAAGTTCATTCTCTGGGCTGCAACTTAGAAATTCTTAACTAACAAAATGATTTAAAAAAGAACGATAGATTTTTTAGTGTAACTTACATCTGTATATAGATCCCTCAATTGAACGTTTTCTTCGTGCAACCAGAAGGCTCCTTTCCTCGGATCATGATTGAACTCTGGGGTTGTTTTACTTGTCCTAATACATGTCTCCCGGGTTGCCATATTGCAGTACACTGTCATTGGGTTTCCTGTTGGTCCCAAATAATAAGTGCCTGCAATAAAAATTCATTTACACTGTAATTATTTATGAATGTTCGAATGAAAATGAAATTCGTAGCATTACTTTACGATAAGTATTGAAAAAAAGTATTGAATATAAAAATACGGAAAATGGAATGGGGCTCGCCTGGTTAAATTGTGCATTTTTTGCATTCCAGTTTCTTCAGTCGGGTTTTTTATTTTTTTTTATTACTTTTCTGTTTCCATATTTTTAAATTAAATTAAAAAAAAAAAAAAAAAACTTTAAAAAAAAAAAAACAACATTAATTTTGGTTAAACCCACATCGCTTAATCTTAATCTGAATGATTATGTGCGAGTGAGGCGTCTCGCTTGTTTAAATTACAATATATTGTTTTAAAAATACATGATTAATTAAATTATTCATTTATTTGTGAAAGATCTGGAGGAACTTTGTATTGATCCACTATAAGGTAATATTTTATTAGGCTAAATAAATAAATTTAGTTTAGTTATTTGTTTTCGCAGACGATTTAACGTTTCTAATTAAACGTTTTTTCAGTTTTTATAGGATTTCTTGTTTCGAATTACTTCTAAGCATTATGAATTACAAATATTTTTGTTAATATCTTTTATGTTGAAACCCCACTAGACGGGTTCGAAGAAAAAAAAATTCAAACTCTACATTATGGCGCCCAAAATCTGCCAACCTTTTTTTTACCAATCTAACGACGCGTACATGTTTGTCTCTGTACCAGCCAAAGGTTGAGTAATAGAAAATGCCCACGGCAAGCTAATGTAGGTACTTGAAAATTCAATACTGCAATAAGAACTAAGTTCCCAACCCAGTTTGTTTTTTTTTTTTTTTGTCAGAACTGTCCCACTCCTGGGCAAAGGCCTCGCCCCATTCCTGCCACTTTTCACGATGTTGAGCCTCTTTTCATATACAAAATATGTATTCTTCTCACCGCTTTCCAATTCGCGTGGTGCAGATTTACAAAGTGCTTCTGCCGGCCAATCCTTTGTCCCAAATTCATCGGCTGATTCTGTCGATGTTAAAGCTGAAATAAAATGATTATAATTACTTGGTCCATAATTCAAGTACCTAACGTGACTCTATGTAAGTTTTGCAGCAGGGTTGAATATCTAGAAGACGAGGGGTATATAATAGTCGTCCCCGCCCGTAACCGGTTCTGTTCATGGTGGTCAAACCCAGAATGCCGAAAACGGCGTCAAATTGCGTCATGCAAAATTAAGTTGTAGTTAGATGCACAAACGTATGAAGTTAGAATTCTTTGGTCGAGCTGTACTTTAATGGATTTCTTAACCATTTTATATCCCCCATGTAAATAAAACGTATCGTTTTATTTTGAGCTTTATTTTGCTACAACATTAGCAGTCGTCCTTCGAGCCAGATACTAATACAATAGTGAATACTTACTATTTGCTTGTGCATTTCCTTGATTTCGCCACTTGCTATCTTCACTCGTCTACGGAACGATTAAAAAATTAATGAAATTTATTCCTGTGAAATATTTGACCGTAGAATGAAATAAAAATGAACAGTCACTGGAGTAAAGCGTCTTTTAACAGCTTTGTATAGTTCTTGGTTATTATTGCCAGAAAACATAAAAAAAAATAAGTAACGAGTTTGGTTTTTTAACTAGCTGTTCTTGTTCTTTAAATAATGTCTTACCGTTTTCCCATCTTCAATGCGGTCTCTTTTTGTACGAAAAAGTTCAGCCAGGTAAAACTTTGATGATGAAACCTACAAAATTAGAACACACAATAACATCACGCCGGTTTTCCCGAAAGGGAAAAGCAGAGCTATATACCTTTAGTACATCCACATTTTGCTAGTTATGTTTATATATCAGAATTCATAGGGGTGAGCCTTTATGGCCGAAAACCAGGGATAAATACAGATCCCGTTACTAGTTAGTAGTATAAGTTAGTTGTGCATAACATATTTAAGACGATTAATCAGAAAAACTTTAAAAAAACATAATTCATATTAGGTTTCGTGTATGTGGTTGAAACAAGCGTGACGTTTTATTCCCTTAAACGAGAGGAAAAAATTTCAAGCTTGTTTCTAGCAATCAAACCAAGCCAATGGCTGCTTTGCACGGAGTATTTTTTTCTTTTACATGCACAGTCCCACTGCTGGGCACTGGCATATCTTTCCATTCCATCTTTGCCTTGCAAGACTTTTCTGACATATTATACGCTCATAGATAACGCCGTATGTTTTCATATAAGACTCACAGGCTCGCTTGATGATCCAATATCTTCTTGAAGTCCCTGAAAATTACCAACATTATAAATGTGAGTAGAATAAGCTATGCCTATTGCACTCTACATTGAAATAAGGGAAATATTATATCTGTGGTATAATCTTAGACCACCACCGTAAAAAGAGCGGGTTCACTCCGCTCATAAAATTTGATCCACACCCTAACATCAGCAGTCAACCTGCTGCGTGCGCGGCGAAGACTATTATATCGAGCTTACACGTTCCGGGCGTTGGATGACCTTCAACGGCGGGCCCGCGCTTTATAACACACTCTCCTCGCCTCAGTCTGCATTCGGTTTGCTCGTAACACACGCTCTCCCGGCCGGTCCAAATATCCTTTTTTTAGTACTAAGTAGGCTTGCGTTTGGCCGCAACTCATCTAATTTGGAGCGATGAAGACATTTAGGTTGTAATGATCAGAGAAAACGGCAGTGAAATTTATAGACTGGCGATGGCGGTTGTGGAAGCATAGCGGTTGTTCGGGTTCGTGGAATACCACCATAAATCGGTGAATCTTCGCCATATCTTTGCTCGTCCGATGATACAATGGGGATATCAGCGATGGGGATAGCAGATAATGCCCGCGGCGCGTGTATGCTCGAGGTCGTAGCCCATGCTGCGCACGCGGCTGGCGGCTGATATTAGTCTACGTCCAACATGTATGAGCGGAATATAACTCACATATTTTTTCCTGTCTATATTATTTTATAGATTCGTTCAATCGTCAAGATTGTCATCATAACATAGGTCTATCTTTGATCTAATCACCGGCCAAATATTTACTTCGTAAATTGCTGCAATGAGCACTGTATGTATAACATTATAAAAGTGGGCAAGTGCTCAACTTTAGTTTGGCACACAGGTTGTAATTTAGTATGCTATGACCTGCACCCCAATTAATTGCGTCATATAATTTCAATCAAAATCCATGCAGGCATGGCCATTGTCAATGTGTTACGCAATTATCCAACAGTCCTTAGATGTTCTACACACGTTTCTCATCCAGACGCCGCCGCCATGTTTTGCACTGAGCTTTTCGGTACTACCCAGTAAAATCTGTCAGTGGTTGGTACCAGAGCAAGTCAGTGAATTATGCCGATTATTACTACCAAGCAGCCTATAATGTCGGCCCAAAGTGTTATGCATAGATGTACCCTGTAGTACACCCACATTTCGCCAATATGTTTAAGTCAAATGTAAAGGTGGCGAGTGTATTGCCATCAACCGGGCAAAAATCCATGCTCCGTTACTGCTACTGAGAAATTCATGATGGAAAAACAAAATCACTTTAGCCTCCTGAAACTACCACTGAAACCTCATGCTTGGCATTTTTAGCGCTCGTTTAGTCTAGACCTACAAGACAGTACAGTTTTCAAATATTTGTTTTTCAAGTAGGTACTTACATGACTTCCAGCGTTCCGGTCCATGCAGCAATTATAAACAGTAAGTACTGTATCACCACTCTGTAATTTAAAATCCATTAAAAAAACAGTTTTTCACAGAATTTATTAGCCGACACAGTAAATATTACAATAGGGAATATGCATGTTTTTTTTATTTCTTAAATTAATCATTAACATCTTTATAAAATAGAAAAAAAATATAAACGGGCTTGAATATAGTCAAATATTTTTTCAAATGGTGACGCGTTTTGTATGTTTGAATTTCCCTCCCTTATTTTTCACTTGTTATATAATATTTTCTGGGTTTAAATAATAACCAAATAAAAAAATTACTTTTAAGTATTATGTAAAGGCAATAAAGAGTAGAATAAAATATTTGAGACAAATTTAAATTTTATGCATATTCCCTATTGAACTTAGTAAGTGTCCGCCAATTTTTTTTTATTTTATGCATTGTTCGTCAATACTGTAGCTTTTATAGATATCTTCCACACATCGACGAAAGAGAGCAGTCTTGTAGTATCTCGAAAAGTTGAACTTTACACCAGAGTTAAAACCTGTTTAAAAAATTCATGACTCGTAAACTAGCTGAATCAGAGAGGTTAATTTTTTAACACACATTTCATATAGTGAAATTGATCAGATGGCACTAACACTAATGATATCATTCTAAAGTTAGTCTAAGATGCATTTTATATTAGTTACAGCAATAGGTATTTCAATTTGAAGCAGCAATATTGCCGTATCATGGTAGTTGTAACTAAAGGCACAACGAAATAGCTTTAAAATTTCAGGTAACGATTAAGATCTAACTAATACTCGTATGAAGTAAATTTTAAGTCCTCGCTTTCCGTTGTACCTAATATTATTTTTAGAAGTACATCTTGATTTTTTTGTTAAAAACAAATAAAACAAAATATTATGTTTAATTAAAAATGCTGTACTTATGTTTATTTTAACAATGTTATTTAGGAAATAATGTTGAAATCAGTCTCTAAATTTGAAAGCAATAAATTCTACTCAGAGCGACATTTTCAACTATATGAAATGTCCTGAGCGATATTTTGGACAAAGTATCAAACAAATGTAATGCAAATTATTTAAAAAAACATAGTTATAAATTACTTAGGTTACTCACGTTTTAGACATGAGTATTTTTTGGCGTATGTTCTAGGTATTATTTTCTTGTAGATGAGTTTTTTGAAATCGTTGTATTTTTGCAACGATACTGGCAGTTTTGCAGAATTTTGGTTCGCAACCATTCAGACTATATAATGTGACCTCTCTAGCTTCAGCTTCTGGTAGCATAGAATATTCAATAAACATTTTGACGAAGACATCCCGGACATCAGCCTGTGCGAGATTAGGATGGCTCTGAAACGGCTTAAAACCAACAAGGCACCGGGTGATGTCAGAATTACGGCCGAACTCCTGAAGGCGGTGGTGAAACTCTCAACTCTCAAGTCCACTGGTAGTAGGATCTCATTGCCATGTAATGGCATGGGAGTTCTGGGGCTTACTTCAGCTCATTTAAACTAGTTAGTAAGACATCGGAAGATACAAATAACATTAATGTTATACTAGCCAACAGCAAGGAACCTTCTTGCTCTGAAATAGATAAATTTAAAAAAGGGGCTAAGCAAAATTCCTTGAAATTATTTCATCAAAATATTCAAGGTTTTTCTTCAAAGCAACTAGAAATTGAGTTGTTTTTAGAAAAAATAATTTTTGAAATTGTTTGTTACACTGAACGCTGGTTAAAAGACTACGAAATGATAATTAATTACGAAACTTACAATGGGGGCAGTTGCTTAAATGGGAAATCTAAGATGCGTGGGGGTTCATTTATCTTAGTTAAAAGTTGTATCAAATCTAAGTCTCGTAATGATATAGTCGATCTATCGGTTGAACATAGCATTGAATTGTCTTGTGTTGAGCTTGATAAGCATGTAGTGTGCGTTTACAGACCCCAAAATTACCAGAACTACTCTATCTTTGAGTCAGTAATAGAAGATGCTTTAGCAAAACTTGTGTAATAAACCAATTATATCTGTGGTGACTTTAATGTTAATATCTTAGAGAATAATGTAAATAGCAGTAGAATTTTAAGTCTCTTCAAATCATTTATTTTGTCAAATGTGTTTTCAGAACCAACCCGAATTACTAAAAATACATGTATTGATAATGTTTTTTGTTGCTGCGAATACTTAGATAAATCCATCGTAAATTACCTTCCTTCAGATCACAGCGGTCTGACCATTGCATTCGCGTCCAATATACAATAACAAAGAATTGAGATACAAAATAGACAAATAACACCCAGTAATTTAAATAAATTTAATAATAATTTAATCAGCAAGTTAAGTATGGCCAAATTATATACAATGTAAATGAATTGTATGAAGAATTCTTTTCGGTAGTGCACACCGAGTACAAAAATATTTTAAAAAAGAAAACTAAAACTATTGGCCCAAAGTTTATTTTCAGTGACTGGGCAACTCATGGTATTAGAAAAAGTAGGAAACGATTGTTTGAACTGTACGGCCTTAATTAAGCCTTACATTAACACAGAAACTTTTGTTAAGAATGTTGCTAATTATTCGAAAATTTAAAAAAAACACAAGAACCACAAGTTTCGATATTGGGTCCTTTCCTCTTTTTAGTATACATTAATGACCTACCACATTTATTTAACAAACAACCGCAAATGATGTGGTTTGCTGACAATACTTCTTTAATATTTAAGATAAACAGACGTGCCACAAATCTTGACGACGTAAATTAATGCCCTGCTGCAGGTGTGTAATTGGTTTGCCGCTAATAATTTAGTACTAAATGGGAAAAAAACGAAGTGCGTAAGATTTGCTCTACCAAATGTCAAAAGTAGTGATTGTGACATAGTATTGAATCAAGAGAAACTAGAATTTGTCGATAAAACTGTTTTCTTGGGAATCATGCTCGACTCGAGGCTACAATGGGGTTCTCATTCATCATCTCTGGCAGGACGACTGAGTTCAGCAGCATATGCTGTAAGAAAAGTCAATTTACTGATGTGGATACCGCGAGGCTAGTCTATTTTAGTTATTTTTTATTATTTAGTTATATCATGACAGTACCTTGTCAATGCATCTATTAATTAATCATTTACGTTAGGAAAAATCTGCATTTATTTAGTAAAAGAGGTGACAGACACCACTATAGTACTAGAAATAGGGACCAACTAATTCAACCAGGTGTCAGGCTAGCTAAAATAGACTCATCTTTCATGGGGTACTGTTTAAAATGTTACAATAAAATACCTCCTCACATTCTACAATTGAATGAGACGAAATTTAAATCTTGTATAAAACGCACACTATGAAGGCAAGCATATTATAAGTTGGGGGATTACATTGATGATAAAAATGCTTGCACAACTATAAGGGCAAAATAATTGATTACCATGTTAATTTACTGTGGAAGCTGCAGAAGATTGTAAAAATATCCTTGCATTGTATAGATTCCATCTCTTTGTATTAAGTATATAATTGCATAGCAAGTGTGTGAGTACTATGTACTGTAAAGCTACCATTTACAATATTTTTTCTTAAATTGACTTTAATGTGCCCTGGTGGCTGAAAGAATGTCATGCTCACTCAAATGTCTCGCTGATGGTGGCGGGTATGTCGGGTCATTTAGTTCCCTTCAATATGGTTGAGTTGAATGGCGCTGATCCATGCGTCATGTTCGTGAACGGGCGCTGTCAGTTGTGACTGGTCATCTCTTAGCTGGCACGGTTTATTTTAATTAGTTTATTTTTAAACTGTTAATTTAATCTTTTACTCTGGACGCTCTTAATGTGCACATCTTTCTACATCTATAGTTCTCACATATATGTATAATCTCAACATGAATGATGTAACCAAGAACCTGTAACAATATTTTGATTGAAAAGAGATTCCATGGAGTTTCTTGCCCATTCTTCTCCATTGAGATCTACTCTTGGAATGTGCAACTACAGTACTTTCTCAAGTTATTATGCCTTGTGACTGGGACTGTAGCTTAGCTTCTTTTTGTTTTTTTTTGACATTCAAAAGTGCCGTAATGGTCTAATTGAAATAAATGCTTTGAGTTTGAGTTTAAGCCCATCTCACTTCTAAGCCTATACAAGTTGTTTTCAAGAGTCATCACGAATTGTCTCGCGCGCAGTTTTGACGATTTTCAGCCTCCCGAACAAGCCAGATTCCGAAAAGAAAAAGAAAGCCTTCGATTCGATCGAGACTTGGGCTGCACTAGCACTGCAGTTTCTCCAACGGTGCCAAATCGACTACCGGTACATCGAGGTGTTTGTACAAAAACGCCATCATGGCAGTCCGACTTCAGGACCAGACCTCGGAACCTATCCTTCTGCAGCGAGGTGTGAGACAGGATTACGTCATCTCTCCAAAACAATTCACCACTGGGTTACCACTTCATGGTTCTGGACTGGAGAGGGCTAGGCATCAACGTCAATGGTCAAGGTCCAGCTCGCGTTAGGACACGTGACCTGATCGAAAATTCGTAAGACGGGCATTTTTTTGTGACGGGTAAAAAATGTTAAACTCGCGTCAGGACACGTGACCTGATCGAAAATTCGTAAGACGGGGAGTTCTGAAGTGTTAAATTTTTAATGTAATATAAATTTTCATGTTTGACTACGATAGCGCAATAAATGAATATTGTATTTTACCACATAAATAATAGTACTTTTATACTAATAATAAAAGTAATTCGTGCAAAATTATTCCCTAACCATTCCAAAATATCAAAAATGCACAACGTTAATATTCAAGTTTTGAAGACCAAAGTGAGATCAAGCGCAAGGTTGATTAAGCTAAACATGTACGAAGTATATGAGAAAATATTTTTCGTATGGTAATGATTTATATTAGATGCTTTTACTTACCAGAGTTATTGTACATTGTGCTGAAACAAAATCAAAAGCAGTTGGATTTAAGTGTGTTTGTTTCCGGATTTGATAGACACTAATGTACGTTTTCACGAACACTAGGCAATATCTACATGAATGCCTTAAGGAGAGCGTGCATTGGATTTCAACTTTAGGTGATAAGCCAATCGCGATTCACTATAAAGTGCTAGTTATTAAACTTGCATACTTTGTGCAATTTCAATAACTAGCACTTTATTTATCTTTCCATCAATTTATTATTTTAAAACAAACTTAGCCCTTGTAATTGTATTTAAATGGCTGAATAATAAGTTACTTAAATACGAATACAAGAGCTACGTTTAGTGTAGTCAATATTTCCGCGAGTTGCATAAAAAGCAAAATTTTAATCTCAAATAATAACAATAAATGTTTTGCTTTTGTGAAAAAAACAAAACATGTTTTTGACTAATTTAGTCAAAAACATGTTTCCTAAGACTTCAGCTCGAACCGAGAGCAGTAGCTGTTATAGGAAATAGTAACTTATTTCAAAACATATCTAATATATAAATCCGTCAGTGAGACACCGAAAGAAAGAAAAATTAAGCAAAATCGATTGAAAAAAAAAATTAAGTTAACAATAAATAAACATAGATACGGAGGAAAGTATTAAAACTTAATTCTAAAAGACACACCTGATATTTTTACGAACACTAAGAAAATGTATGTAAATACTTTAAAACTTCTGTTCAAACCAAGAGAGGTAATTATTATAGTAAATTGTAGTATTTAAAAATATAATAAATAAATCGGTCAGTGAGACATAAAATGAAAGAAAGCTTTGCAATATTGGTTAAAACAAAATATTTATTCTTTCATAAATAGATAATATTTATTGGGATATATCTATTTAATATTATATTTATTAAAAAATATAAAAAATATTTTATTAATATATGTTTATTTATTTGTATTTATAATACATTAAATACTATTTTAATAATATAATAGATAATATTTAATTTATTAAAAAAATAAACATAGATATGTAGAAAAGTATTAAAAGTTAATTCTAAAAGACGCACCTGATATTTTTACGAACACTAAGAAAATGTATGTATAAACTTTGGCGTCCATCTTGTCGATCGTCCCCAGTTACAATGAAAATACGATAAAAAAAAGTGTTTTATACTTTTCTAATTATCTAAGGCTCAAACAGACACGCGCGTTTAAAAATATTCCTATGAACTAGTAGTACCAGTTCGTTGGTTTCATTCGTTCGTTTACGCGGGAAAACGGTCACCACGTATTCAGTACAGTTCTGAGGTTCTCTCTCTTATCTCTCTGAGAAGTTTTTCATCGGCTATTTAAAAAAAAACATACATTGTAAATCACGATTGAAAATAAGTTCATTTTAAACTTCCTTTATTATTTAAGCCACAAGCAGACACGCGCGGTACTGCTATGAAACTCCGTACAACAAAAACGCACGCTACTGTTCACAATGCAATTCAAATATTATTTTTACCTTTTCGAGACGCGCGACACGCAGTGCGGTTCGCATCAAGCAATCGTAGAACATTTTGTATGGAGTCGAGCTTACTTACGGCGTACTTTGATCTGTAAAGACCATGCTAATGTGTAGCAGCCGAAATGAAACTACGTGTAAAATTAAACTTCCTTTTATTTATTTAACACATCAAGCACAAAGTACAGAGGCGGACTTAATGCCATATGCCAAGGTCAACCAAAATCAAGGTGCCAAGGTTGACTGGTAAAATTCTTTTTCCGAAGTTCCGAAAAATTTAAAAATAATAAATCAATAACAAATAAAACTCAGCATGTTTCAAATCATTACGCATATAATCCCCGAAGGGTTAGAAAGAAATGTGCCTTAATAGTATAACCACATTTTGCCAGTTAATTCCCATGTTATAGGGGGCGAGCAGTGGCGTGGCTAGGGGCCAACAACACGGCAAGCCCGTAAGGCAAGCAGACTGTTCTGAAACCCTAACATTATGAAGAGTAGTAGGTTATAAGGGCAAGCCAAGGTTTTAGGCTTGTATAAAAGAACCGCCACTAGGAGGGAGCCTATTTTTACCATAACTAGGCAAATACCCATACATTCAACTCTTCGTTTCTTTCGTTACGGATACGTCATTCGTGCAGTCATTATTTGCTGACTAGTTTTACCGTAGTCTATAAACCTACTACGCGGTAAAAATTGAAGCAGGTTCTACCTTAGCCAAGATATGCTTTGACTGAGATCAAAATGGACGGCGACGCTATGTTCTATGTTTAGGATTTCGGTTTCCGCACTTAGTCCTTAAAATGGACAATTATACATACATGGAGACGGCGATCCTGTACAAATACGAATATGTGGTAACCGTTTTCACGTCGGTGTCCCTTCCACCCCGTATACTAAGTGAAGACGACAATACGACACTAAATGAAAACACTGGTACTACTAGTTCATAGGAATATTTTTAAACGCGCGTGTCTGTTTGAGCCTTAGATAATTAAGAAAGTATAAAACGCTTGTTTTTTATCGTAATTTCAGTGTAACTGGGGACGATCGACAAGATGGACGCCAAAGTATATACATACATTTTCTTAGTGTTAGTAAAATTATCAGGTGCGTCTTTATGAATTAACTTTTAATACTTTTCTACGAATCTATGTTTATTTTTTTAATAAATTAAATATTATCTATTATATTTTTAAAATAGTATTTAATGTATAATAAATACAAATAATTAAATATTAAGAAAATATTATTTAATATTCGTAATAAATATAATATTAAATAAATATATCCCGATAAATATTTTCTATTTATGAAAGAATAAATATTTTGTTTTAACCAATTTTGCCAAAGCTTTCTTTCATTTGGTGTCTCACTGACCGATTTATTTATTACCTATATTTTTAAATTTATAAATTAAATTTTTGTTTATTATATTTTTAATTTTTAAATTTACTATAATAATAATTACTGATCTCGATTCGAACAGAAGTCTTAGAAAAGATGTTCTTAACCGATATTATTATTTAATATTATATTTTTTTCTTTTTATGCAACTCTCGGAAATATTGACACACAAGTAACTTAATTATTCAGCCATTTAAATATAAAAACAAGGGCTAAGTTTGTTTTAAAATGGGTCATGTTATAGCCTTTAATTTTCTTGATTGATGGAATGATAAATAAAGTGCTAGTTATTGAAATTGCACAAAGTATGCAAGTTTAATAGCGCACTGTTTGGTATTCAACGATTGGCTTATCACCTAAAGTTCAAATCCAATGCACGCTCTCCTTAAGGCATTCATGTAGAATTGTAGATATTGCCTTATACTTAACCGAAACACTTAAATCTAACTGCTTTTGATTTTGTTTCAGCACAATGTACAATAACTCTGGTAAGTAAAAGTACCTATTATAAATCACTCCATACGAAAAATGTTTTCTCAGATACATTGTTCATGAAAACTCGTGTGACGTCACATCTCTTTCACTTTTTGCAGGAAAGTGACTTCACAAGCCCCTATTCATGATCTTTGATGCGTTTTATCTTCGTCAATTTTCATTGACTTGATAAAACAAAAAATACCTACGTATTCAATATTTTTCGATGATTTAACTGACGGACTAAATATAATCATATTTTTTTTACTCAGGAATCATCCCTATTAGCTCCCAAAGTATTTGAAACTCCAATACTTCCTTTGCCTGGAACAAACTAAGAGGTGGAGTAAACATGTCGATCCATATCAGATTAGTCAGCGAAACGCTTATACACACAAATCACACATCCAGAACTAAGGCAGATAATCTAAAATTATACTATTCTGATTTAAATCCTGATAACAATAATGGTAGATAAGAAAGTACTTATGTGAATCAATAGTATATAGAGACCGCTACTTTACGAATAATCTAGACTTTTTAGCTTAATCAGCCTTTTAATTGATTATTATCTTGGTTACAAACAAAACACCGTGAATTAGCACCTCTGAAGGCTTCTTTATCTACCTACATGCGTATTATTCTTCTAACTTCCGTTGTTGAGCGTGGGGTTAGCTGAAAGTGTTATTGGGTTTTTCCATTAGGAATTTCTCAGTAATAGCCTTGAGTTTGGAAGTAGGCGAGGTATAATACCTCGTCCCACGGAAAGTACGTTAAGCCGCTGGTCCTGCTCTTTCCAGTCGTATCGCATTGCTGTCCCATCGGACTCTCTCTTCCGTCACTGTCGTAGTGACGGAAGAGAGAGTGCACCTGTGCCTATGTGCACTGTATCTCCCGCGCCGATGGTTAACGCTGAGATGGGCTGCCGTGACCGACCGAAAATAGTTAGAGGGACTGTTATTATTTCCTTTATTCATCTTGTTACAAACATTTTACATTTTTAAATTATAGTTTAAAAAATATATAAAAAAACAATTAAAAATATAAAAAATTGTAGCCCACCGGTATCGGGAACAGGGAGAGAGGGACTATTATTATTACACTTCACAAAGAAAAACTGTCATTTCTGAAATGATTTAATGGGTGTAATGGCTTAGTGAAGTTAAAAGGCACTTGTTCTCCCCATCATTGCGATATTTTTTTTACGATTTTTTAGACCATACCTGGGAACCTACAAGTTCCGGAGATATTGGTGGTCAAAGTACCAACTTTTTTTTTTGAATACAAGTTTTTTTTGTCATAACTTTTCTTTAAATAGCACTTTCCACGACCTCCGTACTATTCAATGTATCCATCAGCACAATGTGTTGAGTGCGTTACATTGAGTCCTGCTGTCAAACGTGATTATGCACCCCAACGACGATGATTATGCAACTCTACGACGAAGTTGTCGAAAGGGGTTCGAATATTTTGGCCTTTCTACTACTCTGCCATTTATAACATTTTTTTTCGTAATTGCGGCTATTCCATCTCTTCCATGCATTCTCTTCCTAGATAGGTTAAATTCCGGTTTTATGCGTAGGTGATATTTTGAAAATAAAAATATGGCGACCACTCAGACAGATCAGGCGCTGTACTAAAATATTCAAACCCTTTCATTAAAAAATGGTTTGAGGTAAATTTCTTTATGGCAACAGCAAATATTATTATTTGCTGTGACCGTAAAGACATTTTGTTAAAAAATGTTTTTTTTATGGATTTATTATTTCAGAGTGGCAGCTCACAACTTACTGTTTATAGCTGTTGCGCGAACAAGGATGCTGGACCTCCTGTAAGTACCTACTTAAATAAAATCTATATTTTTAAACTGTACTGTCTTGTTGGTAGCAAGCGATAAAAATGCCAAACATGAGGTCCTGGGGTCGATTCCCAGGTCTAGGATATAACAGTGTCTAGTATTGGGACTGTGCATGTAAAAGAAAGAAAGACTCCGTGCAAAGGAGACATTGGGCTTGGTTTTTTTGTAAGTTTTTTTTTCAAGTTTTTCACAAACAAAGCTTCTATTTTTTTAACGCATATTATGGAAATATTTATTTAAGTGAAACCGAGTCGACATAGGCCCCCTGCGCGGGGCTCCTATTTCTGTCTGCAGGGTTTATAGTAACCTAACACGAAGTGGATGACGGGGTCTTAGTTCGCTAACTTCGTTAGCTCACTAGAACCTCATCCCCTTCGTCGCGACTTTTTTACGATGAAAACATGTTGCAAAGTATTTTGTTTTAACTGAGGGTATTACGTACGCTCTGTCAAAGATGTACAATCAGTAATTTTGATGAAACATTTTTCGATCGGTTTACTAATAAATTTATTTTTCACTTTTATTTCAAAGACAATTAAATTATTTACAAACTACAAAACTATAATAGTAATAAATATGTACAAGTAAAAAAGGGTTACAGGGCGTCCAAAAATTCGTCCGCATCGCTGTCAACAGGAAAAGTGCCCACTATTAATTCATTTCGTGTTCAGACTGTTTACTGCGAGTGAAAGATGCATTTGAATGAGGCATCATAACTAGTTATAATGTTTGACACTAAACTGAGCCATTGTGTAACTTTTTTAGGGGCTTGAGGGGCTGGAGTCTGCTTGGAGAGTTCTTGGAGAATATGCACAACCAAATGGTAAGTGTGGCAGTGTGTACAAGTGTAAGCAGAATAAAGCTAAAACTAAAACGATGGCAAAAAGGGGGAAATGCAATGGTGTCAAAAAATCTATTAAAGAACAGCTCAACCAAAGAGTTGTTACTAACTTCAACTTAACTTTGAATGTACGACAAGCAATTAGTCGCCGTTTCCCGCTTTTTGGGTTTGGCCGCCATGAACAAAAACGGTTAAGGGGACGACTATTATAAATATTCCCCGCCTTTTAAACAGTCAACCCTGCTGCAAACTTGGGCAGGGTTAGACAGATACTTGAATTTTGTCTGGCCCAAGTAATTATAATAATTTTATTTCAGATTTACCATCGGCAGAATCAACCGATGAATTCGGGACAATAGATTGGCCAGCTGGAGCACTTTGTAAATCTGCAAAAAGCGGTGAGAAGAATACTTATACCTATTTTGGATATTATAGCATTGGATTTAATTAGTTTTAATTTCTGAGTCACTTTTTCTTTTACTGATGGGAAATCATCAAATGACCGCCCCGCTATGGGCGAAGCTTAAGGAGACGAACGCGCCGTCGACACGGCCTGTCGTCATAAGACGGACGGACGGCGAGCTAGCCCATTACTCACCGTCCACAGGCCCGCGCCTACGGGTGGCCGGACGTGGCCCCCGACGCCCGGGGCGTCTCCCGCGCCACCTGTTTCGCAGAAGGAGGTGACGGCTTCCCACTCCCTCTCGCTCCGGATCATGGATTGAACCAGGGCCGGATTCTAGGTCGCCGCCGCAATCGCCACTACGAGGACACGGCGCTGCTCCGCCCAAGCAGAACCGACTTCCACGGTGTGCTCCACCGTGTCCTCCGGGTGATCCTGGCAGTGGTTTTCTGGGTCACTTTCTTCTTATTTCTTAGTTCATTTTTGTTTATTTAATTCTTATTGAAACTTTAAGCACACAATACCACAAAGGCAGTATTAGAATGCCATAGGCATTTTCTATCAGTCAACCTTTGGGTGGTACAGACGCAAACAGTGGAGGTTGCAATATGGTGTGCGGTATTGTTTCACCATTTCTTACCTTTCGTTAAATCCAAGTAAGATAACACGACCACTGCAGATAAAGAGAGCTATCCGTTTGATTGTGTTATTGTCTTAATTTTATTTTGGGCACCATATTTTGGAGTTTGAATTTGTTTTTCTTCCAAATCTTTCGAGTAGGGTATTAAAACTGGGGTTACTAAAAGGTGTTTGCTAAAATATGTATAAGTTACACGTTTAAAAGTTATTCGAAATTAAAAATCGCATTTAAAGTGAAAAAAACGTATAACAAGAAACATTTAATCATCTGCAAAATCTATCACATTACTAAACTAAAAAAATTGGAAATAAAAAAAACTGAAACGCAAAATACAAGCACATTTCAATTTAAATAAAAGTCGGAACCAGGCGGGACTCATTCCATTTTCATAATTTATATCGAATACTTTTCTTATTCTTTCATTTTATTTTATTATTATAGTTTTGTAGTTTGTAAATAATTTAGTAGTTTAGTGGATACGTACCAACTAAGTTGATTAATAAAAAAATTAAAACAAGAAAAAAAAATACATAAATAATTCTACGAATGTCGTTTTCGACGTCATTCGAACACCAAAAGATCCTTGTGACTCTGTATGTTATTCATAGTGTAGTACAATGTAAATTAAATTTTAAATAACCAACTAAGTTGATTAATAAAAAATTTAAAACATAAAAAAATACATAAATAATTCTACGAATGTCGTTTTCGACGTCATTCGAACACCAAAAGATCCTTGTGACTCTGTAGGTTAATCATAGTGTAGTACAATGTAAATTAAATTTTAAATAACCAACTAAGTTGATTAATAAAAAATTGAAAACATTAAAAAAATACATAAATAATTCTACGAATGTCGTTATCGACGTCATTCGAACACCAAAACATCTTTGTGGCTCTGTAGGTTATTCATAGTGTAGTATAATGTAAGTTAAATTTTGTTGCAGGCACCTACTATTTGGGACCAACAGGAAAACCAATTACAGTGTATTGCAATGTGGAAACCCGGGAGACATGTATTACGACAAGTAAAACAACCCCAGAATTCAATCATGATCCGAGGAAAGGAGCCTTCTGGTTGCACGAAGAGAACGTTCAATTGAAGGATCTGTATGCAGATGTAAGTTCCTTCCAGAAATGTGTAGTTCTTTTTTTAAATCATTTTTAGTTAAGAATTTCTAAGTATATAATAAGCCCATACTATGAACTTATGCCCGATTGATGACAATTGACTCGCCCCTTATTACATTGTTGTCTAAATGTGGCTGTACTGGTACTACACCTCTGCCAAACGCTCACTGGAAACCCAGGTATAGCGTTATGTATATTTTTATGCCTATGTATCTTTATTTTCTCAATGCCCGGGGCTCTGTTTGAGAATTTAGTACGTAACTCGTGCGCCATGTTTTAGAAGGGGCATTGTTGTATAGTGATGCTTGCTAGTCGCACTGTTGAGCAGTGGCGAAAAATTGATGACGAGCCTGACTTATGTGTGGTCATTTATTTCATCACCTCTCAAACTATAAAGTATAATACCAAGATTCGTGATGCCATATCCGAAAACCAAAACATTGAAGGCAATATGTGAGATCTATCGTCCCGCACCGAACCCGTTCACACTACAGCGACACGGGCCTCCGCTCTATGAGAGGTGTCAAACTCAAACTCAAACACAAAGCATTTATTTCAATTAGACCAATAGGGCACTTTTTAATGTCAAAAAAAAAAACAAAAAGAAGCGAAGCTACAGTCCCAGTCACAAGACATAATAATTTGAGAAGTACTGTAGTTGCACATTCTAAAGCGTAGGTTTTTATGGAGAAGAATGGGCAAGAAACTCCATGGACACTCTTTTCAATCAAAATATTGTTACAAGATCTTTGTTTTAAATCATTCATGTCTCGCGGTATGCATGTCAGTAAATTGACGGATTTTTCTAACAGCATATGCTGCTGAACTCAGCCGCGGTTCTGCAAGGCATGTTAAACGAGAACCCCATTGTTGCCTCGAGTCGAGCATGATTCCCAAGAAAACAGTTTTATCGACAAATTCTAGTTTCTCTTGATTTAATACTATGTCACAATCACTACTTTTGACATTTGGTAGAGCAAATCTTATGCACTTCGTTTTTTTCCCATTTAGTACTAAATTATTAGCAGTAAACCAAATATGGACCTGTCTGAATTCTGGTCTGTGTCATGGTGGATATCACAGATGTCTGCGATTTTTGGTTTATGAGACATGCCGATTTCCTCACGATATTTCTTTCACAGTTTTGAAAACAATGGCGATGTAACTTTATTTTATCGCCAGAGTATCTACAAATTGGGGTCACGACCACTTGCTCACCATTACTTCCAACTCGACATAATCTTTACAATAATATTGTTTGGCTCATTTGTTTCAGATTTCAGTAGAACAGTTAACATGGTTACGTGATCGTGCAAAATCTGTTCGGCAAACGCTAAAATACAACTGCCTGGACTCGGTTCCATACTCTAAATACAATATATCTTCATTCGTGCAGTTGTGGGCTTGGAATGATGTAGTAATTGGACCACACGCGACTGATGAATCTCCTCTATTTTATACCATACCTGAAGCTACCGACAAATGTGTGGTAAGATAATTTTGAAACATTAGTTCTTACTGAATGTTTTGGCCTTTTTTATAAGATTTGCGTTTGCTTAGTTTGTGTCGATTTATATTTAAAATACTTATTGAACAATAATTGAATATGTGGACATTTCTTACATCATTTTCAAGGAAAATATTTAATCAAAAATAATGTGTGTTTCAGGAAGGAAGTTCTGAATGGAGGAGTTCTATCATAGAACTACAAAGTTCTAACGTATACAGACTACCAATAGTTGATATGTGGATCGGAGATATTCGTAATGAGAAACAAAAGGTGACCATCGAAAGTGTTGAATTGTGTTTTGGATGATTTTATCTTTTTTTGTCTACTTTTCAGATAGATATACATAATATTAAGATTAGTTTTAGGATTACTAGTTTTTTTGGTGATCTGTGTAAATTACAGTTCTTGCCTTATTTTTACATATTTGTAAATTACATATGTGCCGTTTAAATATTGTGATACCAAATTGTTTACATTAATACTTCAATGTTTTTTTACCCATATTTACAAATAAATGATTGGAATTTGAAGATTATTTTATTCTAACTTAAAAAGGACAATCCTACCGCGTCTGAAACACTGGAATTCTGTATTTCCTGCCAACGTTAACACTTCGTTTCGTAGTACTTCTGGCTAGTTGCGTGTCTTATTATCAGTGATCGGAATAGGCTGACTATATTTGCCTAAACTTCGGAGAACAGAGACAGAAAGTGGAGACTTCCTCACGACTGTATTTTTTTTCCCGGGCTTCGGGAAAAATCTTCAGTAAGTTGAAAATAAGCTTTATTTAAGATGTGTAAAGGTTATTTTGAACTAAACTTGCAATTAACAAATCTTAGGAATTTTCACTAAAACTAATCTAACTTAAATCATGTATTAGAATAATTTGATACAACGGTTAGTTTAAGGATCGTAAATATAATTCGAATACATGAATTATAGTTAGATTACCTATTTATTTCGAGATTTTACGTGAAAATTCCGAAATTTGGTAATTGCAAGTTTACTTATTGAAGATTTTTCCCAAATCCCGGGAAAAAAATATAGTCGTAAGGAAGTCTCCACTTTCTGTCTCTGTTCTCCGAAGTTTAGGCAAATATAGTCAGCCTATTCCGATCAGTGCTTATTATTGAGTGACGGAGTATTTAAAATGATTATGAATAAATAATTAGTCTCTCTTATTATTTTATTTGGCTTATTTTGATTCTTGTCACTATTGAGGTTGTTTTGTACTAGAACACCAACTGGTTTATAGTAGGTTGCCATAAACCAAGCTCGAAGCCAGGCTCTGGGATTGTCCTAGTAGTGGAAATAATCTGAATCTGATTTTGCTTTAACAAAATCAGCTTGACTTCACAGCCTTCACTTTGTAAACACAAACTGTATATCTATGATGGGAGCAGCTTGGAGCAGCCTTGGTAAAAGCTATCTATTTTGAAGTAGATGAGTGTTGAAAATGAGATCTATCGATTTCTCTGGCAACGCTTTAAACAAGTGAAGCTGACTGTCGCCGTCGGCGCTAACGGTCGGCGCCAAGCTCGTCAGCACCGACCGGTTAGCACGGGTCGGTCCCGCTGGTCGCCGCGAAGCACAAGCACAGCAAGATACCAGCTAGGTATACCTATTACCCCCTTGCCGACCAAAAAGTACTAGGCTAGCATAAATTCAAGGTGTTCAAAATTCAAACGAAGAAGGTAGGTAGGGTAGGTAGGTAGGCAGGTAGGATAGGTCGGTAGGTAGGTAGGTAGGTAGGTAGATAGGTAGATAGGGTAGATAGGTAGGGTAGGTAGGGTAGGTAGGGTAGGTGGGTAGGTAGGGTAGGTGGGTAGGTAGGTAGGTAGGGTAGGTAGGTAACAACAACCTTAAACCTAATGTTATAACGATAAATCTGAAAATCTATTAAAGGAATTTGATTGTGGAGTAGCTTGATGTCCTGGATTCTGTACGTTTTCACTGCGGGCGTAACTAGTCTAACAATAAGTGCCAGCTGAAAAAAAATAAACGCATGTCTCATCGCATCGCCACTGTGAAAACCTCCTGGAGCGAAAAGCTCTATGTTACGTGCAACATGCGCGTCCAACTGTACAACGATCACGAAGCAGGTGTCTTTGCGAAGCTGCTGCTAATGAGAGAGGGTCGTCTGGAATTGGACGCAGATGGGAAAATTCTATTTTCCAAAGAATTTTCCCATCCAGTGGCTACAGAGGATGAACTTATCACGCCTGTTTTTCTCAATTTCGAGGTTAATGTAAAAAATAAAGAGTGTTTGTGTGAGTGGGCAGTGCTGTCGCCAAAGAACGAATGGGTCAGTAAAATGAACAAAAAGAATTGACATGATCGTCGTTGCCATGGCTAAAGACGATAGTACTGCCTACCGCGCTGAATTTCTCAACTCCCTGGAATTAACGGGCGTGCCGTACCACCAGCTGGAGCTTAAAGATGGCGTTCCAGTTCTGGTGATGCGAAACTGTGATGCAACCAGACTGTGCAACGGCACCAGGGTTCGTATCACAGAGCTAAGCTGCTAAAGGAGAGAGCGTTTTAAGTCCCCGCATACCCATTATTCCAAATAACTTGCAATTTAATTTAAGAGGTTACAATTTCCCTTAAAATTGGCTTTTACAATGACGATCAACAGATCCCAGGGCCAAACCATAAAAGTGACAGGCACTCAATTGAGCACTCCATGCTTCTCACACGGTCAATTATACATTGATTTGCCCAAAAATTGCACGTGTCTTCGGAAAATAATAAGTCATTTTAATGTTGTATACAGAACGGTATTAGAATAAATAATGCCCAACAAGGCGTGTGATGGTTCACTTTGAAAAGAAAGTTGGATAGCACCAAAATAAACTAATTTTTAAGCCATATCGCACCCATTTCATTTTGTTTGGTACTTATTTTTGTAGTCATCACCCACATTACCACATTTTGATCAGCCAGTGAGTTCTCACACATCACGCCATGTAATCCCCGAAGGGTTAGGCAGAGTTGTACCTAATCGTACACCCACATTTCGCCATCTGAAGTCCCATATAATGGGGGCTAGCCTATTTCTACCAACCGGGCACAAATCCAGATTCCGTGGCTGATACTGAGAAATTCCTGATGGAATAACCCACTAACACTATTATTTATAGTTTTTTTTTTCAATTGCATACATTTTTTAATGTTTAGTGGAAGAGTCACCTAACACAAGCATCTCCTTGCTTAAAAGGTCATCTCCCAATCATGTGCAGTATAACTTAATGTAATTAAAATAAACATATTTTTTTAACACTGCCCGACCCGGGAATCGATCCAGGACCTCGAGGAGGTGCTTAGTAGTCGCACTTGCGACCACTCTACCAACGAGGTAGTCTCACACATACACACCAGAATTTCCACGCGAACGAAGTAGCAGGCAACAGCTAGTTATTACAATAAAAATCATCGTTCGGAGGCAAATCGGATCGTAGTAAGTGGATTAAATTAACGCTGTAAGACTACAGAACCCTACATTGTGCGTGGCCCGACACGCACTTGGCCTGTTTTGAGGATTCTTCTTTGATTTATTGGGTTTTTCTCCAAACAACGTTAAAGAATGTTGGTTGATGAAGCGAACAAAACTTGTTACTCTTGAAATATAATCGAACAATAAAATCCAACAAACACAGTTGTTTTGTTTTAACTTTTGGTTTTCTTCGTATTCTTAACTACGTATAGATAGATAGAAAGATTATACATGCTTATCGCTGATTGCGATACGTATGTAAAGTTTAGGTCAACGACACGTTATCTGTTGTACCAATGCTCCTTAAGGCCTCGCGCTTTGCGAAAAGGACTTTTTGTTCTGACAAAACCCATCAGTGTCAGTCAAGATAACAAGTTCTAAGTTATGTAAACGTTATCTCTACGACCTGTCATGGCTGTCATAACTGTCACGACAAACGTCAAACATGTATAATTTTTAATGTTCGCATAAAACCATATAATCTTTTGTAAAAATGTTACTTTATTCTATTCAGGGGTTTGTTTCTCAGCGTTTCAGAAATGTACAGGTTATGCCCGGAGTCCCATACAAAAATGAAACATCTCCTTTGCGACGCGTACATGCCACGCGTCTCCACACTGTCTCACACTCGTCGAATATGCGGACGCTAGACGCCCGTTCATGCGATACCGGAGGAGACGTCTACGGGATCCCAACGAAGTGCCTGCGCTGTAAAAGGTGTACTGCGTGGCAAAGGAGGCTCTGTGACTGGCCATCGGCGACGCGTAGACGCGCTCCAGAGAGGAGCTGTGAAAGTCTTTGTATTAAAGGGGAAACCATGTGAAACTTAAAAAATCATGATCTTTTTTTCTCCATCGTGTGATGTATGTGTTAATAATTAGTTTATAGAGGGTAAAATCACAAAATATAATATTGTTCATGATTGTCAAGGCGCGCCAGTCCATAGATTTGTAGCGGCACTACAAAAAGTACTACAGCGCCATCTATGACGCAGAGGATAAACTAAACATCGTAATACATCTAAATCCTGCATCGCGCAAGTAAAGTTATTCGCGGCTTAAGACTATATGGAAGAACCCAACAACAACTGTCGGGCAGTAGCCCGCCAGACAATAATAACACCCGTCTGGTTGGAGGATCCTCCTTTTCTTAGGGGGTTGAAGAACTTTAGACCCTGTTCTTCATACCCCCAAAGATTCATAAACTACCTAGCCAGTCTTCGATTATACGCTGTGCTACCAAGTCGATGTCGTTTGCTTTCACTCCCGCTACCCTCGTAACTCCATATTCTTCACATTGCTTATTTGAAAGATACATATTTGGCGCGTTTATGTAATAAAGTATTGGCTATTTATTAGTTTATCTCTTGTCTTTGGTCGTTAAGTTTTGGTCCCGGCAAAAATTTCGCCATTCCTCTTTTAGGTCAGCATTAATTAAGTTAAATAAAAATAGTACTTAAAAAAATAGCATTATTTAAAATTGTTCTAATTATTAACGTTGCAACCGTTTTGATTAAAAATTTAACGAAATTATAATAAATTCGTATCTTGAATAGTCATCAATTTTATGTAATTTTGTTTTATATCACTGATATTGTTTGTGTTACACTTTTTGTTCATTTTCGTCTCTCATTCGAAAACTATATGAAAAATGGATTCATTAGTCAACCGATCCATTTATGTTGTAGCTACATTTCGGCACCCAGCCTCAAGCAGTCTTGCTTTTCGAGTGATCAAAAAATGAAATGAGTAGACGAACGTTCTCTTTTCTAATTTTATCGAGGCATTCCATCCTGCGCACATATTGAATGCACAGTGTAATTGCACAAAAAATATTCCACATAGCGCACTTCAAGAATTGATTGAGTACTTTTATAAATATTAAATAGGTTCTGCCCGGAAAGTGTGCGAACAAAATTGTAAGACTAAGTACCACCTTGAATTTATGCAACCCTAGTACTTTTGTTGGGTATTCACCAAAAAGCTAAGTTATCATTATTTTAAATTTCTATCGATGTTCGTCAATAATCAATGCCCCTTCTAGATTAAATCCCATTCTGCATATTTGTTAGTAGACTAATATGTAATAGATTTAATGCTACGATCGTTCGAGGGCGGCACTGAAAATTTCGGGAATCAAGGAACTGACACAACATTACTATTTAAAAATGTATTTATTGCTTTTCGAAGTATTCTCCGCGAAATTTGACTCATTTTTCCATACGATGGAACCAATCATTGAAGCAACCATTCCATTCGGAAGTTGGGGTCTCCAAAATGGCCGTTTTCTAGGCGTCCACAGATTCTTCAGGTGATGAAAATCTCTGACCACGCAATTTATTCTTTATTTTAGGGAAAGTATAGAAATTATTAGGGCTTAGGTCGGGGCTGTACGGCAGATGGTCTAATAATTCTATGTTTTCTTGCTCTAAAAACTCTTTTGTTCTGTGCGCGGTGTCAGAACTCGCATTGTCGTGATGGAGGATGATGCGGCGGTTGCAGTTCTCTTTACGGAGTTCAGAAACGACCTGTGGCAAACAAATGCTAGCATACCATTCTGCATTAACCGTTCTTTGTCCCTCAAGAGGAATAGTCGCAACATGGCCGGTTTTGGAGACAAACATGGCCACCATTTTTTTTGCAACACTCCATGAACGAACAATTTTTGTTAGCTTTAACTCATTTTCGAACACCCAAACTCGTGACTGGTATTTTGTTTCGGGTTCGTACGCGTATATCCAGGATTCGTCACCTGATACGATGTTGTATACAGCATTCGAGGATCCTGCGTGGAATCTTTCGAGAGTTCTGACGCACCAAGTAACGCGAGCCGCTTTTTGTTCTTCACAGAGCGAATGCGGTATTCATCGGGAAAACAATTTTTTTACACCTAATTGTGAGGTATTCCCGTTTGAGCACCTATTTTTAGGGCACCTAGACATTGAGCACCAAAGATATTCCCATTTGGGCACCAACCATTTTAATAGATTGGTGCTCAAATGGGAACAATAAAAAATATTCAACTTTATTCCCTTTTGAGCACCTACGATGCGGCAGCTTATAGTGTTGAGGTGGATAATAAAACATATCGATAAAATTGGCAGTACTTTTATTATCATATTAATTTTAGGAAACCAAGTAATTCTAATTAATATCATAATCAGCCTTATGTTATTTTCTAGGTAACTCACCTACATAAGACAAATAATACAAATCACGTTCCTCGTAATAACAGTATGGTCTTAATACCTTGTTTTAATAATTAAAATTTCTTATTAATATTTACAAACTCGTATAATTTACAAGTAAAGTTTTTAGTCGTTTTGGAAAATATGAACTCTGTACATTTTTTATTAATATCACATTTAACCTTATCTTGTTACATAGGTACTCACCTACTTACACAAATAAAATAAATCACATTCCTCGTTACAACAGCAAAGAGTCTTTATGCTTCTTGTTTTTAATTAAACAATATTTCTTATTAATACTTACATAATTATATCATATTATAACTAAATAAAATATATACATATTTTATTCTTCATAATTTTCTGTATTATTATTGCACCTACTGTTTTGTCTCTGCATCACCCTAAGGTAGACTGGTAGAAAATGCCCAAGGCATTAAGTCCGCCTTTGTACATTAAGTGCATAAAGTTTTAATAAATAAATAAAATAAATATTGCTGTTTTGATCCTAATTGTATGTATTTTCTCCGTTGTTCTCCTCTTTGGAAGAAACCACCACTTTTGGACAAAATTGACCAAATTATTCGCAACACATTAACATCCATTCTTAATGTGGCCCTGGACGACCGAGAGTGGCTGCAAGCCACCCTACCAATTCGTTTTGGTGGCATCGGCGTCCGCAAAATTTCAAGTGTAAGTTTACCGGTGTTCCTGTCCTCTGTCCACAGCACTGAAAAGTTAACCAGGAAAATTTTAGCTCTCTCCCTGGTTGACTCGGAAGTGCCGTGCTTGACCGACGCAGAGGTCGCCTGGAAAGTGGCTTGCCTGAATACGGATCGGCCAGAGAACCCGCTTTCCCAGAGACAGTGGGATTAGCTGCTCTGCAGGTTGGTACGGAATAAACTTATTAATACGTCTACCAATACTGCTAAGCGTGCCCGCCTACTGGCTGTGGGTGAGTGGGAGTTGGGCCTCTGGCTTCAGGCACTAAGAGTGCAGGTCGAATTGCGCTGCACGCTAGTATTAATGATCTCATCCGTCGTGGTGCCAGCTGTCTTAGAATCCAATGGCTTGGCACGCGTCGATGGGAACAGACCAGATGGTATGATCATAATGCCATGGAAGTTGGGTAGGCCTATGGTGTGGGACGCAACTTGCGTCGACACCCTTGCGCCATCCCATCTTCCTAGCTCAGTGGGCTGCGCTGGGGTGGCTACTGCAGGTGCTGAAAACCTCAAACGGCGCAAATACAATAATTTAATTGGTAGTTATGTGTTTGAGCCGTTTGGGGTTGAAACACTAGGGCCATGTCCATGTGGTCCGAGTGCCCACCTAGTATTTAATTTTTTCATCATATTTATTTTAGTGATTCGTTAAATACCTGTGCTTCTCTAGCACAAAATGGCATCAGACACATCAAGTCTTCGTATTTAAGTAATTTAAGTATGGGCAAAAAAAAATTATATTGAAAATCAGGAAGTTGAAACTCATTGCTCACGGTTAAACCCATTATTTAAAATTTTACGTTTTCTCCCTTAAAGAATTCATACCAATGAAATGGCAATTCCATTTTAGTCTTTAGAATAATCAACCCCATATTCTTATCACATTCAAGATAGCTGTACCGTCTTATGGGAAAAGTTATTTTTATAGAGTCTAATAAATTTAATTCATGAGTGTTGGTGTGTATGAACCTCAGATACTACCATAGATAAAGATTTGCTTCTAATAAAAAATAAAAAAAAATGTGACATTCCCTGTTCTTTGCCTGTACGCTCCATTAATGCAAACAATGGAGCCCAAACCTGGTCCAAGTACAAAAAATGCAGCCATAAGCCACACAACCAGTAAAAGAGGTGGACCAATAATAATATACGAAAACAGAAAATTCAGAAAATTCAAAAATTACAAAGGAGGAAGTGTATTATGGCGGTGCTTAGATAAATCTTGTCACGGGTATTTAACCATCAATGGAAATGAAGACATTCTAAAAATGACAGAACACAGCTGTCAAACTCAAAACAGCGGCGATATACAAGTAAGGGAAGCTATAAACGACCTTTACAAAGAATCTGCATTTACCGATGAGCCGATTCCAACAATTTACAAAAACAAAGTGATTTTTTTGAAAGATCGAGGACTTGATTTAGCCACCGATTTGCCTAATTTCCAAAATATAAAATCCAGTCTCTACAGAAAGAGAAACAAAGTTCACGGAGTTGACCGGCTATTTGCAAGATCTGCTGGAGATGTACAAGTGAGTAACTTTTTTTACTTCCAATTTATTAAAATGATAACTTACACAACATTCGTTAATGCGGCTGCAAAAGTTTATTTTTTTATTTTTTTCAATTTTAGATTTTTGATGCCATTTTGATCTTTATTTCAATACACACAAGCTGTAAATAGCTACATCAATATTGAACTTATCACATACTTGATTTTCATCCTTTAAGTATTGCAATAAGGATAAAAAAACAATCACGAAAGACATATTGAATGAACAACCATGAATTTCAGTACTCAATAGTCATGCCGTCTATAAAAAATTAATAACTCAAAAGTAATTTCTCAAATTACATGACTTTTATTTTGTTTTTCACCAGTTGCATTATAACTTTTGTAGGTATATTTTATTTATTTCATTATAGGTTCCCAAAAAATATTTGGACTTCCTGTTGGCAGACTATGACGATGGTGGAAGATCACGGATTTTACTGTTTGCAACTCAAAAAAGCAAGACAGAGCTTTCAAGAACACACCACCTATACTGCGACGGTACATTTAAATGCGCGCCAAAGCCGTTTCTTCAAATTTACAGCATGCATGGTGAGATTAATGGTGTCGTAAAGCCATTAGCATATGCTTTGCTTTTAGACAAAAAAATGTCTACATATATCACATTATTTCAATTATTAAAATCAACAGTACCAGACATTTGTCTGGACATTTTCACTAGTGACTTCGAAGAAGCTGCAGTCAGGGGCGTCCAGGCTGTCTTTCCTAATGTTACAGTATATGGATGCCACTTTCATTTTAAAAAAGCCTTGAAAAAGAAGGGAAAAGAATTAGGGCTGAATGAAAGCTCTATCTATCGAAAGCACGTTGCTTTATGTACCGTGCTACCCCCATCTGCCACTCGAAGCTATAGATGATGCATGGCTATACATAATGAGTGAGAGTCCTCAAGACGATAAAATCACAATGTTTAATGATTACATGATAACACAGTGGATAGAGCACAAGTTATGGTCAAACAAATGGTCTTGTTATGGCCAAACCCATAAAACTACAAATTTTCTTGAAAGCCACTACTCGACTCTTAACAAGATAATTAATAAAAACAGTCCAAAGAATCTAGCAAAGATTTTAAGTGTCTTACAAGAAAACTGTAACAATTACAGTGAAATTCGCGAAAAAATGGGAAAATCAAAAAGCCAAAAAGATGCGAAAAAAAGGAATGAATTGATCATTTCAATAGTTGAAGAGTACAAAAGTGGACTTATTACAATTGGCCACTGCTTAGAAAAGCTGCGATTTTAAAATGATGGTAAATTGGTGTTTTTATTAATGTGGAATTTTTTAGTAACAACTTCAAATAGAACCAACTTTGACGTTAAAAAATATGATTGATTGACTGATATTATCATACTAAAAATGTATAAAAGAAACCATACAAGATCAGATAATAATCGTTCTAAAAACTACCTATTACCAAAAGTTTGTATAACTGATATAGAATTCATTTTTTTTTTTTCGTTTCTAAAACAACAAAACAATTATTTGTATAATTGACCCAGTTCTCGATTATGGTAATACCACGATGTACTGGGATCGACCTATCGTCACGCCTTCATTCAGCCCTAATTCTTTTTCATTCTTTTTCAAGGTTTTTTTAAAATGAAAGTAGCATCTATATACTGTAACATTAGGAAAGACAGCCTGGACGCCCCTGACTGCAGCTTCTTCGAAGTCACTAGTGAAAATGTCCAGACAAATGTCTGGTACTGTTGAAAACTGCAACAATTACAGTGAAATTCGCCAAAAAATGGGAAAATTATTTGTATAATTGACCCAGTTCTCGATGATGGTAATATCACGTTGTACTGGGATCGACCTATCGTCACTGACAGGACTATTGTTGCCAATAAGCTTGACATTGTGGTGATAGATCGATTGGAGCGTCGCGCAATTATTGTTGATATAACGGTCCCGTATGTCGAGAACCTCGGGAAAGCAGAGAAAGATAAACAATTCAAATATCTCGATCTGGCTCGCGAGGTTGTCGACATGTGGGATGTGACTACAGCAGTCATTGTGCCGATAGTCGTGTCGGTCAATGGCTTAATAGGCAATAGCCTCGACCAACATCTGAGTAGGCTCTCGCTGGGCAGCTAGATCAAGCGCTTGATTCAGAAGGCAATTCTTCTGGACACGGCGCGTATTGTTAGGAGGTTCCTCTCTCAAGAGCTCTGACCACCGGTAGCTCGGACCCTGTTCCCGATGCCGGAGGGCTACTATTTATTATATTTTTAAATGTTTTTTTATATTATTTTATATTCTAATATTTAAAAATGTAATCAATATGTGTAAGAACAAATAAAGGAAATAATTTGTATGATATAATTATGTAAGTATTAATAAGAAATGTTGTTTAATTAAAAACAAGAAGCATAAAGACTCTTTGCTGTTGTAACGAGGAATGTGATTTATTTTATTTGTGTAAGTAGGTGAGTACCTATGTAACAAGATAAGGTTAAATGTGATATTAATAAAAAATGTACAGAGTTCATATTTTCCAAAACGACTAAAAACTTTACTTGTAAATTATACGAGTTTGTAAATATTAATAAGAAATTTTAATTATTAAAACAAGGTATTAAGACCATACTGTTATTACGAGGAACGTGATTTGTATTATTTGTCTTATGTAGGTGAGTTACCTAGAAAATAACATAAGGCTGATTATGATATTAATTAGAATTACTTGGTTTCCTAAAATTAATATGATAATAAAAGTACTGCCAATTTTATCGATATGTTTTATTATCCACCTCAACACTATAAGCTGCCGCATCGTAGGTGCTCAAAAGGGAATAAAGTTGAATATTTTTTATTGTTCCCATTTGAGCACCAATCTATTAAAATGGTTGGTGCCCAAATGGGAATACCTTTGGTGCTCAATGTCTAGGTGCCCTAAAAATAGGTGCTCAAACGGGAATACCTCCTAATTGTTCATGCAAGATTATTTGTATTTGATTCATGCCAATGTCTAAAGTTGCCCGAATTTCGCGGTATGTCACATGTTGATCTTCCTCAAGCAGCTTACGCACAGCATCAACGTTTTCTTGGGTGACTGCAGTTTTTGGACGACCTTGACGGGGATCATCACTGAGCTTGACAGGTCCACGTTGAAATTCAGCAAACCAGCGACAAATTGTGATTTTGGATGGGGCTTCATCACCAAATGCAGAAATCATCCGGTCAACACACTGTTTTTGTGTTAAACCACTTCGAAAGTCATAAAAAATCATCGCTCTTGAATTTTCTCGAGTCAATTCCATTTTCTCAACGACTAAACAAGTTTGACAAAACCTTGTGATACGACCGAAAATCTTTTTTAAAATAAATAAATGGTATTCGATTTTTAAAACCAAGGAGTTTTCAATTAAAAAGATTTTAATATGACAGGAACCGTGGAAATATTCCATTCCCGATACTTTTAGTGCAGACTGCGTATACTCCTTTCGCGTCGCCCACGTTCCTAGTTACATATATCTGGTCATAGACGTAGCAGGTGGCGTTCTGTGGTAACTGCCTACCTCCATGGAAAAAAGGCGCGAGGTTAGGTCGCGAGAGAATGGGGTGTTCGCGTTCACACCTGTATATCACTCCTATGTTTGTAAGTTCGTGTTCGTGCTCTGTCGACACATCCACGTGATTGAGTTTGCTGTACAAAGCGAACGCTATGTTAGGACACGGCATAAGCTTGGCCTTTTTGAGTTTGACTAAAAGTATTTTCAAATTCCAATCATTTATTTATACATATGGGTTGACAAATACATGAATGTATTACAGTAAACAATTTGGTATCACCATTATTTAAACGGCATCTACAATACAAATACATGGCAAAAAACTGTAATTTACAAAAATCTCCAAAAAAAAACTAGGTATTTATGCTGATTGCACTCATCGCATACAGACGTGCACATCAATGCAGTATAAAAATAAATAAATTAACGCCTGCAATAATTTCTGACCCAGTTTAAGTGTATTAGCGTGATATACAAATCAGCGTAGTAAGTGGTTTTTACACAAAATAATGGACTAACTGAAGTGTAAATAGTTATTTTCAACGGAAAAATGGACAGCAGCCCCTTTAATCGGAGTGGGATGACGCCACGCAGCCCTCCGTCGACACCAACACCGAGACCACCTCAACAACCAAAGCAGTACCAAGAAGAAGCCGTTGAACCAATCTCTACTCCGGAGATTCAAAATCGGTTGGGGACCATTGAGCAGTACCTGAATGAGGTCTGTGTTATTGCTTCTGAGGGGAAACTTAATTCTGACCAGAAGCAAAGAATTACCAATCTTTGCCGAAAAGTTGGACATGGTGTTTCGCAATTGGCTGTTCAATACCAGTCGATGAAATCAAGAGCCCTACAAACACACACCGCCTTGAAAACTATGACCGAAGCCCGAGACCTAGCGGACTGTCTTACTGAGATGAACCGCACGATTCAGGAGTCCTGTGCGAAGCAGCAACCTGCAGCTTCTACATCATTTGCCGATATGGTGAAGAAGGGGTCCAGCAGTTTTATTCGCCCTAATAATCTTAGCTCCGTGGCGATTTTTCCATGTGACATCACAAAGACCAGTGATGAAACAAAGAACATGGTACAAAAAATCATATGCCCTGGTGAAATGAAGCTGAAAGTACGAGGCGTGCGTAAAATAGGAAAAGGAGGACTTATCATCAGCACTGAGACCAAGGATGACCTAGACAAGCTCAAAAAAACAGTCCAAATCGCTTCGTCAGGCCTTACCGTCGACGAACCTCGGAAGCGCAAACCTCGTATTATTGTAATAGGAGTTCCCGCATCAATGGCTGAAAATGAGGTTTATAAATGCATTTACGACCAAAACATAACGGATAAACTGCCTATGACCCTAGATACATTTCTGACCTCAATTAAACTTAGCCACAAATCGGGTAGGAAAGATGCTGAGAGCTGTAATTACATTCTAGAAGTTTCAGCCGTCATTCGTAAGGCCCTCATCACACAGGACAGATTATTTATAAATTGGACGTCCTGCCCGGTACGAGACTTCACACTAGTAACGAGATGTTACAAGTGCCAGCAGTATGGTCATGCATCTAAGACATGCAAGAACGCTGTCCCAGCTTGTGGCCATTGCGGTGAAGAAGGACACTCGATTCAAGACTGCGCTAAAAAAGCTGAAGATCCAAAATGTGCTACATGCATGCGCTTTAAAAAACAAGCCAACCACAAGACGGGAGACACAGTTTGTCCGGCTAAACTAGCTGCCGAATACAGGTACATTAACTCGATTGACTATGAAGGCGCCTAAGAGCGCCACTTATTTGTTTAAATCCTAGACGTAATTTATTGTTGTTATTTTTAAATAGAATGGATATTAACTTAATTACCGACATAGATAACTCATTTTTAACTGAGTCAAAGTCATGTGAGGTTGAAGACTGCAATCAATATCTTTCCCAGTATCAAAAGTCACTAACCATACTAACCCAAAACATACGAAGTATTTATAAGAACATCGATAGCTTTAACATTTTTCTACATAGACTTAACTTTAATTGCGATATTATGGTTCTAACAGAATGCTGGCTATCAAAGCGCCATGAAAATCTCCCGGCAATACCAGGATATAACTTATTGTACACTAAAATTAATAACAATCAAAACGATGGTGTCGTTGTCTTTGCTAAGGAATCATTAAAGGTCAAAGTCGAAGAACCTGATCTACAAGATTGTATTAGTAACTGCCTAATCATCAAAATTGGTACAACCACAGCGATAATTGCTTTGTATAGATCCCCTTCCGCAAGAAACTTAACCTCTTTCCACAGTTCCCTAAACCAGATCTTTCAAGCACTTAGCCCATTTAAGAATGTAATACTAACAGGAGATATTAACATTAATATTGGTTCTGAAAACTACGACGCAGGGACTCAAGATTACCTTAACATCTGCTCATACCATGGTTTTCTGCCTGCTCACACATTGCCTACTCATCAAAGCGGTTCATGCCTCGACCATGTGATGATCAAAACCACTTATTCATTTATTACGCTTGTTACTAACTCAACAATAACCGATCACCATTCTGTCTTACTAGCCGTAAATTTAACGCTGCCTAAGCAAAATTGCCCCCAGACAAAGACTAAATTAAACGTAAACAAACTCGAATATGATTTATGCAACATTGATTATAGTCTGGTTTACAATACTGCTGACGCTAATTCGGCTTTATCGTACTTAATAAAACATGTCCAACAAGCAATATTGCGTAATACGACAGCTGTGACGGTAAATAATCGTCTTCGTAATATTAAACCTTGGATTACTCCTGGACTAATCCGATGTATAAGGCACAGAGATAAACTTCACCAGAGAACTAAGAAATACCCTGATAATTTAATAATTCTAAACACCTATAAAAGATACAGGAATTTCTGCAACAATCTCCTAAAGAAGCTTAAAAATAATTACGATAAAAATGAATTAAATAAAGCAGGCAACAATAGCAAGCAGATTTGGAAGCATATTAAAAACGTCACCTACATGACTAAACAACGTGAATCAAGTTCGAGGTTACTGCTTACTAATCCTTTACCTCTCTTATCCGCTAACAAAGTAAATAACTTTTTTGTTAATGTTGGGAAAACTCTGGCCGAACAGATACCGAAACATTGCGCCCAACCATCTTTTAAAAAAATTAACAACAGTTGCAACCTGAAATCATTTGCTTTGCTGGATATTGACGAAAACGAAATATCCAGAATCATTTCGGGCCTTAAAGATGACTGTGCAGTTGGATGGGATAATATAAGCAACAAGATTCTTAAACTCTTTAAGCATATATTAGCACCTCCCTTAACGCATATATTTCAAATCTGTCTTTCCAAAGGAATTTTCCCTAACTGTCTAAAAAAGGCTGTTGTAATCCCTATATATAAATCTGGAGACCGGGACTTGGTGAATAACTATAGGCCCATATCATTACTCCCCTCAATCTCAAAAATACTTGAGAAAATTATAAACAACAGACTAGTTAACTACCTAGAAAAAAACAACATCTTGTCACCTGCGCAATTTGGCTTCAGAGCCAAATTATCCACAGCCGATGCGGTGCATAGCCTGACCGATTATGTCACAGAAGAGCTTGGCAAAGGGAACCAGGTCCTGGGAGTCTTCCTTGATTTAGCGAAAGCCTTTGATACTGTCTCTGTTTCTGTGCTTCTAAGAAAATTAGAGGCAATAGGAATAAGGGGAACGCCGTTGACTTTACTTACTGACTACTTAGACGACCGATACCAATGTGTTAGGATTGACAACTTTACTAGCGATGAGCAGAAAAATACTGGATTTGGTGTTCCCCAAGGGAGTATTTTGGGCCCTACCCTATTCCTGGTTTATATTAACGACTTGTGTAATCTAAATATCAAGCACGGCAAAATCATTTCATATGCTGACGACACGGCGCTAATATTTTCTGCTAAAAACAGTAGTGAACTATTTGAAAACGCTCAACTTGGTTTTAATACTGTGACTAATTGGCTTCAAAGCAATTTACTAACACTAAATGCTGACAAGACAAAATACATTCACTTCTCTATGCGCAAGCCTCAACTTAACACTGCTAACTTCCATTTATATGCCCATCAATGTGATAACCTGTCAGTCAACATGTGCAACTGTCCTCCTATCCTCAAAACCTGTAACATTAAATACCTCGGTGTTATAATAGACGACACACTCTCTTTTAAGTATCATATTGAAAGTCTGGTTAAAAGAGTGCGAAAATTAATATACGTATTTAAAAAAATACGAACTTTTGCAGATTCAAAATTGATCACACAAGTTTATTTCGCCCTATGTCAATCCATAATTCATTACTGTATCATTTCATGGGGTGGCGCATCAAAAACTACCCTGCTTCCCCTTGAAAGAGCTCAAAGAGCAATTTTAAAGGTAGCAAACTTCCATCCCTTTTACTTTCCCACAGATCAGCTGTATAAATCCTGCAACGTGCTGACTGTGCGCCAGCTATTCATTATGCACTTAGTTTTAAAACAGCACACCATGCTCACGTACCATGCTGACAATACTAACAAGAGACGGAATGATATAGTATGCATTTCTAATACAACCTCAAAACATGTCTTTGTGGAAAGATTCTTTTCATTTTTAGGCCCATTTCTGTACAATAGATTAAATAGAAAACTAAGTATATTTAAGTTAAATTATTTTAGCTGTAAAAAGTCTATAATTACTTTTCTACAACTCTTATCTTATGCACAGACAGAAGACTTACTTGTTGTCTGCAAGTAAACTGCTGACACGCTGTTTTTATTTTTTATTTTTATTTGATGTAAGTTGTAATTTTAGTACTTTACTTTTCATTGAATGTTAATTTATTTATTTTAAGTAGATATTTATGCACCTTGTGGCCTGAAACACAGGTTCAACCTAGTTCAGGCAATAATCAACTGTGCTCTATTATATTTGTTAAGATATTTCATTGTAAATGTGCCCCTTTTTTATAAATAAACGATTATTATTATTATTTCTTTATTCATATTTTTTCAAACTTTATACATTTTTAAATATTATTTTAAAAAATACATAAAAAAAACATTTAAAAATATAAAAAATTGTAACCCACCGGTATCGGGAACAGGGTCCAAGCTACCGGCAGTCAGGGCTCCAGAGAGAGGAACCTCCTAACAATACGAGCCGTGTCCAGAAGTACCGCTTTCTGAATCAAGCCCTTGATCCAGCTGCCTAACGAGAGCCTCCTGAGATGTTGGTCGAGGCTCTTGGCAATTAAGCCATGGGCTGACACGACTATCGGCACAATGATCGCTGAGTCCACATCCCACATGTCGACAACCTCGCGAGCCAAGTCAAGATACTTGATTTGCTTATCTTTCTCGGCTTTCACGAGGTTCTCGTCATGCGGGACCGTAATGTCAACAATCATTGCGCGCCGCTCTGATCGATCCATCACCACTATATCAGGCTTATTGGCTACAATAGTCCTGTCAGTGATGATGGATTGATCCCAGTACAGTGTGATATTGCCATTTTCGAGAACTGGGTCGGGCACATACCTATAGTACGGAACTTCCGATTCAACAAGATTGTATTTTAGAGCAAGTTGCTGATGAATAATCCTGGCTACAAGGTTGTGTCTATGCAAGTACTCTCCGTTAGCCAGACGAGAACACCCGGAGATAATGTGACGGATTGATTCGCCTGGACGGTGGCATGCCCGACATATGTCAACCGTGCCATCCTTCACAATAAATCTCCGGTAGTTATTCGTCATCATAACTTCATCCATAATTGCACAGACAAAACCTTCAGTTTCCCCGAAGAGGTCCCCGGAACGTAGCCAGGCTACGGACGCTGATAGGTCTACATCGGGTCCATGCAGGGCCCGGAAAAAGCGTCCGTGAAGCTCCTTACTCTGCCATACCTCCCTGCGGTTGTTGGTATCAAGTACTACAGGTTTGCGCCAGTTCTCTTTAGCCAAGGAGAGCGGGGTAAGGCCCTTGTCCACCGCGACCACATCTCGATGCATCCCCACGTCGGTTACTAGGAAATATTCCCTGAGACTGCATATCTCGCGATTGTGGAGAGTCTTAGCGTTTAAAAAGCCTCGACCCCCACACCTCCGCGGGATATACAGTCTCATAACTGAAGAGCGCGGGTGATGCATTCGAAATGCCGTCAATAGTGTACGGACCCTCCTATCCAGGGCGTCTAGTTCTGTTTGAGTCCATTTGAGTATGCCGAAAGAGTACATCAAAACCGGCATGACCCAACCGTTGAAGGCACGCACCTTATTTCCGCCTGATAAAAGACTATTAAATACTTTTTTCAGGCGGCCAAAGAAGCGCTCCTTCAACGATTGCTTCATGTCAGCAACATTGATGCCCAGCGCTTCCGACATACCCAAATACTTATAGGTTTCGGTTGCTGAAAGGGATCTAAGATTTGTGGAATCCGAGAGCTGGGTTCCCACAGATTCCACAATCTCCCCTCGCTTTACATGCATGACCGCACATTTGTCCACACCGAAATCCATCCTGATGGCGCTACTGAAAGTTTCAGTTACCTTCAGTAGCTCCATCAGTTGCAAATCGTTGGGGGCAAAGAGTTTCAGGTCATCCATGTAAAGGAGGTGAGATATAACTTGACCACCTCTCCTCAACCGGTAGCCTAGACCTGAATCCTCCAGCAGCGTGCTAAGAGGATTCAAGGCCAAGCAGAACCAAAGTGGACTCAAACTATCGCCCTGAAATATACCTCGCTCTATCCTTATCGGTTCGCTATTCCCCTGGATTTGCCGACATCCTGGATAGCGAAGGACTGTCCTCCATTGCCCCATACATGACATCAGGAAGGTGCGCAGAGTTGCATCAATTTTATACAACTGTAGCACCCTCATGAGCCATGTATGAGGCACCGAATCATAGGCCTTCTTATAGTCTATCCAACATGTCGACAGATCCTTTCGGGAGCGGCGAACCTGTTGGCTAATGGCCATATCAATGA